>OY728137.1:647241084-649741084 GCA_963277665.1 Viscum album | reverse complement strand
ATCAATCTTTACCTCCAAGAAGGAGAGAGAATTTTCATAGAAAATATTTTCTTGCTTGGTTGAAATAAAAGGCATTAACATTACTCTAATCTATTTAAAATATAGATATTAATTTTTTTATTATATATTTTTTAGGCATTGATTTTACCTCTTGACTTATTCTCTCAAGAATTTAGAGAATTTTATTTTAATCCAAATTCTTTGGTTTGTGAATGTAAATCTTTAATAACCAATGTGTATAAATTTGTTACAAATGATTGAGTGGAAATATGAGAACACAACATGATGGTGTTATGTTAACTAAAATAAAATATTATTATGCCACTGTATCAGATAATAGGCCTTGATATGAAAATATGTCTTATTATTGAGTTGTTGAGAAAATATTTCTATTGGATTACTACTCTCATAGTGTAGTCACTATAATGAAATGAAAATAGTTTGATTCAATTATGAAAAATGGTACATTTATTGGTGAATTTGGATTTATATTTATTGACATTAATAGCTTACAGGCTACTAATGAACCATATATTTTGGAATTAATGGAAAAAAGGTGTTTAATGTGAAAGATCATCTGATACCTGATTATAGTGTCATTGCATAAGTAATACCATGACATATTTTTGATGATGGTGGGGATGAAATTGGCACCATTGATGCACCCATTGGTTTTGACCAAAATATTTTATTTTATTACTCAATTTTTCCAATTGTGAGAGTTTTTGTTGAACCTGAAGTAGTGCTGGGTAATATATAAAAGAAACTATATAAGTTCATAGTTCATTCAGTTTATCTTGATGTGAGTTTCTTTGGTTAGTACTACTGTAATTAATTTAATTTTGTTTCTGTTTGACATGGTATGATTGTTTTAGGTTTGTTTGTTTTCATTTCATTTAATTATATTTATTTCAATTTTGAAAACCTGGTTTAAAATGAGATTTTAAAACACATCTAACTTGGTTTTAAATTACAATTTCTAAAACATGTTATCATATTGTTTATGTCTTGTTTGACTTATAAGTTATATGAAAAATATATAAAAACCATTTCTAAAAAATGTAAATTTCATTCTTATGGAGATTATGAAATATGGTGAAAAAATTATTAGGAAAAGACTATTTGATAATGATCAAAGAATGCATGAACTAGGGATTCCACCTCTAGTTCCCTTAGTGAGTAGAATAATTATAATATTTTTATTCTACATTACATTTAATGTCATGTTATTATTATTTATCAATTTTTTAGGGACATTCATCTAAACTAGAGTTGACCTCTCTTCAACCTACTAGTAGGGGTTCGAGCGGGGGTGCTCCTTGAGCTACATAGAGAATTCATCATTCCCATTCACACCTAGATCTGCCAGTGGACATCCCTTCTACCGCACTTTTTCCTCCTCTACTTGAGCCTCTAGGGGTGTTCCCTCCTATGCCTCCATCATCATCTTATTTGGGTTTTACTTCTCATACCATCTATACCGCCTACAAGGATGTTCCCACCTATACCATATCCATATCCTATGATGTATCCCTAGCCCTTTTATCCTTAGCCTACCATGTCTACACTGTCTCCATTTCCTACTATCCATTTAAGATCTAATGATTGTACTTCTTCGTCTTCCACTCCTCTACATATAGATAACCCAATGCATGAATTTTAATAGGCACATGCTTCAAAGGGCACCGATCCAGAACAATATATAGATCCATAAATATAAGGACCGACCTTATTACATTAGATAATATTGAATTTTAGTCAAGAACTCACTTCCTTTTATATTGAGGATCTTTTTAAGTTTAGAGTTTTAGATAATTGGGATATAATAAAAACATAACAATCCACATTCATATAGAGAAGATACCACATAAACAGTATCCATTTCTTCTAAAATATAAAACTTTTCAAATAAAACATGTTTTCTTTGAAAAATCTTCATAACATTTAACTTGGATTCCTTCTTGGTCTTAAACATCCTTATAACCTATGAAAATCATTTAAAAACTTGGGATGATCACAAAAATCTCATTAAATGATATAAAAATAAGAAAATAAAACATTAATCCATGAATACTTGTAAACGCATGAAATCATTTAAAAAAACATACTTGTCACCCATATATATTTACTTTGTGAAACAAGGGATTTTCAAAAAACATAATGAACATAAATAGAACCATAAAGGTATCTTGGGGCATTACTTATATAATCTTGTAACCCTCTCATCTACCTTATAATTTGTAACCCTTATGGCTAACTTAGAATTTGTGTAACCATCGCAGTTACACTTAGAGTAACCATATGGACAACCTACAACTTACACAATACAAATGAATTAGAGAGAAATATAGGTCCCAAAATTTATTATAAAAAATTCCCAATAACCAAAACATAATTATAAAACATGAATAATTGCATAAAAACATTGCTTTTGAAATTTGTAAAACTAAATTTTAAAATAAAACCCCCTTAAAAATATCATATAATTGAATGGAGACTTAATATAGTGGATGTAATATATATATACACTCTTAATACACATAATTAAACATAATATAAAAAAAATTCATTACATAATTTTTTTTAATGCCATATAAACAACGAAGTAGAAGGTTAACCCAAAGAATGGAAATCGGGTTAAGAATTCCCTTACCCTGGGATTGTATTACTTGAAACTCATTTAAAACTATATAATGGTTAAAAGAGTGTTATTAATATCTTACAGAAAAATATTCATGTTTATAACACCTTTTATGATCATTTCATAACATCATTCCACCCTTTAAATATTAGTATTTTGTTTCTTTCATTGTTTTGGGTGTGTTCTTTACATGATTTCCATGGCCGGTTTGTATTTGATTTTCTTATTGCATGGAAATGAAATTCTAGAAGTGGAATGAAATTGTATTAATATGTTTCTAGAATATATAATGATACCATAAATCATTTTTTATCATATATTATGATGAATCATTAGATGAAACATTAATGATATTTGTTTCGATCGTTTTTGAGGGTTCCTCGATAATCATGAACTTATTTCATTATATAATTTAATTTCATTCATATAAGTTCATTATAGAATATAAAATATGTTACATAATAAAATTTAAATTCTATTTCAATCAATAAAATGGTTTTATGATCATATTTTAAGGAAGTAATGGAAATTGGAAACACATCACCTACGATTTTGGTAAATCAGCACATTGTGGATGGTGTTTTTATTTTCAGAATAATAGGGAGAGGAGAGGAAGGATGATGATGAATCTTTTACATGAACATGATAACATACATAATATATAATATTCTAGAGATTTCATACCACTTGGATAAGTGTAGGTAAAGAGTGTATAAGAAAATAAAGGAATTGGAAAGAAAACACATGAAAAGGGAAGAGAATTCTTACCTCTTGATCTCTTCTCCTTGAGATCCTCCTTAAGAACTTTGGTTTTGGAATTTTAGTAAAACTAGAATCTCTAGTAAATGTTAAAGAGACTTGGGGATGGGATTTGGTATAACTTAGACAATTATCAAGGCTTTAGAGGTCTGAGAGGAATAGGGGAATGAGGGTGGTATTTATAGTGGAGGAGAGGAGAGATTTTACATTATTTAAATCATTATTTTAATATTTTTGCTCAAGACTATGAATAGTCTTGATTAATGTGACCAAAAATAGTAAAAATTTCATGTGAGTTCGAAACAAGTGATCTTACATCTTCCTTGAATCACCTATGATGTAGTAAAGCAGGTATTTAGCATTTACTGTAATTTATCGTATTTTACCATTCATAAAAAATTCAAGAATTTCAGAAAATTCTGAAAAATTTACCCTAACCATTTTTTGACATGTATAATTAAAAAATAAACTCCATTTTTTGAAAATAATTTTCTAAATATTATTGATTTAATTTTTAAATAAAATCATAATTTATTCAAAAATAACAATTTTAAATCTATAACTCATTTTTAACACATTAAAAAATGAATCAATTTGAAATTACATTAAATATTTAAGGAAATAAAATAATAATACAATTTACTATTCATTAGGGCCATATTACTATTCATATTACTATTCATAAGGGTATGTTACTATTCACCAAAAATCAAGTTGGTTCCATTAGACTCCAAACAACTTACTGATCACAATTATAGATGATAATTTTTTGAAATTCAAAACATAAAAGTGAAAAAATTATGTTTAAAAGCTAGTTATAAATATCTACTTAAAACAAAGTTTCATGAATTTCAATTTATTTTTTTAAAACCTTTGGGTGTTACAATCAAAGTCTAATGATCAGTCTGGATTAGGTTTTTTTATTTGTGTGTCAGATTATATCATATTATTTTTTTCTAGTTGTACTGTGAATTAATTATACTTTTTTTATTTTATCTTATTCAATGGGATCTTCAAATAGGTGATGTGGGTGAATCCATATGTGTGAATCATAGAATAATCAATGAAAATAATGATATATTATAATGAATACACTCAAATAATAGGTAAAAATTACAAACAATGTAGAAGTATTATGAAAATTTTATCCAAGTATAGTGATATCATTCAAGTGAAACCGGTCTCATGGAGGCATTTTGGAAATGAAATCAAGGAGAATTCATGGGTGGTGATATGGATAAGAAAATTTGTTAAATTGACATCTATATTATTTTTTTTATTTATATAAATTAATATATTCATTAGAACATTGGATTAACTTTCTCAATGATCATGCTGCTAAGGTCACATAATTGTTGGAACTTGGAGAGTTTTGGTGAACATATAAGAATGAGTAATATGTTGGTTGAAATAGTAGATTCAACTCTAAGTTAGATGGTGTACCAATATTCAATGAATGTACAATAACAAAATACCAAGAAATGATCATATATTGGAAGAGTAATGCATTTATGGTATTCTTAAAATTTAATGCTTTGTATTAAAAAATATAATTATTATTAATTGAATTGATTTTTTTAGGATGCATTGAAAAAAGCAAAAAAAAAAAAATGATTCTATAAAGTATATTCACACTTTGTGGAACACTATAATGAAGGAGCATGAGAGGCACTAGGTAATTTTTATGACCAACTGAGTTTTATGAACAAATACATTTTAATTCTCCCAAAAAAAATCTTAAAATATATCTATTTATTATAAAAAATGACACGAGATATTATCTATAAAACAAATCTAAAAAAATATAACTTTTAATTAATTCCATATTGGCATGCATGTACTCAAGCATAAGGCTTTATAACATGTCACATTTTTATAGGATGTGGAAAACTCTCAAATTCTAGACCCATCTTCGAGTTGATTTCAAGATTATAAATGTTTCAAGAAATATAGAAACCTTAAAATGGACCTTGTTATAATTTTTCAAAGTTGATATACTAATTTTTTTCATAAAGGCAAAGAACCTTATGAGATGCTATAGACAATCATAAAATGTCCTGTAATAAACCATATGAGGTTATTTTTCAACCTTTTTAAGTTCAATTTAAAACCATATGAGTTCTTAAAATGTACCTTAAAAATATTCATAAGCTTAAAAATTCTTGAATAAAACCTTATGAAGTCTAAAAAATGAAACTTTCCAAGATTTTATTGTTAATATTTTTTTTCATTTGGGAGAATCTTATGAAGTTCTCATATGAATGTTATGAAGACTCCATTCATAATTTTTTCAACTTTACTTATGTAAACATCCATAAAATGAGGAAATATCTCTCTTATTCAATTTAATTTACCATGGTAGAACATAATACATTCATTGGTCATTATATGATTCCAATAACCCCCTTCACTATCTATTACATAAAATAAAACACAATTATAAATTAATTTCAATTAACTAAAATATCTCCATATACCAAGAAATAAATATAATAATAATAATTAGAATGAGTAGACTAGGAGACCAAAATAGATCACACACCCAATTGAAAGAAAAATAAAATAAAATTCAGAGTATGAGTTTTATATCTCTATCTTAGGTATAAATATAAAAAAATTAGAGAGTGTGCTATTAGACTGTACATGGAACATAACATTCACTCCAAAATTTTCTAATGAGTCTCTTAACACATTATATTATCCATAAATATATGAAATAATAAAATCATGTATACTAAGAGAAGATAAATGGTCAATCCATTGATGCATCATCTTCTAGAAAGGATCCAAATTCATAGTTTCCTCCATCCATTATATATGTAAAATTGAATGGATTGGATTATAGCTTCAATATCAACCTTAAAATGGAACAACAATCCCACAATATTTTTAGAAGCTTTAATTAATTCCCCCTTGATGTATCTAAAGATCAACCCATATACAACTAGTTTAAGGAACCATTTTATTCATGTTGATTTTAATCCAACCTACAATTAGATTATTCCAATTAATAGATATATATCCATTATATGTTATGTAATTTCATTATATTACAAAAATATTAAGAACATAAATATCATTGATATAGTTTTTCCCCAACCCAAATTCATATAATTTTTATCCTTTATAGTTAAAAAATGTCTGATAAGGCTATATATAAATGGATACATTGATTATTAAACCTAATATACATTTTTTCCCTCTTAATTAGGTTGAAAAATTCCATAATAGCAGCATTAAAAAGGTTCTTGTGTTTTTTGTATATGTCTAGGCTATAAAAACCTAAAAGGATCCTCTAGTTGGACCTCTCCTAGTATTTCCCTACCTTGTGGAGATCCAGATCTCTCTCTCTCTATCCATGTCTCCCCCAATCAATGAAACCCATTTATACTATTTAAATATTCTATTATCTCCCTAAATAATGGCATTTATTCTGGATAGAATATGTGTTCTTTTCAACAACATCATAATCAAATAACTTCATTTTTAGCTTTAGTTCACTGTATCTAGACTGAACCAACCTCCTTCAGTTTCAGCTAACACCATCTCCATTAATCATACTAGATTCTTTTAAATGCTTCTTCATTCTATGGATTTCTTCAAAATATAAAATTTTAATTCATTATAGGTTGTGTTGAACATCCATGTATCTTAAATTTGTTACTTTAAAATGAGATGCTCACTAATATTATTAATCTAATATATATTCCTTCTTATCCATGCTTTCCACTTGAAATTGACTTTCAATGAATCACATATAGATTCATTCCCTTGTAGCTTAACATAATGTGAGAATTGAAGTTAATACCATATAGAGACTCACCATTATAATTTAATCTAATGTGATAAAGTTTTAACTTGATGTGAGTAAATGGTTAATCTCACATGTCTTAACAATCGAATTTGTTTTGTTTTTTTATCAATTACATATTATTAAATAATGTACTATTATATTAATCAATTTCATTTGAAGAAATTAAAATTGGGAATCAAAGGTTGTGTGCCTCATGCAAATTTTTTTGCTCGAGTAGGAGGAAAAAGGATGGAAGTGTTGTAAATACACAGACACAAGAAAATATTGTAAGCCTTTTTTATTAATATTTCTAATTTTGATATGTAATTCATAATTAAATATCATATTTATATTTTTAATAGTGTTCCCTAAATATCCTTGATGAGAAAGAAGATTACAACTTAAAAAAAAGATTATTTGAGATAGGTATTAGGTGAGGAACACCAGGGGAGAGTCCGATGTCGACTAGAGAAAAGTATCATCCCCACTAGGTATTGGACCTCATAAAGCACCTCTCAAAGTTATCACACCATAAAGATGAAAAATTCTCATGCAGAAGAAATTGAGGACAAAAAAATAGCTATACAAGAGTGTGAAAAAGGTAAACTACTCACTGAATAGTTCTTGAAATCCATGATAGTTATATTTACATCACTTTCATCAGAGGTTGCTAATGTTTTTGATTCATGTATGGAAATAATGTGACCTTTATATGATGCACCGAGTGATGTTAATGAGGGTACTAGTGGTAGCCGTAGTTATGATACTCCTGGTGATGATGATGATAATGAAGATGATGATGTTGGTGATCTAGAAAATGATGTTGATGGTGATATTGGTGATGATTATGATGGAACTGGTGGTGATAAGGGAGATATTTATCCCCTCTATTTTTGATTTGAATGAAAATAGACATATGTGTGGATGGTGTTTAATGAATAAAACTGATTGATTGTGTGGATTATATATATATATATATGTTACAATATTGTAAATGTTTTAAAAAATATTGATAAGTAGATGGTTAAATAATAAATATATAATAATTTCACTATATTATATGTGTTATGTAGTTTTTATTTTGTTTATACATTATGGAGGAGCTGCTGGATGGGCCTGTTATGCATGTTTGGGAGAGTAAACTATACCAATGATTATGTGAACCATTTTTATACATCACTATGGAACAACATTATATACCAATAGTTTCATGAACCATTGGTATACATCTATACCAACAGTTTACTGCAAACCACGGGTATTCAAATTTTACCATGGACTATGACAATGGTTTAAAAGGAAACCATTGGAATATCGCTATACCAATAGAAATATTCCCCACTATTCATAAAACCATTGGTATATCCTATACCAATTTTTCTATGGTCTATAACAATGGATTAAAACCTTTTGTATGTAAGGACCAAACTTTAAACATTACATAATCTTGAGTTTTAGTCAAGAATTTACTTTCTTTCACTTTGAGGATCTTTTTAAAATAAATCATAATTTCTTTCATAGAAAATATTAGCAGCTTTCAACTTGACTCCTTCCATTCCCTTACCTATCCTAAATCCTATGAAAATCATTTTAAAACTTGGGATGAACATAAAATATCAGTAAGGGACATACAAGAAAGGAAAACATCAGTCTAATGAAAACTAATAATTTTTTTAAAAAAAATACCATTATACCGTGAAAAAGGAATCATCTTTTTAAAAGTATATTTAGCTTAACTTTAAAAAAAAAAAATAATGAAAAATCATAATAAATATCATAAGATATAAGTAGGTTACTTAGGACATAATTATACTCAAAATAGAATAACCATGAGGTTGACTGCCATACATGACACTCTTACAAATGGAATAACCATAAAGTCTACTTCCATACATGTCACTCTTACAAATGGAATAACAATACGATTGACTTCGATACCCAATGAAATAGAGGTTATAACATAACCACCCATCCTTGGTTTATCATGGAATCACCTTTCATTGGTTTATCACGCAACCACCCGTAAAATTTATAAGTATGATTATATAATCATAACACATAAAAGATTTAAATTTTCAACATTTCACTCATAAAATTTCATTTTCACACATAAGAAAACATTTAATGTTATTGAAATAATCAATCCATTTTCAAAACCTATTTTAAACATTTAAAAAGTGATTTCTAAATCAAAGTGTCCCATACCAATTTGAAACAGTTGAAATAAATTTAAAAATTCCCATTTTAAAACATTCATGTACATATAAATACATTCATAAAAATATTTTTTAATCACATGTACATTAAAGATAATTATATAGAAAATAAATCTTTAAAACAATTAAAACGAGGTTTTTATTTAAAAAGTACCTTACCTTGAGTATGATTTGTCTCGTATGTACTTTATCTTCCTAAATAATAAAATTATACTAATTATTTACTTACTTAAGAAAATTTTTTAAATTTTATTATTCCTTTTATATCACTTATTACCATGTTATAACATTTACTTAATTATTTAAGTTCATGACAGACATTTTGATGATATTTGGTACATGAGTCCAAAATGAATTTGGTATGATGTAAATGGTCAAAGTGGTCATTAGTAAATTTTCTCCAGAATAATAATCATGAAATAATTATAATTTTTATATGTAAATTATAATTTTAAATCTATCCATTAAACATGTATATGAAGAATTAACTACGTTACAATCACGGAGATGATGATTCGTACACACGCATGAGTAACGTTTTTATTTTTCAATGATCATTATGAAACGAAGGTTAGTGTAATTTTATTTTTAAATAATTATAATAATATAATATATATTATATTATTTATTAAAATTTATTTATATATATCATCCATGTGATATGGTGATGAAAAAAAGTCACATCGCTTCATGGAGGTGATAGTTCACACGTACGCACGAACGACATTTTCATTTTTCTATGCATGGAAACGTAATAATTTAAATGATGTATTATCTTTTAAAAAGGATAATTATGTCATTAATATCATATATAAAAATTAATTCCATCATTATAACAAGTCTTTAGATATTTTTATGGAAAATGAATTTCATCAGTCCGTGAAGCGGTAGTCCTCTATACACACGAACAATAACTTATTTTCCCATCTGATAGAAGTGGAGATGGGGTTAATTGATCATATTAATACTAAAAAATATTAGTAAATTTATGATAACAACTTTATTATTTCATAATTTTTAAATAATATTTTATATAAGTGGAATAATAAGCAAAACGAAAACATTTAATTAAAAACGATACCTCTTCTTTAGAAATCCTCTATTTATTAACACCTTAATCCCACTAAGGATGGTGTTATGACTAAACTAAGATATAGATAATATGTTTAGAGATTATATGAAGATATTTGGGTAGATATTGGATGAGAAAATAGGTTTTTAAATGTGAGGAAAATAGAATAAGAGGTTCTCTTTTATAAGAGAGGGGGAGGGCACTTTTGGAATTTCTCAAAATATTAAATTAATATAAATTAATTTTCTATTATAAATGGGTAAAAACAGATTTATTTAAAATATAATATTATTATGGGTCTAAATATCTTCATTAAATGAAAATTATACATGTTTTGACTATTTTTTAGTCCTTATCTTTTGGATTTAACCCTTATTTAACATCTTTAACTCTTACCGTGACAACATATGTTTTTACTCTTTGAAGGTTAATATAGTTACTATAAAATATAAAAAGACCCATAAATGAATAATTTATAAAATTTTAAAACTCATCCCAGTTATTTGGAATAATTTGATATTTATATGAATTTTATATCATTTAATAAAATATTATTTATTTTAAAATATCATTAATGTCAATTTTGACACTATTCATTACTTGACTTTTTAAAAATATCATAACAATAATATATCTTCAAACCAAATATTTTAATACATCCATAATATGTAAAATTAATATTTAAAAATTTTGGATGACATTAATTATCTCAAATTATATTTATTTTAATATTTTAATATCATTTAATTGGTATTTCCATTAATTAAACAATTACTGCATCATCATGTTGCAAGACTTTAAGGTAATTATTTATTCCATAAAAATTAAAAATAAATTACCATAATGAAGATAAATGATTTATATTTTAAAATAATATTTATAGTTGAACATATCTCCTATATAAACTCATATTTAAAATATTTCACTTGTTAAAAACAAGAGTATGACAAGTTTGACTCTTCTTTGAATAAAATATTATAAAGGTTATAATATCATCAAAACAACCATTAATGGTCAAATAACCTATAATTTAATACTTATTGATGAAAAATTATCAACCAATAAAAATGGAGAAAGTTTTTGGGTCATTTTCTAATATTTATAATATTATTCTTACCCTTAATTAGTAGATTTATTCTTAACTATGGTAATAAAAATTACTAAGTTTACTATTCATATTGTCCAAAAATAAAAGGAACCTATTTATAAATTTATAAATTTTTATTAAAAATATTTAATTAATTTTTCAAAATAAAAAACATAGGAGTGACTAAAATTAATTTAAAATTAATCCCATAGACGGGATGAGAAAATGCGTTTTTAAAGTGAAAACGTTCAAAATTCCCAAAGCTTTTATATCCAATTTCAATATGAGATTTATTAAAATTACCTAAACTGAATTAAATTATATAAAATTGATCTAATTATACTTTAAAACCAATTGAAAATATAATTCAAGACTATAAATTATTTAGATAAAAATTCAATTTTGAATTAAAATGCAGTATTTTTCACTATTCATAAAAAATGAAACTTTTTAGAAAAATACCAAAAATTAAACCAAATTAAATTTTGATATTAATATTTAAAATAAGAATTTTATTTTTAAAATAAATTTAATATAAGTGTAAAAATTTATTTTTAAAAAAAGTTCACCATTAAATGGCGGTAAATCTGCTTTTAGAAAAATACAACTTTTTATACTTAAAATTGGATTAGTACTTATCTTATGCCTATCGAACTTATTGAATGAATGTCAAAAAATTTGTTTGAATATATAATATATAAATATAATTATTATCTCTCATTAATAGTGATTAATTTATTTTATAAAATTCCTTTATGAGCATAAAAACACATCCTTTATATTCAATTGGTTTTTTACTTTCATTTATAATTAATTAGGCACTAAATAATTAATTATATATACATAAAACATATTTTCGTAATTTAGTTAATCTGGTTCATACCCTCAGTTATAATGTCTATTTTATAATTGTAAAATTTAAATAATAATATTTAGTTGTTTGTTTAAGCTAGATGGGGCGTATCATGTATGCTATCGAATATAGTCTTTCCTTTTAAAAACTATGGATGTTACAAGTATAAGATATTTTCTAGCAGTGTCAGTCATATACACAAATGATGGTTTCATTTCCCATTTGATGGAATAAGTAGGTGAATAAAAATTATACCATTAACATAATAATATCTTAGTATATGGAAGATACTGATTTTATTATTTCATAATGGTTAAATAATATTTCTGGGATGTGGAAGAAAAAATAAACTAAAAAAGATCGATTAATAACTATACATCTTCTTCAAAAAACCTCTTTAGGTTTTCACTAAAATCCCACCTAGGATGGTTTTATAATCAAACATTATATTCTAAGACCTAGGTAGTGAGGTTAGAGAGAGACTTGGGTAGGTATTGGTCTAACTAGAGTGCTCAAAAGGTGTGAGGAAGATAGGAGAGGAGGCGCTCTTTTATAAGTAAGGGGAGGACCACTCTTGGAATTACTTAAAATATTAAATTATTATAAATTAATTGTCATGTTTAAGTGGATAAAAATTGATAAAATTATAATATAATATTAGTATGAGTCCAAATAATCTCATACAATAAAATTTGGACAAGTTTATATTATGTTTCCACCCTTATTTCTTTATTTTAACCCCTCTTACCCATTTTAAAAGTTATAATGACATTAATGTTTTTTACTATTTAAGGGTAAATAAAGTCACTATAAAAGGAAAATTGATACATAAATGGATCATGGATGATATTTTAAAACATATCCCAATAACTTGGATGAAGATAAGATTTTTAAGAATTTTAAGTCATTTAGTAAAATACTATTTATTGTAATATATCATTAATTTAATTTTTGAAACTATTCATTTAATTTAAATTTGAAAACAACATAAAAACAAAAAAATTAGAATATAATCCTTTAATATATCCATAACATGTTATATTTATCTATAAAATTCATAGAACATAATAATCCATTCAAATTATGTTACTTTTAATATTTTTAGAATCGTTTATTTTATTTTTCTATTAATTTAATAAATACTGTGTCGGCGTTGCATAAACATTTGAGGTAATTATTTCTTTAATAAAATTTAGAAATAAATTAACATGATAAAGAACTTTAATATTTAAAATAACCATTTAAAATTGAACAAAAGTTGTTTTTATCCCCGACACAAAATATTATAGATGTTAAAATCACAAAAGTCACATTTTTTACTATATCTTTTACTTAAATATTATAAAGGTCAAAATCAAAAGAATATATCAAATTTTTTCCATATTTTATAAAATTTGATGGTAATTGACGAAATACACTCATACTATAAGATAAAGACAAGTGTTAGTTATTTTTTAGTTCTTATCGTATTATTTTTAACCTTATTTACCAGATTTACCCTTACCGCGGGGACAATTATTTAATATGGTTACTATTCATAATGTGAAAAAATAAGATGAAACTATTTAAAAAATTTGGAAAAAATTATTTCAAATATTAAATACATTTTTAATATTTAATTTCTTGATGTGGTAGAAATTAATTTAATATAAAATGCAAAATCAACAAAAAACAATTTTTTTTGAAAAATGTTTTTTAAGACCAAAAATAAAGTTAAAAAAACAGGTATAACAATAATAAAAATTAGATTATATATAATTAAATAATACTTATGTAAATTTTAAATCAAATCCAAAGAATAGTAGGACTTTGTTAAAGTAAATGACAATTTTAAAAAAACCGGTATTTTCATTATTCACTAAAAAAATCAATATTTTTAGAAAAACTCCAAAATTTCACCCTAAGATAATTTCTATATGATGATTTAAAAAATGAAGTTCATTTTATCAAATAAAATTTCTAAAATTTCCAGAAATTAATTAATATTTTCTAAAAAAAAAGCAATAAAAACAATTTTTGAAGAAAATATACATTTGAAGAATAAAACGAATTTATTAAAAAATGATTGATTATTTAATAAGAATTTATAAATAAAATTTTTGAGTAGGGAACTTATATATATATTTCATAAATTTTTAATACTATTTATACCCACCAATTTAATATCTTGGTTCTAACTATAACATTTAAATATTAATATTTTATGGTTTGTTTAAGCTAGGTGTTGTGTGTTGTATACACTATCAAACATAGTGTTCTTTTAAAATATCATTATATTAAATTCTATCCAATTTAATAAATTAAATCCTCACAATTTTAACTTGATCATGTTAATCAATGTTTTTACATTTGAAAATACCTTTGATGAAATCCCACATCATAAAAAGTTCAATAAAACTTTCTCTTGAAAAAAGGGAAAGGAAAGTATGAGGGTTATCTGAAATTACACATAACTAGGTTTTAAAATATGAGAAAATTAGTGGGAAGTGAAAATATGGACATGGAGGGAAAATTAATTTCCAAATAATGATGGAGATTGAATAAGAACATTGATCACTAGAAAGTAAACAATCAAGAGAAAGTTAATGACTATAAAATCATAAATCCAAGTGGTTTAAAAGCATAAAATTTAAATTTCTAGATTGATACCAATAAACACGACCCAATTTAAACCCTTGAAAACTTACAACATCAAAATAAAATATGAGATAACTTATATACATAAGGAAATTTTAGGTTTATATTTTTATAGAATTAGGAAAAACTCTTTAAAAGTGGACACATCTACTCAGTATGCATTTTTTCCCATAATATATATTTTTTAAAATAAATCATGTTTTATATTAATAAAAAAATTTCATAACTTTCAGATTGACTTATTTGTTCTTAAACATCAATATAATATATGAAAAACACTTTAAACATGATATTAACACAAAAATCACATTAAGTGATATAAAAATAAGGAAAGAAATCCATTAGTCCATGAACACTCATAAAAATTTATTTTTTCAAAATAAAGTTTGGGATCAAAATAAATATTTTTTTACTCAATAAATAAACTTCTCTACTCGAATATTTTCATAAAACATTTAATTATAAATATTCAGGTAAAAATAAATATCATAAAGTTTTTTTGAACTAATGATAAAAACCATGGAAACTTTTTTCACAAAGTTCTACTTTTCACCCTTAAGAAGTCAAAATATTTTTATTTAAACAAAAGATAATTATCTTATATTTTGAAATCATGATATTTCCTTAAAAACCATATAAATGATAAATAAATATTATAGATAAATTAGGATATCATTTTATATATCACTATTACAAATGGAATAACCAATATGGAAAACTTCTATCATAATTCCCCAGAGAACCCAATTTATTAGAGGGTTATAATGGACTCACCCATCCTTGGTTTATAACATAACCACTAATCTTTGGTTTATAAAGAAACCACCTATTATTAGATTATAATTTAACCACCCATCATCGGTTTATAATGAAACCACCCATCATAATAAAAAATTCCCAATAACCATAACATAATTATAACACATGAAAGTTTTTAAAGTTATCAAAATATTCCTTAGACCCTTAAGAAAAACATTCCTAAATATCAAAATATCCATTCCATTTAAAACCATTTTGAAAATACAAAAAACAAAGGGAAAGATGGTTTTTATTTAAATAAAACATGGAATATTATAAAGGAATATAAACATTAAATAACAATTATGGTGGTGGAAAAAATTGTTGACATTTTATACATTAAAATAGAATATTCTTTTTTTCCATTTGTAAATAAAGTAAAAACATTATGTATAAAATATGTAAAGAGATTCCTTTTGAAAAACTTTGAAAGAATATAAAAAGATAAATAAAATGTCCTTAAAAATTAATTTATGTCCATACAAATACATACATAAAATAATTTTAAGAATATGGACATGGAAGAGAAATATTTAAAAAATAAATCATTAAAACATTTAAAACAAGGTTTTTAAAGTAAAAGGTCCCTTACCTCGAGCCAAAATCATCAGGTGCATTCATTTTATTCTTGAATAATAAACTTATGATAGTTAATTAATTTATTAAGTACCCTTTTCAAGTTCATTATTAATTTTATTTTATTTATTACAATTTCATATTCAATCAATTAATTTATTTCACATCAGATGTTTTGATTATATTCGGCTCATATGTCCAAAATGACTTTAATAGGTTGAAAATAGTCAAAGATATCATCATTAAATAGTACCTAGAATAATAATCATGACATATTTATAATTTTATCCTTTAAATTTTAATATTAAAACCAACTATGAAATATGGTTATGAAAAATGAACTATATTACAATCATGGAGATGGAAGGTCGTACGTACGCATGAGTAACATTTTCATTTTCCAAAGATCATGATGTAAAGAAGGTAAGTATTAACTTTTCTTTATATAATTATTATTATATCCTAAATATAATATTATTTCTCTAAATATACTTATATATACATTCCATGTGATGCGGTGATGAAAAATTAATCACATTGCTTCATGAAGATGGTAATACACACACACACACAAACCACATTATCATTTTCAATGGATGGAAAGTTAAGAAATTATATGATATATTATATTCCAAAAATTATAAATATCTCATGAATATAATACATATACATTAAATCCATCATTATAACCAATCGTGAGAGGCGGTGATAGAAAACAAATTACATCAGTTTGTGAGGTGGTAGTTCACCGTACACACAAATGATAGTTTCATTTCCCATTTGATGGAAGAAGTAGAGGGATAAAAATTATACCATTAACCTAATAAAATATAAATATATGTAATATATCTATTTTATTATTTAATAATGGTTAAAGAAGACTTTAATGAGTTATAAGAAGAAATAAACTAAGAAAGATCAGTTAAGAACTATACCTCTTCTTCAGAAAACCTCTTTAGGTTTATAAAAAAAATCTTAAGATTGTTGTATAATAAAAAAGGGCCTATAGTATGTAGTTAGTGAATTTATGGATATATTTGTGCGGGGTTTATCTAAACTAGAGAGCTCAAAAGGTGTGAGGAAGAGAGGAGATAATGTGCCCCATTATAAGTAAGGGGAGGGGCACTCTTGGAATTACTTATAATGTCAAATTAATATAAATTAATTTTCATGTTCAAGTGGATTTAAGTTGATATAATTTAAATATAGGATTAAGGTTAGTTTAAATACTCTCATATAATAAAATTTGGACAAGTTTACATTATATTTTCACCCTTATCTCTTTGTTTTGACCCTCCATTAACCATTTTTACAATTACCATGAGATCAATGTTTTTTACAATTTAGTGGTCAAGAAAGTTACTATAAAAGTAAAATTGGTTCATAAATGGACATGGCTATTATTTTCAACTATATACCAATCACTTGGTCGAAGATATTTTTTTTGGAATTTTTATAAAATATCATTAATATCATTTTTGGAAGAGTTCATTTAATTTGAATTTAAAAACAAAATGGAAATAAAGGAATGATAATATATTCCTTTCAAACATCTCTAACATATTATATTTATCTACAAAATTTATAAAACATAATAATATTGCGTCGATGCTGCGTAAGTATTTGTGGTAATAATTTCATTACTAAAAATTAGAAATAAATTACCATGATAAAAAATAATTTATATTTAAAATAACCATTTATAACTGAACATAAGTAGTTTTTATCTCCATCATAAAATATTATAGATATTAAAAGCAAGAAAATGACATTTTTGACTTTCCCTCTTAATTAAACATTATAAAGGTCAAAATCAAAGAAATATTGCACCAAGTTTCCATATTTCCTTTACTTTGATAAACATGGATGAACTACACTCATCCAATAAGATAAAATAAAGTGTTAGAATCATTTTTAGTCATTATCATATTATTTTTAACCCCATTTACTCGATTTACCCTTACCATGGTGATAATTATTTACTATAAACACTATTCATAATAACCAAAAATAAAAGAGACCTATATACCAAATTTATACATACATATATAAAATATGGAATTAATTTTTCAATATTAAATTTTTATAAGTGGTAGAAATTAATTTAAGATTAAAATTCAAAACACAATGAAAAATAGTTTTTTTAGAAAAATATATTTTTAACCCCAAAAATGAATTTATACCAAAATGAGGTACAATAATAATAATTATATTAAATATAATTAAATAAAACTTATGTTACTTTGATATAAAATTGAAATAATAATTGGATTTGTTAAAGTATATGGCAATTTGGAAAAAACCATTATTTTTCACTATTTACTAAAAAATCAATATTTTTAGAAAAATCCCAAATTTTCATCGTATGATAATTTTGATATGATTATCTAAAAAGTTAATTTAATTTTATAAAATTAATTTTATAAATTTTTAGAAATTAATTATATTATTCACTCACAAAAAACAATAAAAACCAATTTTGAATAAAATATATTTTTAAAGAATAAAACTACTTTACTAAAAATTGAGTGATTATTTACTAAGAATTTATCAATACATTTTTATTAATTAGGACCCTTATATATATATTATAAAGTGGTTAATCCTATTTATACCCACTAATTTAATGACTAGGTTATAAATATAACATTTAAATATTAATATTTCATGGTTTGTTTAAGATCAATATTGTGTGTTGTATATTCTTTCGAACATAGTGTTCTTATAAAATATTAGGATATTATATTCTTCCGAAATTTAATAAATTACATCCTCATAATTAGAAATTAGTCTTGATAATCAGGTTTTGACATTTGAAAATACCGTTGTTGAAATCCTACATCATAAAAAGTTCAATAAAACATACTCTTGAGAGGTGGGAAAGGAAAGTACGGAGGTCATATGGAATAACACATAACTAGGTTTACAAATAGGATAAAATTAGTGGGAAGTGAAAATTTGGTAAGTGAGGAAAGATTAATTTCCAAATAATGTTGGAGGTGATGAAGAACATTGAGCACTATAAATTGAATGATCAAGAGAAAGTTACGGACTATAAAACTGTAAATCAAAGTGGTGTGAAAAAGCCTATCGATTCTTCAGATATAAATGTAATAAGATAATTTTTTTAAAGACCTTTTTCTTAGAGTTGAGGAATTTATATACCATATAGTCTAAGAACATAAGGAAATATACTTACTTGACAAGTAGAACTTCAACAATTAATCAATTTCCACCACAATCTCATATTTTTCTCCAAACGATGAGTATTCAATATAATTTTTTCATGATTTAAGCATTAAAATAAACTTCTAATAGATCACATAATCTAAAAAATTATAACAAGATATTCCTCCTATCTTAAAATATTAACCAAAACCAAAATTATTATAACAAGATAAGATAATATTCAATATTAATAAACCTTCATATGAAGAAATATATCATTAATCTCCAAAACCTCAACAATAACACCCAAAGTTTAACTTAAATAATTATATAAATAAAAATCCTTAAAATTATTCTAAATACTCTTTTAAAAGTTAAAAAATCAAATTATCTAAATGATTTTATCACATATTCTTCTTAGATCAATTTAACATTTATCTATAATCAAATTTAGTCATTTATAAATTCAAATAACCAAAAATATAAATTCCCTAGTCATATAATATCCAAGAGATGATATTCATTTCAATAAATAACCTGAATCACCGTAAATCCTAATTAAAATTGTATATTATTTCAAAAGATAATTCAACCTTTATCCCTCAAATAAAATCCCATAACTATCTATTGAACATAATCATATAATGTTCCATCAAATTATAGTGATCTTCTTCCGAAATAACATTAATAAGTTAATCACCAAATAACTTTTCAATCCCATGGTTATCTACATGATAAAATATATATTACCAAAATAAACTTAATATTTATCTGTTAATCATTTAATTAAAAAAATAATTTAATACTAACAAGGACATCACATAGGCCAGTGGTAGATGTTACACCCTTATTGCCCTTCGGTTGTGGGTTCAAGCCTCGTGGCCTTGTCAGATGAAATAGGTTGTCGCCTGACCTATGAGTTTTCCTTTTACTAAAACTATATTAATAAAATTCATATAAAATTCCCAAAAATATGACGAATTACCTAAAAAGAACCTCAATAACTTCAAAATTAAGGAATGTTTTAACCTCAAAGGTCATCTCAAACCTTTGACCTTAATTACCCAAAAATAAAGTAACATTATTTAGAAATAATCTTTCATATTAAATTCAAGGGTTACATATACCTCCACCCAATAAAACATATCCCAAAATATCATTAATCACCTTCAAATCACATCAATTAAAACCTAAAAATGGGATTTCTAAAAATTTGAACTAATGATAAACATTAAACTTATAAACCCATGATGGTATGAAAAAAAATTAAGTTAAACACATAAGTTAAAATCCTAATCTATAAATTTATCTAAAATTTTCCTCTAATTACAACTATAACATCCTTAAAACTACACTCTCTAATTCTATTCTAAAAACATAAACTTTACATTTTGGTCCTAATACCAATAAATGTGACCCAATTTCAACACTTTAAAACTTACAAAATCAAAAGGAAATATGGGATCACTCACATATCCAGGTACATTTTAGGTTTATAATTATAAATAATTAATAAAAATCTTTCAAATAGGACACATCCACATAATATACGTTTTTCCTACAATATAAAACTTTTAAAATGAATCATGTTTTCTTTTCATGAAAAATATTCATGAATTTCATCTTGGCTTATTATATGTTCTTACACAACATTAAACCCTATGATTTTTTTTTAAAACACGAGATGATCCCAAAAATATTATTAGGAGACATAAAAATAAATAAAGAAAACCATTACTCCACGAATACTCATAATAATCACTTTTTCAAAATAATGTTTGGGCTCAAAATAAACATTTTTTTACTCAAGAAATCAACTTCTCTACCTAGATATTTTCATAAAACATTTCATTATAAATATTAAATGTAAAATAAAAAACATAAAGGTTTATTTTAAATCATGATAAAACTCATGATAAATTTTTTAAAATCTATAATTTTCACCCATAATAAGAGTAAAATACTGTAACATCTAGAGTTTTTTAAAATAAAGATTATGTTCAATAATGTACATGATACACCACATCATGTTTAAATGAACAACTAAATATTATTATATAAATGTTTCCATTATAACATATTCATTATAATTGTGAGAATTAATAATATTAATTTAATAATAAAAATATGGTTTACACATGTTTATATGACGATTCATTGGTTAGAAAATTAATTTGAAATGAAAACAAAAACTAATTAAATATAAAAGATGTGTTTTTATGAAAAAATATTTAAATGTGAATAATTATGTCTATAAAATAATAAAATCACACTTTTTGGATTATATTAATGAAATATAAATTCAATATAATGTTTAAAATTAATCCTATGAATTTTTTAGACATGATAAAAGAACAAATTCAATTTTACAGATGAAAGAAGTATTTTTTCTAAAAATGCAGTTTTACCGCATTTTGATGGATAAAACATTTTAAATATAGTTTTTGGGACTTTTATAAGTTATATTTGACAAAATAATATTATTTTTTGAAATCAGGATATAAAAATTTATGTTGGTTTAAATTTTGGTATTTTTCTGAAAAAAAGCATATTTTAATGAATAGTTAAAAATACAACATTTTAATTCAGAACTGCCTTTTTGTCTAATTTATTTATATAGTTAAATTATAATTTTAATTAGTTTTAAAGTATAATTAAATAATTTTTTTATCATTTAATCCAATTTTGGTCATTAGAATCAATTTCAAAGTGAAATTAGATATAAAAACATTTCAAACTTTTGAACATTTCACTTTAAAAACCTGCTTTTTAGTCTTTTATACGAAATTAGTTTTAAATTAAATTTTCCCAATTATATGAATTGAATTAGATAAAATGTAATCTATATTTGGAATCATAAGGTCTAAATTATTTTTTAGGTCAATTTTATTTTTAGGTATAAAAAATTTACCATGGTAAAAAATTATTTACTGTTGTATACGTAAAATTATCACAAGGGTTATAGTTAAAAGGTAAAACTTAACATACCTAAAAATTGAAACATTTAAAGGTTGTTTGAGGTGTGTATTGACCCTAAAAATAATATAAAACATTAAATTAAAGTATAATTCATTGAAATTAATTCCACCTCAATATTTCTAGCTTTTAATATAAAATAATCAATAAATTAATCACTTGAACCCAACTCTCCTCAAGTATAAATACCACCTCTCCACCACCCATTTTCGAACCAAAAAGTATTGTATCTACTTAAAACTATGTAAAAACATCTTATAATCACTCTCTCCACATACAAGTGGTTCTGGTATCACCAAAATACCAAATCCAAGGTCCTCAAGGGTCTCTCAAGAAGGTGATATTCAAGAGGTAATTTTTCCAAAGTACCTCTCTTAATTTATTTTATTTTTATATTTTCTCCTAACATAATTCATCCATAAATGCATAATAACTCCATAATATTTTATATACTGTATTTTTATGTTTATAATATAATATCTCATCTCCATTTCATTTCTAACCTCCTCTTATTCAAAGAAACAAAATTATTGTCCAAGTTATGTCGGTAAATCATGTCCGTGAATAATATTTTTGTTCTTTTTCCATCATCGCATTCATAATTGGTCTTAAAAATATTTTTATGGTAAAATAATATTTTAATATGTATATTATAAACTATTAAACATTCTTTAAATTTTATATTAAACATACCTTCATGCTTTCCATATTGTGGTTATACAATAACTTTGTTTGGGGACGTGTGAACTACCGCCTCTTCAAAATGATGTGATTCTTTCATACATCACATGGAATGTATTAAGGATTGTTTTAGTAAAAATATATGATATAAATAAAAAATTAATTAGACTATAATTATATTATATATTTATATATATTTACATATATTTCATTTAATTTTGTTTTATCAGTACAACAGGAAAAATGAAAATAGCGTTCATGCATACGTATGGCCTACCGTCCCCATGAATGATGTTTTTAGTTTGTATTAAAAATATTATTATAAATAATTATATAATGAATATATAAGATATTTATATCATGTTTTATATTTTGGAGATGATGGACTTATGACGACATGGACTACTGACATCATACCATGTTCATTTTGTACTTAATTATTGAATATCGACAAAATGTACGATATGAACTTAAATAATTATGTAATTATCATAACATGGTAATAAGTGATATAAAAAGAATAAGAAACATGAAAAAGGTTCTCAAGAAAGTATAAATTAACCTAATTTTACTATTCAGGAAGATAAAGAAAGTATGAGACAAGTTAGACTCAAGGTAAGGGACTTCGTCTCAATCTCCATTCATTGAGGACTATCTTAATATTATGCATCTTATTTATCCTTTAAGGTGTATATACGACCCTTTTGAAATTTTATATCTTGAATTACAATGTTATAGTGATATTTAAAGTTTTATTTAATGTTATTCCTTAATGATTTTTATTCAAGTGTTTCTCAAGTGGTAAGGGACACTTTAACTAAAACATCATTTAAAATGTTTTAAAGATTTATTCTTCTAAATCATTATTATTAATGTCTATATTTTCAAAATAGTTTTATAGATTTATTTATATGGAGATAATTTTTTTAAAATTTTAATTCTAGAATTTATTTGGAAAGTTTCAAAGTGGTATGGGACACTTTGATTCAAAAATCACTTTTATAAATGCTTTAAATTGGTTTTTGAAAATAGTTTACTTATCTTATGAATGAAAATGAAATTTTATGAGTGAAATGTTGAAAATTGAAATATTTTATGTGTTGTTACTTTAAAATTTAATGGGTGAGCATTTTATAGATTATACAAAGGGTTGAGCCCCATTATAGCTCCTGGGTGAGCTCGATATAGCTTATACGAAGGGTTGAGCCCCATTATATCTCATGAAAGACGAGTGATCATGATATAGCTTATATGAAGGGTGAGTCCCATTATATTTCTCCAATTCTTTGGGTATTATATAGGTATAAGTCTATTGTATGGTTATTCCATTTCTAATAATGATTGTAAGAGTTATATGGTAATGATGTCCCAAGGCACCTATATGATTTTTCTATGCTTGCTAATGAGTTTTTAAGAAAATGTTTTTTCTGGGTTTTCATGTTTTCATTGGACTAATTATTTACTTTATTAATTTACCTTACATATATTTTATTCTAACCCCAATTTTTAAAATGTTTTTCATAGGTCTTAAGATTTGTAAGGATGAATAATATTTCATAATGAAATCATTGAAGACGTGTCTTGAAAAGAAATCATGTTTTATTTTAAAATAGTTTCTTTGGTGGAAAAAATGGATACTGAGTATAAGTATCCACTTATAATGTATGGGTTTACTATGTAATAGTTTCTCCTAATTATATAAAACTCTATAATTAAAGGATCTTTGTGAATGAAAGAAAATAAATTATAGTCAAATGTCATTAGAATAAGTTATGTTTAAGATTGAGTCCTTATAGTTGGTATTAGAGCAGGGTTCAGACAACTTTGAAGATTAGGATGTCTTCTTATGAGATATGAATATCATCATTGGTTTATAATTTTTAGGTTCATCATAAGTTCAATATCATATAAATACCTTTTGATGCTTATGCTATGAAATTTCAAGGTAATTAATGGTATTTTTAGAGACATTCATTTTTGAGGCAGTTATAGGTTATTACCTTTTGGGATTAAAAATGAAAGGTATAAAATAAACTTTGAGGTTAAAACATGTTATGATTATTTTTGAGGATTTTATATTATTTTGGTAATGTTATAAAAATTATATAGATTATGAAAAATGAAAACATGCAGACTATGTGACAACCCATCTTGTCGGATAAGGCTGCAGGAATCGAACCCACAACTGAAGTGCGATAGAGCTTTATCGCCTACCACTGGTATAAGTGAAGTCCCTAGTTAGTATGAATTATTATTTTTAGTTAAATTATTTTATTTAATAAGAATAAGTTGATTTTGGAGACATATATTTTATCAAATAGATAACCATGGGATTGGAAAATGATTTAGTGAACAAGTGAATAATGTTATTTCAGAAGATGTTTACTATTTTGGGAACTTATATGATTAAGGTAAATAGAATACTATGGGATTTTAATTGAGAATTAATAGTTGAATTATATTTTGTAATAATATATGATTTTAATTATGGAATTATGGGGAATTGGGTTATTTATGGAAATGATTAATCTATCATGGAGAACATGTGATTAGGTTAATTACTTTTTGGTATAAGAAATTAAGAGTAGTTGATGTTATTTGGAGATAAATGTTAAAATTTATCTTGGAATAATATGTGATTGAATCCTTATGAATTTTGGGTTTCAATCTTAGTTTGTATTATTTTGAGGAATTTTAAGGACAATTATTTTTTGAATAGTCTATGTTGAACTTTGGGTATTACTGTTGAAATTTTGAAGATTAAAATAGTTTTTCATCATATAAGGTTTATTTATTTTTGGGGAAATTATCTGATCATGTTCTAACAATTTTGGTTTTTGGTTAATGTTTCATTATAGGATAAATAGATAGTTAACATTTTGTGGATGATGTGAGGTTTTAGAAGTTGATTATAGTGCTTCAGGCGTGAAAAATTCATCTTAAATACTCATCGATTGGAGGAAAATATGAGTTTATGGTGGAAATTGACTAAAGGATGAAACTCTACTTCTCAAGTAAGTATGTTTTCGTATGTTCTTTTCCAAGGAAGTAAATTAATTACTCAACTAAATGAAAAGGATCTTAAAATAAAAATGTTTTCTATTTACTTTTCCAACTATGAAGTCAAATACCATTTAACCCATCACAAATTTATATCTTTGTGATTGATAAATTTTTCCCAAAAAAGTTTTTTATCACTCCAAATCAGAACAATATGGTTAGTTTTTCTTCCGTATCCATTTTTTCCTATATAGAATCCTTTTATGTGTTATCTCAAGTGACCTTCGCACTGTTGCTTCTTTATTTTAAAGTGGTAGTTTTATTAATCCTTTTTCTAACATGGGATTCCAATAAAGGTATTTTGAAAAGTCATACCTTAGTTACCAATGCCAAATTCAAATTTTGAGGACACAATTTCAAAAATTTATGAAGAATGTAACAACCTGAGTTTTTTAAAAGAAATATTATGTTCAATAGAATACATGATACACCACATCATGTTTAAATGAACAACTAAATATTATTATATAAATTTTTTTATTATAAAATATTCATTATAATAGAAGGAATGAATAATATTAATTTAAAAATTAAAATATGGTTTACACATATTTATATAATGATTCATTTGTTATAAAATTAATAAAATGAAAATAAAAACTAATTGAATATAGAGGATGTGTTTTTATGTAAAACTATTTAAATGTCAATAATTATGTTTATTAAATAATAAAATAAAACCTGTTGGATTATATTAATGAAATATAAATTTAATATAATGTTTAAAATTAATCATATGAATTTTCTAGACATGATATAAGAACAAATTCAATTTTATGGATGAAAGGAGTATTTTTCTAAAAATGAAATTTTACCACCTTTTGATGGAGAACCCATTTTAAATATAGTTTTAGACACTTTTATAAGTTATATTTTAAAAAATAAACTTCTTATTTGGAATAAGGACATAAAAATTTATATTGGTTGAATTTTTTTATTTTTCTGAAAAAATTCATATTTTAATGAATAGTGAAAAATACTGCATTTTAATTCAATACTACCTTTTTGTATAATTTACTTATATAGTTAGATTACCATTTTAATTGGTTTTAAAGTATAACTAAATAATTTTTTTATTATTTAATTCAGTTTTGTTAATTGGAATCAAATTAAAATTTAAATTAGAAATAAAAATATTTCAAACTTTTGAACGTTTCACTTTAAAAACCCACTTTTTAGTCTTGTATGCAGAATTAATTTTAAATCCAATTTTCACAATTCTGTGAATTGAATTAGGTAAAATAGATTCTATATTTGGAATTATAAATTCCAAATTATGTTGTAAGGTCAATTTTATTTTTAGGTATAGAAATGTACCATGGTAAAAAATTTATTTACCATTGTATAGATATAATTGTGACAAGGGTTAAAGTTGAAAGTTAAAATCTTAACATACCTAAAAATTGAAACATTTAAAGGTTGTTTGAGGTGTGTCTCGACCCTAAACATCTTAAAAACATTAAATTAAATTCTAATTAATTGAAATTAATTCCACCTCAATGTGGTTATCTTTTCATATAAAATAACCAATAAATTAATCACTTAAACCCACCTCTCCTCAAGTATAAATACCACCTCTCCACCACCCATTTTCAAACAAAAAATACATGTATATCCTTAAAACTCTACCCAAAAATATCATCCTAACTATACCTACGTTAAAGTTTTTATTTTCTCACCAAAATACCAAATCCAAGGTGCTCAAGGGTCTCTCAAGAATGTATTATTCAAGAGGTAATTTCCCTAAAGTACCCCTCTTAATTTCTTTTATTTTTCTACTTTCTCCTCACTTAATTCATTAATAAATTCATGATAACACAATGATCATGTATATTATTTAGTTTTATGTTTCTAATGTAATATATCATCTCCATTTTATTTCTCACCTCCTCTTATTCAAAGAAACGAAATTGTTGTCCAAGTTATGCCAACAAATCGTGCCAGTGAATAATGTTTTTGTTCTTTTTTCCATTACCGCATTCATGGATGGTCTTAAAACTATTT
This sequence comes from Viscum album, assembly GCA_963277665.1. Taxonomy (NCBI): domain Eukaryota; kingdom Viridiplantae; phylum Streptophyta; class Magnoliopsida; order Santalales; family Viscaceae; genus Viscum; species Viscum album. The sequence goes on along the minus strand of OY728137.1, from coordinate 649,712,763 downwards.
TTATAGTAAAATAATATTTTAATATTTATATTATAACCTATTTAATATCTTTTAAATGTTATATTAAATATACCTTCATGATTTCCATATTGTGGTTATACGATAACTTCGTTTGGGGACGTGTGGACTACCGCCTCCTCAAAAAGATGTAATTCGTTCACACATCACATGGAATGTATTAAGGATTTTTTTAGTAAACCAATATTATATAAATGAAATATTAATTCTAATTGAATAATATTATATATGTATAAATATTTATATACATTTCATTTAATTTTGTTCTTTCAGTATGACATGAAAAATGAAAATAGCATTCATGCATACGTACGATCTATCATCTCCATAAACATTGTTTTTAGTTTGTCTTAAAAATATTATTATAAATACTTATATAATGAATATATAATATATTTATATAATGATTTTTATTCTAGATATGATGGACTTATGATCACATGGACTATTGATATCATACCAAGTTTATTTTTGACTCAAGTACCGAATATCGACAAAACATCTGATATGAACTTAAATAATTATATAATTGTTATAACATGGTAATAAGTGATATAAAAATAATAATAAACATAAAAAAGTTCTCAAGTAACTAGAAATTAACCTAATTCTATTATTTAGGAAGATAAATAATGTACAAGACAAGTCAGACTCAAGGTAAGGGACTTCGTCTCAATCTCCTTTCATTGAGGCGTATCTTGATATTGTGCACCTTATTTGTCCTTTAAGATGTATATATAACCCTTTTGAAATATCATATCATGAATTATTATATTATTATTATATTTTAATATTTTTAATGTTATTAATTAATGATTTTTATTCATGTTTTTTAAATATTTTAAAATTTTATTCTTAGAAATATATCTTATTAATGTCCATGTTTTTAAAATGGTTTTATGGATTTATTTATATGGACATAAATGATTTAAAATGTTAATTATAGAATTTATTTTAAAAAATTAAAAGTGGTATGGGACACTTTGATTCAAAAATCACTTTTATAAATGATTTAAATTAGTTTTTGAAAATGGATTGGTTATCTTACGAATAAAAATAAAATTTTATGAGTGTCATGTTGAAAATTGAAGGATTTTATGTTTTGGTAATTTAAAATTTAATGGGTGAGCCTGATATAGCTTATATGATTGGTTGTGCCCCATTATAGCTCACAGGTGAGCCCGATATAGTTTATACGAAGGGTTGAGACCCATTATAGCTTAAGAGTGAGCCTGATATAGCTTATACGAAGGGTTGATCCCCATTATAGCTCATTAAATATGGGTGAGCCTAATATAGCTTATACAAATGGTGATCACCATTATATATCTACACTTCATTTGGTATTCTGAAGGTGGAAGTTGACCATATGGTTATTACATTTATAAGGGTGATTATAAGAGTGATATGGTAATGATGTCCCAAGGCACCTACATGATTTTTATATGCCTTCTAATGAGTTTTTAAGAATTTTTTTTACTGGGTTTTCATTTTTTCACTGGACTAATGATTTACGTTCTTTATGTCCCTTACAGAGATTTGGTGCTCACCCCTTTTAAAATTTTTTTTTTCACAAGTCTTAAGATTTTAAAGGATAAATAATATTCCATGATGAAATTATTTAAGACTTTTATTGAAAATAATATTTTAATGAGGTTGAAAATAAATTGAAAAAGCTTAGTTAAGAACTATACCTCTTCTTCAAACAACCACTTTAGGTTTAAACTAAAAGCCTTCATAATAAGTTTTTATAATAAAAAAATGAATCTAAGATAGGGGGAGTGAAGTTGGGGGGATACTTGAGTAGTTATCAGCCTAGATAAAGTGCTCAAAAGATGTGAGGAAGAGAGGAGAGGAGGTTCTGTTTTATACATGAGGAGAGGGCCACTATTGGAGTTACATAAAATATTAAATTTATATAAATTAATTTTCATATTTAAGTAGATAAAAATTTATATAATTATAATATAAAATTATTATGAGTCTAAATACTCTCATAAAAAAAATTCAAAAAAGTTTATATTATATTTTCACCCTTATTTACTTATTTTAACCTTCCATTAACCATTTTGATAATTACGACGACATCAATGTTTTTTACTCTTTAGGGGTCACAAAAGTCACTATAAAATATAAATAATAATATAAATGGATCGTGGTTGATATTTTCAACCATATCTCAATAACTTGGATAAATATAGGTTTTTTATAAATTTTGAATCATTTAATAAAATAATATTTATTATAAAATATCATTATTTTTATTTTTGGAACTATTCATTTAATTTGACTTTGAAGACAACATGTTAACAAAGGAATTTGAATATAATCCTTTCACACATCTCTAATATGTTATATTTATTTAAAAAATTCATATAACATAATAATTCATTTAAATTATTTTACTTTCATATTTTTAGAATCATTTATTTTATTTTTCTATTAATTGAATAAATACTGTGTTGGTGTTGCATAAGAAATTAAGGTAATTATTTCATCACAAAAAATTAGAAATAAATTTCCAAGATAAAAAATATTTTATATTTCAAATATTAATTTATAACCAAACAAAATTTGTTTTAATCCCTATCACAAAATATTATATATATTAAAAGCATGAAAGTAACATTTTGACTTTATCTTTTACTTAAATATTATAAAGGCCAAAATTAAATAAATGTACCAAAAAGTTTCCATATTTTCAAAACTTGTATGCACTTGGCCAAAATCCACCCATTAAATAGGATAAAGGTAGGTGTTAGAGTCATTTTTAGACCTTAACATATTATTTTAACCTTATTTACCCAATTTACCCTTACCACAATGACCATTATTAAATATGGATATTATTCATAATGAAAAAATTAAAAGGGACCTATTTAACAAATTTAGACCTAATTATTTAAAATATTTAATTAAATTTTCAATATTATATTTTTGGAAGTGGGAGAAATTAATTTAATATTAAAACTCAAAATGCAATGAAATTTTTTTTTTTTAGAAAAATGAATTTTTAAGCCAAAAAATAAACTTATACCAAAATAAGGTATAATAATGATAAAAATTATATTATATATAATTAAATAATACTTATTTTAATTTGAGATCAAATTCAAATAATAACAGGACTTTGTTAAAGTAAATGAAAATTTTAAAAAAATTGTTATTTTAACTTTTCATCGAAAAATCTATCTTTTTAGAAAAATACCAAAATTTCAACCTAAGATAATTTTGATATTATGATTTCAAAAATGAAGTTCATTTTAAAAAATAAATTTTCTAAATGTTCAATAAATTAGTTATAATATTCGATCACAAAAATAAATAAAAACCATTTTTTAAGAAAACATACTTTTGATGAATAAAATGACTTTACTAAAAATTGAGTGATTATTTACTAAGAATTTATGAATAATTTTTTTGAGTATGAACTTTATATATATATATATATTTCATTAAGTGGTTAATCCTATTTATACCCACCAAATTAATGTCTAGGTTATAACTATAAGATTTAAATATTAATATTTCATGGTTTATTTAAGCTCAATATTGCATGTTGTATACACTATTGAATGTAGTTTTATTTTAAAATATATGCATATTACATTATACCCCTTTAATAAATTTCATCCTCACAATTTGAACTTGATCTTGGTAATCTTGGGTTTAAAATTTAAAAATACCTTTGTTGAAATCCCACATCATAAAAAGGTTAATTAAACTTACTCTAAAAATGAGGGAAAGGAAAGTATGAAGGGAATATGGAATAACACATAACTTTGTTTCCCAATAGGTTAACATTAGTGGGAAGTGAAAATATGAACATTGAGTAAAAATTAATTTCCAAATAATGATGGAGAGTGATGAAGAAAATTGATCATTAGAAAGTGAACAATCAAGAGAAAGTTAATGACCATAAAACCATAAATCAAAGTGGTGTGAAAAATACTATAAATTCTTATGAAATAAAGGTAATATAATAACTTTTTTATTTCATGATCATTTTTGTAATATCTCAGAAATTCCATGTGTTTTTAATTTATTAATTAGCATGCATGCACAATTTTGGTAACTTCTAAATGGGTGCCCATATTAAAAATATGAGGGCACTGTTGCATCTGGAATGATGAATTTTAATTAGGAAGGACCTAACCTCGATCGATGCGGGCTGAGGGTAAAAGATAATTTTTGAGTGTTTCAAAGAAAAATAAAATAAACTTAAGAATTTTATTTTATTCAAAAAATGTTTCACTACAACGCAACGTAGAGCCAAATATTTCATTTCATAAATGAAATAGCATAATGACGCAATAACTCAAGTATAATAGAAACACTATTTCATTTCATAAATGAAACAGTTTAATGATGCGGTGACTCAGCGTAATAGAAACACTGAAACATGTTTCCTATATTTAGTTGATTAATAGAGATATAAGATCAGGGGAGGATCCTAGAGTTTTCTCTAAAGCCTTAGAGTAAATTAGTTGGTTAAGGACGATCATTGAAGAATAATGAATGGCGATGAATGATGGATCACCAATGACAAAGAACACCCCTTCTCTTCGAAGGATTTCACCAATGACGACAATTTGTGGATCAGGGATCAACGAATGACTGAGGTTTGGTTCTGTGCTTTTCCAACAACCAATCCAATCCCAAGTAGGGGTTTTATTCTTTCTATGTGATTTCCCTTTCCCCCATTCTTCTTTTATAAATGAATAATGAAGATCAACCCACTAATAGGTTGATCCGTGGGTCGATCATTATTTCAAGATAGGGATTACCTTGTAGGGATTAAAAAGGGGTTAGATCTCTATGATTCTCCTTTAGTTCTTCATGATTAAATGGGAACTGCATCTTAATAATTTTAAATTGGTTCTTCATGATCCTGCTTACAAGAACGCATTCGGGCTGACAAAAAAAAAGGACTGGATCGTTCTTCGGGTGTTCTTGTGCCTTTACCTTTCCCCCATTCTTCATGATCTCATGATTTTGGAAACGAACGGTTGTTGCAACCTCGACTCGAAGTTCAACAACCTGACACTGTAGCGACCTCCCACATAGATGCGATGATAGGTGTGGTACTATATGGGTCCATCGTCAGAGAAACCGAAGGTAGAAGTGACACCAAACCATAGACGTGGCTGGGCCAAGTAGAAGACTACTGACAAGGGAGCAGGCAGTAGTGGAAGGCTATGGTCTGGTGGGCCACGACGACGGTGGGAGGTCATGTCCAGACAGGCTATGGTGGAAAAAAGGGTCCCCGTCTCGAAGGTCAGCGACAAAGGAACCCATGAAAACCACCACGGGAAGCAGACAAGGGCCGCTGGTAGGCAGGCCACGTCACGTGGTCAGGAACCATGGTGGAAGACTCGTGGAATCAGCTGTGGGTGGGGCATGCGGGGACGCGGTGCCTGCCACATCCTGGGTGGACTACATTGGCCCGCTCTAGTGGGTAGGGCTAGGTAAGTGGGCCGGTTTGGACCTGATGGGTCAGGTTAGTAGGACCTGTTCTGGGTTGGGTTGGGTCAGTCCGACTGGGTGGGACTGAATGTGGACATAACTATCCACTTTTCACTAAAATACTCATAAATCTCAAATCGTACGTCCAATTTACAAGACTTTTGAAAATTTGGGACCCTCAAAATGATTATGTACTTTTTAGACACTATAATTGGGTTTTCATGTAAGTCATAATATGAAATTTGGATTGAGGATAAATTTCTCCCGATATGAGCATGCTACGAGCGGGAATCCTATGGATGGATGTGACAAGAAGACTATGACTATGAGTCTAAGTGACTTAGTGGGTCTTAGTGACTTGGTGGGTTTGAGTGAATCAGTAGGTCTGAGTGAATCAGTATGTCTAAGCGACTTAGTGGGTCTGAGTGAATCAATGGGTCTAGGTGACTCAGCGTGTCTTAGTGACTCAGCAGGTCTCAGTGACTCAATAATACTAGGTGTTCTGTGATTACTTCTAATAGTCTTGATTTTCATACTTTAGATTTATACCTGTGTTAGATGATAATACTTATTGTGTAATTTCCTTTATGGTTATTCCTTTGTGTTTATTTCTTTCTGGTTATTACTTTTTGGTATTTCCTTTGTTGTCTTTCCTTTGTGGTCTTAAATTTGTGGTTTGGCATCCTTACTGAGTAATGTTTTACTCACCCCTGCACGGGATTTTCCCGAACATGTCATGTCTTGTACATACAACCAGTGATTTGATAGATACATAAGTGGTCCAGGACCAGGTGATGCCTAATGAGATCATATAGGTGAGGCACACTCTTATGGCTTCAGGAAAATACTATTCACATACCATTTAGGTAGGGTTTTCTATAGACGGGTTTCTAGTGATTTGTGTACTCTCTTGTTTACAAATTTATTTTTTTTGGGCTTGTATATTGGAATATTTACTTTTATTTTTATACTATTACTCTCAATGGTTGTCTTAGTGGAATTCATGGTTTACTCAGTGTTTACTTTTCAGAATTTGTGGGCTTGTAGTTGTGTGAAAGCATATAGGTTTAAAATAAATGCCTCCCATTTGTGAGATATGCCTACTCAGAACTAGTCGCTATACCCTTGCCTATTGGAGTCGGTCTTGGGTTAGTCACAGCATGAGCCCCACTTGGATGGGTCATGACAGAGTGTTATCAGAGCGGGTTTGGTTCAACATTTTTACTAGAAGTCTGTGAGATTGGTTTGGGGTAATAATGTTAAGTGTTTTGAGTTTGGATTTCTGGCCTGAGACTCCAATGTTGGTGCAGCGGCTGACATATACATACACCAGGACTCTGGACACCTACTTTTCAACTCGAAACATGAAAATGGTGGTTGTAGGGAAATAAATGGTACAAGAATCATATAGGATTTTGAGTGTGTCCTCTTTTTCTTCTTGAGTCAGCTCACTAGTTATACTCTATTGATTGTGGTTTATCTTGATTTGTTTTAGGATGCCACCATGCAGATAGCCATCCAGGATTCCATTGCGTGAATATGAGAACAACACACCTAGTGATGAGGCATCAGTATAGGGACCAATACCGATGGTAGCCCAACCGGGTGGTGCACCAGTGTTACCACTTCCTATCGGTCAATAGTTGATACCAACACAACCGATAGAGGATTCACATAGGGTTAGTATGAGTTTCAGAGGTATAGACCTCTCAAGTTTAGGGATGATACTGACCCCCAGGTGGATAAGGATTGGCTCTATGTGGTTACATGATTCTTTTGTCTAGTGAGTACGTCTCTCTACCCGATGACAGTCTTAGTCGTAAGCCTTCTTCAGGGTTCGACAGGAAGATGATGGAGCTTGATGATCCATACTGATGATGAGGCGACCCTCACTTGGATACACTTTGAGCACCTCTTTAGAGAGGAGTTCTTTCTAGTGATGTTATGATCTATGCATATATAGAAGCTACTGTACCTACAATAGGGTAGCCTGATAGTAGTGGATTACTCAGTGAGGTTTAATAATCTTTCTCACTACTCCACATACATGGTGCGAGACCCATTATTTCAAGCTCAGAATTTTGAGCAGGGACTATGCCAAGAGACCAAGGTGTCCATGTTGTCTCTTATCATCCTTAATCAGACTAGGGTGCTAGAGTGATCTCTACTTGTGGAGAGATTCCTGGAAGAGGAGGCTCCAGAAGTAGGAGCTACCAATAGACACTGGGTGGCAGAGCCTTCAAAAATGGGTATTAGGTAGCATACCCAGGGAACTAAGTGGGTCAAGCCTTATAGGGGAAGGTCCCAGGACACAGGGTCTGTGGTAGGAGGCTCCCAATGAAAAGGGAGTCATCATAAGAGAAGGGTGTGCTACTCATGCGGTGTTCAGAGGCACACGGCTTCTGATTTCCTGAATTGTTGTACAGAATACTAACAGACGGTTGAGGGAACGCCAAGGAATAGGTAGAGGGTCGAGAAGGGAGTTCTACAAGGTGGAAGATATTGTAGGGGAGCAGGCAGATTAGAAGTCATTGGGTAGAGGTTTGAGGTATTACCAGCTCCACCCCTAGGTGGTTCGACATGACCTCTGAGAGCCAGTGGATAGGGGCGAGCCCAATTTTAGGTGATAGAGCCCTATGATCCTGATGATCCAAAGATTATTTGAGGTATGATCTATGTCTTATACACCTTAGTTTTAGTTCTTCTAGATATAGGTTTCAGTCACTTTTTCCTTGCCACAAATATTGTTCGAATCTTGAAGATTCTGATGGAGTTATTAGCTCGATCCTTACACTTAGAGACTCCTACAAGAGGGGATTTGACGATAAAGAACTAGTGGTAGTAGTGCAAGATTAATCTTGGAGGTAAGATCTTCAGCTGGGACCTACTAGTAGCGATGTTGAGTCCTTACAATGTCATTCTAGGTATGAACTGTTTATCCACAGTCCATGCTCATATTAACTATTTTAGGCACAGAGTGTGGCGTCTCCATAGATATGGGACCGTGTTTTTCTTTACCAGTGAAAAGGGAACACTTATAGTGTAGGACATAATTTATTGGAGGAGGGTGAAACCAATCACTCACCAATTGTCTAGCCTTACCCTTAGTACACTGGAAGAGTGGAGTCCTCAATTTTCTGCAGTGGTGGGTGAGTAAAAGGGCATCTTCCCTGAGGATGTTCTGGGGTTACCTCTTCATATGAAAGGTTGAATTATACATTTAATTATACCCTGATACAGAACTAATATCCACACTATCATATCAGATGGATCCTAGGAAGCTTCACGAGTTGCGAGTACAACTAGAGGAACTACAGAAGAAGGGCTTCGTGAGGCCCAATGTTTCACCTTAGGTGGACCTAGTTCTGTTTTACAAGAAGGAAAATGGGAGATTGAGACTATGTGTGGACTAATGTTTCCTGAATCAGGTGACTATGAAGAAAAAATATCCTCTACCAAGAATCAACGTCCTCTTCAACCAATTGATGGGAGCAAGGTGGTTCTCGAAGATAGACCTCAGGTCATGCTATCATCAGCTTCATGTATGGGGTGAGGATGTACCAAAGAAAACCTTTAGATGTCAGTATAGACAATATGAGTTATTAGTGAGTCTATTCGGCATGGAAAATTCTTTAGAAGCATTCATGGAACTCATGAATAGGATATTTCATCCTTACCTTGACCAGTTCATTGTGGTCTTCATTGAGGACTTCCTGGTGTACTCGACATCTGAGGAGGAGCACACAACACACCTAAGGATGGTCCTAGATACAATCCAAGAGAACCATCTATATGGGAATCTATTAAAGTATTATTTATATATTTTAGAAGTCCACTTTCTGGGACATGTCATTTTAGAGGATAGAGTTGTAGTGGATCCGGTGAAGATAGAGGCGGTGCTTGCTTGAGAGCCACCGAGGAGCGTGACTGAGGTGAGAAGTTTCTTGGTTTTGGTTAAATACTATAGGAGGTTTGTGCCTAAATTTTCCATGGTATCATCACCCTTATCATCTTTGATAAAGAAGGTACAACCCTTTGTGTGGACATAGAAGTTCCATTATAGTTTCCAAGAGTTGAGGCGGAGATTGACGAGTGCCCCCATCTTGAGACTACTAGAGGAGGGTTTTGGGTATGTAGTGTTCTACGATGCATCAGGGACCAGACTGGGTTGTGTCCTGATATAGGAGCAAGTGGTAATTGCCTAAGGTTCATGGAAGTTGAAGCAACATGAGAGGAACTACGTGACCCATGACCTTGAGTTAGCAGTGATGGACTTTGCTTTGAATATGTGGAATCACTACTTGATGGGTGATAAGTTTACCATCTACTCCAACCACAAGAGTCTCAGGTATATATTCTCCTAGAAAGACCTGAACTTGAGGTAATGGCAATGGATCGAGTTACTTTAGGATTATGACTTCAAGATATTCTATGCTTCTAGGAAGGGGAACATGGTGGCAGATGTGCTCAGTAGAAGATCCAGGTTGGAGTTGTTGAGTGAGGTGTTGGAGAAGTTAGCCGCGATGCATATATCCTTTGTGGATGGTGATGGACCTGCTTATCTTTAGTTGATGGTTGTCACCCCTCCACTCTTACAGCGAGTGAGGGAGGAAAAACTAGGGGATGTTGACTGTGAGACTCGACATGCTCAATTATCTATAGGGAAATCCCCTGATGTATATTCGATAGGTGGGGATCACAGCTTTCTTTTCAGAGGGTAAACCATTGAAATAATGATGTTGTGATAGGAGGTTCTGAGGGAGTTACACCCCCCCTTTGGTGGTACATCCAAGAGTGGAAATGATGTACTCAGATCTCTTATGTTAGTACTCATGGTCGGGAATGAAAAAGGTAGTAGTGGATTTCATCTATCGGTTCCTCACTTTTTACAAAGTGAAGGAAGAGAATCAGGTTCTAATAGGGTTGGTTCATCCACTGGAGGTGTCAGAGGGGAAGTGAGATGGTATATTGATGGACTTCATGATAGGTTTACCACACATTTCTAGGGGACACGATACCATCTGGGTGATCTTAGATTGACTCACTAAAACATCCCACTTCCTACCCATTCGAAAACAGAGTTTGGTAGAGATCTTGGGATGCCTCTATGTTCAGGTGATAATTCAACTTCATGGGGTGCCTTCGACCATCATTTCATACCATGATGCTCGGTTCACATCCCGGATATAGAAGGGATTGCGGGAGGAATTTGGGACACATCTTCTCTAGATAATGGCTTTTCATCCCCAAACAGATGGTCAGGTAGATAGGACTATCCAGGTTTTATAGGACATGCTTCATGCTTGTATCTTGGACCTCAGTCATAGTTGAGAGGATCACCTACATTTGGTGGATTTTTCATACAACAATAGATACCACTCCACCATTGGTATGGTACCATTAGAGGTCTTTTATAGGAGACCATTCATGTCACTTCTATACTATAAAGACCTAGGGGAGTCCATATTTGTGGGCCTAGAGTTGGTATGAGCTACCACTGAGAAGGTGTAGGTCATCTAGGATCAGATGATGACTTCACATAGCAAGCAGAAATCATATGTTGATAGGAGATGGAGGCCCTTGGAGTTCTAGTAGGGATATCATGTGTTCCTTAGGGTCTCACCTCAACATGGATTTTGGAGATTTGGATGAGGTGGCAAGTTGTATCCAAGATTCATCAACCCTTTCTAGATTCTGAGTAGAGTTGGCAAGGTGGTGTACCGCCTAGATCTTCCCCCACAGATGCATTGGGTGCATGATGTCTTTCACGTGTCACAACTGAGTAAGTATGAACATGATCCATGACACATCATTGACTAGGGATAGTTAGACATTGACAATGGTATGATTTTTGCAGAGTTCCTGGTGGAGATTGAGGATCGATAGGAGTAGGTCCTTTATGGATGGTCGATTCCTCTAGTGCATGTTCGGTGCAAGCACAAGAATCTATTGGAAAACACTTAGGAGTGGGAGGCTCAATTTTATACTCAATACCCCCATTTTTTGTTTTATCTCTTGTTTTGTCTTACGATGACGTAATGACCTAAGGTGGAGAGAATGTAATGTCTCGAAAATTCCATGTTTTTTAGTTTATTAAATTAGTGTGCATGCATGGTTTTGGAAAATTCTATACGGGTGCCTAGATTAAAAATACGATGTCACCGTTGCACCCAGAATGATGAATTTTACTTAGGAAGGACCTAACCTCGACCATTGTGGGTCGATGGTGAAATTTAATTTTTGAGCATTTAAAAATAAAATAAAATAAAATAAATAAAGTTTATTTTATTCAAAAAATGTTTCACTAAAATGTAACGTTGATCCAGTTGTTTCATTTCATAAATAAAACAACATAATGATGCTGCAACTCAAGCATAACAAAAACACTATTTAATTTCATAAATGAAATATCATAACGACGCTATAACTCAGCGTAATAGAAACGCTGAAAAAAATTACTCCATTTAATTGATTAACAAATATATAGGATCAGGGGAGGATCCTATAGCTTTCTTTGAATACTTAGAGGAAATTCATTGGTGAACAATGAGCGGAAACAAACGAACGATCAACAACAATAATAAACACCCACTTCTCTTCGAAGGATTTCACCAACGATTATTATTTGAAGATCAGTGATCGAAGAACGATGGTGATACAAATCTGTGCTTCACTAAAGACCGATCCAATCCCAGGTAGGGGTTTTATTCTTTCTTCATGATTTCCCTTTCCCCCATTCTTCTTTTCTAAATGAAGAATACGGATCAACCCACTAACAGTTTGATCTGCAGTTCGATCATTCTTACGGGATAAAGATTACCTTGTGGGGATTAAAAAGGGGTTAGATATTTGTGATTCTAATTTAGTTCTTAATGATTAAATGGGAACTGAATCTTAGTGATTATAAATTGGTTATTCATGATCCTTATAACAATAACACATTCAATCCAACACGAATAAAGGCATGTATCTTTCTTCAAGTGTTATTGTGCCTTTCCCTTTCCCCTATTCTTCATGATCTTGTGATTCTAGAAATTAATGGTTGTTACACCCTTGACTCGTGGTGCAACAACATGAAACCATAAACCTGACACCATAGCGACCTCCCACATAGATGCGATGGTAGGCACAATACGATATGGGGTCGCTGGCAGCGCACCCGATGGTGGAAGAGACACCGACTCAGTGTCACGTCTGAGCCAAGATGATGACCGCTGGAAATGGAACCAATGATGGTAGAAGGCTGTGGTGGTGACAGGAGGTTGAGTCCAGGAAGACCACGATAGTGGAAAGGGACACTGTCTCGAAGGCCGGTGATGGAGGAGCCCATGAAAACCATCGTGGGAAGCAGACAGGGCCGACCGGAAAGCCGCTTCATGCGGCTGGGAATTGCGGTCTAGCAGGACTGCAGCAGAAGACCCACAGGAATGCGGCACCCACCATGTCTCGAGTGGATCACACCAGCCCACTCCAGTGGGCTTGGATAGGCAGGTGGGCCAGGTTGGATTGAACCTGGACCCAACTGGTCCCTTTTCACTAAAACAATCATAACTCTCAAACTTTATGTCCAATTGGAAAGCCGTTTATGGAGTTGGTACCATCACTATGAGGAAGTAATTTTGAGATACTCTAAGTGGGTTTTCATGGAAGTAGGAATATGAAATTTTTCTTGAGGATAAAGTTCTCCCAGCATGAGCATGCTATGAGCAGGAATCTTGTGGTTGGCTGTGACGAGAAGACTATGACTATGAGTCTAAGTGAATCAGTAGATCTTAGTGACTCAGTGGGTCTGAGTGACTCAGTAAGACTGAGTGACTTAGTGGGTCTAGGTGACTTAGCGAGTCTGAGTGACTCAGTGGGTCTCAATGACTTAGCAGGTACAAGTGACTCAGCAGGTCTAAGTGACTCAACAATACTAGGTGTTTTTTGATTACGTCTGATAGTCATGCTTTTAATACTTTAGATTTATACCTATGTGAGATGAAAATACTTTGTGTGTACTTTTGTTTTTGGTTATTCCTTTTTGGTTATTATTTTGTGGTTATTTCTTTCGGGTCTTTCTTTTGTGGTCTTACCTTTGTGGTTTGGGGTCCTTACTGGGTACTTTTTTACTCATCCCTACACAGGATTTTCCCACACATGTCGTGTATTGTGAAGATGAATGATTCTTAAACAGAGACATAGGTGGTTCAAGAATAGGTGGTGCCCATATAGGCAAGGCGTACTCTTACGGCTTTGGGCATCTACCCTTCACCTAAACTTTAGGTAGGGTTTTCTGTAGATGTGTTTCCAGTGACTTGTGTACTTGCTTTTTTACAGCTTTTATTTTGTTAGTATTGAATACTGACCCATTTACTTTCAGTTTTGTATTGTTACTCTCATTGGTTGTCTTAGTGGCATGCGTGATTTACTCAGTGATTACTTTTCATTATTCATGGGCCTTCAATTGTGTGCGTGCATACAAGTTTAAATACAATGCCTCCCATTTGTGACATATTTCTACTCGGCGCTAGTCACCAACCCCTGGACTATTGAAGGTGGGCTTAGGTTAGTCATGACATAATCCCCACTTGGACTTGTTGTAACACTTTTCCTAGAGTTTATGAATTCCTATACCATATATACTAAGAACATAAGAAAATATACTGACTTAAAAAGTTTAATTCAGCCTTTAATCTATTTACACCACAATCTCATCTTTTAGTATTCAAGATAATTTTTTTCATGCACGAAGAACTAAAATAAACTTCTAATGGATCACATAATCAAAAAAATAAAAATAATATATTCCTCCTATCTTTATATATTAACCAAAACCAAAATGGTTATAACAAGATAAGATAACATTTAATATAAACAAACCTTCATATGAATATATACATCATTAATCTCGAAAAACTAGACAATAACACCCAAATTTTATCTTAAATCATTAGATAAATAACTATCCTTAAAATTATTAAAAATATTCCTTACTAACTTTAAACCCCAAATATCAGAAGTATTTGATCACATATTCTTTTGAGATCAATTTAAAATTTATCTGTAATCAACTTTAGTCAGTCATAATTCCATATACCCAAAAAAGTATATACATTAATCATATAATCTCCAAGATATGATAATCATTTGGATAAATATACCAGTTCACCATAAAGCCATATTAAAATTATATATGCTTCTAAAAGATAATTCAACCTCTATTCCTAAAATAACATTCCATAATATTATGTTTACCTTAATTATATAATGTTCCCCACAATTATAGTAATCTTATTTCAAAATAACATTATTCAGGTAATCACTATACCACTTTTTAATCCCATGGTTATTTATATGATAAGACATATATTCCCAAAATAAATTTAATCCTTATCATTCAAATCATTTTAGTAAAAAAAATTCATAATAACAAATAAATCATATAGGTCAGTGTCAGGCAATGCACCCTTGTTTTCCTTCAGATCTAGTTTCAAGACCCGCCACCTTTCTAGATGAAACGGTTAGTCACTTGGCCTACAATTTTTCCTTTTAATAAAATAAAATTAATATAATTCCTATAATATTCCCAAAAATATAATGAACATCCTAAAAAATAATCTTAATAAATTCAATATTATGGAATGTTTTAACCTCAAAGTTTATCTCATACCTTTCAACATACATCCACAAAAATAAAATAGCATTTTTTAGAAATAATCTTTCATGTTAAACCTAAGGGTTACCTTTACCTTAACCCAATAAAAAATATTCCTAAATATCATTAATTACCTTCAAATACCATAACTTAAAACCTCAAAAGGGCTGTATAATACATTGAACTTATGATTACCCTTAAACTTATGAACCAATGCTGGTACTTATAACAATTAAAAATGATAACATCCTAATTTTTAAAGTTATATAAACCTTTCCACTAATAATAAATATAAATTTCCCAAAACTGTACTTCGAGATTCGTTGCTAAAAATATAAACTTTAAATTTATGAATTAATACTAATAAACTTATTCCAATTTCAACCCTTTAAAACTTCAAACATCAGAAGGAAATATGGGATTTCTCACATACCCTATGAAATTTTAGGTATAGAGTTTTAGGGAATTAGGAAAAACTATTTCAAAGTGGAAAATGTAATCAGTATCCATTTCTCACACAATATAAAACTTTTAAAATGAATAATTTTTTTTTTCAAGAAAAAAATTCCTGAATTTTAGCTTGACTTATTCTTTGTTCTTACACATCATTAAATCCTATGAAAAACATTTTGAAAATTTGTGATGTGCATAAAAATCTCAGTAAGAGACATACAAAGTGATAAAGAAACCAATTAGTCCATGAACACTCATAAAATTTCCCTTTTTCAAAATAAGGTTTAGGATCAAAATAAATATTTTTTTACTCAATAAATCAAATTCTATGCCTGAATATTTTCATAAAACTTTTCATTAGAAATCTTAAAGGAAAAAGTAAAACTCATAAATATTTATTTGAAATACTGATAAAAATCAGGATAACCTTTTCAAAAAGTTATATTTTTTTACCCTTTATAAGTAGAAAATACTTTCCTTAAAACATAATCTCATTATATTACCTTATGAAATCATGATATTTACTTAAAAACCATAGAAAGGATAAATAAATCAAATAGGTAACTTGCAACATAATTTTCCATATCACCCTTACAAATGGAATAACCAATATGCATAACTTCCATCATAATTATTTGGAGAACCCAATGCATTGGAGGGATATAATAGACCCACCCATACTTGGTTTATAGCATAAAAACCTATCTCTAGTTTGTAACGGAACCACCCATCCTTGGTTTATAATAGAACCACCCATTCTTTGTTTATAACGAAACCAACCGTACTTGGTTTATAATGAAACCACCCATCATCATAAAAAATTCCCAAGAACCATAAAATAATCATAAAATATGAAATTTAACATTCTTTTAAAAACATTACTTTCACCCATAAGCAAAAAAATCCCAGATATAGAAATATCCATTCGATTTAAAACCGTTTTTGAAAATACCAAGAAAAAATGGAAGGGTGTTTTTTATTTAAAGAAAAAATGAAAGATTATAAATGAATATAAAACATAAAATAATGGATACAATGGTGTAAAAAACTATTGAAACTATATATGTTAAAATAAAACATTATTTTTATTATTTTTAAATATAGTCAAAACATTTTTTATAAAATACATAAAAAGATACCTTTTGAAAACTTTTGAAAGAAAGTAAAAAGAGACATAATATTTAATTTATGATTCATTTATGTCCATATAAATATATTCATATTTTTTTTAAGAATATAGACATTGAAAATAAATATTTAGAAAATAAATATTTAGAAAATAAATATTTAGAAAATAAATATTTAGAAAATAAATATTTAGAAAATAAATATTTAAAACATTTAAAATGAGGTTTCTAAAGTAATGTGTACCTTACCTCTTGCCCGAATCATGATGTGAATTAATTATCTTCCTAAATAATAAAATCATGTTAATTATTTAATTTCTTAAGAACCTTTTTCAACTTTATTATTTATTTTATTTAATTTATTACCATGTCATATTCAATTACTTAATCAATTAATTTCACATCAGAAATTTTGAAGATATTCAACTCATATGTCCAAAATGACTTCGATAGGTTGAATATGGTCAAATTGGTTATTATTAAATCATATACTGAATAATAATGATGACATAATTATAATTTTTATACATTAATTATAATTTTAAAACCAACCATGAAATATGGTTATGAAAAATGAAATATGTTACAATCATAGAGACCGTAGGCTGTATATAGGCATAAATAACGTTTCATTTTGAAATGATCATGATTAAAAGAAGTTAAGTATTATTTTATATTTATATTTATATAATTATATTATAAATATCATATTATTTCTTTAAATACACTTATATATACCATCCATGTGACTCGGTGATGAAAAATGAATGACATCACTTCGCGGAGGTGGAAATCCACACGTATTCATGAACATCATTATCATTTTTAATTAGATGGAAATGTAATAAATTAGATGATATATTATCTTTAAAAAAGTATTAATATGTCATTAATATCATAAATATACATTAAATCCATCATTATAACCAAACATGAGTGGCAGTGATGGAAAATGAATTACATCAGTTCATGAGGTGGTAGTCCGCCTTACACACGAACGATGGTTCGTTTCCCATTTTATGGAAGAAGAAGATAGATAAAAATTATACCATTAATATAATAATATATTAGTTTATTTAATAAACTAATTTTATTATTTTATAATGGTTAAATAATATTTTATGGAGGTGGAATAAGAAATAAACTAAAAAAACTTGGTTAAGAACTATACCTCTTATTTGAAAAAACTCTAGGTTTACACCAAAATCCTTCCTAGGATTGTTTTTTAATTAATTCAGGGCCTCTATTATTTAAAGATAGAAGTTTTCAAGATACTTGGGAATGTATTGGAATAAATATAGTGCACAAAAAGAATGGGGAAGATAGGATAGAAGATCCCCTTTTATAAGTGAGGGGAGGGACACTCTTGAAATTACTTAAAATACTAAATTAATATAAACTAATTTTCATGTTAAAGTGGATATAAATTGATATAATTCAAATATAATATTAGGATGAGTCTAAATCCTCTCATATAATAAAATTTGGACAAGTTTAGATTATTTTTTATCCCTTACCTATTTTTTAACCCACTATTAACTATTTCGACATTGCCATGACGACAATGTTTTCTACTCTTTAGGGGTTAAGAAATTTACTATATGTAGTATCCTTCCCCATATTCCACTTAGAAGTACCCTATGACGGTGACCATAAGATCTCAAGTGTGCCTCCATGAATGCCAGAGGCTGTAGACTAGTAGCGAGGGACTAGAGTGTGTATATGGGGAGACTATACCCTCATTAATCAGAGTGGAACATGAAAATATATATAGAATTAGAATAAATAAAAGAAAACACCAAATGACTGGACCAATAAATCACCATAGCAGAAATAGTAATAAAAATAAATAGTATAAAAAATAAATAGAAATAAACCAGCAAACATAAGTAGAAAAGAAGAAGCTAAATAAATAATAGATGTTAATGATAATGATGTTTTACAAAAAATGAACAATTAAGGGGAAGGGAATACAGGTATATACCACATGATAAAAAATATATAGAAGGAAAAAAATTTCTACAACTAGTATATTGATCATAGGTTTGGTCCTATGCCCCAAACTCCATCTTAGAACTTTTAATCAAGCATTAGAAGCTGGCTGCTTCCCTTTATCTATTCCTGTAGTCATGAAGTATACTCAGGTAATAAAGGTGACCTGAGTATGGTGTGAAATAAAATCCTAGTAGGACACCACCAATTATGTCTAGATCAATCCATATCATGAAATATAAAATGAACAATGTACCATAATTAATAAATGCAAGATATAAGTAAATAAATAAATAAACTGGATTAGTTTCCAATAGGACCCCTGTCTAATTCTACCCACATCAGCCTAAGCTGGTGAGTCCAATCAAAGAAAACTTGTGAAGGTAAAGTGAGGGATATAATGTGTAAGAATATGGACTATCCCCAAGCTTGTGATTGGGATTAGAAGAAACATCCCTAAGTTTACAAACCAAAATATTATTTCTTAATCGAAATTGTTCACTTGTTTTTTAATTCAATTCAATATCTTTTTAAATATTAAGAGTCACCCTGTGCGAATCTATGTAAATTCTAAAATAATTCCAAGTTTCATTCTAGGGGATCAATATAAGCCCAATTAATAAGGAGTCTATCCATGGAGACCCAGGAATGAATTCCCAAGTGTCACTCTAGGCATGGTGTGAAGACAATATGAACTAACATTTGAGTCCATCCTTGACTTCTCATTTAAGGGACTAAGTCTCTCTCGTGGAATGGTACAACCAACTTTCCATCAATACCATCCATAGGGTCTCCCTTAGGGAACCAATGTCACTCATTTGGAGGTAAAAATAAAAAATTCTTGGTGAGACCATTCCATACATAGCTAGTGTCACCCTTAGTGTGTTTACAAACCATTAAAAAATTCTAACAAGAAGGTATGAAGTGTCTGTCCAAGGGTTCCTTAAGTTGTAACCCCTTTTATCACCCTTGGAACTCAGGTAAAATCATTTAATCAAGAAATTCATGTATAAAATGTATAAAAAATGGGTCATTTAATTTAATTTAAGTGGTTCAAGTGTGGCATGATACACAAGGAAAAAAGGGAATATGACACATGATATAATCGCCTGGCCATCCAATTCACTTAATTAAATTTATCAAGATAAGGAACAAATTATATAACAACACTCTCAAGGAAATTTAAACAGTATATGTTAAAGTAAATTAAGCCTCAAAGATGGATCACACCCATTGGGATGGCATAAGTCAAGGTGATCAACCCAATGGGTTGATTCTCAACTAGATAGAGTCGCAATTGGAAAGGTAAGGTTTTCTGTTTAATTTAACTATGAAATTAGAGGTGAAACTAGAAGGGTCTGGCTCATGTCACAATGAAAAAAATTATAAAGTGAAATTAAACAATGGGAAAGAACCTAGACCACATACCATATCTCTATAATTCTTCCGTCATCCATTGTCAGACTTTGATTCGATCTATAATGGAAGATATCTAAGAAATCATTAAATGCCTTGAAAATGGGTAAAATGATCTTATAATTAGATAGAGAAATAGAGAGGAAGAGGAAATTGAAATATAAGGGAGAATATCGAAGAGATTACCTCTAGCTTCATGATGGATCTGATGGTGGGAAAAACAGATTTCATATGGTAGAGTTATATGGATCCCTAGGTGGAGGAAGGGAGGAGATCGTACATGAGGGAGGAGGAAGAGCCTATTGGAAATGAGAGGGAGAAAATAGAAAAGGGGTTAAAAGATTAATGATGGGAAAACCATAAATTAATCCACATAGTTAGGGGTGCATGGTTTGGCTGCACAGTTGGCCAAACCGTGCACCAACTGTGTGCCAAGTTCTGCTCCAAGGGGAACCCCACACGGGCTAGGTGCATGGTTTAGTTAACCGTGTGCATCCTGTGAAAAACAATTATGTCCCGGGTGTCATCACTCACACACAACCATGTGTCTAGTGTCTTATGGTTTCATACAAATCATGCTTCCCCTATCACCCCACTACCTCAAGCTACATGGTTGAAGAAACCATGTGGGCTAGGCTATATGGTTTCCACTAACCATGCGACCCTATATACCTCTTACTATTTCAGATCTCCAGGATCTGAACAAGCTCCAAAAACCCAAAATACCCCATTGACTCCCTTATGAAACATTATTAGGTCCAAAAAAGGGAATATAAAAAAATATTCCTTACCTTAGAGAAAATACGGGACATTACAACCTCCCCTCCTTAAGATAACTCATCCCCGATTTTCCCTTCTGATGGTGGTAGAACATCTTCTGAGAAAAGTTTGAACCATTGTACATGTGCATAGGATTCCTACTCTTTGGTTTCATCCTATACACATCCGTGCTACTATATCACATAGAATATAGAAATTGAATTTCCTTGGAGATCCTTCTTGCTTTGATCAACAATATGTATCGAATTCTCTTTGAAGGACACATCTGTTTTTAGCTCAATATCTATAGGGTCGAATGAATGAGATAGTTTGGGATGATACCGTTAAAGCTAAGATACATGGAAGATTTCATGTATAGAACAATACCTCTAAGATAGATGTAGTGGATATACTACCAACTTTACTCTCTCCACTATCTCTAAAGGCCCGTCATATCGTGGTGATAAATTTCCATGTCTCCTGATTTTTCTATGAACCAATCTAGGCAATACATGAAAAAATACCCGATATCCCACCTCAAAATCTAGAGGTTTATGATGACAATTGGTATATGACTTCTTCCTAGACCGATCTATAAATAAACACTTCTGATTCATCCAGAATTGCTCTGAAGTCTCCTGAACAAGATGAGGAACCACTAGAGCTACCTCACTTACCTCTAACCAGCATAGAGGTTAATGATATGGTCTACTGTGAAGTTCATCATATGGATCCATCTGAATTGTTTCTTGAAAACTATTATTGTTAGAAAACTCAACAAGTGATATATGCTTTTATTATGAACCTCCAGAATCAAGGATGCATGCTTGAATCATATCCTTTAACACCCACATCGTCTACTCTGACTACCCATTGGTCTAAGGGTGATATTTTGTACTCAAGAGTACCCATGAAACCATTTCCTTTTGAAACACTTTCCATAACCAAGATGTAAAGCATGCATCTTGGTCCGAAACAATATAACATGGTACACCATGAAGGCACACTACATACAAAATATAAAGACTTCCTAGATCATAAATAGATAAGGTCTCCTAGATTGGTAGTAAGTGTAAAACCTTGGTCAACCTATCAATAATTACCCATAATGTATCTCTTCCTTGAGGGGATATTGAAAACACCATCATAAAATCTATGGTGACATAATTTAATTTCCACTCAGTAATGGAGAGAGTTTGTAGAAGTACAGTAAGCTACTAGTTCTCCGCCTCCACCTATTGACATGTGGATCACTGATCCTTCTATATAATTGTTCATACCAATCCACAAATACTGATGATGTATATCTCGATAAATTTTGGTAATCCCAAGATGAACTTACCAAATAGAGGAATGTGATTATCTCTTCAACTCTTCTTGTATATCTGAAGAAACCATATACAACCATAGAAGAGTAGGGTTTCACTTCCATCAACAACCCAAACCGAAGGTGGGTTCTCACCTGTGACACTCTCCCTTAAGACAAGGCCCTCAGGTTCAGATAACTACCTTATATGAACCTATTCTATAAGGGAGGAGGTTACTCCTATAGCTACTAAAACTGGTTTCCCATGATATTCCTAAACCTCAATATGCATCTCAAAGAATAGATCCATCGACCTCCAATCACTACTAGAATCCTTGATATCCTACGTCTGAGTCTTCTATATCAAGGCATTAGTTATGAAATTTCTGTTTTTGGGGGTGCATGCAAGCTCAAAATCAAATGATTTCAAGTATTCTACCCACCTGCACCACCTCAGATTCAAGTCTCGCTACGTGGAGATGTATTTGAGACTTTTATGATCTGTATAAACAATGAATCGATCACCCAATAGATAGTTCCTCCAACAACATAGATTATGGACCACATAACTAGCTTGAGATCATTAGTAGGATAATTCCTCTTATGAGGCCTCAGCTGGAAGGACCCTTACGCTACAACCTGATCACCCTACATCATGACTTCCCCTAGACCAATTCTTGGATCATCACAATAGATAGTAGAGCTTCTTCTTGACTTGGGTAGAATCAGGATTGATGCTGAAGTTCGTATTATATTTAAAATTTGAAAAAATATCTCTCAAGCTTTAGTCCAGTCAAATTCCACACCCTTATTGGTTAAGCCTATAAGCAGTGCTACCAGGAATGAGAAGTATTTTATGAATTGCTTGCAGTAGTCAACCATCCCTAAGAAGCTGTGAATGTCAAACACATTATTGGGCCTCTTTCTGAAAACCATGGCGCTCAATTTATCAGGGTTGACTGATATATCTACTTAAAAAATTATATGACCCAAGAAGTGAAACTTTCTGATCCAATAATGGAATTTGATGATATTTTCATATAGATGATGTTCTCTTAGTGTTATCATCATTATCTCAAGATTTTTGTAATGGTCATGTATGGTACGTGAGTACACTAAGATGTCATATATGAAGACCACTACAAAGGAATCAAGGTATGGGTTGATAACCCAATTCATCAATTCCATGAATACTTACGGTGTGTTAATTAGAATGAATGACATGAACAGATACTTATACAAGTTATAACTGCTCTGGAATGTTGTACATGGTATGTATGATTTCCTCAAATTAACCTGACGGTAGCCTGACCTCAAATCGATCTTGGAGAAAATGGTCACCCCTCAGAGCTAGTCGAAAAGGTTATCTATATAAGGAAGTGGATACCTTTTTTGTACCATAAGATAGTTCTATTAGTGGTAATTTACGTAAAATATAAGGGTACCATCTTCCTTATTGGAGAAAAGGATAGGTAAAACCCATGGTGATGTGTTGGTTTAGATAAAAACCTTAGCCTATAGATCTTAAAGCTACTTCTTAAGTTCCTGGAGATCTTTAGGTTCCATCCTATAAGAAGAAATCAAAACTGGTGCCACTCCTAGTACAAGCTTGATTATGAACTCAACCAATATCTAAGGAGTTAATATAAAGAAATCATCAGGGAATATGTCACTGAAATAATCCACATTAAGAGTAAATCCATGAGCTGCATCCCCTGTTCTCTCATGAAGAGACTAGCCATCTGGGTTGTCACTCCACCTAGCCCAATACACTTGGGTCCAGCTTGAATTTCTTAGATATCCAATTCACCCTTATAGATATACTTACTACCATTAGGTGATGTGAAAGATACCTGATGGGGATAGAAATCCACCTAGGATCGATAAGGAATAATCTATTCCATACCAAGAATGACGTCAAAACTGGTCATCTTGAGGATAAAGAAACTCCACAGAAAATGGCACCCACCTATTTCAAGGGGGAAATACTTACACCTATGTATACCCTCATCTCAAACTCCTAATGATGTATCATGATTCATAACTCCACTAGATTACTCTATTTCTAAGCCTAGGCTTCCCATAATTAAAGAAGATAGAAAAGAGAGTGACACACCTATATCAAACAAGAAAGATACTAAAGTGGAGGATACTAGAATAATACCTCTAATTGTAGATGACCCTAAACTCTGATCCTCTGGTATAGGGTGTACTGCATAAATATTTCATGAACTGCGGTCTTGATATGCTACCTGAGTAGCTTGAGTAGGTCTACACTATTGATGCTGAAACTCTAAGGCCTGACCACCTTGACCATGACCACCTACTCAGCTTGAACGACCTGTATAAAACTATCTTCATTCCTGATGGGGAGTCACTAATCCTACACCTAAAGGCCGTGCTAATATAGAACCCTATTCAATAGGTATATGAGGAAAGGATCGACATAAATGTTGTAGGTGATCCATCCTACTACAGGCATGATACTAGACTGGGTTTCTTGTACATTGGGTTGTTTTATGTCCTGGCATGCTACATTGGTGACACACTATATAGCTTTCTGTGTATGCCACCTAACTGGTACTTCCCCCATGTGTAACCTTGAAACATCAATTCCTACCACTGGATAAACCACTACTCAACCTAGAAGCTGAAATTCCATGTTTCACATCACCTAATTCCCTTAGGTTTCATTCAGTGACGAGGGCCTAATTCACTATCTCTGAAATAGAGGTTAGCTAAAATATGTTCACCTGCAAGAAAATGTTATATGAAATCCCATCCTCAAATCACCTTACAATAATAATATCATCATAGAAAAAGTTTTGTGTGAAATTATATAGTTTGGTGAAGTGATCAGAGTATTCCCTCACTAACATGTTACCTTGATTAAGGTGCATTAACTCCCGAGCATGATGGGTTCTCAGAGTATGAGGAAAGAAGTAGTCGAATAATTCTATCTAGAAGTTCACCCAGATCATATGATAATGTCGACCATATTTAGTATGAAAATTACACCAATTCTTAGTGGAATCATTTATCATATAGGTTTTGATCTTGACCCTCCTCTCTAGAGGCATATTGATATGATCGAAGATAGATAACATAACCTCTATCCATGAATCAACAGCTCGAGGTCTGCCATCCCTCGAGAAAGTGGGAGGATTCTACTACTAGAACTTCCTGGTCAACTCTTCTATAGTAGGGGCGGGTCAAGGAGCACCCTGTATAGACTGCATGAACCAAAATAAATTATCCTAGAACTAAGCATCGACGTCTGATGGAAGATCTACAGGAGGTTCCTTAGGGTCACTACATGAGGTATCATGGGTGAATTAGGACCCACCACCTCAAAAGTATGCTCATCACCACTCTCCTAGTGTACAACATGAGGGAATTATAGTGGTATATCTCTATAATTTCCAATAGTACAACACAAATTGGATTTATAATATGTAGGTAAAGTGGTAAAGAAAGGGAAGGTACATGGACTACATTTAACATGTTACAACCCTTAACCTACTCCAGGAGCTAGTTCTGGGTGATTAGAAAAGGTCACAAAAGATCACAGGAGACATGTCCTACTTCCCACTACTAAGGTGAGGTCAGTTTAAGGTATCACGCAACACAAACCAGGTTATGATAAATATAGTATTAAATGCAAGGTATAGAGGAAAACACCCTTTACTTTTCATTTTAAATATCCATCTAGTAGTAACCTTTTTTTTAAACTTCAATTTATTTAAATTAATTATTTTTTTGTAGCATCACAATCTAGTTAATTGCATCACAAATTCCAATTTATAAAGTCCCAAAATATTTATAAATTCAAATCAGTGTTTCAAGTAACTTTATCATGACCTTTACACTAGGGTATAAAATCCATGGGAAGTGTTTTGATTGAATGAACTGCCACATGAACTCACTAATAAAACCAACTAATGTGGCATTATTGGTCAATTTAACCAATTATTTCATCATGGAGAACACTAGAAAACTAAAAGGAAGAAAAGTTAATTCACCACAACAATCATATGCAATACAAGAAGTGCACACTAAATATAGATATGACATGGAATAATGCATGAAAATTTAGTCCCAGGGTGCCTATTATGATTCAATAGTTTAAAATAAATCATATCTTTAGGTCAGGGTGAATAACCCATAATAACAACAATATCAACAACAGAACATCGCAAAACAAGTACACTACCCAACAATAAAAATCTATGAAACTGTAATAGGCTTAAAATACATCAACACTTACCCACCCCATGTAATTTGGGTTTCCCCTGTACATGGGGTATCTACTCCCAGGAAAAATCTCATTACCAAATACTAATATCCTAGTCTCATGTGTAATACCGAATAGTTAGACCAAAGGAAAATGTCTCTGATACCACTTTGTAGTATCCCTCCCCGAATGCCACTTAGCGGTGCCCTAAGATGGTGGCCACAAGACCTCAAGCATGCCTCCCCAAACACTAGAGGATTTCAACTAGAAGTGAGGGACTAGGGTGTCTCAGTGGGGAGACTATTCCCTCATTGATTAGAGTGGAACATAAAAATATATATAGAATAAGAAACAATAGAAGCAAACACTAAATTACTGGATCTGTAACCTTTTGTAGCAGAAGCAGTAATAAAAATAAAAAACAATAGAAATAAATATAAATAAACTAAGAAACATAAGTATACAATTGAAATCAGAATAAATAAATGATGTTAATGATAATGATTTTATACAAAAATTAACAAGAAAGGGGAAGGGGATACAGTCATATACCATATGCTAACAAAATATACAAAATGCCAAAAACTGATACAACTAGAATCTCAAACATAGGCTCGGTCCTCTTCCCTGAACTCCATCCTAAAATTTTCAATGAAGCATTGGAATTTGGATTCTTCCCTTTATCTATTCCTGCAATCATAAAGTCTACTCGGCTACCAAAGGAATCCTGAGTAGAGTATGAGATAAAATCCTAGTAGTCCACCACCAATGGTGTCTAGATTAATCCATCTCATGTAATATAAAATGAATAATGTGCTATAATTAAAAAATTAAATAAAAAAAGAAATAAATAAATAAACTGGACCAGGTTCTAATAGGACACCCGTCCAATTATACCTACTTCAGCCTAAGTTAGTGAGTCTGATCTAAGAAAACTTGTAAAGGTAAAGTGAGGGATATAATGTGTAAGAATATGGAATATCCCCAAGATTGTGATTAGGATTGGTGGAAACATCCATATGTTTCCAAACCAAAAGATTATTTTATAATTAAAAGTGTTCACTTACTTTTTAATTCAATTTAAACAATTTTTAAATATTAAGAGTCACCCTGAGCCCATCCATGGAAATTATAAAATAATTCCAAGTATTTCTGTAGGGGATCCGAATAATTTAAATGCCTAAGGATTCCATCCAAGGTGACCCAAGAATGAAATCCCAAGTGTCACTCCAGGCATGGTGTGAAGACATCATGAATTAACCTCTGATTCCATCCCTAATATTTCACGTAAGGGCATGGGTTTCTCTTATGGAATGGTACAACCAACTCTCCATCAATCCCATCCATGAGGTCTCTCTTATGGAACTAATGTCACTCATATATAGGCAAAAATAAAAAAAATGCTCAGATAACCCATCACATGCATTGCTAGTGTCGCCCCTGATGTGTTTAAAAACCATTAAAAAATTATATCAAGAAGGAAAGAAGAGTTCTTCCAAGGGGTGCTTAAGTCAGAACCTCTTGTATCACCCTTGAAACTAAAGTGAAGGAATTTAATCAAGCAATGCATATATAACATGTCTAAAAAAAGGGTTATTTTATTTAATTCAAGTGGTTTAAGCATGGAACAAGATACAAGGAAAAAATGGTATATGACACATGGTATAAGCTTAGGTCCATCCAATTCACTTATTTAAATATATCGAGCCAAGGAACTAATTATATGATAACACACTTAGGGGTATTTAAATAGTCTAAGGAAAAGAAAATTAAGCATCAAAGGTGGATCACACCCATTTGGGCAACATAAGTCAAGGCGATCAACCTAAGGGGTTGATTCACCATTATCTCAGGTCCTAATTACTATAGTAAAGATTTCCATTTAATTTAATTAAAAAATTAGAGGTAACACTAGAAGGGACTAGCTCATTACAAAATAGAAAAAATTATAAAGTGAAATGAAATAAAGGAAAGAACCAAGACCACCTAACTTAGCCATATAGTTCTTCCCTCACCCAGTTTCAACCTTTGATTTGATATAGAATAGAATATATCAAAGAAATCATCAAATTACTTAAAAAAGGAGAAAATGTGATTACACTGTGATAGAAAAATAGAGAGGAATAGGGACTTGAAATAGAAAGGGGAGGATTGAATATCTTACCTCTAGATTCTTGATGGATATGACAATGAGAAAAATAGATGCTAGATAATGGAGTTATCTAGATCCCTAGGCGGAGAAGGAGAGGAGCTCATATGGGAGGGAGGAGGAAAATCCCACTAAAAATGAGAGGGAAAAGGAGAAAAGGGGTTAAAAGATTAATAAGGGGGAAAAAATATAAATTAACTCACATAGGTAGGGGTGCATGGTTTGGTTGCACAGTTGTCCAAATCTTTCACCAAGGTCTGCTCTAAGGGGAACCCCACATGAGCTAGGTGCGTAGTTTGGCTAACCGTACAAAACATTTACAAAACAGATCCATCTTAGGGGGCTTGCAATTGCGCATGACTATGATCCTAGGGTTTCATGGTTATAGATAAAACATGCGACCCCTATATTCTAACTGCCTCAAGCCACACTGTTAAGGAAACCGTTTAGGCAGGGTGACACAGTTTCAACTAACGATGCAGTCTAGTTTATTGTGGTGATAATTATTTACTTGGGTTACTATTCATAATGAGAAAAAATAAAAGTAAACTATTTACCAAATTTCAACATCTTGATTTAAAATATGGAATCCATTTTTCAAGATTCAATTTCTAGAAGTGGCATAAATTAATTTAAGATTAACACGCAAAATGCAACAAAAAACAATTTTTTCTTCTTCAGAAAAATAAATTTTTAAGAACAAAAATAAACTTATATAAAAATGAGGAATAATAATGATCCAAATTATATTATATAAAATTAAATAATACTTATATTAATATGAGATAAAATTTGAATAATAATGGGACTTTTTTCAGGTAAATGGTAATTTTACAAAATTTGGTATTTTTCACTATTTATTGAAAAATCAATATTTTCAGAAAAATCCCAAAATATCACCCTATAAATTGACGTTATTACTACATGAATTCTCTATGTGGGATAGAGGGGTGTCCTACTTTCTTGGAGGGGGTGTCACAATTTCCAGACCAGATATACGATGCAATTACTGTTGATGGAGGGGGGGGGGGCAACGCGGTAGAAGACTGGTGTCATGACATGATGAAGACTACTCATTCAGGGCCTTCAAGTCATCTCATTCAAGGGTGTTTGAGTGAAATGTAGCTGGGCCTTTGGGCCATCAAGAACCTGGGCCTTTGGGTCATAAATATGTAATAAAATAGGTCCAGTTGGTGCTTGTCATTCCTTATGAGGAGTGATGATGCTTGACCCACTAGGGTACCTGAGTGTGTGTGGGTTGTTTGTCATTTGTAATCCTCTTTACCTAATATATAATATTCTGATATATGTATTAATATCATGATAAATTTATTAATATGAAAATAAATTTATTAATATTATAAGAAATGTTTTATTAATAAATGTATTAATAATATAATAAATATTATAAATAAATGTATTAATATTATAATAAATTATAAATTAAAATATTACTTTATGATAAAAATGAATAAATATAAAAAATGAATAAATCTCAAAAATATTAAAAATGAATCAACAAAATCAATTATATTAAATGCATTAAGAAGTTTATTAATATTCTAATAAATGTATTAATATTATTATAAATGTATTAGTAAATGTATTAATATTATGATATTATAATAAATGTATTAATATTATAATAAATGTTTAAATTCATTAATAAATTTATTACTATTATGAAAAATGTATTAATATTATAATAAATATATTTATACTATGGAAATTTTATTTTTAATATTATACTAAATGAATTATTAATATTTGTATAACTAGTAATATTGTGAATAAAAAATGTATTAATATTACTTATAGATGTATAAATAAAAAAATGTATGAATAATAATATTATGTATAAATATTTTTCGCAATATATTATTAATTATAAAGCCATAAAATTAAAAGTAATTTTTAATAATTATATTTAAATAGATTTAAAATTTCTATTATATAGATATATTATTATTAATAATTAATTATTATGAATAATAAATGTATTAATATTCTGTATAGAAAAAAATTAATTGTGAAATTACTAAAATTCTAAATATAAGTTCATTTAATAATTTAAATTCATTTAAAATTATGAAGTTCCATTTTTTAATTACTAATTTACATATACACATAACCATTTA
Organism: Viscum album; assembly: GCA_963277665.1. Lineage (NCBI taxonomy): Eukaryota > Viridiplantae > Streptophyta > Magnoliopsida > Santalales > Viscaceae > Viscum > Viscum album. The sequence goes on along the minus strand of OY728137.1, from coordinate 649,682,068 downwards.
TTCATATATTAATGTGTGTCTGTATGTGTGAGTGTGTGTCTAAAGAACCCAAGAATAGGTGTGTGTGTGTGTGTGAGGGAGAGAGAGATATATAGGTGAACCCAACAGATACCTCTATGTATCCAACTATACACATACACATCCATACACATGCATGAACACACATACGCATACATATAGATACATACACCCCCCACATACATAAATACATACACATACATACACATACATACACATATATACATGCACATACATACACATACGCATGCAAATACATGTACACACACACACACATGCACATACATACACATACACAAACAAACAAACAAACAAACAAACACACACACACGTACACATTCACTTACAAACACATACATATGCATACACATACATACATGAACACACATACATACACATACATACACATACATACACATTCGTATACATATATACACATACATAAAAATACACACACACATACACATATATACACATTTATATATACATACACATATAAGTACACACACACACACATGCACACACACACACATAATCGTACATACATACATACATACATACTTACATACATACATACATATATACATACATATTTTATATACATACATGTATTAATGCCCCATTTTTTTCTTTTTTTTGTTGGACCCAAAAGGGACTTTAGTGAGAGATGCCTTGAGGGGGGTGGGAAGGGGTGAATCGCGGTATGAAACTCATTTTCATTTCTCCACATACCTATGAAACTCTCACTACCCTAACTAAACTTGAGATCACTTGTTAGTAGGGTCAATCCGGTGTTTAAATATTTAATGACGATATGATTTATTGGTGCACTTATCTTAGCCTTATTCAAATAATATTAATGATGGATCCATCCACATACATTGATTGTTGTCCTATGGAATGTAATTAAAGCATCCACATGAGGTGAACGAATTTTACTTGGTTCACCCGTACTAAGCTACATCTAATAAGCACACATTGATCTTGTGCTGGTGCTCCAAAATCCACTAATAATATTTAGTGGTGGATTTAGGCTAGGTCACTCCTATTATTAGGGTCACTCACCTTAAAATATTTAGGGTCATCTCACTACCACCCAAGGGTCACTACCCCTTTCCTCTCCCTTTTCTCACAACTTCAAGAGGGAATGCATTTTGTCTCATTGGACAATGTAGGACTTCACTATCTAACAATTGATGCATTGACTAGTTCTTGTTGATCTATACAATAACCTTTCAAAAATCAGTTGTGAACATCACCATTGTAGTAATTTCACTTTCCTTATTGAAAGAAATTCTTCAATGAATATTGAGTTCCTTTGAAAAGGTATTTAGTGAGTTCCAATCACTTTATATACTATTTTTCTTGATGTGAACACCCAATACACACTTTCATGTAAAATTCTAATCCTTCAAGAAAAATTTCACTTTCATGAAACTTTCCAATCATTAAAGAAATTTTACACATTCATTAAACTCAAAAAATTTCTCAAATCTTACTAAAATTTCATGAAACTCCCTTGGTCAGATTGACACAAGTAATTTTTTTTATAGAAGTGATATTCATATGAATGTTTCATGCAAGAGAAACCATCACACAATTATTTCATGAATTCAGAGCCTTAAAATATTTAATGAGTCTAGATTTATTAAATTAGGAGGGGAGTAGTATCCTATTTATATAAATTTACATCCCTTTGTGAAAATTTATTACTCACCACCGCTTTATCATGGAACTCTTCATTCTGTTCGTGTAACTCCCTTTCTTTATGAAACTTCTGGGCATATCTTCTATTAACGCAAACTTTAGAAAAACATGGTGTCTTCATATAAATTTTCACCTTCATGAATATTATACCTTTACAAAACTTAATTTAATAAATCACCAATATTTCATGAAATAATCAATATTTTGTGAATTCCATTCCATTTCCATATTTTTACAAGACAGTCTCAAAAATTAATTTTTGAAAAACTTCATGAAACTCTTTCTTCCTTTCAGGAAACTTACTACCTTCATGAAAATCACTTTAATCAATCAATCAATCTTTCAAAAACATTCTTCATTTTTCATTTTTTGATGAGTCTCTCAAATATTAAATTTCATAAAACTTCCCAAAAATCCTTTTACCATCTGTGTAACTTTTCAACTAGTGAAAAATAATACATTTTCTATTCTTCTTTAGATGGATTTGAATAAAAATGTTTTTGTACATTATAATTTGAATGTGACTTCTTCCTTTCCACTATTTTATTATTCTAAATTATCCCATGCACTTAAAAACTTTAGGGACCATTTCTTCATGAATACATCAAGGTCTTCATAGTTATGAATCTTCTTTATGAAATTTGTATAATGTATCCCTATCGGAGTGCTCCTATTTCTTTGATAGCTTCAACCCATATATCTGTATTATCAGGACCAAAATTCCAAGATAAAATAGTGCTTCATGTAATCCACCATTTTCCATTTATTGGGAACACTAATATCTCATGAAACTATTGACATAATGAACAATGAATAAAATGAACCACCACACCCTTCTAATGGAAACACCGTATCTAACAAACTCACTCACCATGGTTGAAAATGAATCCAACACACAACACATGGAAATAAAAATTCACTTTGGTGTCTAAAAATCTACCGATTTGGATATGTTGGAAACACTTTCATGAATCCTTTCCCTCTATTTTAATACCATTTGATAAAAAATTTTCGATACCAACTATTTTCAAATCCATGGAACATGAGAATACCACTTCTTCAACCCCAGTGGGAAAATGATTGAATCACAAACTAATTCTACGATTTATCTTCATTAAGATAACATCTTTAACATCATCATATTTTAAGCCTTCAATTATTACTCCTCTTATAAAAGGATAGGTAAGAACACATACAGATTCATGATCCTTTTTACTCTAGGATGAAATTGAAAATTGATTCATGAAACTTTATTCTCCTACTTTAACATAAAATCCAAAGTATACCTTGTAAAATATGAACTAGAAATAGAATCTTGAGAAAACTAATAACTTTGGAATTATAGATAACACTTTTATAGTGATATAATTCTCCCTAAATTTTGATAATGTCAAATAACATAAGCTTCCATCATTTTTATAACATTGAGACCATACATCATGTCATTAAACTCTATCCCATTTATCAATGATGGGCATAGGGGTATTTCTAATTCTCCCACTTTGTCAACATAGTCCTTGCATCCGTTAAGGATAGATAATACCCCCTATAATATAAAGATCCTCCATTTGTTAGGACCATTGGTTAGACCCATAAATTTGATTCTTCTCCCGCATCATCTCTTCACATGTGACTATAGGTTTGAGAGATATCTACAGTGAAAAACATCTTCATGTTGAATATGCATTCACAAATATTTTTAGTGGGGTGGAATTACCAATTAGAAAAGAGATATAAAAAAACATATAAGCCTACTTAGTCAAGTCCCAGTATAGGATAAAATAGATAAATTTAATAACACTATCACTATCCATTTGACTCACTTAATTCCATATATCTAAAAAAACATAGAAATTTAGATTCTTTAAAGGAACTATTCTACATGTATTCTTCATATCTAGACTAAAATCCAATACAAATTATTGAAACTGATACCAACTGACAATGATACCACCGTGATGGATGATTCCATTTTGTAAATATTTCTCAATAAAAAATGTTGAAATAATAACTCATTTGTTCAAATTTCGAGATAACTTCCTTAACTAACCTTGGTAAATAATTTCTTATATCATATTCATGGTGGATTTCATTATTTTTCAAAGAGAACATATTTTAAATTTAACTCTCAAAAATACACCTAAATTTCTCATCTTTGTCACTAAATACATCATTGAATTTTTTCATGAGAGTTTTCTATCCATATCATCTTCTAACATCCTATTAAAAGTAAGATAATATCACATGTTATATCAATAATAAATAAAACATGAGAACTAATTTTATTATCACTTCCCCATTTTTCTATCTTCAATATATTAATTTAGAGAGATCAAGTGATCTTGACATTAATGCTTCATGGAACTTGATACCACTTGCCATGAATTGAAATATCATCTTTCGACTCCTGATAGAAATCATTATAAATCCTCATCACTACTCTAATTCTTCTTCTTCCCTCATTTACTATGATTCCAAATATAACAAAATTTCTTTTTGTATTGATTTGAATCAGTTGGAACTCTAGAGCATGTCACAACACCACTTTTTATATTTTAATGCAACTTCCCCATGGATCATATCTCCCCTAAAACTTGAATCACTTCAACAAAAGTTAATATAATTTAAACACATAGGGAGAGGGAAAATTTCACTTTCTCAAGTTGAGGAATGAGGATGTTATTGGTAGACTAAACCTTTAGTGTCACACTTTCTTTTTTGACTTTTCAAATTTAAGGAAATGAATTCCATCACTTCATCAACCTCTTATTATCCCTGATCATTCTTCATGGTAATATTCTTCAATAAATTTTAAAAAAATATTATTTGAGTGATGGCTCTTAAAAAAACATCATTTTATATATTTTATTTAGACTTCTCATTTCTTGGATTGGGAATTTCCTTTTCTTTATATCCCAACTCACAAACTCTTCTTCCTTGGGTAATTCTACCAACAAGGATATCCTCACAAGTTAATAATTAGATCCTTCTTCTCCATGTCTTCTTAAAACTCTATTTATAATTTACCATTTTATTATCTTTCAAAACCCATGTCTTGTTTTGAAATTTCTCTTTCACATGAGTGGATTTTAGAATCATTTTAGTTTTATAAATATTCTTCTTGTCTTTCCTAGAACCCTTATGCTCAATGATTGATTTGGAACTTCTATTCAATAATTTGTTTCCCCTTTTCTTGGTAACTCTCTCAATTATATTATTTTCTTACCTTGTGGTAAATTTTGCAATCCCACTCAGGCATGCCTTGTGTACGACCCCTTTGATAGGAAATAAATCTACCTCAAATGTTTTCTTCCTTGGTAGATTTTTTATTCAATGCATTTTCTTAATGTGAGCACAATATTTAACCAGCCAATGAAAAATGAAGATGATAATTATGGAGAAATTAATCCCTCATTTCTATCTCTTCCCCAAATAGGAGGATTTATCAGGCCATATACATTGGATATATTGAGTTTTGAAGAGCGGGATATAACATATCACATAGTCTTGTTTAAATGTGGTTTTTATGAATATATCAAGTCAGTAATTTGAATATTTATCTGTTATCTCATACTATATAATTTCACATATACCTTAAACTTTTTTTTATCATTTTATATAAGGAAAATAAAAAAATTATAAGTTGAGTAGACTGATCTTTACCTTTGAGATGGAGAGAGACTTTTCATAGAAAATATTTTATTTCTTGGTTGAAATAAAAGGTATGAACATTACTCTAATAAACTTTAAATATAGATATTCATTTTATTTTTTTATTATTATATATTTTTTAGGCATTGATTTTACCTGTTAACTTCTTCTCTCAAGAATTAAGAGCATTGTATTTTGGTGAAAATACATTGGTTTGTGAATACAAATCTTTGATAACCAATGTGTATAAATTTGTTACAACTGATCAAGTGGTGAATATGACTGACTGAATGGCCCAAAGGATGAAATTTTTATTGATTTTAGATAATCCCCCTTTTAAGGGTAAAGGGGGAGAAAACCAAGACTTCAAGGACATCAAGACAATAACAAAATTGAGAAACAAGGGGGTTGAAACCCAGAACAAAACTTTAAGGGAGTGCTTAAACCCAACATTAACATCATTAAGGCGGACCTACACTAAAGCATGGTTGATTAGAAAGCAGTCCTGTGAAAGAGTGCACATGCACGGTATAGATGACTACGCTATACCCTCTCAATCTTCCAAATCCAAAATGTCATGCGTGGTGAAGATGACCAGATCTATCCTCATCTGAAGAAAAACCTTGAAGAATGTCTAGGTTCCCCAACAGACCATCCAATTCACCTCCAGAAACTCTACCAAAGAGCAACCAATACAATCAAATTCACATCTATTAAAACATAAACTCAGATTCACCAAATCAAAACCTAGAAACAACTTACAAAAGCACCAGAATGTAATTCCTCCCCCTCTATTCCATTGGAGCCAACCCCGAGCACACTAGAGCACCAAAATCAAGATCAGAAAAAGCCAAGCAAGGAACCCAGAGTGAGATCTTCTATTGCTGAACACACTGACGCCGAGCACACTACAACCGCAATGAAATCCCAAACAATCAGAGCAAGTCGACGTCGTTGGGTGACAAATCTTTTTAGTCCATCTTCACTATGGGATCAGCGGAGACTTCAAGTGGTGAATATAAGAACACAACATGATGGTGTTATGTTAACTACAATAACGTATTGTTATGCCAGTCCATTATATAGTAGGCCTCAATATGAAAATATGTCTTATTATTGAGTTGTTGAGAAAATATTTCTATTGGATTAATACTCTCATGGTTGAGTTACTATGATGAAATGAAAATAATTTGATTCAGTGATTCAAAATGGTATATTTATTGATAAATTTAGATTTAGATTTATTGACATGAATCCATTACTGGCTACCAATGAACCATTTATTTGGCATCAATGGGAAAAATATTGTTTAATGTAAAAGATCATCTGAGACTTGATTACAATGTCATTATAGAAGTAATCCCATGACATATTTTTGATGATAGTGGGGATGAAATTGAAACCATTGATTCCCTCATTTGCATTGAACAAAATATTTTATTTTATTACTAAATTTTTCCAATTGTGAGAATTTTTTTTGAACCTGAAGTAGTGTTGGGTAATATATAAAATCAAACATATAAGCTCATAGTTCATTCAGTTTATCTTGATGTGAGTTTCTTAAGTTAGAACTATTGTAATTACTTTAATTTGGTTTCTATTTTATATGGTATGCTTGTTTTAGTTTTGTTTTTTTCATTTAATTTAATTATATTTATTTCAATTTTGAAAACCTAGTTTAAAACAAGATTTTAAAACACATCTAACTTTGTTTTGAATTATAGTTTCTAAAACCTGTTATCATATTGTTTAGGTTTTGTTTGAATTCTAAGTTATATGAAAAATATTTAAAAACCATTTCTAAAAAATGTACATTTCATTATTATGAAGATTATAAAAGATATTGAAAAAATTAATAGGAAGAGACTATTTGACGATGATCAAAGAATTCATAAACTAGGGCTTCTACTTATATTTCCCTTAGTGAGTATAAATATTATAATATTTTTCTTCTATATTACATTTAATGTCATGTTCTTATTATTTATCAAATTTTTAGGGATATTCATCTAAACTAGAGTTGACCTATATTCATCTTAATAATAGGGGTTTGAGTGGGGGTGATACTTGAGCTATATAGAGAATTTTCCATACCTGTTCACACCTAGTCCTTCTAGTGGACATCCCATCTACCACACTTTTTCCTCCTCCACTTGAGCCTCTAGTGATGTTCACTCTTATGCCTCCAACATCATCTTATTTAGGTTTTACTTATCATACCATGTCGATGCCACTTCTAAGGATGTTCAAACATATACTATATCCATATCCTATGATGTATCCCTAGACCTTTTGTCCTTACCCTACCATGTCTACACCACCTTATTTTCCTACTATATGTCCAAGATATGATGATTCGCTTCTTCATCTTCCACTATGATATATATAGATGACCAGATGCATGAATTTTAATAGGCACATACTTCAGAGGCTACCGATCCAGAACAACCCACAGATCCATCAGAGCCTAATGATCAGCCTGGATAAGGTTTTTTTATTTGTGTGTCAAATTATATCACATTATTTTTTTCCAGCTGTATTATGAATTAATTATACTTTTTTTATTTTATCTTATTCAATGGGGTATTCAAATAGGTGATGTGGGTGAATCCATATGTGTGAATCCTAGAATAATCAATGTAAATAATGATATATTATAACAAAGACACTCAAATAAAAGGTAAAAATTCCAGACAATGTATAAATTTTATGGAATATTTATCCAAGTATAGTGATATCATTCAAGTGAAACCAATATCATGGAGGAATATTAGGAATGAAATCAAGTATAATTCATGGGTGGTGATATTGGTAAGAAAATTTGTTAAATTGACATCTATATTATTGTTTTATTTATATGAATTAACATATTCGTTGTAGCATCGGCTTAACTTTCTCGACGAACATGCTTTTAAGGTCGCATAATTGATGGAACCTGGAGAGTTTTAGTGAACATATAAGCATGAGTTATATGTTTGTTGAAATAGTATATTGAGATCTGAGTTAGAGGGTGTACCACACTAAGAAAGATCAGTTAAGAACTATACCTCTTATTCAGAAAACCTCTTTAGGTTTACACAAAAAAATCTTCCTAGGATGGTTTTATAATAAAACAAGGGCCTATAGTATGTGGGTAGTAAAGTTAGGAATATATTTGGGTGGGTTTTATCTGAACTAGAGTGCTCAAAAGGTGTGCGGAAGATAAGAGATAATGTTCCCCATTATAAGTAAGGGGACATGCACTCTTGGAGTAACTTATAATATTAAATTAATATAAATTAATTTTCATGGTCAAGTGGATTTAAATTGATATAATTTAAATGTAGGATTAATATTATTTGTAATCCTCTCATATAATAAAATTTTGACAAGTTTACATTATGTTTTCACCCTTATCTCTTTGTTTTGACCCTTTGTTAACTATTTGGACAATTACCATGACATCAATGTTTTTTAAAATTTAGGTTCAAAAAAGTAACTATAAAAGGAAAATTGTCTCATAAAAGGGCATGGATATTATTTTAAACTATATACCAATAAATTGGATGGAAATTGGTTTTTTAGGAATTTTAAATCATTTAATAAAATATTATTTATTATAAAATATCATTAATATAATTTTTGAAAGAGTTAATTTAATTTAAATTTTAAAACAAAATGTAAATAAAGGAATTATGAACCTATTCCTTTCAAACATCTATAACATGTTATATTTATCTAAAAAATTCACAGAACATAATTACAGCATTTATGGAAATCATTTCATCCCTAAAAAATAGAAATAAATTACCATGATAAAAAAATAATTTATATTTAAAATAACCATTTAGAGCTGAAAATAATTTGTTTTTATCCCCATCATAAAATATTATAGATATTGAAAGAATGAAAGTGACATTTTTGATTTCCTATCTTACTTATACATTATAAAGGACAAAATCAAAAAAATATAGCATCAAGTTTCCATATTTTCATTACTTGGATGGAAATGGCTGAACTACACTCATCCAATAGGATAAAGGAAAGTGTTTGAATAATTTTTAGTCTTATCACGTTATTTTTATCCTTATTTACCTGATTTACACTTACCATGTTGATAATTATTTACTATAGAAACTATTCATAATGAGAAAAAATAAAAGGGACCTATATACCAAATTTTGACATACATATTTCAAATATGGAATTTATTTTTAAATATTCAATTTTTATAAGTGGTATAAATTAATTTTAGATTAAAATGAAAAACACAATGAAAGATATTTTTTTAGGAAAATGAGTTTTTAAGCCCAAAAATAAACTTATACCAAAATGAGGTATCATAATAATAATAATTAAATTAAATCTAATCAAATAATAGTTATGTTACTTTAAGATAATATTAAAAGAATAATTGTACTTTGTTAAAGTATTTTATAGTTTTACAAAAACCGATATTTTTCGCTATTCACTATAAAATACATATTTTCAAAAAAATCCCAAAATTTCATCGGATGATAATTTTGATATAATGATCTAAAAAATTAAGTTCATTTTATCAAATAAATTTGATAAAGTTCCAGAAATTAATTATAATATTCACAAACAAAATATAATAAAAACCAATTTTGAATAAAATATATTTTTGAAGAATAAAATGAATTTACTAAAAATTAAATGATTATTTACTAGGAATTTATAAATACATTTTTATTGATCATGAACCTTATATATATATATCATAAAGTGTTAAATCCTATTTATACCTGCCAATTTAATGACTAGGTTATAACTATAACATTTAAATATTAATATTTTATGGTTTGTTTTAGCCTGGCATTGCGTGTTGTATTTGGTATCAAACATAGAGTTCTTTTAAAATATTAGGATATTATATTCTTCCAAAATTTAATAAATTAAATCCCCTCAATTTTAACTTGGTCTCGGTAATAAAGTGTTTGACATTTGAAAATACCTTTTCTGAAATCCTAAATCGTAAAAAGGTTAATAAAACTTACTCTTGTGAAGAGGGAAAGGAAAGTACGAAGGTCATATAGAATAACACATAACTAGGTATACAAATAGGAGAAAATTAGTGGGAATTGAAAATTTAGTAACGGAGGAAAGATTAATTTTCAAATAATGATGGAGGTGATGAAGAACATTGAGTACTTGAAATTGAACGATCAAGAGAAAGTTAAAGACCACAAAACTGTAAATCAAAGTGGTGTGAAAAAGAATATTGATTATTCAGAAATAAAGGTAATAAGATAAATTTTTTTCAAGACCATTTTCTTAGTGTTAAGGAATTTATATACCATATAGTCTAAGAACATAAGGAAATATACTTAATTAACAAGTATAACTTCATCATTTAATCAATTTCCACCACAATATCATATTTTTCTCCAAACGGTGAGTATTCAAGATAATGTTTTCACGCTTTAAGCATTAAAATCAAATTCTAATGGATCACATAATCTAAAAATCTATAACAAGACATTCCTCCTATCTTAAAATATTAACCAAAACCAAAATTATTAGCACAAGATAAGTTAATATTCAATACAAATAAATATTCATATGAAGAAATATATCATTAATCTCTAAAACCTCTACAATAACACTCAAATTTTAACTTAAATAATTATATAAATAACAATCCTTGAAATTCTTATAAATACTTCTATCTAAGTTAAAAACTAAAAATATCAGAAATATTTTATCACATATTCTTCTGAGATCAATTTAACATTTATCTATAATCAACTTTAGTCATTTATAAATTCAAATAACCAAAAATGTAAATTCCCTAATCATATAATCTACAAGTGATGCTAATCATTTCAATAAATAACCCAAATCACCGTAAATCTACATTGAAATTGTATATGATTTCAAAAGACAATTAAACATTTTTCCCTCAAATAAAATACCATAACATTATATTAAACATAATCATATAATGTTCTAAAAAATTATAGTGATCTACTTTTGAAATAATATTAATCAGTTAATCACCAAATCACTTTTCAATCCCATGGTTATCTATATAATAAAACATATATCACCAAAATCATCTTAATATTTATCTGTTAATTGTTTAAGTAAAAAAATAATTTAATACTAACCAGGACATCACATAGGCCAGTGGTAGATGCTACACCCTTGTCACCCTTCTGTTGTGGGTTCAAGCCCCATGGTAGATCTCAAAATCATGAAATTGAAATTTTTGACTATATCTTTTACTTAAATATTCTAAATTTAAAAATAAAAATAATATATCTCCAAGTTTCCATATTTTAAAAAATTGGATGGACATGGCTGAAATACACTCATAAAATAAGATAAAGACAAGTTTTAGAGTCATTTTTTAGTTCTTATCATATTTATTTTAACCTTATTTACCCCATCTACCCTTACCATGAAGACAATTATTTAATATGGTTACTATTCATAATGTTAAAAAATAAAAGGAAACTTTTTACCAAATTTATACCTAATGATTTAAAATATTGAATAAATTTTTCAATATTTAATTTCTAGAAGTGGTAGAAATTAAATTAATATAAAATGAAAAACTCAATAAAAAACAGTTTTGTTTTGAAAAATGCATTTTAAGCCTAAAAATAAAGTTAAACCAAAATGAGGAATAAAAACAATCCAAATTAGATTATATCTAATAAAATAATACTTATGTTACTTTGAAATAAAATCCAAAGAATAATGGGACTTTGTTAAAGTAAATGTTAATTTAAAAAACCCGGTATTTTCATTATTCACTAAAAAAATCAATCTTTTTATAAAAACTCCAAAATTTTACCCTAATATAATTTTTATATGATGATTTAAAAAATGAAGTTCATTTTATCAAATAAATTTTCTAAAATTTCCAGAAATTAATTAATATTTTCTTACAAAAAAGCAATAATTTTTTTTTTGAAGAAAACACACACAAACACACACATATATATATTAGGTTCTTAGGTGTAACACCCCAAGATTTCATTGTACGTTTTTTCTTAAAAGTAATTCAATAACTTGCACTACACGCAACACCGAGTTCTAGCACACCATGACTTACCAAACAAGTCGTTCAAAAGTAGTTATGAATAGTATTAACTAAAATTTGAACTTTATATAATCCATATAATTTTAGAATCCATATTATGAGTTTCTTAGACATAATGTAATAACAAATACATTTTTTTTCAGATAAAAGAAGTATTTTTCAAAAAATGCAATTTTACCGCCTTTTAATGGCGAAGCCTTTTTAAATCCAATATTTGAAACTTTTATATACTAAATTTGACAAAATAAACTTCTTATTTATAATCGGGACATAAGAATTTAGTTTCAATAAAGTTTTGGTACTTTTCAAATAACTTTTATATTTTGATGAATAGTAAAAATTACTAAATTTTAATTAAAAACAACTTTTTAATCGAAATAATTAATTGTGATAAATTATGAATTTGAGTGGTTTTAAATTATATTTAGAATATATTTTTACCATTTAATACAATGTTGGTCATTTGACGTAATTTCAAATTTAAAATGGACATAAACAAGTGTCAATCTTTTGATAGTTATTATCTCTTAAAAACACGCTTTTTTGTTTTAACAACGGGAATTAATTTTAAATTAATAAATACAACTTCTATGTTTTGAATTTGGTAAAATATACTTCATTTTTGAATTCGGAATATCGAAATTAGCTTAGGGTGAATTTTTGGTATTTTTCTGAAAACATTCAATTTTCGATGAATAGTGAAAAAACACTGAGTTATAGTTTAAAACCGAATTTTTATTTAAATAATTATTTATTTTATTTAAATTTAATTAAGGTAAAAATAGATACATAATACCTATATAAGTTCAATGAAATTCATTGGAGTTAGTTTAGAATAATTTTAGACATATAAAAATTTTATTGAACTTTTCACCGTCTTTTACCCACCTCCTAGAAGAATTTGCAAATTTCACAAAAAACATAATTTTACCGCTTCTGTGAGTGGAATTTCAAAAATCTGAGAGACACGGTAAATATCAAGGTGTAAGATATGGTTCAATAAGATAAAAATAATTTTTGGTGAATAGTAACTTTTTTACTTTTATTTACCACGGTTAAAAGTAAATAGGTTAATTAAGGGTAAAAATGATATTAATATTACCCTAACACATGTCCTAATTCTATTGGAAAAGTGTATCTCGACCAAAAACAACCTTAAGAATAAAATATTATCATTTAGGTCCACTTGGATTAGATTAGGATATTTATTATTATTTAATTCAAAGAAGAGTTAAAAGAGTTAAAATCAAAGTTTAATAACTAAAACATTTTTAATATAGGGTTATAAATAAGATAAATTCGATTGTAAATATTCATTAGAAATATAAAAATATTTCCTACATAATGGTATTTTATTTATAATTTTTAGACATTAAATAATTTTATTTATTTATGACACAATGGTGATACAATAATTACCTAATTAGTGAAATATTAAAATAATTGATATTATAAATACCAAAATAAATATAATTTTAGACTTTTAATGAATTAAAAAAAATTTATAGCTTCATATGACATGTTAGTATTGATTTAATTATGCTTGTTCGAAGTAATCATGCTGTTATTATTTTCACAAAAATCAAATACCAAATATTGTCAAAATTGAAATAAAAGAGTTTTTAAAAGAAATATTATATTAATAATTGATATTAAATTCCTAAAAATCTACGGTTCGGCCGAAGAACTTATATCATGATAGTTGTATCATTAATGGATCACTTGTGGTTCTATTGGATGTATATAGTAAGTTTATTAACTATATAATATAAAAATACAAAGTGACATGGTAAATGTCAATCTAATTAACTAAGAGTTAAAACTAAAAGATAAGGTTAATATAATGACCCAAAAATGTCTAAAATCTATTGGTTGAATGTATTTAGACCCATATCCACCTTAGACTTTTAATAATCCACTTTGGAGCCATTAGAAACCGAATATGAATTTATTATAAATTAATACTTTAAGTTTTTCCTAAAGAGCCCCTCCTCCCCCTTATAAAAGGAAAAAACTTCTAACAAATTCTTCACACCTTCAAAGCCTTTTGGTTCGGCCAAAACCTCCAAAAATACTATATAAAATTATTTAAATTCAACCTAGAGGCCTTAGTTTGATCATAAATCCAACCAAAGGAGCCCTTTTGATCAAATAAAAAGGAAGAACCCGAAGAAGAGGTAATGTTTTCACTACCCTCTTTCAAGTTACTTTCTTCTTCAACTTCTTCTTTATTTGTTAATTACATTCCAAAATAATAAATCCAGTATCTTATATATATTTTGATATTATTATAAATATGGTACAACCATATTCAGTATTATATCCATCCTTTGAATGACATGTCACCATATGTGAGTACGTACGACCTACCGTCTCCACGTCATGGTGTAATTGTTATTCAATAAATTATTATTTGGATGGGTATAATAATGATATTTAATTCATGTAAATAATAAATATAACATGATAATTATTCTGTATATATGATATAACATCCAATTATATATGATTTTAATATCAAAAAAATGATATTGTCGCTCGTACGTACGTACGGATTACCGTCTCCACGAACACGATGAGATTTATTCCCCATCATATCCATTCAAGTATAATTGTCATTTAATAATGTTTAAGGACTTGATATAATTATGTATATGAATAAGATACAACTTATCCAAAACAAAAATGGCTTATGTAACAAAACATATTAAAGAAAACGAGTAAGTTAACACCTGAAATGACGATAATACTAAGATATTATTAAAAAAAAAGCAATGTTAAAAGATCATATATGATATCATAATTATGTATATAGTTCTTTTATAATTTAATAACAATGTTTTAACTATTATACATGATGTTAACATACCATCGACTAAGGAAAAGTACATGTTAAGGGTTTATTTCACATTCTGTTCATTATCCGAGGTTGTTTATACGTAACTATCTACTAGGACCTCTTTATCATCCACATCCATGTTTCTTAAAAATGTATTTCAAATCATTCTTACTATTTTACAGACTATTGGTTAAATTCATTTATACCCTTGTTGAATTTTTATAAGAATCTTATAAAGTAATCTTTCTGTCATTTTCCAAACAAGGTCCTTTTTAACCTTTTCGACAAAATTAAGGTAAGAATGTCTTTTTTTAACTTATATGGCAGGTGCAGCTATTTTCCGCCGTTATAAAATCGTCAAAGCTTACCTTACAAGCTTATAAAAATATTTTGAAAGTAAATTTTTTATTTTATAATTATGTGACTTTTAAATGATTTCAAAATGAATATTTTAAGAATTTGTGAAAGGTACTCTTTATCAAGATCATAATTTTAAATGTTTAAAATATTTATCTTTCTAAATATATTTAATCAATGTCCATGTTTTCAAAACGATTTTAAGGATTTATTTATATGGACATGAATGTTTTGACATGATATTTCTTTTCAAAAGTTTCAAAGTGGTATGGGACACTTTGATTCAAAAATATCTTTTAAATTAATTCCTTTATAAATGTGTGACTTTTCAATGATTTCAAAAAAATAGACATTTCTCTCAAATAGTTTTGATTTCATCTATGTCAACATCCTTTGATGGATTTTAAGCTTATTTTAAGTTGATAAAAAAAATTCCATATTGTATTGAAGGTTTTGTGATATGTTTGACTGTGGATGTGTTTTGTTTATACCATTCATGGTTTATGGAGAAAGTATTTACATTTCGTATGCTAGTTTTAATACAAATGTTTATGTTATGTTTAAACCTGTTCATATGAGGAATGCCTTAGACTTAGTAAGTAATGGGTGGAGCCCGCTATAGGTCCTAGATGCATTGGTAGGTCTCATGAGACAAATTAGTGTCTTGGAACAAGGCCTTGAAAAAATATTATTTGTAGTCTTGGCATGAGGCCTTGGCTATGTAGTTATGATAGTCTGACATTATGCATTCCATCATTATGAAAGTTGTTATTGATATTGCATATGATTATTCAACTAGTAAAATAACCATGTGAATAAGTAAATGGAATTATTTCCTTTTATTTTTTCCATATTATGATGAAGTTCAAGTTTAAAAGGCTTTTGTTTTCTTTATACATTGTTTTAAATGTTTTATGTTTATTTAAGAAAGCTTCTGCTATTTTGTTATCCTTACTGAGCCTCTGAGCTCACCCCTTTCTATGTTTTATTTTTCCTAGGATTTGAAGATGTATTTTATGACTGACCTACAAGGATAGTCTGAAGGGGATATGAGTATGGACTATGGAGACTATGTTATTTTAGTTTTTCACTTTATGATGTAATGTAACATTTATGAATGTATCTAGTGTTTCCAAGGCTATTAAACTAATCGTTCTTTCGAGACTTGATCTTTTTTGATCATGCCAATGATATATAATAATGCACCTACTCTGGGTAACTGGGGTCGGGGAGTTACAGTTGATCGCAGAGGAAGTTTAGTACAAAACTTGGAAGCTAGATTTAGATAAACTCTGATTAGAGCACATAGCCCTAATATAGACTTTGAGGATTAGTATAGAAAAATTTCCTAGAATTTTGGTATTGTAGAGATTTTGTGAGTTTTATAAGCAATAAATCCCTGTTTGGATGCAAGTAGGTAGAGGCGGCTCTGGAATAGATGTACCTAGGGGTAAAACCCGAAAACACCGCTTTAAGCTAGACTCGAATGGGAACTGATGCACGACAATGGGCCTTGTTGCACTCTTGGTTACGACACTCCCAGGGGATATGCTTAGGATAATTCTCATTTTATTTATGAAACATTATGAAGGGTTTATGAGTACATACACCCTCAAAGAAAACATTTTTATGATTATGGATTATATCCATAAACTGTTTAATTTATGTTAAGTGTTTTACAAGTTTGGGATTAGGTATTACTATTCATAAACTAATCTAGTGTATGCCATTGTTTAGAAATGGCGCCCAGTGGAAGGAATGATAACTCCAGCAATACACATGATCCAAAGAGTAAGAAGGATCATATCTCTCATGGTCTTAATCTAAAATTTAGAAGGGAAATAGTCTCCCACATATTATCATCATATGAAGAAATAGTATCATGTGTTGATAAGATAAGTAAAGAATTCTCAGAGTCCTATGGATTTGAAGGGAAGCCATAGAAGGAAAGGATGGTAGAGAGAAGGACAGATAAAGGGAAGAAGGTAAAGAAGGATTTTCCCATATGTGATAATTTTGGAAAGAATCACCTTGGAAAATTCTTGAAGGGTATGAGAGTATGTTATAAGTGTGGAGAAAAAGGAAACTAAGTACGTGACTGCAAGGGTAAGAAAAAGGTTTCAAATGTACAATGATTCATCTGAAAGGAGTTTGGACACTATGAGAACCAATGTCCAAATCATTAGACTATGCCGCAAATGATGCTATTGGATAATAATCAAGTTATGATACTACCACATATAAAAACGAATGACTAGTGTTCTTATGTTGTTATTTTGGAATTATTTCATTGAAGTGTTGTATCAATGATGTACTGGAAATAAATAAGGATTATACTGCAGTACTATTTCATTGAGGATTTGAGATTTTATGGTACTAAGAAAAGTGATTCTACAGCAAGTTAAACTTTTTGGAAATTACATGGTTCAAGGAAAGATAAACCTTAATATGGTCCTAATATTAAGGTACTGATTTTGGAATAAGATATGGTTGATTTGGTAAATTATATTGGATATTTTTGACTACCTTGAAACTGATTAAAGATTTGTATATTCCATCATTGTTGGAGTTTACAACATTTATGGATGGATGAAGTATATCCAGTATTCTATAAGGAATGAGGGAGCATGAATATAATCAATAAGGTTTTATGGTAATTCAGGATGTTTCAGTGTTTTAAAAGAATACATGATGAAGGTATTCACATGCTATTACGGGGTAAAAAGGATCTTCATTGTGTTTACCTTCCTTATAAAATTTGGACTGTGAGTTTAGATAGAAGTATTTTGGATAAATCTAGATTGAGATTATTTTTGGATTTCCATAAAAGGACAACCTGGAGGTCGGGCGGCAACCCGTCACGTCTGGCAAGGCCGCGAGACTTGAACCCGCAACCGAAGGGTGACAAGGGTGTATCACCTACCACTGGCCCACGTAATGTCCTGGATTGAATAATGTAGTCTTTTTTTTAAAAAAAAATATGGTAGATGAATTATAAATTCATTTTTTTAACCTGATATGAATAGGATAAATATAATATTATTTTTAAGTTCTATTATCATTTAGAGTGAAAGATGAGTTTGTGGTAGAAATTAGTTAGAGGATGTGACTCTACTTGTCAAGTATATATTTTTCTTCTTCTCTTATTCTATGATGAAATTAATTGTTATAATTTAGTGAAGGGATCTTAAAACAAAAAATGTGTTATCCTAATACCATATGTTTTGTTGAACCGATGGTATTTTAAATCATCATAGATTGATGAATTTAAGGACCTTAATTTTACACTTGTTTGTGATTTATGACCTCAATCACTACCTCTAAATATTTACATTTTTCCTCTAATTATATGTCTCTAATTTCCACCAATGTTCTCCTAATCGAGATCATAATTTGGTGGTGACCCTTTCATTTCCCTTTTCCTCTTATTAAGACTAAATTTTATTAACCTAATTTCTGATGTGGTTTTTCCCAAAGGTATTTTATATTTTTAACCTTTTATTTTCAAAAAAATAATTTAAAATTGCGAGGACTCAATTTATTGAAGGAGGTAAGAATGTAACACCCCAAGATTTCATAGTACGTTATTTCTTCAATGTAATTCAATAACTTGCACTACACGCAACATCGAGTTCTAGCACACCATGACTTAACAAACAAGCCGTTCAAAAGCGGTTATGCATAGTATTAACTGAATTTTGAACTTTATATAATCCATATAATTTTAGAATCCATATTATGAGTTTATTATACATAATGTAAGAACAAATACATTTTTTTCAGATAAAAGAAGTATTTTTAAAAAAATGCAATTTTACCGCCTTTTAATGGCGAAGCCTTTTTAAATCCAATATTTGAAATTTTTATATATTAAATTTGACAAAATAAACTTCTTATTTAGAATCGGGATATAAGAATTTAGTTTTGATAAAGTTTTGGTACTTTTCAGATAACTTTTATATTTTGATGAATAATGAAAATTACTAAATTTTAATTAAAAACAATTTTTTTAATCGAAATAATTAATTGTGATAAATTATGAATTTGAGTGGTTTTAAATTATATTTAGAATATATTTTTACCATTTAATACAATATTAGTCATTGTACGTAATTTCACATTTAACCTGGACATAAACAAGTGTCAATCTTTTGATAGTTATTACCTCTTAAAAACACGTTTTTTGTTTTAACAACGAGAATTAATTTTAAATTAATAAATGAAACTTCTATGTTTTGAATTTGGTAAAATAGACTTCATTTTTGGATTCTAAATATTGAAATTATCTTCGGGTGAATTTTTGGTATTTTTCTGAAAACATTCAATTTTCGATAAATAGTGAAAAACACTGAGTTATAGTTTAAAACCGAATTTTTATTTAAATAATTATTTATTTTATTTAAATTTAATTAAGGTCAAAATAGATACATAATACCTATATAAGTTCAATGAAATTCATTGGAGTTATTTTAGAATACTTTTAGATATATAAAAATTTTATTGAACTTTTCACCGTCTTTTACCCACCTCCTGGGAGAATTTGCAAATTAACATAAAACTTAATTTTACCTCTTCTGTGAGTGGAATTTCTAAAATATGAGAGACATGGTTAATATCAAGGAGTAAAATGTGTTTCAATAAGATAAAAATAATTTTTGGTGAATAGTAACTTTTTACTTTTATTTACCACAGTTAAAAGTAAATAGGGAAATTAAGGGTAAAAATGATATTAATATTACCCTAACACATGTCATAATTCTATTGGACAAGTGTATCTCGACCAAAAACAACCTTAGGAATAAAATATTATCATTTAGGTCTACTTGGATTAGATTAGGATATTTATTTTTATTTAATTCAAAGAAGAGTTAACAGAGTTAAAATCAAAGTTTAATAACTAAAACATTTTTAATATAAGGTCATACATAAGATAAATTCAATTGTAAATATTAATTAGAAATATAAAAAGATTTCCTACATAATGATATTTTATTTATAATTTTTAGACATTAAATAATTTTATTTATTTATGACACAATGGTGATGCAGTAATTACCTAATTAGTGAAATATTAAAATAATTAATATTATAAATACAAAAATTAATATAATTTGAGACTTTTAATGAATTCCAAGAATTTTATAGCTTAATATGACATGTTAATATTTATTTAATTATTCTTGTTCGAAGTAATCATGCTGTTATTATTTTCACAAAAATCAAATACCAAATAGTGTCAAAATTGAAATAAAAGAGTTTTTAAAAGAAATATTATATTAATAATTGATATTAAATTCCTAAAAATCTAAGGTTCGGCCAAAGAACTTATATCATGATATATGTATCATTAATGGACCACTTGGGGGTCTCTTTGATGTATATAGTAAGTTTATTAACTATATAATATAAAAATACAAAGTGACATGGTAAATGTCAATCTAATTAACTAAGAGTTAAAACTAAACGATAAGGTTAATATAATGACCCAAACATGTCTAAAATATCTTGGTTGAATGGATTTAGACCCATACCCACCTTAGAATTTTAATAATCCACTTTTGAGCCATTAGAAACCGAATATGAATTTATTATAAATTAATACTTTAAGTTTTTCCTAAAGAGCCTCTCCTCCCCCTTATAAAAGGACAAAACTTCTAACAAATTATTCACACCTTCAAAGACTTTTGGTTCGTCCAAACCCTACCCAAATACTCTCTCAACTTCCCTAAATTCAACCTAGAGGCCTTATTTTGATCATAAATCCAACTAAAGGAGCCATTTTGATCAAATAAAAAGGAAGAACCCAAAGAAGAGGTAATGTTTTCACCACCCTCTTTCAAGTTACTTTCTTCTTCAACTTCTTCTTTATTTGTTAATTACATTATAAAATAATAACTCCAGTATCTTATATATATTTTGATATTATTATAAATATGGTACAACCATATTCATTATTCTATCCATCCTTTGAATGACATGTCACCATACGTGCGTACGTACGGCCTACCGTCTCCATGTCGTGGTGTAATTGTTATTCAATACATTATTATTTGGATGGGTATAATAATGATATATAATTCATGTAAATAATAAATATAACATGATAATGATTATTTATATATGATATACCATCCAATTATATATTATTTTAATATCAAAAGAATGATATTGTCTCTTGTACGTACGTATGGATTACCGTCTCCACGAATGCGATGAGATTTATTCCCCATCGTATCCATCCAAGTCTAATTGTCATTTAATAATGTTTAAGGACTTGATATTATTCTGTATATGAATAAGATACAACCTATCCACAACAAACATGGCTTATGTAACAAAACATATTAAAGAAAATGAGTAAGTTAACACCCAAAACGACGATAATACTAAGATATTATTAAAAAAAAGCAATATTAAAAGATCATATATGATACCATAATTATGTATATAGTTATTGTATAATTTAATAACAATGTTTTATCTATTATACAGGATGTTAACATACCATAGACTAAGGAAAAGTACATGGTAAGGGTTTATTTCACATTCTCTTCATTATCTGAGGTTGTTTTTATGTAATTATCTACTAGGACCTCTTTATCATCCACATCCATGTTTCTTAAAAATGTATTTCAAATCATTCTTACTATTTTACAGACTATTGGTTAAATTCATTTATACCCTTTTTGACTTTTTATAATAATTTTTAAAGTAATATTTCTGTCGTTTTCTAAACAAGGTCCTTTTTAACCTTTTCGACAAAATTAAGGTAAGAATGTATTTTTTTAACTAAAATGGCGGGTGTAGCTATTTTCCGCCGTTATAAAACCATCGAAGCTTCCCTTACAGGCTTATAAGAATATTTTGAAAGTAAATGTTTTATTTTATAATTATGTGACTTTTAAATGATTTCAAAATGAATATTTTAAGAATTTGTGAAAGGTACTCTTTATCAAGATCAGAATTTTAAATGTTTAGAATATTTATCTTTCTAAATCTTTTTAATTAATGTCCATGTTTTCAAAATGATTTTAAGGATTTATTTATATGGAAATTAATGTTTTGAAATGATATTTATTTTCAAAAGTTTCAAAGTAGTATGGGACACTTTGATTCAAAAATATCTTTTAAATTAATTCCTTTATAAATGTGTGACTTTTCAATGATTTCAAAAAAAGAGATATTTCTCTCAAATAGTTTTGATTCCATCTATGTCAACATCCTTGGATGTATTTTAAGCTTATTTTAAGTTGATACAAAACTTCCATATTGTATTGAAGGTTTTGTGATATGTTTGACTGTGTATGTGTTATTTTTATACCATTCATTGTTTATGGAGAAAGTATTTACATTTCGTATGCTAGTTTTAATATGAATGTTTATGTTATGTTTAAACCTGTTCATATGAGGAATGCATTGGACTTAGTAAGTGATGGGTGGATCCCTCTATAGATCCTAGATGCATCGGTAGGTCTCATGAGACAAACTAGTGTCGTGTCACAAGGCCTTAACAAAATCTTATTTGTAGTCTTGGCACGAGGCCTTGGCTATGTGGTTATGATGGTCTGGAATTATGCATTCCATCATTATAAAAGTGGTTATTGATATTGCATGTGATTATTAGAATAGTAGAATAACCATGTGAATAGGTAAATGGCATTATTTACTTTTATTTTTTCCATATTATGATGAAGTTCAAGTTTAAAAGGCTTTTGTTTTAGTTATAAATTGCCTTAAATGTTTATGTTTATTTAAGAAAGCTTCTGCTATTTTGTTATCCTTACTGATCATCTGAGCTCACCCCTTTCTATGTTTTATTTTTCCCAGGATGTGAAGAAGTATTTTATGAATGACCTGCAGAGATAGTCTGAAGGAGATATGAGTGTGGAATATGGAGACTATGTTATTGTAGTTTTTCACTTTATGATGTAATGTAACATTTATGAATGTATCTAGTGTTTCCAAGGCTACTAAACTAATCGGTATTTTGAGACTTGATCTTTTGTGATCATGCCAATGATATTTAATAATGCACCGACTCTGGGTAACTAGGGTTAGGGCATTACATTAGGGGTATAATTACATTAAACACACACATACCACACATACAAGCCAGAAAGGAATGTCATATCCCCCTTAAGGGATATCCCACCCATCAACCCTTATTTATTCCTCACATGGCCCAAAATCCCATTGTGCATGAAGCCCATAACATATCCCAAAGGCCCACAAACTGGCTAGAGGGCCCCGTGCATCATCATTCCTACATAGTGTTGTTTTAAAATATCAGTACATTACATTCTATCCAATTTAATAAATTACATCATCAATATTTTAACTTTATCTCCTTAATCAATGGTTTGAATTTTGAAAATACCTTTGATGAAATCCCACATCATAAAAAAGTTCAATAAAACTTCCTCTTGAAAAGAGGGAAAGGAAAGTATGAATTTCATCTAGAATAACACATAACTAGGTTTTCAAATAGGATAACATTATTGGGAAGTGAAAATATAAACATGGAGTAAAACATTAATGTTCAAATAATGATGGATATTTAAGAAGAACATTGATCACTAGAAATTTAATAATAAAGAGAAAGTTAGTGACCATAAAATCATAAATCAAAGTGGTTTGAAAGCATAAAATTTAAATTTCTAGATTGATACCAATAAACAAAACCTAATTTAAACCCTTGAAAACTTAAAACATCTAAAGTAAATATGATATCACTTACATACAAAATGAAATTTTAGGTTCAAAGTTTTATAGAATTAGGAAAAACTCTTATAAAGTGGACACATCCACTCAGTATCCATTTTCCCACAATATAATTTTTTTTAAAATGAATCATATTTTCTATTCATGAAAAATCATTATGACTTTAATCTTGACTTATTTGTTCTTATAAATAATTTTACTCTATGAAAAATGTTTTAAACATGGGATGAAGACAAAAATATCATTAAGTGATAAAAAAGAAACAAAGAAATCCATTAATCCCTGAACACTCATAAAAATTTCCTTTTTCAAAATAAAGTTTTGGCTCAAAATAAACATTTTTTACTCAAGAAATCAACTTATCTACTCGAATATTTTTATAAAACATTTCATTATAAATATTAAGAGAAAAATAAAAATCATAAACATTTCTTTGAAATCATGATAAAAACCATGAATTTGTTTTTCTCACAAAGGTATACTTTTCACCCTTAAGTAGTAGAAATATTTTTATTTAAACAAAATATCATTATATTACCTTGTGAAATCATGAGATTTATTTAAAAACCATAGAAAGGATTAATAAATATTGTAGATAAATTGGGATATAATTTTACATATCACTATTATAAGTGGAATAACCAATATGAACAACTTCCATCATAATTCTCCAGAGAGCCCAATGTATTGGAGGGTCATAATGGACTCACCCATCCTTGGTTTATAAAATAACCACTAATACTTAGATTATAAAGAAACCACCCGTTCTTGGATTATAATGTAACCACCCATTATCAGTTTATAATGAAACCACCCATCATCATAAAAAATTACCAATAACCATAACATAATTATAACACATTAAAGTTTTCAAAGTTATAAAAATATTCCTTATAACCTTAAGAAAAACATTCCTAGATATCAAAATATCCATTCTATTTAAAACCATTTTTGAAAATACCCAGAATAAAGAGAAATGTGGTTTTTATTTTAATAAAACATATAATATTATAACGGAATATAAAAATTAAATAAAAATTATGGTGGCGGGAAAAATTATTGACACCGTATTCATTAAAATAGAAAATTATTATTTTTATTTGTAAAGAAAGTAAAAACATTCTGTATAAAATATGTAAAGAGATTCCTTTTGATTTTTTTTGAAAGAATGTAAAAAGAGACATAAAATTTACTTTATAATTAATTTATTTCCATACAAATAAATCCATAAAATAATTTTAAGAATATGGACATGGAAGAGAAATATCTTAAAAATAAATCATTAAAACATTTAAAATAATGTTTTTAAAGTAAAGTGTCCCTTACCTCGATCCTGAATCATCATATGAATACATTTTATTCTTGAATAATAAACTTATGATAGTTAATTAATTTCTTAATAACCCTTTTTAAGTTCATTATCCCTTTTATTTTATTTATTATAATCTCATATTCAATTATTTAATTAATTTCACATCAGATATTTTGATTATATTTGACTCATATGTTCAAAATGACTTCAATAGGTTAAAAATGGTCAAATATATCATTTTTTAAATCACACCTAGAATAATAATCATAAAATATTTATCATTTTTATCCTTAAATTTTAATTTTAGAACCAACTATGAAATATGGTTATGAAAAATGAACTATATTACAATCAGGGAGATGGTAGGTCGTACGCATGCATGAGTAACGTTTTCATTTTCCAATGATCATGATGGAAATAAGGTAAGTATTATTTTTTCATTATATAATTATTATTATATCATAATATAATATTATTTATCTAAATACACTTATATATACATTCCATGTGATTTGGTGATGAAAAATTAATCACATTGCTTCATGGAGATGGTAATCCACACATACACACAAATAACATTATCATTTTCAATGGATGGAAAGGTAAGAAATTAGATGATATATTACATTTAAAAAATTATAAATATGTCATGAATATAATAAATATACATTAAATCCATTATTATAACCAATCATGAGATACAGTGATGAAAAAAAATTACATCAGTTTGTGAGGAGGTAGTTCACCATACACACGAATGATGGTTTCATTTCCCATTTGATGGAAGAAGGAGACGGATAAAAATTATACCATTAACCTAATAAAATATAAATATATAGAAGATATAAATTTTATTATTTCATAATGGTTAAATAATACTTGAAGGACTTGGAAGAAGAAATAAACTGAGAAATATCGGTTAATAACTATACCTCTTTTAAAAAAAATATCTTTAGGTTTACACAAAAAATATTTATAAGATCATTTTATAATAAAAAAAGGGCCTATAGTATGTGGGTAGTGGAATTAAGGATAAATTTGGGTGGGTTTTATAAAAACTATAGTGCTCAAAAGGTGTGTGGAAGAGGGTAGAGAATGTGACCCATTATAAGTAAGCAGAGGGGCACTCTTGGAATTAGTTATAATATTAAATTAATATAAATTAATTTTC
Source organism: Viscum album (assembly GCA_963277665.1). NCBI lineage: Eukaryota > Viridiplantae > Streptophyta > Magnoliopsida > Santalales > Viscaceae > Viscum > Viscum album. Next base: position 649,655,241 of record OY728137.1, on the reverse strand, counting down.
ATGTTCAAGTGGATTTAAATTGATATAATTTAAATATAGGATTAGGATTATTTAAAATCCTATCATATAATAAAATTTGGATGAGTTTACCTTATTTTTTCACCCTTATCTCTTTGTTTTGACCCTCTGTTAAACATTTTGACAATTACCATGACATCAATGTTTTTTACAATTTAGTGGTCAAGAAAGTTACTATCAAAGGAAAATTTGCTTATAAATGGATATGGCTGTTATTTTCAACTCTATAACAATCACTTGTCCAAAGATAGTTTTTTAGAAATTTTAAATCATTTAATAAAATATTATTTATTATAAAATATCATTAATATTAGTTTTAGTATAGTTCATTTAATTTGAATTCGAAAACAAAATGGAAATAAAGGAATTATAATCAATTCCTTTAAAACATCTATAACATGTTATATTTATCTATAAAATTCACAGAACATAATAGTATTGCATCGACGCTGTGTAAGCATTTATGGTAATCATTTCATCACTAAAAATTAGAAATAAAATACCATGATAAAAAAATAATTTATATTTAAAATAAACATTTAGAACTGAACATAAGTTTTTTTATCCCCATCATAAAATATTATAGATATTAAAAGCAAGAATGTGACATTTTTTACTTTCTATCTTACTTAAACATTATAAAGGTCAAAATCAAAGAAATATAGCACCAAGTTTCCATATTTTCATTACTTGGATGGATATGGATGAACTAAACTCATCCAATAGGATAAAAAAAAGTGTTAGAATCATTTTTAGTCATTATCATATTATTTGTAACCTTATTTACCTGATTTACCCGTACTATGGTGATAATTATTTACTATAGATACTATTCATAATGACAAAAAAGAAAAGAGACCTATATACCAAATTTTGACATAAATATTTCAGATATGGAATTCATTTTTAAATATTCAATTTTTATAAGTGGTAGAAATTAATTTAATATTAAAATGAAAAACACAATGAAAAATAGTTTTTTTAGAAAAATGCATTTTTAACCCAAAAAATGAGCTTATGCCAAAATGAGGTATAATAATAATAATAATTATATTAAATATAATTAAATAAGACTTATTTTACTTTGATATCAAATTCAAAGACTAATTGGACTATGTTAAAGTATATGATAGTTTTATAAAAATCAATATTTTTCACTATTCACTACAAAATCAATATTTTTAGAAAAATCCAAAAATTTCATCCTATGATAATTTTGATATGATGATATAAATATTTATGTTAATTTTATCAAATAAATTTTATAAACTTATAGAAATTAATTATATTATTCACACACAAAATACAATTAAAACCAATTTTGAATAAAATATATTTTTTAAGAATAAAATGACTTTACTAAAAATTTAATGATTATTTACTAAGAATTTATCAATAAAATTTTATTGATCATCACCCTTAAACATATATATATCATAAAGTGGTTAATCCTATTTATACCCACTAATTTAATGAGTAGGTTATAACTATAACATTTAAATACTAATAATTCATGGTTTGTTTCAGCTCGACATTGCATGTTGTATTTTCTATTGAACATAGTGTTCTTTTAAAATATTAGGATATTAGATTATTCAAAAATTTAATAAATTACATCCTCTTAATTTTAACTTGGTATCACTAATCAATAGTTTGACATTTTAAAATACCTTTATTGAAATCCTACATCATAAAAGGGTTAATAAAACTTACTCTTGAGAAGAGGGAAGGAAATTACGAAGGTCATATGGAATAATGCATAAATAGGTTTAAAAATAGGAGAAAATTAGTGGGAAGTAAAAGTTTGGTAATGAAGGAAAGATTAATTTACAAATAATGATGGAGGAAATAAAGAACATTGAGCACTTGAAATTGAATTATCAAGAGAAAGTTAATGACCATAAAAATATAAATCAAAGTGGTGTAAAAACACTATTGATTCTTCATAAATAAAGGTAATAAGATAAAAAAAATTGTTTCAAGACCCTTTTCTTAGAGTTGAGGAATTTTTATACCATATAGTCTAATATCATAAGGAAATATACTTACTTGATAATTATAACATCATCAATTAATCAATTTACACCATAATCTCATATTGTTTTCCAAACTATGAGTATTCATGATAATTTTTCATGCTTTAAGAATTAAAATCAACTTCTAATGGATCACATAATATAAAAAATTATAACAAGATATTCCTCCTATCTTAAAATATTAAACAAAACCAAAATCATTAGCACAAGATAAGATAATATTAAATATGAATAAACCTTCATATGAATAAATATATCATTAATCTCTAAAACCTCAACAATAACACCAAAAGTTTAACTTAAATAATTATATAAATAAGAATCTTTAAAATTATTCTAAATACTCCTTTCTAAGTTTAAAACTCAAAATATCAAATGATGTTATCACATATGATTATGAGATCAATTTAACATTTATATATAATCAAATTTAGTCATTTATAAATTCAAATAACCAAAAATGTAAATTACCTAATAATATAATCTCCAAGAGATAATAATCATTTCAGTAAATAACCTGAATCACTATAAATATGCATTAAAATTTTATATGATTTCAAAATATAATTCAACCTTTATCCCTCAAATAAAATCCCATAACATTATATTGAACATAATAATATAATATTCCACAAAATTATAGTGATCTTCTTCCAAAATAACATTAATTAGTTAATCACCAAATCACTTTTCAATCCCATGGTTATCTATATGATAAATCATATTTTACTAAAATCAACTTAATATTTATCTGTTGATTGTTTAAGTAAAAAAATAATTTCATAATAACCAGGAAATCACATAGTCCAGTGGTAGATGGTACACCCTTTTTACCCTTCAGTTATGGGTTCAAGCCCCATGGTAGATGTTAAAATTATGAAAGTGACATTTTTGACTATATATTTTACTTAAATATTATAATGGTAAAAATTAAAAGAATATATCACCAAGTTTCTATATTTTATAAAATTGGATGGAGATAGCCGAAATACACTCATACAATAAGATAAAGACAAGTGTTAGAGTCATTTTTTAGTTCTTATCATATTGTTTTTAACCTTATTTACCTGATTTACCCTTACCTTGGGAATAATTATTTAATATGGTTATTATTCATAATGTAAAAAAATAAAAGGAAATTATTTACCAAATTTGGTCCTAATTATTTCAAATATTGAATACATTTTTCAATATTTAATTTCCAGAAGTGGTAGAAATTAATTTAATATAAAATGAAAAACTCAACAAAAAACAGTTTGTTTTGAAAAATTCATTTTTAAGCCCAAAAATGAAGTTAAGAAAAATGAGGAATAAAAATAATACAAATTATATTATATATAATTAAATAATACTTATGTTTCTTTGAAATCAAATCCAAATAATAACGGGACTTTGTTAAAGTAAATGACAATTTTAAAAAAGCAGGTATTTTAATTATTCACTTAAAAATAAATCTTTTTAGAAAAACTCCAAAATCTCACCCTAAGATAAATTTGATATTATGATTTCAAAAATGAAGTTTATTTTATCAAAAAAAATCTAAAATTTCCAGAAATTAATTATTTTTTTCTCACAAAAAAGCAATAAAAACCATTTTTGAAGAAAACATATATATATATTAGGTTCTTAGGGATATAATTACATTAAAAACACACACACCACACATATATGCCAAAAATACAGGTCATATCCCCACTTAAGGGATATAACACCCATTAATCCTTATTTATTCCTTAAATGACCTGAAATCCCAGTGGGCATGAAGCCTATAACATAGCCCAATGACCCACAAACTGGATCAAAGGCCCAGTGCCTCATCATACCTGCATAATGTTATTTTAAAATATCAGTATATTAAATTCTATAAAATTTAATAAATTGCATCCTCACAATGTTAAATTTATCTCCTTAATCAGTGGTCTAACATTAGAAAACACCTTTGATGAAATCCCACTTTATAAAAAGTTCAAAAAAACTTTCTCTTGAAAAGAGGGAAAGGAAAGTACGAAGGTCATCTGGAATAACACATAACTAGGTTTTAAGATAGGAGAACATTAGTGGGAAGTGAAAATATGGATATGGAGGAAATATTAATGTCAAAAAAATCATGGATACTGAAGAAGAACATTGATCTCTAGAAAGTGAACAATCAAGAGAAAGTTAATGACCATAAAATCATAAATCAAAGTGGTTTGAAAGCATAAAAGTTAAATTTATATATTGATACCAATAAACATGAACCAATTTCAACCCTTCAAAATTTACAACCTCAAAGGGAAATATTAGATCACTTAAATACACAAGGATGTTTTAGGTTCAGAGTTTTATAAAATTAGGAAAAACTCTTTCAAAGTGAACACATCCACTCAGTATCCATTTTTACCAGAATATATATTTTTTAAAATGAATCATATTTTCTATTCATGAAAAATATTCCTGAATTTAAGCTTGAATTATTTATTTTTATATATCATTATACTCTATGAAAAACATTTTAAATATGGGATGAACAAAAAAAATCCATTAAGTAGTATAAAAATAAAGAAATAAATCCATTAGTCCATGAACACTCATAAAAATTTCCTTTTTAAAAATATAGTTTGGGATCAAAATAAAAATTTTTACTCAATAAATCAACTTCTATACTTAAATATTTTCACAAAACATTTCATTAGAAATATTTAAAGAAAAATAAAAATCATAAATGTCTCTTTGAAATCATGATAAAACTATGAAACTTTCTTCACAAAGTTATGCTTTTCACCCTTAAGTAGTAGAAATATTTTTCTTTAAACAAAAGATCATTATATTACCTTATGAAATCATGAGATTTCCTTAAAAACTATAGAAATGATAAATAAATCTTGTAGATAAATTGGGATAACATTTTATATATCACTATTACAAATGGAATAACCAATGCTGATAACTTCCATTATAATTCTCCAATGAACCCAATGTATTGGAGGGTTATAATGGACTCTCCCATCCTTGGTTTTTAACATAACCACTAATCCTTGGTTAATAAAAAAACCACTCGTTATTGGATTACAATGTAACCACCCATCATTAGTTTATAATGAAACCACACATCATCATAAAAAATTCCCAATAACCATAACATAATTATAACACCTGAAAGTTTTCAATGTTATCAAAATATTCCTTGGACCCTTAAGAAAAACATTCCTAGATATAAAAATATCCATTCCATTTAAAACCATTTTTGAGAATACCCATAACAAAGGGAAATAGGGTTTTTATTTTAAGAAAACATGGAATTTTATAAATGAATATAAGATTTAAATAAAAATTATAGCAGTGGAAAAAATTGTTGACATCATATACATTAAAATAGAATATTCTTTTTTCCATTTATAAATAAAGTAAAAAACATTATGTATAAAATATGTAAAGATATTCCTTTTGAAAAAAATTTAAAGAATGTAAAAGAGACATAAAATGTCCTTTATAATTAATTTATTTCCATGCATATAAATCCATAATATAATTTTAATAATATTGACATAGAAGAGAAATATTTAAAAAATAAATCATTAAAACATTTAAAATAAGGTTTTTAAAGTAAAGTGTCCCTTACCTTGAGCCCGAATCATTAAGTGCATTCATTTTATTCTTGAATAATAAAATTATGATAATTAATTAATTTATTAAGAAACATTTTCAACTTCATTATACCTTTTATTTTATTTATTATAATTTTATATTCAATTAATTAATTAATTTCACATTAGACATTTTGATTATATTCAGCTCATATGTCCAAAATGACTTTAGTATGTTGAAAATGGTCAAAGATATCATTATTAAATCATCCCTAGAATAATAATCACGACATATTTATCATTTTTATCCTTCAATTTTAATTTTAAAACCAACTATGAAATATGGTTATGAAAAATGAACTACATTACAATCATGAAGATGGTAGGTCGTATGTACGCATGAGTAACATTTTCATTTTCCAACGATCATGATGTAAAGAAGGTAAGTATTAATTTTTGATTTATATAATTAATATTATATAATAAATATCATATTATTTATCTAAATACACTTATATATACATTCCATGTGATGAGGTTATGAAAAATTAATCACATTACTTCGTGGTGATGGTAATCCACACATACACACAAACACCATTATCATTTTCAATGGATGGAAAGGTAAGAATGTATATAATATATTAGATTTCAAAAAATATAAATATGTCATGAATATAATATATATACATTAAACCCATCATTATAACCAATCATGATAGGTGGTGATAGAAAATGAATTGTATTAGTTTTTGAGGTGGTAGTTCACCGTACACACGAACGATGGTTTCATTTCCCATTTGATGGAAGAAGGAGATGGATAAAAATTATAAAATTAACCTAATAAAATATAAATGAATTTAAGATATCAATGTTATTATTTCATAATGGTTGAAGAAGTCTTGAAGGAGCTGGAAGAAGAAATAAACTGAGAAAGATAGGTTAAGAATTATACCTCTTATTCAGAAAATCTCTTTAGGTTTACACAAAAAATCTTCCTAGGATGGTTTTATAATCAAAAAAGGGACTATAGTATGTGGGTAGTGAATTTAGGGATAGATTTTTGTGGGTTTTATATGAACTGGAGTGCTCAAAAGGTGCGTAGAATAGAGGATAGAATGTTCCCCATTATAAGTAAGGGGAGGGGCACTCTTAGAATTACTTATAATATTAAATTAATATAAATTAATTTTTATGTTTAAGTGAATTTAAATTGATATAATTTAAATATATGATTAGTATTATTTTAAATCCTCTTAGATAATAATATTTGGACAAGTTTATATTATGTTTTTACCCATATCTCTTTGTCTTGACCCTCCGTTAACCATTTTGACAATAACCATGACATTAATGTTTTTTACAATTTAGGGGTCAATAAAGTTATTATAAAAGTAAAATTGGCACATAAATGGACATGGATGTTATTTTCAACTATATACCAATCACTTGGATAAATATAGGTTTTTTGGAATTTTAAATCATTTAATAAAATATTATTTATTAAAAAATATCATTAATATCATTTTTGGAACATATCATTTAATTTAAATTTGAAAAAAATAGAAATAAAGGAATTAGAATCTATTCCTTTCAAAAATATATAACATGTTATTATTTGCTTTTTAAAGATTGGGGCCAAAGCCTCATTTATTATTAAAGAAAAGCAAATACCTCTTTAACTGGGAAGAGGGAGACCCATTACATAGACCGAAGACCCAGTGTGGATTTATCCCATTACATGACCCATAGGCCCATTTTTTTAGCCCAAAGCCCATTCTATGAATAGTAATGCTACAGTACCCACACTTCTACAGTACTACACAGTACCCTCCACTACTACATTACTCTGCCACCGCTACAGTAACCCGCCGTTACTATAGTGCCTGCCGTTGCTACAGTGTTGCCACTACTACAGTCCGCTACAGTACTGCTACAGTCTGCGCCCAAATGGGTTTTGAACCCCCATTTTTCATATAGATTTAAGGGGTGCTCACCACTAATCCAAACCCCAACTACAACATCTATAACATGTTATATTTATCTACAAAATTCAGAGAACATAATAGTATTGCGTTGATACTACGTGAACATTTATGGTAATCATTTCATCACTAAAAATTAGAAATAAATTACCATGATAAAAAATAATTTATATTTAAAATAACCATTTAGAACTGAACATAATTTTTTTTATCCCCATCATAAAATATTATAGATATTAAAAGAAAGAATGTGACATTTTTGACTTTCCCTCTTACTTAAACATTATAAAGGTCAAAATCAAAGAAATATATCACCAAGTTTCCATATTTTTATTACTTGGATATAAATGGATGAACTACACTCATCCAATAGGATAAAATAAAGTTTTAGAATCATTTTTCGTCATTATCATATTATTTTTAACCTTATTTACCTGATTTACCCTTACCATGGTGATAATTATTTACTACAGATACTATTCATAATGAAAAAAATAAAAGGGAACTAGAGAACAAATTTTGACATATATATTTCAAATATGGAATTAGTCTTTAAATATTCAATTTTTATAAGTGGTATAAATTAATTTATGATTAAAATAAAAAACACAATGAAAAATTGTTTTTTTTATAAAAAAGTGTTTTTAACCCCAAAAATGAACTTATACCAAAATAAGGTATAATAAAAATAATAATTAGATTAAATATAATTAAGTAAGGATTTTGTTACTTTAAGATCAAATTAAAATAATAATTTGACTTTTTTAAAGTATATGATAGTTTTACAAAAACCGATATCTTTCACTATTCACTAAAAAATTAATATTTTTAGAAAAATCCCAAAATTTTATCCTATGATAATTTTGATTTGATGATCTAAAAAATTAAGTTCATTTTATCAAATAAAATTTATAAAGTTCTAGAAATTAATTATAATATTTACACACAAAATACAATAAAAACCAATTTTGAATAAAATATATTTTTGAAGAATAAAACCACTTTACTAAAAATTGAATGATTATTTACTAAGAATTTATTAATAAATTTTTATTGATCATAAACCTTATATATATATATATATTAAAGTGGTTAATACTATTTATACTAGCCAATATAATGACTTGGTTATAACTATAACATTTAAATATTAATATTCTATGGTTTGTTTAAACTCAACATTGCATGTTGTATTTTCTATTGAACATAGTGTTCTTTTAAAATATTAGGATATTAGATTCTTCCCAAATTTAATAAATTACATCCTAATAATTTGTACTTGGTCTTGGTAATCAAGGGTTTGACATTAGAAAATTCCTTTATTGAAATCCTACATTGTAAAATGGTTAATAAAACTTACTCTTGAGAAGAGGGAAAATAAAGTACGAAGGTCATATAGAATAACACATAACTAGGTTTACAAATAGGAGAAAATTAGTGGGAAGTAAAAATTTGGTAATGGAGGAATGATTAATTTCCAAATAATGATGGAGGAGATGAAGAACATTAAGCACTTGAAATTCATCAATCAAGATAAATTTAATGACCATAAAACTATAAATCAAAGTGGTGTGAAAAATACTACTGATTATTTAGAAATAAAGGTGATAAGATAATTTTTTTCAAGACCCTTTTCTTAGAGTTGAAAAATTTCTATACCATATAGTCAAATAACATAATGAAATATACTTACTTTACAAGTAGAACTTCATCATTTAATCAATTTCCACCATAATCTCATATTTTTCTCCAAATGATGAGTTTCAAGATAATTTTTTCAGGCTTTAGGCATTAAAATAAACTTATAATGGATCACATAATCTAAAAATGTATAATAATATATTCCTCTTATCTTAAAATATTAATCAAAACCAAAATTATTAGCACAATATAATATAATATTAAATATGAATAAAAGTTCATATGAATAAACATATCATTAATTTCTAAAACCTCAAAAATAAAAACCAAAGTTTAACTTAAATAATTATATAAATAACAATACTTAAAATTATTCTAAAAACTCCTTTCTAAGTTTAAAATTCAAAACAACATAAGGATTTTATCACATATGATTTTAAGATCAATTTAACATTTTTCTATAATCAACTTTAGTCATTTATAAATTAAAATAACCAAAAATTTAAATTCCCTAATCATATAATCTTTAAGAGATGATAATAAATTCAATAAATAACCCTAAATCACCATAAATATGTATTAAAATTGTATATAATTTCAAAATATAATTCATCCTTTATCCCTCAAATAAAATCCCATAACATTTTATTGAACATAATCATATAATGTTAAGAAAAATTATAGTGATATTATTCTGAAATAAAATTAATTTATTAATTACCAAATCACTTTTCTATCCCATGTTTTTCTATATGATAGAACATATATGACCAAAATAAACTTAATATTTATCTGTTAATCATTTAAGATAAAAAATAATTTAATACTAACCAGGATATCACATAGGCCAGTGGTAGATGCTACACCCTTGTCACCCTTCAATTGTGGGTTCAAGCCCCGTGACCTTGTTGGATGCAACTAGTTGTCGCCCAAACTACGAGTTGTCCTTTTAATAAAAATATATTAATATAATTCCTATAAAATTCCAAAAAAATATGATGAAAAACCTAAAAATAACCTCATTAACTTCAACATTAAGGAATGTTTTAACCTCAAAGTTAATCTCATACCTTTCATATTAAATCCCAAAAAATGAAATAAAATTATTTATAAATAATCCTTTATATTAAACCCAAGGGTTATATATACCACAACCCAATAAAACATCTCCCAAAATATCATTAATCACCTTCAAATCACATCAATTAAAACCTCAAAAAGGGACGTCTAAGAATTTGAACTAATGATCAACAATAAACTTATAAACCCACGATGATACTCAAAATACTGAAGTTAAACACATATTATAACATCCTAATCTATAAATTTATCTAAAATTTTACTATAATTCCAAACCACACTCCCAAATTCAATGATAAAAACATAAACTTTACATTTCTGTCTTGATACCAATAAATGTGACCCAATTTCAACACTTTAAAACTTACTACATCAAAAGGAAATATAGGATCACTCACATATCTAGGAAAATTTTAGGTTTATAATTTTAAATAATTAAGAAAAACTCTTCCAAAGGGGGAACATCCACACAATATACTTTTTTTCCTAAAATACAGAACTTTTAAAATGAATCATGTTTTCTTTTCATGAAAAATATTCATGAATTTTAGCTTGGCTTCTTATATGTTCTTACACAACATTAAACCCTATAAAAACATTTGAAAACATGATATGATCACAAAAATCTTGGTAAGAGAGATAAAAATATATAAAGAAAACTATTACTCCATGAAAACTCATAATAATCACTTTTTCAAAATAAAGTTTGGGCTCAAAATAAATAATTTTTTACTCAAGAAATCAACTTCTCTACCCATATATTTTAATAAAAAATTTCTTTATAAATATTAAATGTAAAATAAAAATAATAAAGGTTTAGTTTAAATAATGATAAAACTAATGATAATGTTTTTTAAAATATATACTTTTCCCCAATAATAAGTAGAGAATACTGTAACATCCTTAGTTTTTTTATAAAAAAGACTATGTTCAATAGTGTACATGATACACCACATCATGTTTAAATGAACAAATAAATATTATATATCAATTTTCCCATTATAAAATATTCATTAGACTATATGGAATTAATAATATTAACTTAATAATGAAAATATGGTTTACACATGTTTATATAATGATTTATTTTTTATAAATTTAATTAGAAATGAAAATAAAAACTAATTGAATATAAAAGATGTGTTTTTATAAAAAAATATTTAAATATGAATAATTATGTCTATAAAATAATAAAATCACAGTTTTTGGATTATATTAATGAAATATAAATTCAATATAATGTTTAAAATTAATACTATGAATTTTCTAACATGATATAAGATCAAATTCAATTTTACAAATGAAAGAAGTATTTTTCTAAAAATGTAGTTTTTCCACCTTTTGATGGAGAACAAATTTTAAATATAGTTTTTGATAGTTTTATAAGTTATATTTGAGAGAAAATATTATTATTTAGAAATAGGATATCAAAAGTTACTTTGGTTGAATTTTTGGTATTTTTCTAAAAAAATCATATTTTGATGAATAATGAAAAATACTGTATTTTAATTCAAAACTTCCTTTTTTGTCTAATTTATTTATATATTAAAATTATCATTTTAATTAGTTTTAAGGTATAATTAAATAATTTTTTATCATTTAATCTAATTTTGGTCATTGGAATCAATTTAAATGTGAAATTAGATATAAAAACATTTCAAACTTTTGAACGTTTCACTTTAAAAACCTGCCTTTTAGTCTTGTCTGTAGAATTAATTTTAAATTAAATTTTCCAAATTATATGAATTGAATGAGGTAAAATGGATTCCATATTTTTATTAATTAGGTATAAATTAGATTTTTAGTTCAATTTTACTTTTAGGTACAAAAATTTACCATGGTAAAAAAATTATTTACCATTGTATAGGTGAAATTGTGACAAGGGTTAAAGTTAAAAGTTAAAAACTTAACATACCACAAAATTACAACATTTAAAGGTTGGTTGAGATATGGATCAACCATAAACAGAATAAAATCATTAAATTAAAGTATAATTCATTTAAATTAATGCTACATCAATGTGGTTTTCCTTTAAATTAAAATAATCAATAAATTAATCACTTGAACCCACTTCTTCTCAAGTATAAATACCCTCTCTCCACCGCCCATTTTCAAAGCAAAAATACTTTTTGATCCTTAAAACTCTGCCCAAACATCTACTCATAACTCTCCTCACATAAAATTGGTTATGGTATCACCAAAATACCAAATCCAAGGTCCTCAAGGGTCTCTTAAGAAGGTGTTATTCAAGAGGTAATTTTCTCAATGTACCTCTCTTAATTTATTTCCTTTTTCTAATTTCTCATCTCCTAATTCATACATAAATGCATTATAACTACAGAATATTTTATATACTGAATTTTTATATTTCTAATGGAATATCTCATCTCCATTTCATTTTTCACCTCTTCTTATTCAAATAAACAGAATTGTTGTCTGAGTTATGCTGGTAAATCGTGTCAGTGAATAATGTTTATGTTCTTTTTCCATCACCAAATTCATGGATGGTATTAAAACAATTTTTCTGGTAAAATAATATTTTAATATTTATATTATAAAATATTTAATATTCGGTAAATGTTATATTAAATGTACCTTCAATCTTTTTATATTGTTGTTATACGATAACTTCGTTTGGGGATGTGTGGACTACCACCTCTTCAAAATGATGTGATTCGTTTACACATCACATGGAATATATTACGTATTGTTTTAGTAAAAATATATGATATAAATGACATATTAATTATACTATAATTATATTATATATGTATACATATTTACATATATTTCATTTAATTTTTTTTTCAATACGAATGGAAAAATGAAAATAGCGTTCATGCGTACGTACGATCTACCATCTCCATGAATGATGTTTTAAGTTTTTATTAAAAATATTATTATAAATACTTATATAATGAACATATAAAATATTTATATCATGTTCTATATTCTGGAGATTATTTAATTATGACCACATAGACTATTTACATCATACCGAGTTCATTTTCGACTCAAGTACTGAATATCCACAAAACATACAATATGAACTTAAATAATTATATAATTTTTATAAAATGGTAATAAGTGATATAAAAAGAATAATAAACATGAAAAAGGTTCTTAAGAAATTATAAATTAACCTAATTTTACTATTCAATAAGATAAATAACGTACGAGACAAGTCAGACTCAAGGTAAGGGACTTCGTCTCAATCTCCTTTCATTGAGTCATATCTTGATATTAAGAAACTTATTTATCATTTAAGGTTTATATACAACCATTTTGACATGTCATATAATTAATTAATATATTCTCATGATATTTAATGTTTTATTTGATGTTATTCCTTAACAATTTTTATTTAAGTGATTCTCAAGTGGTAAGGGACTCTTTAACTAAAACCTCATTTTACATGTTTTAAATATTTATTATTATAAATTATCATTATTAATGTCCATATTTTCAAAATGGTTTTATGGATTTATTTATAAGGACATAAATTTTTTAAAATTTTAATTATAAAATTTATTTTAAAATTTTCAATGTGGTATGGGACACTTTGATTCAAAAATCACTTTTATAAATGCTTTAAATTGGTTTTTGAAAATGGATTGGTTATCTTATGAATTAAAATGAAATTTTATGAGTGACATATTGAAAATTGAAAGCTTTTATGTGTTTGTATTTTTTAATTTAATGGATGAGCCCGATATAGCTTATACGAAGGGTTGAGCCCCATTATAGCTCATGGGTGAGCCAAATATAGCATATATGAAGGGTTGATCCCAATTATAGATCATGAAAGATGGGTGATCCTGACATAGCTTCTAGGAAGAGTGATCCCCATTATATCTATCTAATGTGTTGGGTATTCTGGAGGTCAAAGTAGGCCATATGTTTATTCTATTTGTAAAGGTGATTGTAAGAGTGATATGGTATAGATGCCACAGGGCACCTACATTATTTTTTATGATTGCTAATGAGTTTTTAAGAAAATGTTTTTACTGGGTTTTCATGTTTTTACTGGACTAACGATTTACTTTCTTAATTTCCCTTATATATCTTTTATGCTCACCCAAAGTTTTAAAATATTTTTCACAGTTCTTAATATTGGTAAGGAAAAATAAGATTCCATGATAAAAGTATTAAAGTTGTGTCTTGAAAAGAAAACATGTTTTATTTTAAAATGATTTCCTTTAGTGAAAAAATGGATACTAAGTATAAGTATCCACTTGTAATGTATATGTTTACTATGTAAGAGTTTTTCCTAATTCTCTAAAACTCTAGACCTAAAAGATATTTGGGAATGAAATAAAATAAATTCTAGTCAAAAGTCACTAGAATAAGTTATGTTTAAAGCTGGGTCCTTATAGTTGGTATTAGAGTAGGGTTTAGACAACTTTGAAGATTAGGATGTCTTCTTATGATATATGAATATCATCATTGGTTTATAGTTTTTATATTGATCATAATTTAGATGTCATAGAAAATTCTTTTCAAGATAATGTTATGAAATTTCAAGGTGATTAATGTTATTTTTAAAGACATTTATTTCTAAGGTAGTTATAGGGTATTACCTTTTGGGATTAAAAATGAAATTTATAGAATAACCTTTGATGTTAAAACATGTTATGGTTATTTTTGATGATTTTATCTTATTTTGGTAATGTTATAAGAATTAAATATATTATAAAAAAGAACAACATGTAGACTGTGTGACAACCAATCATGTCGGACAACGATACATGAATTTAACCAACAACTAGAGTGCGACAGAGATTTATCACCTTCCACTAGTCTACGTGAAGTCCCTGGTTAGTATGACTTATTATTTTTAGTTAAATGATTTTATGGATTAAGAATAAGTTTATTTTGGATACATATATTTTATCTAATAGATAACCACGGGTTTGGAAAATGATTTAGTGAATAAGTGAATAATGTTATTTCAGAAGTTGTTCACTATTTTGGGAACTTATATGATTAAGGTAAATAGAATACTATGGGATTTTAATTGAGAAGTAATAGTTGAATTATATTTTGGAATAATCTATAATTTTAATTTTGGAATTATGGTGAATTAGTTTATTTATGGAAATGATTAACCTATCATGGAGAACATGTTATTAGGTTAATTAATTTTTAGTATAAGACATTAATAGTGATTGTTGTTATTTTGAGATAAATGTTAAAATTTATCTTGTAAGACTATGTGATCAAATCCTTCTGAATTTTAGGTTTCAATATTAGTTTAATTATTTTGAGAAATTTTAAGGAAAATTATTTGTTGAATAGTCTATGTTGAACTTTGGGTATTACTGTTAAAATTTTGGAGATTAAACTAGTTTTTCTTCATATAAGGTTTATTTATTTTTGGGGGAATTATTTGATCATGTTATAAACATTTTTTTTGTTTAATGTTTTACTAAATGATAAAAAATAGTTAACCTTTTTTGGATGATGTAAATTTTTAGAAGTTGATTATAGTGCTTTAGGCACGAAAAATTCATCTTAAATACTCATCGATTGGAGGAAAAGATGAGTTTATGGTGGAAATTTACTAAAGGATGAAACTTTAATTCTCAAGTAAGTATGTTTAGTTATGTTATTTTCCTATGAAGTAAATTAATTCTTCAACTAAATGAAAAGGATATTAAAATAAAAACGTTTTCTGTTTACTTTTACTACTATGAAGTCAAAGAGCGTTTAACCCACCATAAATTTATAGCTTTATGATTGTTAAATTTTTCATGAAAATGTTTTATATCACACTCCATCAGAACATCATGGTTAGTTTTTCTTCTATATCCATGTTTTTCTATATAGAATCCTAGTATGTGTTATCTCAGGTGACCTTTGTACTATCATTTATTTCTTTTAAAGTGGTAGTTTTATTAATCCTTTTTCCAACATGGGATTCCAATAAAGGTATTTTGAAAAGTCATTCCTTAGTAACCAAACATGAATTAAAATTGTGAGGAAAAAATTTCAAAAATGTGTGGATAATATGACATCCTGATTTTTTAAAAAGAAAGACTATGTTCAATAGCGTGCGTGATACACCACATTGTGTTTAAATAAAAAACTAAATATTATTATATAAATGTTTCCATTATAACATATTATTTAGAATTAAGGGAATGAATAGTATTAATTTAATAATTAGAATATTGTTTACACATGTTTATATAATGATTCATTGGTTATAAAATTAATTATAAATGAAAATAAAAACTAATTGAATATAAAGGATGTGTTTTTATGAAAAACTATTTAAATGTGAATAATTATGTTTATAAAATAATAAAATCACACTTGTTGTATTATATTAATTAAATATAAATTAAATATAATTTTTAAAATTAATCCTAATAATTTTATAAACATTATATAAGAATAAATTCAATTTTACAGATAAAAGGATTATTTTTTTAAAAATGCAGTTTTACCATCTTTTGATGGAAAATCCATTTTAAATCTATTTTTTGAAACTTTTATAAGTTATATTTGATAAAATAAACATATTATTTTTAATAGGGACATAAAAATTTAATTTGGTGTTTTTTTTATTTTTCTGAAAACATTCATATTTTAATGATTAGTTAAAAATACTGCATTTTAATTCAAAAATTCCTTTTCATATAATTTATTTATATAGTTATATTATAATTTTAATTGGTTTTAAAGTATAATTAAATAAATTTTTTTATCATTTAATCTAATTTTGGTCATTGGAATCAATTTCAAAGTGAAATTGGATATAAAAACATTTCAAACATTTGAACATTTCACATTAAAAACCCACTTTTTAGTCTTGTATGCAGAATTAATTTTAAATCCAATTTTCCCAATTCTGTTGATTTAATTAGGTAAAATTAATTCCATATTTATAATAATAAGGTTCAAATTAGGTTTTTAGGTCAATTTTATTTTTAGTTATAAAAAATTTTCCATGGTAAAAAAATTATTTACTGTTGTATAGGTAAAATTGTGACAAGGGTTAAAGTTAAAAGGTAAAATCTTACCATACCTAAAAATTGAAAAATTTAATTGTTTTTTGAGGTGTATATCGACCCTAAACAGCCTAAAAAACATTAAATTAAATTTAAATTCATTGAAATTAATTCCACCTCAATGTGGTTATCTTTTAATATAAAATAATCAATAAAATAATCACTTGAACCCACATCTCCTGAAGTATAAATACCACCTCTCCACCACTGATTTTCAAACCAAAAAGACATGTATCTACTTAAAAACCTACCCAAACATATCCTATTAACTCTAACTACGTAAAATTTTTTCTGGTCTCACCAGAAGACCAAATCCAAGGTCTTCAAGGGTCTCTTAATAAGGTGTTATTCAAGAGGTAATTTTCCCAAAGAACCCCTCTTAATTTCTTTTCTTTTTCCACTTTCTTCTCACCTACTTCATAAATCAGTGCATGATAACTCCATAATCATGTATATAATATATTTTTATGTTTCTAATAGAATATCTCATCTCCATTTCATTTCTCACCTCCTTTTATTCAAAGAAACAAAATTATTGTCAAAGTTATGTCGGTAAATCACTTTAGTGAATAGTGTTTTTGTTCTTTTTCCATTACCGCCTTTGTGGATAGTATTAAAACTATTTTTATGGTCAAATAATATTTTAATATTTATATTATAACTTATTTAATATTCTTTAAATTTTATATGAAACATACCTTCAGGATTTCCATATTGTGGTTATATGATAACTTTATTTGGGGACATGTGGACTACCGCCTCCTCAAAATGACATGATTCATTCACACATCACATAGAATGTATTAAGGATTTTCTAGTAAAGATATATTACATAAATGAGATATTAATTATACTATAATTATATTATATATTTATACATATTTACATACATTTCAGCTAATTTTGTTCTTTCCGTACGATAAGAAAAAAGAAAATAGCATTCATGTGTACGTATGACCTACGATCTCCATGAATGGTGTTTTTAGTTTGTCTTCAGAAGATTATTATAAATACTTATATAATGAATATATAATACATTTATATCAAGTTTTATTTTCTCTATATGATGGAATTAGGACTACATGGACTATTGACATCACACAAAGTTCATTTTTGACTCAAGTACTGAATTTTGACAAAACATCTGATATGAACTTAAATAATTATGTAATTGTTATAACATGGTAATAAGTGATATAAAAAGAATAATAAATATGAAAAAATTTCTCAATAAAGTATAAATTAACCTAAGTTTATTATTTAGAAAGATAAAGAATGTATGAGATAAGTCAAACTCAAGGTAAGGGACTTCATCTTAAAGTCCTTTAATTGAGGAGTATCTTGATATTATGCACCTTATTTATCCTTTAAGGGGTATATAAGACACTTTTAACATGTAATATCACGAGTTAATATATAATAATGACATTTTACATTTTTTTAATGTCATTCCTTAATGATTTGTTTTCAAGTGTTTCAGACTCTTTAACTAAAACATATTTTTAAATGTTTTAAAAAATTATTCTTATAAATATTTATTATTAATGTATATGTTATAAAAATGGGTTTATGGATTTATTTATATATACATAATTTTTTTTAAAATGTTAATTCTAGAATTTATTTTCAAAGTTTCAAAGTGGTATGAGACACTTTGATTCAAAAATCACTTTTATGAATGCTTTAAATTAGTTTTTGAAAATGGATTAGTAATCTTATGAATGAAAATGAAATTTTATGAGTGAAATGTTGAAAAATGAAAGATTTTATGTGTTGGTACATGTAAATTTAATAGGTGATCCCCATATAGCTTATACAAAGGGTTGAGCCCCATTATAGCTCACGAGTGAGCCCGATATAGCTTATACAAAGGGTAATCCCCATTAAACATCTCTAATTCATTGGGTATTTTGAAGGTGGAAGTCAACTGTATGGTTATTATATTTGTAAGGGTGATTGTAAGAATGATATAGTAATGATGTACCAAGGAACCTACATGATTTTTATATGATTTCTAAAGTGTTTTTAAGAATTTGTTTACTGGGTTTTCATGTTTTCACTGGAATAATGATTTAATTTCATTGTATTCTTTACTGAGATTTCGTGCTCACCCCAAGTTTTAAAATGTTTTTCATAGGTCTTAAGATTGGTAAGGAAAAAAGAATATTACATTGGTTTTCTTTGGTGTAAAAAATCGATAGTGAGTATAAGAATCCACTTATAATGTATGAGTTTACTATATAATAATTTTTCCTAATTCTCTAAAACTCTAAACCTAAAATATCTTTGGTAATGAAAGAAAATAAATTATAGTCAAAAGTAACTAAAATAAGTTATTTTTAAGGTTATTTTCATATATATACTCTCCTTTGAACATAAAATCATTAGATTACCTTATGAAATCATGATATTTCCATAAAAACATAGAAATGATAAATAAATCATATAGTAAATTAAAGAAATAATTCTTCATATCATTATTACAAATGGAATAACCAATACATCCAACATCTGTCATAATTCTCCAAAAAACCAAATGAATTTGAGGGATATAACAGACCCACTCATCCTTTATTTATAATGTAACCACCCATACTTGGTTTATAATGGAACCACCCACCCTTGGTTTATAACAGAACCACCCACTCTTAGTTTATAGCATAACCAATCATCCTTGGTTTATAATGGAACCACCCATAATAGAAAACAATGACCAAAACCATAACATAATTATAACACATGAAAGCTTTCATACTTCTAAAAATATCCATTACACCCATAATAAAAACATTCCCCTATATCAAAAATATCCATTCCATTTAATTTTTTTTAAAATACCCAGAACAAAGGGAAGGAGGTTTTTTTGAAGAAAACATGGATGATTATAAATGAATCCAAACATCAAATTATGGTTATGGTGGTGAGAAAAACTTTTGATGTTGTATATGTTAAAATATAACAATATTTTTTCTTTTTGTAAATAAATTCAAAACATTCCATATAGAATACATAAAAAATTCATTCTGAAAACATATTAAAGAAATTAAAAATGGAAATAAAATTTCCTTTATAATTAATTAATATCCATATAAATAAATATATAAAATAATTTTAATTATATGGAAATTAAAGAGAAATATTAAGTGAATAAATATTTAAAATAATTAAGATGAGGTTTTTAAAGTAAAGTGTCTCTTAGCTTGAGCCCGAATTGTTATTTGAATTCCTTATCTTCATAAATAATAAACTTATGTTAATTATTTAATTTATTAAAAACATTTTCAGGTTTATTATTCTTTTTATTTTATTTATTACTATTTCATATTTAATTACTAAATCTATTAATTTCATGTCAGAAGTTTTGATGATATTCAGTTCATATGTCCAAAATGACTTTAGTAGGATGAATATGGTAAAAAAGGAAATTAATAAAATTTATATAGAATAGTAATCCTAAAATATTTATCATTTTTATTTATAAACAATAATTTTAAAACCAACCATGAATAACGGTTATGAAAAATGAACAATGTTACAATCATAGAGATGATAGGACGTACGTATGCATGAGTAACGTTTTTCATTTTCCAAA
Organism: Viscum album; assembly: GCA_963277665.1. Lineage (NCBI taxonomy): Eukaryota > Viridiplantae > Streptophyta > Magnoliopsida > Santalales > Viscaceae > Viscum > Viscum album. The sequence continues at coordinate 649,634,307 of OY728137.1, read as the reverse complement.
GATCATGATGGAAAGAAGAAAATTATTATTTTGTATTTTATAATGATAATTATATCATAAATATCATTTCATTTCTTTAAATACACTTATATATACCATTCATATTATGCAGTGATGAAAAATGAATCACATCACTTCGTGGAGGTGGTAATTCACGCGTACGCAAGAACAATGTTATCATTTTTCAAAGGATATAAAGGTAATAAATTAAGTGATATATTATCTTTAAAAAATGATAAATATTTCTTCAATATCATACATATATATTAAATACATCATTATAACCAACAGTGAGAGGCAACAATAGAAAATGAATTTCATCGGTTCGTGAGGCGGTAGTCTACCGTACACACGAAAGATAGTTTCATTTCCAATTTGTTGGAAGAATGAGATGGATAAAAATTATACCATTAGACTAATAAAATATTATTATTAGTATGATACCGATTTTATTATTTCATAATGGTTAAAGAATATTTTATGGATGTTGAAAATAAATTGAAAAAACTCAGTTAAGAACGATATCTCTTCTTCAAACAACCTCTTTAGGTTTACACCAAAAGCCTTCCTAGGAAGTTTTTATAATAAAAAATGAATATAGAACATTGGGAGTGAATTTGGGGGGATACTTGGGTAGTTATTTTCCTAGATAAAGTGATCAAAATTTGTGAGGAAGAGAGGAGAGGAGGTTCCATTTTATACATGAGGGGAGGGCCACTCTTGGAATTACATAAAATATTAAATTAATATAAATTAATTTTTATGTTTAAGTGGATAAAAATTTATATAATTATAATATAGGATTATTAGGAGTCTAAATAATATCATAAAATAAATTCTAAAAAGTTTAGATTATGTTTTTACCCTTATTTCCTTATTTTAACCCTCCATCAACCATTTTGATAATTATGACGACATCAATGTTTTTTACTCTTTAGGGTTAAAGAAAGTCACTATAAAAGGAAAATTGGAATATAAATGGATCATTATTTGTATTTTCAACCATATCACAATCACTTGTATAAATATAGGATTTTTATAAATTTTAAATCATTTAATAAAATATTATTTATTATAAAATATCATTATTTTTATTTTTAGAAATATTCATTTAATTTGACTTTTAAAAAAACACGCTAACAAAGTAATTTAAATATAATACTTTAAAAAATATCTAATATATTATATTTATATAAAAAATTCATATAACATAATAATTAATTCAAATTATGTTACTTTTCATATTTTTAGAATCATTTATTTTATAGTTCTATTAATTGAATAAATACTATATCGGTGTTGCATAAGAAATTAAGGTAATTATTTCATCAATAAAAATAATAAATAAATTTCCATGATAAAAAAATCTTTTATATTTCAAATAAGCATTTATAACTGAAAAATATTTGTTTTAATCCCTATCCCAAAATATTACATATATTAAAAGTATGAAAGTAACATTTTTTACTTTATCTTTTACTTAAATATTATAAAGGTAAAAATAAAATAAATATACCACCAAGTTGACATATTTTTAAAACTTGGATGTAAATGGCCTAAATACACTCATTAAATAGGATAAAGATAGGTTTTAGAGTCATTTTTAGTCCTTATCATATTATTTTTAACCTTATTTACCCGATTTACCCTTACCGTAGTGACCATTATTGACTATGGATATTATTCATAATGACAAAAATAAAAGGGAACTATTTAAAAAATTTAGACCTAATTATTTAAAATATTTAATTCATTTTTCAATATTCTATTTCTATAATTGGGAGAAAATAATTTAATATTAAAACTAAAAATGTAATAAAAAACAATTTTTTTAGAAAAATGCGTTTTTAAGCCAAAAAATAAATTTATACCAAAATGTGGTATAATAAAGATCCAAATTAGATTATATATAATTAAATAATACTTATATTAATTTTATATCAAATTCAAATAATAAAAAGACTTTTTTAAAGTAAATGACAATTTAAAAAAATTGTTGTTTTCACTATTCATTGAAAAATCTATCATTTTAAAAAAATCACAAAATTTCACCCTAAGATAATTTTGATATGCCGATTTAAAAAATTAAGTTAATTTTATCAAATAAATGTTCTAAATGTTCCATAAATTAGTTATAATATTTGATCACAAAAATAAATAAAAACCATTTTTGAAGAAACCATACCTTTGATGAATAAAATGAATTTACTGAAAATTGAGTGATTATTTACTAAGAATTTATCAATACAATTTTTTTGAATAAGAAATATATATATATATATATCATTAATTGGTTAATCCAATTTATATCCACCAAATTATTGGCTAGGTTATAACTATAATATTTAAATATTAATATTTCATAGTTCATTTAAGCTCGGTATTGGGTGTTATATACACTATCGAATATAGTGTTATTTTAAAATTATGGTATATTACATTCTACCCCTTTAATAAATTTCATCATCACAATTTAAACTTGATCTTGGTAATCATGGGTTTGACATTTAAAAATATCTTTGTTGAAATCCCACATCATAAAAAGGTTAATAAAACTTACTATTGAAAAGAGGGAAAGGAAAGTATTAAGGTCATCTAGAATAACACATAACTTGGTTTTCAAATAGGTGAACATTAGTGGGAAGTGAAAATATAAATATTTAGAAAAAATTAATATCCAAATAATGATATAGAGCGATGAAAAAAATTGATCATTATAAAGTGTACAATTAAGAGAAAGTTAATGACCATGAAACCGTAAATCAAAGTGGTGTGAAAAAGAACATCAATTCTTCGAAAATAAAGGTAATATGATAATTTTTTTATTTCATTATCTTTTCCCTATAGTTTAGGAATTCCTATACCATCTAGACTAAGAACATAAGTAAATATACTCACTTTAACAGTTTAATTTCATCCTTTAATCTTTTTTACCACAATCTCATCATTTTATCCAAACGATGTGTATTCAAGATACATTTTTAATGCATGAAGCACTAAAATAAACTTCTAACGGATCAAATAATCCAAAAAAGGAAAATTATATATTCCTACTATTTTTATATGTTAACTAAAAACAAAATTGTTAGAACAAGATAAGATAATATTTAATATAAATAAACCTTCATATGAATATATACATCATTAATCTAGAAATACTCTACAATAATAACCAAAGTTTAACTTAGATCATTAGAAAAATAAATATCCTTAAAATTATTAAAAATATTACTTACTAAGTTTAAACCCAAAATATCATAAGTATTTGATCACATATTCTTTAAAGATCAATTTAAAATTTTTCTGCAATCAAATTTAGTCACTCATAATTCCATATAACCAAAAATGTATATGCACTAATCATATAATCTCTAAAATATGATAATTATTCGTATAAATATCCAATTTCACCATAAATCCATATAAAAATTACAAATGCTTCTAAAAGATAATTTAACATCTATTCCTAAAATAAAATTCTATAATATTTTGTTTACCTTAATCATATAATATTCCCTAAAATTGTAGTTATCTTCTTTCAAAATAACATTTTTTAGTTAATCACCATACCACTTTCCAATCCCATTATTATCTATACGATAAGGCATATATTCCAAAAATAGATTTAATCATTATCTGTCAAATCATTTTAGTAAAAAAAATTCATACTAACCAATAAATCATATAGGCTAGTGTTAGGCGCTGAACCCTTATTTTCCTTAGGTTATGGTTTTAAGCCCCACCACCTTTCTGGATGTGACGGGTTGTCACTTGGCCTATAGTTTGTCCTTTTAATAAAAATAAATCAATACAATTCCTATAATATTCCAAAAAATATAATGAACATCCTCAAAAATAATATTAATAACTTTAATATTATGTAATGTTTTAACCTCAAAGGTCATCTCATACCTTTCAACTAACATCCACAAGAATGAAATAGAATTATTTAGAAATAATTCTTCATGTTAAACCTAAGGGTTACATTTACATTAACGCAATAAAAAATATCCCAAAATATTATTAATCACCTTCAAATCCCATAACTTAAAACCTCAAAAAAGGGGTGTCTAAGACATTGAACTTATGATTACCCTTATACTTATAAACCAATGATGGTACTTATAACAATCACACATGATAACATCCAAATTTGTAAATTTATCTAATCCTTTCCACTAATACTAACTATAACTTCCCCAAACATGTACTTTGGAATTTGTTTCTAAGAACATAAACTTTACATTTATGGCTTGATACCAATAAACTTCTCCCAATTTCAACCCATTAAAACATAAAACATCAAAAGGAAATATGGGATCACTCACATACCCAATGAACTTTTAGGAATAAAGTTTTAGATAATTGGTAAAAACTATTTCAAAGTGGAAACATGTAATAAATATCCATTTTACCCACAATATAAAACTTTTAAAACGAATAATGTTTTTTTTCATGAGAAATCTTCCTGACTTTTATCTTGACTTATTATTTGTTCTTACACATAATTAAACCCTTTGAAAAACATTTAAAAATTTGTGATGTGCATAAAAATCTTAGTAAGAGATATAAAAAGTGATAAAGAAACCCATTAGTCTATGAATACTCATAAAAATGGAAGTTTTCAAAATAAATTTTAGGATAAAAATAAACATTTTTTTACTCAAGAAATCAACTTCTCAACCCAAATATTTTCATAAAAATTTTCATTAGAAATATTAAAGGAAAAATTAAACTTATAAATATTTCAATGAAATCATGATAAATATCATGATAACCTTTTAAAAAATTTATATTTTTCACCCTTTAGAAGTATAAAATACTTTCCTCTAAACATAAGCTCATTATCTTACCTTATGAAATCATGATATTTCCTTAAAAACCATAGAAAGGATAAATAAATCATATAGGTAACTTGTGACATAATTTTCCATATCACCCATAAAAATAGAATAACCAATATGGTTAAATCTCATCTTAATTATCTAGAGAACCCAATTCATTAGAGGGATATAATAGACCCAACCATCCTTGGTTTATAACATAACCACCTATCCTCGGTTTATAATGGAACCACCCATACTTGGTTTATAATAGAACCAACCGTACTTTGTTTATAATGAAACCACCCATCATCATAAAAAATTCCCAAGAACCATAACATAATCATAACATATGAAAGTTGACATACTTTTAAAAATATTCCTTACACCCATAAGAAAAACAATCCCAAATATGAAAATATCCATTCCATTTAAAACCCATTTTAAAAATACCCAGAAAAAATGGAAGGAGGTTTTTTATTTGAATAAAACATGAAATCTTATAAATGAATCCAAAACATAAAATAATGGATACAATGGTGGAAAAAAATTCTGACACTATGTATGTTAAAATAGGACATTATTTTTGTTGTTTGTAAAGATAGTCAAAACATTTCGTATAAAATATGTAAAAATATACCTTCTGAAAACCTTTGAAAGAAAGTAAAAATAGAAATAATATTTCTTTTATTATTAATTTATGTTCATATAAATATATCCATAAAACAATTTTAAGAATATATACATATAAAATAAATATTTAGAAAATATATATTTAAAACATTTAAAAAGAGGTTTCTAAAGTAACGTGTTCCTTACCTCATGCCCGACTCATGATATACACTCCTTATCTTCCTAAATAATAAACTTATGTTAATTATTTAATTTCTTAAGAACCTTTTTCAACTTTATTAATTATTTTATTTAATTTATTACCATGTCATATTTAATTACTTAATCAATTATTTTCACTTCATACATTTTGACGATATTCAGACACCCCTCCACCATCCTGGATAGACCCTGGACCCCCCAGAACCTGGACACACCCCAGACCCCCACTCCCCTGGACAGACCCCCCTCCCACCCTCCTGGACAGACCCTAAACCCCCCCAAACCTGGACACCCCCAGACCTTGGACAGATCCCCCTGGACACCCCCCCAGAACCTGGACACCCCACCCCTTGCAACCCCCTGCCAGTTCCCCCCTCCCCCTGCCAGTCCTGCCCCCCCAAAACCTGGACACCCCCCAAAACCTAGACACCCCCCAAAACCTGGACACCCCCAAGACCCCCTGGACAGACCCTCCAGATAGACCTGGGACAGAACCCCCAGGACAGACCCCCCAGACCCTGGACACCCCCCAGAACCTGGACACCCCCCCAGAACCTAGAAACCCCACCCCTTGCACCCCCTTTCCAGTTACCCCCCTCCCCTGCTAGTTTCCCCCCCTCCCCCTGCTAGTTCCCCCTCCCCCATGCCAGTCCTAACCCCCCCAAACCTAGACACCCCAGACCCCCTGGACAAACCCCCCTAGATCGACCCTGGACAAACCCCCCAGGACAGACCCCCAGACCCTAGACACCCCCCAGAACCTGGACACCCCCCAAACCCTAGAAAGATCCCCCTAGACCCCCCCCCCCCCTAAAAAAAACCTGGACACCCCACCCCTTGCACCCCCTGCCAGTTACCCCCTCCCCCTTCCAGTCCTTCAAGAGACCAACCCAACAGAAAAGCAGATTTATGAATTGAAAAAACAACAGCAACCCTTGATGACATCAAGGAAAACAGAAACTCTGTTAACAGCAGACCCAAGAAGCCAAGGATAAAAGCTTCTCTTTAGCCAAAATATCTCAAATGCGAGAAGAAACATCATAACATCTTCATTAAAGAAGGCTGAATGATCAAGCATGTTCTGTCAAGAGTATATTTCAAAGCCCCCATAGTGCAGGTCTACAAACATCCACTGTATAGTGCCATTGAGTAGAACCAGTTGAAAAAGAGAAACAATTCAAGACAAAGAAGAACCTGCTTCTAAGAATCATAAGAATCTCAATAGCTTCATTTCTAGGGGATTTCATTAAAATTGAAGCTTGTATTCTTTTTAAATTCCTCTACCACTTTGATGAACATCCTCTTTCTGATATCAAGATATGCATCCGCATAAATCTCTCCATTTTTATACTGTCTAAATATAGTAGTGTCTTTATCATCCATCCATTCATCGAGGTCATTTGGAAAATCAAGATTTTCTAGAATTACGTAGGAATCCCTATAAGCTGGGTCATTTTCATCATCCACACTGGATGACTCATCCGAGTCAGAAGAATTGGAGGAGCTTGCTGAAGCATCTGATGACGCAGACACTTTTTTAGTAGGGGCTGGCTGTGGGGGTATTGTGTTTTGTTCCTTCATGTTTGCAGCTAGGGAATGTGTGATAATTGTTATTTTAAAATTGGAATTATCCTTACATTTCCAGGTGTTTCTAGCACTTGGAGTGATGAATCCATCAGAGTCAACCAATTCTTTATTCACTTTCCTATACCTTGATTTTAGTAAGTATTCTTCCAATTGGCAGGGTTTTTCAATCTCTACATGTAAGGGATCTTCATGATCTGATTTCATCTCTTCTTTATCTCTTTGTATATGTTTTCTTGCTTCAAGAATAGGTGAGTCAGCATTGAATACTTGCTTTCCTTCTTTAGAAGTTCTGAGGTCCACATGCAAGGGATCTTCATGATTCGATTTCACCTCCTCTGTATCTCTTTGTATAGGTTTTCTTACTTCAAAAATAGGTGATTCAGCATTGAAGGTATCTTGATTTCATTCTTTAGAAGTCCCGAGGATGTGCAAGGTCTCGGCATCATAATGAGAGGGGGGATGAATCTTAGAGAGGCCAGGGGGATTATTTTTATTAGTGAAGTCAGTAGTAATTGTCTGAGAAACAGGGGCATTATGGGGGTTTCCTTTTCCACCCAAATAGATTTATAGAGAAGGGTAGGTCTAGGGTCATTACATTTAGTCACACATTCATTCATAGAGTGACCAATTCGTGAGATTTTTTTGCATAAAGTTAGGGCATTCTCAAATCCCACATCTAGACTAAAACCATTATCCCCATTTTGAATCTAGAATCGGGATGACAATGATTTAGAAACATTGACCTCGGTGAAAATCCTAGCGACAGAGGGGAATGTAAGGTTTAAAGTGGAAGAGTTAGTCTTAATGGGTTGCCCGAATAGACCAGCAATGGCAAATAAGGCACTCTGTTTGAAAAGGTGAAGGGGTAAATTCGGGAACCCTAGCCAGAGATCAACAATGGGGGGCTCAGCACCTAAGCAAAAGTCTAGAGACCATTTAAGAACCTTCATTTCGAAACCCCCAAAGGACCAAAATCCATGAGTCCAAAATCTATAATATTCATCCTCAGAAGAAAATCGAAACAATACATGCAGTTAATTCATTAAACCAATGTGAGAGATGAGGAAATATTATTATAGACGTTTTCAATATTATGAAGCCTTTCCTATATGTATCCAATACTCTAGTGGCTGCCGGCTGGAAGTCAAAAGTTCAACAGTAAAGTGGAATCTAAAGTACACACTGCTACAGTGGTCAAAGTTGCTACAGTTTCAGAAAAAATTGGGTCGGGGCCTTCAGCCCCCGGCCCCAGAGTAGGGGTGCATTTCCCCTGCAACCCCCAACGAGCTCACCACGAAGCTCGACCCACGACAGTTGCAGGCCACAAGCATTCGGCCAACCCAGATCAGGCTACACCAATCCAACAATCTACCTTGATTCATCTCTTGATGAGAATAAGGTTAAGAGTGCCCTTTTTTCTCTAAATCTCGAGAGTGTGGCTGGTCCTGATGGGTTTACAAATTAATTCTTTATGTTCTACTGCGACATAGTTCGTGATGAGCTTCTTAACGCTATGAGGGAGTTCTTTAACCATGCCTCAATGCCCTATGGAATCAACTCCAATTTTATTGCCCTGATCCCAAATAAGGAAAATGTTGTATATGTAAAGGATTTCAGACCTATTGCTATTGGGAATACCTTTCCAAAAATCATTAGCGAAATTATTGATATGAGGTTAGGTCCCATTGCTTGTGGGTTTATCTCTTCAAATTATCCCCCCAGACAGCCCTTGGACCCCCCTGGACAGCCCCCCTAGACACCCCACCTGCACCCTTCCCCTATGCTACAGACCCCCTCGACCCCCCCAGACATCCCTTGGGCACCCCCTGGACAACCCCTCCTAGATACCCCACCTACACCCCCTGCCTTAAAGACCCCCCTGCACCATCCTGGACAGCCCTTGGACACCCCACCAGCACCCTGCCCTGCAGACCCCCCCCCCCCGGGACAGCCCTTAGACACCCCCTGGACATCCCCTCCTAGACACCCCACCTACACCCTCTCCCCTGCCCTACAGACCCCCTGACACCCCACGAACAACCCTTGGACACCCCACGTGGACAGCCCCTCCTAGAAAATTCTATATCCATCAGTACCTTCACTTAATTATGAAATAATGCTAAATGAACAATGCCTTGAAACTTTTCCATGAATAGTCTTTGTCTGGCTTAGTCTGAATAATAGAATTCCACCACTTATAACTCAGACCCTCTAGTAGGATGGTTACAAAAATAACCTTAAGAGACTCATAAATCTAAAGTTGAATAAAAATATTCTCAACCTTCAGTACCAAAACCAATTCATCATAATAATCTTATTACCCATGAATTATTGTGGGGCTACCATCTTGATTCTGGGGTTTCTAGGTGTACCTTCAGGATCGATTTATTCAAGGCTTTTGATTCGGTCAGGTGGGACTTCTTATGAGATTATTTGGATCTACTCAGATTTCCGGATAGGTTCTCGTCTTGGGTTAAAAGATGCGTCTATACCCCAATTTTCTCGGTGAACATTAATTGCAGTTTACATGACTACTTTTCGGGTAAAAGAGGGATCAGGCAAGGGGATCTGCTTTCGCCTTTCATTTTTGTGATTTGCATGGAGTTTTTCTCACTAATCCTGGAATGCAGGAGGATGGGGCTGGTGCGGTGGCTGGTGCAGGCTGGAGTGGCTGGTGCGGGTGGGAAGGCAGGCAACAGGGGGATGGCAGGGGGATGGTGTGGGCTGGAATAGGTTGTAGGGGTCTGGTGTGGGCTAGATTGCAGGTGGATGGGGGCTATTGGGCATGTGGAAGGGGCTGGTGCGGGCTGGGATGTAGGAGGTTGGGGGCTGGTGAGGGCTGGAAATGGTGGTTGGGGCTGTTTTTCATGTGGTAGAGGACTGGAATGAGTGTTTTGCAGGAGGCTGTGGGGTGTTGGATGGTGTGGTGGATGGTGTGGGCTGGATTGAAGGTGGATGGAGGCTGGTGCGGGCTCAAATGCAGGTGGAAGGGGGATGGAATGCTGGTGGAAGGGGACAGGTTGCAGGTGCTGGGGAGATGGTGCGAGTTGATTCGAAGGTGGAAGGGGGATGGAATGCTGGTGGAAGGGGATAGGTTGCAGGTGCTGGGGAGATGGTGCGAGTTGATTCGAAGGTGGAAGGGGGGCTGTTGCGGGCTGGAATGCTGGTGGTAGTGGGCTGAAATGAAGGTGGAAGGGGGCTGGTGTTGGCTAGATGTGGATGGAGCAGTGCCAAATCATGGCGTGACCGCGGCGTGACCACGGCGTGTTGGCCTGGTCCATCGACATCCGCGGGGAGCATCTTCCGGCCAGGAGCGAAGAGAGCGGGAGGAGGTGGGGAAACATTCTGGCCATCTCCCCGCTGGTAGAAATTGTGATTAGTGAGTCTCAAAATTGATCACAAGACTCATGGAATACTATCACTATGAACCGCCACGGGGTGTCGTCCTGTAGCAGGGCCAAATCACGGAATTACCGCAGTGTGACTGCGGTGTGACCGCGGCGTGACCGCGGCGTGACCGCGGTGTGACCACGGCGTGACAGCGGCGTGACCGCGGCGTGACCACGGTGTGACCATGACGTGACCACGGCGTGACCGCAGCGTGTTGGCCTAGTCTAGCGACATCCGTGGGGAAGCATCTTCCGGACCGGAGTGAAGGGAGTGGAAGGAGGTGGGGAAACATTCCGGCTATCGCCCCACCGGCAGAAATTTTGATTAGTCAGTCTCAAAATTGATCACAAGACTCATGGAATATTATCACTGCGAACTGCCATGGGGTGTCGTCCTGGAGTAGGGCCAAATCACGGAATGACCGCGGCGTGACCGCAGCGTGTTGGCCTGGTCCAGCGACATCTGCGGGGCAGCATCTTCCAGCCAAGAGCGAAGGGAGCGAGATGAGGTGGGGAAACATTCTGGTCATCGTCCCACCGACAGAAATTGTGATTAGTTAGTCTCACCATTGATCATAAGACTCATGGAATACTATCACTGCGAACTGCCGTAGGGTGTCATCCTGAAGTAGGGCCAAATCACAGCGTGACCGCGGCGTGACCGCGACATGACCGCGGCGTGACCGCGGCGTGTTGTCCCAGTCCAGTGACATCTATGGGGTAGCATCTTCTGGCCAGGAGCAAAGGGAGCGGGAGGATGCGTGGAAACATTCCGACCGTCCCCCCTCCCCCCTTCCCTGCAGACATCCCCCTGCCCCTGGCCCCCCCACCCCACCCCCCGCCCCCCTCCACCCACCCCATGCCCCTGCCCCCTGCCCCCTGCCCCCTGCCCTGCAGACCTCCCCCCCACCCCCAGCCCCCACCACCCTGCCCTCTACCCCCACCACCCTACCCCCTGCCCCCCTCCACCCACCCCCTGCCCCTTTCCCCCCCGCACATGATCATATTTCAGACTATGAGATCCTAAACACACATGGTATTATTCCTTAATATGTTCCTTGGTCTTCATGGCCAGATAATCCTAACCTTCTTTGGATTTTATCTCAAATGTTTCAGGATTCTTTCTTAGAACCCTTGAAAATCTCTTAGGTACTGTGGCACCTGATTTCTAAATAGAAAACGAAGTAGGAGACACTCATCCCTCCTTAGGATTAGTTTTATCTAAATCACAGGGTGTTGTACCTGATGATCTTCAAAACTTTCATAGAATTATACCCTTATTGTGTTTAAAGGACACTATGAATAGATGATCCTCCTCACCTCCCCTTCATGTTTCAAAGGACCCTTGGTATCCAGTGACTCACTATCTAGAAAAGCATAAAACACATGTTCCCCATCAAGATGAGTGATAGATTAATCCTTGAATATACCTTTGGACCGAGACTCTAGCTGTTCAATATGGAATTTCCTTAAAGAAAATAGGAAGAAAAGTACCCCTCTTATGTTTCCTAGACAATGTGTTGTTTAACTTTGAACTGTTTTTCAATAGAGAACCAAATAAACTCTAGATGTTTCTTAGACAGGTCAATCTCTACAAACAAAAAATAATGAATGAGATGTTTCCCTTTAAGCATCTTATGATCGACCTAAAATATTTCCAAGAATGTTGTTGCAAATAGTAAGAAAAGAAGGATTTTAAAAAGGAAGATGCAATCTGATAATCTAAATACATTGGTATGAAAACCGAGAGTCTCTCCTAGAGTGAACAATTAGGTTCCACTGGTAGAGGAAACATGGTTAACAGTTGAAATAACATGAATATTTGGACAAAGACAAAGACAGATCCACCACTTCATGCAACCTGATAAAGAATCAATGAGAACTCAGTTCAATACACCTATGGTGGATCAATTATTCTATTAGGGAAGTAAAGAATTATAAAATTTGAGGGAATAATGTTCGACTGCTGGAAAACATTTGAAAAATACTGAAACATTCTGGTTAACTTGAATACTAGTGATCGATCTTGAAAGAACTGATTTCAAAATTAATGCATGTGAACCCCAGAAAAAAGACATAGAAGAGGAAGGTAAATGAGACTTCAAGGTACCGAATAATAGATAAGGTGAAGGATGGTAAACTATTAAGGGAGGGAGTAGGCCCGAAGGCAGCTCCAAACCCCTGAAACCTCAAGTCACCGGTGATTCTTAGTAATGTATCTCATGGATGAGAAATCGTATAGTGGATAGTTTGTAATGACTATGGATTTCTTTTTTGGGTTCTTAAAATTTAATTTTGGTGATTTCTAATTAAAATGATTAAGTTTTAATTGAAATTTTATGTTTCGGGTGGATGGATTTTGTAAAGGGGGAAGAAGTATGTGGTGTTCTTAAAAATCAATATATGGGGCCACCAGTTAGCTATTATAAAGCACCATGAACATATTAATAGTGAAAGTGGTGGAGGGTTGTCTCTAGACTAACTAATGAATGGTTGATGGTTGGAACCAAAAAGTTTGTGGCCATTGGTCGGTTGGTGGTTTTCCACTAGGTAATAAGTGCCTTCCTTGACCTTGTTTTTCATAAGGGCAATTTATGTCATTTTTATCATGGATTTTGGAGGTAGATTAGAATGGAATTGGAGTATCTGTTCCACTTAGTTTCAAATAGGATGATATGGATGCCATGAGAGGATGTTTTCTCAGAAGATTTAAGGAAATTAATGATAATATGTGATGACTAGAGGATTGGATGACCCCTGATATACCTAATTCAGTGAGGTTTGAAGATCATGCAATATGTAGGAATACCTAGAGGAATACCCCATGGGATCAGGAAAATCACTGGTTACATAACATATAATCTAACATTATTGGTACTCTGGGACCCCTGGGCTATGGAACTGGGCTTTTGGTTGGATTTAAATATCACATTAGATGTGACATGGTCACACAACATGGGACCCATCTTAAAAGTCTAACGACACTTAAAGAGTGTCTTGGTTCAAACAACTATTTTAATAAAAAGAGGGAAACCCCCTACAGGGATATAAAAAGGGTCAAGTATGATGTGTGATTTATGACTAACAATGACATCAAGTATAAGGAAAACATCAATACAATAATGTTAAGCATGGTATACCACTGTGAGTTTTCGCAGACAGCGCACCTCCGTTGGAGGGGTTTTATTACAAAACCATGACTTATTTATCAAACAAAACAATTATCTTAACTAACAATTATTCAAGAATTACAATTTAATATAAACATTCAGAATTAAGAAGGCAACTAAATGAAATTTAAAATATTCTTGAATTAAATAGTCTAGAAGAGGGACCCTACCTTAACCTTAAGGCGCGTTTGTTTTTGATGACAACAACTCAAATCTTCCTTTTTTATGCTTGCACACATATGCAACTTAACATATATATAAGGACACATAGCCCTTATGTACATTTTTTCATGGACAAATATGCACAAGGGGGTCCTTAGATATATGTTTATACTTGAATATACCCTTTTACACTTACACACGTATGAATTTTTCATATCTATATATAAGCACACCTAGCCCCAATATATATATTCATACTGCCATGAGTGAACATATATAAAGGGAGAACTTATATATGAATATACCTACCTATGCATACACATGTAAGACTTTGTCAACGGAGACTCGAATCCACCTCAATGAAATCCAAAACACACAACAAAAATATAAGGAACCCAAAAATCAAAAAAGCCCTAATTAAAATTGGGCCAAAGAATAAAAACGGAATAAACCTTACCCAAATCTTGAAATCATTGTCTCCGATGGTGTTGGATAGAACCGATCTTATCATAAGAAACCACATATAAGAAAATAGTGGGAAAAGAAATGAGATATAAAAAATTCTTATATATATGTGATTAGTGTGTCAACTGTACATGATAAATGATACATGAATCCATAACCAAAAATGAACAAATAATATTCAAATTGATATGTAAATCCCAATGATAAATAACATTATCATTGATAAAGCTCTTTATTTTTCAAATATCACCTTAAATTTCCTATTCAAAACTAAAAAATCACCAAAATATGAGAATAAATTAAACCTCCATCATCACTTAAAAGTGAGAAATAGGGATTATAAATTGTTCTTAACCTAGAAAATCCATTCCTTTAATGTATAAAATACATAAAACTCTTCATGCCTATATCCTTATTAATTTTCTAGATTGAAACCTCATTTTTTAGCATGTTCTTCTTCTAGAATTCACCTTTATTCTTAGTTTATATAGGTTTATCAATTTTATAAAGTATATAATTTTCCTTCTTATATTCTTACTCAATCCACTTGGATTTTTCAAACCAGTTTGCTAATATGGTTAGACAATATTTTGGTGCATGATCTTCCTTCTTCTTTATTGTATATTCCTTCTTTGTAGAAACTATTTTCGAACATGCAATAATTGGTTCTTTCCTTTTATCTTTCAAAAATTATTATTGTTATGGAATCTATGTCATAAATTCTTAACAATTTGGACTACTTGGTTTCCCTTCCACACACACTTTCAACAACCTTTAGAGTACCCTTTTTAGGCTACCTTTCAAACTCCACACTAGAATTGTCAAGCACTAGCCCACTACAATATCAAATATTGATACTTAACCCAACACATTGATCTGAATGACATCTTAGAACTACAGAATCTCTAAATAGCATATTTACCAATATAAACTCCTCATAATTAACTGAACACACTAACTATATCAAACACTATAGGTAAATCATTAATTTTGGTGCGGTCTTGGAACCAAATATGGTTCATCCAACATCCAACTCCAGACACTAAATTCATCCATTTACTATCTAAGTTCATACATTTCACAAACTTGATAATGATCACAATCCCTTGATATATATTTCACTCAAAAAAGACGAGTATGAATCTCCCCACTATAGTATTATAAACACCATCATCAATCCTACATACACATGTCTAGTTCCTAATATCACATTATGAACAATATAGAAAATCCTAGAACAAAAATGATATAGCTCCATGAATTCCCAAAACATGCTCTTATTCTGTAAATCTAACATAGCCTCTCATAGAAGAGGGATTGAAACTCGATCCATAAAACCTCATCATTCCTTCTTTTATGATCAAATGTATTTATCCATTCTGATTCATCTCCTTTGAATTTAGAAACTTCTAGTTTCACACATACATCCTCTAGAGTTCCAATCCTTTCAAATAGAAACTAAACTTTCTTCAACATATTCTAAACATCCTACGATCCAATTTCACTACTGAAAATTAGATACTACTACTCCTAGAACTCATGGATAACTTAGAAAACCATTGTTTTTCCTTTTCGAAGGCCTTGGTCAATGGATCAAAGTAGTTGTAACATAATATGAGGGAAAAAACCACTTGATCGTATTTACCATGAGAACATAATTCCATCCTAATTAGATGATTTGTTGATGAATTTTGACTCAACATTATTCAGTAATAACAATATTACTAATTAGAAACCCATCACGCCACAATCCTAAGCATGCATTATTACCACAAAATCATGAAACTACCTTTAATCCATACTTCATAACAAAATATCATTTCCAAAACACAAAACTTTAAGGTTTATCATAATAATCTATGGGTTACTCTCCTACACACCAAGCATAACAACCAAACCCCACAAATTCACCCCTGATAATAAGAAACCAACCACCCCTTAACTGATCTAACAAGAAACTTCCTAATAAAAATACACAATCAAAACACCCAGAAATCACCAAAATTACCTATATCAAGAGTTTTACATCAAAACATCAGAAAATCCCCCAACAAGATCCACCAACTTGAGGGATTACCACCAACCCAAACCCCAAAGACAAATCCAAACCATACCCAATACATAACCATCATACTCCAAACTACTAGGAATCTAATATCCTAACAAACCATATAAAGGTTTTCATATACCATATAAACATGATTAAGATATCATAAATCAAACAAAAACACATGAAAACCACTATTTTAGATTCTATTAATTAATACATCATTAATAGGTTATTCTAGAAAACACCAATTCATATATTATTGATGTTTTAATTAATCAAAACCACTTGATGATTAATTTTACAAAAACATGACCACAAATATTAATTTCTCAAATCCACTTTCTAAACAGACTTTCCTTTTTTAAAACTATTTTTCATAGACAAGTATTCATGAACATGTAGAAAAATACATATATTTCAAGTACAATTCATGAACTCGGATTCTATTTCCACCCCATGCCAAGATTCAAACAAAAAATAACAATGTCAACCCAAAAATAATACTTGAATAAATATCTCAATGATAATAGTGTAAATCTATAATGGAAAACAACACCCTTGGTGACTTGGGTTTCCACCGTACAGGTGTTCTTGATGCATACAACTGGTGTACATCCCAATATCCAACCATTGGAGAAAATACACATGAGTGAAATTTGAGGGGTTAAAACCCTAAATACCTTTGTTGGGTAATTAGGAGGTCTGACCGACCGAGGAGGAGGATGATCTGCGGAGGTGGGGTAGCCACATCATAGGTTCACCCGAAGAGGAGGTGGGGCGGCTATTTCAGGGCAGTGTCTGTGGGGTGGCAGAGTTGGGTGGTAGGGTCGGGGGAGGACGCCGCGATGAGGATTACGCCATGAACAACATGAGAGGTTTATGGTTTAGAGAGGAGGGTCATGGTGAGAGAGGTTGACGAAAACATAGAGGGTGTTGATAGGAAGTCTCTAGAGGAGGGCACCGTGGTGAGAGATGTAGACGGAGAGGAGAAGAGGGTCACATCAGATTGGGGGAGGAGGAGAGGAGATCCCGACATGGATTGAAAAAAAGAAGAAGGAGAGGAGATGAGAACCCGATGTAGATCGCAAAAAAAAAAGAACTGAGATGTTTAGCCACAGATGGGTAATTAAATCATGGCTATAAACAACCAATAGCCACAGACCTATAAAATCGTGGCTATAGGTCTGTGGCTATAGCTTAAATTTCTAGTAGTGAAAGGTAAGGATTTCTATTTAATTTAATTAGAAAATTAGAGGCAACCCTAGAAGGGTCCAGATCATGGAACAACAATGCAAATTATAAATTTTAGTGAAATAGTGGGAAAGAACCTAGACCACCAAACTTATACCTATAGTGCTTCCCTCATCCAATGTCAGCCTTTTATTCGATCTAGAATAGAAGATATCAAAGAAATCATCAAATGCCTTTAAAATGGATAAAATGATCTTGTACTGAGATAACACAATATAGATGAATAGGAACTTGAAATATATGGGAGATGATTTAAGAGATTACCTCTATATTCATGATGGATATGATGGTGGGAAAAATAGATGTTAGATAGTAGAGTTACTTGGATCCCTAGGTGGAGGAAGGGAGGAGCTCGTACACAAGGGAGGAGGAAGAGCCCTGTAACAGCCCGAGATTTTATGAAAAATATTCTTTTTAATTTTATTAATGTCTTGTGTTGTACGCTACACCAAAAGGAGCTTGCACAACACACATCTTTGAATTGCCTTTCATTACACGCAATCGCAACCTTCCTCGATAGCGTGTGTAGTACGCAATACTGAGTTTCACGAAACAACGATATGCTATTAAAATATTATTAAAACTAGCCATTATGAATAGTAATAACCACTTTTTAAATTTTAAAAATTTTATCTCTCAAAATGGACTTCATTTTTGGATTCGGAGTATCGAATTTAGCCTAAGGTGAAATTTTGGTACTTTTCGGATTACTTTCATATTCTGATGAATAGTGAAAATTACTAAATTATAATTAAAAACAACTTTTTTAATAGAAATAATTAATAGTGATAAATTATTAATTTGAGTGGTTTTAAAGTATATTTATAATATATTTTTACAATTTAATACAATGTTGGTCATTGAATGTAATTTCACATTTAAACCAGACATAATCAAGTGTCAATCTTTTGATAGATATTGTTTCTTAAAAACACGCTATTTGTTTTAACAGCGGGATTTAATTATAAAATTAATTAATGCAACTTCTATGTTATGAATTTGGTAAAATAGAATTCATTTTTGAATTTGGAATATGAAATATAGCTTAGGATGAAATTTTGGCATTGTTCTGAAAAACATCAATTTTTGATGAATAGTGAAACTACTAAGTGGTAGTTAAAAAACTTAATTTTTCATAAAACTTAATTTTACCGCTTCTGTGAATGGAATTTCAAAAATCCGAGAGACACGGTTGATGTCAGTAAGTAAAATGTGGTTCAATGAGATGAAAATAATTTTTGGTGAATAGTAACTTTTTACTTTTATTTACCACGGTTAAAAGTAAATAGGGTAATTAAGGGTAAAAATGATATTAATATTACCCTAACACATGTCCTAATCCTATTGGACAAGTGTATCTCGACCAAAAACAACCTTAATTGTAAACTATTACCATTTAGGCCCACTTGGATTAGATTAGGACATTTATTATTAATTTATTTAAAGAAGGGTTAAAAGAGTTAAAATCAAAGTTTATTTACTAAAACATTTTTAATATGGGGTTATACATAAGATAAATTCGACTATAAATATTCATTAGAAAGATAAAAAGATTTCATACATAATGGTATTTTATTTGTAATTTTTAGACATTAATTAATTTAATTTATTTATGACAAAATGATGATGCAGTAATTATCTTATTAATGAAATATTGACATAATTGATGTTATAAACACCAAACTAAATGTAATTTTAGACTTTTTATGAATTCCACTAGATTTCTAGGTTACTATGATATATTAGTGTTGATTTAATCAACTTGGTTCGAACATATAATTCTGTTATGACTTTCACAAAAATCATATATCAAATAGTGTCAAAATTGACACAAAATAGTTTTTAAATCATATATTATATTATTAATTGTTATTTTATTCCTAAAAATCTAAGGTTCGGCCAAATGACTTAGATAAGGATATATATATTAATAATAAATAATTTGGGGTTTGTTTGGAATGTTATAGTAAGTGTATTAACCATATAGTGTAATAAAAAAAAGAGACACGGTAAAAGTTAAATTATTTAACTTAGAGTTAAATCTAATTGATAAGGTTAAAATAATAACCTAAACTTGTCTAAATACTATTGGTTGATATTATTTCGACCCATTCCCACTTTAGCTTCGAAATAAGACCCTTTGGAACCATTATAAACCGATTTTGACTTTAATATAAAATAATATTTTGAGATATTCCTAAGGTGCCCCTCTCCTCCCTTATAAAAGGACACCTCCTCCCTCTCCTCCTCACACCAATTTGAGCATTCAAGATCGGCCAACCCCTGCAAAAATCTCTTCTCCACTTCCCTAGAATAATCCTAGAGGTCCTGTTCTTCTTCAAAGACCAATCTTAGTTCCCTAAGTGGAGGATTCAAAGAGGCGTTTCAAAGAAGAGGTAATATCCATTACCGATCTTTTCAATTTCTTTCTTCTTCAACTTCTTCTTCTTTAGTTGTTTTATGATAAAGTAATAACATCAGTTTTACTTACATACTGATATGTTATTATAAATATGAACCAAACCTAATTCACCTTCTATCCATCCTACGGAAAAATGAAATCACCGCGCGTGCGTACGTACGGAATACCGTCTCCACGCCGTGGTGTAATCTATTTTCCATCATCACCTTACAAGGATGGGTATAATGGTGTAATGAGTAACTATATATGATTATTATAAAGTGATATTGATACTGAAATAGTATAAATACACTTAAATACAATTCCACGATCATGGGAACAATATCATCGCTCGTGCGTACGTACGGAATACCGTCTCCACGATGTGATGCGACTCGTTCTACATGATCATCATTACATAGTAATTATATAAATGAATTGAATGAATAAATATGATATATGTTACACTAATACCATTCTGGATATAAGGTATCTATAACCTTAAAAGAAGAATAAGAATTTATTCGGCAAAACACACATAAGAACAAAAGGCAATAAAGACCCGAGTAACAAGTAACAATGAAATATTACTAATAAGAAGCTAAGAATATGACCATATATGATATCATATCAATATGTATGATTCTAGAATAAGTCAATAACATTATTTAAACCATTATACAGGAGATTCGGACACGTACAAATTAAATCGGACCTAAGGTAAGAGAAATATCACAATCTCATTTTTATCTGAGATTGTTTATACTTTGAAATTTACTGGGGTGTATTTTGTTATCCACATCCATGTTTCCTCAATATGTAATATTATTTCCATCCACCAACAATTTTTTAAATCCAATTTTACCCTTCTATGAGTTTTTAGTAAAGGATATGAAAGGAATCTTTTTTCGTTTTTCGTACGAGGTACTTTTTGACTTTTCCGACAAAAGTACGAAGAATGTTTTTTTCAACTTAAACGGCATGAACGGATTTTTACAGTTTTATAAAGCCTTATTTTCATTAATCTTCCTCCAAAAGATTTCATGACTATTTTTAATAAAATCTCTTTCTTTTAAAATTTCATGATGTTTTGTGAAAAGAAATTGATTTTGAAGAAGAAAGGATATTTTCCTCAAGAATTCATTTCAAGTGTTTTATCAAAATTATTTTCCATCTAAGATAATAAAGGGTTCTGTTTCTATCCATATTTTTACATTGATTTGACTATGTTGTGATGGAATTATGTTTATGAATTCCTTTATCTTATATTAATGGTTTTATGATGTCATGTTGTTTAAGAATCCCATTTTTATTACATGGGTTATGAAATGATGTATGATTTATGATTTTGTGGCACACATAAGAATGGTATCATTATGAGATGGGTGGGACCTATATCTCCCTCCAATGCATTGGGTAAAGATTTTATATCTCATGAGATAGACATGGCTGGAATGGTAGGTTATACCGGTTCAGTGAAACAGGACTGAAACGAGGGTTACTCGATTCAGAAAGGGACTTTGTCCACTAAGATAGTCTTGGCAATGAGTCTTGACTAACAAGAAATGATTCTCTATGATTATGTGTGAATTCCACAAAGTTTCATGTTTTATGTTATGATTATTGTGATTACATTTCACTGCCATGATTTATCCCATGTTATGAAATTATGCTCTCTTTTGCAGGTTAAGATTTCCAAAATGTTATGTTCTTTTGAATATGATGTGATTGACATTTCTGTTGTTTACCCTTACTGAGTATTTGAGCTCACCCTTTTATGTTTTCTTTTCCCCAGGATATAAAGAAAGTTTTTAGGTAAAAAAAGGAAGATCTTTATGGGAGATGTTGAAGATCTTTCACCACGATTAGAAGATTACGTTCCGAGTTTCCAAAGACACTAAACTATTACGATCCTTGTGTGTGTGTTTTTGTTATGTACTAAGTATTCCACAAAATTAATGTAATGTTCATGTACGTCAGGCTTCGGGTCTCTACAGTTGGTATCAGAGGAAAGGTTTAGTCAACCTTTGGAAACTAGGATGCGAGAACTTTAGTGAGATCCCTAGAGATATTTCTAAGGTGTGTCTAGGGATGTCTCTAAGGTTAAGTATACGTATAGGTTATAGTACTATAATTACGCTAAATATCATATAATTAAACCTAAGATGTTAGATATTGAAGGTACTCCCCCTTTATTATGTTGTTTTCCCTAGCATGATTTTTGCCTCTCACACTATTCTTTTTGGGTTTTAGACGATGGCTGGAACCCGAAGGAACCGTGTTGATCAATGCAATGGACAATGAAATGATTTCCCTCCTGAACAAACAAATGTTATGGGAGATGGAGTGAAAAATATTATTGCTATACTTACACAAGCTATGAATCATTCTGGACTTCCAAATGAACAGAGAAGGGAACAATATTCTATTGAGTCCTTTATGAGGCAACGTCCACCTTCTTTCAATGGGTCTTCCGATCCACTTGTTGCTGAACAATGGATCAGTACCACTGAAAAGATATTTTCAGTTCTTCAATGTTCTTAACATGATAAAGTCATCTTAGCAGTATATCGTTTGGAAGGTGAAGCTGACCAATGGTGGAATCTTATCAAGAATACGAGGCCAAGAGATGAAATTGAGTCCATGGAATGGGACGAGTTCAAGAACTTGTTTTTCAGTAAGTACTTCCCTCGTATTCTTCGAACAAAGATGGAAAAGGAGTTTCTTGAGCTGAAGCAGAAGGATGATGAATCTATTGGTATATACGAAGCGAATTTTACAAGACTTGCAAGGTATGCATCTGGCATTATCATCCAACCTGAAAGTAAAGTTGATCGATTTTTCAGTGGCTTAAAACCAAGTCTTCGAAGGGCATTAGCTATAAGAGACTTCAGTAGCTATGAAGAAATTGTGCGTTGTGCTATCAAGGTAGAAATGGAAGTTGGTGTTACATATCCATCTCATGGTTTTGACAAGAAACGAAAGATGGAGTTCAAGGAGAAATCTCAGAATAATGGTGAAAGGAAGATGAATGTTTCCTTATGCACAACGTGTGGAAAGAAGCATGGTGGAGATTGTCTTAAAGGGACTAGAAAATGTTTTAAGTGTGGAAAAGAAGGTCATCGAGCAGCTGAGTGTCGAAGTAATGGAAAAAGGGTTTCTAATGATGTGAATAAAGCAAACACTGCAGAGAACGCACCACCAACACTTCAATGCTTCAAGTGCAAGGAAATGGGGCATTATGCTAATAAATTCCCTAATCCAAGGGTTAGTGATGATCGACATGAGCAACCACTTAAGGAAAAGGATAAAGGGACGTCACATGCGATCACTATTGGTGATGTTGAATATGACAACGATGTTGTGGAATGATTAAGTGTTTATGTAATGGGATTCCAAAATAATGTTGTATCATGGAGTATTGGAATATTTATGTATTGGTCTAATATGGTATTCAAAGTGATTGGGATATTTTTAGAAATAAGACGATATGCGCATAATGAAGGGAAAATGAGAAAATGAAATGTTTAACAGTATTCATGAGCTCATGATTGATATAAGGACTAAGTGATATCATGGTTTGATTATAAAGAATTTTGAGGATTTTGGTATGTGGAAAGTGTTAACGTTTAACTGCATTCATGTTTTCACTAAGGTTCAATGGGTATTCATTCTTCAAGAGAATACATGATTAAGGTATTCACATGTTTGTAATTTGACCAACAAGATATATCTTATGATATATGGGGGATAAATGATGGCATTCACGTGATTGTTCTGTGACATTTCAAGTAATCATTTTCTTTATACTATGAGCTTGGACCGAAGTATTTTAGATAATCCTAAAGATTAGAATGGATTATGTTGTACATAAGTTAGGATAAAACGTTTTTCGATATTATTGATGGGATGTTATAATAATATAGCTTTAGAAAAAGGACAACCTGCAGGACAGGCGACAGCCCATCGCGTCGGACAAGGCTGTGGGAATCGAACCCACAACCGAAATGTGACTGGCCTTTATCGCCTACCACTGGCCTACAGGAAGTCCCTGTTTAGTAGAAACTAGTTTTATTTTATTAAGCGGTATGATATATGAAGTATAAGTTCATTTTTGGAACCATATACGATTAATCTAACCATAAGATGAACTTATAACTTTTCAAACCTTTTGTTTGAGACAGATGGAATGACCCATCATTCTATTACATGATCTGCTAACACATCACGAATGACAAATTCAACTTCATTTCTTTAAGAGATGAAGTGGAAATTTTCCAAAGAACGACCAACGGTGAGACTATACCGAAATCACGAAAGTATTTCTTCTAATTCCAATTTCATCAACTTTAGGGAAATGATCTCGAAAACCAAAAATGTTGTCCTAGTGCTCTTATATCTGATGAATCAGATGGTACCTTAGATCATCACAAATTTATGGATTTGTGATTGTTGGCTTTTACATAGCCATGTTCTCTACCACTCTCCATCAGAACATGATGGTTAGATTTCTCTTCCATATCTATAATTTCACCTATGTGGAAACCCAGTGATTAGTTTATTTGGGTAACCGTTACATTTCATACTTTTGTTTTTAAAGATTGGTTTTTATATTCCTTTTTACGATGTGGGTTTCTATTAAAGAAACTTTCTAATAGTAAACCATTTATAACCCCGACGAATTTCTAGGGCAAAATTCATTTTAAGGGGGGTAGAATGTAACAGCCCGAGATTTTATGAAAAATATTCTTTTTAATTTTATTAATGTCTTGTGTTGTACGCTACACCAAAAGGAGCTTGCACAACACACATCTTTGACTTTCCTTGCATTACACGCAATCGTAACCTTCCTCGATAGCGTGTGTAGTACGCAATACTGAGTTTCACGAAACAACGATATGCTATTAAAATATTATTAAAACTAGCCGTTATGAATAGTAATAACCACTTTTTAAATTTTAGAAATTTTAGCTCTCAAAATGGACTTCATTTTTGGATTCGTAGTATCGAATTTAGCCTAAGGTGAAATTTTGGTACTTTTCGGATAACTTTCATATTCTGATGAATAGTGAAAATTACTAAATTATAATTAAAAACAACTTTTTTAATCGAAATAATTAATAGTGATAAATTATTAATTTGAGTGGTTTTAAAGTATATTTATAATATATTTTTACAATTTAATACAATGTTGGTCATTGAATGTAATTTCACATTTAAACCAGACATAATCAAGTGTCAATCTTTTGATAGATATTGTTTCTTAAAAACCGCTATTTGTTTTAACAGCGGGATTTAATTATAAAATTAATTAATGCAACTTCTATGTTATGATTTTGGTAAAATAGAATTCATTTTTGAATTTGGAATATGAAATATAGTTTAGGAGGAAATTTTGGCATTGTTCTGAAAAACATCAATTTTTGATGAATAGTGAAACTACTAAGTGGTAGTTAAAAAACTGAATTTTTCATAAAACTTAATTTTACCACTTCTGTGAATGGAATTTCAAAAATCCGAGAGACACGGTTTATGTCAGTAAGTAAAATGTGGTTCAATGAGATGAAAATAATTTTTGGTGAATAATAACTTTTTACTTTTATTTACCACGGTTAAAAGTAAATAGGGTAATTAAGGGTAAAAATGATATTAATATTACCCTAACACATGTCCTAATCCTATTGGACAAGTTTATATCGACCAAAAACAACCTTAAGTGTAAAATATTACCGTTTATGCCCACTTGGATTAGATTAGGACATTTATTATTAATTTATTTAAAGAAGGGTTAAAAGAGTTAAAATCAAGGTTTATTTACTAAAACATATTTAATATGAGGTTATACATAAGATAAATTAGACTATAAATATTCATTAGAAAGATAAAAATATTTCCTACATAATGGTATTTTATTTGTAATTTTTAGACATTAAATAATTTAATTTATTTATGACACAATGATGATGGAGTAATTATTTTATTAATGAAATATTGACATAATTGATGTTATAAACACCAAAATAAATGTAATTTGAGACTTTTTATGAATTCCACTAATTTTATAGGTTACTATGATATATTAGTGTTGATTTAATAAACCTTTTTATAACATATAATTCTGTTATGACTTTCAAAAAAATCATATATCAAATAGTGTCAAAATTGACACAAAATAGTTTTTAAATCAAATATTATATTATTAATTGTTATTTTATTCCTAAAAATCTAAGGTTCTGCCAAATTACTTAGATAAGGATATATATATTAATAATAAATAATTTGGGGTTCTTTTGGCATGTTATAGTAAGTGTATTAACCATATAGTGTTAGAAAACAAAGAGACACGGTAAAAGTTAAATTATTTAACTTAGAGTTAAATCTAATTGATAAGGTTAAAATAATAACCTAAACTTGTCTAAATACTATTGGTTGATAGGATTTCGACCCATCCCCACTTTAGCTTCGAAATAAGACCCTTTGGAACCATTATAAACCGATTTTGACTTTAATATAAAACAATATTTTGAGATATTCCTAAGGTGCCCCTCTCCTCCCTTATAAAAGGACACCTCCTCCCTCTCCTCCTCACACGAATTTGAGCATTCAAGCTCGGCCAAACCCTGAAAAAATCTCTTCTCCACTTCCCTAGAATAATCCTAGAGGTCCTGGTATTCTTCAAAGACCAATCTTAGTTCCCTAAGTGGAGGATTCAAAGAGGCGTTTCAAAGAAGAGGTAATATCCATTACCGATCTTTTCAATTTCTTTCTTCTTCAACTTCTTCTTCTTTAGTTGTTTCATGATAAAGTAATAACATAAGTATTACTTACATACTTATATGTTATTATAAATATTAAACAACCCTAATTCACCTTTTATCCATCCTACGGAAAAATGAAATCACCGCGCGTGCGTACGTACGGAATACCGTCTCCACGCCGTGGTGTAATCTATTTTCCATCATAACCTTACAAGGATGGGTATAATGGTGTAATGAGTAACTATATATGATTATTATAAAGTGATATTGATACTGAAATAGTATAAATACACTTAAATACAATTCCACGATCATGGGAACAATATCATCGCTCGTGCGTACGTACGGAATACCGTCTCCACGATGTGATGCGACTCGTTCTACATGATCATCATTACATAGTAATTATATAAATGAATTGAATGAATAAATATGATATATGTTACACTAATACCATTCTGGATATAAGGTATCTATAACCTTAAAAGAAGAATAATAATTTATTCGGCAAAACACGCATAAGAACAAAAGGCAATAAAGACCCGAGTAACAAGT
Organism: Viscum album; assembly: GCA_963277665.1. NCBI lineage: Eukaryota > Viridiplantae > Streptophyta > Magnoliopsida > Santalales > Viscaceae > Viscum > Viscum album. The sequence continues at coordinate 649,606,862 of OY728137.1, read as the reverse complement.
AACAATGAAATATTACTAATAAGAAGCTAAGAATATGACAATATATGATATCATATCAATATGTATGATTTTGGAATAAGTCAATAACATTATTTAAACCATTATACAGGAGCTTCGGACACGTACAAAGAAAATCGGACCTAAGGTAAGGGAAATATCACAATCTCATTTTTATCTGAGATTGTTTATACTTTGAAATTTACTAGGGTGTATTTTATTATCCACATCCATGTTTCCTCAATATGTAATATTATTTCCATCCACCTAAAATTGTTTAAATCCAATTTTACCCTTCTATGAGTTTTTAGTAAAGGATATGAAAGGAATCTTTTTTCGTTTTTCGTACAAGGTACTTTTTGACTTTTCCGAAAAAAGTACGAAGAATGTTTTTTTTTAACTTAAACGGCACGAACGGATTTTTACGGTTTTATAAAGCCTTATTTTCATGAAGCTTCCTCCAAAAGATTTCATGACTATTTTTAATAAAATCTCTTTCTTTTAAAATTGCATGATGTTTTGTGAAAAGAAATTGATTTTGAAGAAGAAAGGATATTTTCCTCAAGAATTCATTTCAAGTGTTTTATCAAAATTATTTTCCATCTAAGATAATAAAGGGTTCTGTTTCTATCCATATTTTTACATTGATTTGACTATGTTGTGATGGAATTATGTTTATTAATTCCTTTATCTTATATTAATGGTTTTATGATGTCATGTTGTTTAAGAATCCCATTTTTATTACATGGGTTATGAAATGATGTATGATTTATGATTTTGTGGCACACATAAGAATGGTATCATTATGAGATGGGTTGGACCTATATCTCCCTCCAATGCATTGGGTAAAGATTTTATATCTCATGAGATAGACATGGCTGGAATGGTAGGTTATACCGGTTCAGTGAAACAGGACTAAAACGAGGGTTACTCGATTCAGAAAGGGACTTTGTCCACTAAGATAGTCTTGGAAATGAGTCTTGACTAACAAGAAATGATTCTCTATGATTATGTGTGAATGACACAAAGTTTCATGTTTTAAGTTATGATTATTGTGATTACATTTCACTGCCATGATTTATCCCATGTTATGAAATTATGCTCTCTTTTGCAGGTTAAGATTTCCAAAATGTTATATTCTTTTGAATATGATGTGATTGATATTTCTGTTGTTTACCCTTACTGAGCATTTGAGCTCACCCTTTTATGTTTTCTTTTCCCCAGGATATAAAGAAAGGTTTTAGGTAAAAAAAAGGAATATCTTTATGGGAGATGTTGAAGATCTTTCACCACGATTAGAAGATTACATTCCGAGTTTCCAAAGACACTAAACTATTACGATCCTTGTGTGTGTGTTTTTGTTATGTAATAAGTATTCCGCAAAAGTAATGTAATGTTCATGTACGTCAGGCTTCGGGTCTCTACAAGCCCGCTGGAAATGAGGGGGAGAAAAGAGAAAATGGGTTAAAATATTAATGAGGGGGAAACCATAAATTCATCCACATAGTTAGGGGTGCATGGTTTGGCTGCACAGTTCGCCAAACTATGCACCAACCATGTTCCAAGTTATACTCCAAGGGGAACCCTCCATGGTCTAGGTGCATAGTTTGGTTAACCATGTCCAACCTATAAAAATAATCACTATCTTGGGGGTCTTCACTCATACATGGACATGCACCTAGGGTCTCATGGTTGCATAAAAACCATGCATCCCCCAACACCACACTACCTCAATCTGAATGGTTGTAGAAACCATGTGGGCTGTGCTACATAGTTTCCACTAAACATGTATCCTTCTATTCCTCTTACCATTTCATGCCCCCGGGCTCTGAACGATCTCTAAAAACCCCAGACAACTCCTTGACTCCATTAGGAAACATTACTTGGTCTAAAAAATGGAATATAAATCGAAAAAAATAATATATACCTTAGAGAAAATCTAGGTCATTAGAACCTCCCCTCATTAAGACAAATCATCCCTAATTTTACCTTCTGAGGGTGGTAAAACATCTTCTAAGAAAGTTCCAACCATTGTACACATACATCGAATTCCCACTCTTTGGTATCATCTTGTATGTATCTGTACTACCATAGCACCCGAACTGTAGGAATTGACTTTCCTTGGAGATCCTTCTTACTTTGATCAATGATATGTATCGAATTATATTTGAAGCACACATCTGTTTCTAGCTCAATATCCTTAGGGTCGAATGACTGAGATAGGTTGGGATGATACCGTCGAAGTAAGATATGTGGAAGATGTCTTGTATAGAAAAACACCTTTGAGGTAGCTGTAATGGATAGACTACTGGCTCAACTCTCTACACTATCTCAAAAGGCTCGACATATCGAGGTGATAAATTTCCATGTCTCTTGATAGTTATATGATCCAATCTAGTCAATAAACCTAGAAATACCCGATATCCCACCTCAAACTATAGAGGTTGATGGTGATAATCAGTATATGACTTCTTCTTAGATCGAACTATTGATAGACACTTCTTTTTTAGTCGGAATTTCTATGAAGTCTCCTAAACGAGATGAGGACCCAATAGAGACACCTCACGTAACTCTAACTAGTATAGAGGTGAATGAAATTCTCTACCATAAAGGTCCTCATACGGTTATATCTGAATAGTTTATTAAAAACTGTTATTGTAGGAAACCCCAAAAAGTGATATATGATTTTCCCATGAACCTCCAAAATCAAGGATGCATGCTTGAAGCATATCCATTAACACTCATATCATCTATTCAGACTACCCATTGGTCTGAGGGTGATCTATTGTACTCAAGAGTACTAGTGAAACCAGTGCCTTTTTTAACCCTTTCCAGAACTGAGATGTAAAGTAAGCATATTGGTTCGAAACAATAGAACATGGTACACCATGAAGGAAAACTATCTCTAAAATATAAATACTTCCAAGATTATAAATATATAAGGTCTCCCAGATTATTAGGAAGTGTGAAACCTTGGTCAGCCTATCGATGATTACCCAAACTACATTGTTTCCTTGAGGGGATCTCAACAATACCATAATGAAATATATGGTAACATTATTTCATTTCCACTCAGGAATGGAGAGAGGTTGTAGAAGTCCATCAAGCTCCTAGTGCTCCACCTCCACCTATTAACAGGTAGAGAAATGAGTGACAAAAACTTCTATATACATCTTCATACTCATCCACTAACACCGATGATGTATATCTCGATACATTTTGTTAATCCCAAGATAAAATTACCAAATATAGGCATGTGATTCCTTCATAAACTCTTCTTGTATATCTGAAGACACCCATATACGACCATAGAAGAGCAGGGTTTCACTTCCATCAATAAACCAACCTTATGGTGGGTTCTCACATGTGAAACTTTCCTTTAGGACAAGACCATTAGGTTCAGAAAACTAACCCATATGATCCCATTCTATAAGGGAGGATATTACTACTAGATCTACTAAAACTTGTTTCCCATGTTGTTCCTAAACCTAAAGATGCATCTCAAAGAATATATCCATAAACCACCACTCAATACTGGAATCCTTGATATCCTACATTTGAGTATTCTGAATCAAGGAACCAATTATGAAATTTATTTTTTGGGGGGTTCAAGAAAGCTCAATGTCAAATTATTACAAGTATTCTACCCACCTACACTACCTCATATTCAAATATTGTAGTGTGTAGATGTATTTGAGACTTTTATGATATATATAAAAAATTAACCACTCACTAAATAGATAGTTCCTCTAACAATATAAATCATATACCACATAGCTATCTTGAGGTCATTAGTAGGATAGTTTTTCTCATGAGGCCACAGCTGGCAGGACCCTTATGCTATAACACGATCACCCTACATCAAAACCGCCCTTATCCCGATTCCAAAAGAATCACAATAGACAATATAGCTTATTCCTAAATCGGGTAGAATCAGGATCAATGATGAATTCATTATTCTCTTTAAATTTTCACAAAAGATATCTCACAAGATTTAATCTAGTTGAATTTCACACCCATCTTGGTTAAGCTTGTTAGTAGTGCTGTCAGGCATGATAAGTTTTCTCTTATATCATAGGCTATACTATATAAATATGGAATAAACCATGGTCCTGAGATGAAACCTGAGTAGCTTGAGTAGGTCCACTCTGTTGATGCTGAAACTATGATGCCTGATTGACTCAACAATGACCACCTACTCACCCCAAAATAACCTATAGAATACTAGCTTCATTCCTAATGGGGAGTCACTTATCTGGCACATGAAGGTGGTGCTGATACAGAACCTGGTTTTTTAGTCATAGGAGTAAAGGATTTTCATAAATGTTGGAGGTGACCCATCCTGCTGCAAGCCCGATACTTGATCAGGTTTCTTATATATTATAGATTTTTATATCCTGGCATGCTACACTGGTGACACACCATATAGATATCGGTGCATGCCACCTAACTGGTACTTCCCCCATGTGTAACCTTGAAACATCACTTCCTACCACTAAATAAACCACTAATATTCCTAGAAGTTGAACTAACATGTTTTACATTGCCTAATTTACTCTAGTTTCATTTAGTAATGAGGGCCTGATTCACTATCTATGAAATGGTGGTCAATCGAAAGATGTTCACCTATAAGTAGAAGCAACATGAAATCCCATCATTGAATCACCTTAAAATAATCATATCATCATCGAAAAAATTTGTGTGAAATTATATAGTTTAGTGAAGTGAGTAGAGTATTCCATCATTGGCATGTCACCTTTATGAAAGTGTATGAACTCCTAAGTATGATCGGTTCTCAGAGTCATAGGAAAGAAGTAGTCTAAGAAGGCTGTCTAGAAGTTCACCAAGATCATATGCTAATGTCGATCAACCTAAGTAATAAAATCCCACAAACTCTTAGTGTAATTACATAGCATATAGGTTTCAAGATTGACCCTCCTCTTTGGAGGCATCTCAATATGCTCGAATATAGGTTGCAAAACCTCTAACCATGACTCAACAGCCTGAGGTCTTCCATCCCCCGAGAAAGTGAGAGGATGATACTGCTTGAAATCCCTATTCAACTTTTCCATATTAGGGTTAGGTCAGGTAGAACCATGTATAGAATTCATAAACCAAAATAAATTGTCCTGGAACTAAGAATTGACATCCGATGGAAGATCTCCAAGAGGTTCCTCAGGTGTCACTATGTGAGGTATCACAGGTGGATTAGGGCCCACCACCTTAAAAGTATTCTCATCACCACTCTCCTAGTGTAAAACATGATGGAATTATGGTGGAATATCGCTATAATTTCCAAGCGTACACCTCAAATAGGATTTATGATAGGTGGGAAAAGTGGTAAAGAAAGGGTAGGTACATGGACTGCCTTTAACACATTACAACCCTTAGCCTACTCCATGAGCTAGGTTTGGGTGATCAGAAAAGGTCGAAAAAAATCACAGGAGACATAGACTAATTCCCACTACTAAGGTCAGGTCAAGTAAAGGTCTCACACAACACAAACAAGGTTTTGGAATATGGAGTGTTAAATGAAAGATATATAGGAAAACACCCTTTACTTTGCATTTGAAATATTTATCTATCAATAAACTTTTTTTTTTGTAAAAATTCAATTTATTTAAATTCATTCTTATTTATTTTCTTATTATAATCAAAATCTAGTTAATTGTATCACCAATTACAATTTATAAAGGCCCAAACTATTTATAAATTCAAATAAGTGTTTTAAGTAACTGTATCATGACCTTTACACCAGGGTATAAAAGGCCATGGGTAGTGTTTTGATTGAATAAATTTCCATTAAAAATCACCAATTAAATCAACTAATGTGGAATTATTGGTCAATTTGACCAATAACGTCATTATGGAGGAAAAAAAACACTAAAATGCATAACAGATAATGCACCACAATAATCACATGCAATACAAGCAATGCACAATAAATATAGATATGACATGGTATAATGCATGACAATTTAGTCCTAGGGTGCCTATTATGATGAAAAAGTTTAAACTCCATCATATCCTTAGGATAGGGTGAATAACCTATAATAACAACAATATCAACAATAGAACATCACAAAACAAGTGTATCACACAATAGTGAAAATATATGAAACTGTAATTGGCACAAGAAACATCAACACTTACCCACCCCAGGTAATTTGGGTTTCCCTTGTATGTGGGGTAGCTACTCCAAAGAAAAATCTCATTACAAAATCCCAATATACTAGTCTCATGTGTAATAGCATACAGTTAGACAAAAGGAAAATGGAACTGATACCACTTTGTAGCGTCCCTCCCCAAATTCCACTTATCGGTGCCCTGAGAGGGTGTCCACAATACCTCAACTGTGACTCCTAGAATGATAGAGGCTTACAAATATAAGTGAGGGACTAGGGTGTGTCCATGGATGGACTATAACCTCATTGATTAGAGTGGAACACGATAATATATATAGAATCAGAAACAATAGAAGTAGATTCTAAATGACCAGACCATTAACCTGCCATAGTGGAAGCAGTAATAAAAATAAACAGTAGTAGAAATAAATATGAATAAACCAAGAAACATAATTAGACAATTGGAATCAGAATAAATAATTGATATAAATGATAATGATGTTATATAAAAATGAACAAGAAAGGGGTAGGGGATACAGAAATATACCACATGCTAACAAAATATACAAAAGAAAAAAAACTATTACAACTAGAATCTCAAGAAAAGGCTCAGTCCTCTTCCCGAAACTCCATCCTAGAATTTTCAATCAATAATCAGAAGATGGCTGCTTCCCTTTATCTATTCCTACAATAATGAAGTATACTCGGGTACGAAAGGCATCATGAGTAGAGTATGAGATAAAATCCCAGTAGGACACCACCAATGGTGTCTAGATCAATCTATCTCATGCAATATAAAATGAATAGTGTGTTATAATTAGAAAATTAAATTCAAAAGGAAATAAATAAATAAACTGGAATAGGTTCTAATGGAACACCCATACAATTATACCTACTTCAGCCTAATTTAGTGAGTCTAATCCAAGAAAAAATGTGAAGGTAAAGTGAGGGATATAATGTGTAAGAAGATGGAATATCCCCAAGCTTGTGATTGGGCTTGGTGGAAACGTCCCTAAGTTTCCAAACCAAAATATTATTTCTTAATTGAAAGTGTTGGAATACTTTTTAATTAAATTTAAAAACTTTTTAAATATTAAAAGTCACCCTAAGACCATCCATAGAAATTATAATAGAATTCCATGTATTTCTCTAAGGGCTCAGTATAAGTACAATGCCTAATGAGTCCATCCAAGGTGACCCAAGAATGAAATCCCAAGTGTCACTCCATGCATGGTGTGAATAAATCATAAATTAACCTTCGAGTCCATCCCTAGTATTGAATGTAAGGTCCTGAGTTTCTCTCATGGAATGGCACAACCAACTTGACATCAAGCCTATCCATGGGGTCTCCCTTAGGGAACCGATGTCACTCATATGTAGGAAAAAAGAAAAAATACTTAGAGATCCCATCCCATACATTTCTAGTGTCTCCCCTCATGTGCTTACAGACCATTAAAAAATTATATCAAGATGGCATGAAGAGTTATTCCAAGGTGTCCTTAAGTCATAACCCCTTATATCACCCTAGACGCTAAGGTGAAGGCATTTAATCAAGCAATGAATATATAACATGTCTAAAAAAGGGGTCATTTCATTTAATTCAAGTGGTTCAAGCATGGAACAAGATGCAAGGAAAAAATGGCATATGACACATGGTATAAGCATAGGGCCATCCAATTCACTTAATTCAATAAATCAATCCAAGGAACTAATTATTTGACAACACACTTAGGGGCATTCAAATAGTCTAAGTCAAAGGAAATTAAGCATTAAAGGTGGATCACACCCATTGGGGCAACATAAGTCAAGGAGATCAACCTAAAGGGTTGATTCACCACTATATTGGGTTGTAATTACCATGGTAAGGATTTCCATTTAATTTAATTAGAAAATTAGAGGTAGCGCTAAAAGGGCCTGGATCATGGGATAATAGAAAAAATTATAAAGTATAATAAAACAAAGGAAAGAATCCAAACCACCTACCTTATTCTTTTAGTTCTTCCCTCACCTAGCTTCAACCTTTGATTTAGGCTAGAATGGAATATATTGAAGAAATAATCACATTACTTGAAAAAGGGGAAAATGTGGTTGCACCGTGATTACACAATAGAGAGGAATAATAACTTAAAATGGAAGGGGGATTGAAGATCTGGCCTCCAACTTCTTGATGGATCCAATGGTGAGAAAAACAGATACCAGATGGTGGAGTTATCTAGATCCCTAGGCAGAGGAAGGGAGGATCTCATATGGGAGGGAGGAGGAAAAGACCACTAGAAAGAGAGGGAGAAAGGAGAAAGGGGTTAAAATATTAATGAGGTGAAAAACTATAAATTCACCAACATAGGTAGGGGCACAAGGTTTTGTCACACGGTTGGCCAAATCGTGTGCCAACCGTGCGCCAGGGTATGTTCCAAGGGGCACCCCGCACATGATAGATGCATAGTTTGGATAAACATACATTGCCTGTGAAAAAAATATATGTCTCAGAGGTCTGTAATTGAGCACGACTGTGCTCCTAGGGTTTCACGGTTGTGGATAAACCGTGAACCCCCAACTCCCCACTACCTCAAGCCACACTATTAAAGAAACCACGTGGGTAGGGCAACATAGTTTCAACTAACCATGCAATCTAGTTTTCCTCTTACCATTTTGGGGCTCCAGGCTCCGAACGATCCCCAGACACCCTGAGACATCATTGATTCCCTTAGGAAACATTTTTAGGGTAAAAAAAAAGAATTTAAACTGAAAAAAATGGTCCATACCTTGGAGAAAAGTTGGGATGTAACACTATAAAAATAAAAATGGGGTATAAATAGAGAATGGATTATATTTTAAACCATATCACATTAAATTTTTTGATGTTAATATTTTTAGGAATTTTAAATCATTTAATTAAATATTATTTATTATAAAATATCATTAATTTTATTTTTGGGATTATTCATTTAATTTGACTTTGAAAACAACATGATAGTAAAGTAATTTGAATATAATCTTTTAAAAAATCCATAACATGTTATATTTATCTAAAAAATTCACAAAAAACAAGAATTAATTCAAATTATATTAATTTTAATATTTTTGAAATCATTTATTTTATTTTTATATTAATTGAATAAATAATGTGTCAGCCTTATGTAAGAATTTAAGGTAATTATTTCATTTCTATAAATTATAGATAAAATACTATGAAAAAAAATTATTTATATTTAAAATAACCATTTATAAATAAACAAAATTTTTATTTATCCTTGTCATAAAATATTATAGATACTAAAATAAAAAAATGGACATTTTTGACTTTATCTTTTACTTAAATATTATAAAGGTCAAAATCATAGAAATATAACACCCAATTTCCATATTTTAAAAACTTGTATGGACAGTACTAGAATCAAATCATATAATAAGATAAATGTAAGTGTTAGGTTTATTTTTTAGTCCTTATCATATTATTTTTAATATTATTTACCTGATTTACCCTTATTGCGGTGATTATTATTTACTTGGGTTATTATTCATAATGAAAAAAATAAAAGTGAACTATTTACCAAATTTGAACCTCTTTATTTCAAATATGGAATCCATTTTTCAGGATTCAATATCTAGAAGTGGCACAAATTAATTTAATATTAACACACAAAATGCAACAAAAAATAGTTTTGTTTAGAAAAATGCATTTTTAAGACCAAAAATAAACTTATACTAAAATTATGTATAATAACTATCAAAATTAGATTATATATAATTAAATAAGACTTATATTTATATGAGATAAAATTCGAATAATAATGGGACTTTGTTCAGGTAAATGGAAATTTTAAAAAAATTGGTATTTTTCATTATTTATTGAGAAATCAATTTTTTTAGAAAAATCCCAAAATATCACCTTATAAATTGACCCTCCTCCTATATGGATTCTCTATATGGGATGGAGGGGTTTCCTAACTTCTTGGAGGAAGCAACACAACTTAGATACTAGAGATACGATGCAATTATTATTGATGGGGGGAAATCTTGTAGAAGACTGGTGTCATGACATGATGAAGACTACTCATTTAGGTCATCTCCTTCAAGGGTGTTAGAGTGACATGTAGTTGGGCCTTTGGGCCATCAAGAACCTGGGCCTTTGAGTCATAAATATGTAACAAAATAGGTTCAATAGGTTCTTGTGGGGAGGGATGATGCTTGACCCACTAGGGTACCTGAGTGTGTATGTTGTTTGTAGTTTGCAATCCTCTTTACCTAATATATAATATTATAATAAATGTATCAATATTATAATAAATGTATTAATATTAAAATAAATTTATTAATATTATAAGAAATGTTTTATTAGTAAATGTATTAATAATATAATAAATATTATGAATAAATGTATTAATATTATAATAAATTATAAATTAAAATATTACTTTATGATAAAAGTGAATAAATATAAAAAAGAAATAAATTTCAAAAATATTGAAAATGAATATAAAAAATTAATTATATTAAATGCATTAAGAAGTGTATTGATATTATGATAAATGTATTAATAAATGTATTAATATCATTATAAATATATTAGTAAATGTATTAATATTATGATATTATAATAAATGTATTAATATTATAATAAATTTTTAAATGCATTAATAAAAATATTAAATTTTTGAGAAATGTATTAATATTATAATAAATATATTAATATTATGAAAAATTATTTTTAATATTATACTAAAGGTATTATTAATATTTTTATAACTAGTAATATTGTGAATAATAAATGTATTAATATTCTTTACAAATGTATAAATAAAAAAATGTATGAATAATAATATTATGTATAAATATTTTTTGCAATATATTATAAATTATAAATCTAAAAAATTAAAATTAAATTTTTTAATAATTAAATTTAAATAGATTTAAAATTTCCAATATATAGACATATTATTATTATTAATTAATTATTATGAATAATAAATGTATTAATATTCTGTATAGATAAAAATTAATTGTGAAATTACTAAAATTCTAAATATAAGTTCATTTAATAATTTGAATTCATTTAAAATTTTGAAGTTCCATTTTTTAATTAATGATTTACATATACACATGACCTTTTATTCATATATAAATGTGTGTGTGTGTGTGAGTGTGTGTCTAAAGAACCTGAGAATGTGTGTGTGTGAGAGAGAGAGGGAGAGAGAGATATATATTAGTGAACTCAACACATACCTGTGTATACCCAACTATACACATACACATCTATACACATGCATGAACGCACATACATATACATATTGATAAATACACATGCACACACACACACATACACATACATACACATACATACATACACTTACATACACATACATACGCATACATACACATACACATGCACATACATGAACATACACATACACACGTGCACACAAATACATGCACACACACACACACAAACACACACACACACATGCACATGTACAATTCACATACAAACTCATACATATGCATATACATACATACATGTACACACATACACACACATACATACACACTCATATAAATATATACACATATATACAAATACACACACACATATACATATATATAAACATACATACATATATACACATATAAGTACACACACACACACACATGCACACACACACACACACTCATACATATGTACATACACAGAGACATATTTTATATACATACATGTAATAACCCCCCATTATTTTTTACTTTTTTTGTTGGTCCCAAAAGTAACTTTAGTGATAGATTCCTTGAGGGGGTGGGAAGGGTTAAATCAGGGTGTGAAAATCATTTTCATTTCTCCACATACCTGTGAAACTCTCACTACCCTAACTAAACATGATATCACTTGTTAGTAGGGTCACTATGGTGTTTAAGTGTTTAATAATGATATGATTGATTAATGAACTTATCTTAGACTTATTTAAATAATATCAATGATTGATCCATCCACATACATTGATTGTAGTCCTGTGGAAAATAATTAAAGCATCTACACGAGGCAAAATAATTTTACTTGGTTCAACCATACTGAGCTACATCTAAGAAGCACACACCAATCTTGTGTTTATTCTCCATAATCCACTAATAATATTTAGTGGTGGATTTAGGATAGGTAACTTCTATTCCTGAGGTCATATGCCTTATAATATTTAGGGTCAGCTCACTACCACCCAAGGGTCACTCCCCATTTACTATCCCTTTGCTCACAACTTCAGGAGGGAAATCATTTTGTCTCATTGTCCACTGCAGGAATTCATTATCTAACAGTTGATTCATTGACTAGTTCCCATTAATCTATACAATGATCTTTCAAAAATAAATTGTGAACATCACCATTGTAGTATCTTCACTTTACCTATTTAAACAATTCTTAAAGGAATATTTAATTCCTTTGGAAAGGTATTTAGTGAGTGGAAATCACTTTCTATACTGTTTACTTAATGTGAACACCCAATACACACTTTCATAAAAATTTCCAATCTTTCAAAAAACTTTTTACTTTCATGAAACTTTCAAATCATTAATTAAACTTTACACATTAATTAAACTTACAACCTTTCTTAAATCTTACTAAAATTTTAAGAAACTCCATTGGTTAGATTGAAACAAGTCATTTTTTCATAGAACTGATGTTCTTATGAATGTTTCATGCAAGAAAAACCATCACACAATTCTTTTAGGAATTTAGAGCCTTTATATATTTAATGAGTCTAGATTTATTAAATGATGAGGGGTTAGGGGGTAGTATACTATTTATAGAAATTTCTATCCCTTTGTGAAAATTTCTTACTCACCGCCACTTTTTTGTGGAACTCTTCATTTTGTTTGTGTAACTCCCTTTCTTAATGAAACTTATGGGCATATTTTCTATTCACAAATAATTCATAAAAACATGGAATCTTCATATAACTTTTTACCTTTATGAATCTTACTACCTTCACAAAACATACTTTCATGAATCACTAATATTTCATGAAATAATAAATCTTTTGTGAATTCTATTCCTTTTCTATATTTTGACAAGCCAGTCTTAAAACATCATTTTTGAAAAACTTCTTGAAACTCTTTCTGCCTTTTATGAAACTTACTATCATCATGAAACTCACTTTCTTCAATAAATAAATATTTCAAAAACATTATTAATTTTCCATTTTTTTATGAGGCCCTATAAAATCATAAATTTCATGAAGCTTCCAAAAAATACTTTTACCATCTTTGCAACTTTTCAACTAGTGAAAAAATATTTCATTTTCTATTTTTCTTTAGATGGATTTGAATCACCAAGTTTTTGTACATTATAATTTTCATGAGACTTCTTAATTTTCACTATTTTCTTATGATAAATTATCCCATTCACTTAAACAATTTCATTCCCATTTCTTCATGAATATATCAGGGCCTTCATACTTAAAAATATTCTTCATGAACTGTGTATAATGTATCCCTATTTGAGTGCTCCTATTTCTTTTATATATTTAACCTATCTCTCAGTATTATCATGATTGACATTCCAAGCTCAAATAGTGCTTAATGTAATCAACCATTTTCCCTTTATTGGGAACATTACTATCTCATGAAACTATTGACATAGTGAAGAATGACTAAAATTCCCCACCAAACTATGATAATGGAAACACCACATCTAACACACTCACTCACCAGGGTTGAAAACAAATACAACACACAACACATTGAAATATAAATTCTATTTGGTGCCTAACAATCTCCACCTTTGGATACGTTGGAAACACTTTCATGAATCATTTCCCTCTATTTCAATTCCATTTGATGAATTTTTTTTTGATACCAACTATTTCCAAATTCATGGAACATGAGAATACCACTTCTTCAACCCCAATGAGAAAATGATTGCATCGCGAACTCCTTCCATGATTTATCTTCATTAAGCGAACATCTTCAAAATCATAATATTTTCAGCCTTAAATTCTTACCCCCTATAAAGGGATGAGTAATAAAACACACATATTTATGATCCTTTTCGCTCTAAGATGAAACTGAACATTGATTCATGAATTTTTTTCTCTTACTTTAATATCAAATCCAAAGTAAAATTTTTACCATATGAACCAGATATATAATCTTGAGAAAAATGCTAACTAGGGAAATATGGATTACACTTTTACAATCATATCATTCTTCCCAAGCTTTCTTAATTTCAAACAACATAATATTCTATCTTTTCTATAAAATTGATACCATACAACATGTCATTAAACTCTATCCCCTTTATCAATGATGTGCATAGAGGTATTTATACTTCTCCCATTTTGTCAACATAGTCATTTTTCCATTAAGGAGAGATAATACCCCCCTATAATATAAAACTCCTCCACTTGTTAGGACCACTAGTTAGACCCATAAATTTGATTCTTATTCTGCATCATCTATTTACATGTTACTATAGGTTTGAGAGATATCTATAGTGAAAAAAATCTTTATGTTTAATCTAAATTCAAAAATATTTTTAGTGGGGTAGAATTACTATTTATAAAAGATCTATAAAAACATCGAAGCCTACTGTGTCAAGTCCCAATGTAGGAAAAAATAGATAAATTTAATAACACTATCACTATAAATTTCACTCACTTAATTCTATATATCTCAAATAAACATAGAACTTTATATTCTTTCATGGAATTATTCCATATTTATTCTTCAGATCTAGATAGAAAGACAATACCAATTGTTAAAACTGATACCAACTAATATAGATACCGGCATGATGGATAATTCCATTTTTTAAATCTTTCACAATAAAAAATGTCGAAATGATGACTAATATGTTCAACTTTTGAGATAAATTCTTGAAATAGTATTGGTAACTAATTTCTTATATCCTATTCATAGTGGATTTTCTTTTTTTCAAGGAGACCATCTATTAAATTTCCATCTCAAAAATCCCCCTGACTTTCTCAGCTTTTTCACTAAATATAGCATTGAAATTTTTCATGAGAGTTTTCTATACATATAATCTTCTAACATCCCAAGAAAAGTAAGATAATAACACATGTTAGATAAAAAATAAATAAAATATGAGAAATATTTTTGTTTCCACTACCCCATTTTTCTATCTTTAATATCTGAAGTTAGAGAGAACAAGTGCTCTTGACATCAATGATTCATGCAACTTGATACCAGTTGAAATCAATTGAAATATCATCTTTCAACTCTTGATGGTAATCATTATGACTCATCATTACTGCTCTTATTCTTCTTCGATCCTTATTCACTATTATCCTAAATACAACAAAATTTATTCTTGTACTTATTTGAATCAATTAGAACTCTAGAGAATGTCACAACACCACTTTTCATCTTTTAATGGAACTTCTCCATGGATTATATCTCCCCTAAAACCTGAATCACTTCAACATAAGTTAATATAATTTAAACGCATAGGGATAGGGGAAATTTCACTTTCTCAATTTTAGGAATGAGGATGGTCTTGGTAGACCAACCCTTTAGTTCCACACTTTCCCTTTCCCCTTTTGAAATTTTAGAAAATGAATTTCATCACCTCACAAACCTCTTCTTCTCCTTGATCATTATTTATGGTAATATTATTCAATGCCTTGTAAAAGGCCATTATTTGAGTGATGACACTTAAACAAACATCATTTCAGATATTTTCTCTAGACTTACCATTTCATGGATTGGGAATTTCTTGCCTAACTCACAAAGTCTTCTTCCTTGGGTAATTCTACCAATAAGGATCTCCTCACAAGTTACTAATTAAAAAATTATTCTCTATGTCTTCTTATATCTATATTTATCCATTCCCAATTTATCATATTTCACTAACAATGTCTTGTTTTGAGATATTTTCTTTCACACAAGTGGATTTTAGAGTCATTTTATTTTTATAAATATTCTTCTTATCTTTCCTAGAACCCTTATTCTCGATGCCTAATTTGGAACTTCTATTCAAGAATATGTTTTACCTTTTTCTTAGTAACTCCCTAAATTCTATTCTTTTCTTACCTTGTGGTACATTTTGAAATCCCACTCAGGCACACCTCATGTATTCCCTCTTTGATAAGAAATAAATATTCTTAAAATGTTTTCTTCCTTGGTGGATCTTTCATTATAAGCTCATACTCCATTATCATAACTGAAAAAACTTAGTTATTTTTCTCCAAGTTTATTTTCTTTCTTTTTAAGAGGGATTTGGTGAGTAAATAGATGTTGGTTATTGATGTACCTTTATTTGAGCTCTATTATTTTCCTCAAAAGTGGAAAATCAATTCTTTAGATTAAAAGACTTTATATTAGGGAAAATTTTCTTACCATTAGTCATAGTAATGGAAGATTTCCTTGCGACACTTTTAGTTTCTTTTTTTTCTATAATTCCTGGCCATATGACACCAGTTAGCACAAATAAAGAATCAACCCTAAAAACCATACCTTGTATAGTCATGCCTCAGTTGTGATGTTATTTTAATAGATTTAATTATCTCTTTAATCCCTTGGTATTCTAGAAATACCCTCATGGTATATCCCTTGATTCTATAATAGTGCCACTTAGTTTCTACCTTCCTTTGAGGAAAATCTCTTTCAGGTTTGGAAATATTCTTCTACTTGCTTTCTGAATCTGGATTTTCACATTTGTGTAATCCACTTACTAATGATCCCATGGGAGGGATATTATTTTTCTCATTTAGTTTTTTATCCTAACTTTGAGCTCCTTTATCTTCACATCCTTCTCCTTTAATTGGGTATTCATCTCCTTCAAACTTTATCTTTCTTATTTTTTCAAAATTTAACCTTTATTATAATTTAATTTTGATAGGGATAATGCAAACTTTAAAATCCTTCTCCATGGCCACATTATTTTACAATTCATGTGAAAGTTCTTCAAGTAAGTCACTTTGAATCTTTATTTTTTCACCCATCTTTACAATGTCATCATTTTGGGCCACCTTCACTTGCCTCAACCTTTCATTCTCCTCAACCAAATATTCCATGCATGTTACCAATTTTTCCTTATTATCCATTATATTTTGAACCTACTTTGAGTCAAAGATATTTTATTTGGAACTATTTTTACACTATTTCACATTAGAATACATGTTCCCTACCTCCTTATCATGAGTATCATTATTCTCTATCAGCTCTTATTTTATTCCTCCAGCCCTTGATGAATCTTCTCTAATATGTGGATAGATTTAACCTTTGAATCTATTGATATCTCATCATCATCACTATTTTAAACATCACTTTGAATATAAGGATCCTAATATAGTCCTACAACATCAGTATATGAACAAGTAGATACATAATCAGATTCATCCATACCTTCCCTACGTGAGTTTTTAGGATCCTTTAGATTTATGACACACTTACCAAAAACTGTTCCATCATATGGAATTATTATGAAATCTTTCATCTTCTCCAGATTCTTTATATTTCCCATGTTGTACCCATAGAAGATATTTCACCTCCCAATATTGATCAGATTAATTTAGATAAAAAATCCAACAAGATAAACCTTTCCTTTGATACCAATTGTTGGAACTACATGAGACTTTATTGATAGATTCCATGGGGGATGCATTAGGTTATGAAACTTATTTGTGTTTCCCCACATACTCATGAAACTCTCACTACCTTAAATAACCTTGAAATCACTTGTTAGTATGTTACTATTGTACTCAAATGTTTAATGATGGCCCAATTGATTGATGCTCTTATCTTAGACTTATTCAAATAAGATTGATGATTGATCAATATATATACACTGATTTTTGTCTTGTATAATATAATTAAATCACAAACACAAGACAAAAAAATTACTTGGTTCACCCACACTAGGATACATCCAAGGAGTAGACACTAATGTTGTGCTGATGTGCCGAAATCCACTAATAATATTTCAGTGGTGGATTTAGGCTAGGTCACTCCTATGCCTAGTATAACTGATCTTACAAGGTTTAGGGTCATCTCACTACCACCTAAGGGTAACTTCCTTTGTTCTCTCCTTTTTCTCCCTACTTCAAGAAGGAATTATTTTTGTCTCACATGATAATGCATGACTTCATTTTCTTGTAGTTGATACACTGGTAAGTTCCCATTGATCTTCACACTACTATTTAAAAAACTAGTTGTGAGCACCACAATTTTAGAAACTTTACTTTTCATGTTGAACAAGTCTTCATGGTATACTGAATTTATTTGGAAAGGTCTTCAATGATTGCTAATAATTTTATATACTACTCTCTTAATGTTAATTTCCAACACACACTTTCACATAACTTTCCAATCCTTCATGAAAATTTTCACTTTTACAAAACTTTCTAATCATTCATGAAAATTTTCACTTCCACAAAACTCTCAACCTTTCACAAAGCACACTAAACATTCATAAAGCTCCCTTGGTAAGACTGACACAAGTCCTTTCTTCACAGAATCTGTGTTCATATGAATTCTACATGTAAAAAAACCTTCATGCAATTATTTCTAGAATTTAGAGCCTTTGTATCTTCAATAAATAAAACTTTATCAAATGTGGGGGGTAGTTCCCTATTTATAGATTTTTCTGTCCCTTCACAAAACATTCTAACTCATCGTATTCTTTTTAATGAAACTATTCATTATTTTTGTGTAACTCTATTTCTTGATGAAACTTATAGCCATTTTTTCTATTTTTGTATGATTTGAAAAAAATGGAATCTTCGCATAACTTTTCAACTTTGATAAACTTACCACCTTCATGAAAATTACTTTATTAAATCACCAATATTTCATGAAAAAATCAATGTTTCTCAAATTCCAATCCTTTTCCATATTTTAATGAGGCAATATCGAAACTTCATTTTCAAAAAAGTTCATGAAAATCTTTCCATATTTCATGAAACTTTCCGTCTTTGTAAAAATAAATTTTACGAATCAATAAATATTTCATGGACTTCATGACTTTACCATTTTTTGATGAGTCCATATTGAATCTTAAATTTTTTTAAACTTCATGAATCTCATTCTACCTATTGAACAACTTTTCCACTTGTGTGAAAATCAATCATTAGACATTTTTCTTGAGATGATTTGGAATCACAATGTCTGTGAAAATTTTGATTTTCATGAGTATTATTCCTTTTCTTAGTTTTCCTATGATAAATTCTTACATGCACTCAAACACTTCAAGACCCATATCTTCATGAATACATCATGGTATTCATGGTATTGTAACTTCTCTACAAACTTTTTGTTGTGCCCAAGTGATTGCATTTGTTGTCAATAACCTGTCAATGTGTGACAACTGATGAAGTACAACTTGAAAATTGATGATTGAAGAAGCATCATAAAATCAGATGATTAGAGAACTGATATTAAGTTCAAAGACCTTGTATTAATAGGGTATGATGTCACCACATTTAATGACATACATGCTTTGCTAGTATGCATGAGGAATTGAAAGATGATCCTACATTGAAGATTCAGGGATTCCTGGTTTATGGTTGATGGAGATCCTTGGGGATTAAATCTCCTATTTGAAGAAGAAGAAGAAATGTTGAAGAAGATATATGGAGTTCCTAAGAAGTTGAAGAGGAGAGGAATATTGGTTGGTTATATTACTTGTTCTTATAACCAAGTATACAAAAAAAATAAGGCCAACCAATGGGTCGGACTTAAGGACTCAACCCAAGGCACATGTGAGACCGAGGTCACCACGCCCATGGGGAAACCTCATGGGCCAGCCCAGAGAGGTCGGGCTGTGTGTAAGACTGATCCACGCGGTGGGGAAGCCCGCATAGCATGGGCGTTAAGAGTGCACCTGCAGGAGGCATAGGTGGGCGCAGAAGCGCGCCCGCAGGAGAACCGGTGCGGGGCGGCACCAGAGGGGGGAGAGGAGATTTATGAGCCGTGTTCGGGAGGATATTTTTGTTAAACCACGAGAAAACTGTGGCTCGTTTCTATGTGGGATGACATATTAAAGTTACGGATTTAATCTTGGCCATCCATCTGATCCCACGTCCGATCTAAGCCGCACGATCCATCATGCAACCCACGTTATAATCCTGGCCATCCGCGATCATTAAACGCAGATCCAACAGCTGATGAGAGGCACCAAGGTTGTCTTCAACCTCTGGAAACCCATGCTCCACCTGATGTGAACCAGTTCACTGTCGCCACTGCCAATCCACCGTGGTCAAATTCCTAACCACCATTGAAGCTAAAAAACAACTGCATGGTGATCGTCTGATCGAATCAAGACCATGTATACAATCTATGTCTTGCATGCATGAGATATCTCGAGGAAGAAGATTTGGCCGAGGTAAACGGAGTTGCCGAGGCCACGTGGATCCGTGTGAGATTCATGCTCGAGAATCGGGCATAAGATCCTAAATCCATACACGAATATAGGATCCAATGTTTGGAAAAAGTAAACACCCGAGATACGCGACATATCTTAAACACAGGTTGAATGTTTTTATAGAACTGAATATCTCGGTTATTCAAAGGAATGAATATCGAATGATTAATGGATCGATTTTGAACACACTCCTTATCTTTAAAAAGGAGCGGCCCAAATCATGAAGAGGTTTCTGATCGTATGAGAAGAAACCCCGCGAAGCTCCGTGCAACGTGAAGCGAGAGCTCTCGCGCCCGAGTGCGACAGTGTATTCCGGAGCCACCCGAGGCTCTGAGGGAACTATTCGCACAACCCCTGTGCGAAAGAAGGAGTACAGGGCCACCCTACGTGCTCCCTTTGCAAGGCAGGAAGAGGCTGAGTCGCACACACCTGCGCGCCCTCTCTGCCTTCACACTTGCACGACAGGAGGAAGCTACTGCGCCACTTGCGCAGTAGAAGGAGTTGTTGTCACTTGCGCGCCCGCTGCTCCCGCATCCTGTGCAGCTGTTTCACCTAAGATCTTGTGAAGCAGAAGACAGGAGAAGGCCGCACACTTGCACGCCCTCCTTTGAAGTGAGTTCAGGTGAAGTAAAGGCCACACCCAACCATTTGGGTTGTGAGGGTGTGTCGAAAGAAGAAGGCTGAGGCTTGCACATATATGATTGAAATTTAAATGGTTTGTGTGTGTGCTTAACAAGTGAAGAAATCCAAGCTTTAGTGTGTGCACAAGTGGAGAGGGAAGGATTTCATGTATGTACATGCATGCATGTTGAATAAAAGGTGTGCACACTTTAAGAAGAAAAAGAGAACACATTTAAGTGTGTGTATGCAAAAGAACTAATCATTCTGAGAGATTAGTATTGGTGAGAAAGACCAACAAGTTATCCTAAAGTCCTTTGAAGCTACTTGAATAATTGAACAACACATTTGAAGAAGATAAGTGAAGCTATGAAGAAGAATATGCTGTGAAGATGGGGGGTTTAACCAACTTGTAATTGAGGGGTATAATCAATTACCGTGTAAACATCTTTTGGTATAGTGAAGAATCCATGTTGGGGAGTGTAACCAACATGGAAAGGAGTAGGTATTTGTACTGAACCTTGTAAATCTCTGTGTTTTGTGATTTCATTCTCACTACACCACCAAAAGAGTAGATCTAGGCCTTAACCAACCATAGAGGTTGAATTGATCATTCAAAGGGAACAATTATTAAATAGAAAAAGTTATCACTGATTCACCCCTCCCCTCTCAGTGATCACAACTGATAAGTGGTATCAAAGGGTGGTTACCTCTGTTAGGATCTACTTCTGAGAAGATGGATAATCTGAATTCTGTTAATAGTAGGGTTGTTCCTACTTTCGATGGCAAGAATTACCACAGTTGGAAGAATCAGATGTTACCCTACCTTCTATCTCTCGGCCTTGAAGTTAGAGATACTACCTTATTTGGATTCCCTCCTATTTCTAATGAAGCTTCTATGATACTTTCTAAGAAAAGAAATATGGAAGTTGATGGTAATGCTCAAAATTCCATCCTTATGTCACTCTCAGAAAAAGTATACACAAAATTCATGGGACTCAAGAATGCTAAAGAAATTTGGGACAAATTGGAAAGCAGTTATGATGGAAACATGAAAGTCAAGGAAGCCAAATTAAAAATTTGGAGAAGACAGTTTGAATATATCAAGATGGGATAAGAAGAAAATATTGATGATTATTTCAAAAGAGTCAATGAAATTGTCAGTAACATTCGGGGCTTTGGAGAAAAGTTTGAGGACTCAACTATCGTTAAAAAACTAATGATAAAATTTCCTAACAGGTTTGACCCCAAAGCCTCAGCATTAGAAGACATAGATGATCTCTCTCTTGATGAACTACACAACATTCTCATTGCATATGAAATGAGGAAGATCTCAGTATTAAAGAAGAAGATCAAGGATGAGATGGATTTCGAGGCCATGAGACAACTCAAGATAAGAGATGACGAAGTCTTAGAATCAAGTGAGTCTGAAAATGAAGAAAAGGATGACGATTTCTACAAAATTATTTCTCTTTTATCAAAAAGATTTGGAAAAGATAAATTCAAGGGAAAAGGGAAATTACCACCGAGGTGTTTCAACTGCAATAACATCAGACGCTTTGCTGTTAACTTCCCCAAGAAAAGATTTAGTGCACCAGAAATTGAAGAAGAAAAATCACAAAAGAAGAAATGGAGTAGAAACCCAAGAGAAAGAATCAGATCTGGTTCAAGAAAGAAAAGGTTCATTACAGGTGAAAGAAGAAGCTATGTGAGCAAAGAGGAAGAATCAAACTCCACATCAGCCAGTCAATCAGAATAAGAAATGAATTTGATGGATCATGTGGAAAAAGGGTTTGACACCTACAGAAGTGAAGATGATGAAAGTGAACGAACAGAGCTTGAACACATATTGAAAGATGAATTAGAGGCTTGCCTTGAGAAAAACAATAAACTCAAGAAAGGGAAGAAACTTTTACAAAAGTAAACCAAAATGATGACTGAGGAGTTGGAAGAATGTATGAAGAAAGAGACAATGTAAATTGATGAAATCAAGAGAAACAAACTAAAGATAGCTGAGTTGGGAAAGATAGAAAAAGATCTTGAAGAGAAACTTCACCTCAAAGAAGAATAGCAATCAGTGACACAGTCCAAGTGTATTGAAGCATAGAATAACTTGAAAACGATGAGAGAAGACTTTAACAAGGCTGTTGAGGTCAAGGCAGAATCATCTCACACTGGTGCTCAGAGGTAGGTCAACTCACCACTAAGTAAATCTCAAAATACACCTGTTATTTCTAACAATGCAGGCTCAAAGATAAATTTGAGACAAATATGGAATGAAAAAACTTGTGAAAAATCATCTTTAATGGAAGAAAGGAAATTCCCAAGAAGGACTACTCAAATCTTGGATAGAAAGTTACAACATGACTCTTATCAGCGGAGAAGGTCAAGTTTTAGAGGCTACTATTGGTGTTGTGGTGTGTTTGGACACAAGGCCTATGCATGATAGTATAACATGTCTCTTCCAAGTATGAGGCATGAGTCAAGGGGGAGATATCCTGAAACCAATAGTGCATTACAGAAAGCAGCAAAACTTCCAATGTAGAACAAATCTGACTGCCTGGGTGAAGCTTGTGGAAGATGTGACCAACAAGGTCATAGACAGATAAATAAATAACTATTCTTCCTGAACAAAGAGTTAAAGACATGAAAGGAAAAGACATTCAGTAACCCAATGAAGAAATCACATGCTTTGCTGATGTTTCTCTAAAATCCAGCAGTAAAACCAAGTCATGGATTCTTGATAGTGGATGCTCATTACACATGACTGATGATACAAAAATTCTAAGAAACATAGAATGTCATGAGGGAGGAACCATGGTGTTTGGAAATGATTGTTCTATGAAAATCAAGGGAGTTGGAAATGAAATGATTGAAACAACAAATCTAAAATCCAATGATGTGTTATTTGTTGAAGGATTAAAGCACAAACTGCTGAGTGTAAGTCAATTATGTGATGATGGAAATGAGGTGTTGTTCAAGAAGGATTCATGCATCATCAAGAGCTCAAAGGATGGACAAATCATCACTCAAGGAAGAAGAACCACTAGAAACCTATTTCAAATTGGTGAGCCCATCAATTCTTGTTATATTAGTTCTAAGGATGAAAACAACCTATGGCACAGAAGACTTGGCCATCTTGGTCAAATGAGTATGAGTAAAATTCTGAAGTACAATATTGTACGAGATCTACCGAAATTAAAAATAGAAAGAGATGAAATTTGTGACACATGTCAGAAGGGAAAATTGGCCCATAGTTCACACAAAGGAGTAGATATCATGTTTACTAGGCCTCTTAAACTCATCCATACTGACATACTGACATATGTGGACTGATGAGACAGAAGTCTACAAGAGGAGATCTCTATTTTATAACCTTCATTGATGATTACACTCGGATGACCAACGTCATTTTCATGACACATAAGTCAGAGGAAATCGCAATGTTCAAAAATTTCAGAAGGCAGGCTGAGAAATAACTAGGACCCTTCATCAAGAAAGTAAGATTAGACAATGGAAAATAATACACTGGTGATGCCTTTGAAAGATATCTGGTCAAGCATAGAATCAAGCATCAATACAGTACACCATATAATGCACAACAGAATGGATTGGCTGAAATAAAGAATCGAAGCATAGTTGAAATGGAGAGGACTATGTTAGCTGAACACAATATCTCTATGTTTTTCTGGAGAGAAGTGGTATGCACAACCATACACATACAAAATAGATGTCTCCTGAGACCAAAAACACAAACGACAGCCTATGAAATGTGGTTTAACAGAAAACCAATTGTTAAATACTTCAGAGTATTTGGCAGTCCTTGCATCATCAAGATTAAAAACATTAATCTGGGAAAGTTTGAGGAAAAAGCAGAAGAAGGAATCTTCATGGGTTACCTACCTTATGGAAAAGGCAACAGATGCTGGAATAAGAGGTTGAACAAAATGATTGACTGCAGTGATGTCAGAATAATTGAAAACAACACCAAATCATACACTATGGATAATGATGACTCAAATAATGACACAACCTTGGAACCAAATAATGAAGAATTAACTGATCCAACACCAACTGCTGGTGAGATTAACTCTGAACACACCAGTGATGAAGAGGAAGGTAATGAAAATGGAAGGAGATACAAAAAATTGAAGAAACATGTTGACACAAAAAATTTCCTTGGTAACCCACAATCCTCAGTAAGAACTATAAGAATATTGAGATTGGAAGATCAGACTGCACTGGTTTCTCAAGTTGAACCTCACATAGTGACTGAAGCAATTGAACATGAGGAATGGATACAAGCTATGAATGAGGAACTCAATAAAATAGAAAAGAACTCCACTTGGGATCTTGTGCCAAGGCCCAAAAATAAAAATGTTATTGGGACAATGTGGTTTTTTAGAAACAAACTCAATGAAAAGGGGGAAGTTTCCAGAAATAAGGCCAGACTCATATGAAAAGGGTATTCACAAATGGAAGGAATCGACTTTGAAGAAACCTTTTCACTAGTTGTAAGACTGGAAACTATCAGAATTTTCTTAGCGGTTGTAGTACACAAGCAGTACAAGGTCTATCAGATGGATGTGAAATATGAATTCTTAAATGGAGATCTTGAAGAAGTGGTGTATATAGAACAACCAGAGGGATTCGTGCTGGAAAAATATGGTAGTATGGTATGCATATTGGGAAAATCATTGTATGGATTGAAGTAGACCCCTAGAGCTTGGTACTCCTAATTTGATGGTTGTATCAAGAGAATGAAGTTTTTCAAAGGAACAGTTGACAATAATCTCTATGTCAGAGAAATGGTCACTGGTACTCTCATAGTCATTATCTATGTGGATGATATTATTTTTTCTGGTGACAAGGAAGGATTGTGTGAAGAATTTGCTGAGCAGATGAAGAGAACCTTTTAAATGTCCATGCTTGGTCAAATGACATATTTTCTAGGATTTCAGGTGGAACAAAGGAAAAACTCTATATTTCTTTCACAAGAGAAGTATGCAAGGGACTTAGTGAAAAGGTTTGGAATGGAGAATGCAAAGGAGGTCTCAATACCCATTTCTGTTTGAACCAAGTTATGCAAGGATAAAGAAGGCAACAATGTTGATCCGAAAGAGTTCAAGAGAATTATTGGCAGTCTTCTTTATCTCACGGCTTCAAGTCCAGATATAACATATGCAGTGACTTTGTGTGCCAGATTTCAAAGTGACCCAAAAGAATCTCACTTATCAGTAGCTAAAAGAATTTTGAGATATGTGAAAGGAACCCTCAACTATGGGATCTTATACAAACACAGTACAAACATAAAGTTGTTGGGATTCACAGATGCTGATTGGGCTAGTGATTGTACTGATATAAGATCCACATTTGGTGGAACCTTCTTTCTAGGAGAAGGATGTGTTAGTTGGTACAACAAGAAACAAAATTCTGTTACATTGAGCATTGCCGAAGCATAGTATGTGGTAGCTACACATGCATGTATACAAATGATTTGGATGCAGGTGCAGCTAGCATATTTGAGAATTAAATCTGAAAAACCATTGAGGATCTTATGTGATAATCAAAGTGCAATTGGATTGTCTAAGAATCCTATACAACACTCCAGATCCAAGCACATTGATATAAAATATCATTTCATCAAATAAAGGGTCACCAGTGGAGACATCAATCTAGACTACATTTCTACTCAAGATCAGGTGGCAGATATTTTCACCAAATCTATGACTATAGAAAGATTTGTTGAGCTAAGGATGAAACTTCAAGTTCAGCCTTCTCCTCTCACTTGAGGAAGAAAAAGGCCCCTCCTTATTCCCTAAATGTTTATATTTTTGTACTTACATGCAAGGAATTGAAGGATATGAGTGCATCCCTTAAGGGGGAGCATTGGTAGTTGAAGTTGTGCAGGGTTAAGCGGTTATACATTTTGGGTATGACTTCCAATCATCCCTTTGCATTTTTTGGCCAATAAGGGGGAGAAATCATCAGCACACACATTGTTACATTCTCAAAGTGTTCTTAGGAGTATTGACAACCAAATACAAAGTGGGAGATTATTGTGCCCAAGTGATTTCATTTTTTGTCAATAACCTGTCAATGTGCGCCAACTGATGAAGTACAACTTGAAGAATGATGATTGAAGAAGCATCATAAAATCAGACGATTGGAGAACTGATCTTAAGTTCAAAGACCTTGTATCAATAGGATATAATGTCACAACATTTAATGACTTCCATTCTTTGCTAGTATGCATGAGGAATTGAAAGATGAGCCTACATTTAAGATTCAGTGATTCCTGATTGATGGTTGATGAAGATCCTTGGGGATTCAATCTCCTATTTGAAGATGAAGAAGAAATGTTGAAGAAGAGACATGGAGTTCCTAAGAAGTTGAAGAGGATAGGAAGATTGGTTGGTTATATTACTTATTCTTAGAACCAAGTATACAAAAAATAAATAAAAAGAAGGCCAACCAATGGGCCAACCTTAAGGCCTCAACCCAAGGAACATGTGGGACCGAGGTCACCATGCCCATGGGGAAACATCATGGGCTAGCCCAGAGAGACTGGGTCATGTGTAAGCCTGAGCCACGTGGTGGGGAAGCCCGCATAGCATGGGCACTAAGAGAGCGCCCGCAAGATGCATAGGTGGGCGCAGAAGTGCTCCTGCAGGAGAACCGGTGCGGGGCGGCACCGGAGGGTGGAGAGGAGATTTCTGAGCTGTGTTCGGGAGGAACTGTTTGTTAAACTGCGAGAAAACCGTTGCTTGTTTCGATGTGGGATAATATTTTAAAGTCACGGATTTAATCTTGGCCATCCATCTGATCCCGCGTCCGATCTAAGACGAACGATCCATCCCGCGACCCACTTTATAATCCTGGACATCCGCTATTATTAAACGCGGATCCAATGGCTGATGAGAGGCACCAAGGTTTTCTTCAACCTCCGGACACCCGTGCTCCACCCGACGTGAACCAGTTCGCCATCGCCACTACCGATCCACCGTGGTCGAATTCCTGGCCATCATTGAAGCTCAAAAACAACTGGATGGTGACCGTCTGATCAAACCGAGACCATGAATACAATCTACATCTTGCATGCATGAGATATCTCGAGGAATAAGGTTCGGCCGAGGCAAATGGAGTTACCGAGGCCACGTGGATACATGCGAGATTCATGCTTGATAATCAGGAATACGATCTTGAATCCATACACGAAGATAGGATCCCATGATTGGAAAAAGTAAACACCTGAGATACATGACATATCTTAAATGTGGGTTGAATGTTTTTAAAGAACCGAATATCTCATTTATTCAAAGGAATGAATCTCGGATGATTCATGGATGGATTTTGAACACACTCCACATCTTTAAAAAGGATCAGCCCAAATCGTGAAGAGGCTGCAGATCACCTGAGAAGAAATCCCTTGAAGCTACGTGCAACGTGAAGCAAGAACTCTCGCGCCTAAGTGCGACAGTGTATTCCGGAGCCACCCGAGGCTCTGAGGGAACTGTTCGCACAACCTCTACGTGAAATAAGGAGTACAGTGCCACCTTGTGCACTCCATTTGTGTGGCAGGAAGAGGATGAGTCACGCACACCCGCGTGCCCTCTCTGCCTGCACACTTGCGCGACAGGAGGAAGCTACCACGCCACTTGCGCGGTAGAAGGAGTTGTTGTCACTTGTGAACCTGCTGCTCCCTCATCCTACGCGGCTGTTGCACCCAAGATCTTGTGAGGAAGAAGACAGGAGAAGGCCACACACTTGCGCACCCTCCTTTGAAGTGAGTTTGGGTGAAGTAAAGGCCACACCCAACCATTTGGGTTGTGAGGGTGTGTGCAAAGAAGAAGGCCGAGGCTTGCACATATACGAGTGAAATTTAAACAGTTTGTGTGTGTTCTTAACAAGTGAAGAAGCCCAAGCTTTAGTGTGTGCACAAGTGGAGAGGGAAGTATTTCATGTATGTATATGCATTCATGTTGAATAAAAGGTGTGCACACTTTATGAAGAATAAGAGCACACATTTAAGTGTGTGTATGCAAAATAACTAATCATTCTGAGTGATTAGTATTGGTGAGCAAGACCAATAAGTTCTCTTGAAGTCTGTTTAAGCTACTTGAAGAATTGAACAACACATTTGAAGAAGAGAAGTGAATCTGTGAAGAAGAAGATGCTGTGAAGTTGGGGTGTTTAACCAACTTGTAATTGGGGGGTATAACCAATTACCGTGTTAACATCTTTTGGCATAGTGAAGAATCTGTGTTGGGGAGTGTAACCAACATGGTAAGGAGTAGGTATTTGTACTGAACCTTGTAAATCTCTATTTTCTGTGCTTTCATTTTCAATACACCACCAAAAGAGTAGATCTAGGCCTTAACCAACCACAGAGGTTGAATTGATCCTTCAAAGGGAATAATTCTTAAAAAGAAAAAGTTATCACTGATTCACCTCTCCCCTCTCAGTGATCACAACTGATCCAAACATTTCACTTTTCGTAGATGTATCCCTTTCTGGATACTCCTAATTCTTCAATAGATTCATCCCATCTCTTAGTATTATCATGATCAACATTCTGGGCACACACATTTCTTCACACAATCCACCATTTTCCCTTTATCAGGAATATCACTATCTCATGCAGCTGTTGACATGGTGAACAATAAATCCAACGTGATCCACCACACCATGTCAATAACAACACCACATCTAACACACCAACTCACTAGGGTTTACAATAATAGGGTTGACAATGAATCAAATACACAGTATATGGAAACATAAATTCTTATTGGTGTCTAACATTTTATTTTGTAGCATGACGAGTTTCTTAGCCCATATCAAGGATTCACGTCACAAAACTAATTATTATATTAATATATATATATCTACATTTATTTAAATATATTATATATAAATATAATTGAATAAATATATGTTAATTTATATATTTATACAATTTTTTAAATAAAATTTAACATATTACATTTACATATATAATTTTTTAATGTTTTTAAATAAATTATTAAATGTTTTTATTGATTAACATAAATTTGATAAATTTTTTATATATAAATCATGAAAATAAGATTGATATTAAATTTTTATTTTAACATGAATTATATTTTTAAATTATATATATATATATTAATATATTAATATATTTATTTATATATAATCACATATATATAA
This sequence comes from Viscum album, assembly GCA_963277665.1. NCBI lineage: Eukaryota > Viridiplantae > Streptophyta > Magnoliopsida > Santalales > Viscaceae > Viscum > Viscum album. Next base: position 649,576,568 of record OY728137.1, on the reverse strand, counting down.
ATATATGCAAACACACACATATGATTATAAATATATGTACATTGTAAATATATATGTATTATATAATATGAATATAAATGAATAATAAATTTAGATATGTACTATATTTAATTTATTTATATATTTTATATTATAATATTTTATAATATATATATATATATATGTAATTATAATTATATATATAATTTTAAATAGGTATAAAGATTATAAATATATAAAAATTGTATTTATATAAATATATATTTATTGTTATATAAATCATATTTGTTAATATATAAATTTTTATATAAAAAATATATTATCCAAGGTATCCTTTATCTATGTTTTTTAGCAATGACAAAAGTATACCCTTTATCAGTACTAAAAAAGAGCTAATAAATGTTAACCTTTTTTTGCTAAAAAAAGAATTGATAAAGGTAGAACTTTTTTCAGTTATTTTTTATCACTGATAAAATTATTATTTTATCAATGATGATAAAATTCAACCATTTTTCGTTGCTTTGTTTTAGAAGTAATAAAGTATGTTGATTAATATCATGAAATCTTTTGTAGTGTATAAAACAAGTTTGTGACCCATGTGCTTGTTAACTATGGGATGGGGTGGATATAAAAATTGTAACTATTTTGGTTGTGGTCTTATGTAGGAAAAGTTTGGGCAGATTCAGGTTCAGGTAGTAAATCCCACACAGGTGTGTGATTACCCCCATACCTAATTTTTTAAAATAAAAAAATAATAATGTAATGATATATTTATTTTTTAATATATTTTTTAACAAATTTGAGAATTTGATACAATAATTTCTATAAACTTCACACATGGTTTAGAATTGTGCCTGGGTACTATACGTTGGGGCCAAACTTACTTAATAACGAGTCTTGTCTATGAATTAAGAAACTAAAAAGTGAGTGTTATGCCTCAACTATGCATGTGGTGTAGTGGAATTTGACATGAGTGGAATTTTTAAATAAAAAATAAAAGTAAAGAAGAAAACTATGCCTACCATTATACATTAGGATGACACCCCATGCGTCATTTGGCTTGAGCCTGCACACATAATGATATTTTTGTTTGAAAGGGTGTGTATGAACCCCAATGGTAATGGAAAAATTTATAAATCGAACAAGCATATCCACATGTGAAAAATATTGTCTCAAGTTCACCTCTCAACCTAACCATCTGGTTGATCATCGATTGAAGGCCATGTGGTAGGTATTGTCTTTGGTCATCCATTCATAGGTGGGTCTTGAAATTTATATGAGACTGTGTTGATTATGTTGGGAGAAATGAAAATTTGGAACATTATTAAACCCTTCTCAAACACCTTCAAAAACACCATTAGAGATACAAATAACTTTTCTCATTCATAAAACCCCTTTGAAAATGGAATTGGTGATCTAGAAAACTCAGCACTTCAACAAATCCCCACTTGAACCCCTCAACTAAGACATCTACATCAAAAATTATATAACAACATTAAAATATGAGTGAAACCCCTTTGATTATGATATCAATGATTCAAGGGACACTATTGGAAATGAAGTGGTATGTTTTTTTGATGGTGGTGTGGACTATATTTTTTATGGGATGTGACAGAAGATGATAGGTGGTATGTTTTTTTATAAATTTTTGGAGTTTATTTCTAACATAATATAGTTTCCTAGATGATTTGTGTTTGGTTATATTGATTAAACTTTAAAAAATTGTATTTTTATTATTTTTTTCTAAATAAATAGAACACAAGGGATGTAGAAATTATTTTTCTTATTTGTTATTTAGGATTTGAGTTATTATTCAAATACAATACTTTTTTTAATTAAAGTGGATTTTTTTTTGGATTCTACTATAATTGATGGAAATTTATTGGTTAAATTTTCATTAGAAATTGATATTGGTGATTTCAAGTGTGATTTTTTTGTATAAATTTATACTATAATTTTCAATAGGATTTAATATTTTAAACTAGGATTGTATTCTTAGTGGAAATTTATTGTGAAAATTTTATTTGACAATTTCATGGAATTTGAATGGGAAATGTGCTAAGGAAATTTTCAATGGAAGTTTCTCGTGAACCATGAGAAGTAATATATGAAAATTTATATTATGAACTTGAAATGGTCTAATTGACCTCAACTCAAATTTCACATTATTTATTTCTTGATAAAACCTCTTTTTATTAGGGTTGATAGGGAACCGTTACATAGCCCAGAGTCCCAAATACATAAAGGATTTAATTACCTAGCTTGGAGGTCCAGAGACACAATAACCTTACATATTTATTTGATTCAAATATACTGGAATAACCCTAACCCATAACCTCTTTAATTTAGCACCTAGCTCCGCACCTAGAATTGCTAATGGATTGTAGTTCCCTATATATTTCTACAAGGGATAGTTGTTTGTAATTGTGTTTCCAAGTAGATAGTCAGAATTTCCAGTGTGAATTACCAATTTATTTTCTAATTGATTTTATAAGTATAATGTGGGGATTAATAGTGGTGATGTTTCAGTGGAAATTTATAGTGGTAATTCAGAGATGATTTTCTAATTGAATTTAAAATTAAAAAGTTTAACTAGGTTTTTTCAGTGGGAATTTACATTTAGAATTCCAATTGAATTTCAAAGTATATAGTGAAAATTTCAACTAATATTTTGAAGTGGAAATTTATAGTGATAACTTATAGTGATAATTTACATTGATAATTTCTAGTTGATTTGATTTTAATTTCAAATTATATAGTGAGAATTTACATCGAAAATTTTTAGTGGGTAACCAATGGGTATTACCGGTAGGTCCAAAGCATCCAATGAGAATTCCCATTAGGAATTTCCAATGTCAAATCCCGATAGGTATTTCTAGTGGTATAGTGATAATTTTATATGGGAATTTACAATGGCTAGTGTAAATTATAATTGAATTTTTAGTGGTCAAATAGGATTTTTCAATGTCAATTCCCAATGATAATTCCTAGTTGTAATTTATATTGTGAATTTTCTATGAAAATTTACACTGGAAATTTATAGTTTCAATTTACTCTATGAATTTACTATGGGAATTTCCACTAGTAAATTTTAATCATTAAGTTACACTATATTTTCTTTTTAAAAAAAATTGATTTATGGTTACTGTTTTTTATGATAAAAGATGACTGTACACCAATTATTTACCATTATAGATCTTTGATGAGTGGTTTGTGGAAAATATTTAATGTAATTAGGCCAAAGATTATTGAAAATCATATTAAGTTTCTCAAAAGGATTACATTTTTTTATTGTTTGACATTTTTATTAATAACATAGTTTCATTTGATTAATATAAATAAATTTATGGCCCAATTTTATTATTACTATCATAGAAAAATATATATTCGATAATGTTTGATGTAACTGGAAGGATGATGTAGATAATAGCTGCTGAATTCTTCCACATATTTGAAATTTAAGATATTGAAATAACTTTTTTATATTATTATACATGCACATATAATAGTTTAAAACTATTTAGAAGTAGGTTAGAAAATTTCAGTCATTTTCTATCACATAGAGTGTTATAAAGATATATTATTGAAACTATTAAAGAAAAAAGATGATTTTTATAATGTGGTACGTTTTCTTTGACTCTTTAGATGAAAAAAATTATTCTTCCCCACATACTATTCCTATATGGTTTGGAATTTCATAACATATTTTGAAGACTTTTCAAACATAAAGATATTTTCTTGGGTTGCTGGTATTCATGAGTAGCTAATTATCCCACTTAAAAAAATCACATTAGTCCTTTAAAAGTAATAGAGTGTGTTATAAGTTTATTTATAAGGTGTTGAAATTTATTTATCTTTGTTTTTGTTGTTATATTAGTTATTATTTTCCTAATACCATTAAACTATATAGTATTAGTATACCTAGAAAGCTTGGAATGTTCTAATTAAAAGTGATTGAGGTTCTCCATAATTTATTAGGTTGAGTCTTCAAGATGTTGAAATTTCTCTATGGGATTCACGCAAGGTGAGAGTTTTACTAGAAAAATTTAGTCAACATACCTTTATTTTTAAATTTTGATATGATTTTTATAGTGTTTCATTATGTTTACAGTTTGTAAATATCACAACATTCAATATAAAGTCTAACCATGCCAAAACATAGAAATATTATGCAATAATGTCCTATAAAGGTTTGAGAAATTGTTGAATTATTTGTAGGTGGAAAAAAACCATACATCTACTATCAAAGGATGTGGGAAATTAGTTGAAAAGGATGAGAATATTGGTTGTAATTTGGATAATGTTAATATTTTTAAAAACGTTAAGAGAATGGAAGCCCAAAATAAAATTAAGAACAAATAAATTATATTGTTGAGACATTGATTGAAGTTGAAAGAAATAAATATATGGTAACTATTTGTTATGAGAAAAAAAATACCACTGAATAGGAGGTAGGAATTCAAAAAATAGAGAAAAAAAGATAAAACAACAACTACTATTTTTGAGGGAATTAAAATGGAAATTTAGGGAGAGGAATTAGTTGTTATGAATGAAAAAAGTAGTAAACAATTAATCTAGGGATAGATAGATTTTGTTGAAGGATAAGTAGGCATATAAGAGTAACAAGAGATAGTGATCCCTATATGATCCCTATGTGAAATATGCAATCAGCGTGTTAAGAATATATACAACCATCAAATTGTTTTAAGGACATAAAAATATGGAGAGTTCCTTTATTTATTTTTGTATATAATTTATATTTGGAAAAAATGATGAACCATTCTAGTTCAGGATATGTTGATCAAAAGAAATGGGATTTAAAAATTAAACAAAAACTACAACAAAGATATAACACTCTGTATTATAGTGTCATTATTTATTATATCATGGAGTCTTTGTAAATAGGATTTGGGCTTTTAAAAATCATGAGAGAAATTGAAGTTACCGAATGATGATTTTTAATGGTCTATTAATTTATAACTGGTCTTAAAAGAATTACATTGGAGATATATGTTGTGAATAAGAAATTTTTGGTCGCTGTAAAAAGTGATGTAGGTATTTTAATCATTATCTTTTTCATAAAAATGAAATTTTTATACCAATTAGATACTTAAATTTTGTCTAATAAGGTAAATTTTCAAGAATATTACAAATCAAATACTTACATAAAACAAGTACATATAAAATAAAAGAAAAATATTGATATATTTGTAGGAACGTATTTTACAAATACTAGTTTTTTTCATCATTTGGAAATTGTGAAGGAATCCACAGTTGAATCAATTAATTATTTGAATTCTGTAATGTTTTCACTTATATGTTTTCTCTAAAAAAATCCATCAAATATTATTTGTTGTGAATATTTTCAAAATATTTTTTTCATGGTAACTTGTACCAATAACCGATCCTCCAATGTGATATAAACTTCTATTTTCATTACTTTTAGGAGATGTATTTTTTAACACAATAACTACTACTAAAGAAAATGTTTGTTAATTTTGGTGAAATTAACCCTACTGGATCCTAATTATTATAAAAATACATCATTTACAACCAAAAAATAAACTCTATATTACATAATCTGAAATAACTCACTGGTGTGATGTCTATATACCGACCAATTATAAAAAAATGGATTACCGCTATAATTATGATATTCTATTATGCTTGGGTGTGTCTCATAGAAAAATTCAATTAAGTAGATATTATTTAAGTGGATTATAATTATGTAATAGTAAATATATACATACATTTAGATATATGACAAGACCACCAAGAGATCCACCATTTGATAGTTCTTTAGTATTTCCTTTCAATAACATGATTTCACTATGTATGAATAATATGATAAAATGTGGTAGTTTGAAAACATATAAAATAAAAATATATATACAAGTTTTATGGACAATATCTTTCTTATATTTAGCTATTATTAATTTGTTTTCTTGGATAACCTAAAAACATTTGAAACTTTCACCACATTTTCTTTTGTATTTATTCTAATTTTTTGTTTTATATTACATTCAATTTTATATATAAGTACTAGCCCACTATTCAGTGGATAAATTATTTATAGCCTCCTAGAGTTCCCTTGAATAATTTTCTAGATTTGAAAAACCAATCATATATCCTTATTTAATCTCAAAGGACTTCATTATAAGATTTATTTCTATTCATGGAAACAATTGGTGACATTTTTATTTTCTTTCTACCATTTTCTCTTCAAAATTATTAACTATGATGTATACCTTGTCAATGTGAAATGAATATATTTTACATCTATTAAGTATATATAACTTTAGCAAGCACTATACATTTAGTTTCTCTAATATTTTTAGTGCATGTAATAAAAATTTGTAACACTGAAATTTCATGAAAATATATTGTATTATCATATTTTAATCTTAGTAATCCATAATATAAAATTATTTGAGGAACCATTCATTACAACAAAAAATATTTTTGGTGCGAATGATTCATTATAATACTTAAGAAAACAAGCACCACAAAGATGGTGTTCATATTGAAATAGATTGACTATTTTTTGGGTATAAAACTTACATTATTAAACCATTATTGGATTATATATAAAATGATTTTGTGGGAGATTTTCCTTACCCTTAAACTTAGCCTTCATTTCTTAATATATATTCTTCTTCAACACACACTCAAAATTTTCAAATAATTCCAATACACCCAAATTACGATGTAAGTAATCATTTAATACATTGTTGAAACTATCACTTAATTATGTTCATTGAATTATTAATGTTAATACCCTATTCATAAAACAAAGATCCCATTTTTCCCTTAATCTATAAACATGTAAGTTCTTAGTGGATATTCCATGTATTGATTTAGGTATAGTTAAATAAATTAATTTATAAGTGGTTTCATCTTGATATGTGAAAGTCATGTTGGAAATCATACCACCATAAAAGTTAATAAATCTACTAAAAAACAACTAAATAAGTTTACCACCTCATCATATAACAAGGACGCACTAAAAATTTAAATCTCTTTATAATAGTTTATTAAAAAAACACCCCAAAGGTCTACAATCCTAGTTTTTTTAAATTAATATTGAACATAACAACATCTCAAAATTTTTCATAATCCACCTTTATTTTGGGATCAACCCAAAAAATATTAGTAATTTTACCACACATGTCAAATTAAAATGGGTAAAAAAGGGATGTATTCTCCCTTGATTGATTTATAAATATTATAACATACCACCAAAATCATCAATAAGTAACTCCCTTTTCCTTTTGGAATATAAAATATTCTATTAGTCAACATGTGCATAGCAAAGACTATAAATACCACTACCGCAGTTATTTCAAGTGAAAAAAATCAGTGGGTTTTAGAACATCTTCATTATTTACATATAACTCTTTAATTTGGGCATAAATGACATGTAATTGTGTCCTCCTTATATACAGGGTTTCTGGAGAATGTAATGGGTGGTTATGCTCCTTAATAAATTTCATATACTCATACTGATAATTGAACATATAACTAACTCCCATTAATGTTAGGAAATCTATCCTTGTATCAGCATATAGAAGTTTGAGATTAAAATCAATTTTTTCTTCTCTTTATAATCCTTATTATATATATATATATACAATTTAGATGCCATTAAGATTGTATAGTTCTCTTGTTTGTTAACATAATTCTTCTATACACTAATCCAAAAATGCATCCATAAACAACATAAAATAAATAAGCTTTAGACTCTGATTTTAAAAACCATCAAAATTCTTGGTTTCCATGTAGTTCTCTATTAATTAATTAGTATATTAGATGAGGTTATTTCTTGTTAATGTGGAACATCATCTCTATCGATTAAAATTTAAGCATTGGAATTTTGTTTTTCGACCTGACCACTGTCATGTTCCTTTATGCTACAGTTAGTTGAATACCACACTGTATTCAAATCCACTAAATTTCTATGTTCTCAATTCTATAGTTCATGTAGAACCATCTCAATCCCATCCATTATATCCTATAAAATTTCTTTCCACAAATATAATTACATTATCGATGATATAATTCTATTTCATTGAATTTTTTTAGTGAAATTTCCATGAGAAATCTTTCTATAGAAACCTCCATCATAATTTTTTCAATAAAAAACTATAATGAATTGAAAATTTACACTAGAAACATTCATTAAAAAGTTATAATAGAAACATCCAATGTAAATTACCATTGGAAAATTTCATCGAAAATTCCCATTGGAATCTTATATTGGAAATCTTCATTGAAAATTTCTACTAGAAACATACATTTTAAGGTTACATTGGAAATTTTATAAGGAAACTTCCAATGTAGTGAAATTTCCACTGAAAACATGCATTAAAAAGTTCCACTAGAAAATTGCACTAAATATAACCACAAGTATCTTTCACTACAAATTTATACTAGAAACCCATATTAGATATTTCCATTGGAATTTTTTCATGGAAACTTCCATTGTAGTGATAATTTACATTGGAAACCTATATTGAAAATTCCATTGAAAATATTCAATGGAAATTTATATTTTAAACTTTTGAGAAAAAAATCAGTTAATTAAAAAATTTCACTGAATGCATTCACTATAAATTTTCATAGAAAAATTTCAATGGAAACCAACAATATAAATTTTCATAAAAAAAAATAATTTATGTTAAGACTAGAATTACCATTATAAGTTCCACTATTATACCCCATTATAGTTTTTTTATTGAAACATCCATTTAAAATAATCAATAACATAAAATTTCACAATTTAATATATACATGGATGAATACAAGTTTTAGGAATGAAAACATAAGAAAAAAATCCACTATGAGCTTATAAACCATTCATTTCTAAAACTATGAATGGATCTATAAAAAAATGAGGTTGGGGGTGATTTATAGTTCTCCATGATTATGAATGGTCATTCCATGAGTATCACCCTCATTTCTGAAGAAGAAAAATTTCATGGTCCGTTCGACAGGAGAGAAAAAATGTCCATTTTTCCTTTATTTTTTCATCCATATCATTTATTAATTAACCCTTATTTAGGTATTAAATATACTACCGGGATACATATAATTAATACAATACCCAAATAGAACCTTAGGTTGATATGTGAATCTAATATGATATAACTTCATGTACATGTCTATAAAATGAATTTATTACCTACACATGCTTACTAGACTACACCTAGGTACTAGCTTAGATGACTTGTCTTGGGAATACACATGGTCATTGATGTGGCAAGGAATATTGTTGTCCTAATTTGTTTGTATCCACGACATGTGTGATTATGGGTGGTGCTATCTTCTTTTGATAATGGGGGATGTGCATGTATGTAAGCATGCAACCATGGGTGGGGAAAGTTTATATAGGTGTAATATATGGTATTAAATGTTTGGTTTCCTTCTCACATGGTAGTATCAATCATGATTATATGTAAAAAATAAGGTCTTTTTGATTATATTAAAAAAATAAAAATAGATTAATTTAAAAATTTATTTAAAAAAATGAAGGTAAGCCCACAGGATACTCATGGGCTTATGTTGGGTAGGGATATCATGGTATATTTTTCATAAATTATATATTTTCTTATAAACACGTGGGGAACTAAACCCATGTGGAATTGGCTCATCCCATCCTACCCTATTAATTTTACATTACTACCCATATTCCATTAACACTCAAGGAATAAAACAAAACAATATAAGTTACCAAAATTCAATTCCTCTAAATTCATTACCATTCTTAAGTGATTATCCAATTATGAAGGTGATAAAACAATGTAAAAATAAAAAAAGTTTCACAACAACACATATCGATAAATATAAAAAGAAGAACATATACAATAAAATGAATTCACATAAATAACTTGAGATCATCTATTACATTCTAATTACTTATATCTAGTTTATTATCTTTTCTTTTGGGTTACTGCTCTAACTTTCATCAAGCATAGGCCATGCTATCTTCTTCATTTTCACACTCTCAAGATTCATCCTTGTCTCTTTATATCTATTTATTATATCACATTTATATGTTTCTGTTTACTTGATGTCTTAGTTCTTAGTTGGCTTCATTTCCTCCTCTCCTCTTGTTTTCCAGGTTCACTCTTTATTTATCACATCTCCTATCTTTGGTTTCATCTAGATCTTGACTAGATTCAAAATTCAAGTCTATATTGGTGGATTTCATCTCTAATTGTTTTAGATACAAAATTGGTTGTTACCTTTGTTTTTGGTAATGATACTCATATCCCTAATTAGTGTTTTATATTCTTCATTGCATTGATGGTGACTTGGTGTTCTAGCAAGCGGGTGCTATATCTTATAGAGGTATGGTAGGAGTGATGCTACCGAGTTGAGTTTTATCGTTGGTTGGTTTAGTTTCTGGGGTTATTTTCATGGTGAGAATATAATAAAATTTGAAACTATGAGTTCCTTTATAGCCCCACATTTTAGCTAATGCACTAATCAGGGAAGATGATTCAACTATGGGTGTTTTTCTATTTCATTTTTTTTGTTTTAGTGGATTTAACTAGTGTGGATTTTGCCTTCTATGTTGATGTTGCTATCTTCAGGGTTGGTTCACCTCAATGAGGGTTATTCTTGGGGGTTTAAGATATTGGTGATTCTTTGGTTATTATGTTTTCATCTACTTATGAGGTGTATTTAGTGGATTTTATATCTTATATTTGGTTTTTATAATGTCGATGAGGGATTGGATTTTGGCGGTTGTTCTCACCAAAAAATGGGTGAAGAAAACAATGTATTTATTATTGGGGTGTGGGGATAGAGGCGACTCATAGTCTAAAGAATTAATGTTCAAATTTAGTTTGAAATTTAAATTCAAATTGGTTGAACCATGACTCAAGGATATGATGTGTAATTTTTATTTGAAATTTTAATTTCTGTAACTTTGTGGTGTTTTTGGTTTTGATATTTGGTATTTGTGAAGTACCCAATCAGGAAAAAAGTGTTTAATTAAATAATCCAAAAATAGACTTGGAGGAATAAATTATCTCTTGAATACCCCACCATATTATGAGATTCAACAATTATTGTGTGAGAACAAGGATAAAAATATGACCACACTGCTAATAATCTCTGAGGAAACCCTCAAAAACCTATGTCACATCAACCCCCATCAATAACAAAAACTGAAATCACTAAAACCGAACCAATACCACTATCACAACCTCTTATAGAAGAAATAAAGAGAATAAATGAAAGTGAGTGGAAAATAACCACACCTAAGATCATAATATCTCAACTACATGAATCTAAATATCAAGATCCACCAATGGATAAACAAAGAGCACCTAAGACAAGCCACAAGACACTTACAGTTTGAAGGAGGTTGAAGGAATTGGAGAGAATTTGAAGGGAAACCTAAATTTATAATAAAAAATAAGAAATATAACATTATGAAGTGGTATGAATTCCCACACCACAATGGTGTACTGATATGGAAATCATGACACTATCTCTCTAAATCTTAAGGATTCATACTGCTTAAATTCGGTATAAACAAGGAATATCATGGAATAGCGGGGACCGCCTCACCACAACACTTGAAGTCTCAGGAATCATGGCCTAAAACTCAGACTCTCTCTCTCAAACCTAATACTCCTCAAATAAAAACATGATTAAAAATATTTCACCATGATTCAATGGAACTTAACTATAATGAAATTAAAAAATCACAACCAAACCTTCATGCCACAACACAAATCATTCACATCATAGTCCAAAATACCACAACGCAATAACCAAACCCATCCATCTATAAGTAAACTAAAATATCACATCCCATCCCCCATATCAAAACATAATTCCTCAAACTAAAATTTATTCCATTTTGGTTTAATAAACTAGATTGTGAGAACTCTCCTAATCTAGTAAACCAATTATGGTGAAACACTAATGGACCCTATAAAATCTATAATAAAATTTAAAAATTCATACAAAATCCCACTTATACTTTTCCATTAACCTCATAATCATTCCTAAACACCAATAACACCTTGAAACCATAATGTAAGTGCAATTCATTAGCTGAAATTCCTTGAATAACACCCCATTCGGGTCACTACATGACCTCAGATGCACCTGCTCATATTCCTGAGGCTGAAAAATAGAGATAAGACTCTACAATAAACATCATAGAGAATAAAATCTCAATATTATTACTAACAATAATAGTAAATAAAAAATCATAATAGATAATAAAAGTATGCAAGTGTATAATACCAACTATAACAAACTAGAATAATAAACATAAACATGTGTTATAACAAATTAATATATAGTCACACACCAAATACATCTCAACATATCTCCCACTGGGATGGTCACATATACAAAATAAAAAAATACATGTAGGATCCACTACAACTATTAGCCTCACCTCAATCAAAATATCCAAATCCCATCAATTTGTTCCATCCTAATCACCTATCGAACTTGTGCTCAACATGCATACTATACATAAGGACTAGATGTGCACCAGGGTTCTCATACAGAGTGTAAGAAATACATGTAAACAGGTTATCACCAAGTTCCCATAACATACACCATTATATATATTTATGCATGAGGAAAATAAATAAATAGCACATGACATACAAGATTGCATGTCTAGTTATCGTGTACTAACTACCCCCCCACAACATCTAACCCTACTTGTCTCGAAAAACAATAGAATATGAAGTCACCTCTTTCCACAAACCATGACCCACACCCTATATATCAAGGCATGCTTCTATGAAATTCCATAATATATACCCTATCACTCACGGTAGGGCCCATATCAAACCTCATCCACATCATACTAAGTCTCAAACTTTGTCCTCTCACTCAAGGTAGATCCCCAATCATGACACATACTACATCTCATATCACCACACACTATATTAGGGTGGGGTTTCATACCCAGTCACATATCATGTCTCATTACATGTCCAATGCATCTACCCTCTCACTCAGGATGAGGCCTTATACCACACCACATATCATATATCCTACCTCCACCCTCTCACTTAGGGTGAGGTATCATACTCCACCTCATATCATATCACATACCACCACCAGCTCACAAATAGTTAGATATCATCACACATCATGTACCATATATCATACCTCCACCCTCTCACTTAAGGTGCAATCTCATACTGAATCATGACCACTGATCTCTCACTCAGGGTAGGCCTCTCTTACCAAACCATGACCTATACCCTATCACTCAGGGTAGGAATAACCTAATGTATCTTGAATAATAATCACACCATGTCTCACATGACCAAGCCCTATATCTTGGATAGTTCCTCATGTAATCAATATAATAAAAAAATATCCCACAACCTGGTGCTAGTTTCCAATGATCTAGCCTTGAACCTGAAAGCATATATCATTACACACCTAGAATTACAGGATATATTTCACAACCTAGGATCTTATGAAAGATCCAAACACACTATTTAAGAATGAAAAATGGTAAAAATATGAGAAATACCGAAAAAATAGGTAAAATAACTAAAGGAAGATCAAATAAGCACTTGAAAATAGACAAAGGCATGATCTTTGTGTAGCAATTTTGATGCTTCACATAGAAATTTCAATGTTTCATGAAGCTCCATCTCCATAATGAGGATATAGTTTATTAAGGTCCTTGATATATCATAGATCACCTTTCCCATCTATGTACTGATGTCATTTTTGGTATAAATATGTTGTTTTTTTCTCTCATTTCATATTGAGATAAGGTGTTTGTGGTGTTGAGGCATTGACTTTTGGAATCTCGCATACTGAATTCTCTCTTTTGAGGTTACATGGAAGATTTAGTATGTTTTCATGTACTCCCTATGTGGCCGCCAATTTTAGTAAATAAGCTACTTGGAACTGCCTATAAATACGACATACCCACCTCTAATTGAGGAGGATCAGAGAAGAACCTAGTAGGAGAGAGATGAAAAGGGAAACTCTAAGAATTTCATGAGACCCAAAGAAGAATTTTTTTACCTTCATGAGTGTATTTAGTCATTAAATATATTATTAAACTAATATAGAGACAAAATTATATATAAATTACCTTCTTCTCGAAGCACCTATGTGATACCTTTGTGGGGCCCTTATGTGGGACATTCTCATGAACTAAGTTCCTAGACAGGGAAACTCATGTAAAATTATTTTCAAAGCCATTTTGAATCCATGACATATGAGAGATCAACTATTTCATGTTTTTATAAAACTTTTATGAAAAATGGATGACTTCAAGGGTACTCATCAACCTACTCATATGGCCTCTAGTTCACGTAGCATTCGGTTCCCCATGATCACTTTGTAAAGCATCCATGTGGTGGGCAAATGAACCTCTTATATTCCCTATTATTTTATCAAGACACCTAATTGGGTTGTATTAACCCAAAATACCTTTATGGATTACTTCCACTAAGGCCAAAACCCTAAAAATTCCAAAATAATACATCTAAAACCACTCAATATACATGGCCTTATTTTTAGGTATGTCAGATTTACCTCCATCAATCATGTATTTTCTTGATAAAAGGAGGCTTTATAATTTCTCTCCTAGATAGGAAGAACCATAAGGATGATCATAATTGTGTATTCCATCGATAATGAGGGTCCTTATCATGAGGATACTGGACTAGTCTATCCTAGCTCAATATGTTCATTATCGCTCCTGATTTCAATACATGATCTACAAACTCAAGGGATTCCTCATAAGTTGTATCCCTAACCACGATTCCATTAATTATTTTATCACTAGAAGGCATCAATGAGCTCAATAAACCCATATAAGGGTAGAACGTACACATGGGTAATCCCCACACACATATATATGTTTCTTCTATGTAAGTGGTGGGCCACCTACCTAGGTGTAATACAGAGACCCATATTTTTCATACAAAAAATATTACATATTATTAGATTAATACTCATTAAATAACAATAAAATCCATGCCAGAATCATATAGGTATAGTTCTTTTGGAAACATTGATGCATAAACAACTTGTTCATATAATTTCTATATCATCTACTACTTAGTTCTTCACAACTTTCACTCTTCTTATACATATCATACTTAAAATTTTTCTTCATTTCCTAGGAAGGGAAAAATAAGAAAGGGTGGGTTGAAATGATCATTAAGGGTAAAAAATAGATATATCAATGATTTGATAAGCATAATATGAGCATAAGGGTATGAGAACATTATATTAACATTTGAAAACCATACCTAACATATCATAGATTATAATATTAAGTCATGGAATAAATATTTGTAGTATATATGACATGAATCATAAAGGAATCCAAAAACATGATCCATGAGAGCATAAAATCGACATAAGACATAACTTTTTGGAATACACATAAGAATAAAAAATCATTTCCTTAGAAGTTAAGTCTCACTTCCAAAACCACTATAGGGAACTGGGTTTACTCCCTAAACCATTTTATTAGTCAAATTTAAAACCCAAGAATATCATTTTAGAAAAATTATCTTACTGAAATAGGTTCACTCCCAATTCCATTCCTATTTATTTCATGATATATCCATCTTTACCAAATGCATTGGAGGGATATATAATTCTAGTCCCCACCATTATATAATTAAAATAATGCATAATTATTCTAAAAGATCATAAAAATTTATCATATCATAACCCATGCAAAGGGAATTGGTTTCATAAACATTTCATCATTTCATCATAGCATAACCCCTGGAAAAGAAATAGGTTTTACTAAAAACTTGTCATCATAATCATAAACCATATTGAGAAATAATAAGGATGGAATCATTAGATCATATCTATAGTTTAAATTTAATTAACATCATAGTATTCCATCATATATTAAAAATTTATTTAAATTATCACTTAAATCATGTCTTGAGGAAAATACCCTTTTCACTTTGAAATAACTTATTTAAAATATTAAAATTTCATAAATAATAAATAGAAATTTTTATTTGAAATTAACCTAGGAAAATTTTAAAGTAAGATTCAAATTATTTAGTTTTAATGATGATGGGAAATTATATTCATTCTTAATAAGTTAACAGAAAATTTCCCTTTCACACTTTTTTAAAAATAATAATAATTAAAATATACCTCATTCGATGCCAACGAGCCTATACCCAAGTGGTAAAAGGCTCATGGTTTGCATCCAAAAGACCCAGGATCGAATCTGGACAGGGATGAATTTCTGGGTACCATAGCAGCACTGTAGAAGTCATTGTAGCAGTATTATAACAATGGTGGAACTTTAGTAATGACAGAACGGTAGCAGTGGAGGCAATGTATCAGGAACTGTAGCGGTGGTGGTATTGTAGTAGGTACTATAGCAACCCGGGTACTTTAGTAATACTATTCACTGAAGGGCCCTTTGGGCCAAAAAAATCATCTTTTGGGCATTATATTCTGACCACTTGGTATTAGGCCTTAGGGCTATGTAATGTGTCTCCCTCTACCCAGTTTGAAATATGTCTTTACTTTAAATAATAAATAAGGCTTCAGCCCCAACCTTTTAAAAAATATATATATACCTCATTTGGAAAATGAAAAGAATATTCCTTTTAAATCCTTTTTTACAAAATAAATCATGGGTAAAATGTCTTTAAAAATCATAGGAGAATAATAAAATATTTTTTTAAACATTTTGGAGAAAACATAGACATGGAAGAAAAATAATTTTTGACTGAATAGTAAATCATATTCGGTTTTCCTTAAAAACATTCTTTTGATCACTTGAGTATTTAAAAGTAAAAAAAATGAAAGGAAAACATGTATTATATAAAAATAACCATAGGATAAGAAAATTAAATAGACTTATTAGATAAGTATCATATAATTTCTTTAATTGAAATTCAAGAATAAATAATTCTGACTAAAATTGGATTTGAACATAAATCCATTACCTTGACTTCCACTTTCTTTGAAAGTGATATATCCTCCAGTATAATAAATTTAAATTTATTATAATTATTTAAAATAATAATTTATAAACTTATAATATCAAATATTATCCCTTTATAACATTTTAACCCCCATTTATTAATGATCCCTTATTAAAATCATCATTTTTAGGTGTGAACTATTTCATTTTTTATAATAATTTTTGTTCGGTTGTTCTGATACTTGTACATTGATCATGATTATATCATATCCAAAATTTTAATTATTATATAAATAATATATATATATGTATATATTTATAGTCATGTAAAAAAATATTGAAATAGAAAAATGAATTCCACAGTTCATGGAGATGGTAGGTCGTATGTACGCATGAACGATATTTTCAATTTTCAAAGGATGGAATAAAATAAAGGTAAATAATAAATAACCTTTAAAGAATAATTATTATGTAATATTAATCATATATATTAATAAAATCCATTCTTATTACCATCTATGTAAAATAGAAATGAAAAATGAATCACATTGCTTCATGGAGGTGGTAGTTCACACGTACACATATGCGACTTTATCATTTTCTAATGGATTAGAAGGTATGAAGGTAGATATGATATTATCAATAAGAAAGAACAATTATTTTGTAAATATCATATATAAACATTAAACTCATAATAATCCCCTACATAACTTATTTTGATGAAAAATTAATTGGATCATTATGTGGAGACGGTAAGTCATACATACACACAATCAATACATTCACTTACCATTTAATGGTAAAGAGGGTGGATAATGGTGGTTTAATAATCATAATAAAATTTTAATATATTAATGATGTTGAATTTATTATTTTATGATAAATACCATAGATTTAGATGAGGTAAAAGAAGAAATAAAAAAGTGATAGGTGAAGAAAATTATCTCTTCTTTGAAAGAACTCCTTTAGATCTCCTCTTAAGGATCTTAGGGTTGGTCTTTTGGGAATACTAGAGACTCTATAATGTTTATAAGGATTTTTATAAGATAATTTCTAATGTTTTTTTAAATATATAAGGCTCAATGTGGTGTAAATAAGAGAAAGGATTGGTTCTATTTTATAAGTAGGGGAGGGGCACTCAAGAATTTCTTAAAATATTAAAATATAAAAAATTCATTCTCTAGAAAAATGATTCCAAATAGACAGATATTTGAATATAAGGTAGTATGTTGTTTAAATCCCAATAAAAATAAAATTTTTATAGGTTTAAGTGGAGTTTTAAACCTTTTCTTATGGTTTAACCCCTTAGTTAACCTATTTAAACCTTAATCGTGGTAATGTCCTTTTCACACTTCAAGGGTTATAATTTTACTTATAAGGTGAAAATTTTATCATAAATGGAAAAAGGGGAATTTTTAGACCATTTCTTATACACCATGTCCCATTTAAATATTTTTATGTTTTTTAAATAATTTAATAAAATATTATTCTCATAAAATGTCATTAATTTCATTTCTGATACTATACATTTAGTTTGACACTAAAGACACCGAGACAAATATGGAATTAAAATATAATCCTATAAAACAAAACTATTATTATATATTTATAAATATATTTCATGGAATAATATAAATCACTCAAATTATATTACTTTTAATATTTTTAAAATCATTTATTTTATTTTTCTATTAATTGAAGAAATATTATTTTGGCATTGCATAAGAATTTAAGGTAATTATATAATTGATAAAATTATATGTAAAATACCATCATGAAAATAATTTCAGTTTTCATAAAATAACTATTTATATTCATTCACAACTTTATTTTTTTCCATATGTGAACACATATGAGATATTTAAATGTAAGAGTGTGATATTTTGTATTTTTCATTGCTTTAAATATTATATAAGCCATTTTCATGGTCAAGTATCCATTAAAAAATTAAATTTTTAGCTTAAGGTTATAATGGTAAAATTATATTCATCTAATAATAATTAATATGAGAAATATTGTCTATAATATTTAGTTTTAACCTAGGTTAAATCAATTTACTTTTTACCGATGTGATAAATTTTACAACATTTACTATTCATAATGCCTAAAAATAAAAAGGAACATACTTACCAAATTTGGATCTCATGATTCCAAATATTAAATCCATTTTTCATAATTAAATTTATATAAGTATCAGAAATTAATTTTAAAATAATTTCAGAAAGCATGATGAAAACCATTTTTTAGAAAAATATATTTTTAAGAATAAATCTGGATTTATTCCTATCCCATGCCTATAAAAAATTTAGATGAATATTAAAACATTTTTTTGAATATATAATATATAAAATTATTTAAAATAATTCAATAATAGTGATTAATTTAATTTATTAAGATCAAAACATATTACACGCATAAAAATATTTTTTTTCCAGAAAAAACTACTCCTTTATTTTTAAATGATTTTTTATTTTCATTTATAATTAATTGATAACCAATGAATTCATTTTATACATATGTAAAACATAATTTTTTTCATATTTTATTCATTCTCATTCATACTTACCAATATAATGAATAGTATATAACTCTCACATTAAATAATAATATTATGGTAGTATATCACAGTTCGTTTAAACTCTGTGTTTCATGTAAAGAATGTTATCCAAGAAATTTTTTATAGATAACTATATCATAAAATATTGGGGTGTTGCATTATAACTCCTTAAAATGTTTTTTTACCTCAAAATTACATTACTCATATAAAACTAAATGAGTATATCTTTGTTTCATTACATCCTAAGGTTCCTAAGTTGCTTCTTCGAATTTCTGATTCCTCTAAAGAAATTTAACCAGGTGATTAGTTTTATTTTATAGAAATTTATCACTACAATCTAACACTTATACTGGTTTTTCTTCATAGGAAATTTTATTCTCTAGCGGTACAATCTCAGAGTTCAGTACATGTGAAGGATCATGTATGTACTTCGTCAAGAGAGAGATATGGAACACATCCTGAACTTGAGAGAGGTTTGGTGAAAGCACGGATTGATAAGCTACCATCCCTACTAAATTAAGAATATAAAAGGGGAAATTATACCTAGGGATCATCTTTCCCTTCTTTCTAAACCCCATAACCTCATTCCATGGAGAAATTCATAGGAATAGCTTCTCACCAACTTCAAATTACAAATTTCACTAACATTTTTCAACATAACTTTTCTATCAACTCTAAGCTACCGTGATGTGTTACTAAATATATTTGACTTTATCTATGATTTAATTATATATCTTAGGTCCAAATATATTTATTTCTCTAAATTTATCCCAACACATTGGAGTTCTACACTTTTTTCCATAGAGGGCTTCATAAAGAGCCATATGAATGCTTGAGTGAAAGATATTGTTGTAAGGAAACTCTACTAGAGGATGGTGTTAATCGAAACCACATTTGAAATCCATAAAATACGACATCATAATATCATACCAGGTTTTAATTGTTATCTTAGACTAAATATATTTCTGAGGATGATAAGCAATATTAAAACTCAACTCTGCATCTAGATCCTGTTGATGAATTTGTTAGAACTTCAAGGTAAACCTTATATCCTGATTTGATATAATAAAATGTGGAAATTCCATAAAACATTTCCACTTTCTTAATGTATATCCTGGAAATCTGATCAAGAGAGAATTATTATCTAATACCAATGAAGTGTAATGACTTTATAAGGTGATCAAATACAACCCAAATAACATTATGACCTTTATACATTTTGGGGAGTCCGATTAAAAAATATATAGAAATGTTTCGTTATTTTTATTTTGGTATGGTTAATGGTTGTAAGATACCCTTTAACAAATATATCTAAAACATAACTTTCCAACATACCAAGCATCAAGATACATACTCTATAATATCTCTTTTCATGTTGTCCCTCCATAAAAACTCTTTCAGATCTATATACATCATCGTACTTCTAGGATGAATAGAGAATAATAAACTATGAACTTAATCAAATAGTTCCTTATTAAATTATATTATTTACAGGATACATACATAGTTCCTAAACCTTATTAGTCCATCAAAATCAGGGTTAAACATAGGAACACTTCTAACCTTCTTTCATAGTTCTGCATCTTCCTTCGGTGCCCCTTTAATCCCCACATGGATAGATGATTGAACACTCATTTGATAAAGATAAAATTTATCACCTTACTTTAATATTTACAGATCCATCCTTTCTAAATCCAAAAATATTGAATCTTTTGTGATCCTCATCATATATAAGAAAACCCAATCCCTTGAAATTAGGGAATCTTCTACCTTACTCACTTTCCTAGTGTGGTAATTCATTGAGTAGTCTTAATCTTAAATCAACTTCAACTATCTTCTATGGAACATATTCAACTATTTCTGAGTTAATATAAACTTTAAAATTTTTTGATTAGTATATATATCACATATTTCTCTATAAATATAATTCCTCTATATCTTTATTGAAAAATTTTTATATTTGACTCCAAATCATGAGTTGGGTAATTTTTCTCATGAAAATTCAATTGTCTTGAGGCTTAAGTTATAATCACATAGTTTTCATGAGAATTCATCCTAGAGCCTTCTTCAATGCATCACTATAGATTACAAACCCATCTCTACTAAAGGGTAATATAAACATAGGTGAATAGACTAACCTTCTCTATAGTTCCTTGAAATTTTCTTTACATTCATTTATCCAAAGGAACTTGGATCCATTCTGAGTTAACTATTTGAGTGGATTAGGAAGTCATGAGAAATTCTACACAAATATTAAATAATATCTATCCAAACCAAGAAAATTATAGATCTCTTTCATAGTGGTTGATATGGTCCAGAATTCAATAACTTCCATCTTTGATGGATCCACTGATATTCCCTTAGTTGAGATTATATGACCTAAATATGAACCTTTTTTGTATCCAAAATTCACACTTTGTAAATTTTTAATACAACTTATAATTACTTAGGGACTTTTAGTAAAATCCTTAAGTAACCTTTATTATCTTCCTTACTCTTTGAATATATAAAAATATCATCTATAAAGACTACCAAAAATTGATCAAGGTAATATTTAAAGGCTTTATTAATAAAATCTATGAATATAGTGGGGGAATTAGTAAGACCAAATGGAATAAATATATATCCATAGTTTCCAAACCTTTTATTAAATTATTTCTTGGTTATATCCTACTTATTGACCCTCAATTGATGATATACAGAATGAATATCAATATTAGAAAGTATTGAGCTCCACACAGTTTATCAAACAAGTCATCAATACAAGGAATATGATATTTATTATTGATTTTGATCTTGTTATGTTCATGATAATCAATGAATAATCACATTGATCCATATTTATTCTTAATAAAAATAATAGGTTCACCCTGAGGTGATTCACTTGGATAAATAAATCCATTTTCAATATTCTCCTAGAGTTTATTTTTTAATCCCTACAACGCAATCGGGCCAATTTGATATTGAGTCTTTGAAATAGGTGTAACACCAGGCATGAGTTATATTAAGAACTCAACTAAAAAATTTGGTAGAATACTAGGAAAATATTTTATAAATACATCAATAAACTCCCACACAATATGCATATCATCAATGTTGAGTTTCTACCCAACCTTATGAGATAAAAACCTCATTTGAATTAGAATCAAGACCCATACAATGAATTAAATTTCCATTGGAAGTTTATATTTATCATCAAATTGATAGATGATCATGGGTTAGTTCAAAATATCAACCATGACTTCCCTTCCTTGAAAATTGATGTGTGATTTATCTAATGAAAGCCAGTCCACACCCAAAATAACATCAAATTAAACTAGAGGGAGAATTATGAGATTTTTAAGAAGCACATTCCCACAAACTTCAATGAAATCATTTTACCATTAGGTTTTTTCATTCTAATTCAACATCTAATAATTTAGGAGGTATTGTGATAACCTTAGAAAACTCTTAATATATAAAAGAGTGGTTAAATCCTAAATCAAATAAGATATTAGTAGTTCTAGAGTGGGTGGTAAGTAAACCTTTTACCAGTTCATTATCATACTCCACATCAACAATAGTGATCACATGATATTTCTATTTGTCTCTATTATAAAGAGGTTTCTAACATCAATCATCATCATTAACTATTGGGTTTAAGAACTGGTTATCATAATTCCCATACTCCTTATAATTAAAACACTAGAGTGTGGTTGGTGTATTCTGTGGTGATTTTCCTCTATCATTGGATAAGTTATTCCTATCACTACAATATTTTATTTCTCGATGACCTTACTTTACAAACATAAAATATTTACTAGTCCCATTAAGACAATTTCCACCATGTTTCCTTCCACACATCGAGTATAAATTATATATCATCTTATTCTCTCTATGATTTTTAGAATTTCATTTTAATTACATCTTTATTTTCTTATAAAAACTATGATATGGATATATAAATATAATAGGAATTTACACTTTTATAGAAAATTAAATAGTTTATTCATAGATAATAAAGTATCTTATGGATAACGACCTTAATATAATTGTTTTTAATACACTGAAGAATTGATTAACCTTACGTTCAGGTTGGATGATAACACCAGAAGTGTACCTCAGAAGTCTTTTAAAATGTTTCTCATAGGTAATAACATATTCATCATACTTATACTTTATCTTAAGGAATTATTTTTCCATTTTTATATGAATAATATGTGGAAAATAATTATTGAAAAATAATCTCTTAAACTCACCCTAATCCATGTAGTTAATTTCTTCTAGTTTCCTCATGTTATTGATAATATTTTTCCATTGATATTATTCTATTTCCAAATGAAAAAAATATCAAAATAAATTTTTTATGTTCCAAAAATTGGAGAAAAAAATATATTTTCACTAGTACTGATCCATTTCTTAGAAACTAGTAGATCAACATACACACTAAAAGAAGGTGGATGTTGCCTCATGAAGGAATTAATAGAATATTGTTCCCTCATTTTCTAATTTAGAATATTAATAGTATTCATTGCTTGAGAAAGTTTCATAGGAATAACAGTGAGATTTTTCATTCTAGATCTCATAAAATTTGGTTTCTTGGGAGGACAATCATTTAATTTTCCATCACATTCAGTATTAACACAATTCCTTTGGGTTCCATCCATTTACCAAAACCAAAAAGAATAGAGTGAGAAAAAATAATCATAGTGGGAAACCATATAATGATGAAAAGTCATTTATTGGATGTCTAAATAAAAACACCTTATTTTCAATATATTAAGCCTTGGGTTTTAGCTAAGTCATCCGTGATCATTACCAAAACTTTAGGATGTTATCCTATAGTTATACATAACCCTAGGGTTATCACTAAATTTTTATCATCCTAGTTTCCAAAAGTAACTGAAACTTACTCTAATACCAACTATAATGTCTCATTATTTTTATATATAGATATTACATCTTATTATATTTATATTCATTACGTAACATTATGATCCACGATAAAATCATATAGGGCTAGTTTATTTGAAAACTTGGATACATAGACAACTTCTTCATATATGTTCTAAATATTCCACCTCTTAGTTCTTTAAAACTTTCACCTTTCTTATAAATAACATAATTAAAATAATTATTCATGTCATGGGAAAGGGAAAAATAAGAAAGGGTGAGTTTAAATGCTTAAAAAGGGTAAACAAGGGAGATATCAATGATCATATAAGCATAACACGAAAATAAGGATATATTAACATGATCTTAACATCTAAAACCACAACCACCATATCATAGATCATAATATTAATTCATGTCATAAATCTTGGTAGTTCATAATATATGATTCATAAAATAATCAAATAACATGATCCATGAGACCATAACATTGGTATAATATATAAGTTGGTGGTATACACATAAGCATAAAAAATCATTTCCTTAGTATTCAAGGCTCACTAACATGAGTATCACAGTGGATTGGGTCCACTCCCCCAAACCATAATACTAGTCAAGGTTAAATATGAATACTATCATAGTAGAAAGATTCCATTTATAAATTGGATTCACTCCCCATTTTTCTCCCATTTATCTCATGAGATATCCATATTTACCCAATGCATTAAAGGGTTATATAATTCTGATTCCACCCATCACATAATGAAAATTATACATATATGTTCCATAAATATCATAAAACAATTATCATATCATAACCCTTTAAAATTAAATAGGATTCATAAATATTTCATCATAACATAACCTGTGGAAAATAAACAAGTTTCATAAAAATTTAATCATTTCATCATAGCATAACCTATGAAAAAGAAATAAGTTTCATAAACATCTTGTCATCATAATAAGAAACCATATAGAGAAAGAATAAGGATGGTATCATTAGATCATATCCATAGTATAAATTTATGTAACATTAAAGGATTTCATCATAGATTAAAAATACCTTCAAAATATCACATGAAGTATGTCTTGAGGGAAATACCCTTTTTAATTTGAAATAAATTATTTAAAATATAAAAATTTCCATAATAATTAAGATTATTTTTTATTGAAATAATCCTTGAAAAATTCTAAAGTAATATTAAATTAATTTATTATTCATGATGGTGTAAATTCCATCCATGTTGTATAAGTTAAAATAAAACATTCCTTTCGCACTTTTATAAAAAAAATTAAAAATTACCTCATTTATAAAATGAAAAAAAGATTCCTTTTAAACCATTTTTAAAAAAGTTAATCGTGGGTAAAAATGAATTTAAAAATCATAGTATAATATTAAAATATTTTTTAAAACATTTTAAAGAAAACATATACATGAAATAAAAATAATTTTTGACCGAATAGTAAAGCATAGTTGATTTTACTTGAAAACATTATTTGGATCTATTGATTACTTAAAGTGAGGAAAATGAAAGGAAAATATTTATTCTCAAAAAATAAACATAGGAGAATAAAATTAATTAGATTTATTAGTTAAGGATCATATAATTTCCTTAATGTAAATTCAAGCATAAACAAATCAGAATAAAATAGGATTTAAACATAAATCCCCTTACTTGAGTTCCAATTTATTTGAAAGTGATCTATACTCGTGTAAAATAGATTTAAATTTATTATAATTCTATAACATAATCGTTTAAATACTTATAATACCTTATATGATCAATTTATAACACTTTAATACCCATTTATTGATAATCTCTTATTAAAATTATCGTTTTAGGGCATTAACTATTTTGTTTTTTATAAGAATTTTGGTTCAATAGTTTTAGTAATTGTACTATTTTAATGGTTCCATAATATAAACAATGTTAATTATTATATGAATATAATTTATATTCATTATATATATATATATAGTCATCCAAAAAAGTTATATATAGAAAATTTAATTACATCGTTCATAGAGGTGGTGGGAAGTACGTACGCATGAACGATGTTTTCACTTTTTGATGGATGGGAAAAAAATTAAATAATAATTAAACTTTAAATAATAATTATTATATAATATAAATCATATATATTAATTTAATCCATCCTTATTACAATCTATTTAAATATTAAATGAAAAAAGAATCACATTGCTTCGTGGAGGTAGTAGACGCATGAGGGACGTTATCTTTTTCAAATAGATTGGAAGGTAAGAATGTAGATATGATATTATTATTAAAGAATTATAATTATTTTAAAAATATAATATATAAAAATTAAACCCATCATAATACCCTTCAATAGAAATTGTGTTGAAAAATTAATTGTATCACTACATGGAGATAGTAAACTGTTGGTATGCACGAGAAATACTTTCACTTAACATTTGTTAGGAAATAGGGTAGATAATGATGGTTTCATAATAACAATATAAATTAAGTATATTTAGTATAATTAATTTATTATTTTATGAAAAATACTGTATATATAGATGAGTTAAAATAATAATTAAAAAAGAAAGTGATTGATTAAAGAGATTATATCTTCTTTGAAAGAACTCCTTTAGATATCCTCTTAAGGATCCTAGGGTCGATATTTTGGGAAGAAAAGAACATATATAATGTGTTTAAGGATGTTTATAAGATAATTTTATAGGGTTTTTTCAAATATAAGGCTCAAATTGGTGTAAATAAGATAAATTATTGCTTCCATTTTATAAATGGGGGGAGGGGAACTCTTGGAATTTCTTAAAAGATTAAAATATAAAAAAATCCATTCTCTAACCAAATGATTCCAAATGGAAAGAAATTTAAAGATAAAGTAGAATTTATTGAAATATCATCAACCAATAAAATTTTTATAGGTTCAAGTGGTGTTTTAAACCTTATCTTTTAGTTTAACCCCTTAGTCAACCTATTTTAACTTTAACCGCAACAATGTCTTTTTCACACTTAAAGGGTTATAATTTTAATTTTAAGGTAAAAATTGGATCATAAATGGAAAATATATTAAATTTTAGAACATATATTATCCACATTTTCATATTTCAATATTTAAATTATTTTTTAATAATTTAATAAAATATTATTTTCCTTAAATATCGTAATGTCCTTTTCTACACTATTCATTTAATTTGACACTAAAGACACCAAGAAAAAGAAGGAATTTTAATATAATACTTAACACAATACTATTTTTTAATATTCATCTATAAAATTTGTGTAACACTATAAATCGCTTAAATTATGTTGCTTTTAATATTTTTAAAATCATTTTTTTATTAATTGAAGAAATACTCTATCAACATTGCATAAGAATTTAAGGTAATTATATAATTAATAAAAACTAGAAATAAATTACCATCATGAAAATGATTTAATTATTATTAAAATAACCATTAATATTCATTCAAAAATCTATTTTGTCCCTATGTGAATGCATAAGAGATATTTAAAAGTAAGAGTGTCA
The DNA here is from genome assembly GCA_963277665.1 of Viscum album. Lineage (NCBI taxonomy): Eukaryota > Viridiplantae > Streptophyta > Magnoliopsida > Santalales > Viscaceae > Viscum > Viscum album. The sequence goes on along the minus strand of OY728137.1, from coordinate 649,548,708 downwards.
TTTTGTATTTCTCTTTACTTTAAATATTATACGTATCAATTTCATAGTGAAGTTTCCCTAAAAATTAAATTTAAATACTATGGTGATAAGGTTAAAGTTCCATTCATACAATAATAATTAATATGAAAAATGGTTTTTTGGTATTAGGGAGGTGATGGAAATGGACAAGGTGGGGGGGGGGGGGGGGTAAATTGTCTCTTTAAAAATTAATCATTGGTTAAACTATAAGAGCATAAATTGATTGGTCCAAATATTAAACAATTAAACCACACTGATATAAGAAATGAGATAGAAAAGGAAAAATTTAAATTAAAATATGAACACAATAAAATTTTATATTATTTTTTATCTAAATTATCGTGTGTCTACTCTTCATACACCAAACTGGTGTTTGGAACCCACTATGGTCAATCGATTTTAAAGGAGAGTAACAATTATTTACTTCAAACCTTTTCACACCTAGTGGATCAACCCAATTCCATTATATTTTATGGATTAAAAAAAATACTTTCACAGGATAATACCCAACCTATAATTTTATAGTATTAATCCCAACCTATTTCCTTTTTCATGTTTAGACAAAACCTAGACTTTTACGGGATAAAACCTAACCCAATATTTTATAGGTGTAGACCCAACCTAGAATTTCATAGGATTATTCCTAACCTATTGTATGTTATGTTTCAAGAGAAAACCAATATTATAATGTGACAAGCCAAACCATGACATACGTTTTGTTAGGGTAGTATAACCCTGGGTAGATTGCACTAAGTGACAAAATACAACCTAGACAGTTATTGTACAGTAAAATAATAAAACAATTTAATCCCGTGAATAATTATTGATGAATATGATGGAATTTGGATTAGGTAGTGATCATATAACAACATAGGTAATTATATAATAAATAATTTTAATATTTATTAATATGAGTTTAATAGTTATACTAGTTATAAAAATATTTAGTAATTTTTAATCAAAAAGGATATAGTTTTAATCAAACACTTTTCTTATAAGATTTCATTTAAAAGTTTAATTTCTAAATTTTTTATAATTAATTTTATAAAATATATATAATTTTTTAAATAATCATTTCAAAATTATATTAGTATGAATTTTTGGTATTTTTCTAATAAGTCTCATTTTTTTATGAATAGTGAAAATATTGAATTTTAATTGAAAACTACCTTTTCGTTTAATTTATTTATAAGGTTAAATTATTTTTTAAATTATTTTTTAAAGTAAAATTAGTTCAATTATACATCCATTAATTCAATCTAGGTCATTAGAATCAATTTCATATTGAATTTTGATATAAAAACTTTGTAAACTTTTGAATGTTTTCTCTTTAAAAACCTTCTTTCTCATCACGTTTGCGATATTAATTTTAAATTAAAATTTTCCACTTAGGTGAATGGAATTTGGAAAAATGGATTTAATATTTTTAATTATAATAATTTATATTATCTAATAAGTTCAACTTAATTTTTGACCAAAATGAATAGTGAATTTAATAAAAATTAATTACTGCAGTTAAGGTAAAAATGGGTTTACCCGGGTGTTAAAATAAAAAGATAAGGGTAAAAATGACCTATAAACTTGTCTAAAAACTATTTAATAGAAATATTTATTCCATTAAACCTCTATTGTTTGATTAGGGACCATTTCGTATCCTTTTGACATATGAAAAACTTGGGATCACTCAATTCCTTTAAAAAATACCAAGTGTGTCATCTCCCCTACTTATAAAAGGCACCCCTCTCCTCATCTATTTACACATTCAAAACTCTTTGGTTAGGACCATAACTAAGTAAATTACTTAAAAACTTCCCTCCCCAAATACTATAATCCTTATTATTAGAATAAATATACCTAGGAAGTATTTTAGTGCAAACCTAAGGTGGATACCTGAAGAACATGTAACGTTCATCAATGAGTGTTTTTGTTTTATTTCTTCCTCCAACACCTTCAATTATTATTAAAATGTGATTATATAATAACTTAAATATATTAAATATATTGAAATTTTTAATGTTAATAGAAAAACCTAAATCATTTCCTGCTTCAATGAAATGGGTTACAAAATCATCATTTGTGTATACGGTGGACTACGGCCTTATGAATCGATGTCATTTGTTTTTTCCATTACCACCTATCATGGTTGGGTATGATGATGAATATAAAGTATATATATATATCTTATATTTATAACATAATTATACCACTATAGTCATTATATCATATATACCCTTTTATATTCTATTTCTTAAGGGATGCAATAACGACTCTCCTATGTACGGCGGACTACCGCCACATGAAGCGATGCGATTTTTTTCATTAACACATAACATGGAAGGAAATGAGGGTAAATATAATGAATATATGTGATATTAATGACATAATTATCATATTCAGGAAATATTTATCATTATTTAAAAATAATATATCATTTTTTTATTACCTTTTCACTCACTGAAAAAGTGATAATGTCGTTTGTGTATGTGTGGACTATCGCCTTCATGAAGTGACGCCACTCTATTTTCTTCACCATGCCATAATATTGATATATATCAGTATATATAATTAAATAATATAGTATTTATTATATTATTATAATTTTTTAAAGATTAAATATTACTCACTCTCTTTCTATAGTGATCATTGAAAAATGGAAACGTTTCTCATTCATACGTGCAATCTACTATCTCCATGATCATAATGTTAGTTCATTTTCTATAACCATATTTCATGATTTTAATGACCCAAAACCCAGTATCCCAAAGTTGGTCCCACACTTTATTACATTTTCATAGATATAAGATTAAAATCCCAAAGGACCTAATAGTTTAATATTTTTTAAAAACCATATTACACGATACATATTTTACACTGGGAATAAAAAATGAAAAATGATACATAAAAAAATAAAATTTCTAACATACTTGAAAACTCATTCAAAGGATTCCTCTTCATAACCTTAGGAAAGGAAATAAAATAATAATAATCTCAAATTCTTAGTAAGGGTTAAGTATAATGGAATCTATCATGAATAATTAATCATAATCAATATGAAAAGGTAGATAACTTAACACACATGCCACATAAATATCTTGATAAGGAATAATCAATATGGAAAGGTAAATAACTGAAACACATTCCATTTAATTAATTAACTGATAATTAAATGAATCCATATATAATTTCATAAAAAATCATGGATAATAATAACAACTTAATTCTCAATGAAGGAAATGCTTAAATATTGGACGACATGTTTCCTAGGCACATGTAACCATTACCATCAAGACATTTCACAAGATGATTTAAAACATATCAAGTATAAAACCATCTAATTTGGACAACTTATTTGTCTCATGAGACTACTGATTCATCGAGGGGATTACTTTAAAAAGTCCTCAACCCACATCATACCAGTCCAAATAATTTATCATATATCGAATAGTCAATTTAATTCATAAACAATGTGGATCATAAAATATTTGTATTGAGTAAAGAATATAGATTTATCAATATTTTCTCAGATAATCAAATAAATATCCAAGAAAAGACCATATTTAAAAATTTTGTATAGTTTAGGAAATTATCATATCCATGATATATAATTTGGATATTTAGGGTAAATTTAATTTTCAATGGTCACTTAAAAATGGATAACTCAAGGGGAAGTTAATGAATACAAAAATGATTCAAGGAAGTGAATTCCAATACTATCCTTAGTCAAATAATCATAAGAAAAATATAATAATGTTAATGATGGTATCTATATGACATATACCCATTAGATTAATAATAAGGTTTGTTATCATTGATGAAATAAAAAATATGTAAAAATATTATTGATGAAAATATCCTTTCCATCTTGATTTTTTTTGAAATTTATTTTATTTGAAAATAACTTTTAAAAACATCTTATTTAAAATTATCTTTGTAAGATTTCAAATGAATCTTCAAAGAAATAATGATGTGTAATTCTGTATGAGGAAAAATAATATTCCTTTTTCATTGTAAAAAGGTTAGGAAAGTGCATAGTTCAGAAAGAGATTAGAAGATTCCTTTGATTTTTTTATAAAAATAAAAAGGATAATTTTTTTTAATAAATCATTTTGAAAATGAAAAAGAAATTTTTTTTATTTTTTTATAAAAAATGGTTTTGTAGAAAACATATTTCCAACCATAGAGAGAAATGAAGTTAGATTTTATAAAAAACACTTTATTAATAATTTTAAGTAACAAAGAAAGAATTTTTTTACTATCACTTGAAAAATATCATTAATAAGCATAGGATAATAAAATTAAAGGGTTTATTATGAAATTTTCATCTAATCTCCTTCAACTAATATTCAAGAATAAAAAATCTTGATTAGAATGAGATTGTGAAATAAACCCTTAAAATGATCATCATGTTTAATTGGAGATTAATAAATGAATAAATTATGTATATAAAATATAAATCCATATAAAACAAGTATAAATAAAAAAATATATATTCAAAATTAATTATACATATAATAATATAATATTAATGATAATGAGGAAGTAATATAACCCAATGAAAAACAATTGAGTTATTAAATTCTTTACCACTTGATAACTTTTAATTTTAAACCCATTCAATGAAATAATTCAAATTGAAAATTAAAATACAAAGAATAATTATTTATTCATGATATTTCATTTAATGGGGAAATATATAAACTAAATAAAAATAATTAGGTGCATAACATTACAATATACCTCAATAAAATGAAATTGATAATAAATCCCTTACCTTACGCTTCCTTTTGGGTTGAACACTCTTTATCCTATTATATAATGGTTTATAACATGTTATTAACTTATTAAATAACAATATTAATTTTTTTTATATCATATATTATCCTTTTATAACATATTATTATCCATTTATTGATAATCTTTCATTATTTTCATCATTTCGGGTAATAACTGCATTGTTTTTTGAGTGTGTTTCTAACTTGTTATTTTTTTATTCCTTTTATTTAGACCATTATTTAATCATCTAAATAATTTAAAACATTATTTAAATATAATATATATTCATTATATATATATTTATATTAATCCATAAAATTTGGTGATAGGAAATGAAATGTAGTGTCCATGGAGATAGTAGGTTGTACGTACGCATGAATGCTGCTTCCATTTGTTTATCATATTAAAGAAATAAAAGTAAATGATATATATGTATATTATAATTCTATTATCAAATTTATGGCATATATATCAAATATATTCCTAAAACTCATAGTTAATACATTCCATGTAAAGTGTGGATGAATCACATCGCTTCGGGATGCGACAGTCTACCGTACACATGAACTACGTTATCGTATTCCCAAAAAATGGAAAGCATGAAGGTATGGTTTATATAATAATTATATAAGAATTTAGGAATAATAAATATCATATATATATATATAATAAAACTTTTTCCATCATTATTCTCAACCTTGATAGGTTGTAATGGAAAAATGAACAACATTGGTTCGTGAGGCGATAGTCCACCGCACACACGAATGATAACCAATTACATGGAAGTGTGTGAAGTTGTAGGTAATAAAAATAACATAAAAACATGTAATTATATTTAATATACTTAGTTTATAATAGAATCATGATATAAAAAATTTAATGAGGTGGATATGGAAATAAAATAAAAATTCATTTTGAAAAACATTACCTCTTCTTTGGGTATCCGCATTAGGTTTGCACTAATGCCTTCATAAAATAGATTAATTAAAAAAATAAGGATCTAGGATGAGTTGAGGTAAATTTTTAAGTTAAATGTGCAAGTTTTAGAAGATTCAAATGGCTTGGTATGTGTGAATAAGTGAGGGGAGTGAGTGCCCTTTTATAGTGGAGAAGGAGTGACATTCTTGTAAATACCAAAAAGTAAACACTATTGGGAGGTATAACTTACCTAATGTGACTTAAATAATGAAAAAAATTATTTAAAAGATTTTATATGATTTAAATATGTCCATATAATAATTTTTGGAAAAGTTTTGGTTCATTTCCACACCTTATCTTTTAATATTAGCCACTAAGTAAACTCATTTTTACCTTAATTGTTGTGATTAACATTTACTGTTTTCGCTAATCACATTTGTAAAAAATTAAGTTGAAATTATTATAAATTAGAAATTATTATGATTAAAAATATATAATCCATTTTTCCAAATTCAATTAAAATAATTAGTATAATTCAATTTAAAATTTATCTCGCAGACATGATGACAAATTGAGTTTTTAAAATGAAAATGTTCAAACGTTTGAAATGTTTTTATTTCATAATTTGATAAAAAATTGATTAAAAAGACATAAATTGGATTAATATATGTATAATTGATCTAATTTAACTTTAAAACCAATTTAAAATATAATTTAACATTATATATTATTTAGATGAAAAGTCATTTTTCAATTAAATTCAGTATCTTTTATTATTCATCAAAAAGGAAACTTCTCAAAAAAAACACCAAAAATTCATCCTAATATAATTTTGACATTAAAATTTAAAATTTAAGTTAATATTTTAAAATAAAATTTATAAAAGTTTCAAAATTTAGTTTTAAAATAAGTACACCATTAAGAGGTGGCAAAACCACCTTTAAAAAATACAGTTTTTATACGTAAAATTGGATTTGTTCTTATATTATTCCTATCCAATATATTATAAGAATTTAAAAACATTTTATTTAATATATATTATATAAATTTAATTAATATAATACACTAATATTAATTAATTTAATTTATTAATATAAAATTCCTTGGGCACATAAAAATATTTTTTTATAAAAAAACATTTACTTTATATTCAATTGGTCTTTTTATTTATTTATAATTAATTGGTAACCAATGAATTCAACCATATATTTTTATAAGATAGTAAATTCTATTTATAACCACCAATTGAACATATTATAGATAATGTTCATTCTGAATAATGATATTAATAGTATATAGTCGTTTAGTAAAACCTGATCTTGCGTGTAACACAAGCTTTAGATAGAACTCATTGTTGTGTGTAATACAAGATAAACTTGGTGTTCCATAAATTGAAAGATATAGAATATTTTTATTTAAAATATTAAATATATAATAAGGTCTAGTGATTTTATATTCTCTTTTAATCTTGGTGTTTCATTCCATATATTCTATTAAATAAAATGTTATTTGTTCCGAATTTTAGGTTGTTACATTCTCCCCACCTTAAATAAATTACATACTCACAAATTAAACACGATCTTGGTAATAAAGGTTTTTAAATTTGGAAATATCATTGTTGAAAAACACATATCATTAAATATTTAACAAAATACCATCTTCATAAGAGAGGATTAGAAGTACAAAGGTCACATGGAATAACATATAAATAGGTTTATATGCAAGAGAATATTAGTGGAAAGTAAAGATATGTACATGGTCAAAAAGTGTAAATAATTATAGGGAGTGATTGAGTTCATTGATCACAAGTAAGTGAATGATAAATTGTGATTTGGGGTAATCAAATCCATAAATCTAATAGGTGTAAAAAAATTTATTGATATCATAAAAAATGATGGTATAGGATAACATTTTATTTCAAGATCAATTATCTAAAGTTGATTAATTATTTACTATCTAAGAATAAAAATAAATATACTTACTTGATATTTTTATATTTTATAATAATAATTTCATACTTTGGATATTCTTATATCTCTTAATCCATGAAATAAATATTCAAAAATGAATCTTTTATGATTACAACACTAAAATTCACTTTTAACGGGTCATAAGATCCATAAAAGAGTGAAAGTGTTTCTATCTATAACTAAATATTTTCTAAAACCAATAGGGTTAATAAATTAATCTATAAGCCTAAAAAGTAACACTAATAGTTCATTATTAATATTTATCCATGAAATTATTTAACTAAAAACAATGAAATATAAACTAGTACATCTCATAGGCTAGTGGTAGGCGTGAAACCCTTATCATCTTTTGGTCAGGGGTTCAAGTCCCACGGCCTTTCCAGACAGTATGGATTGTCACTCGACATATAGATTTTTCTTTTTAAAAACTATATTAATATAATTACTATGTTTCTTCAAAAAAAATATGATAGACATCCTGGAAATTAAAATTAATCATTAAATAACCTTATTACTAAGGTTTTAAATACTACTTATTTTTTTACAAAGTCTAATGATATTATTTGTCTATTTTTACAATGTCATTAATGATTATATCAACCCTAATAGTTATTAATACCTTTAAGATTATGTCTATAAAATGTAAATTCATTATTCCTTAAATAAAATTTCCACTAAAACATATTCTTTCCATAAATTTTTCCCAAAATATCCTTAATATTTTGACATTCCTACCACATAATACATAAAACTAGGTGTTTAAGAATTTGAACTTATGATAAATCTTAAACTCATTAACCCATGATGGTATCCATAACTCTTATGTTAATTAATACACAATTTCTCCTAAAATTTAACATAATCCTTAGATATTTCATGATTCTTGTAACCCAAATACCATTGGTAAAATACTTCATACTTTCTATTTCAACATAGGGTATTCCTTAGTCTAGGGTTTAACCTAGTTAATTAATTTTCACTATATATTGAAATACTTAATAATGATTTTTAAAGAAAATATGAATTATCCTAAACATATTCCCCAAGATTGTAAGATTGGGTGCACAGTAAGGCCTATTTTTTGTACCAGGTTATGATCGAGTCAAGTCTGACATGCCCTTTTTGGAGTTATTACCCCTAGGTACATCTACTCTAGAACCAAGTACATTTGTAGTATCCAGACATAGATGTATTTATAGGAATAATAACATAATATCTACCTTACCAAAACTTTAGGATTTTTTTCTATACTTATCCTCAAAGTCTATCTTAGGGTTATGTTCCATAATCTATGATTTTCTAAATCTAGTTCCCAAGGTTTTTAATAAACTTTCTCTGATACCAACTACATTGAACCTAACCCCAAAATCCAAAGTCCAAAGTTATTATTTATTACATTATCATATATACAATTTTCATATTTCAAAGGATAAAATAGTTTTGTATTTTTGGAAAACTAGAATACATACTTGATACCCATTTTACATTTGGATTAGAAAATGAAAAATAATACATAAAAAAATAAAATGTTTATCATCCTTGAAAACTAATTCAAAGGATTCCTCTTCATAACCTGGGAAAAGGAAAAAAATAAGGATGATCTCAAATGATCAGTGAGTGTTAAGTATTGTGGAAGCTATCATGAATCAATAATAATAATCAACATGTTAAGGTAGATAATTGAACACACATTCCACATAAATATCTGTATAAGGCATAATCAATATGTCAAGGTAAATAACTAAAACACATTCCCTTTAATAAATAAACTGAGAATGAAATTCATCCATACATAATGTCATAGAAAAATATAATGGATAATAATATAACTGAATTCTCAATGAAGTAAATTTTTAAATATTAGATTCCATGTTTCCCAGGAACATGGAACCTTTACCATCAAGACCTTTCACAAGATGGTTTAAAACATATTGTGTAGAAACCCAACTCATTTGTCCAGTTGATTCATCTCATTAGACTACCAATGAATCAATGGGATTACATTAAATGGTCCCCAAACCATTTCATACTATTCCAAATCATTCATCATATATCAAATAGTCAATTTAATTCATAAACAATGTGCCTCATTAAATATCCAGATTGATTAAAGAATGTGGATTTATAAATATTTCCTTAGATAATAAAATAACTATCAATATAAACACCATATGTAAAAATGGAATATTTTTTAGGTAGTAATCATATACATAATAAATAATATGTATATTTTGGGTAAATTTAATGTTTAATGGTCACTATAAAGTGAATAACTAAAGGGGAAGTTAATGGCTACAAAAATTATTCAAGGAAGTAAATTTCAGTACAATAATTATTCAAATAATCATAAGATATATAGAGGAAGAATAATTATGGAATAAATATTACATATAACCATTGGAATAATAATAAGGGTTGTTGTCTTTGATTGAAAAAAATGTATCTTTAAAAACATTCTTGGGGGAAATATCCATTTTATTTAAAAAAATTAAATTCATTTTCTTTGGAAATAAATTTTAAAAAAATTCTTTGAAAATACATTTTAAATTGAAATTTAATCTTAAAATAAATGATGATAGTTAATTCTGTATGAGGTAAAAAGAATATTCTTTTTTCATTGTAAAAAGTTTAGTAACCTACCTTGTTCAGAAAGTGAAAAAAATATTCCTTTGATTTTTTTTAAAATAACAAATAGGTAAAAATTTATTTAAATGGTATTATCACTCAAAGAATATCATGAATAAAAATTATAATAAAATAGAAGGTTTTACTAGTAAATTCTCAAATAATTTACTTCAACTAATATTCAAGATTAAACAATATCGACTAGAGTGAGATTGTGAAATAAACCCTTAAAATGATCACAATGTTGAAGTGAGGATTAATAGATGAATTTATTATGTTTATCAACTGTAAATAAAAATAAAAAAAATTATAAATACAAAATTATGAATTATAAATTAATTATACACATAATAATAGAATATTAACAACAATTAGGAAGTAATATAACCCAATGAAAAGGAATTGAGTTATTAAATTATTTACCCCTTGGTAACTTTTAATTCAAAAACCCTTCAATGAAATAATTCAAATTGAAACTCAAAACACCATGAATAATTAATTATTCATGATATTAAATGTAAAGGTTTATTATATAAACCATATAAAATTAATTAGGTGCATAACATTACAATATGCCTCAATGAAATAAAATTGGGACGAAATCCTGTAATTTATGCTTCTTTTTTTGGTTGAAAACTCTTTAACCTCAAGCATAAAGGTTTTATACATGTTATTAACTTATTATAGAAACATATTAATATTTATGATATCATATATTATCCTTTTAAAACATATTATTACCCATTCATTAATAATATTTCATTATTTTCATCGTTTTGGGTAATAACTGCTTTGTTTTTCGAGTATGTTTTGACTAGTTATTTTTTTGTTCCTCTTAATTTGATCATGATTTCATAAACTGAATAATTTAAACCATGATTTAAATATAATATATATTTATTATATATTTATTTATATTAATCCATAAAATTTCATGATAGGAAATAAAATGCACGGTTCATGGAGATGGTAGGTCGTAAGTACACATGAACGTTGCTTCCATTTTCTTATCATATTAAATAAATAAAATAAAATTATATATATTTATATTATAATTAAAATATCATATTTATTTAACATATATAATATATTTTTTTATTAAACTCATCCTTAATACATTCCATGTAAAGTGTGAATGAATCGCATCGCTTCGCGAGGTGGTATTCTATCGTACACATGAACGACATTATCGTATTCCCAAAAAATGAAAAAAATGAAGTTATGAGTTATATATTAATTAAATAAGAATAAATAAATCATAAATATTATATATATCATATAAAAAAGTATTTCCATATTTATTACCAACCTTGATTGGTGGTAATGGAAAAATGAATGATATCAGTTCGCAAGACAGTGGTCCGCTTTAAACATGAATGATGATTTCATAACCCATTTGATGGAAGCATGTGAATTTGTTGGTAATAACCATAACATAAAACCATATATTTATATTTAATATCTTATTTTATTATATAATCATGATATATAAATAATTGGAAGGAGGTGTAGAAGGAAATAAAATAAAAGCGCTTTTAGAAATATATTACCTCTCCTTCAAGTATCGACCTTAGGCTTACACTAATGTCTTACGAATATGGATTTATCCTAAAAATAAATATTCTAGGATGATTTTATGGAATTTTATAAGTTAATTGGGTAGGTTTTTGATGAGAAAAATGGCTTTGGAGGTGCAAATAAGTGAGTCGAGTGAGTTTCTTTTTATAGTGAAGGAGTGACATTCTTATAAATACTAAACGTAAACAATACTGGGAGGTCCCCTTAACTCATGCGACTCAAATAATGAAACATTTTTTATAAAAGATGTTATATGGTCTAAATATTCCCATACAATGGGTTTTTATAAGGTTTGGGTCATTTCAACACCTTATCCTTTAAGATTAACCACTAGGTAAACTCATTTTTACCTTAATCTCCGTGATTAACATTAACTATTTTCACTAATAACTTTGGTAAGAAATTAATTGAACCTCATTATAAATTATTAATTACTCTTATTCCAAATATTTAATCCATTTTTACAAATTCAACTTATATAAGTTTCAGAATTTAATTTCAAATTTATCCTCTAGACGTGATGACAAAGCGATTTTTTAAAGTTAAAATGTTAAAATGTTTGAAATGTTTTTATATCAAAATTCACTATGAAATTTATTAAAATGAACTAAATTGGATAAATATATGTATAATTTATCTAATTTAACTTCAAAACCAATTTAAAATATAATTTAACATTATACATTATTTATATGAAAATCCATTTTTCAATTAAATTCAGTATTTCTCACTATTCATCAAAAAGGAAATTTCTCAAAAAAAATACCAAACATTCACCATAAACTAATTTTAACATTTTTATTTCAAAAATTAATTTTATTTTTTAAATAAAATTTATTAAATTTTTAATATTTAGTTTTAAAACAAGTGTATCATTAAAAGGCGACAAAACTACCTTTAAAAAAATAAAAAAATTTATATATAAAATTAGATTTGTTTTTATCTTATTCATATCTAATATATTAGATGAATGTAAAAAATATTGAATATATAATATAAAAAATTCCTTAATATAATCCAGTAATAGTAATTAATTTAATTAATTAATATAAAACTCCTTTCGCGCATTAAAATAGTTTTTTATAAAAAACATTTTCTTTATATTAAACTGGTCTTTATATTCATTTATAATTAATTGGTAACCAATAAATTCAATAATATATTTTTATATGTTAGTTAATACTATTCATAACCTCCAATTTAATATCTAATAGATAATTTTCATTTTAAATAATAATATTAATAATATATAGTTGTTCAGTAAAACTTGTTCTTTCATGAAACACAAGCTTTCAAAAGAACTCATTGTTGCATGTAATGCAAGATGAACTCGTCGTTGAGTGTATTTCAAGCTATAGAATGTTTTCATCTAAAATATTAAATATATAATAGGGTATTAGGATGTTATATTCCCTTTTATGATTGGTTTTTCATGTTATATATGCTATTAAATAAAATGTTATTCATTTATAATTTTAGGTTGTTACATTCTTCCCACCTTAAATAAATTGCATCCTCACAATTAAAACATGATATTGGTAACCAAGAGTTTAAAATTTGTAAATACCATTGTCGAAAAACACACATCATAAAAGATTTAACAAAATATCCTCTTCATAAGAGATAATAATAAGTACAAAGGTCACATAGAATAAAATATAACTAGGTTTCTAAGTAGGATAACATTAGTGGAAAGTGATGATTTGTACATAGAGGAAAATTGTAAATAATTATAGGTAGTGATTGAGGTCATCGATCACAAGTAATTAAATGATAAATAGAATGTTTAGGGCCTTAGATACATAAATCTAATAGGTGTGAAAAGGCCATTGATATCATAAAAAATGATGGTAATAAGATAACATTTTATTTCAAGATCATTTTTCTAAAGTTGAGTAATTATTTTACTATCTAAAAATATAAGAAAATATACTTACTTTAAAAGATTATATTTTATAAGAAAAAATTTATCCTTTGGTTTTTTTTCAATCACTTACTCCAAAAAATAAATATCAAAAAATGAATCTTTTATGTCTAAAGAACTAAAATTCACTTTTAATGGGTCATGCGATCCATAAAAGAGTGAAATATTTTTCGTATACCTCTAAATATTTTCTAAAAACAATATTTTTAACACATTAATCTTTAAACCTCAAAAGTAACACTATTAGTTCATTATTAATATTTATCCCTCAAAATTTTTAATGAAAAATAATGAAATATTAATTAGGATATCATGTAGGCCATTGCTAGGCATGAAACCCTTATCATCCTTTGGTCATGGGTTTAAGTCACATGACCTTTCCATACATGATGGTTGGTCACCCAACATATAGGTTTTCCTTTTTCAAAACTATATTAATATAATTCCTATATTGTTCCCAAAAAAATATAATGGACATCCGTGAGATAAAAATTAATCATTAAATAATCTTCTTACTAATTTTTTCAATACAACTTATATATTCATTTTTTACAAAGTCTAATAATATTATTTGACTATTATTATAATTTTATTACTGATCATATCAAACCTAATGGTTATAAATACCTTTTAAATTATTTCTATAAAATGTAAAGTCATTATTCCTTAAGTAACTTTTCCACTAAAACATATTCTTACCATAAATTTCTCCCAAAATATCATTAATATTCTGATTTTCCTATCATATAAGACCTAAAAGTAGGTGTTTAAGAATTTCAAATTATTATCAATCTTAAACTCATTAACCCACGATGGTATCCATAACTCTTATGTTAAGAAATACAAAATTCCTCCTAAAATTTAATAGAATCCTTAAATGTTTCCTGATTATTATAACCTAAATAGCATTGGTAAAATACTTCTACACAAATACTTTATCCTTTTTATTTCAACATAAGTTCTTCCTTAGCCTATTTTTTAACCATGTTCATTCATTTTCATTATATATTCAAATCCTTTATAATGGTTTTTAAAAAAATTTGAATTATTTTAAGCATATCTTTAAGGAGTGTCGAACCAAGTGCATAGTAAGGCTCATTTTCTTGTACCATTTTATGCTTTAGTCAAGCCTAACATTCCCTTTTCAAAGTTATTAAACCTAGGTACATCTTTGTTAGAACCACATCCACTTACTATATCTATAAAGGGATGTATTTCTAGTAATATCCACATAATATCTACCTTACCAAAACATTAGGATGTTCTTCTATGATTATCCTCAAAGTCTATATTAGGGTATTGTTCCCTAATCTATGTTTTCCTAAATTTAGTTCCCAGATTTTCTACTAAAATTTCTCTAATACCAAATATAGTTACCCTAATCCCAAAATCACAGATCTAGTTTTATAATTTATTACATTGACATAGATACAATATTCAAATACCAAAGGATCTAACAGTTTAGTAGTTTTTGAAAAATCGATTACACGATACCCATTTTACATTGGGAATAGAAAATAAAAAATAATACATAACAAAATAAAATTCTCAGTATCCTTGAAAACTCATTCAAATGATTCCTCTTCATAACCTGGGGAAAGGAAACAAATAAGGGTGAGATCAAATGCTCAATAAGGGTTAATCATAGCAAAAGCTACCGTGAATCAATAATCATAATAAATATGTCATGGTTTATAATTGAACACACATTCTGCATAAATATCTGGATAAAGAATAATCAATATAGCAAGGTAAATAACTGAAACACGTACCATTTATTCAATAAACTGAAAATGAAATACATCCACAGATAATATCATATAAAAAATCTAATGGATAATAATAACAATTCAATTATCATTAAAGGAAAAACTTAAATATTAGATACCATGTTTTCCAGCCATATGGAACCTTTATCATCAATACCTTTCATAAAATAGTTTAAAACATATTAGGTAAAAACCCATCTGATTTGGCCAACACATTTATCTCATAAGACTACCGATGCATTGAGGGTATTACTTTAAATAATCCCAAATCTGTGTCATACTACTCCAAATCATTCCTCATATATCAAATAATTGATTTAATTCATGAAAAATGTGCTTTATCCTTCAATGGCCCGAAGGATTTCATTTTTTATTGATTTTGATAATCCACCTTTCAAGGGGTGAGGTGGAACCCTTACAAGGCCCATAGGCATAAGTATTACATTTCCCATAGGCCTTAGAGGAATTCAATTCCCATAGGATTAAAACATTACATACAACCCAGACTAACTACTGGAACTGCTCCTCCCCAGCATCTTCATCTTGAAATCAGCTCTCCACCTTCGCATGGATGTTCGACTAGGCTTTTCCGTGCATACACAGGCTTGTCCTGGGGGAAGGTGTCATACCCTCTCATTCTTGCAATCTGTTTAGCTTCTAATATGGTGAAATGTCCTTGCTCCTCCTCCTTCTAAAGTTTTTTCCTTATTGGTTGTCTGGTTTTCATCTACACTTAAGGTGGCCTGAAGGCCTTGAGGTGGCCCGAGGGACTTACTGACCTGAAGGCCTGGTTGGCCTGAAAGCCTTAAACAATGTGCCTTATAAAATATCATTATTGAGTCAAGAATAAGGATTTATCAATATTTCCTGAGATAAATAATATAATTGTCAAATTAAACATCATATGTAAAAATGGTATATGTTTTAGGTAATATTCATATCCATGATAAATAATGTGAATATTAGGGGAAATTTAATGTTCAACGGTCACTGGAAAGTGAATAACTCAAGGGGAATTTAATGACTACAAAAATGATTCAAGGAAGCGAATTTCAAAATTATCCTTGGTCAAATAATCATAATCCATCTAGAATAATGATAATTATGGTATCAATATGACATGTATCTATTAGAGTAAGAATAAGGGTTGTTTTCATTGATGAAATAAAAAAAATTGAAAACATTTTTGAGGAAAATATCCCTTTCATTTTGAAAAACATTTTCAAAATCATTTTATTTGAAAAAAAATTTAATAACATTTTATTTAAAAATATATTTTTAGAATTTCAAAGGAACCTTCAAAGAAACGATGGTGGGTAATTTTGTATGAGGTAAAAAATGTTCCTTTTGCCTTATAAAAAGCTCAGGAAAGTGCCTTGTTCAGAAAGTGAGAAGAATATTCCTTTTATTTTTTTAAAAAGAAAAATTGGTAAAAATTTCATTTAATAAATCATTTTGAAAAGGTTAAATAATTTTTTTTGATTTTTTTAGAAAACATGGTTTTGTAAGAAAACAGATTTCTGACTTAAGAGAGAAATTAAGTCAGATTTTATTAAAACATTTTATCAATACTTTTAAATACAAAAGAGTGAAAAATGGTATTATCACTTTAAAGAGATCATAAATAAAAATAGGATAATAAAATGTAAGGTTTTATTAGAAAATGATCATATAATCTCCTTCAAATAATATTTTATAATAAACAATCTCTATTAGAATGAGATTGTGAAATAAACCCATAAAATGATCATAATGTTGAAGTGAGTATTAATAAATGAATTGACTATGTGTATAAACTATAAATACACATAAAAAGTGTAAATAAAACAATAGATAGTTAAATTTCATTATACACATAATTATATAATATTAATAATAATGAGAAAGTAATATAACCCAATTAAATGGAATTGAGTTATTAAATTGTTTACCACTTAGTAACTTTTAATTCAAAACCCCTTAGTTGAAATCATTTAAATTGTAAATTAAAATACCATTAATAATGAATTATTCGTGATATTACATTTTTTTAAGGTTGGGGATGAAGCCTCATTTATTATTAAATAAAATCAAAGTCCTCTTTTAACTAGGTAGAGGGAGACCCATTATATAGCCTAAAAACATCCAATAGTTCTTTATCAAAAAGGGACATGCTTTCCAAATGCAGGTATTCATTAAGTTTTAACTTATGATACTTAAGAAAATTCATTAGTCAAGAGGATGGGAGGTCAGACTCATCACACCCTTTTTTGGGGGAATTATTTTCTACTATGGTACTCTCTTTATAGATTTGAGATATTTTCATGAATCTTTATTAATTAACTAAGTATAACATAGGTTTCCCTTAGAATTTTCAATCAATTATTAGCATGTGTGAAATTTAGAATAATCCATATGTATTCAAGGTTCTTAATTAATGGAGACACCCATATGTATTCGAGGTTCTCCATCAATGGTATCCTATCATATAAAATTTAGATATTCTTTTAATTATCATTATGATGATACTAGTTTTTTAAGACACTCGGTGGGGAACTCTAGAATTTATCATCGTAGAGGGAGATGAAAGTTTGTTTTGATATTGGGATCATACCCATAAATGGGATACCTATGTATCCTTGTGAAAGGAATCAGAACCCTCATAGTTTAGTACCACTTAATGGGACACATCATACCTTTTAAGGTCATGTGATAAGGACCTAGCTGTAAATTTCAATTTTATATGGTAAGGACATCTAAAAGAAAGGTGATTAGTCAAGGTTTGGTGTAGTAATTATGCCTAAACAGTCCAAGGAACTTGGAAATAATATGGGTTTCCAAGTAATATTAGACCTTGTTGGGAATATGGCCCAAGGATAACAGGGTTGATTTGAATTTTTGGTTTTGAACCTCAAGGAGGCTTCCTATGTATCCCATTTGGATGGGAATCAAAGCCCGTGTAGTTAGATGAGTCTCATATGAGAGAGTAGTCCCTTGGGAGAAATCAGTTTGGGCTTACTTCCTGAAAAGGATTACTTTGTGATTTGGGGGGTTTAATTTGGGCTTATTCCTAAGGAAGATGCCCAAAATAAGGAAATTAGGGTTGGATTCCTGAAGAGGATATTCAGTGATCTTAGGACCTGAGAAGGCTTCTTATGTATCCCAATTATGATGGGAATCAGATTTCTCGTAGTTCATTCACCATGGGTGTTTGTACAAATTTTGTAATCATCACAAATCTCTAATCCCACGTTAGTCATGCTCGGTGTGAGAAACAAAAGGATGTTAAAGATTCAAAAAAAATACACTCACACTTTTCCTTCTCCACTGGTGGAAGAGGACGGGTCTACAACGACGACAGTGGACTAGGGATAGGCGACCAGGGAAGAGGGCGAGGTGATGAGCATTCCCTCTATTCAATTTATATTGGACAAGGGTTTAATGTAAGGGAGGAGTGAAGGTGAAAGAAGTATAGAGGATCAAGAATGAAACCTCATACTTGAAAGGTTAGGGGCTTACACCAAGATGGCTGCCCTGATGGATCCCAAGAGAGGTGGGAGACTTCTACTTTACTTACATGGAAAAGAAAGTGTGACCCCCAATCTCCCAATTGGGAACCGAAGGCTTTGAGTCTTAGAGACAAAAAGGATAGGACAAAACCTAAACCCTAATCCTCCAAACCAAGATCTCCCCAACACTATTCCTGGGAGAAAGTTCTATGTGAATTTAGATATACAAACCCACATACACTTTATAAATCCTAACCCCATTATAAAAAAATGTGGTAAACCTATAACTATGGATATATAAACCCAAATTTGAGATATGCTGATATGCCTTTCAAAAAGTTTTGATAAGTTAGGAGGTTTTGGTAGAGGTTTCAACGTAATCCCTTTTGGACAAGGGATCTAATGAAGAATAAGCCTTTCCATGAATGTCTTTGAAGAAGGCTTGATAGCTTGTAGACTGAAGGGAGTAAGTGAATCAAAGAAGGGCTCCCAAGTAAGTACTAGAGCGCAAGTATGGGAGTGAAAGTAAGCTTGGGAGACCTGATGTTCACTTAAGTAACAAACAAAATGGATGTTAATAATTAGGCAAGACTTTACTCAATCCTTCAAGAGTATTCACAGGTATTCCTAGAAGTGGGGCGCTCATGTTCCTTTGAGAGGAATAGGTGGCGCGCAAGTGTCTCTGATTTAGGGAGGTTGGGCGCTTTAGGCGTGCAAGTGTTATGGATTTAAAACACCAAAAGTACTTAATTACTATGATCCTCATTCAATTACTTTGCTCAATGTGTTAAATAAATACCTTAAAAGTTTTAAAAGACTTAGGCGAAGAACTAGGGTGACCAGAGTAGTAATTAGGCTTCAAGGAAATTCATTTGTACAAATTAAGGCCCCAAGGGTCTATTTATAGGCCAATAAGTGACCCTGGGTGAAAGGATATTGGGTGCACAAGTGGCTTGCACGCCCGAATTGGGGAGTGCAAGTACCTTGCGTACTGATGGTGTTTTAGCTAGATTGGGGAAACACTTAGAGTACTTAACCAAAATAATAACTTCATTCAACTCCAACATGGTGGTGTGCAGGTGTTTGCGTTTAGGTACCTTGGGCACCACTTTAGGGACTTAGCCAAATTTATTACTGAATACTACGGGGGTTGTTCCCCCACACCCCTACTTAAGATCAGTACTGGGCTATAGTCCCAGCCCTTCGGGCTAGTGCCTTCGCTACCATCACTGACCCCCCATAAACAATTTTGAGTCACACCATAAACTTTTCGATCTCGGTTGAGTAAATTTTGTAGAAAAGTTCATGGGAGACATTTTATGGTGTCTAAAATGATTTAAATACCATATATATTAATTATATATATATGTAAAACCCCAGGTAAATAAAGAATATGACATTTTCATATTTATCCATATTTGTGAATAAAATATTAATATGACTTTAAAGGAGACGCTATGCTCGATGGCATACCCAACACGCAACAACGAGTTTCTTGGGAATCTTACGTTGCACTCTAATAATAAAATAATATTATTTTAAATGGTAGTTAACATGTAGCCGTTGTATTGGTGGGAATGGATATAAATAACTAAAATATGATTATATATGTTTTTAAATGCTTTTACATTTATCCAATAAAAGATAAAGGCTTAAAATACGGAAAGAATTCAATTTTAGGCGTATATGCCCTAGTTTTCACTAAAATTTCACTTATCGCCTTTTGATGGAGAACCGTCATTAAATATATTTTTGTTCACTCTTATACATTCTATTGGACCAAATAAAACTCTTCTTTAGAATTGGGAGATCAAAATTTACTTTGTGTAAATTTTTGGTATCTTTCCGATAAAGTTCAATTTTTAATGAATAGTGTAAAATGTTGTATTTTAATTCAAAACATCTTTTTGATCTAATTTATTTATATGATTAGATTATCTTTTGAATTGTTTTTAAGGTTAAATTAGAATATATTTTTACCATTAAATCCAATAGTGGTCATTGGAATTAATTTCACTTTGAAATCAGACTTAAACTAGTGTCAATCTTTTGATACTTATTATTTCATAAAAACACGCTATTTGCTTTGACAGCGGGAATTAATTATTAAATTAATTAATGTGACTTATATGTTTTGAATTTTGTAAAATAGAATTCATTTTTGAATTCGGAATATCAAATATAGCTTGGGGTGAATTTTTGGGATTTTTCTAAAAAACTTCAATTTTTGATGAATAGTGAAACCACTAAGTGGTACTTATAAAAACTGATTTTTCCGTTTAAATGAAATTTTGCATCTTTGTGTTTTGAATTTCAAAAATCCAACATACATGGTTGTCATTAAGAAGTAAAATTTGGTTCAATGGGATAAAAATAATTTTTTGGTGAATAGTAACTTATTAAGTTTTTAATCGCGATTAGAGGTAATTAGTGTAGTTTAAGGTAAAAATAATGTTTTAATAATATGAAATGAACTTGAAACATGTACTAACCTCATTGGATGTGTAATGGCCGACCAAGAAAACCCATGGGTCAACTTGGGGACCCCATGAAGCCACTTTGGTTGGAAAATGACATTAATATCTTTTTAATTAAAGTTAAAGTAAAAATGAGACAAACATGAAATGTTTTACTAAAACAATTTTTACATGGGGTTATACAAATAATATTTTTGACTATAAATATTCATTGGAAATATAAAAATATTTCCTACATAATAGTATTTTTTTTATAATTTTTAGACATTAAATAAATTAAATTATTTATGACATCACAATGATGCAGTGATGACCTCATTATTTAACGATTTAAATAAAATGGAAAGATAATGTAATATCTAAGACCTACACATGTCCAAAACCTATTGGATGAGTGGATTTAGAACCCTTATCACCTTATACTCGAATTATATAAATGTGGGACCTCTTAAATCTGAATATCATTTTAAAATAAGGTGACTTTTCTTTACTTTCCAAGAGTGCCCCTCCTCTCCTCTTATAAAAGGCCCCCACCTCTACCTTCTTACCCACACTCCCAAAGCCTTTGGCTTGGCCAAACCCTGCCCATTTTGTCTCTCCACTTCCCTCTCTTACTCCTTGAAGCCTCAATTTGGGCAGAAGACTTCCCAAGGAAGCCTTTGAGCTCAAACCAAAGGGAGTTACCCGATTTTAAGGTAATGTCTTCACTTGAGTCCTTTTGTTTTATTTTTTTTCTCCAACCCCCTAAACTCTTTTTATTAATTTCTTCTGTAACAACTCCAGTATCATCAATATACTAGGATGTTTTTATTAGAAGTATTTGAGCTACACTTTCACACACCTACATCTAATGGTTAAAGAACATACTCTTTCCGTGGATGGCGAATTTCGGCCTCCCGAAACGATGATTGTTCAACATTATTTTAACACCTTCAAAGGTGGCCATTAAGATGACACTATATTTATATATGATATATAATATGTTTATGTTTTCCTTAAGCCTCTGTATTTTTCATTTTGGTCATACCTTTATGGTTTCCATTATGGGTAAACGCGATATCTTCATTTAAGGAAGTGCGGACTACCGCCCCCTCAAAGTGATGTGATTCGTTAATGCCATATGTGGGACGTATAAAGGATGGATTTAAAGTTATTATATATGATTTTATACTGGAATTATAATATACCTCTATATCATTATTATTCCATTCCATAAAAATATGAAATAGAAATGAAAGTAGCGTTCATGCGTACGTACGGCTTACCGTCTCCATGAACGGTGCATTTCATTTCTTATCCCCAAATGTAATGTACTATTATAAGTACATGTATATAATGGATATATATGATGAATGATACATCTAAATGATGAATATAATTCTGGAATTAAAATATACATACCTCTCATTTAGTTTTAATTCCATTAATATGACATAGAAATGAAAGTAGCGTTCATGTGTACGTACGGCTTACCGTCTCCATGAACGGTGCATTTCATTTCTTACCTCTAAATGATTATGTAATATTATAAATACATGTATATGCTGGATATATATGAAATATAGGATATACAAATCAGTAATGTCATTCTGGATATAAATAAACTTTGACCACACGAACAACATGTAATTGTAAGAAGTCCACTTTCGACTTAAGAACCAAATATCGACAAAACAAACATTATTAACTTAATGATTACATAATGTTTATAACATGGAAATAAGTGATATAAAAGGAATAATAATCTTTAAAAAGGTTCTTAATAAAGTAGAAATTAACTCAAGTTTATTATTCAGGATGTTAAAGAACGCTCGAGTCAAGTCGGACCCGAGGTAAGGGATCCTACTCCTCTCTTTCTTTTTAAGTACACTCTTTTATGTCATTCCTTCTAAGCTCATCTTTCTTGTTATTGTGAAGTTCTTTTATATTACTCTTACTATAATTTTTATGTTCATATGGTGATAGACCCTATTCTCTCTCATCAATCCATTTTGGAAGTTTTGAGTGGTGCCGTTAGGCTGCCGAATTTTCGTAAGAGATCTAACCTCTATCTTTCTCTTTAAGTACTCTCCTTTATGTCACTTCTTTTAAGATCCTCTTTGTTATGATGGGGGATGTTATTTTATATTCCTCTTTCTGTAAATTTTATTTTAATGTTATGAGATACCCTATTTGATCTCATAAATCCATTTTTGGAAGTTTTAAGTGGCGCCGTTAGGCTTCCAAGTTTTCGTAAGGGATTTTTCATCTCACTTTTATTCCCGTGAGATTTATGCTACATTTGCCACAATTTCCTTTGAGTGGTGTATGTACTGCCCATTATTTTATTCATTGTTTAATATACTTTTTTTTATGAGTATTTACATCAATGTTGTATTTTCCTTCTTTCACGAGGTGTATGTTTCGAAAGATACCCATGTCGGTAAGGGAACCTTTCACCCTCCTCTTTTTAAAAGACTTCTTTTGTTGGGTATTTTAATTTACATATTGTTATTTTGGGATATGTTCTCATATATCCTTATTGATGTAAATTTTATGTCCATCTAATGAGATACCCTTTTTTTATCTCTCATCAACTCATTTTGATGTGACATCGTTAGGCTGTCAAAGGAACTTCTTATCCCAATTTCGATTTCTTTGGGTTCAACATGTAGTTATTGAATATGTCATCTTTTGAATATGTGTGAATGACCATTGATTATTTTACACTTAATATCCACTTATATTTGGTGTATTCGTTTGTCACACATAATTATTTAATTGATTTATCCTTAAACCAAGGATACCGTCTTTGTAAGGGACTTCGTCTCAATCTCCATTCATTGAGGCATATTTTGTTTTATACAGAACCTTCTTTTATACGGTGTATAAACCCCTTTGACTTTTACGTTTATCCAAAAAAGAATCTTTTTTATATGAAGCGTTTTACTAAATGACAAAAGGGAATGTTTTTGTCGTACGTATGCGGCGAAAATGACTTCTCCGCCGCCGTGACCATCATTTGAGTTTCAGATTCTTCTACAAGCCATACCTTCTTTTTAAAAGAAAAATAAATACCATGTTTTACTTTTCTTTTATTTTGGTATTGAAAATGGTTTTCATAATGTATTTATATCAATTTATTGTATTGATATCTTGTTATTGAAAGGTGGAAAGGTTATGTTTCCTTTATGCGTGTTTTATATGATAAGATTATGTTATGGTTCTTGGTCATTGTTATGAAGACGGGTGGTTCTGTGATAAACTAAGGGTGGGTGAGCCCGATATAGCTCTCCAATGTATTGGTTAACGCGAAGGAGTGAAACTTTAAGGTTTCTCCGAAGAGATTTAGGGAATATACTGTGATGGGTATTCCAAAACATAACCAAGAGGGTTACTCCCTATGTAAGAATGTTATGAATGCCTCAAGTTACCTTTTATGTCTTATGATTTATATGTTTTATTCATGATTTGATGAGGTATGTTAAAGTGCCTATGTTTTATGGGTAAAGTATGGTTTCATTCTTATGTATATATGAACGCATGTTTCCTTTCCATATTTTTTATAACCCTTACTGAGCTTTTTATGCTCATCCCAAGTTTTTGAAATGTTTTTCACAGGTCAAGGGAAAGGTACGTGATGTGATGATAGTGTCAAGGATGTGTCAAGAAAGAATCCATGTTTTATTTCAAATATGTTTCAGTCGATGGGAATAATGAATACTGTCTTTTATGTAACCACTTTGTTTAAATGTGGAATGTAATGCAAGTTTTATGATCTAATTCTCTAAAACTCTAAACCTGAAAAGATCCTCAATGTGTAATATTGTATTAACTAAAGATTAAGTAAGGTTTAAGGCTGGGGACTTATAATATATCTATAATAATCCATAAAATTTGGTTATAGGAAATGAAATGCGACATTCATGGAGACTGTGGTTGTACGTACGGATGAACATTGCTTCCTTTTTATTATCATATTAAAGAAATAAAATTAAATGATATATATATATATATTCTTTCCATTATCATATTTAAATCCTATATATAACATGTGTTTATTAAACTCATCCTTAATTTATTCCATGTGAAGTGTGAATTAATCACATCACTTTGTGAGTCGGTAGTCTGCAGTACACATGAACGACGTTATCGTATTCCCAAAAAATGTAAAGCATGAAGTTATATATTATGTAATAATTTAAAAGGCATAAATACATAATAAATATCATATATATAATATAAAATATTATTTTCATCATTATTACCAAACTTGATATATGGTAATAGAAAAATGAACGACATCGGTTTACGAGGCAGTAGTCCACTATACACAAGAACGATGATTTCATAACCCATTTGATGGAAGTGTGTAATTTTTTAGGTTATAACATTAATATAAAAGTATATAATTATACTTAAGTTAATTATGCTATTATAAAATAATGATAAAAAAATATTTGAAAGAGTTGAATAAGGAAATAAAATTAAAATGCTTTTAGAAAAACATTACCTCTTTTTTGGGTGTCCTCCTTAGGTTTTCACTAATTACTTAATAAGATGGATTTATTACAAAAATAAGTCTTATAGTATGAGGAGCATGAAGTTGGTAAGTGAATTGGACAACTTTTGAAAAATCCAAATGGATTGGGAGGTGTTAATAAGTGAGGGGAGCAAGTGCTCTTTTATAGTAGTGGAGGAGTGACATTCTTGTAAATACCAAAAAGTAAAAACTATTGTGAGGTCTCTCTTACCTCATGTGACTTCAATAATGAACCCGTTTTGATAAAATATGGTATATGGTATAAATATGGATATAAAATTGGGTCTGTACATGTTTTGGGTCATTTCCACAACTTATTTTTCTGATTTACCACTAAGTAAACTCATTTTTACCTTTATCATTGTGATTAACATTAACTATTTTTTATAATAAATTTTGTCAAAAAATAATTTAACTATATTAGATATTATAAATTATTTTTATTACAAATATGGAATCCATTTTTCTAAATTTTACTAATTTAAAATTAACCCTGCAGACGTGACGACAAAACACATTTTTAAAGTGAAAATGTTCAAAAGATTGAAATATTTTTATATCAAAAATCACTATGAAATTAATTCCAATTACATAAATTGGATTAATATATTTTTAATTTATCTAATTTAAATTTAAAACCAATTTAAAATTTTATTTAACATTATAAATTATTTAGATGAAAAGTCAGTTTTCAATTAAATTCAATATTTTTCTCTATTCATCAAAAAATGATACTTCTCGAAAAAATACCAAAAATTCACCCTAAACTAATTGTTATATTAAGATTTAAAAAATTAATTTTATTTTTTAAAATATAATTTATTAAATTATCAAAATTTAGTTTTAAAACAAGTGCGTCATTAAAAGGCAGCAAAATCATCTTTAAAAAATAGAGTTTTTAATACGTAAAATTGGATTTGTTATTATCTTATTCCAAAAAATCTAATGTATGAATGTAATTTTTTTATTAAATATATAATATATAAATTTTATTATTATAATCCACTATTAATAATTAATTTAATTTATTAAGATGAAACACCTTTGGAATATAAAAAAAATTATGAAAAAAACTTTTCCTTTATATTCAGTTGGTATTTATATTCATTTATAATTAATTAGTAACCTGTGAATTCAACCATATATTTTTATAAGTTAGTTAATGACATTCATAACTTCCAATTTCACATCAAGGAGACAACTATCATTTTAAATAATAATATTAATAGTGTATAGTTGTTCAGTAAAACTCGGTCTTGCGTGTAATGAAAGCTTTCAAAGGGACTTGGTGTTACATTCATTTTGAGCTATAAAATGTTTTTATTTAAAATAGAAAATATATCATAGGGTCTCAAGATTTTATATTTCATTCTACTATTGGTGTTCTATGTCATATATGCTATTAAATAAAATGTTATTCATTTATAATTTCATATTGTTACAATAATTGGTTTTAAAAGTATAATTGATGTATAAATATAATAATTATATCATTATTATTATTCTAAAGATGTTTAAATAATATCCACTTTGATCATATTCAACCTAACAAGTTTATTTCTGATACATAAGGTGAATATGGTAAAAACATCCGACATAAACTTAATCGATTATGTAATTGTATATAACATTATAATAAGTGAAATAAAATTAATAATAAACTTGAAAATCATTCTCATAAAAGTAAATAATTAACATAAGTTTATTATTCAGGAAGATAAATACACACGTGACAATTCTGACTCAAGATAAGGGACTTCATCTCAATTTCCTTTCATTGAGGCATATTTTGATGTTAGGAAACAATATTCTTTTATGAGGTTTATATACAACCCCTTTGACATGTTATATCATGAATTTATCTATTATAATGGTATTTAATGTTTTTTAATATTATTATTTAATGGGGCTTATGATTAAAATATTTTCAAAGTAATAAGGGACTTTTATTCTAAATAAATATTCTTTTAAAGTTTTATTTTAAACTCTCTTTCTCTTATGTGTCCATATTTTTAATATGATTTTTGAAATATTTTATATAGATATAAAAGATTAATGATGTTAATTTCATGTCTCTTTTAATTTATTTAAAATTATTTCAAAAGGAATAATTTTAAATGTTTTAAGAAAAACGTTTTATAAAATGAAAAATTGAATGTTCTATTTTTAAATTATATGATGACAATAACTTTTCCAACTATCATGAATTTTATTTTATTTCTAGATTCCTTTGAAAGATTATATGTTTTATTAAATGAAAAACACTCTTTACCCTTTTTATGGAAATAATTTGTTTTCAAATAGGTAATAAATGATCTTTTTAAAAGAATTATAATTCCCTTTAATGGGTAAAATGTTATGTTTTTTTAAAAGGTTTTTCATGGGTTTTCATATTTTTCACCGGACTAATGTTTTTCTTTATTTTTATACACTTGACAGAGCTTTTTGTGTTCATCCCACATTTTTAAAATGTTTTTCACAGGATTTAAGGATGGGTAAGGGAAAAAAGAGGTCAATCTGAAACTTGTGAAGAGTTTTCATGAAAATAAATCATGATTTATTTTAAAAGTTTTATATTACGTGAAAAATGGATACTAAAAAGAAGTGATAATTTTTTATTTTATTATTTTACTATGTATGATTTATAGCCAGATTATGTAAAACTATAAACATGAAAAGATCAAAAAATGTAAGATAATTAATTATTGAATTAAAAATCAATATTATGTAATG
The DNA here is from genome assembly GCA_963277665.1 of Viscum album. Classification (NCBI taxonomy): domain Eukaryota; kingdom Viridiplantae; phylum Streptophyta; class Magnoliopsida; order Santalales; family Viscaceae; genus Viscum; species Viscum album. Next base: position 649,519,913 of record OY728137.1, on the reverse strand, counting down.
TTTAAGGATGATACCTTATATATTAGTCCCTTCAAGATATTAAAACAATTAAGCTCAATCATCCAGTAGTTTACTTCAATAGGAAGTTGAGCAATGAAGCACCAGGGCTCAATTTAAAACTTATACAACACATAGGAGATAAAAAAAAAGTCATGTTACATCTACTTCACTTAATTCTTGGTCATTTTATACACCAAAATAACAACATATATATTCTTCATAAATTCAGTGGAAGAAATTTTATTATACTATTAAAATAAAAACCATGATATATAAAAATAAGCATTAAAAGAATAAGAAACAGTAAATATATCCATAAAGGTTGGTAAAAAATTCATTTTAATACTCCCATAATTCATGTGAGACTAGTTATTAATATACCAAAACAATTACAATTTGAACTTTTCATTTATTCCACACATTCAAAGCATTCATGCTTATTTTCAAGAAAAATGATTCACATGTATTTTTCATAAAAGTGAGATAATTAATATCCTTGTGAGTTATTTCTAGATATTCTGAAAAATGAATCGCATGCTAAAAAAAGAATAAAATTTAGAACAATTAATATCATTATAAATTCCCTTGATAATAATCAAGAAAACTCATCATATTTCAACAGATTTGAATTTGGATATTTCATGTTTGAAAATTTTAGCGTCAATATTAGTTCATGTTAAATACCATGAAAATCCTATTTAATTATATTTCCATATAATCAAGAATAAAATTAATGATAGTTATTTATCCCAATATATCATCAAAATATAGTAGAAAATTGTTCTGAAAAACTGAAAATTTCAAACTAAAAACTTTTAGAATCTTCTAACCAATTTTCAAACTTTATAGAGATCTATTCGTAGTTTTATGTATTATAATTAAATGTATATAATTTTTGTTATATTTCCAAATCAGCAAGAATCAATAAATTTAGAGTTGTTTATTTAATTTTATGGATGAAATATACAAGGTAACTAATTCTGTAAAATCAACTAATTGTAAAATTGGATACATAGATTTTAGCTACGTGGGAGATTTGGCTATATGGGTACAATAATTTGGCTATGTGATAATAGTAAAAATACCTATATAAATGATACTTTAAGGTCTCAAATGACACTTTTATCATAGGAACACTTCATGAGACTTTTGGAACATGTTATAAGAAATCAAAACATGAATTATCAAGATAAATTAATTAAATAATAAAAAGTTATAAGAAAATTTAAGAATTATTTTAATTAATATATAAAATAAACTAAAGAAAACTCTTAATAAATCTATGATAATAAAATATAATCAATGAAAAGATTAATAAGAAATAATTAATATAATGTTTTGATAATCAAAACACTTACTTTATTTAGACATAAATAGATCTTTGTAATTATCATTCAAGGAGCCACTCAATATTCTCTCCCTTTTTTGATAATTAAAAAACCATTTATAATTTTAAAAATTCTCCCCCCTTTTGAAATTATTAAAAATATAAAATTTTAATAGAAAAATAAACTCTTCTAAATTAATACTCAAAAATTAATTAACTTTAAATATAAATATACAGATAAAAAAGTTATATTTCATAACTTTCTTAAACATATATATTTCAAAAACATATATCAATGCTCCACTTTAAAACCTTACAACACTATATTTTGTGCATAATTTTACAACTTGTTTGTTAAAAATAATAATAACACATTTATAAAACATCCTTTTATGAAAACTAAAAGTTTAAACATTAAGTTAACATCATTCAGTATGTATGAGAAGTCATAAAACAATAATATAATGAACAAATTTTTATAGAAATTAAAATTTGTTATCCAAAAATATAGATTCCATATTTCACCAGATTTTATGGAAAAATGAAAATTTGGACATGTAAATAAGCATGATCACCCCCCCTAAAATTTAAGTATAAAATATGAGTCTCCATGAGTGTAATAGAATCAAAATGTTTCTATAAAATAAAACTAAAGTTGTTTTAGCATACACAAACCGTCATTAAAAAATGAAAACATGAATATATTCTAAAACCATGATAATTCATGCTCAAACTTATTTAAAAACAAATTTATAAGTTGAAAATATTACATGTTAATCATAGATAACTAATTATATTCAAAAACTCATAAAATTACCTTTAATGTACTATGATATTCACTAATTTACATAATTAAAATTTCAGTATACCTAAACAAAAATACATAGCATATTCCAATATTCTTAAAATAAAATAATTTTATATGGAAAATTAAATAATCAGAATAAGGTTTTCTCTCCCATAATTGATTCATTTTATATATCAATTAAAACAATTTAAAATTCAAATAAGAATCTCCACCTAAATTCCAGCCCAAATAAAATAGTGAACAAAAATTTTAAGTTCACATATTTAAATTTATAAATAATATTTAAAAAAAATATTAACTCTCCCTAAACTAATTCTCTTTTAAAAAAAATCAAAGTATTATGAGAATAATTTAAATTTCAGTAGTGAACAATCCTCCAAAAACATAGTTTAATATCACAAGGATCCACGAAACATGTCATAAGGTATTCAAAAAAATTTAAAAAGCAAAAAAATGATAATATCATACAAGTAAATCATAATTTACAAATAAGATAACATATTTACTTGCCATATAGAGATATTAAATAGGTTAAAGTGCAAGAAAAAATAATAACATGGTATCATCCAAAAAATTATTCAAGCTTATAATTCATATGTTGGAATTCTAAGGATAAAAATATAATGGCATTCATGGTGAAAAAAAGAGTCATAAGTTATATATTACCTCGGTATAAAGAATTAATTAATTTTACACGAAGCAGAATACATACCTTTAGAAACCCAAGAAGTAGATGGTTTAGATAATTTAACCTAGAAATATTATTTTGACATGAAATTTTCTTTGTGAACAAAATATTGAGTGAAATTAAAAGAAAAATCACAAGCATAATGACCATAAGTTCCACATTTAAAATAATTAACTGAAAAATTTCTAGCAGAATTACCTTTCAAAAAATTATTTCTAAACATAATAGGAATAAAATAATCACAACTAAGTTCATTCCTTTTATCATTACATTTATTGAAATAAGATGTATTTCTAATATTAATATTTGAATAAAATTTATTATAAATTTTCATTTTCAAGAAATCCATTTCATTTCTAACTTTAACTATTTCATTCTTCACCCTTTCATTTTATTTTTAACAAATTCCAAATCATAACAAACTTTTTCATGTGAGTAATAAGCTTTGTTTCTAATATTTTAATTTTCCTTTTTAATATTTTTATATTGATCCTCAATGTATAATCTAATAATAAATTAACCCTTCCTTCTTGATATTCATTATTCTTAGAAATAAAATCTTTAATCTTATCATTTTTATATTTAAGCTTCAACATTTTTTAATCAATATTCAAGTTTCTAAAATTTTCAATTTCAAGAGATAAAAAATTATTATATTCAACAAATTTCATAAACTTAGAAGATAAGATAATTTATTTTCTCAAAACCTTCTATATTTTAATTTGATTTACACATGTATATAAGTCATTTATTTTAGTTTATCTTCATATGAATCACACGTTTTCTTTAAATCTTCAATACTTGGCTCGTAATTTCTAGAATTGATAGAATCATGAAAATTAGAACTGAAATGACTATCTTTAATTATAATTATCACAAATATATTTCCATATTTTATATCATATAAACTAATATCACTTGAACACAAATATGGAGGTGAAAATTTTACCTTATAGTTTTTTACAAGAAATGAAATATTACCATTTTCTTTAGGTATTTTTTCATTTTTGAATGAACTTTCAAAATCACTCAAAGTATTCACATCTTTCATTTTTTTTCTTGACCATCCTTTTATTTTTTATCTTTAGAAAATTAGGTTTAATATTTTCTCTCTTCATGTAGCCATAAAAAATAATATTATAATAATATAAATTCAAATGTGAATTTCCTTGAATGATATTCCCTTACAAAAAATGGTGTTTTTCATTTTTCTTGGTTGGATGATATTTTTTAATCGATCCTATTTTTTATAATTATAGAAAATATATTTCATGTAATCTTATTCTTCAAAGGTATTTTTCTCAAGATATTTCCAAATCTCATAAATAGTGTTGAAACTACCAATTTTGTCTGAAATATTTTCAGTAAAAGAGAGATAAAGAATATTCATGACCTTATAATTAAAATTAAATTTAAATACATATTCTCCTTTAAAATAAACCATATAATATTTAATTAAATCATAATATTTAATCACAATATCCCAAAATAAAATATCAATACTCTTTAGATAAGCTTCCATCCAGATCTTGCACTGAGAATACTCACTACTATTGAAATTTTGTGGCAATGTTGAATTCAAACCACTTTTATTCTTCAATTAATCCATCACTAAAAAATATATTTTATTTATTATTATTAAGGATAAGTATAAAAAGTTATCACAATCAATATAAATAATCAAATGAAGTGAAATATATCCTTAAGAGAACAAAGCTATAATACTAATTGTGTGCTATCAAACGAAGTTACAAATTAACTAATTCTCTAAGAGGTCATAATATAATACCAATTATTAGATATCTGGAATATCAACTAACTATATTTATCCTTATAATATCCACCCTTTGATACCAATTTTTAGGTCCCAGAGAGGTGATGTAAATAGACAAGAGGGGGGTGAATTGTGTTTCATTAAAAAGTAATCAGAGGTTAAAATTTAAGAGCAGAAAGTGATTGGTCCAAATATTAAACAATTAAACAAAAATAATATAAGAAATTATAGATGAAAGATAAATTATAAAGTAAAATATGAATAAAAAATATTTTTATAGTATTTTGGATCTAAATGATCCTACATCTACTCTTCACACATCAACCCGGTTTATGACACTCACTATGCAACCTTTTTCACACTTAGAGGATCAACCCAATTCCATTTTCTTTTATGGGTTTAAAAAAACCCAAACTTTTGTAAGATAAGACCCAAACTAGACTTTTGCAGGATCAATACTAACCTTCTTCCTTTTTTTAGGTTTAGAAAGAACCCATACTTTTACGGGAGAAAACCGAACCCGGACTTTTACAGGTGTAGACACAACCTAGACATTCATAGGATTAGTCCTAACCTATTCTATGTTGTGGGTAAATAGAAACCTAGACTTTTAAGAGGAAATTCCAATACCAAATATACCTTTTTTTATGGTATATCAACCCTATGTAGGACTCACTAAGTGATACAATACAACCCAGAAAATTAAAATACAATGAAAGAATAAAATAGTTTCACCCAGTGAATAATTGTCAGTGAAGATACTAAATTTGGATAAGGTAGTGATTAGGCCATTCAAGATGTTGAAATAGTGAAGATCATCCATCTAGTAGTTTACTTCAGTAATAATTTCAACAATAAAGTGCTAGGACTCAGTTTCAAACTTATGCAACATATATAAGATAAAGCAGAGTCACATCACATCTACTTCACTTCAAGATTTAATCCTTTTATAAAAAAAAATAAAAATGGATATTTTCTTCATAAATTACATGGAATAATCTTTTATTATACTTTAAAAATCAAAAATATTCTATACAAAAATAACTATTATAAGGATAACCAATAATAAATATATCCATAAAGGTTGATAATAAATTCCTATTAATATTCCTATAATTCATGTGAGAGTATTTCTTAATATTCCAAAACAATTTTAATTTTAACTTTTCATTTATTCTATACATTAATACCATTCATTATTATTTACTAGAAAAATGATTCATGTGTATTTTTTCATAAAAGAGAGATAAATAATTTCATCATGAGTTCTTTCTCGATATTATAAAAAAAAAACTTTCTATACAAAGAATATAGTTTCTCATAATTAATAGTACTGTAAATAATAAGAATTAATATCATTGTAAATTTACCAAATAATAATTGAGACAAACTCATCATATTTCAAAAGATGTGAATTTGGATATTTTAGGTTTGAAAATTTCAGCATCAATATAGTTCATACTAAATCCCATGAGAATCATATTTAATTCATAATTGATCAACTTAAAAACTATTATCATGGATAATATATAATTAATGACTAATTTTAGAATAAATAAAACACTAATATTGTTATTAATAAACTTTCATAAAAATGATATGTGAAACACTACACAAAATAGATCATATTTCAAGTTATTACAAAAACCTATTGAAACATGAATAACCACGTAGGAAAATTCATGTAGGGGATTTTAAAATAGAAACTTTTAAATACATAAGTGAATATACATATCTGAATATATTTAATAGAATTCACTTAACTGATTTAACATTAGTGAAATCGTATAGTCATTTCACGTACCTGATTTCACATATATATTTACACAAGGGAATTTACATAGCCATTTTACATAATCTAATTCACATAAATGTTTCTCACTACGTAGAAAATTTATTCATCTTGGAAAATCCATTCACATAGCTAAATAACCACATATTAATTTCTCACATAAGTGAATTTCTCACGTATCCAAATCTACTCAAGCAATTCTAGAAATCTATAAATAGATTATATTATCAAATTTCAAACTTAAAAAGTCCTTCTAACAGTAGAATTTTACTTAGATCCAGTTGAATTTTATTTATAAAATTTAATTATATTTCCATATAATAATGAATAAAATTAATCAGATTTATATATCCTAAGAATTATTAAAATAAAATAGAAAAACTATTCTAAAAAACTAAAGATTTCATACTAAAAACATGCAGTAACTTCGAACCAAAGTTCAAACATGATATAGGTAGATTCATAGTTTTATGTATTCTAATTAAATGTATATAATTTTTTTATATTTCTTACTCATCAAGAATAAATCAATTTGGATTTGTGTATCCAATGTTATGTCCAAAATACAGAAGGTAACTGATTCTAGAAAATCAACTATGTGGTAAAATTGGCTATATGAGAACAATACTTTAGCAATGCGGGAATAGTGAAAAACATATATAAATGATATTTTAAGGTCTCAAATTGAATTTTTAGCCTTCAAAAACTTCACGATACTTGTAGAACATGTTACAAGAAATCAAAATATTAAATATCAAGATAAATTAAGTAAATAATAAAAATATATAACCCAAGCTAAGAATTATTTTAATTAATACATAAGATAAACTAAAGAAAAAATATTAATAAAGATATTATAAAATAATATAATCAATGAAGAAATTAATTGTAAATAATTAAATAAATAATGACAAACTAATACAATATAATAATTCTATAATAAATTATAATTACACAAATCAAATTATTTAGACTTATGCTAAAATAAAACAAGTGTTGTGGTTATCAAAACACTATATTAAGATTTTAAATAATCATGTTTGAGAGAATAAAACAAATAAATTTTTTTAATTATCCATCCAAGAAGTGTTACAATGAGACACTCAATAATAGTGACCTTAAGTTTTATTTTTAAACTAGGTTAACCCAATTTACTCTTTACCAAGGTGATAAATTTACCAACATTACTATTAATAATCAAAAAAAAGGGACCACTTTAAAAAAAATTAACTCCTAATTAAAAACATAGAATCCATTTTTTAAATTCAATTTCTATAAATGTTATAAATTCATTTTAAAATAATTGTGCAAAATGGGACAAAAATTATTTTTTATAAAAATATATTTTTAAGCATAAAACTTGATTTATTCCTATCCATGTTGAGAAAAAACATTAGATGAATGTTAAAAAAAATTATTAAGTATATAATATATATATTTAATTAAAACCATTCACCAATAGTGATTAATTTAATATATTAATATAAAAACATATTGCACGCATCACAACATTCTTTTTCCATAAAAACAACTCCTTTATTTTAAAATAATTTTTTATTTTTATTTCTAATTAATTAATAGCAAATGAATTCATTTTATTCATATGTAAACCATATATTTTTAATAATTTATTTAGTATAATTCATGCCCGTGACTTTAATGGCTAGGAGATAAATGTCACATTAAATAATAATATTTTAATAGTATAGCATGGTTCTTTTAAACTCAGTATTGCATGTAAAGCAAGTTATCAATGAATTTTTTTATAGAGAATGATATCATAAAATATTGTGGTGTTACTTATAAGCATCAATCAATCATTCCCTCAATGATGATCTCGTGATGATAAATCATTAGTGAGAAACATTTGGGCAAATCCAATGTGTAATCCCCAACTTGTCTTCATGAGGCCATATTCCCTATGAAATCCAACTGAAAGGGTTATATTCCCTATGAGGCCCACATCAAGGTGGTTGATGCATAAGCCATGATCAATCCGCTAACATTTCCTCTTTCACAATACACATATCCACGTTATATGAATGTTGGATCTCCTTTAATGGGAAAGGGACCAAGGATTGAGAGGGCCTAAATCCCCTAAGAAGAATCTCCACTCATTCTCTTAGGGCCTTAAGGGTGTAAAAAAGTCACTTTTCCTAAGGTCCTCTATATGAACTCAAGATGTTGCACCCTTATAGTCCCATATGAACTGGGTTTCATGATTTAGTTACTTGAACCCAAGTATCCCATTTTTCTTATAAATATACCCATTGGGATCCAACTTTCACATGAGATTACAACCTTATGGAAGATAGATTTTTACTCATTGATCCCTTCACCCCAACTCCAAATCCCCCTTAAAGTTTCCTATAAATCTTTAAACCAAAGTTAATTAACTTTAGTTAATGGAAATCAAGTCATACAAAGGATAAAACCATCATGAAAGACCACTTTACCTCTAGTATTATTACACTAGGGAGGAGGAACCACCTCTTTAGCCATATAATAGTGTCATTTACACTAATAAGAATAACCTTTGATAGAAATAACTAGGGAAAAGAAACCCTATATCCTACATTAGGGGAAAAACCTTTTCTATCCCTCACTAAAAGGAAGCAACCCCTATGCCCTACACTAAGGATAACTAAATTTTCTATCCATTAATATAGAGAATCAACCCATAATCCCTCACTTGGGAGAACCATATTTGGTAATACCTCACCAGATAGAAGACACATCTTAGCCCTAAAAATGGGGAAAACTCCTTTATTATTTCATATATTAGGATATCATGTACACCCTAAGTCCAAGGATGGGGAATCTCTGCATCCAGGTCTTCTACCTGGGTACCAAAGTATCGAGGCCTTCTCTAAAACCACCAGATCCACATGATTAAGGAATTCTCACCAGCACACACTCCTTCAATAATGTATTCCCATGATAAAGGGCTAGTAACACTTATTCTACTTAATAGATAATGACCTTTTTGGATTTTAAATCATGTATCCTCATGATAATGAGGGTCTCTATCATAGGGGAATTGATGAAGCCACTCATATATCTTATAACACAACCTGGATAACCCAGACCTGAGCTCTGTCAACCTGATAACTTGGTGGATGTCTTGTTCCACCAAATGATATATAATAATTTGTGATTCCTTTTTAGGAGTAATCCCCAACTATATTTTCATTGATTATTTCATCACTATGAGACATCAATGGTCTAGGAGCACCCACATTTGGGAAACATACATTTATGTATAAGTCCTACTCATTATTTCCCAAATCCAAAGTATCACCTGGCCCTCAAACTAGGTGTAAGACCTATCCATGACATCATCAAGGGAAGTCATCATAGTCTACCTAATGAGCATTCTTCCAATGGGAAATCCATTCATAAGATGCAACATATCTTCCTCAAAGTTCCATATTCCTTGCAAGTCATAATATTTAAAAGGGATATATTCCTGTATAAGTATATATGGTTTGACAATGCATAATCCCCACTCAATACTCTATTATTACCCATTTCACACCTTGTAAGTCCTTACCACATAATGTTAAACTACAAAGTACTGTCCTGCAGCATGACCATAAACATTGTGCCTCAAACTATGTAGGCTTTCATTCTTGTTTCAACAAGATACATAGGATGCCTATCTAAGGTTCAAAACCAACATTTAAAACCTTCTCTTTATTGGTTAATATTCTTAATGAGGTCACTCCCCAACTAGGAAGACCATATTCTCTCTGTTTAATCACCATATACCTTTCATTCAAGTCATATTACATATAAACAATTAGTGGTCCATATCCTCACTATCCAAAATAACTATGTACCTAATGGGTATATATTACCTATAAACAAAACCCATCCTCATTATTCTATGTTCTATTTTATGTAAACCAAAAATGGGCGCCTATGCATAATTAAAACACTAACTTTTTCTAATAATCCTTCGACTATTAGTCAATCAATCATTGTTACATGACCTTAAAAGGAACCATGATGGTCCTTGTCATGTGAAGTTAAAATGTAAAAAATGTTATATTAATTGAAACTTAACTATGTGGGTTCTTATTTATTTCATGAGGATACATAATAAGCCTTTAATATATGTCAAATACTGACATCATAAATACCCAATGCCTTCCTGAATGGAAATAAACTCTAGAGTGACTAACTATTTAGATTTAAACCATTGTACCCCAATGTTAATCATCACTAAGTAATAAGAAAAAGATAGAGAAACTATAATACATATAGATGGTACCAAATATGGATAACCTTTGATACATATTGATGTTTTTATAAGCGAGTGTCCTCAAATACATAACAAATGTTCATATCAATGTGTTGTTTTGATTCATTGTTGGCATAAGTGTAACCAGTATCGCACTATAATTTAGGTATGATTAATGAATATGAATTAAATATATAATAGAGTCCTTGAGTATAAAACAATTCCCCATAAAAAGGTTTGGATGATACTGAACTCCAATCCTCTTGACCAATTCATATTCCAAGGTGTCATCAGAAAAGTCCTAATGGCCACCTTTCTTTGGAAAACAGGTCTGCATCGACTCAAATTTACATTATGTAGTCACATAAAAAATTTATATTATAAAACAATAGTGAAACTAATGTAAAATATATATAATATAAAAATAAATGAATTACCATAGGCATTAAGAATTTTTTTCCTAACTATGCCCAAGTTCTTTCAGAAAAAATAATAGTGAACCTATTGGGAAATCTATGTTATAATTTAATAAATGATTTACCATAAGTATAATTCATTTTTTCCCTAGACACACCCCAAGTTCCATTATAAACAAGAATGTTAAACCTAATACAAATCCTTTAACCATTATAAGCCTTTTACAACCAAGCATAGAGCTATTTTGTTTGGTGTGTTTCATAAAAACAAAAATAGTGAACCTGACATGAATACTTTAATCACGAAAGGGATCAATTGAAAATTCTCTTACTTTTGATTCTATATTAATGACTTTTGTTATTTTTATTTTCTAATCCTTATATTAATTTCCAAGAAAGACCCCCCTTTAATCCAAAATAATGAAATCATCAAGATTTCAATCATATTCCACAACCATTTCAAAATCTATAGCCCCCGTGACCAAGAGGACGACTTTACCTATGAAACATATTCAATTAAAAGTTATGAATATTCTTGTTAGGGAGTAATGCCTCAATAGTACTATTCATACCTTGGATAAAGCATGTGAGTGACACTAGGAGTTGAAACCTCATGTATCTCCATGTTAACAAAGGGATACCACGATAGAGAAGTAGGTGGAACCCATTTCCGCCTCCAATAACTTTGGAAGCATATCACTATAGTGGGACAATGCATACCTACATTATCATAGGGAGTAAAAGATGCCACCTATGATATTTTCATCACATAGAAATTGTAAAAGAAGTTTCTTATCATCAATATCCACCACAAATAACACTGTGTGACCTCAACTCCTTAGGGGTACACTGAGGAAGCTTCCTAGGACACCCTAACCCTGATCACTCAGGCCCAAACATCTAGAACGGGGGACCATTAGGGGAAACCAACCCAATAATGATAAGAGAATATGAATTTCCATGTTCCAGGTAAATAATAACTCTAACATACTCTAATTAGTATGGAAGAGCAACCTCCTAATACTACTCATATTGAATAAGTTTCCTAATACACCCAAGCAGCATTAGGAGGAAGGAGTTGACATGTCCCAATATCCACCCATGTGAAGGCACTTATCTTATCCCTCTCATCTGAAGCCCATTGGAATATCCCAATGATGAGATAAGGAACATAGTGTGCTCATATTACCATTATCACCAAGGAATGAGTTGATATCCCCATTCCCACTATAGAATCCCACCATTATATTTCAGTGAAAATTTAGGGGTAGACTCATATCCCTTCCCATTCCTTATAAAGTTTCTAACACATCCTAGTAGTGGTATATGAAGACCAACATCATCATGTACTGATGAACAATAGGGGAAGTCACATATTCTTACCCCCACCAGTAGGATATCTCATTAGCACATAATGAAAGTTACCCTAGATTGGGCTAATATTCCCATTACAATTGAAGAGGATTGACAAAATATTCCTATGAAGAGTGAAGAATCAAATTGGTATTATATCCTTATTCCAACTGAAGTTTTCTAGTATTATTTGAGAACCACTTCAAGGAAGAATCATATTCAAGATGATATCCTAGAATATCATAAATATATTTTGGAAGTCTCTCTAGAATAGGCTCATATCCATGTTCCTGCCAGAGGGGATCAACATCATACTTTGGAAATAGTATAATAGTAGTCACATATTTTTTCCCACATATACAGGGTCCATCAACATATACTAGTGGCACTTTCCAATGGGAAGGCTCATTATAAGGCCCCAGCCTTAAACATTAAATAATCTGGAATTAAGTAAATAATTCAAATTGAGGATCTTTTTAGGTTTGGAGCTTTATAGAATTAGTTCATAACTTATACATAACAACTTCAATATTACATGTAGACACTTTTACTCACTATCCATTTTTTCATAAAATAAAACTCTTAAAAAATAAACATGTTTAGTTCCATGTTTTAAACAGAATGACTTTTCCTTGATCTCATACTTGACCCTATTCCACTTTAAGTCCTGGGAAAAAATATTTCAAAAACTTGGGATGAGCATAAAAATCTCAGTAAGGGATACATAAATATGGAAAACTGTTAGTTTTCAAAGAAACATGTAAACCATGAATACTTTATCATAAAGTAATAATTTTATCCTTAAAAAATTAGCAAAAACACTTCACTAAATATAATCTCATTACCTACCCTTATTTTTTAACTAAAATATTACCATAAAATCCATAAAAAGCAATAAATAGAATATAAAGGTAACTTGGGACATAAACATACTTAAATGGAATAACCATACAATCGACTTCCACACATATCACTAAATAGAATAGTCATACAGTTGACTTCCATACCAAATGAATTGGAGGATATAAAATAACCACCCATCCTTGGTTTATCATGGAATCATCCATAATTTGGTTTATCATGTAACCACCTGTCAAATATCCAAGTACCATTATATAATCATCACACATAAAAGATTGCAAATATCAACATTTCAATCAGAAAATTATATTTGAAATAAAAAGAAATAATTTCAAGATATTGAAATAGTAAATCCACTTTCAAAACCATTTTAAATACCAAAATATGTAAAAATGGTTTATGTTATTTACTTTTCATTTAAAAACATCACAACTTGTTAAGGAAGCCAAATATCAAATAATGCTCTCGATGGTGTAAAGGTCATTGTCATCGCATATGTTAGAAACATTCCTTTTGTCATTTAGTAAAATGATACATTGAAAAAATATTCCATTTTAAATAAAATAAAATTCAAAATGGGTTTATTATACACCATGTAAGAGAAGGAGGTGTATATTATCAAAACATGCCTCAATGAAAGGAGATTGAGACAAAGTCTCTTACCTCGAGTCCGAATTGACTCGTATGTTCCTTGTTCTTCCTAAATAATAATATTAAGTTAATTTATACTTGATTAATAACCTTTTTAAATTTTATTAGTCCTTTAATATCACTTATTACCTTACTATAACAATTAGTTAATTATTTTAGTTCATATCATACATTTTGTCGATGTTCAGAACTTGAGTAAAAAATGAACTTGTTATAATTACAATTTGTCCATGTGGTCAAAAGTAAATTATCTAAAACATGATATTCATGATTTAGATATCTTATATATCATACATATATATAGTATATATGTATTTATAATAGTCCATAACATTTTGATATAAGAAATGAAATGCACCGTTCATGGAGATGGTAAGTTGTACGTACGCATGAATGCTACTTTTATTTTTTTCATATTTAAAGGAATGAAAAATAAATGATACATATGTATATTATAATTATAGTATAATATATATGTTATATATGTTACATAATTTTATTAATTTTATCCTTTTTATGTTCCATGTATAGCATGAATGAGTCATATCACTTTTCGGGGGCGGTAGTTCGCACTTCCTCAAAAGAAATTATCGTATTTATACAACATGAAAAACATAAAGGTATGTTATAAATGAGAAGTATAGAAGAATAAAGATAAAATAAATATCATATATATCATATATAATTACATTTCCATCATAATTTCCACCATAAGAGGTGGTATAAGAAGATTGATCAATCATCGTTTCGTGAGGCAGTAGTTCCCCATCCATAGAAACAGTATGTTCTTTACCCATTAGACGGAGGTGTGTGTAAGTTTAGTTCGAATACTTATCACAAAAACAACCTAGTATATTTATAATTATGTTGTTTTTATATAAACAAAGAATAATAAGATTATAGGTAATGGAGAAGGAAAAATAATAGAAAGGAACTTGAGAGAAGACGTTGCCTCAAATCGGGTAACTTCTTTTGATTTGAGCCAAAGGGATTTTTTGAATTGCCTTATACCTATGGGAAGTCTTCTAGAAGGAATGGAGAAATGTTAGGAGATTATTGGAGCATATTTTTTACGAGAAAATAGGCCTGAGAGGTGTGAGTAATGGATTATAGGTGGTGTCCTTTTATAAGAGGGACGGGGGGTACTTTAGGAATGTATTGAAATATTATTTTATTATTAATTTATTTTCGAATTATAATTACAAAAAAGTGATATATTTAGAATATAAGATGAGTATGGGTAGAAATAATCTCATAAAATAGGTTTTAGACAAATTTTGGTTTCAAATTTAACCTTATCATTTATCTTTAACCCTTAGTTAACTAATTTAACTCTTATTGTGTCTTCTAGTATATTCATACTATATGGTTAATATAGTTTCCACAAAATGACAATATAACCACAATGGGTTCATTAATGAAATTTTAAACATTATATAAGTCATTTTTTCTGAATATTACATTTTTAGTACTATTATATCATTTAATAAAATAGTATTTGTTTTAAAAACTTATTTATTTCAATTTATATACTATTAATATTATAGCTTTTAAAAAAATCCATAACAACTTTATTATTTTGAAAAAACTTCATTAATTAAAATATAACAAGTAATAATAATCCATAAAATTAGTGGAAAACATAAAAAGGTTCAAAATAAATTTATTTAAATATTTATAATCTCGTTTATTTAAATCATTCATTAATAAGGTAATCACTACATCACCATTGTGTCATAAATAAATTTATTTATTTAATCTATAAAAATTATAAATAAAATACAATGATATAGGAAATAGTTTTAGATTTATAATTAATATTTATAGTTGAAAAGATAACTTATATAACCCAATATAAAAATTGTTTTACTAAAAGATACATGTTTAGGTTATATTTTCCTTAACTTTAAATTAAAATTAATTAAATGTCATTTTCACATCCAAGTGGCTTCATGGGGTCCCAAAATCAACCCAAGGATTACCATGGTTATACATATCTCATTCAATAGTATTATAAAACATGTTAGGGTAATTTAATATTATTATAATATTATTTTTTACCCTTATTTACCAAATTTACCCTTTAACCATGGTAAATAAAATATTGACTGAAATTACTATTCATAATTTCTAAAAATAAGTTACCAATTTACAAAATTTGGACCTCATAATTCCAAAAATGGAATCCATTTTTTCAAATACAAAATATATAAGTTGTATAAATTAATTTAAAATTAATTCTTATTGTCAAAACCAAAAAACGTGTTTTTAAGAAATAATAACTATCAAAAGATTAACATGTGTTTATGTCTAATTAAAAAGTGAAATTACTTCTAATGAAAAAAAAGATTAAATTATAAAAATATAATCCAATTACATTTTAAAACAAATTAAAAGGACAACCTAACTATATAAAAAAATTATAGTAAAATACAGTTTTGACTTAAAATGTAGTATTTTTTACTATTTATTAAAAATGAACTTTTTCAAAAAAATACAAAAAATTTACCCAAATTAAATTTTTATGTCCCTATTCTAAATAAGAAGTTTATTTTGTCAAATGGACAATATTAAATTGAAAAAAAAACTATATTTAAAAATGGTTCGTCATCAAAAGGTGGTAAACCGACCTTTTAAAATTATTAGCGTATTTTATGCTTAAAATTGGATTAATTCTTATTTTAAGCCTTTAAAATTTACTGAATAAATGTAAAAAACATTTAACAAACATGTTTAATCATAATATGGTTAGTTATGTTCATTCTTTCCAATACAACGGCTAGGCGTTAACTACCATTTAAAATAATAATACTATATTATTATTTGTTTAGTATGACTCATCATTTTGTGCAACATAAGATTTCAAAGAAACCCATTGTTGCATGTCGGGAATGCCATCAAACATAGAATCCCCTTTAAAGTAAAATTAATATTTAATTCACAAATATTAATAAATATGAAAATGTCAAATTCTTTATTTACCTGGGATGTTACACTCATATTCTCACCCAAATCCAGGAGGTTTGTCAACACGCCTCAACAGTACCTAAAGATCAACAATGAGATCATATTTCTATGCCTTACAATACTTTAAAGTAGGGACAACATATTCAAGTATATACTTAAGAATTTCATCAACATATTCTGATGATGGGTAAGATTTCACCCAATAGGGTTTAGACACTTTAGGGTTGTTTCCCGCATTTCACGAGCCTAATTATGGATAAGGTCCCAACCCTGGTCACTCAACCATTATATAATTTCCTAAATATTGTAATGTTTACATAATATCCTAGAAGAAATTTCTAAAGACCACTATTGGTATGTACTAATGAACAATAGGGGGAAGTCCCATATTCTCTCTCCACCAGTAGAAAATCTCATCGACATACACCCAGAGCTACAAAGGTGTGAGTCGATATTCTTGTTACCATTTAGGAGGATTATTGGCATATTTTAGTGAAGAATGAAGAATAAATTTGGGATTATATCCCTATTACAACTAGAATTTTCTTATATACTTTGACATCCACTTCAGGGAAGGTTCATATACCTTCCAATATCTTAGTATGTCATCAACATATTCTGGAAATTTCTCCAAAATTGGATCATATCACTATTATCACCGGATGGGTTTAACATCATACTATATAAATAGTGTAATAGTGGCATATATTACTTTCCATGTAAATGGGGTCCATCGATATATCCTGGTGGCACTTTCCAAGAGTTATGATCATATTTCTACCACCATCTAGAAGTCCTATTGACATAACTTGATAGTACCTAAAGATAAAAAATGGGATCATATTTTTGTGCCCATAAATACTTTAAAGGAGTACCAAAATATTCTAAAATCCACCCAATAAATTAATTGGAATATTATTATGATGGATAAGAGGTAAGTCATCAGGGTTCAGACACATAAGGGTTGTTTCCCACATTAAACGAACCCAATCATGGCCAAGGTTCTAACCCCAATTTCCTAACCATGAATATCAAGACGAAATATTTAAAATAAATTCAAGAACTAGGAATAATATCATACTTATATCTTGATTAATATTAATGTTATTAGTGTCATTCAAAATATTTCGATAGCATCCCTAGAATATGTTGGTTTATCCTTATAAGGAGAAGGAAATGGTGATTGTGGAGTTCCACATCATGATACTATGATCAAGAACTCTGGAGGTCCTCCCTAGAGTATTAACCACATACTACCTTCCCATGGAGACATAAAGGTAAATCATGATAACTTTTATTGTGATGAGATCTATGAAAATCCTTCTCTTGGACAAAATATCAATTAGTAATAAGATCCTCCCCTTGTTGGGGATTCTTTGAGAATTTACTCATACATAGAGGCACTACAAGGATCGAGGCCATCTACACAAAGTTCCTTATATTTAATTGATTATATCTCCTTATAAACAAAGGATAGTCTAAGGTAGTGTTTGTATTCTATTCCACATTCAAATCATTTATCCTTCAATACAGTGGAGGATATTTTTCGCTAACTCTACTCCCCTCAATAAGGCATCTGATAAACGATCACTCTGATTGGACCGAGTGGGTGGATAACTTCTAGAAGATGTGGATAAAACCATGTTTAGGATGAAATACATAGATGAATATAATGTACCATTTATATTTTGACCCATAACCATCCCTAAGTATGAGATTTCATAAACACTGAATGAGCAATGCATACATTATCTACAAATGAACATTATGGAAGACTCTCTTCTATCTTAAGATAAAAAATTAAACTTATGGGGATATACCAATAACATAAAGGAAATTTGAATAAATTCATGATATCTAAATTTGGGAAATTAGTTCAAGTATCTCTAGCAGACATGCCTCAATGCTTTGAAAACTCTATGCTGGTTAATTTCCAATACCCCTACTGATGTGCATATTAGGGGTTAGAGAGAACATGAAGAATTAAATTTTAATCCACACCATAGTCAAAAAAGTCTAATTTGAAATAAATCGTTCAATTTAATTATCTCAAATTTATTTTTGAAGCTAGTATCTACACATGGTAGTTGTCCTATCCAATAGGATCTCGTCATTTCTAAGGCTTAGAAATAGTGAAATCAGTGGTAGTAGTTTATTGAAAGAATCCTAAATCAAGCCTCCAAGAAGTTTGAACATTCCTATCACCTAATAAAGGAAACAAATATGGCTCCAACACTTCCCTCAATAGTAAATAGCTCATGCTCAGATCAAGTATTGTATCTAGCTTATGCTCAAAAAATCTCAAAAAATTAAAATGACTACTGTGATTTCCACCATAGTAAAAATATAAGACCTTCCTCAACCAATAAAGATAATGTAATTTTCATTATGATTCCCTAGACCCATAGTCCCATAATCTGGTGTGAATAAACATATTATTTTACATATTGGATTTGAAATCCACTAAGGTTACCCAAACTTAACCATCCATAATTACAATGGATATTTGTCCTATTATATCAATAATTCATTATTCTATAATAATTCATCAATATCTCTCACAAAATTTACCACACATGATACCCTTATAAACATATCATATGTGTTTCACTTCATATTAACTTAGAGAAATGTAAACATAATAATAGTGATATCAAACACTCATAAATGGGTAACTCATATCAAAAGTCATTATATAATAAACAAGACATTAATAATATTACAATAATAAATAAGAATCAAATAATGCATATAACTTATCAAAAAATCCCAAAATAAACCCGTGGATGATATAACAATATAAATAATCATATGGATAATAATAATTGATTTCATGGTGGTGAAATGTATAATGAAGGACAATTTGATCTTACTATAAATGCCTCAAACCAAGTCATCATGATATCATTATCAAGGATATACACTAGGACATCATGATTTTACCATCAACTTCATGTACCAGGACATCATGATATTTCCATTAGGTCCCCTTTTCTAGGACACCATGATCTCACCATTAGGGAATCACGTCAAGGTAATATTAATAAATGGGAACTCATACACTAAATACCCAAATATTTTGTATTGTGAGACCTAAAAATGTATCAAGGGGCTATATAATTTTTTTCCACACCCATTACTTAATTAAGTCTAATGCATTCACCATATGAAAATAATAAATAAAAATATTATACATAATAAACATGATTTAATAATAAATAAAAACATATTTTAATAATAAATATATGGGATGTAAATACTTTCCTAGTAAATAAATAAAATAACATGATCATAATACATAAAAAGAGAGAAGGTGGATGATATAATTAGAGAATATTTTTAATGAACATAAGAATCTATAAATGATATTTAAGTAGATGAAAAATACTTTTGAAAGTGAATTAAAAATTTAATTGGAGAAAGAATGTCACGAACCGAATCTGGTCGCCACCAAAACTGACACCAAACCTAGCTCGTGACATGACGCGAAGGGCGTTCCCTATCTTCATGGGCTAGCACAAGTGCCCGGGTATCATTTATTTTTGTTTGGGAACGATTTACCCGAATATAAAGGCATAAAACATTAAAAACAATCAATAAACTGAATCTGAAAAATGTAAACCAAAATATGTTTAAACAAAAACCAGAACTGAATAAATATTTTTAAAGACACTAAAACTGGTCTAAAAACAAATAATTAAAACATAAAGACATCCCCATGGACTACACATGACAAGGGGGTCATCACCCGCAAGCCTTCTCCGCAACTCCGCCCCAACGATGGGGACTAACAACCTGAACCGACATCACCCTTAGCCTTCCCTTTACCCGAGTCAAGCATAAGCAGGTCTACTTAAACCCAAGGGGTGTAAGTAGGGTGTGAGCCTAAGCCCAATAGGATACCACTAGATGATTCCAAAGATCATGCAATACAATGTGAAAAAAACAAGCAATTTTAATACACAAGGTGAAATAGTGTTAAAATTCAAAGAAATACAACTTCCAAATGAAAAAAATTTTCAGTCCAAGAATTCCAGAATGTTAATACATTAAATAGACATGTGAGCTACTGTAAAGTACTACCAAAACACCCCAAAACAAGGGTAAATACCACAAATCCAATGAGCATCAAAATCAGGAACACCCCTAAGCACTAGGTTGTCTCGGGCCCTATGTACCTCGTACCTCAGTGTAGAGTAACCATAGAAAAATCCATTCTCGTGCACGAGCCACTAGTAGGGAACATACCCATAACCTAGTGGTCCCCAATCATCATCCACATAATTTAGTTAGAGTTGTCATTATCCAAATGCTAAGTGGAACAGGGACAAAACCCATCTGATCCACTAGCCGTACTAGTACAAATCCACCCCACCTAGGTACCCGGGATTCCCCTTTTGTGCTCAAACAATTTCAGCAAACAACACACATCCTTTTGAATATAAAATTTCACTACTGGTCACAAACAAATAGTACAGTAGCTACACACATTTTATAGCATTTAAAACACACAATAAAATAATTTTATTTTCAATAAAACAACCTCTCAAAACATCACATTGTTTTTCACCCAAAGCTCTTTAAGGTATCCACTTTGCACACAATGTGAACACTTGTAAGTAATTAAAACAAAATTTCAGTTCAATACCATTTAATGAAACCAACAATTCAGTTATGGGGCAGCCCAATGTGAACCAAGAAGTTATATCTTTTAAAAACCACCATTTTCGCACAAACATGGCACTTAAAGCCCATTTGCTTCCCAAACACCATTTAAGAAAACTTTCACAGCAACAACAAAAAAGAATAAACATTAAAACATGATTTTTAGTCATAATACAGTTCAATAAAATCAACTATGTAATTATAGGTCAGCCCAAAATGAACCAATGAAAGATTTGAATGAAAAACCCCCAATTTCACCAAAAATTGGAACTTAAAATTCATTTTCATTATTGTTGGTCGGAGTGGTTTACTCAAGAGGGGGGTGAATTGAGTACCAATTAAAATTTCTATATTTAAAAGCAGTGTCTTAAAGACCCCCAAATAAAATAATAAATTAAACTGTAGTGAATTTATATTAATGTAGAGATTCTGTTAGGTTCTCAAGGGATTGATTAATTCCCAGGTAATCAACACAGGAGTGTGTGATTATCTTTTGAAACTAACTTACTAATCTACACTTAACATAAACACTTGCTAATTTAATTATCAAAGTAACTTTAAAAACAGTATTGGTTTTAAAGTGATTAGCAGCGGAATAAAACTTTGAAATAGATGGCACAACAATGTAACCAAGAGGTTCAGTCTCAAGCCGAGACTTAGTCCTCTCAAAAGTTTATATAAAAATGATCCACACCCTGGATCGGGGTTCAACAGTTTACAACTGTCCAGGTCCAAGACCTCTACCACTGTTCTTCGTGGGAAACAGTACAACAACAACCAGCTGTCCAGGTCACACACGACCTCTACCACAGTTCTTCGTGGGAAAGAAAGAATGAAAGAGTTTTGTAAGGATTTACAGATCCTTCAGTTTGAGTACAGGAGACAGTGTATGTGTTAGATATAGCAGATAACACACACTGCTCGAAATGAATGGTAATAAATCACAGAACAAGAGATGTAGAGTTTAGAGATGGTTCTGGTGATTTCAGTATAGCTCTGGACTCCTTTGGATTCGATTAGAAGTGAGTCTGAGTCCTCTTCTTGTTTCTGTTGAGAAACAGAGTGTCGTATGCTCCAGGTTCACAGGTGGTGAGAATGTAGTCGATGAAGTCTTCTTGTAAGCACGGAACACTCCTCGAGTATGCTTGATTGTCTATGAGCTTCTCTGTGTTCCTCTTGTGCTTGTGTCGTTTTTGGTATAATGGATGCACCGCACTTTTCTGGTTCGCTTCTTTTTTTTTCACACGTTCGCATCCCTTTCTGGTATGTAGTCTTCTCGTATTTATCTCCCATCAGGGGACAGAAAAGATTTCTTTTCAGCAGGTACGAGGTACGGGTTCCTGACATCCGACAACCTTTATCAGGTATTTGACAAATCATTAAAATGTACATGATATGACCGTTAGATAGATTAAATATAGGAAATAAAGAAATTCAAACAGTGAGTTGAGTGATCGGTAGGTAATCAGCATCGGTAGCTTGAACATCGGTGGCTTGAACATGCATCGGTAGCTCCATGCGTCGGTAGGTACATGCATCGGTAGCTCCATGCGTCGGTGGGTACATGCATCGGTAGCTCCATGCGTCGGTGGCTGCGAGTCTATCGGTAGCTTCGTCCATCGGTGACTTATTCCATCGGTAGCTATTTATACTTACTCCGGTAGCTCTACGTTTGTATCGGTAGCTGTATTTATAAGAACATCGGTAACTCTGTGTTAAGTCTATCGGTAGCTGTCTGTCGGTAGACTAAGTCTATCGGTAGACTGGTTACCGGTAGCTCTTTATCAGTAGCTATAGACAGATTACTTATCTGTTTTATGCAGAACACATCTGATTGTGTTAGAAACAATTTATAACTTGTATGAACATGGATAAATGATGATTAACATATTCCAAAGACTTATTTTAAAAAGGTGTTATTGGTTTGATCATAGATTTAAAAGAATTAAAGTATAGATCAACAATACTTAACAATATCATAGAGAATGAAGACATAATTGGGATTTTCAACACAAATAAATACATGATTGAGATTATCAAAACAGGTGAGGTCAATAATCTCCCCCTTTTTGATAATCACAATTTATGATATTGGCATTTAACATAGTGAAAATATAATAGTAAAGAGTATAATATTGAATTCAATTTTCTCAGAGAAAACAGCATCATAGATAATAGAAATAGTATGATATAGACATAAGTTATCAGAGGTAAAAAAATAATAAGGTACTATATAGACATAAGGTATCAGAGATAAAAATGGAAACAAAACAAAGGATAATGTGTTTCCCCTTATGCCTTATTTTTCTCCATTGAAAATATTTCTCATTTTGTTCTCCTCCTTATTCTCGCATAAAAAGTTTATCCCCCTCTCTTATTGTTCTCCCCCTTTGTGATAATCAAAAAGTGGGAAAGCATATATATAGATATATATATAGGAGAGAAATAAAACAAAGAGAAGTAAAAAGTGGTCTGTATTATAGTTAGTCAAAAAGTACAACAAAAACAGATTACAAAGGAATTCCTATCAAAAAGCTTGGCCACTGGTTCACTCCGCATCTGCAATGTGAGATTTTCCTTTAGGATCAGAAGGATGCTCGGGTGGTGAGGATTCAGGTGAAGGTTTGGGAATGCCAGAAAAGATCAAAGGAGGCTGGGCCACTGACACAGAGTCAGGCTTGTAAGTTGAATATTTTTGGGTAATCATTGGTTTGAGGCTTTGAATGGCTTGAGCAGGAGTCAGATGGACTGAGGGAGCAGCTGAGGCAGAAGCAGGCAAAGCAGGAGGGATGATGACTGGTCTAGCATCAACATGCAAGAAGGGCAGCAGCAGATTTCTAAAATCCATAATAATTCCTCCTCCTCTTTCCATAGCAGAGAGGAAATCATCTTTGTTCTCCATGAATTTCTCTAAGGCAGGAGTCAGTTCTCTCAGCTTGCTCACTTGTTCTTTGAAATCTTGGGTGACTGGAGGGAGCTTCATGTGCTCCAACATTAGCTTGAAGTGGTGTTCGAGTTGATGCTTGGTGAAAATCTTGGAGAAGTAGTAGTCCACTTTGCTTTTTATGGCTTCTTGAGAGGCAGAGGCTTCTCTCATAAAATCTTGAACTATCTTCATGATTTCTCTGGCAGAATCCCTTGTAGAAAGCACCACTCGGCTTAACTCTGATGAGTCCCCAGAGCCACTGGTAGGAATAGAACCAATCTCCTCCTTCAATATTGCTCGAACTGAGTTCATATCAACTGATGGTTGGGATGTGAGAGGGCCAAGAGAGAAGGAAACAGTTTCTTTAAAACTCTTTGACAAACCACTGATTAGGCTTTGAACTTGAGAGTCTTGTAATTGAACATGATCCTTCACTGAGGTTTTGAAACTTTCAAATACTGAGACAAACTGGCTGACTACACTCTTCACATAGGCTAGATCCTTGTCAGCTTGAGACTTGGAGCTCATATAGGAATCCAAAGCAACCACTGATGTCTTGAGAGCTTCCAGATCAGCTTCGATTCTTGAAGACTGAGTCTGGCATTCTTTCACTTCTTCCATAATCTCAGACATAAAGGAAGATAAATTACAAGCCAGAGATAGCTCGAAGGATCTCTCTAGCACTTTCATTTCTTCATAAAAGCTTTCCTTCATCTTAGCAACTGAAGCACTGAATGATTCTTTTATCTCATCCTTCATGGATTCAAGATCTGATTTGGAGACAAAATCACTTGAGACAACTGCAGCAGATTCCCTTGCTGAGGCCAAATTAACTACAGAAGTAGTCATTATTGAATTAATTGAGGATGCAAGAGAGGTTTCCATTAGCTTCACTTCTTCAACAAAACTGGATTTGAGGTCCTCTTTCAGCTTAGTCAAATCATGAAATCTGACCACATCGTCTGGCAACAACTCAGCAGCAAGATCATAATTGGTCTTTGGTCTATCCACAGACATCTCATTGTCAGAATCTGGATAATCTAATCCACAGACTATAAACCCTGGGTCTTCTACCCAGTCTCCAATCTCAACAGCTACTGTAACATTCCCAAGCACAGACCGATGCTCCCCCTCAATGGGTGCATTCTCATGTATCACAACAGCCTTTTCTACTGGCCGTTCTTCATCAGAATCTTCTACCACAAGTTCTACAGGTGTAGCATTTAGAAGATCTTCTGATACAGGTACAACTTCTTCTCTATCTCTTTCTTCTTCAGCAGTAGGTATAGCTGAGTTTCCAATTAAGGGACTCATACTTAACCTACCAGAAGCAGGCGATTCAACTGCATTCTCCTTTTCCTCTTCTTCTTGGTGAGGTACAGACTGGTCTTCCTCATAAGTAGGCAAAACTTCCTCTACTTTTCCTTTCCTAGAATAAACCAGTTCTGCAACAGGACTTGGGGGCAAGTCTGGATCTCCTCCAACATCCATAGGAGTTTCTTCTTCTTCTTCTTCTTCTGTCTCATCACTATAAGCAGGTTCCTCTTCATCAGGTCTTAGACTCGGATCTCTCATATCCTTTGGTCTTGAGGGATAATCCACAGGATTAAACCTATCATAGATTTTCTGATCATCACTGACCCATTCTCCCTTCCATGGGTTCCAGTTAATTTTCATATACTTGCAAAAAGTCGAGGTGATGCAGAAATTGTTCTTGACTACAACTGTCTCATCCTGAGACTCAGCGATTTCTTTCACTTTTATCATCACTGAAATCAGCTTGGCAAAGAACAAAGCATTGGTCTTTGACTTTGGTCTAATCATGTCTTCCATTTGAAGCATCAACAATCTGCACAGATTGACTTTTACACCATGTCTTAGCAAATGAAGAAGATAGATATCTTGATATCTCAGATTTGCAAAATCTCCTCTCCTCGGTATCAACACATGCTGAACAAATTTGAAAAGCAGTCGATTCTCTCCATCCATTTCAGCAGCTACCACTTGCCTTTGATTTCCATTTCCAGTCAGCTCTTGTAAGGCGGTCTCATAATCAAAAATGTCACTACTAGGTGGCATTGCTCTTGATACATACCCAGAGACACCTTCATGTGGTACTTTTAAACTCTCAGCCCACTCTACTGAAGAAAAAGACATCTCTTTTCCATTTACAAAAGAGCTTACCCGATTCTCATTCTCAGACTTCTCAAAGGTTACAAACTCATAGAACTGCTTTACCAATTTCGGGTAGTATGGGCCATTGTTATTCGAGAAACAATCCACCCATTTCTGGTCTTCCAGAATCTCGAGCACTAAGGATTTGCTAGGCAGTAGCCATTCCACGCACAGTTCCTTCTCGATTACTATATCTCTATTCTGCAAGTGAGGATTCACTGGTCGCCTTCCCGATCTAGTTTTGACTTCACTAACACTGGCTTTATGTTGTGTCTTCTGCTTCTTAGCATTTGGTTCTGCACTTTCATCTCTGACGATAGGAAGCTTGGTTTTTGCCATCGCGGGTTTAGGGTTCTTGGTCGATTTGGATGCTAAGGTTCGAAGGTGAGAGATTTTGAGCTCGGTGAGGTAAGAACTGGCTTAGACTTAGTTTTATCATTTAGGAATTCCAAATAAACGATTAAAATAGAGTAATAAAATAAAACGATTCGTATTCTTGGCGGCAGACAGAAGTTTTAAACTTTGCATCGGTGTGAGTTAATCATCGGTGAGAAAAACAAATCGGTGAGCGTTGTACATCGGTGAGAATTTCTACGTCGGTGAGAAACTTACATCGGTGGGAATTTTCACATCGGTGAGAATTTTCACATCGGTGAGAATGTTCACACCAGTGAGAATTTCACATCAGTGAGAATTTTCACATCGGTGAGAATTTTCACATCGGTGAGAATTTTCACATCGGTGAGAATTTTCACATCGGTGAGAATGTTCACACCAGTGAGAATTTCACATCAGTGAGAATTTTCACACCGGTTGTGATTAAACATTCCCAGTTCATGTCTTATGAAACTTAGCCTATCCGAACTTAAAGGTTTAGTGAAAATATCAGCCAATTGATGTTCAGTGCCAATAAATTCAAGAGAAATATCACCTTTTTGATAGTGATCTCTTAGGAAATGGTGTCTTACATCTATGTGTTTGGTTCTAGAGTGAGATACAGGATTCTTAGAGATGTTTATTGCACTGGTGTTATCACAGTTGATTGAAACATGTTTAAAAACGTATCCATAGTCCAAAAGAGTGTGTTTCATCCACAGAATTTGTGCACAGCAACTACCAGCAGCTATATATTCTGCTTCAGCAGTAGATAATGCAACCGAGTTCTGTTTCTTACTACACCAGGAAACTAAGGATTTTCCAAGCAAATGACATGTTCCTGATGTGCTTTTTCTATCTAGCTTACAACCAGCAAAGTCAGCATCTGAATAACTCATTAACTCAAAGGATTGTCCTTTTGGGTAAAACAAACCTAAGTTAACCGTGTGTTTGAGATATTTAAAAATTCTTTTAACAGCAAGCAAATGAGATTCTTTTGGGTTAGCTTGAAATCTAGCACACATACACACACTAAACATAATATCAGGTCGACTAGCAGTAAGATAAAGTAAACTACCAATCATACCTCTGTAATTTGTTTGATCAACTGGTTTCCCAGTTTCATCTGTGTCCAATTTACAGGTAGTACTCATAGGAGTTTCACTTTCCTTGATACTATCCAGACCAAAACGTTTTAAAAGATCCTTTGTATATTTACTTTGATTCAAAATAATACCATTTTCATTTTGAAATACTTGAAATCCAAGAAAGTACTTAAGCTCTCCCATTAAGCTCATTTCAAATTCATTTTGCATACTTTTTGAAAAATCAGTACATAAAGAGTGTTTAGAAGATCCAAAAATAATATCATCAACATATATTTGTACAACTAAAACATCTTTAGAAATTCTTTTAATGAAAAGAGTTGGATCAGCAATCCCTTTAGTAAAACCTTTTGAAATAAGGAAATTGTTAAGTCTATCATACCAAGCTCTTGGTGCTTGTTTTAAACCATACAAAGCTTTAGAAAGTTTAAAAACTTGATTTGGAAAATGGGGGTTAGCAAATCCAGGTGGTTGTTCCACAAAAACATCTTCAATTATAAAACCATTTAGAAATGCACTTTTTACATCCATTTGATATAACTTGAAATCCAGATGTGCAGCATATGCAAGTAAGATCCTAATGGCTTCTAGTCTAGCTACAGGTGCAAAAGTTTCCTCATAGTCTATGCCTTCTTCTTGACTATATCCTTGTGCAACTAGTCTAGCTTTATTTCTAACTATATTTCCAGATTCATCTACTTTATTTCTAAAAACCCATTTTGTGCCTATTGTCAAAGTGTCCTTGGGTCTGTCAACTAATTCCCAGACTTTGTTTCTTTCAAACTGATTTAATTCTTCCTGCATAGCTATTACCCAGAATTCATCATTGATAGCATCATTGATATTTTTGGGTTCCAGCTGTGAAAGAAAGGCTTGATGTTCAACCTGATTTCTTAGAGAAGCTCTAGTTTGTGTTCCTCTATCCAGATTACCAACAACAGCTTCTAAAGGATGATTCTTTAGAATCCTCGTTGATCTAGTAAAGGTTGGACTAGAAATTTCAGGTTCATCTATAGGTTCGGGTTCAACAGAAGTAGATTCTGGAGAAAGTCCAGAACTGGATACTTTTATAACAGGTTCTTTAGATTTATCATTAAGGTCCAGAATAGATAAGTCTTCTTCAAGATTTTCAAGAGAGGTTTTAGGCTCATGTGGATCAGTTTCATCAAACTTGATGTGAACAGATTCTTCCACACATTTGGTTTTCTTATTGAATACTCTATAGGCTTTACTTGAAATAGAGTAACCCAGAAAAATTCCTTCATCACTTTTGGAAGCAAACTTATCCAGATTATCTTTAGTATTCAGAATAAATACTTTGCAACCAAAAACTTTAAAGTAATTAACCTTAGGCTTTCTATTGTTCCACAATTCATAAGGGGTTTTCTTAAGAACAGGTCTAATCAAGACTCTATTAATAACATAACAAGCTGTATTTACAGCTTCAGCCCAAAAATAAATAGGCAGGTCATATTCATTGAGCATGGTTCTAGCAATTTCTTGAAGAGTTCGGTTTCTTCTTTCTACTACACCATTCTGTTGGGGTGTTCTAGGGGCAGAGAAGTTATGAGTATAGCCATTGTGTGAGCAATAAGATTCAAAATCTTGATTTTCAAACTCACGACCATGATCACTTCTCAGGGTCTTAATCTTGAGTCCACTAAGATTTTCTACAGACTTGGAGTATTTAACAAAGTAAGAACAAGCTTCACTTTTGTGAGCTAGAAAATATACCCAAGTATATCTAGAAAAGTCATCTACAAGAACATAAACATAGTGCTTCCCATTTAAACTAGAAACTCTTGATGGTCCAAACAAATCCATGTGAACCAATTCAAGTGGTTGAGAAGTTGAAACTTCTTTCTTTGATTTAAAAGAAACTTTGTGTTGTTTTCCCTTTTGACAGGGGTTACACACTCTATCATTTGGGAATTCTAACTTAGGTAGGTCTCTAACTAGGTTTTTCCTAGAAAGTTTTCTAAGTGAGTGAATGTTGCAATGTCCTAATCTTCTGTTCCATAGCCAAGATTCTTTATGAAAAGCATTCAAACAATTAATATTCTGCTTAGCTAAAGAATTCAGATTAACAGCATAAACATTTTCATTTCTTGAGGCAGAAAATACCAAAACATTCTTAGAATCAAAAACTTTGCAAGAATCATTTTCAAATTTAACATGAAAACCATCATCACATAACTGAGAAATACTTAATAAATTGTATTTAAGGCCATCAACAAATAAAACTTTAGAAATCAAAATCGAATCAGTGTTACCAATCTGGCCTAGGCCGATGATTTTCCCTTTTGAGTTATCACCAAAGGTGACAAAGCCTCCATCAACTTTTATTAAACTCTTGAAACAAGAGAAGTCTCCTGACATATGTCTTGAACATCCACTGTCCAAATACCACGTCTCTTTACAGGAGCTCTTTAAGCAAGTTCCCTACAAAACAGATTTAGATGGGAGATGATTTTGGTACCCAGATCTTCTTGGGTCCAGACAGGTTAGCCAATAACACTTTAGGTACCCATATTTGTCTAATGGGTCTCATATAATTTGTAGAATTGACATGCTTTGAAAGATAAACTTTATTAGATCCATAGCTATGTATATAACTGGTTGAAGCATATGAAGTTCCAGAATTACCTTCATTCTGTCCAGATTTAGAAATGAATCTAGTTTTAGCAATTTTCCTTTGTCCAGGTTGGTATCCTATACCAGTAGTGTATTTAGGTGCTACTTGCTTTCCTAGCATCTGTGTTAGAGCATTCTTGCCATTGGTGAACTTCTCTAAGTCTTTTCTAAGTTGCTCATTTGACAGTTTCAGTTCTGTATTTTCTTTTAACAGTTGAGCATTTTTCTCTCTTTCAATAGTAAGTTCGGTTTTAACTGTAGTGGTGAGAGCATGCTGTTTCTTTAATGACTTGTATTTATCCTTAAGTTCATTACATGTCTCTTCCAGCATATCACAGTATTCAAACAGTTCAGATTTAGACATGTTATCACCTTCAGAATCATCTCCAGAATAATATGACTTTGAAGCAGGAGTTTCAGCAGTTACCTCAGAAGTGTTTGCCATAAAGCACATGTTGGCTCGATTCCTTTCAGATTCTGAAGATTCAGCTTCACTTGTGCTGTCTTCTGAAGCACTCCAAGTAGCCTTCATAGCTTTCTTAAACTTATTGTCCTTATATTCATATTTCTTTTTATATTTCAGCTTTGGACAGTCGGCTTTAATGTGTCCTTTTCTCTTGCACTCATAGCAGACAACATCATCTGACTTGTCATTCTTCTTCCAGTCCTTTTTCCATTTGCCTTGGTGATCATACTTACCCTTATAATTTGTTTTTCTGAAGAACTTCTTTTTCCTATAAAATTTCTAAAATCTTCTAGCAATGTGAGCCATCTCAGCATCACTGTCAGAATCACTTCCACTGTCTTCACAGCTTGAACTTTCAACTACAGCTTGAAGCTTTTCCTTGTCCTTATTCTTTGAGGTTGAGGATTTGAAAGCAACAGACTTTCTTGCAGGTTCATTGTCTTCCTCTTTGTTCACTTTAAGCTCTTCTTCATACATCATCAGCTTGCCAATTAGTTCCTTGACAGGTAGAGCAGCTATGTCACATGATTCTCTGATTGAGACAGACGTGCCTCTCCATCTATCAGGTAGACATCTCAAAATTCTCATAATTTGTTCCTTCGATGAGACATCCTTTCCCAGCGAGATCATTGTATTGACAATTTCGTTGAACCTGAGATACATGTCAGAAATGGGTTCGTCAGGCTTCATTTTAAAATTATCATACTTGATAGTATAAGTGTTCAATCTCATTTCTTTAACATTAGTTGTTCCTTCATGAGAAACAGCTAAGGTATCCCAAATTTCATATGCAGTTTTACATGCAGAAATTCTATTAAACTCTTCATCTCCTAGAGCACAGTACAAGGCATTCATAGCTTTATAGTTGTTATTGTAGGCAGTCTTTGTAGGTTCATCCCAAGTAGATCTAGCAGTAGTAGGAATTTTGTATTCTGATTCAATAGCAGTCCAAATATCAAAACCTATGCTTTCTAGATGGATTTTCATTTTCAGCTTCCACTGAGCATAATTAGTTCCATTGAAGTAAGGTGGCCGGTTAGTAGCAGCACCCTCAAGTCTATTGTCCATGATGAGAAAATTTTAAAGAGATAAAAATTTAGAAACAACAGAAATTTTAAGAACTTTAAAATACAACTAAAATCACAGTTCAAAAGCAGAGTACTTTTAGAAAGTATTTTCAACCTCTGATACCAAGTGTTGGTCGGAGTGGTTTACTCAAGAGGGGGGTGAATTGAGTACCAATTAAAATTTCTATATTTAAAAGCAGTGTCTTAAAGACCCCCAAATAAAATAATAAATTAAACTGTAGTGAATTTATATTAATGTAGAGATTCTGTTAGGTTCTCAAGGGATTGATTAATTCCCAGGTAATCAACACAGGAGTGTGTGATTATCTTTTGAAACTAACTTACTAATCTACACTTAACATAAACACTTGCTAATTTAATTATCAAAGTAACTTTAAAAACAGTATTGGTTTTAAAGTGATTAGCAGCG
The DNA here is from genome assembly GCA_963277665.1 of Viscum album. Lineage (NCBI taxonomy): Eukaryota > Viridiplantae > Streptophyta > Magnoliopsida > Santalales > Viscaceae > Viscum > Viscum album. The sequence continues at coordinate 649,487,186 of OY728137.1, read as the reverse complement.
GAATAAAACTTTGAAATAGATGGCACAACAATGTAACCAAGAGGTTCAGTCTCAAGCCGAGACTTAGTCCTCTCAAAAGTTTATATAAAAATGATCCACACCCTGGATCGGGGTTCAACAGTTTACAACTGTCCAGGTCCAAGACCTCTACCACTGTTCTTCGTGGGAAACAGTACAACAACAACCAGCTGTCCAGGTCACACACGACCTCTACCACAGTTCTTCGTGGGAAAGAAAGAATGAAAGAGTTTTGTAAGGATTTACAGATCCTTCAGTTTGAGTACAGGAGACAGTGTATGTGTTAGATATAGCAGATAACACACACTGCTCGAAATGAATGGTAATAAATCACAGAACAAGAGATGTAGAGTTTAGAGATGGTTCTGGTGATTTCAGTATAGCTCTGGACTCCTTTGGATTCGATTAGAAGTGAGTCTGAGTCCTCTTCTTGTTTCTGTTGAGAAACAGAGTGTCGTATGCTCCAGGTTCACAGGTGGTGAGAATGTAGTCGATGAAGTCTTCTTGTAAGCACGGAACACTACTCGAGTATGCTTGATTGTCTATGAGCTTCTCTGTGTTCCTCTTGTTCTTGTGTCGTTTTTGGTATAATGGATGCACCGCACTTTTCTGGTTCGCTTCCTTTTTTTTCACACGTTCGCATCCCTTTCTGGTATGTAGTCTTCTCGTATTTATCTCCCATCAGGGGACAGAAAAGATTTCTTTTCAGCAGGTACGAGGTACGGGTTCCTGACATCCGACAACCTTTATCAGGTATTTGACAAATCATTAAAATGTACATGATATGACCGTTAGATAGATTAAATATAGGAAATAAAGAAATTCAAACAGTGAGTTGAGTGATCGGTAGGTAATCAGCATCGGTAGCTTGAACATCGGTGGCTTGAACATGCATCGGTAGCTCCATGCGTCGGTAGGTACATGCATCGGTAGCTCCATGCGTCGGTGGGTACATGCATCGGTAGCTCCATGCGTCGGTGGCTGCGAGTCTATCGGTAGCTTCGTCCATCGGTGACTTATTCCATCGGTAGCTATTTATACTTACTCCGGTAGCTCTACGTTTGTATCGGTAGCTGTATTTATAAGAACATCGGTAACTCTGTGTTAAGTCTATCGGTAGCTGTCTGTCGGTAGACTAAGTCTATCGGTAGACTGGTTACCGGTAGCTCTTTATCAGTAGCTATAGACAGATTACTTATCTGTTTTATGCAGAACACATCTGATTGTGTTAGAAACAATTTATAACTTGTATGAACATGGATAAATGATGATTAACATATTCCAAAGACTTATTTTAAAAAGGTGTTATTGGTTTGATCATAGATTTAAAAGAATTAAAGTATAGATCAACAATACTTAACAATATCATAGAGAATGAAGACATAATTGGGATTTTCAACACAAATAAATACATGATTGAGATTATCAAAACAGGTGAGGTCAATAATTATAAATGAAACTAAAACAATTTTTTACAGAAACATTAAAGGGAAATAAAAATTAAGGTACCACGAACACAAAAAGCTAATTCACAAAAATTTCACACAAAATGGAATCACCTACCAAAACCAAGGAAACCTTTGAACCCTTTGTGCGAAAACTCAAACGCACCACCGCCACACCTCAAGGAAGGTAAACCAGACCTAAAACCAGAATTTCAGACCATGAAACACAAGATAAAACCCTAATTTTTAAACCCTAATCCCTGGACATTAGGAAACTCAATGATAAGGGAATAAACCCTAATTAAATTGGATGTAACCCTAAACAAATTGAAAGAAGAAAGAAGGAGAACAACTTAATTAAAATATCTTGTAGAAATATCCCCTAAAAATACCAGTATCTGATTTTCAAAATACTCAAACCTTTAAGGGAGGTTCTAACAAGGATATGGATATCATTTAGGAATTTTAATGGGGGAAAAAGAGTAAAAATTGAGAGAGATATGAAGGAATGAACTTACCTCTTCAAATCTGGACGATTTGAGGAATCCTATGATGTTCGGCACAAAAACGCGATAAACCAGAGCTCCAAAGAGGGGGTAGAGAGAAGGGTCGCGCGGCTGGGTTCAGTGGGCTTGGGATCCACTTCGAATCACCGAAAAATCCCAAAAAATGAATAAGATATAACATAATCAAAATTTATTTTTAAAATAGGAATTGGGCTTTCGGGCAGGCCCAACCCCTTAGATAAAAACCCAACTAAACCCTGGTTATGGATTTCTAAAAGCTCCAAATTACAATGTTGGTGTTAATAGGTTAGGGGATATCAAGTAGGAATTTGAATGGATGAAAAATGTTGAAAAATGAAAAAGTTATAGAAGATACAAATTTTTTTTAATCTGAAATTGGGCTCACGGTTTGGCCTAATTCATTAATACTGATCTATTCCTCCCTAAAACCTAGGTAAACCCCCAAAACAAAGCAAGGATGTAAATTAAATGAAAAATAAATACCTTTAAAATATGTCTTTTATGTGACAATTCTCCCCACCATAAAGCATTCCGCCCCCGGAATTTCACAACAAGACCAGATGCAAAAGCAAAGCCCAAACGATAGACCAAGACAAACTTCCTTGCCACGTTTTCACCCGCTTCAAAAAGGAAGAACATCTCCAGTTGATCAAAAAAAGAATATAATACTCTCACCAACCAAAAATAACCCCACTTACTTAATATTATGAAACACATTCAAAACACATCCCAAAAAAACACCTCAAACACTACAAGACGACGCTCAAGCAATCCACTTGAAACGAACAACGAACTCGAATAACGCTACAACAACATTACGTAAACAAAACCATTGGGTGTTCTCCAACCCCAAATTTACCCAAGTAACAAATTTGTGGATATATAGACTTTAACTATACTACCTCCTACCTAGAATACACCAAGGAGAAAACTGAGTCACTAGTACGGGGTGACCCAATCTGGACATCCCACCACTAGGGACAACTCAATTTCTAAGACGGAATAAGGATAACAATTGGGGAAGGAACGAACGGTCTCCCCATAATAAGGGGTAAACTAAAATTATTCATTTTCCAAGAGAATAAACATGATACCCATGACGGGTCTCCCCACTATAACAACAAACACAAGTTTCCTTAAGACAAAATCAAGACACTAACAGGGGGCCTCGAACAGACTTCCCAGCATTAGGGGTAGATTAATATCAGAATTATTCAAATGAATCTTAAATGAGTCCCATTGTGGGTATAACCCCAAAAAAACCCAACCATATTAACTAAATAGTATGGGATAACAACAACAAAAACAACAGAATTTTAAGGAGCTGACATGGCCGCACAGTTAGTTCACACGGTTTGGGAAATCGCGAGTTAACTGTGCGGATCATTCTGTCCAAAGAGGAAACTTCACACAGTTTCCTTGGCCAAGGATCATGGACGTGCGGAGACCATGCAGTAGCTACTTTCTCTTATCACACGGTCCCCTGGGTTGGCACATGGTTACTTCTAACCACGTACAAACTATGCACTTCAACCTGCCTAACCCAAATTTTAAACTTTTCTCCAAAAACACAAGGGACCCCAAAGGGGAAAAACAACTCAGGGTACGAAATGGGAACAAGGTACTCACACCTCTTTCCACCAAATGTGAGAAATTGGAACAAGACAACGACACCAGAGGTTTAAACTATTCCTATCTTTCATATTGAGGATATGACCTTGACCAAAAGTTTGAACGACTCTAGGATTTCCCCTAACTACGCGCCAGCTTCTCTCCGGGGCCTATGGCTGGAGCTCAATGGATTGAAGCATCTTTGGCCTCGCAGTTAGGATTCAGAAACCCCTAAACTGAAAATCTTCTTCCAGTTCCAAAAACAATTATACTGTAATCTCAGATGGTCTCATTGAGACATGACACACTTCAAACCCGCTTTTCCCCAACCCATCATTTTACCAAAACAAGAACTTAGAGGATGCACACACATCGCCCATTTTTTTCTTCGGATTCTAAATAGCGGAATGAAAGGACATATAGAAACCCATTCCTCTAGAACATAGGATTTAGAATTTCTTATAGGGAGACACACATCCAACAAAAAAATAGTGACTCTCATAATATTTCACAATCTTCACCCTTATAGTCAAATGAACACATGACATCGCAAGGAATCACCGAACATAACCATTGTGGATAAAAGAAAACACAAAGAGAGGGACCTCGTACTAAGTCCAAAATAGCACATGATTCCAGAAAGTGTCCATAATAGCCACTCTTGGCAAGATCTTGCACATCAGTGGCCTAACATGAACTCTTTCTTCAATGAGACTGATGAAAGACCCAGAGGCCCTTTAAGACATCATTCTACACTGACAACCCTGAACTTCATTGACCTTAGACAACTTAAGAAACATAAGAAACTAAGTTCTATTTCAACCTCCCACAAACACTCTCCCACTATAGGGGAATCCACATAATTGAAAAAGAAGAGGGGTAAACACAATCTCCAATCCTCAAGAAAAAAGTCCTTATATTGATCAACTGGAGGATCATCCAACGGTGAATCACCATAGGCCAAACATGAATCATACATTAAAACTTTATGGGGGCGTACCCTACCCTACAAGAAAACCCATGGACCCAACCGATCTGGTCATTTGGTCACAAAAGACCACAAACCTGAACCGAACACATGATGGGAGCCACCACATTGGCCTCCCAAACTTTTCCTCAAAAGAGACCACTGACCAACACTTCATTCCAACTTATCAATGAAACACCAAACCAAAACATCGTTCAAACAAGAGGGGTTATTGAACTCGAAACATCCCACAATAATAATCCCAAAAACTCATAATCCATACCTCCCAACAATACATTATCAAAACACAACACTTTCCTTCAAAAAAAATTATTTAAAAAAAACAGTGTTGGTGAGTTGTGCATTTACCAATGGTATCTCATGAGCCTCACACATGCATGTTTACATGACACACTGGGAACCCACCTCATATCCATCCATATTCCAAAATAAATCTATGCATGTGGTCACCCTTGAGAGCACCAATTACCAAAAATCAAACCTTTCCTCTTTTTAAAATCAAAACATTTAACCACACTTTCCCTTTCTCAAAAAACAATAACCATAATATCAAAACCCAATTTTTCATCTCATGAACCAATTTAGAAAAGAATCTATAATTCAATAAAAGCACATATTCATGCCTTTCACAATTGTTTCAAAACATTTCAACCCATTTCAAAACAAATCTAATTTCATGAAATACACCATTTCATAAATCTCCATTTAATTAAGAACTCAACTCTTCTCATTTCAAGAAAAGGTTCTAAAAGTTCATAAGTTTTTTTTGTTCAGTAGTCACCAAAACCAAAATCCATCTACAACCCCCACACAAAAATTCTAGAACACTTAATTCAATCCAAAACACTTTTCCAAAGTTTAAAAAAAATTCCATTAGAAACATATTTTCAAAACCCCAATTAACATAGTTCATACTTTCAAAAGAGGTGTAAACATATAATTTACCATTTTGAAATAATTCTGAAATTTCATTTATAGGCATTAAAAAAAAATAAAACCATTTTCAATTTACTAGAAAAAAAACTTCACAAAAATCCACACTCCTCAAAGTGAAGTCATTTTTTTTACTTAAAAAAAACCAAGTTTCCAAGATTCCAAAACAAAGAGACACAAGACAATGTGAGAGGAAACTAGTTTCGGTGGATGACTTGGACATATGGTTGGCAGCCATATTCCAATCACTTCACCATCACAGAGAGTATTCTAGGTAAATATCCACGGCTCCACATGGCTTGCCAGGCCCTGCGAGCTCACTGAGATTATTCGCCCAACTCTCTTTTCATTTCCCATAGTCATCATTAAACCAAGAAAACCAAAGGACTCAGATAAATAAATACTATACATGGTGACTTGAGTCCCGTCATGAGGTGTGATGGCCAGGCACACTACCCATGACTGAAATTTCAAATCCCAAAAATCCTATCTCCAGACTATGATTACTCTTCCCCAAATAACATGACCCAAGGAGCGAACCTCCTTTGATACCATTTTGTCACGAACCGAATCTGGTCGCCACCAAAACTGACACCAAACCTAGCCTGTGACATGACCCGAAGGGCGTTCCGTATCCCCACGGGATGGTACAAGTGCCCGGGTATCATTTATTTTTGTTTGGGAACGATTTACCCGAATATGAAGGCATAAAACATTAAAAACAATCAATAAACTGAATTTGAAAAATGTAAACCAAAATATGTTTAAACAAAAACCAGAACTGAATACATATTTTTAAAGACACTAAAAGTGGTCTAAAAACAAATAATGACAACATAAATACATCCCCATGGACTCCACATGACAAGGGGGTCATCACCCGCAAGCCTTCTCCGCAACTCCGCCCCAACGATGGGGACTAACAACCTGAACCGCCATCACCCTTAGCCTTCCCTTTACCTGAGTCAAGCATAAGCAGGTCTACTTACACCCAAGGGGTGTAAGTAGGGTGTGAGACTAAGCCCAATAGGATACCACCAGATGATTCCAAAGAGCATGCAATACAATGTGAACAAAATAAGCAATTTTAATACACAAGGTGAAATAGTGTTAAAATTCAAAGAAATACAACTTCCAAATGAAAACAGTTTTAAGTCCAAGAATTATAGAATTTTAATACATTAAATAGACATGTGAGATACTGTAAAGTACTACCAAAACACCCCACAACAATGGTAAATACCACAAATCCAATGAGCATCAAAATCAAGAACACCCCTAAGCACTAGGTTGTCTCGGGCCCTATGTACCTCGTACCTTAGTGTAGAGTAACCTTAGAAAAATCCATTCTCATGCACGAGCCACTAGTAGGGAACATACCCATAACCTATTGGTCCCCAATCATCATCCACATAATTTATTTAGAGTTGTTGTTATCCAAATGCTAAGTGGAACAGGGACAAAACTCATCTGATCCACTAGCCGTACTAGTACAAATCCGCCCCACTTAGGTACTCGGGCTTCCCCTTTTGTGCTCAAACAATTTCAGAAAACAACACACATCCTTTTGAATATAAAATTTCACTACTGGTCACAAACAAATAGTACAGTAGCTACACACATTTTATAGCATTTAAAACAGACAATAAAATAATTTTATTTTCAATAAAACAACCTCTCAAAACATCACATTGTTTTTCACCCAAAGCTCTTTAAGGTATCCACTTTTCACACAATGTGAACACTTGTAAGTAATTAAAACAAAATTTCAGTTCAATACCCTTTAATTAAACCAACAATTCAGTTATGGGGCAGCCCAATGTGAACCAAGAAGTTATATCTTTTAAAAATCACCATTTTCGCACAAACATGGCACTTGAAGCCCATTTGCTTCCCAAACACCATTTAATCAAACTTTCACAGCAACAACAAAAAAGAATAAATATTAAAACATTATTTTCAGTCATAATACAGTTCAATAAAATCAACTATGTAATTATAGGTCAGCCCAAAATGAACCAATGAAAGATTTGAATGAAAAACCCCCAATTTCACCAAAAATTGGAACTTAAAATTAATTTTCATTATAAATGAAACTAAAACCAATTTTTACAGAAACATTCAAGGGAAATAAACATTAAGGTACCATGAACACAGCAAGCTAATTCACAAAAAATTCACACAAAATGGAATCACCTACCAAAACCAAGGAAACCTTTGAACCCTTTGTGCGAAAACTCAAACGCACCACCGCCACACCTCAAGGAAGGTAAATCAGACCTAAAACCATAATTTCAGACCATAAAACACAAGATAAAACCCTAATTTTTAAACCCTAATACCTGGACATTAGGAACCTCAATGATAAGGGAATAAACCCTAAGTAAATTCGATGTAACCCTAAACAAATTGAAAGAAGAAAGAAGGAGAACATCTTAATTAAAATATCTTGTAGAAATCTCCCCTAAAAATACCAGTATCTGATTTTAAAAATACTTAAACCTTTAAGGGAGGTTCGAACAAGGATATGGATATCATTTAGTAATTTTAATGGGGGAAAAAGATTAAAAATTGACAGATATGTGAAGGAATGAACTTACCTCTTCAAATCTGGACGATTTGAGGAATCCTATGATGTTCGGCACCAAAACGTGATAAACCAGAGCTCCAAAGAGGGGTAGAGAGAAGGGTAACGCGTCTGGGTTCAGTGGTCTTAGGCTCCACTTGGAATCACCGAAAAATCCCACAAAATGAATAAGATATAACATAATCAAAATTTATTTTTAAAACAGGAATTGGGCTTTCGGGCAGGCCCAACCCCTTAGATAAAAACCCAACTAAACCCTGGTTATGGATTTCTAAAAGCTCCAAATTACCATGGTGGTGTTAATAGGTTAGAGGAGGTCAAGTATGAATTTTAATGGATGAAAAATGTTGAAAAATGAAAAAGTTATAGAAGATACAAATTTTTTTTAATCTGAAATTGGGCTCACGGTTTGGCCCAATTCATGAATACTCATCTATTCCTCCCTAAAACCTAGGTAAACCCCCAAAACAAAGAAAGGATGTAAATTAAATGAAAAATAAATACCTTTAAAATATGTCTTTTATGTGACAAAGAATAAGAAATACCATTCATATTTTTAATACCCTTATAAGATTTTTTTTATAAAACCATGTTAATAAAACTTTCATTGTAAAAACATAGAAACTTTGAGGGGAAGTTTCTTAAATAAAATCAATAAAGGAGACATGGAAAATGAATTTTTATAGAAAATGTTAAAAATATATCCCTTTCAAATTTTATAAATAGGTTCAAATTTCATCAAAAATTAAGTCACAGTCTACTTTAAAAATCATTTTAAAGAAGATGGGGAAATGGAAGAGAAACTGTAAAAGTTTTATGAAGCTTTTTTACCCTAGTTTTAAAAGAAGAAGTTATGGATCACATTAAAAAATCATTTTAAAAAAGGTGAAGTGAAAACTTTTGAAAAAATTACAACTAAATAAATATTCAATAATAAAGCCTTTATAAATTTATAAAGATTTTTTATATGAAATTTTGATTGGAAGATAAAATATGTAATTTTAAAAGGGAAATCCTTTTATAATTTTTTTTTTAAAATACCTTTATTGAAAATCACACCATAAAAAAGGATGGTAAAACTTTATTTTGAAAATAGGTAAAGAAATAAGAAGATTAGTTGTGATAATACATATTTGGGTTTCAAAATAATAAATGATAAAATTTATGGAATGAGATAATATGGATATAGAAGAGAAAAAACCATTAAATATGATGATGATTATATTAAACCATGTTTCATTTTTATTAATAAAGGAATCCACCAATGAATAAGAATTAATGTAACAATACTTCAAAAGTGGTTTTATTAGAAATAAATTTAAATAACCATAAAAATGAGATGAATTATAATATAATTCAATCATAAGGTATATTTTACCCAACTTATTATAATAAAATTCAATAATAATGAACATAACTCAATGAAAAAAATTTGAGTTGGCAAAAACCCTTATAATTTTAGTAACTTTTTAATCGAATTATCATGAAATATATAACTTGAAATGGAAATTTAAATATCATGAATATAAAAATAATTATGTTATCATATATCAAAGAGGTATTATATATTTAATAGCTTATAATTCTATCAATAGAATTTCTCTTCTTATATAAATGTATCATATAATGTAGTATTATATAAAGCACATGCACCACATAAACCAACAACATTTTATTACATTAATTTGAAAATTAAATATAGGGATTAAATATATCCATAAAAATTGAAAATATTATAATGGAATAAAAAAATAGAAAAAATACTACTATAATATGAAATTTTGGATATGCTCGACCCCTTAGAATAATCACTCTCACAAAAAATGTTATAGAAATGAAAAAAGTATTAGTAATGAAATAATAATTTCTAAAATAAAAATATATATAACCTTTTGAGAAAATATAATGGAATTAATAATAAATAAAATATAAGGTATTTATAAAAAAGAGAGAACCCATATGACTGTTACAAATCTGACAATTGGAATAGTAATATGACCATTGAGATAATAATATAATCGTTAAGAATATTAAGTTGTCTATTAGAATAGTATAATCACCAATTAAAGTGTAAAATAAATTTTAGGTGCCATATAAAATTAAAATATGACATATTTAAATCATTATTAAGTAAATAAGTGTTTTAAACAGATAAAATAAGCCTTTTTATTTTTTTAAAACATATATGTTTTATGTGCATATTTATAAAAAATATAAAGATTTAAAACAAATTTTATTTTAATAAAATGGGTTTATAAATTGATATTAAGTTGTATTACAATAGTAATAAAATTTTATGAGACCATAAATAATTTTTCAAAGGGTCAGAAAATTGATCATGATATTAAAATTGGTATTTTTCAAATAAATAAAAAATTTATTTAAAAATTATATTTCTCATATTTAGAAAAATATTTTCACAAAATTGGATGTATTTTTTGAATCTATTTATACAAAAAAAATTGGGGTAAATTTTTGTAATTTTTCTAAATTAGTTGAATTTTTTGGTGAATATTGAAATATGGTAAAATACAATAATTTGAAAAATAATCAAAATACATGTGAAAATAATTCATGGATAATGTAATTAACCATTTTATAACACTAATATGAAATAATTACTATATGTAGTCACAATAATCAATACTATTGGTAGTCTTGATCAAATATAATAATCTAAATAATATTATATTAAAAAAACCTTTCTCCTCCCCTTATTAATACCACCCTCATTACCCCTTCTCCTCAAACCTTATAAGCCTTGGATATTACCCAAAATCTACCTAAATATCTTATAATATCTCCCCAAAATCCCTATAATCATTTTTCTCATCAAAAGACCAATACAAAGTGCCTTAAGTGGAAGCCCAAGAGGAGGCATTCAGAGGAGAAGGTAACACTCACAATTGAGCATTCTTAAATCCTTTACTTCTTCAACCTCATAAATACCTTATTATCCATGATTTTATAATAATTTAATAATTTTTAATATACTTAATTATTATTATATATATGTAATATCCCCTTTATCTCTTAAAATATTCTAAAAACAAATGCATCACCCATATTATGGAAGGTTTACCACCTCTGTGGAAAATGAGTTTTTTTCATTACCATATTCATGGAAATTTTATATTAACTAAATATAGTTTAAAATTATCTAAATATTTATATTATATTATCATTCATGTTTTTAATGGATATATATCCTTAATATTAAAGGAAACACAATAAGTTCATCATGGTTTAAAAACCCGCCAAAATGAATAAACTATTTAATGATAACGTTTGTACTAAATGAATCATCTCTATATCAAAAAAAATAAGGATATTTGAGGCCATTTAAATTTATATAATTAAATTAATACGATTTTATTTCAATTATGGATTTTTATTACCATTTTACAAGAACGTCCATAATTATCCATAAGTGATCCGACCTTGGAACCATAAAATGAATGCCCTTGGGAAAGAGAAATTAAACTTTATAACTTATCGAAATGGTTGTAAATGAACATAATATAATTATATTAAATAAAATTAATATTTAAAAATATATTAATTATCTAATTAATTAATATAATTTGATTATATAGAATGATAATTTCAATTACAGAATGATTCTAGAACCTAAGGTAAGGGATCTCTCTAAAGCATCATATTTTCTTTGGGGCTATGATTTCTTTCTATTTAACTAAATTTATCCATATATTATTCTTATATAAATATTATATATTCATTATATATTTACTAAACACATATACCTAGTTTAATTCACTTTTCCTTGATGAGGATATATATATTTTAAATGTTCCCTTTTAAATTTCATTTGATAAGAAAACCCAATTGAAGGAAACTTCTTTGTTTCTTAACCCATTTTAGGTACCACTATATATAATATTTAAAAACATACATGGTTTATTAAATTTATCATTATATTATGGAATACCCATTTTATTACATTTATTGTTTTATAGAAATTAATATGCTCTTTTCTACCTTTAAAGACTCTTCACCCTTTTTCCTAAAATCCTGATTAAGTGGTATATTTACAAAGTTACTTATCCACCCTTTTTCACATATTCACTTAAATTGTTCATAATTTTTCATTATTGATGATATTTTTTCACCTATTAACATCAAATAATGTTTTAATCCCTAATTTAATGGAAAAAATTATGATACACCATTTGGTTATGCTACAAGACTTGATTATGCAACCCATTTCATTCCATGGTTAATTTTTATTTTTATAGCATGCATTTGATTTCCATGTGTGTAACGCATAATCATGTACATTTTATAATAGGTGTGCCCATATATCACTCCAATTCATTAGGTAATGTTTATGTCTCATTAGATGATATGTATATGATTAGATAGAAAACCTAATCCACTATGAATCTTTGTTTGTCATGTTGTGTTATCATAGAAGTGAGCCTCAACTTATCCTTATGTCATTTTTTATGTTGCTATCACATTACTATGATCCCAATATATTATTATTCCATTTTATTCATGAAAATATACTATATTATTATTCTCAAGCCATTACTTTTGTTATTTCATTTGACTCGTGTTATTCTCCTTTATCATGTTTATTCCCTTACTAGGATTTTTAGCTCACCCCTTTTTCTTATGTATTCCTCAGGTTATCCTATGTAGTTTTATAATATCAAAGGTATTTTGGAGCTCATTATTGAAGATAAATATTGTTTTTATGTTTTAGTCCATTTTTATGTTTTATAAACCCAGTCGCCCAAAGACATTAGGCATCTCGATCCTTGGTTTGTGTTTATTGGATATTTATATTAAAAATAATGTAATAATATGTGTAAAGGGATTGGGTTTCTATAGTTTGTATCAGAGGAAATTTCCAGTTATTTTTGTGGATTATGATAATAATATATTATTAAAATACCCAGGGATAAGTCTAAGTATAGGAAAACATCCTAAAATTTTGGTAAAGTATAGAGAGATTGGTTTCCAAAAAATCATATCTAATTTTGGATACTATAAGTTGATTTGGATCTAGAATAGATTTACTTATGGGTGAAAACACTAAAAGATATTATTGGGAATTAACTCAACCTTTACCTGGTGCATGAAAAAGAGGCCTTGCTACACACCTAATTTGATACTCCTAAGGGGTATTATTTGGTAAATTCACAAACACTTTACGAACCATTATAAAGGAAATGAATAAATTATTAGGAAAAATTACCATGTATAACAAATATTGAAACCAAGAGACTCATAAGTTATCATATATGTTTCATTTATAAGTTATTCTATCCAGTTTAATAGTTTCCCTATTCATATGCTTATTATTTTAAGTATTTTTATCCCTAATTTTATTTCCTTTATTTTAGTTAATGGCGGTAAATATGAGGAATTGTGTCAATAAACAATGTGATAGGTAATGTGATGATTTCCATATTTATATACCTAATCTAATGGGATAATTATTTGATAAATTCATGGTAGAATTAGTTTAAATGAATCAAATTATTAATAATAACTTGAATCGTATGGAAAACCCTCTTTCTCCTAATAAAGATCGAGTTTTAGTTGAGTCCTTTATGTTATAAAGGCCTCCTACTATTAGGGATCTTATGATACTCTCATCATAGAACAATGTATTAAATCTGTTGAGAAGATATTATCTATCATAAAATAATCAAAATAATATAAATTTGTTCTTTCAATTTATCACATAGAGGGGGGAGATGGTCAGTGGTGGACAATGATCAAGAAAAAAAGCTCAAGGAGGAAATTTATTCCATGGAATGGGAAGGATTCAAGAAAATATTTTTAAATAAATATTTTCCCTAAAATCTCTATCTTAAAATGGATATAGAGTTCATTAGAATTAATCAAAAGGAATAAGAGTCTATCAAGTTACATGAGGAAAACTTCAATAGTCTTTCAAGGCATGCCTTTGACATTACCATCCAAAACAAAAAGTAAGGTGGACCACTTATTTAGTGGATTAAAGTTAAGTCTATAAAAAGATTTATAGAATTGGAACTTTTATATCTATAAAGAGATTATTCTTTGTGACCTTAAGGTTGAGATAGAGATCAGTGACTCTTATTGGTCTTGTGGGGATGGAGATAAAAACGCATAAAATAGATCTTAATTTGGGAGGACAAATGGATAAATTCTATGGATAAAAGAAAACCCAACTTCTCAAATGTAAAAAATGTGGGAAGAAGTATCCTAAAAACTTTCACATGGGAATCTAGAGATACTTAAAGTGTTGAAAAGAGTGGCACCAGGCTAATCAAACCCAAAGGGATATGAAGAATCCCACTAATTCAATGGTAGAAAAGAAGGTTTTGATCAACTCTCAGCCTATATTCTAGTGTTTAAACTTCAAGTAACATGAGAATTATGTAATATAATGCCCTAAGTTAAGGGGTTTTTGAGACAATCAACAAAAATAACCTACAATTCCTAGATAAAAAGGAAGGTAATATTATATCACTACTACAAATATAGAGCCAAACAATTGTGTAGTGAAAGGTTCTCTAGTTATTAATTCAAGAATAGAAAATGCACTATTTTATTTTGGTTCTAAAAAATATTTAATATCATGAAAGTTTGGTAAAACTATTCAAAACAACACCTCACAACATGGGGTTGAGATATCTATAAGAATGAAAATGGAGTAATTATTTCATCCCAAGTATATAAATTCTCCCTAGTCAATGTTTTTGGACTAAGACTCTAATAAAATCTTGTAATAATTCCTTTAGTGGAGTTTGATGTTTTATTAGGAATGGATTGACAATCCTTATATAAATACAAAATTAACTTTCAGGATAGGGGGATCAATCTTCACATCCTGGTTCCTCCTCTGATTATATACAAGTTTAAGTAAGAGGTTGAATGTCCTTTGGAATATTATTAGCAAGCATGGATATTATTAATTTATGAGCAATAATATCTAGCTCAAATTATTAAGATAAATGAGAGAATCATTATTGAATACATGCCAATAGTGAGGGACTATACTGATGTAATCCCCAAATATTTTCCTGGTCTTCTTACTATTTGAGAGGTTGGGTTCTCAATTGAACTTACACTTGGATCTCTTCCCATATCCAAGATTCCTTGTACAATGAACACTATTGAGTTAGAAGAAATGAAGAAATAGTTAGAAGATAATTTGGACATGGGTTTTATATGACCAAGTGATGCACTATGGGGCGTACCGATCCTCATCATCAAGAAGAAGGATATGTCAATGTGACTCTACATTGATTATCATGAAATTAACAAGATCATGATAAATAATAAGTATCCCCTTCCATGTACTGATCACTTATTATATTAGCTACATGGGAAATGGTATTTCTCTATAGTGGAACTTTAATCGGGATATCATCATATAAAGGTGAGGAATGAGGATATTCCTAAGACTTTCTTTAGAATAAGGTACAAACACTATGAGTTCATAGTGATTACCTTCAGACTCACTAATTCCCTAAAAATATTTATGGACTTAGTGAATAAAGTATGTAGAGATTGCTTCAACATATTTATGATAGTATTTATAGATTATATTATGATATACTTCAAAAGAAAGGAGGATCACGAGGATTATTTTAATATTGTGCTAAAGAATTTTTGAAAGGAGAAACTATATGAAATTATAGTAAATGTGAGTTTTGGGTAGAGTATTATTTTTAGGGAATGTTATAACAATCAAAGAAATATCTATAGACCCTTATAAGATAATAGAAATTGAGGAGTGGTCCAAACTAACATATTTGAAAGAGATCCATAGTTTCCTTAGACTATCTAGGTATTACAAATTATTTTTGGTATACTTCATGTTCTTTTCAAACCCATTAACCAAGTTGACCTGGAAGAGAGTGAAGTTTTTCTAGACCAATGAATTTTATTAGATATTCAAGGAATTGAAAAAAAGTCTTATCACTACACCATTAATCATTCTTCCCTCAAGTGGGAATATTTTCATAGTATATAGATATGCTTAAAATAAGGGCTTGGGTTATATACTGATGAAAAATGATAAAGTGATATCTTACACCACAAGATAGATTAAAGTTAATGAAATGAACTATCTAATGCTTGATATAGAGTTGGATATAATTATCATCACATTAAATATTTGGTGGCATAATATCTATGGAGAGAATTGTGAAATATATATAGATCAAAAGATCCTCAAAAATATATTCAAATAGAAGGAGCATAATATGTACCATCGAAGATCGTAAGAGATGATCAGATACTATTACTATTCAATACACTACCATATAAGGAATGAAAAAAAGTGGTATATTCTCTAAGTAAAAATGATCATGAAACTTTATTGGTGATGATAATTGAGAAGGATCCAATACTCTTATACTTGCAAAGGGTGGAAAATGGAAGTAATAAAGGAAGGAGAATCATCATTCCATTCTCAAATTATTGATCAAACATACCTTCTGTATAAGATAAAGGATGCTCAAATAGAATACGTGCAAATATAGAAGAAGTTGGAAGCTATAAGAAAATTAAAATCCTCAGAGTTCAAAATTGATGAATAATTAGTTATAAGATTTGGGTTATAGCTATGTGTACTATCAAATATTGATATAAAGGAGCTATTAAATGATGAACATAGCTCGACCTTCTCCATACACCTAGGGAGAATAAATATGTATCTATATCTTTAATAGCACTATTGGTGGGTAAATATTAAGAATGAGGTCATATAATATACATCAAGGTTCTTGGTATATTATAAAGTGAAAGTAGAAAGGAAAAATTCCAAGGGGATGTTGCAACCATTACCCATACCTATATGGAAATGGGAAAAAAACACTATGGAATTTTTCATAGGTATTTTGAAGACATATAGAGTAAATAATGTTATATGGGTTGTGGTGGAGTGTCTTACAAAGACTACTCACTTCATTGATATTAAATAGGACATCTCACTTGATCAACTCACAAGGATATATACACAAGGCAAGTGGTAAGGCTACATGGAACACCACTATTGATTGTATCTGATTGAAATCAAAGGTTTACCTATATGTTCTAGAAAATTCCCTAACATGTTATAAGCATTGAGTTGAACTTTAGTATGAAATATCACCCAAAAAATGTTTCCCAATCTAAGTAGACTATCTAGAAACTTAAGGACATGTTGAGAGCATACTTGATGGACTTAAAAGGGGGATGATATCAATATATTCATCTATTAAAGTTCTCATACAATAATAGATTCCAATAAAGAACATAAATAGATCTATAAGAATCCCTTTCTAGGAATATATCTATAACACCTGTGTTTTGGGATGAAGTTGGTGAACACAAGCTATTAGGACCTGAAATTGTTGAAGAAATCGTAGAAAAGGTAAAAACTTTCTAGCATCACATCAGGACGTCTCAAAGTAAACAAAAATAGAGATGATGATAACCAGAAAAGAGACATGTATTTTATGGTTGGAGATAAATTTTTCCTCTACATATCTCTATAAAATATATTCATGAGATTTGTGAAGAAGGGAATATTACATCTTAGTTACATCGGTCCCTTTGAGATTCTTGATTGCACCAGTGTTATGACCTATTGACTAGAACTCCCACCAACCCAATCTAAAGTACATGACATGTTTCAAGTAGCCCTCTTGAAAAAGTACACACTGGATCCCTCACTTGTACTCAATATAGCAGTGGTATAGTTAGATCATGATCCCTCTGATGAGGATCAACTGGTGAAAATATTGGACTGTAGAGACAAAAATTTTCATAACAAAACTACTCAACTAGACAAAGTATTATGAAAAATCCATAATTAAAAGGAGGAGATATGGGAATAGGAGAAAGAAATTAAGTATAATTTCACTCACCTATTTTCACCTTAGTGTGTAAAAAAATTGAGGACCAAGTTTTTTTATGGGATGAAGAATATAATGACCTAAAATTCTATCAATTGAATTTTCTTTCATATATAAATATATCATATAATGTAGCATTATATAAAGTACATGCACCAAATAAAACCAAAAACATTTTATTAAATTAATATGAACATTAAATTTAGAGACTAAATATTTCTATAAGAATTGAAAATATTATAATGGGATAAAAAATAAAAAACTATAAAACTATAATATGAAAATTTGGATCTGCTTGATCCCCTGGAATAATTTCACTCACAAACAACACTGTATAGATGAAACGAAACATTAGTTATTAAATATTATTTTTTATTGTGAAAATATATATAATATCAATATAATATATAAGTTAATTAAGAAATAATTAAATATGAGGAATTCATAGACAGTATGGAACTCATATGACCATTACAAATCTGATCGTTGGAATGGTAATCTGGTCGTTGGAATAGTAATATGACTATTAGGAATAATAACATGATCATTATAATAGTATCATCGCCTATAGAAGTGTAAAATAAAATTTAGGTACATTATAAAATGAAAATATTTTGTATTTATGCAATGATTCAAGTAAATAAAAATTTTAAAAATGATAAAATAAGTGTTTGTATTTTTATAAAACATATATGTTTTATTTCCATTTTTATACAAAAGTATAAGGATTTAAAAGAAATTTTATTTTAATATAATGGTTTTATAAATTAATATTATGTTTTATTATAATGATAATATAATTTTATGAGAAAATAATTATTTTTTCAAAGGGTCATAAAATTGATCATAATATTAAAATTGGTATTTTTCAAAAAAATATGAATTTTATTTAAAAAAGTAAAATTCTCATATTTATAAATTTATTTTCATAAAATGGATTTAATTTATGGAATATAAATATAGAAAAATGGTTAGGGTAAATTTTTATAATTTTTCTAAAATAGTTTATTTTTTAGTGAATAATAAAATATAACAAAATACAGTAATTTGAAAAATAAGAAAAATACATGAATAAATGAGTAATTATTGATATATGTGCCTACTTTATTATCCTAACATGAACTAATTACTATATATAGTCATAATAATAAAAACCATATTTTGTATTGATCCAAAATAATAAACTAATCGATATTATATTCAAAAACACCTCTCTTCTCCCCTTATAAATACCACCCGTCACCACCCCTTGTCCTGACACCTTATAATCCTTGTATATTACCCAAAATATACCCAAATATCTCCTAAGCTCTCCCCCACAACCCTATAATCCTTGGTATCATCAAAATATCAATCAAAGGTGTCTTAAATGGAAGCCTAAGTGGAGACTTCCAAAGGAGAAGGTAACTCTCTCAACTGAACATTCTTTAATCATTTCCTTATTCTACCTCATCAATAAATTATTATACATTATGGTATAATAATTAAATTATTTTTAATATAATTAATTTTTATTATATATATGGAATATCTCCTTTCTCTCTTACAATATTCTAAAAATATAAGCATCGCCCATGTTATAGTAGGTTCAGCTCCTAAATGGATTATAGGTTTTTGTTTTTCATTAACACCTTAATGAAAATTTTAAATTAACTTAATATGTTTGAAAATTATCAAAATATATATATTATATTTTCTTTCACATTTTGGAATGGATATATAGCTAAAATATTAAATGAAACACAATAAGTTCATCATGGATGGAAAACCTTCCTAAATGAACTAACTATATAATGACAACATTTTTACTAAAAGAATCATCCATATATCGGAAAAAATATGGATATTTGGGGTGATTTCAATTTATGTAAATACATTAATATAATTTCATTTCATTTTTGGATTTTTCGTATTATTTTACAATAACTTCAATAATTATCCACAAGTGATATGACCATGGAACCAAAAATAATTGCTCTCATTATAATGAAATTAAACTTTAAAACTTATTTAAATGGTTGTAAATTAATATTATATAATTATATTAAATAAAAAATAGATTTAAAAGGTTATAAATTAAGTAATCAATGAATCTAATTTTATTATTCAGGATGATAAGTACAAGTGCAGAGCGATTCTGGAACCTAAGGTAAGAGATATCTCTGAACCACCTTATTTTCTTTGGGGTTATGCTTTCTTTCTATTTACATCCCTTTCTCCATAAATTATTATTACTTAAATATTATATATTATATATACATGTCATAAACATATATAACTTTTTTAATTAAATTTTCCTTGATGAGGATATATATGTTTTAAAGGTCCCCTTATCAACTTCATTTAATAAGCAAACCCGATTAAGGGGAACTTCTCTGTTTCTTACCAAATTTAAAGTACCACTCCATAATTTTTTTCAATAATACATAATTTATAAAATTTATAATTATATTATATAAAAACATATTTAGTCCATTTCTAGTTTTATTGAAATTAATATTCTCTTTCCCATCTTTGAGGAATCTTTACCCATTTCCCTAAAACCCTATTTAAGTGGTACATCACCAAAGTTACCTATCCACTATTTTTCACATATTAACTTCACTTGGAATTAATTTTTCATGATATATGACTATTTTTCACCTATTAACATCCAATAATGTTTTAATTACTTCTTTTAGGGAAACCATTTAGTACCCCATTTGGTTATTCTATAAGACATGATTATGCAGCCCATTTCTTTCCATGGGTAGTTATTTTGTTTATACTTTAAATTTTATTTACATTTGTGGAACACATAAGCCTGTAAATGTTATGATGGATTCACCTAGATATCACTCCAGTGAATTGGGTAATGTTTATGTATCATGAGATGATATGTATAGGATTAGGAATTAAACCTAATCCATGAAGGGACTCAGTCTACTATGTTATGTCATCTTGGAAGTTAGCCTTGACTTATACTTATGTCATGTTTTATGTTTTTTTCACATTCATATGTTTTCATGATATTATTATTCCATTTTATTTAGGACATATTTTCATAAGATTATTCATGAGACTTTCTTTTTTTTATCTTTTTATGTTATTTGAATCATATGTTATGCTCCTTTATCATGTTTATTCCTTTAATGGATTTTTTATATCACCTATTTTTTATCTATTAATTAAGTTATAATATAAAATTTTAGGATCACAAATGTATTTAGGATCTCATTATGAAGTATAAAATATATTTTTTTGTGTTTTATTCTTATTTTGATGTTTTATTTAACTTTCCTACCAAAGACACTAGGCCTACTGATCCTTTAGTTGTATTTGTTTTATATTTATGTTAAAATTCATGTAATAATATATTTAAAAGGTTTGGGTCACTATAATATATACTATATAAAATAAAATAGGGTTGTAATATGAATAATTCCTCAAAGAGAGAAATCTGAAGATGAGAAACCCTTATATTTTACTCATTATTTCCAAAAAATATATCTAAACTCTTGTATAATAAATATAACCATGTTAATAACCTATTTAAGAAAAAATTTTCCTATCTATTACGTTTTCCATTCTTATATTATACTCATTTACTACACATATTTTAGTTATTTAATGTTTATTTTCATTATCAAATGTTAGTAAAATCAATTGTTTCATACGCGCTTCATAACATCAATGTAAATTTATATTATTTGATAAAAATTTCATCATTACCAAAATTATAATATTTTTGATTCAATTATTTATGAGGTCTAATTTTCATTCCATGGAATTCATGGTTATGGTTTGTGAAAATGGAATCAATGATGAGCTTATTTTTGGTAATTTACCAATATCAATGGGTTACTTTATAATGATTGTTAATTATTGTGCTATCCTTACAGAATATTTTACATAACATATATTAATCCATAATATATTATATATATTTTAATTAAAATTTAGAACTATTAATGTAAGGAGGTGATGAAAAATGAAACACATCACTTCATGGTTGAGGTAGTCCGCACGCACGCACGGTCGACGTTTAAATTTTTCATAGAATGGGAGGAAGATAGAAAATGGTTTATTTTTTAAAAATCTTATACATGTTATAAATATAATATTAATTCATTAAATAAATTTTTATAACCATACATATAAGTCTTCAATGAAAAATAAAATATGTCTCTTTGTGGAGGTGGTGGTCCGCATATATGTATGGATAACATTCTCATTTTTATATGGAAGTGGGGAGAGTAGATAATGGTTATACTATTAAAATAATAAAATATTAATATACTAATAATAATTATGTAATTATATTATTTTGGGTAAAATATATTTGGAGTATAATTCATGATAAAGATAAAGAATAAAATATTCATGGGTGGATATTACTCAAGTTGATTATTCGAGTCTTCTCTTGAAAGACTTCTTGGAATTGGTGGTCTTGGGACACTGTATTTCAAAAAAGGGATGAAAAAAGTGTAAATAGTTTCTAGAATATTTAAAATGGGATATTATTCAAGTAAATTTCTAATTATATGTTTGACTTGAAGTGGGTGGAAGTGAACTCCTTTTATAGGTGAAAAAGATGGATTTTTCATGCAATTAAATAGTAAGCGAGGGGTAAGAATGGAATTTCATGAGATTTAGGTGAGGAAATATTGGTGATACATGTATGTATGAATTTAAAAACTAAAATAGGTCTTATATTTGGTTTTATGTCAATTTAATTTTTTTAAATTTGAGCCACTTTATGTTACTTATTTTTACCCTTATTAACCAATATTAAAAATTATTCATTGTAATTAATTTTTTACTAAAAATATAAGAAAACCCATACTACCTAATTTTTACATGGTGAATCAAAATATGGAATCAATTTAATACAATTCAATTTCTAAATATTATGAAATTAACTTTTAAATTAAAATATATAATATATAGAAAAATTATTTTTATAGAAAAATGACTTTTTATACAATAATAATTTTTATCATTATTTCATATCAATTAATAATAAAATGATAATTAATGTATATGATTAAAAATTATATTATATTTATTATTTAAAATAAGTCAAGTTAATTTACTTTTATAAATAATTTACAATTTTTATAAAAAAATATTTAAAAAATAATTGTTTTACTGTAGTAACTAATAATTACTTTGATAACATATTTTTATGTTAAAAATTAAATAAGTTTATTAATAAAATTGTATATACTGATTAAAAATATAGAAACCATTTTATTAGACTCAGTTTCTAAAGTTGATAAGAAATTAGTTTTAATATAAGATTGTGTAATTCCTAAAAGGAAATTTTTAGTAAAATTTATTTTTGAGCATAAAATGATATTATTAGTTATTTAGCAACATCAATTGAATTTTATCAATACATTTTTATTAAAAATAAAATTTCTTTTATAATTTATACATATATTTCATAATGTGATTACTTATATGTAAAGGTGAAAGGAAATTTGTGGCTTCATCTGTGACTCTCCTATCGCTGCAGCATCGCTCCCACTTCTAGGGTTTCGTTATTTATTGTGAAGGGATCTATTATTATCTTATAACTCTTCTAAAATGTTTAATTTCTTACGATTGTGGGCTCCATTCCTTCGTCAGTTGGTTTTGTTCTTTGCGGTGGCAGGCTTTGTTCTTCTTCCTCCAACTTATTTTTGTGGCAGCATGGGTCCTCTTTAAGCGATGGTGGCATGGTTTCTTCGAGTTCAATCTTCAACTTCTTTGTAGGGGTGAGGGTTTCATCTTTCAGCTTCCTTTTGTTGTGTTTCAAGTTTTTATCTATGTGTGGCATTGTACTAAAGATATGGAGTTGATTTTCTCTATGGCTAGGGTTTTGGTCATTCGACTTGGGCTTCAATTTTCAGCAGTGTGGGTTCAGATCTTAGTGCTAAATGTTGTTTTATGCAGTAGTGTAAGATTCCATTTTTTGGAACCATTTATGTTGGTTTGTATCTTTTGGTATTCTTGTGATGTTTTTGGGTTCTATTTTTCTCTTTAATATGATGACCGCTAGAACAGGGAAGGCCAGTTGGACTTGCATTGATTCTGATTCACCCTCGAAGACAGCTTTGATAATCGTCGATTGTTTGGTGTTGTTCTCAATTTTGTGATGGTTTGTATGTATTTTTTTTATTTGATATTTTGAGTAATATAATTCTAGTTGGATGTGTTGAGTTTTTGGAGTCTGTGATGTTGTTCGTCTTTAATGTCGATGGGATCTGCCGGAGTTGGGGCACTATAGAGACAAGCACTATCAATGTCATTGGTCGCACGTTCCTTTTCTCTTGCTCCCAAACTCTTCCACTCTCTCTGAGGTGGACCTGAGTGGTGGTCTACAAGGTGTTTTGGGATGTGAGGGTGAGAAACCATATACATCTTGTGGTGGTTTTGTATCAGTTGGATCCCTGAGGTTAACGATGTCGAGGATGTTCTAAGGATTTTGATTCTGGTTTGTGAAAGCACCTAGAAACTCTATAAGAAACAGCTCTAGATGAGGATTCAGAGCAAGAATTATTCATCAGATCTTTTCCATATGGATTTGGAAGAATTAGAGGGTATGAATTTTTCCATCATTACCAGGATTGTGCATCCCTACACGGGATAGCTATCTGAGTGGTCATGCCAAGGTGTAGGCTTGACATAATGTTGTATTCACTAGGGAGTATAAATTCTTATAGTTTTTATCTAGGTTTAATTTCCGTTAATGTTTTTATTTTGTTGAAGTTGTCAATGTTCACACTTACCCTTTAAATGTTTCATTTGAAAATAAAAAAAATGGATTTTGGATTCTGGTGATTACTTCTATGTCTACCCTCTAATTAAATGACTGCATTATAATGGTCACATCTAATACTGAAAAGTTTATCTTAAAAAAATATATTATGGTTCATTTTAGTTTGTGAAAAAAGTTATCATAACATTAATGTATTATAATTTTGAGGGTGATACATTTATAATTTCAATCATGACCACCACCATTTGGATCATCAAAACCCCAATGGGTTTGGGATCCGATGGTAGAAAAATCAATCCAACCCTAGCCTGTAGGGAATGGGGAATTTATATCACCACCTCCACCTTACCCATGGAAGTCAGTATTATCTAGACTTGGGGGAATATCATAGGATAATACTTTTAAATTACTATTTATATGAGATCCATCCCTATTATTGGGAATGAATTCTGTGTAGTCCACTGGGGACTCCCTCAAAAATACTCTCTGAAAGAAACTTTTTGAGGTGTATCGAGAAGAAAAGGCCAAACCTTATAGGGTTTAGAAGCCAAATTGGACCATCATGAAGGAAAATTATAGGGAAAAAATAATCATCTTCTAGACAAATATCTAAAGGATGATGTATCTATTAATCCCTCATATTAATACATGATCCTTGTAAAAATTATTCATTAGTAAATATCATCAATATCACCCTCATATAAAACTTAGATAATGATGAAACAAAAGAGAGAATGATGAGTAATCCATTTTCTAAAATATGGTCCACACGGAGATATTTGAAGAAGGTATTAAAAGCCTTCATCAATAAAAGATATAGAATATGGGAATTACCTCAAATGATCAACAGTTGTATCTACCATGAAATTTAGCTAAATAAAGGGTGAAGGGTGTTTCCACACATCACCCATCACATGAATAATTTGAACCTCATGTAATTGAATAAAGGTTCACTCAATATGAAATGGAGTTAAATAAGTTAAGGTGAATTAACACCAAATTAATTAGGAGAAATATCCCTACTAAGTACAACCCTAAGGTGTAAATTAATATTTTTTCTCCTATGCATGTCTAAAAAGAGAAATTTTCTTATCCTATGTGAATAGAGTCTAATCATCTATTAGGAATTGGGTTTATGAAAGATGTGTATCTAAGACTGATAGTGGAAAACTATTAGGAGTTTTTTCAATCGAGGTCGCAGCTAGAGCCATTTTACGAGAGATGTCCCATAACTTCTCATACTAAATATCCACAATAGACACAAGATATATGTCCATATAAAACTATAACCATCACCTATAGTAGAGTGTATTCCCAACTGAATATCCTATTAGAACTTATCAGCTCTATTAAATCCTTGGACACTTTAATGGAAGCCATAGAAGGATGTCAAACACCAGTGAAACTGAAAATGAAACCATATCATAAATGGGTAGACACCACTCCCCCTCCACCCAATTTTAGGAACCCAATGCATTTATTTTTAAATGGGTCCAGGGACCTAGGGAAGTATATGATATACATCATATCTCAATGTTACACCATGATGGGAATACTTGAGTAATAATAGGTAGCTAAGATCAGATGATTCATGCAAAATCTAGATGGACCAACATTTGTTTGGTATACTAAATTACCAGTTGGGTTTTTTAAGTATGGGAAGATCTTTGTGGGTTGTTTTATTATGGGAATATCTTTGTTAGTAGTTTTTATTTCTATTTAACTCTACATTGTGGAATACTGTGATCATCAATCTCTTAAATTGAAAACAACACAAGAATGATAGGGTCTTGGATTTCATTTCCAAATGGAAAATCTTAACATATCTTGAATATATAACTCTTATAATATAATTTATTAGAGATATTCATAGAAAATCTCCATGTTTATTTACAAACATCACATGTTCTACTAAAATACCTAGAAAAATTCTAAGAGTTTTTAACAATGGCATAGAGGTTGGAAGATTCTATCTAATGGACTAAAGCTAAATCTTATCCAATGTTTTCAGCTCAAGGACAGGAACTAGTCAGGGTATACTCAATAATTGTGATGCACAAACCCATGATACTGCACATTATAGCTCCCAGACGTTCCTGATATAATGTGATTCCTCTTTCTGAATAACAATAGCAATAACAACACCCCTGTTAGGAGGGAAAGAGAGAACAAATTCACCCTAAACTCAATGATAGAAATAACAAGATATATTTTTTATAAATAAGCAAGTTCCAGGATATTTCATCGATTATATGGAGAATAATTTTATCATATTTCTGGAAACCAGGAGGCCTAATGAGATTGGCCTCACTGATTGTCCTGACTACTGCTCCTACCATAGGATGTCAGTGTATACCATCTTGGACTATTTTTTATTTAAATATTCACTTCAAAAAATGGTTGACTCTGGAAAAGTAATGTTTGGAAAACCAATGACACAAGTATCATGTTTCTTAACAAGTGTACCCAATTATGAGAGAGAATGGTTGGAAGTCCCAAAGAAATGTGCTAAAAAATCAATGACTATATGACCAGAAAATCGGTCAATTGAGCATATGTTTTTATAAGGGCACAACTAAATCATCCAGTTGAAATTTTCTTTTTAAAGTTGGAAGATAATTTTTCCTTATCTTTGGATAAAGGTTAATGAAAACATTACCACAATAAGAATCACAATCCCCTAGCATAGAAATATGACATCCTAAAGAAACTTTTCATTGTCTCAGATAAGATATAAATTATAGATTCCATCCATCTATCAAGGAAAATTATATATTTTCTAATTAAATCCCTTTCAAGAACTCAATAATATGAGTTTGAGGTTACTATGGTAGAATCCAATCGTACAAAGACCAATTGAATTTACAGAACAAGACTAAGAGATCACCAAAAAAGGGAACATTATACCCTTGTTTGTATCTACAAAACTAAATGACATATAAATCTATCAATCATCAATTTATACTGGTTATAGAATCAATCTCATACCTATTTGGACTATATGATGACTATGTTATGGTGAAGTTGGCTTGTCCCCCTATAGCTTGAAAATTCAAGGGTATGATAATAGTGAGTCAATATAAGGATATAATTCAGTGACTTTATTTATGAATTCAAATTTATGATTGTTTAGGAGGATAAAACTTTCAATGTATTGTTAGGGAGTCTATGGATTCAAATTCATATTTTAATTCCCTATTCATACAACTAATTCCACAATTTATTTTTCAATGGTTAGGTTGGCATGTTGTATAGTGACAATAATCCATTACAGTCCTTAAAATTCATATATATAGAGGTACGATTATATAAGATAAAGGGAAAGAAACCTATGATATATGGTATTTTCTAAGTCATGACCTCTGATGGCCTAAATATCTTCCCCATTGATCCATTCAATGAAGTAAATGATACACATAATCCAAGTTGAGGTCTCTTATAACACCTTGTATCATAAATAACATAGAATTACATGATTTATAATAAGGGTTCAACTTTTTTACAATTATATGATCTTTTAGATTTAGAGTTTTAGATAATTAGGAAAAACATTACATAATAATGTGGACACTTCCACACATGTATAGTTTTTCCAAAAAAAAAGGTATTTAAGTTTACACCCCTATTTCATAGTCACTTTTGATTATTTTAAGACAAGTCCAAATCAAAAAGTTTGACCTAGATATAGTTCCCACACATCATGAGATCCTATGAGAAATATTTGAAAATTTGGGATGATCAAAACAAATCTTAGTAATGGATTTTAAAATAAAAAATCCATTTAGTTCAGTGAAAAGCATGAAAACCCTTGAAAATGATTACCTTTTTCAAAATAAAATGTTGATCACATAAATAGAATATATACACAAGATAAAATAAACCTTTTCTCAAATAAAAACTCTAAAACCCATCGATAGTATAGAAAACCATGAAGTAAACATGAGGTATATGAGAACCCATGAATACAGTCATTGAAAAACCAACCATTCACCTTTAAAATTTTATAAATTTTTATTTCCTCATGAAATCAAAATATTTACATAATGACACTAAGAAAGTATGAAATACGTATCAGGGATAATCATATTCATAACCCATGTTAACTCATTTTTAACTAATGTTATAAATAACTGAGGCCTAGTTGATTCCATAGGATTAACCTACCAGGTTATCTCACTCATTTTCCACCTTCTAAGACTAATCATTACCCAATATATTTGAAAGCTATATCGGGCTCACCCATCACCATGAGCTATATTCGGCTCACCCATCATCATCTATAATTATCAAGTACTATATCATGAAAAAAAATTATTCTTTCACTTTTCATTATAAACCCTTGAAAAATTCATTCAAACCCAAAAGAAAATACTTTGAATTTTCAAATAAAATAATGGAGAAACATCCCTTTAATTTAGAAAATATTAAAAATAAAAAATTCCCATAAGTGTGGGAATATGATATTATTTAAAAAAATCATAATAAAATGTAGATAAATATTGATAATTATTAAAAAATATGATGGTGAAAAAGTATGTTAAGTTATATACATTAAAAACATTATTTTGTTCTTTAGTAGAAAAAGTCAAAATGATCCATATAATAAATATTAAAAAGATTCATTTTTCAAAAAAAAAAGAAAACCAAAAGTAGTTGAAAATTAATTTTAAAAATATTTTATGTATAAATAATAACATTCTTTGAACCTTTTGGAGTATATTGATATAGAGGATAATATTTTAAAGTAATAGTTTAAAATAATGTTTTAAATAAAAATCTCTTACCTTAGGTCATGTATAGCTTCGTACATTCAATAAATCCTAAAAGATAAAATTATATTAGTTTTATATTTTTTTAATAAAAATTTTCATGTTCATTTCACTATTATTATTATTTTTATTTAATTTATTACCATGACATATTTAGTTACTAAAATGTTTAAGTTTACATTGGTCATTTTGGGGTTATTCAATTTATAACCACAAAACAACATTGATGTGTTGAATGTGGTCAAAGGGATTATTGTTCCATCATATCTAGAATCTTTAAATTTTTATAATTATAATTTTAATACATTAAATATAATTTCATAACCATCTATGTAAGTTTATCATGAAAAATTAAGTATATTATTTCATGGAGACAGTGGTTCATACGTACGCTTGAACAACATTTTTATTTTTTTACTGGGTGTAAAATAAATTAATTAATTAATGTTTTACTTTTTAAGAATCATAATATATGAAATAAATGTTATATTTATTCTTTATTTCAATCCTTATTACAATCCATGTGAGGTGGTAATGAAAAATTAAAAACATCGTTTCATAGAGGTGGTAGTCTAAACATACATATGAGCGACATTATTATTTTCCAATGGATAGAAAGGTAAGAAGATAAGTAATGAATCAAATTTAAAGAATAATAATTATGTAATAAATATAATATATATATATATAATCATTTTATCCATAATTTTAACTATCCATATAAGCCGATGATGAAAAATGAAATGCATCACTTTTTGGAGGTGGTAGTCCACACGTATGCACAAGAAAAGTTTTCATTTTCCATAGGATGGAATGGGAGATAAAAAAGGGTTATTCAATATAAATAATAATACTTTAGTGTATCTAAGATAATTATGTTATTATATAATCATGGTTAAGAATAATTTAAGGAGTTATAAAGATAAATAAACCTGAAAAATCCCGATTAAGATTTATACCTCTTCTTTGAGGACCTCCTTTGTTTTACACCTTATGCCTTATAGGTTTGGTCCTTTGATGAGAAAAGGATATCAAAGACATGGGTATGTATGTTTATAAGTTATTTTTTTAGTTATTAGTTGAGATAAATGTCTCAATTGTTGTGCAAAATATATGAGAGGATATTCCCTTATATAAGTGAGGTAAGTGACACTCTTGTAATTATTCAATGTTTTAAAATAATATTAAGTCGACCTTATGGTCAAGTAGAACATAAATAATTAAAATTTTAATCTAAGATGATAAGGTTTGAAATAATATCATTGAATAAAAATTAATATAATACTTTGTGACATTATCACTTAGTTTTTACCTTAATTAACTTGTTTTACCCATTATAGTGATAACTATTTTTTACTAAGGTTGTTATTCATAATGAAAAAATTAAATTGAGCTCATTAAAAAATTTAAAATAATTAATCCAAATATGAAATAAATTTTTCATGAATAAATTTGTATAATTGGAAGAAATTAATTTGAATATAAGTGCACAAAATGTAATGAAAAAACAAATTCATATTAAATGTGTTTTTAAAAATAAAAATTAAATTAACACCAAAATCAAATATAATGATGATTAATATATACTTAATTATATTATATTTAATAAAATATATATAATTTAAATTAAAATTAAAATCTACAATATAATGGTACTTTTAAGTTAATTTATTTAAATAAAACAAATTAGATTTTTACAGAAATCTATATTTTCACTATTCACTCAAAAATCAATATTTTCAAAATAAAATCCCAAAAAAATAACCCTAATATAAATTTAATATGATGATATAAAAAATTAATTCAATTTTATAAAATTAATTTCCTAAAATTTAGATAATTAACATTTGAATAAAATCAAATAATTCATGAAAAACAATTTTTTTAGAAAATGTTATAACTTTTTCAACTAAAAAATTAATTAAAAAAAGTATAGTAAATACAAATCAATAAAATATAATCATAAATATCAATAAGATAATAAATTGATTTATTATTAATATTACCTTTTTTCAAACTCTCCCCACTTTTAGAAACTATTTTATCATAATTTTATTCATTACTTAAAATGTGAGGGTATTGTTCCCTCGTAGATTTTTCTAACTCCCATGTTTATTATACAATTATATGGTTCTTCCACCAAATATTAACTAGGTGAGTCAAATTATTCTATAAAACCCACTCTCTTAGGTCTATAATCCGAACAAAATTTTCCTCATAAGAAATATTCTCTTCTAAATAACTACCTCAGGGCTCAAGAAATGTGATTCGTCATATATATATTTTCTTAGAAACGAAACATGAAACAAATCATATACCTTAGATAAAATCAGAGGTAAGGTCACTCAGTATGTAACTAATCCAAATTTTTCCACAATTTCATATATAATAATATTACATGGACTTAATTTTCCTTTCCTGTGAAAATGCATAACACTTTTCCAAGGAGACACTTTAAGGAAAACGTGATCTATTACCTTAAATAATAGATATTTCCACCAGTTACCTGTATAAATTTTCTAATTTCTTTTAGCTTCCCACATATGGTGGTTAATCATTCTTACCTTATCAAACATATCTTTTAAAAACTATGTTCCCAGAAACTCCCTTTAACTTACTTCATCCCAACATGTTTGAGTTCAACACTTCTTTATATATAGTGATTGAAGAGGTTTCATCTGTATGTCAGAATGTAAACTCTTATTATAATAAAAATTTACTATTGGGAGATATTGATCCCAACTTCCTTGATAATAAAATGATAAAGTCTGAATAATATCTTCCAAAATCTGAAATTTTCACTCTTACTTTCATTCATATTGTGGATAAAAAGTTGTACTGAAATTTAATTCATTACCTAACACCTTCTGAAGTCCTTTACAAAAATTTTAGGTAAAATATGGTTTATCGTCAAATAAATAGATATATATAGAGACTCCATGTAATATAAAAATATCTTTAAGATAAATTCTATTAAGTTTATCCAAATACAAAGTATCTTGAATATGAATAAAATGTATATATTTAGTCAAACGATCAATAATGACCCAAATCTCATTACTACCTCAAGATGTATTGGGTAATCCCACAACTAAATCCATGAATATATTCTCTAAATTCCATTTAGGAATTAGAAAAGGATGATGAATAACATTTATAAGTGAAGTGCACTGTGTTGCATTTGTTGTCAATGAGGTATGTTGGATGTCAAGGAATGTCAAGATGTGAATGACAAAGGATGTGATGGTGTTGGTAAGGAAAGGAGAATGGCCATGGTACTTAGAGGCATGTCACTTAGGAGATTCACTAACTGGCATAGGATGTTGTGGTTGAAACATTCTCTAGTTAAATCAGACGATTGTTGAGCTGTTCTTAAAGTTCCAAGAACTTGTATCAACTGGATACAATGTCACAACAATGTTTGAAGACCATGCATTGTGTTGACAATGCATGATGAGATGAAGTGATCCATCCACAATCACTAAGTGGATGAAGTGGTGCTAATGAAGTCCATATACTAATTCTTAGTGCATGATGAATTGAAGATGATCCAACTTGATCTCTAATTAGATCAATGAAGAACATTGAAGAAGTTATTTGATTAAGGAGCTCGGTTGATGAAGAAGAACCTTCGGGACGTCCATTCTTAAATATTGAATACATGATGAAAAGAGAATAGATGAATTCCTAAGAAGAAGAGAAATGGAAGAAGAAGGTAGAAGAAGAATGGCTTAGAGGAAGAGGGCTTGGCATTTGGATTATACTCATAGGAGAACTTTGTATTTGACAAAGTCTTATTCATGCCTTTGCCAAAAAAATATGGCCAGCCATGGGCACCTTGAGGGTTCAACCCCAAGGCACATGTGGGCCTAAGGCGCCATGCCCAAGGGGGAACCCGTGTGGCAAGCCCAGGGCGGCAGGGCCACGCAGGGGTGTCACGCCCGCGCGGCAGGGGCGCAGGAGCGCGCCCGGAGTGCATAATGGGCGCTGGAGCGCGCCCGCAGGAGGCGTGAGTGGGCGCAGAGCGTGCCCGCAGAGAGAACACGGTGCGGGGCGGCACCGTGGAGTTTGTAAGTTCAATCAATGGGTTACGGCAGGAGCTGGGTAATAAACCGCGTGGAAACCGGCCTTCGTTTCGATGTGGGACATGGGATTTTTCCGCGGAGCGAATCCTGGCCGTCCGTCTCATCGCGCGCCAGATCTCGGCCACACATCTAATCCGCCGCAGCCCATTCTGATCGCAGCCGTCCAAATCGTCGATCCGACGGCTCCCCGTCCATCCTCAACCTCAAGCCAGGCCGAAGCCTCCCCGCGTGCCTCCGTCAAACCAGGAGCAACCCGAGCACCGATTTTGAGCTCCCGGCTGTATCTCTCGAAACTGAAGGCTCCCTCGTGCTCGTCTGGCCAAACCAAACCCATCCATGCATAAAAATATACTTTCATGCAACAAATGAGAAAATTCGATGAAGGCCGAATGCAAACGAAGTACCGAGGCCTCGGTGTGTTCGTGTTTTGCATGGGATAGAAGAGACAAAGGCCGTGCATGCGTTCTAAGTCGCATGCACGTAGAGGAGAAAAATATAGAAGGAGAACCCGCGGTGAACCGAGGAGAAAATCAAGATTTGAAAAATCTTGAAATACCCGAAAACTTCGGGGATTCAAATGTTTATCCACGCGGATTGAACAGAGGCCCTCTGCCTATAAAAAGAGAGGCACGTGCATCGGTGTTGCTTGCTGATGTGCTGAAACTTTGAAGATCCGTGAGTGCTCTCTGCCTCACGAAGAAAGGATCCACCACGCAAATTACTTGCGCGGCTGTTGTCCTGAAGCCACCCGAGGCTTTGAAGGTGTTCCTTGCGTGCAACTCCTTTGCGCTACAAGAAGAAGGAGGTGAAGGTCCCCTGCGCACCTCACGTGCGCGACAGGAAGCCCCTGGGCCGCAGCATCTTGCGTGCCCACGATTGAGGCTTGCACGGCAGCGGCTTCCCCTTGCACCCTGCGTGCCCCGCGGTGCTCATGCACCTTGCGCGACTGCCCCTTGCACTAAGGACTTGCGCGGCTGAAGTTCCAGAGCCACCCGAGGCTCTGAAGGAGGTCCCTGCCCGCGTACTCGCGCGGCAGAAGGAGCCCTCACTGCCCGCAAATTTGCGCGGCAGGAGGAGCTTGTGCGGCCGCTTGTGTCTTTGACATCTTGCGCGCCTCAGGAGTTACCACACTGTATGCGCCCTTGAACACCAAGTGGCTTGCGCGGCAGTTGTGAAGTAAGAGGACCCTACGGGTTATTTGCATTCAAGAGAACCCAAGGTTGTATCCCTTGTGTGTGCAACAAGTGAAGACCACACTACTTTGTGTGTGTGTGTGCAAACGCGACCCACGGCTACCCCTTGCACCCTTGACACATGCGCGGCCCGTGCTTGAAGAAGACACCTGTGGGCAGTGTGTGTGCATAAGTGGAGAAGGACACATTCGGGTGTGTGTGCAAGAAGGGAAGGAAAGGTCGTAGCCTTGTGCAAACAAAGAATACCACATCTTAGGCGTTTGTGGGTGCAAAGTGAACAAGAAGGCCGAGGACACACTTTGTGTGAGTGAAAAATTGAAGAACACACTTTGTGTGTGCAAGTGAAGTAGGTCGTATCCCTTGTGGGGTGCACACTTTTAAGAACAAAGAATACTTTGTGTGTGTGCAAGAAGAAGTGAAAGGCCAAGCTTAAGTGTGTGCAAAACGAAGAATAAATTGTGTGTGCAAAACAAGTGAAGGCCGAACCTATGTGTGTGCACTAATTGAAGTGTGTACACACTTAGAAGAAGAAAAAGAGGATACTCACACAACGTATAACACACATTTATGTGTGTAATCTAAAGGAATTAAACGTGTGAAGGAAAAGAAGAAAAGGTGTGTGCTTAAAGTGACTACACCCTTTGAGGGTTTATTGCACCAAGAGGAGAAAGAGGGAAGTGCATGCATGCATGCATGCACATGCACACGTAATCAAAGTTCAAATCAATGAGTGTACATCTGAGTAATCCAAGACCAGTGGTTCTTGATGAATTTCAGAGTTGCCATGCATTCAGTGCATGAAGTTGTTTTGAAGTGAGACTGGACCAGACTGAAGTTAAAGATATCAGTTGTCTGAGTATTCAGTATCTGGAGAGAAGCCAGGTCATCCTGAGAAGAAGGAGATAAATCCTGAGCAAGACGAGAAGACCTGATCAACTCAAGTGATCAGAGGTACAGAGCAAGGCCAACAGCCTTTATCCCAGGATGCTGAGGATACTTGAAGAGCTGAACAAGAAGAAGAGCTACTTGTGTGACTCGAGGAGCCAGGAGAAGCCCCCTGTGAGACTCAGGGTGGAATAAGTCTTCAGTGGGATTCTGGAGCAGGCCAGTGGGACTGTGGTAACACTGTGGGATGCAGTATAAAGATCCTCCTGTGGGACTCAGGAGAGATACAGTGGGACTCTGTATCGACCATTGTAATACTAACCGATTATAATGGAAGAAACCATGTTGGGGTGTATAACCAACATGGCAAGGACGTAGGCCTTTGGTGCCGAACCTTGTAAATCTTTGTGTCCAGTGCCTTTACATTTACTGCATCATTCAAGGAAAGGTGAGAGATACAAGAAGAGTGGATCGAGGCCTTAACAAGACATAGAGGTTTAATTGATAAGGAATCAATTAGTAAAAAGTTTTAAGGGATCACTGATTCACCCCCTCCCCCTCTCAATGATTCACACTGATCTGGGCACTTCAATTGGTATCAGAGCGAAGGTTACCTCTAAAAGATCCAAGGGAGTCTTTATGAAGTGCAGATTTGAGGAAATGAGTGACCAGCCTCAAATGGAGATATCTGCCAAGACTCAGAAAAATAGAAAGAAGAAACAGACCAAGAAGATGAAGAAAGCCTGTCCTAGCTGTGATGAAGTTGGAATAATGAATGATCTTCAAAATTCAATCGAATATCTTCAGAAGACAGTCCCCAAGGAAGTGGCAATGTTTATAGCTACAGGCATCCTTGATCTTCAAGAAGAAAAATCACAGTTAGAAGAAGAATCCAATGCAATGGGAGATTAATTGGCTAAAAGGGTTGGCATAACCAACACTCTCAGAAAGCTGGTGAAGGCTGAAGATGAAACCGTTTCTCTTTGCAATGAAAGATATGAAGACACTGCTGAAGAATTGCAAAGAAGCCTTTCTGAGAAAGAATTCTTTAAGACAATGGTCAAAGAAGTTTTCCATGCACTGGAAAAGAGGCACAAAGTGTCAATGAATGTCAGAGATTCTCAACTCGAAGACAAAGTCAAAATGGTGAAGGAGCTTGACAATTCATTGCTAGAAATGAATAAGGTGCATGAAGACCAGATAAAGCAGCTGGAAGAGAAATGGGAAGGAAGGCTAAGAACTGTTGAGGATGAGAAGAACTCCCTTAACATGAAATGCATAGAACTAGAGGTGATATTGAAAAATATGCAATCACCCAAAGCTGAATCCTCCCAGTCAGCTGAAAGTAGAAATGTTTCTACACAAGTGTGCATTGAGAAGGATGATTCCAAAAGAAGGACATCCTCTAATAAAAGGGCAACATCTTCTAAAAAGAAGGTACCATCCATACCATCTTGTACTCATGCTTCTAAAAGTGTTTCTACTAAAAGTGCATGATGGAAGAATGAATCCAAACAAGTATGGATGAAGACAGTGAAGAAAGAATGCTCTCCTGAAGCAGCACAAAAATTCAAGACAAGTACCCTACAATCAGAAGGAATCAAAAAGTCAAGATTTGTGGGTCAATGTTGGTGTTGTAACAAGTATGGGCATTGTGAAAAGTATTGTTGGTACAATCCACTGAATGCCAAAGCACAGAGGAAGCCCATGCCTAGGGGGAGCAAGCCAGAAGAAAAGAAGCAGCATCCACAGGTCCAGAGACATCTGTTTACTGCAAATAGATTTGGATTACTTGACAACATCTGGGATGATTGCAAAAGTGGTCAAAAAGATACATGGCAATCTCCAACTGTATCCAGAGATCAAAAGAAGAAAAGATCACAGAACCTGGCTCAGAAAGAATCCTTGGGAAGCAAGCAGAAGAAAGCTGAAGATGCTCCCAAGAAGATTATAAAAAAGGAAGAGAAGACCTTGGAGTCTAAATCCAAGAAGGGTGATGCATCCAGAAGGACCACCAAGAAGAAATGCTTCTACTGTGGAAAGAAAGGACATATCATGGATCTTTGTAAAGAAGCCATGAAATTCAATAGAGGCAGACTGGACTCAAACAGACAATCAATCCAGCAGAAACAGAAGGGATTGATTGAAAACAAGTTGCCTAAGAAAGGTAGCTTGAAAGCATCGAAGGAACCATGTGGAATATCCAGAACTCAGGCCACACTCACAAGTGACTTACTAGTCATATGGCCAAATCAGTTGCAACTTTCCAAAGATCTGCAAAGAGCTGAAGATGAAGTTCTGGAAATTGCTAAGGCAAAAGGGAAGAAGAATATTTCACATGAAGATGTATTGAGATCCACACCAGCACAAACATCATTGAAGATCAAATGTTCAAGTGTGAAGAATGGTGAAAATGGGACATCTCGGTTGAGAGAATCTTCTCAACCTTGTTGTTCACATTGATGAACCAAGGAGGTTCCATCTTATTCCCTAATCACTTGTATTTACATGTGCTAACATTTCAGGGAATTGAAGATGATGATCATTCTCATCTGGAGAGTGGTTTGGACAGAATGGAGTTCACCCCTTGAGGGGGAGCCAATCTGAAGAAGATGGGATTCTTAGATTAATACCATCTTGAGAAAAGTGAAGGTATTCCAATCATACTTTCATCCCTTGTTTCTTAATTGTATTCATCATGACAATTAAGGGGGAGTATTGATTGAAGACAAATGAATGAAAGGGGGAGATTTATCTTTGCACCTGAACTTTCTGATGTGTTTGGTGAAGTATGTGCAGGATTTAGCAATTCATTGATATATCTGAAAAATTTCAAACCCTTGAAGCATGATCTCACATGTACAGTGAATTTTGGACAGCATTGAGTTCCTTGGTTACATCACTCTTGTTTTCTACACCGGGTTTGCCCACGTAGACTTAGAGTTGATTTACTGAAGGTTCTTTGCTAGAGAGAACATGTGACATCATCCCTCTCTCAGTGTTTTTCAAGAAAATA
Organism: Viscum album; assembly: GCA_963277665.1. Lineage (NCBI taxonomy): Eukaryota > Viridiplantae > Streptophyta > Magnoliopsida > Santalales > Viscaceae > Viscum > Viscum album. The sequence goes on along the minus strand of OY728137.1, from coordinate 649,448,518 downwards.
CTTTTCAAAGGGAGGAAGAGATTTCTGAAAGAGAACCACACCACACCTTTGCATTTGATTGCCAATAAGGGGGAGAAATATTGGCACACATATTGACCCATTCATATGTGCTCTAGTGTATTTCCAACAAATACAAAGGGGGAGATTGAAGTGCACTGTGTTGCATTTGTTGTCAATGAGGTATGTTGGATGTCAAGGAATGTCAAGATGTGAATGACAAAGGATGTGATAGTGTTGGTAAGGAAAGGAGAATGGCCATGGTAATTAGAGGCATGTCACTTAGGAGATTCACTAAGTGACATAGGATGTTGTGGTTGAAACATTCTCTAGTTAAATCAGACAATTGTTGAGCTGTTCTTAAAGTTCCAAGAACTTGTATCAACTGGATACAATGTCACAACAATGTTTGAAGACCATGCATTGTGTTGACAATGCATGATGAGATGAAGTGATCCATCCACAATCACTAAGTGGATGAAGTGGTGCTAATGAAGTCCATATACTAATTATTAGTGCATGATTAATTGAAGATGATCCAACTTGATCTCTAATTAGATCAATGAAGAACATTGAAGAAGTTATTTGATTAAGGAGCTCGGTTGATGAAGAAGAACCTTCGGGACGTCCATTCTTAAATATTGAATACATGATGAAAAGAGAATAGATGAATTCCTAAGAAGAAGAGAAATGGAAGAAGAAGGTAGAAGAATAATGGCTTAGAGGAAGAGGGCTTGGCATTTGGCTTATACTCATAGGAGAACTTTGTATTTGACAAAGTCTTATTCATTCCTTTGCCAAAAAATATGGCCAGCCATGGGCACCTTTAGGGTTCAACCCCAAGGCACATGTGGGCCTAAGGCGCCACGCCCAAGGGGGAACCCGTGTGGCAAGCCCAGGGCGGCAGGGCCACGCAGGGGTGTCACGCCCGCGCGGCAGGGGCGCAGGAGCGCGCCCGTAGGAGGCGTGAGTGGGCGCAGAGCGCGCCCGCAGAGAGAACACGGTGCGGGGCGGCACCGTGGAGGTTGGAAGTTCAATCGAGGGGTTGCGGCAGGAGCTGGGTGATAAACTGCGTGGAAACCGGCCTTCGTTTCAATGTGGGACGCGGGATTTTGCCGCGGAGCAAATCCTGGCCGTCCGTCTCATCGCGCGCCAGATCTCGGCCGCACATCTAATCCGCCGCGGCCCATTCTGATCGCAGCCGTCCAAATCGTCGATCCGACGGCTCCCCATCCATCCTCAACCTCAAGCCAGGCCGAAGCCTCCCCGCGTACCTCCGTCGAACCAGGAGCAACCCGAGCACCGATTTTGAGCTCCCAGCTGTATCTCTCGAAACTGAAGGCTCCCTCGTGCTCGTCTGGCCAAACCAAACCCATCCATGCATAAAAATATACTTTCATGCAACAAATGAGAAAATTCGATGAAGGCCGAAGGCAAACGAAGTGCTGAGGCCTCGGTGTGTTCGTGTTTTGCATGGGATAGAAGAGACAAAGGCCGTGCATGCGTTCTAAGTCGCATGCACGTAGAGGAGAAAAATATAAAAGGAGAACCCGCGGTGAACCGAGGAGAAAATCAAGATTTGAAAAATCTTGAAATACCCAAAAACTTCGGGGATTCAAATGTTTATCCACGCGGATTGAACAGAGGCCCTCTGCCTATAAAAAGAGAGGCTCGTGCATCGGTGTTGCTTGCTGATGTGTTGAAACTTTGAAGATCCGTGAGTGCTCTCTGCCTCACGAAGAAAGGAGCCACCGCGCAAATTACTTGCGCGGCTATTGTCCTGAAGCCACCCGAGGCTTTGAAGGTGTTCCTTGCGTGCAACTCCTTTGCGCGACAAGAAGAAGGAGGTGAAGGTCCCCTGCGCACCTCACGTGCGCGACAGGAAGCCCTTGGGCCGCAGCATCTTGCGTGCCCACGATTGAGGCTTGCACGGCAGCGGCTTCCCCTTGCACCCTACGCGCCCCGCGGTGCTCGTGCACCTTGCGTGACTGCCCCTTGCACTAAGGACTTGCGCGGCTGAAGTTCCAGAGCCACCCGAGGCTCTGAAGGAGGTCCCTACCCGCGTACTCGCGCGGCAGAAGGAGCCCTCACTGCCCGCAAATTTGCGCGGCAGGAGTAGCTTGTGCGGCTGCTTGTGTCTTTGACATCTTTCGCACCTCAGGAGTTACCACACCCTACGCTCCCTTGAACACCAAGTGGCTTGCGCGGCAGTTGTGAAGTAAGAGGACCCTACGGTTTATTTGCATTCAAGAGAACCCAAGGCCGTAGCCCTTGAGTGTGCAAAAAGTGAAGACCACACTACTTTGTGAGTGTGTGCAATCGCGACCCACGGCTACCCCTTGCACCCTTGACACATGCGTGGCCCGTGCTTGAAGAAGACACCCGTGGGCAGTGTGTGTGCATAAGTGGAGAAGGACACATTCGGGTGTGTGTGCAAGAAGGGAAGGAAAGGTCGTAGCCTTGTGCAAACAAAGAAGACCACATCTTAGGCGTTTGTGGGTGCAAAGTTAACAAGAAGGCCGAGGGCACACTTTGTGTGAGTGAAAAATTGAAGAACACACTTTGTGTGTGCAAGTGAAGTAGGCCGTATCCCTTGTGGGGTGCACACTTTGAAGAACAAAGAATACTTTTTGTGTGTGCAAGAAGAAGTGAAAGGCCAAGCTTAAGTGTGTGCAAAACGAAGAATAAATTTTGTGTGCAAAACAAGTGAAGGCCAAACCTATGTGTGTTCACTAATTGAAGTGTGTACACACTTAGAAGAAGAAAAAGAGGATACTCACACAATGTATAACACACATTTATGTGTGTAATCAAAACGAATTAAACGTGTGAAGGAAAAGAAGAAAAGGTGTGTTCTTAAAGTGACTACACCCTTTGAGGGTTTATTGCACCAAGAGGAGAAAGAGGGAAGTGCATGCATGCATGCATGCACATGCGCACGTAATCAAAGTTCAAATCAGTGAGTGTGCATCTGAGTAATCCAAGACCAGTGGTTCTTGAAGAATTTCAGAGTTGCCATGCATTCAGTGCATGAAGTTGTTTTGAAGTGAGACTGGACCAGACTGAAGTTAAAGATATCAGTTGTCTGAGTATTCAGTAGCTGGAGAGAAGCCAGGTCATCCTGAGAAGAAGGAGATAAATCCTGAGCAAGACGAGAAGACCTGATCAACTCAAGTGATCAGAGGTACAGAGCAAGGCCAGCAGCCTTTATCCCAGGCTGCTGAGGATACTTGAAGAGCTGAACAAGAAGAAGAGCTACTCGTGTGACTCGAGGAGCCAGGAGAAGCCCCCTGTGAGACTCAGGGTGGAAGAAGTCTTCAGTGGGATTCTGGAGCAGGCCAGTGGGACTCTGGTAACACTGTGGGACGCAGTATAAAGATCCTCCTGTGGGACTCAGGAGAGATACAGTGGGACTCTGTATCGACCATTGTAATACTAACCGATTATAATGAAAGAAACCATGTTGGGGTGTATAACCAACATGGCAAGGACGTAGGCCTTTGGTGCCGAACCTTGTAAATCCTTGTGTCCAATGCCTTTACATTTACTGCATCATTCGAAGAAAGGTGAGAGATACAAGAAGAGTGGATCGAGGCCTTAACAAGCCATAGAGGTTTAATTGATAAGGAATCAATTAGTAAAAAGTTTTAAGGGATCACTGATTCACCCCCTCCCCCTCTCAGTGATTCACACTGATCTGGGCACTTCAATAAGTTTTCATTGGATTTAACCTATTTACAAGTCAAACATTTTATGGTAAAAATAATCAACAAATTTATTTATTTCATCCCACCAATACTACCCCTAAATGTCTCTATACATTTTAGTGATTTCAAAGTGAATAGAAAATGAAGACCGATGATATACACTTAAAAAATAATTCTTCATATGATAATCACTTGGAACAAAAAGCCTCTTTAAAAATCTCATAACATCTTCTTTTTAAATGTTAAATTTAGGAAACTTTCCCTTCTTGACCAATTCTCTCATTTCTTGAAAATCACGATCTTCTTTTTAAGAATGACTAATTCTATCTAAAAAATATGAATTCACTGACACCTAAACTAAAAGATAAGGATTTACCACATAAACAATTTCTAATCCAATATTCATTAAATCATTAACCAAAGTTTCATGTTCCAAATGTAGCTTGGTTAATGATACATTATCTTTTTAACTCAAGGCATCAAATACCTTGTCTACTTTTCTTAGATGATAACGAATTGTGAAACCATAATAATTTATTAGGTCCAATAATCATCTCTACCCCATTTTCAACTCTTCTTGATAGAATATATACATTAAAATTTTATGGTAAAATAATATTTCACATTTTACCATATAAAAAATATGCCTCCAATTTTTTAAAACAAGAAAAACTACTACAAGATCAAGATCATGTGTAGGGTAATTATGCTCATGGATTTTTAATTGATGCAATGTATATAAAATTACCTAATCATACTAGATCATGATACAACCAATTCCATTTAAATAATAATCACTGTAAATAAAAAATTCACCATTTCTTATTGAAAGGCCAACATGGGAGCATTAAATAATCTTATTTTTAATTCAAGAAAACATTCATCACATTATCTGAATTTAACTCCTTTTGATTTAACTTAGTTAGTGGGATAGATAATTGATAATTGTTTTTAACAAACTATCAATATTAATCTACTAATCCAAGAAAACTTTGAATATCAACAGCATTTTTAGGTCTTTTTCATCCATCCAACAACCCAGAGGCCTTCAATTTTCTTATTTAAAGCAAGACCCCAATTTTAAGGGAAGAAGGCGGAAGACCCAAATAGACATCATCGAATTAGGACAAATCAAAATCTGAAGGTTTATCGAGACAAACCAAACTGACAACATGGAGCTACCCCTCCCCGTTAATTGAATATGAAAAAACTCTCTACCAGTGAAAATATGAACGGTAATCAAGTTTCCTATGTAAAATCACATGCCCAATCCAGTGAAAAACACCATACACTCTCAACATCCCAATACATAAATCTCTACAACAATGAACAGCTAGCTCTGGAACCTCCTATGGGGCCTGATCCGCGTGGTCGAGTCTAAGTGCATCACTATACCAACAGATCTCATAAACCCATTCACCATTCCATGAATAAAAATCAATCATACTGAAACAACCTCGTTGGCCTCTACCCCGCCACCACATTCAAAAAATATTGAAAGAAAATCCAAAGAACACAAGTTCAAGCCATCATCACCTAGGACTGGATGGCCCAACCCCGTGCCTAGGGACTGCCACCTATGAGGGAAATTCGGTCTTCCTGAAACAGAAACATCTCTCTGGTCATGGATATGCTCTGATCAGAACCTCATGTACACCCTCATCTGGTTCAAGCATAAGCCTCACGATGACAAGAATGATAAAGACCAACGATGCCAAATCAGGACAACCGAAACCAGATCCATAGAAAAAATTCACAACTGTAACCAAATTAAATGATTTTAAGAACTCACAACATCCGAGACCGAAGGACTCCCCCCTCCAAAGCACTAAGATCTATCCCTGATATACACTAGAAGAATACTAAGAGAAATCCTAGATCTAGCCGAGAAACCATCCCACTTTGTCGCCTGACATGCCAGAAAAGCCGAGCAACCCAAACCAAGATTGGGGCCACCCCAAGCCTCGTCGCCATAAGATAGAGGTAAACTCATCAAACCGACCTCCAAAACTTAGACAAGAATCGATGACATTCCTTCGTTGGAAATTTATTTGTATCGAGCCGACTTTAGGACTTCCACCGGGAAGCAACACCGTCGCACAGAAAATGATGCCAACACCGAGATGACGTCATTGAAAATTGATCTGCATTGAGCCAATCATTGGACCTCCACTGAGAAGTGATGTAACTCATAGCTACCACAATCATATCCCATCTCGAAGGGGGAAGGAATAAATAATTCAAAAAAACCTAGGAAAACTCTGAAAACCACCATAAATTTAACAAACAGAATGTTTTCACCCCAATAACTTTTATAATAAACCATAATTTCCTCAATAAAAACCACCATAAATTTATCTAAATATTCATTGAAAAATATATTCATAAGATCCATAAATACAACGGTTGAATTATTATACCTAAAATGAATATCCAAAAACTCATAATGGTCATACCAAATATGAAACACCATATTTGGAATGTTTTCCTCCTTTAATTTCAACTAGTGATACCCAAACCTGAGATCAATCTCTAAAAAATACTAAGCACCCTAAAGATAATTAAACATGTCATTGATATGAGGAAAAAAATAATTTTTTCTTAACATTAAAGTTGTTGATTTCTCTATTATCAATGGAAAGTTTTATGGAACCATCCTTCCTTTTAACAAACAAAATGTGTGCACCCCAATGTCTTGTTTTATTCTAGATGAAACCCTTATCAAGAAACTCTTATAACCATTTTTTAAATTACAAAAGTTCTACAGGATTCATTCAATAAGGGGGTTTTGAAAATGTATTAACATAAAGATATAATTAAATAATAAATTCAACCTTTTGATCAGTAATAACACTATAAAAATCATCTAGAAATATATCTATATTTTTATTTACTACCAGTGCATCACTAATCCAAATAGTTCCTTTCCTTTCAACAATATATACAAGATGAATCTCACTTCTATCTTTAATAAATTTCTAATCTTCTTGATCTTTTATCAAAGGTATGAATTCATTCTTATATACAAACTAAAAATCATTCTAAAAAATAAGTTCTTTAGCTCTATAATCAATATTAACATGATAAACTAAAATCCAATCCATTCTTAGAACAACATCAAACTCTATAATGGGAAATACAATATGGTGTTTAGGAAAAATAATTCCAAAAATTATAACAAGAATATTTATATAAATTATTATTTCCTTTATACTACCCCTATATGTTTTTTCTAAGAGTTTTGAATCCATTTATTGAGATGGTATTTTTATTTTATTTATAAATTTTCTAGATATAAAATTGTAGATCCAAAATCAAACAAGACATTAACGTAATATAAATAAACAAGTAATGTACCTATAACCAATTCATTTGAGGATCCTACATCTTCTTGAGTATTAGTAAATGAATTTTTCATACCTTTCTATATCTGATCTTAATGATTCCCACCTTGAGTAACTAACTTATAATATACATTAACATAAGGACCTAACTCATTACAACTAAAGCATCTCACTAATATATGAATATCTATTTTCCCACTACTTTTCTAATTATAACTCTTTTACTTACATTCATGAGACAAATAACAGAGATTGTCACATTAGTAACACTTTTATTATCCTATAAAAAATTCTTTAAAATGACTCTTACCACATTTTGGGGGATTACCTCTAGGTTTCTTATCTAAATTATTATCTACTGTTTTCCACCTTGACCACTTCTTATTCTTTCTTCCATGAAGTACGTAAGTGTTAGAAAAATATATCTAATTTTTCTTATCACAAATAAAAACCCCTTTAATAATTTTAAATTCATGATAGGCCAATGATCTTTGAAAATTTTGTTTTAGAATTGTCTAAAATCTATTAATTTTACTCTCACAGTCCATAATGAAATTTGGTATATACCTGACCAGTCTTTTAAAATTTTCTTCTTAAATGGACACTATGTATTCTTCCATTTTCTTCAAATATATAAATTACCTTTCTATTTTAAACTAAATAACTTTATAAAAATATTTCTCAATAAATATATCTTTAAATAGAAAACAATCCATGGTAGAGATCTCATCATTTTTACTTAGTATTCTTAATTAGAGAGCACCATCAATTGACTTCACCTTCTAAATAATAAACTAAAGTGTTACCTTTTGATGTTACATACATACCAAAACATAAAATATATTATCTAATTCATTAATCCATCCTTTATTATTCACCATGTTTAAAGATCCATCAAAATTTAGAGGGTTCTATTTCATGAAATGATCAACTATAGACATGTTCCTCTGTAGAGAATTAAGTTTCTCTCTTTCATGGGTTCTAGTGTTAATAGCCTACATCAATTGAGTTGACACTACCACAAACTATACTGTTACAACCATTCCAGGTTGCTGATTCAGGAGGTTATTATTCCCTTATTTCTTTATAACTCCAACTACCCTATTTCCTCTGCAGAAAATCATTTTGAACATACATGGATTAATTTAAGCAACATATAAATATTTAAAGGCTATGTCATAATAATATAATCATAAATTATAATCTCTTAAAATTTCATTTTAACATCACTCTAACCTCTAAAGTTTTCTAAACATTTTCTCTAATACAAACTATAATGACTCGTATCATAAACAACCCTTAATTACATTATTTATAATGAGGGTTTCACTTTATTACAGCCCCATGACCTTTTAGGTTTATATTTTGATAGAATTAATAAAAAAATATATAAAAAGTAGACACTTTAAAAAAAGTGTATATTTTTTCTCACAAAAATGGGGGTTTATGTTTTCACCTTTATTTCATCCAAGACACTTTCTTATTTTAAGACAATCCCAAAGCATAAATTTTGACATTTATATAGTTCTTACACATCATTAGATCATGTGATTTTTTTTGAAAACTTTGAATGAGAAAAAAAATCTTGGAAAGGGATATAACAAAAAAGGGATCTCATTAGCCTAGTGAAAGTCATAAAAATCCATGAAAGTGTTTACCTATTACAAAATAAAACGTTGAGCACATAAATAAAACAAATCCACATGATAAAATAAAATTTTTCACAAATAAAAACTTTGAAACCCATTATAATTATAGAAAATCATGTATAAAACATGAGTAATATGAGAGCTCATAAAATCATTCCTTGAAAAACAAACCATTCACTTTTAAAAGTTTATAAACTTTTCTGTTTTCATAAAATCAATATATTTCTATAAAAACATTAAAATGCATAAAATAAGTATCCCAGAGCATCATATTCATAACCCATGTTCAATTATCTTCAAATCATGTCAAAGGTAACTGAGAACTAGTTAATTCCATAGGAGTAACTAGACTGGTTATCTCCCTCATTTTTTGCCTTCAAATACTAATCATTACCTAATTCATTAGAGATCAATATCGGGCTCAACCATTTTCATGAGCTATATTGGGATCACTTGTCATCATCTATAATGATTAAGTACCTTATCATGAAAAAACCATTTGTAATCTTGTACTTTTTATCATAAAACCCTTGAAAAAATCATTTGAACCTAAAAGAAAAATCACTTTCCATTTTTGCATAAAATTATAGAGAAATATCCCTTTATTTTAAAAAGTATTAATGAAAAATTCCCAAAAGAGAGTTAATAAAATCTTATTTAAAAAACCATGTTAATGTACAGAGTAATATTGATCAAAAATAATAGATATGTATTTATAAAAAGGCGATCAAGTCATATATATTAAAAAACATCCTTTTTTACTTTAGAAAAAAAGTCAAAATGACCCTTATGGTAAATATTAAAAATATTCATTTTCAAAACTTTTTAAAAAGAAATCCAAAATTAGTTGAAAATGAATTTTAATAATATTTTATGTATAAATATTAAAATTCTTATAACATTTTTTATAACATGAATTTTAATGAGAAATATTTTAATGGAATACTTTAAAATAAGGTTTTAAAGAAAAATACCTTACCTTAATCCCCATGTAGCTTCATATGTTTTCTAACTCCTGAATAATAAAAGTATATTAGTTTTATAATTTATTAAGAAAATTTTTCATGTTCCTTTAATTATTAATATGACTTTTATTTAATTTAAAAACATGTCTTATTTAGTTTCTAAAATGGTTAAGTTTACATTTGTTGTTTTAGGGTCGTTTGATCTATAACATCGATGTGTTGACCATGGCAAAAGGGGTCATTGTTACATAATATATTGAATCTTAAAAATTTAAAAATTATCATTTTTATACATTAAATATTATTTTATAACTATCTATTAATAGTGTTCATGAAAAATGTAGTACATCATTTCATGGAGATAGTAGTTTGTATTTTTGATTGAATGACATTTTTATTTTTCTACCAAGTGAAAAAAATATAATATTTTAATTTTATAAAACCATAAATATGTTATAAATTTAATATTTATTCTTTGGTTCCATAATTATGAAAAAACATGTGAGTTGGTAATGAAAAATGAATCACATTTCTTTGTGGAGGTAGTAATCCACATGTACGCACGAGCGACGTTATCATTTTCTAATAGATGAATGGTAAGAAGTTAAGTAATATATCATATTTAAAAATAATTATTTAATAAATACAATATATATTAATTTTATCCATCATTTTAACTAGCCTTATGAGCTATTGATAGAAAACAAAACACATCACTTCGTAGAGGTGGTAATCCACATTTATGCACGAGCAAAATTTTCATTTCCAATAAGATGAAAAAAGAGATAAAAAGGGGTTTTTACATCTACATAATAACATTTAATAATATTAAAGATAAATATGTTATTATATCAACATGATTAAATAATATTTTAATGATTTATAATAAGAAATAATCATGAAAACACTCTACAAAGAGTTATACATCTTCTTTGAAAACCCCATTTGGCTTATACCTTAAGTCTTATAGGTTTAGTCCTTTGGTAATACCAAGAAATATAGAAAGTTGTGAGGTATGTTAAAAAGGTATTTGGGTAGGTATTGGTAAATCTAAATGAATAAATTGGTGTGAATAATGTAAGATAGGAGGTTCCCTTTTATAAGTGAAAGGAGTACCACTTTTGTAATTATTCAATGTTTTAAAATAATAGTAAGTCACTATCATGGTCAAGTGAAAATTAAATAATTAAAATTATAATATAATATGATAAGGTTAAAAATACTCCCATGAAATAAGAGTTAATATAATATTTTGTGACCTTATCACTTATCTTTTACCTCAATTAACCTATTTTACCCTTTACCATGGTAACAAAATTTTACCAAGATTACTATTCCTAATGACCCAAAATAAAATCAAACTGTAAGGACCCAGATTTTCTATGTAATTTTTTTAATTATATGGAATTATTACGAGTATATGAAAATTGAAGGAACATTATTCTGAGGTTCGTTGTTCTCAGAATGAATTTCTAAACTTTTTTTAAGGTACGTTCACTTAATGCACGGGAAGCATTTTCTATCTTTTGAACTGGTGATCGGATTAAAAATCTGAGGGAAACGTTGAATCCTCAGTGCCAGGATTCTCTTAAGGGAGGCTTCACTTCGACCGTAGAAGGTCAAGAGAAAAAGTTAGTTTTTTTAAATTTAATAGAATAATAAAATAACAAAGTTATTTTATTTTTATTTTTCCTTTCCTCCAACAGACAAGCGGTGGCGGTAAGACCAACGACATGTCAAGCCATTAAATGGCCCAATTACCCTTTATTTTTGTAACCACACCATTGGAATTAGGAAGGTTAATTATTAAATGATCCTCATTAATTCCACGTGTGTCACTCACCCATCCCCTCTCTTATTTATATGGAGCTCGGGGTAGAGTGTTGGCCCGAATTTACGAAGTGATGAAGCTCTGGAAAAGTACCATGACACTAACCACTTAGAGGATGAGACCGGTTTTAGTGAGTAGTGACGAGAACCACTGAATCACAAACCGACGACAATGACGAAGGTGGTTCTGTCGATCATCGTCAACGAACGTCTCTTCTAGGTAGGCGGTTTATTTTTGAAGTTATCTTTGATGAATTAAATTTCTCTCCCGCTTGTTATCATGTAATGTGGAGGGCACGGGCTAAACAAACAAGGCCCAGACCCTCTGCTGCTTCATTCTTTATGTGAACTTTGGGTAACAATTTCCAACTCAACGGCAACATGAAATAGCGGTTCATTCTATGACAGCGGTATCCTGGAAGAGTCGTAGGTGTAAACGACGTCAAAAATGGACCACCGGAGCGCGTCTGTTGACTAGCAGAAGAAACTTCCAGCGTGCCATGTAGGTGGCGACCAGCGGTGTACAAGGTTGGATGGCTTGAGCCGGCCACGCAAGACATGGGTGGCACCCAGAGGTGCCGCTGGTGGAAGCGATTGTGGCCAGCAGGCCATGACAGGAAGGTGCGGTGTGGCCTGTGTCGCGCCGCGTCAGCGAAACCTGGTCGGCCAAAAGGCCGACCATTAAATGCGGAGGGGAATCTCTCCACTGACTGGTGACTGGACCCGCCAGCACGTGGCCATCGGGATGAAATAGTCCACCTTTGAGAAGAACGAGCTGGCACGGGCCGGACCCGCGGCTTGGTGAGCCGGTGCGGGTGGGCCGAGCCCCACCCAATGGGTCAGGCCAACTGTGGCTCGGGCCCGCGAACCGAACCTTTCCAACCCCAATGGGCCAGACCCAGTGAACTGAGCTAACCCTTAATGGTCTAGACCTGGGCTGGGTTAGATATACCCTGGGACCCGTTGTGTCAGGCAGGTCTGACCGAGTCAGACCGGGCCCAGACCCAACTGGTCCTCGAATAAATAAATGCCCATAACTGACGAACCGAATGTTTTTTTGACACTCCATCAGTGGATTTTGGATCCCTTTAGGGAAGCAGTCCCTTTGGCATATTTCGGCAGGCCCGACCGAGTCGGGCCGGACCGAGGTGTGATCCACCCCGTTTAATGGAAAGGAAGGTAAATAATAGACCTCGAGTCTGATTGAAATGTTGTTTGTGGCATAAGGGACCTAGTGATAAGGCGTTCCTTTTTAAATACTCCACAAGAGTTTCGAAGAAAGTTGGAGTATGGCCAGGTTGGATCGAATCCAAATCCAATTGGGCTCTCGGTACTAAAATACCAATAACTTACAGACTGGGCATCCGGTTGACGCACCTTCTTTTGCGTTGGGACCCTTATGACGTGACATATCATTGAGTTACTCCTTATTGGGACTTCATGCCCATTTAAATATGAACAATGGATTTAGGAGCAGTTCTCCCAGAATTAAGCATGCTATTAGCAGAAATCCAGTGGTTGGTTGTGAGGTGGAGGTTGGAGATAGATCATACAGAGGTGAGTACCAAGCGATCCTGTGTGGATCAGCACCGAGCGATCCTATGTGGATTAGCACCTAGTGAACCTGTGAAGATGAGAATTCTAGCGACCCTATATGGATCATCATTCTAGAGACCCTGTGTGGATCATCATTCTAGTGACCCTGTGTAGATCAGCAGTGCACGACCCAATGAGTACCAGCCTTAGAGCGGCCTGTCGTGGATTAGCGACATACTGATCCTATGTGGCTCAGATCCTATTTGGGTTATCAGGGGTTAGTAGATATCGAATCTGGGTGGGTCTGATCCTGTGTGGATCTTGCAGGGTTTAGTACCTATCGATCCTATGTGATTCAGACTTCGTATGGTCAGCAGAAATGCCTCTTTATAGAATAAGATGATCTATCTTTGCGACTAATCATTTGTACTTCTCTACTTCACTTAAACCTGGTTTGAGCTATGTCTATTGCTTTGGTGCTTTTTGATTGAGATCATGATTTTTGGTTTTCCTTTGTGGAATTTTGAGAGACCTTATAAGGTCATGGGGTATTTAGTGAGTATTGTTATGCTCACCCATGCACGGGCTTTTCCTGTACCTTGTTCTATCTTGTGCAAATGATGAGCAACTGGGCTGAGACTTGAAGAAGCCAGGACCAGGCGGTACACGGAGGATATGGGCTAACATATAGTGTTTTGGAGACGATTAGTACCTACCCTTCATATAGGATCCTCAGTGGATGATCCAGGATTTGTTTTCTCTTTTAATTTGTACTTGAACTTTTCAGTCAGTCTTCTATTCCATCCCCTTTACTTTTAGTACCCTTTTTACTATAGCAGTTTACTTCGTGGTTGCTTCTTGTTGTGTTCTTGGATTATGTGTTTGTACAGTTTTAAAGGAAATTCCTTCTCAATATAGGGATACGCCTTTTGGGTGCTAGTCTCCAACCCCTGGCCTATGGAAGGTAGGCTTGGTGTTGTCACGGCACGGTCCCTGGGGGACGGGTCGTGATAAATTGGTTTCAAAGGAGTCAGTTATATCGAAGAAATATGACTCTAAAAATTTTAATAGAGCAATAGTGTTAAGTGTTTTGAGTTTGGCTTTTAGTTTGGGGAATCCATTGTTGGTGCGGAGGCTGATGTATCTATAACGACCCACACTTTACATACATTGTTAATACTTCAAAATTGAAGCACACTTATTACAACATATGACAAAACCACAAAGGACCGTATAGGTATAGTGTCTTTAGAAACTGGGAAACATAAACAACTGGTTCATAAATCTTCTACAGTGTCTCCCATTTATTTCATCATATCTAGGGTCCCTTTTAGCATATTCTACTTAATATCCATCTTCCTGACCTGGGGAAAAGAAAACATAAAAGGGTGAGCTCAAATGCTCAGCAAGGGCAAATAAAGGAAATAAAAATCATATCATATCTTTATGAAAATCAAAACCTACAAAAGAGATCATAATATCTTAACATGGAATAAATCATAGAAGTGAAAATGAGACCCCCAAAATCATAACATAAAACTTGAAACTTTGTGGCATGCACACATAATCATGGAGATCATTTCTTGTTAGTCATGACTCATTGCCAAGACTATCTTAGTGGACAAAGTCCCTTTCTGAACCGAGTTCACTCCTCGTTTCAGTCCTGTATCACTGAACCGAAATAACCTTCCGTTCCAGCCATGTCTATCTCAAGAGATATAAAATCTTTACCCAATGAATTGGAGGGAGATATAGGTCCCACCCATCTTATAATGAATCCTTTCTTATGTGTGCCACATAATCATACATCATCGCATAACACATGTAACAAAAATGGGATTCTTGAAACATCATGACATCATAAATCAATTCATATATGATAAAGGAATTCATAAACATAATTCCATCACAACATAGTCAAACCAATGTAAAAATATGGATAGAAACAGAACCCTTTATTATCTTAGATGGAAAATAATTTTGATAAAACACTTGAATTGAATTCTTGAGGAAAATATCCTTTCTTCTTCAAAAACATTTTTCCTTTCATAACATGTCATACAACTTTAAAATAAAAGAAGTTGATTAAAAATAAACTTGAAAACTTGTAAAGGAAGCTTCTTTGAAGTAATGTTTTAAAAATCCATTCATGCCGTATAAGTTAAAAAAAACATTCTTCGTACTTTTGTCGGAAAAGTCAAAAAGTACCTCGTACGGAAAAACGACAAAAGATTCCTTTCATATTCTTTACTAAAAACTCACCTAAGGGTAAAATTCGATTTAAACTATTTCAAGTGGATGGAAACAATATTACATATTGAGGGAACATGGATGTGGATGATAAAATACACCCCAGTAAATACTTACGAATAAACAATCTCGGATAAAAATGAGATTGTGATATTTCCCTTACCTTAGGTCCGATTAGCTTTGTACGTGTCCGAAGCTCCTGTATAATGGTTTAAATAATGTTATTGACTTATTCCAGAATCATACATATTGATATGAGATCATATATGGTCATATTATTAGCTTCTTGTTAGTAATATTTCATTGTTACTTGTTACTCGGGTCTTTATAACTTTTTGTTCTTATGCGTGTTTAGTCGAATAAATTCTTATTCTTATATTTAGGTTATATATAATTCATTTCCAGAATGGTATTAGTGTAGTATATACCATATTCATTCATTCAATTCATTTATACAATCATTATGAAATGAAGATCATGTAGAACGAGTCGCATCACATCGTGGAGACGGTATTCCGTACGTACGCACGAGTGATGATATCGTTCCTATGATCGTGGAATTGTATTGGAGTTTATATATATATTATTTCAGTATCAATATTACTTAATAATAATCATATATAGTTACTCATTACACCATTATACCCATCCTTGTAAGGTGATGGTGGAAAATAGATTACACCACGGCGTGGAGACGGTATTCCGTACGTACGCACGCGCGGTGATTTCATTTTTTCCGTAGGATGGATAGAAGGTGAATTAGGGTTGTTTCATATTTATAATAACATATCAGTATGTAAGTAATACTGATGTTATTACTTTATCATGAAACAACTAAAGAAGAAGAAGTTGAAGAAGAAAGAAATTGAAAAGATCGGTAATGGATATTACCTCTTCTTTGGAACGCCTTTTTGAATCCTCCACTTAAGGAACTAAGATTGGTCTTTGGAGAAGACCAGGACCTCTAGGATTATTCTAGGGAAGTGGAGAATGGAAAATGGCAGGGGTTGGCCGAGCTTGAGTGCTCAAATTGGTGTGAGGAGGAGGGGGAGGAGGTGCCCTTTTATAAGGGAGGAGAGGGGCACCTTAGGAATATCTCAAAATATTATTTTATATTAAAGTCAAAATCGGTTTATAATGGTTCCAAAGGGTCTTATTTCGAAGCTAAAGTGGGGATGGGTCGAAATCCTATCAACCAATAGAATTTAGACAAGTTTATGATATTATTTTAACCTTATCAATTAAATTTAACTCTAAGTTAAATAATTTAACTTTTACCATGTCTTTTTGTTTTCTTTCACTATATGGTTAATACACTTACTATAACATGCCAAACGAACCCCAAATTGTTTATTATTAATATATATATCCTTATATAAGTCATTTGGCCGAACCTTAGATTTTTAGGAATAAAATAACAATTAATAATATAATATTTGATTTAAAAACTATTTTGTGTCAATTTTGACACTATTTGCTATATGATTTGTTTGAAAGTCATAACAGAATTATATGTTCGAACCAAGTTGATTAAATCAATACTAATATATCATAGTAACCTAGAAAATTAGTGGAATTCATAAAAAGTCTCAAATTATATTTATTTTGGTGTTTATAACATCAATTATGTCAATATTTCATTAATAAGATAATTACTGCATCATCATTATGTCATAAATAAATTAAATTATTTAATGTCTAAAAATTACAAATAAAATATCATCATGTAGGAAATCTTTTTAGCTTTCTAATGAATATTTACAATTGAATTTATCTTATGTATAACCCCATATTAAAAATGATTTACTTATTAAACTTTGATTTTAACTATTTTAACCCTTCTTTAAATAAATTAATAATAAATGTCCTAATCTAATCCAAGTGGGCCTAAATGGTCATATTTTATTCCTAAGTTTGTTTTTGGTCGAATTACACTTGTCCAATAGAATTAGGACATGTGTTAGGGTAATATTAATATCATATTTACCCTTAGTTACCCTATTTACTATTAACCGCGGTAAAATAGTAAAAAGTTACTATTCACCAAAAAATTATTTTCATCTCATTGAACCACATTTTAGTCCTTGATATTAACCGTGTCTCTCGGATTTTTGAAATTCCATTCACAGAAGCGGTAAAATTAAGTTTTATGCAAAATTCAGTTTTTAACCTACCACTTAGTGGTTTCACTATTCATCAAAAATTGAAAGTTTTCAGAAAAATACCAAAATTTCACCCTAGGCTAATTTCGATATTCTGAGTCCGAAAATGAAGTCCATTTTGAAAAATAAAATTTATAAAATTTCAAAAAGTGGTTATTACTATTCATAACGACTAGTTTTAATAGCATATTGTTGTTTAGTGAAACTCGGTATTGCGTACGACGCAAGCTATCGAGGAAGGTTGCGATTGCGTGTAAAGCAAGCCAAGCAAGTGTTGTGTAGAAAAAGATTCCTTTGATGATTTATATAACATAAAAGTCTCGGGTGTTACATTCTACCCCCCTTAAAAAGAATTTCGCCCTCGAAATTCGTCACTTTGCAACAAACAAATGAGGATACTTCTCCCTCATCATATCCTCAAGCTCCCATGTAGCTTCTTCAAGTTGGTGGTTTCTCCATAAAACTTTCACCAAGCGAGTGGTCTTGTTTCGTAGGACTTTTTCGCTACGATCCAGAATCTATATCGGCTGTTCTTCATAAGAAAGATCTTACTCCAGCGGTACAACTTCTGAGCTGAGTACATGTGAAGGATCTGGTATGTACTTTCTCAGGAGAGATACATGGAACACATCGTGAACTTGAGAGAGATTCGGTGGAAGCGCCAATCGGTAAGCTACCTTCCCAACACGATCCAGTATTTCAAAAGGACCGATATATCTAGGGCTCAACTTCCCCTTCTTTCCAAATCTCATAACCCTCTTCCAGGGAGATATTCGTAAGAACACTTTATCACCCACTTCAAACTCTAGGTCTCTTCTTCGATTGTCGGCATAACTTTTCTGTCGACTCTGAGCTGCTCTTATGTGTTGTTGAATAGATCTGACCTTTTCTGCCATTTCATCAACGAGATCAGGTCCTAATAGCTTTCTTTCCCCAACTTCATCCCAGCAAGTTGGAGTCCTGCATTTCTTTCCATAGAGAGCTTCATAAGGAGCCATTTGAATACTGGAGTGAAAGCTATTATTATAAGAAAATTCCACCAAAGGTAGGTGTTGATCCCAACCTCCTTTGAAATCCATAGAGCAAGCTCTCAACATATCTTCTAGGGTTTGAATTGTTCTCTCAGACTGACCGTCTGTCTGGGGATGATAAGCAGTGCTGAAACTCAACTCTGTATCCAGAGTATGCTGAAGACTTCGCCAGAACTTCGAGGTAAATCTCGGATCCCGATCAGATATAATAGAAAGTGGTACTCCATGCAATCTTACCACTTCCTTTACATATATCCTGGCAAGCTGATCTAGAGAGAAATCCTCTCTAATAGCAATGAAGTGTGCAGACTTTGTAAGACGATCAACTATGACCCAGATAGCATTATTGCCTTTGGATGTTTTAGGAAGTCCTGTGACAAAGTCCATAGTGATGTTTTCCCATTTCCATTCGGGTATGGGTAATGGTTGTAACATCCCCTTAGACTTCTGTCTCTCAGCTTTAACTTGTTGACAAACCAAGCATCGAGAGACATATTCAGCAACATCTCTTTTCATGCCATCCCACCAGAAGTACTCTTTCAGGTCCCTATACATCTTCGTGCTTCTAGGATGAATAGAGAATGAAGAACTATGAGCCTCATCCAGCAGCTCTTTCTTTAATTCGGGGATGGGAGGAACACAAACCCGATTCCTGAACTTTATTATCCCATCACAATCAAGGTTGAATTCAGGAACACTTCTCACCTTCTTTTGTAACTCGACATCTTCTTTCTGTGCCTCTTTAATCTTCACATGTATAGATGGTTGAACATTCATTTGAGAAAGATAAGATTTTTCCCCTTCCATTATAATTCCAAGATCCATCCTTTGTAAATCCATAAATATTGGATCTTTTTTGATCCTCATCATGGATAAACTAGCATGGTCTTGTCGACTTAATGCATCTGCCACCTTGTTTGCTTTCCCAGGGTGGTAATGGATTGAGCAGTCATAATCCTTAATCAGCTCCAACCATCTTCTTTGACGCATATTCAACTCCTTTTGTGTGAAAATATACTTTAAACTTTTATGATCAGTATAAATATCACACCTTTCACCATAAAGGTAATGCCTCCAAATCTTTAATGCAAAGATTACCGCAGCCAACTCCAAATCATGTGTTGGGTAATTTTGCTCATGGATTTTCAACTGTCGTGAGGCATAAGCTATCACCATATCATTTTGCATAAGAACACACCCCAATCCCTTCTTGGATGCATCACTGTAGATCACAAACCTTTCTCCACTACAAGGCAGTGTGAGCACAGGTGCACTGGATAACCTTCTTTTCAACTCCTTGAAATTCTCTTCACATTCCTCTGTCCAGACAAACTTAACTCCTTTCCGAGTCAACTTGGTGAGTGGATTAGATAATCGTGAAAAATCTTTTACAAAACGTCGATAATATCCAGCCAAACCAAGAAAACTTCGGATCTCAGTTACTGTGGTTGGTCTCGACCATCTTTCGATAACCTCTGTTTTTGATGGATCCACAGATATCCCCTCTTTTGAGATTATATGACCCAAAAATGCAACTTTTTGAAGCCAAAATTCACACTTGGTAAATTTGGCATAAAGCTTCTCTTTTCTCAGGGTCTTCAATATAATTCTCAAGTGATCTTCATGCTCTTCCTTGCTCTTTGAATAGACAAGAATATCGTCTATAAAGACTACCACAAATTGATCAAGATAGTCTCTAAAGACTCTATTCATTAGATCCATGAAGATAGCAGGGGCATTAGTAAGACCAAATGGCATCACTATAAATTCATAGTGTCCATACCTTGTACGGAAAGCCGTCTTTGGTATATCCTCCCTTTTGACCCTTAATTGATGATACCCTGAACGAAGATCAATCTTGGAAAAGTATTGAGCTCCGCGTAGTTGGTCAAATAAGTCATCAATGCGTGGGAGAGGATATTTGTTCTTGATAGTGATCTTGTTAAGTTCTCGATAATCAATGCAGAGTCTCATTGATCCATCTTTCTTCTTAACAAATAGAACAGGTGCTCCCCAAGGTGACGCACTAGGGCGTATGAATCCCTTATCAAGATTCTCTTAGAGTTACTTCTTCAATTCCTGCAACTCAATTGGGGCCATTCTATAAGGTGTCTTTGAAATAGGCAAAGCACCCGGTACGAGTTCTATTGAAAACTCAACTTCACGATTTGGTGGAAGACCCGGCAATTCCTCCGGAAAGACATCATCAAACTCTCGTACAATGGGCATATTCTTAATCGTGAGTTTCTCACCAACCATTTGAGATAAATAACCTTCATTTAGTGGAATCAATACCCATAAGATGGAAGAAATTTCCACTGGAAGGTTATGTTCATCCTTGCATTGATAGACGATCGTAGATTGATCTGGAATATGAAATGTGACTTCCCTTCTTTGGAAATTGATATGAGCTCCATGTAGAGAAAGCCAATCCATGCCAAGAATCACATCAAATTCCACTAAAGGAAGGATCACAAGATTTGCAGGAAGCACTTTCCCACAAACTTCGATCGGAGAAGAATTATAAACTTTTGATGCGATTGATGTGCCATTAGGTGTTGTCACGGCTAACTCAACATCTAATTGTTGAGGTAATACGGTGATACCCTTAGAAAAGTCTTCAGAAATAAAAGAGTGGGTGGATCCAGAATCAAATAAAACATTTGCTACTTTAGAATGGAAGGTAAGTGTACCTTTCACCACATCGTTATCGTACTCCACATCGCTGATAGAAATTGCATGTGACTTTCCTTTGTCTTTAGCCTTAAGATTTTGTTGACGTCGACCATCATCATCAACCCTTGGATTTGGGCATTGATTGGCATAATGCCCCATCTCCTTGCACTTGAAACATTGAAGTGTAGTAGGTTCATTCTGTGTATCCCTTCCTTTGTTTGCATCATTAGACATCTTCTTCCCATTATCACGGCATTCAAATGCCCGATGACCTTCCTTTCCACATTTAAAACATTTACTTGTCCCTTTAAGACAACTCCCTCCATGTTTCTTTCCACACTTTGAGCATAAGGGAAAGTTCATCTTCTTTTCCGTGTGCTCTTTAGATTTTTCTTTGAATTCCATCTTCCTCTTCTTATCAAACCCATGTGACTGATGGGTTACTCCAATCTCCATCTCGACTTTGAGAGCACATCGAACGATTTCCTCGTAGCTATTGAAGTCCCTTATGGCTAACGCCCTTCGAAGACTTGGTTTTAAGCCACTAAAGAATCGATCGATCTTACTCTCAGGTTGGATAATAATACCAGAAGCGTACCTTGCAAGTCTTGTAAAATTTGCTTCATAGGTACTAACAGATTCATCATCCCTTTGCTTCAGTTCAAGGAACTCTTTCTCCATCTTTGTTCGGAGAATACGAGGGAAGTACTTATTGAAAAATAAGTTCTTGAACTCGTCCCATTCCATAGACTCAATTTCATCCCTTTGCCTCGTATTCTTAACAAGATTCCACCATTGATCCGCATCTCCTTCCAAACGATACACTGCTAGGATGACTTTATCATGCTCAGAACATTGAAGAACTGAAAATATCTTTTCAGTAGTACTAATCCATTGTTCAGCAACTAATGGATCAGTAGACCCGCTGAAAGATGGTGGACGCTGCCTCATGAAGGATTCAACAGAATGTTGCTCCCTCCTTTGTTCGTTTGGAAATCCTGCATGATTCATAGCTTGAGAAAGTTGCGTGAGCATGGCTACAAGATTTTGCATTCCAGCTCCCATATCGTTTGGTTGCTCAGGGGGACAATCATTGCATTGCCCATCGCATTCCGCATTAACACGGTTCCTTTGGGTTCCAGCCATTGACTAAAACCAAGAAGAATAGTGTGAGCAACACTAATTATAATAGGAAACCACATAATTCAAGAATAAAATTTTCATGCTTATGGTCTTATCCTAGGTTATTCATGGCCATTTCTAAGATTGTGTTCTATGCTTAGACTTATTCTTAGGGTTCTTACTAAGGCTTTCACATCCTAGTTTCCAAAGGTTGACTATACCTTTCCTCTGATACCAACTATAACGACCCACACTTTACATACATTGTTAATACTTCAAAATTGAAGCACACTTATTACAACATATGACAAAACCACAAAGGACCGTATAGGTATAGTGTCTTTAGAAACTGGGAAACATAAACAACTGGTTCATAAATCTTCTACAGTGTCTCCCATTTATTTCATCATATCTAGGGTCCCTTTTAGCATATTCTACTTAATATCCATCTTCCTGACCTGGGGAAAAGAAAACATAAAAGGGTGAGCTCAAATGCTCAGCAAGGGAAAATAAAGGAAATAAAAATCATATCATATCTTTATGAAAATCAAAACCTGCAAAAGAGATCATAATATCTTAACATGGAATAAATCATAGAAGTGAAAATGAGATCCCCAAAATCATAACATAAAACTTGAAACTTTGTGGCATGCACACATAATCATGGAGATCATTTCTTGTTAGTCATGACTCATTGCCAAGACTATCTTAGTGGACAAAGTCCCTTTCTGAACCGAGTTCACTCCTCGTTTCAATCCTGTATCACTGAACCGAAATAACCTTCCGTTCCAGCCATGTCTATCTCATGAGATATAAAATCTTTACCCAATGCATTGGAGGGAGATATAGGTCTCACCCATCTTATAATGAATCCTTTCTTATGTGTGCCACATAATCATACATCATCGCATAACACATGTAACAAAAATGGGATTCTTGAAACATCATGACATCATAAATCAATTCATATATGATAAAGGAATTCATAAACATAATTCCATCACAACATAGTCAAACCAATGTAAAAATATGGATAGAAACAGAACCCTTTATTATCTTAGATGGAAAATAATTTTGATAAAACACTTGAATTGAATTCTTGAGGAAAATATCCTTTCTTCTTCAAAAACATTTTTCCTTTCATAACATGTCATACAACTTTAAAATAAAAGAAGTTGATTAAAAATAAACTTGAAAACTTGTAAAGGAAGCTTCTTTGAAGTAATGTTTTAAAAATCCATTCATGCCGTATAAGTTAAAAAAAACATTCTTCATACTTTTGTCGGAAAAGTCAAAAAGTACCTCGTACGGAAAAACGACAAAAGATTCCTTTCATATTCTTTACTAAAAACTCACCTAAGGGTAAAATTCGATTTAAACTATTTCAAGTGGATGGAAACAATATTACATATTGAGGGAACATGGATGTGGATGATAAAATACACCCCAGTAAATACTTACGAATAAACAATCTCGGATAAAAATGAGATTGTGATATTTCCCTTACCTTAGGTCCGATTAGCTTTGTACGTGTCCGAAGCTCCTGTATAATGGTTTAAATAATGTTATTGACTTATTCCAGAATCATACATATTGATATGAGATCATATATGGTCATATTATTAGCTTCTTGTTAGTAATATTTCATTGTTACTTGTTACTCGGGTCTTTATAACTTTTTGTTCTTATGCGTGTTTTGTCGAATAAATTCTTATTCTTATATTTAGGTTATAGATAATTCATTTCCAGAATGGTATTAGTGTATTATATACCATATTCATTCATTCAATTCATTTATACAATCATTATGAAATTAAGATCATGTAGAACGAGTCGCATCACATCGTGGAGACGGTATTCCGTACGTACGCACGAGTGATGATATCGTTCCTATGATCGTGGAATTGTATTGGAGTTTATATATATATTATTTCAGTATCAATATTACTTAATAATAATCATATATAGTTACTCATTACACCATTATACCCATCCTTGTAAGGTGATGGTGGAAAATAGATTACACCACGGCGTGGAGACGGTATTCCGTACGTACGCACGCGCGGTGATTTCATTTTTTCCGTAGGATGGATAGAAGGTGAATTAGGGTTGTTTCATATTTATAATAACATATCAGTATGTAAGTAATACTGATGTTATTACTTTATCATGAAACAACTAAAGAAGAAGAAGTTGAAGAAGAAAGAAATTGAAAAGATCGGTAATGGATATTACCTCTTCTTTGGAACGCCTTTTTGAATCCTCCACTTAAGGAACTAAGATTGGTCTTTGGAGAAGACCAGGACCTCTAGGATTATTCTAGGGAAGTGGAGAATGGAAAATGGCAGGGGTTGGCCGAGCTTGAGTGCTCAAATTGGTGTGAGGAGGAGGGGGAGGAGGTGCCCTTTTATAAGGGAGGAGAGGGGCACCTTAGGAATATCTCAAAATATTATTTTATATTAAAGTCAAAATCGGTTTATAATGGTTCCAAAGGGTCTTATTTCGAAGCTAAAGTGGGGATGGGTCGAAATCCTATCAACCAATAGAATTTAGACAAGTTTAGGATATTATTTTAACCTTATCAATTAAATTTAACTCTAAGTTAAATAATTTAACTTTTACCATGTCTTTTTGTTTTCTTTCACTATATGGTTAATACACTTACTATAACATGCCAAACGAACCCCAAATTGTTTATTATTAATATATATATCCTTATATAAGTCATTTGGCCGAACCTTAGATTTTTAGGAATAAAATAACAATTAATAATATAATATTTGATTTAAAAACTATTTTGTGTCAATTTTGACACTATTTGATATATGATTTGTTTGAAAGTCATAACAGAATTATATGTTCGAACCAAGTTGATTAAATCAATACTAATATATCATAGTAACCTAGAAAATTAGTGGAATTCATAAAAAGTCTCAAATTATATTTATTTTGGTGTTTATAACATCAATTATGTCAATATTTCATTAATAAGATAATTACTGCATCATCATTATGTCATAAATAAATTAAATTATTTAATGTCTAAAAATTACAAATAAAATATCATCATGTAGGAAATCTTTTTAGCTTTCTAATGAATATTTACAATTGAATTTATCTTATGTATAACCCCATATTAAAAATGATTTACTTATTAAACTTTGATTTTAACTATTTTAACCCTTCTTTAAATAAATTAATAATAAATGTCCTAATCTAATCCAAGTGGGCCTAAATGGTCATATTTTATTCCTAAGTTTGTTTTTGGTCGAATTACACTTGTCCAATAGAATTAGGACATGTGTTAGGGTAATATTAATATCATATTTACCCTTAGTTACCCTATTTACTATTAACCGCGGTAAAATAGTAAAAAGTTACTATTCACCAAAAAATTATTTTCATCTCATTGAACCACATTTTAGTCCTTGATATTAACCGTGTCTCTCGGATTTTTGAAATTCCATTCACAGAAGCGGTAAAATTAAGTTTTATGCAAAATTCAGTTTTTAACCTACCACTTAGTGGTTTCACTATTCATCAAAAATTGAAAGTTTTCAGAAAAATACCAAAATTTCACCCTAGGCTAATTTCGATATTCTGAGTCCGAAAATGAAGTCCATTTTGAAAAATAAAATTTATAAAATTTCAAAAAGTGGTTATTACTATTCATAACGACTAGTTTTAATAGCATATTGTTGTTTAGTGAAACTCGGTATTGCGTACAACGCAAGCTATCGAGGAAGGTTGCGATTGCGTGTAAAGCAAGCCAAGCAAGTGTTGTGTAGAAAAAGATTCCTTTGATGATTTATATAACATAAAAGTCTCGGGTGTTACAGTATCCATTCACCAAGACCCTGAATTCTGATTTATGACTCAGTGCATGAAAATACTTATTTCATGTGTTTTAGAAGTGTTTTACTTTTAATCTCTTTGAGTCAGCTTAATAGGTATAACTTTTTTATTGTGGTGCACTTGTTTTCTTTCAAGATTCCGCCACGTAGACAGTCATCCAGGATTCTCGAGAGAGTACACGATGATAGCCCACCGAGTGATGAGGCCTCGGTGCAAGGCCCTCTTATGGAATTAGCACCTTAGGGTGGTGTACTGGCAACACCACTTCTCATTGGGTGGTTTTTGCCACCATCCCAACCAGGATATGGTGCACGCTGACTGAGCATGTTGCATAAGTTTTAGCGGTAGAGTCCTCTAGGGTTCTGAGGTGAGATGGATCTACAGGCATCTAAGGACTGGCTGGAGACTATGGAAAGAGTTTCTTTATGGTTGGGACACCAGCCGACCTGATGGTGATCCTAACAACCATTTTTTTCATGGAGCAATAGGGAGATGGTGGAGCCTGACTCTCTAGACGCATGCCGAGGCAACCCTCACCTGGGAATATTTTGAGGGCCTCTTCAGGGAAAAGTTCATCCCAGTAACTCTATGCTTTGTGCGTATACAGGAGATTCTACACTTACAGAAGGGCAGCCTGGCTATGGCCTATTACTCGGTGAGGTTCACCAACCTCTCACGCTACTCTACCAACATGGTGAGGGACCCTTTATTCAGGGCCCAGACCGTTGATCAGGGACTCTGACGGGATATCAGAGCTTATATGGTATCTCTCAGAATCTTGATGCATGATGGAGTGCTAGAGAGAGCACTCTTGGTGGAGATATTCCTTGAAAAGCAGAAACCGACAGCGAGATGCACCACCGGGTGACATTTGGAAGATTCCTTTGTGGCTGGTAGTAGGTAGATGACATAGAGGTCCAAGTAAACCAGACCTTCTGTTGAACAACCCAGGGATGCAGATTCATAACTGAGGGGCCCACGAGGTAGAGGAGGTCGGCTGGGAGGCTGGGTGTGATTCACGTGTGGCAGTAAGGGTCACACGGCTAGTGACTGCCCAACCCATCATATCGAAGATCAGAAGATAGTCGAGGGACCACCGAGGTCGAGGTATAGATTCAAGTGAGGAGGTCTGTAGGGTGGAATATGTGGCATAAGAGCAGGTCGTGCAGTAAGCAGTGGGCGGGGATTTTAGGTTCTACCACCACCACCACCTGGTGGTCCATCCTAACCATAGGGAGTAGGTGGACAGGGTCAAGAACAGCTACTTGCAGTAGGTTCCTATGACCACAATGCTTCGAAGATGATTAGATGTATGATCTATGTCTATTCCACCCTAGCTACAGTACTTATAGACACAAGTTTCAGTCACTCTTTCATGCCACGACACTCGTTCGGAGCTCGGAGATTTCGGTGGATTCTTTGGCTCGATACTTATGATAATAGACTCCTATGGGAGAATATTCGACAATTAAACATTGGTGCCATCAGTGTGAGATTACTCTAAGAGGTGAGAGATTTAGCTGGGATCTTCTAGTGGCGTCGTCGAGGCCTTACAACGTCATCTTGGGTATGGACGAGTTATCCACAGTCCATGCTCAGATTGACTATATTAGGCGCAAAGTGTGGTGTGTCTATGAGGATGAGACTGGTTTTTCCTTCACCGGTGAGAAGGGAACCTTTGTAGCATAGGATGGACTTACCCGGAGGAGGGTGTAGCCAATCACGCATCAATTGGCTAGCCTTACCCTCAGAGCAGTTGATGTTGAGAGTCTGAGCTATCCTGTAGTGGTGGACCAGTATGCCGATATCTTCCCTAATAATGTTCTGGTACTACCTCCTCATAGATAGGTAGAATTATACATCGAACTGTACCCCAGGACGACACCGATATCTACTCCAGCATATAGGATGGATCTCGTGGAGCTTCGTGAGTTACGGGTACGACTGGAAAACTTGTAGAGGAAGGGGTTCATAAGCCCAATGTCTCTCCATAGGTAGCCCCGATTCTGTTCACCAAGAAGACAGATGGGAGTTTGAGGCTTTGCGTGGATTATCAGTGCCTGAACCAGGTGATCGTGAAAAACAAGTATCCACTTATGAGGATTGATAATCTTTTTAATTAGATAAAGGGAGATCATTAGTTTTTGAAGATAGACCTTAGATTAGGCTATCATCAGCTTAGGGTACGAGATGAGGATGTGAAGAAGATGGCCTTAAGATGTCTGTATGGCCACTATCAGTTCTTGGTTATGACATTCGGTGTGACCAATTCCCCTGCCGTGTTCATGGGACTCGTGATCAGGATCTTCCATCCATACATTGATTGCTTTGTGGTGTCCTTAATTGAAAAAATCTTGGTGTACTCATAGATGGATGAGGAGAATTCCTATCATCTGTAGATAATACTGGATACACTCTGAGAGCACCAGCTCTATGGTAAACTCTTGAAGTTACAGTTCTGGATACGAGAGGTCCAATTTCTAGTACACGTTATCTTAGAGGCTGGAGTTTCCATGGATCTAGTGAAGATAGAGTTTGTGCTTGATTGGGAGCCACCTAGGAGTGTGACTGAGGTGTGGAGTTTCCTGGGGTTAGATGGGTACTACCGGAGATTTGTACCTGACTTTTCCAAAGTTGCGGAACCCTTGTCATCATTGATGAAGAAGGGACATCCCTTTAGGTGGATGGAGATATGCCATCAGAGTTTTCAGGAGCTAAGGCAGAGACTGATGAGTTCCCCCTTCTTGAGACTACCAGAAGAGGGATTTGGGTATGTAGTCTACTTTGACGCATCAGGGACTGGACTTGGATGTGTCCTAATGTAGGAGCGAGAATTGATCGCTTGTGGTTCACAACAGCTGAGACAACATGATAAGAACTACGCTACCCATGACCTAGAGTTAGCAACATTGGTCTTCTCCTTGAAGATGTGGTGACACTACTTTATGGGTGAACGTTTTATAGTCTACTTTGATCACAAGAGTCTCAGGTATATCTTCTCACAGAAGGACATGAACCTGAGACAGTGACGATGGATAGAGTTCCTCTAGGACTATGACTTTGAGATAGTCTATACTCATGGGAAGGGGAATGTAGTATCAGAAACACTCAGTAGGAGGTATGGTCTACAGTTTCAAAGTGAGGTGACAGAGCAGCTAGCCACATTTTAGATATCCTTTATGGATAGAGATGGAGCAGCTTACCTCCATTCTATGACTGTCACTCCCCCAATTCATCAACGAGTGCGAGAGGCACATCTTGGGTACTTTTAATGTGAGGATTGATGTGCTCATATATCCTCAGGATAGTCACCTGATTGATTTTCTGAAGGTGGGGAGCATGTCATTCTCTTTAGAGGACGCACCATGGTCTCAGTGGCGCTACGGGAGGAGGTGTTGAGAGAGTTCCATATGTCCCCTCTGGTGGTACATCCTAGTGTGTAGAATATGTATTAGGACCTTTGGTGTCATCACTGGTGTCTAGGGATGAAGAAAGAAATGGCAGAGTTTGTTTCACGATGCCTCACTTGTCAGAAAGTGAAGGCCGAGCATCAGGTTCAAGTAGGCTTAGCGCAGCCACTAGAGGTACTAGAGTGGAAGTGGGATGGAATCTCCATAGACTTCATGACATGGATTCCACATAAGTCCATGGGACATGATTCCATCTGGGTGATCATTGACCAACTCACCAAGTAGGCCCACTTCCTACCCATCCGGGAGCAGGGATCAGTAGAGGGCTTGGGACGCCTCTACGAATATGAGATTGTATGGCTTCATGGGGTCCCATAGATGATCATATCTGACTATGACACACGTTTTACATCCTGTTTTTGGAAGGGATTATAGGAGGCGTTCGAGACCCAACTACGTTTTAGCACCGCCCTTCATCCACAGACGGATGGTCGGACAGAGCGGAACATAAAGACACTCGAGGACATGCTTCGTGCTTGTGTCCTTAATTTTGGTCGCAGTTGGGAGGACTGCCTTCCACTGGTGGAGTTTTCATACAACAAAAGATATCACTCCACCATCAGTATGGCACTGCTTGAGGCCTTGTATGTTCGACCATGCAGATCACCTCTATACTGGACAAACCCGGGGGAGGCATCACTTATGGGTCCAGAGTTGGTACAGGATACCACTGAGAAGGTGAAGATCATCTAGAAGCAGATTAAGACTATACATAGAAGATAGAAGCTTTATGCTGATAGGAGATGAAGACCTTTGGAGTTCTAGGATAGAGACCATGTCTTTCTACGGGTCTCACCTCGATGAGGTTTTCAGAGATTTGGTCGGGGTGGAAAGCTATATTTGAGGTTCATCGGACCCTTTCATCTCTTAGAAGAGTTGGTGAGGTGGTGTATCGCCTAGATCTTCCCCCGCAGATGCATCAGGAGCATGGCATTTTCCACGTGTCGCAGCTAAGGAAGTATGTGCATGATTCATCGCACATTATTGACTGGGGCGAGCTGAACATTGATGATGGGGTGACTTTTATGGAGGTTCCAGTGGAGATTGAGGATCGACAGGAGCAGGTCCTTCATGGATGATCGATACCTTTGGTGCACATTCACTGGCAGCACAGGGACCTACAATAGAAAACATGGGAACGGAAGGCTCATATTCGTGCTCAGTACCCCCATTTGTTTCCTTAGTCTATTCTGTGGCTTTTAGGGACAAAAATCCCTAAGTTGGGGAGAATTTAAAGACCTGGATTTTCCATGTATTTTTTTTAATTATATAGAATTATTATTGGTCTTCAATAATTTATGTAGCGTGATTTAGAGTCCTGGTGTGCCCAAAATGAATTTATGAACTTTTTTAAGGTACGTTCAGTAAATGCATGGGCGGCGTTTTCTATATTTTGAACCGGTGCTCAGATTAAAAATCTGAGGGAACCATTGAATCTGCGGTGCCGGGATTCGCTTAAAAGAGGCTTCACTTTAACCATAGAAGGTCGGGAGAAAAGGTTAGTTTTTATACATTTAAGAGAATAATAAAATAACAAAGTTATATTATTTTTCCTTTTCCTTTCCTCAAATGGACAAGCGGTGGCTGCGGAACCAACAACACGTCAAGCCATTAAATGGCTTGACTCCCCTTTATTTTTTTAACTGCACTGTTGGAATTAGGAAAAATCATTATTAAATGAACCACATTAATTTCATGTGCGTTACTCACCCATCCCCTCTCCTATTTATATGTAGCTTGGGGTAGAGTGCTGACATGGATTAACCAAGCGACAAAGATCTGGCAAAGTACCACGACGCCAACCACTTGGATGACGATACCAGTTTCAGTGAGTGGTGACAAGCGCCACCAAATCACAAACTGACGACAACAACGAAGGGGGTTCCATATATCGTTGTCAATGAAAATCCCTTCCAGGTAGGGGGTTTATTTTTGATGTCTTATTTGATGAATTAAATTTCTCTCATGCTTGTTATCATGTAACGCAGAGGTCACGGGTCAATTGAACAAGCCCCAGACCCTCTGCTGCTTCGTTCTTGATGTGAACTTTGAGAAACAATTTCCAACACGACAACAACATGGAATAGTGGGTCACACTATGATAGCGGTATCCTGGAAGAGCTGTAGGTGCAGAAGACATCAAAAATGGACCACCAGAGCGTATCCGGTGACCCATAGAGAAAACTGCCAGTGCGCCATGTCAGCGGTGGCCAGTGGGGGTCAGAGGAGACATGTAGAAACCAGTCGTGGGCAGTGGAAGGCGGTGCATGACGACGCACTGTGGTGGCCTAGGGCAGTCAACCCGATCCAAACGTGCAGGACATGAGCGGTGCCTGCAGGCGCCACTGGTGGAAGCGGCTGTGGCTAGCAGGCCACAGCAGGAAGGTGAAATGCGGTCCACGCCACACTGCGTTGGTGAAACCCGGTTGGCCAAACAGTCGGCCGTTAAATGTGGTGGGGCAATGCCCCACCAGTTGGCGAATGGCCTCGCAAGTGCAAGTCCAGCAGGATGCAATGGTCTGCCTTTAGGTAGACTGAGTCAGCATAGTCCAGACCCGCGACTTGGTGGGCCAGTGCGGGTGGGCCGAGCCCCACTCGGCGGGCTGATCCCACCGCGGCTCGGGCCCGTGAACTGAATCGGGCCAACCCCAAAAGGGCGGACCCAGTGAACTGAGCCGACCCTTAATGGGCCAGACCCGGTGGGGTCAGATAGACCCCAGGACCCATTGCGTCGGGCTGGTTTGACTGAGTCAGACGTGGCCCAGACCCAACTAGTCCCTGAATAAATAAACTCTCATAACTGACAAACCAGGTGTCCATTTGACATATCGTTAGTGTAATTGGGACCTCTTTAGGGAATAGATCCCTTTGGCATATTTTGGCAGGCCCAACCAAGCCGGGTCGAACCGAGGTGCGATCCCCCCCCCATTTCACGGAAAGGGATGTAACTAACAGACTGGGTGTCCGATTGACACACCGTTTGTGGCATAAGGACCCTAGTGACAAGGAGGTGATTTCAAAATACTCCATGAGAGTTTCAAAGAAATTTGGAGTATATCCAAGTTGGATTGACTCCAAATCTAGCTGGGCCCTCACCACTAAAATACCAATAACTTACAGATCAGGCGTTCGAGTGATGCACCGTCTTTTTTATTGGGACCCTTATGATGTGACAGATCATTGGGTTACTCCTTCGTGGGACTTCATGCCTGTTGAAATATGACTGATGGCTTGAGGAGCGTTTCTACCAGAATCAAGTGTGTTATGAGCAGAAATCCAGTGGGTGGTAGTGAGGCGGAGGTTGGAGACAGATCATACGAATGCTAGGACCAAGTGATCATGTCTGGATCAGCACCAAGCGATCCTGTGTGGATCAGCACCTAGTGACCCTTTTGGATCAGCATTCTAGTGACCATGTGTGGATCAGCATTCTAGTGACCATGTGTGGATCATTAGTGTGTGACCTGACGAGGACCAGCCTTAGAGCGGCCCATCGTGGATCAGTAACATACCGATCATGTGTGGGTCAGATCCTGTATGGGTCAGCAGGGGTTAGTACCTATCGACTCCGAGTAGGTAGGATCCTGTGTAGATCTTGCAGGGGTTAATACCTATCGATCCTGTGTGGGTTAGACTCTGTATAGTCAGCAGTAGTGCCTCTTGATAGAATAATATGATCTAGCTTCGTGACTAATCATATGTACATCTATACTTCACTTAAACCTAGTTTGAGTTGTGTCTATTTCTTTGGTACTTTGTGATTGAGATCATGAATTGTGGTTTTCCTTTTTGGAATTGCTGAGAAACCTTTGGGGGTCTCAAGGTCCTGACTGAGTATTGTTATACTCACCCCTGTATGGGCTTTGCCCGCACCTTGTTGTGTCTTGTGCAGACGACAAGTAGCTGGGCTGAGACTTGATAGATCTAGGAAGAAGTGGTACGTGGAGGATATGGGTTGACGTGGAGTGTTTTGGAGATGATCAGTACCTACCCTTCAGGTAGGATCCTCAGTGGACGATCTAGGAGTTGTTTTCTCTTTTTAGTTGTACTTGTACTTTTCAGTTGGGCTTGTATTCCAATCCCTTTACTTTCAGTCCCTTTTTAATACAGCAATTTACTTCATGGTTTCTTCTAATTTTGTTCTTGGATTGTGTGTTTATACAAGTTTAAAGGAAATGCCTTCCCGATATAGGGATACGCCTTTTTGGTGCTAGTCGTCAACCCTTAGCCTATGAAAGGCGGGCTTGGTGTAGTCACAGCACAGGCCCCAGGGGATGGGTCGTGAAACAAACTCATTACTAAATTTGAACATCATAATTAAAAATATGAAATCCAATTTTTGAGATTCAATTTTTATAAATTTTAGAAATTACTTTGAATTTAAGCATGTAAAACACAATGGAAAACACTTTTTAGAAAAAAATGTGTTTCAATCATAAAAATAAACTTATACCAAAATAAAATATAAGTATGATAACTATGAAATTAATTATATTATTTCAAATAAAATATATATTAAGTTAATTTTAAACCAAATTCAAAATATAATGGTACTTTTAAATTGATTTATTTAAAGAAAAGAAATGGTAGTTATGTAAAAATCGGTATTTCTCAATATTCACTAAAAACAATATTTTTAGAAAAATACCAAAAAATAGTCATAAGATAAATTTTATATTATGATGCAAAAATTAATTCTATTTTATTAAATTAAATTCCTAAAATTTATAAATTTAACTTTTAAATAAAATAATAGAATTCTTGAAAAACAATTTGGCTAGAAAAAATATATTTTCTTTTTGACTGAAAAATAGATTAAAATCAATATGGTGAATATGAATCCATAAAATATAATCATGAATATTAATAATATATGAATTTTATTTATTTTTAACATTATCCAGGTTGTCTCATTGCTACCCCGGGATGGGAAATTCCTTGTATGTTGCCCTCAAGTGCCTCTACTTGATGATTTTTTAACTGATGTTCAACCCATTCAACTAGGGTTCTCAAATAAAGATAACATGAACCATTTTGAGAGAATTTGAACATAATGTTTAAGTATCATAACACCCATTCACATGATATCATCTAAATTAATCAAAGATTCTACATGAGAGAATGCTCCTTTATTGTCTTTTGAATCCCTAAAGGATTTAGTGTCATATTCAAACTCCCCATTATGCAGTGCAACTAAGAATTACCCCATATCATTTCCTGAGTATCAATATATCATTGAATATCTACCCCTAATGATAGTGTAGAGGAGATTGAGAATGTTCCAAGTTCTCCCGATAATGATGCATCCATGTTAGTGCTTTACAAATTTGGATACATCCCCTCAAGGTTCACAAAAGATTAAAATGTCCATATATTGTATCCTAAATCAAAGAATTCCCATTTGTCTTATATTATCGATAATGTTGAAATTGAAAGAAATTAAGAGACAAAAGAAGACCTTATAGATGTACCTCTATCATTTAATGATGGTGTCTCGACTATCATTAAAAATCTCAAAGAAATTAATCTGGTAAAAGATGGGGAACCATGACCTATATTGATTAGTGCCTCCATGACTCTAAAAGAGTTGGATATATACATAACTTTCCTAAAACAACACAAGGTTTTATTTTCCTAGAACTGAATAAAGATGCATGGATTGAACCTTGATGTAGATACTCGTCATATAGACCTTCTATAGGACTACCATGTTTATAAACGTGCACCTAGTAAAATTCATTACACTCATACTACTGAGGAAGAGGTATAAGTTGACAATATTATCAAAGAAAAATTCATTCAGGATATCCAATAAACCATTTGGCTAGCCAAAATCATACCTATTAGAAATAATAATGGGAAAATTCAGGATTTTATTAATTTTATATATCACAACTGGAATTTCCCAAAGTATTATTTCCTAGTCCCAATCATAGTGTTACTGATTTATGCAATGGATAGATTCAAAGACCTCCCCTTAATAGATAGGTATTTTGGGTACAACCATATCCTAATGGACAATGATGATGATGAAGAAACTACTTTCAAATCACCTCAAGGGGTGTTTTCTTATCATGTGATTCCTCTTGGCTTGAAAAATTATAGAACTACGTATCGAAGAACCAAGCATCACATTTTCAATACCCTTTTGAGAAAAACCATGGAGTGTTATGTTGATGATCTAGTGGTCAAATCCTAATAGTGATATGATCAACTCACTGATCTTGAGATATTTTTCAACAAACTATGGAAGTGCATATCGTAAATGAATCCTCTTAAGTGTTATTTCATGGTGACATCCAGTGAATTTCTTAGCTTCATAGTAAACCATTGTGACATTAAAGTCAACTATGAGAAGATAATGGTATTATTTTATGTGCCACATCCTTGAAACCTCAAATAGTTAAGGTAATTCAAGGATACCTTTCTTAAATCAGAATATTCATAGTGAACCTTATAGGAAAGTGCCTAACCTTCATAAAATTGATGAAAAATGGATTCACCTATCAATGGGATGAAAAATTTCAGGAAGTTATATACAATCTCAAGAATTTCCTCTTGAGCCCAGCGGTATTAATGCCACTTGTGGAAGGAAAGACACTCATATTGGATGTGTCAACCCTAGAATGATATCTCGATACTCTTCTCATGTAGAATAATTAAACATGAAAGAAAAATAGTATTTCCTATCTAAGCATAACTATACAATATATAGAGACCCGACACTCTGACATTGAAAAGAATTTCCTCACATTAATCATTGATGTGTAGAAGATGAGGCACTACTTATAGTATCATGAGGCTCACCTTGTGTCTTGTATTGACCCACTAAAGTACATAATCTATTATAAATGATAAATAGATATCAATAATGGTGGGAGTTTATCCTATAACCATTTTACATTCAGTTTGTTCCTTAGAAGGTGGTTAAAGGGATGTCACTCACAGATTTTATCACTTCACATCCTACCCTAGAAACTACCCTAGTAAACCAAGAGATATCTAATGTAGAATTATTCTCCATCCATGACACACTAAAATATGGGAGATTTATTTCTATTACACCTATAGGATCTCATGTAACAACCTCTATCTTGGATCACCAAGTCCGAGATGGTGGGTCACCACATGACCTCATGTGTGCCTCCCTATATAAAAGAGGTTGTCGACTAGCAACAAGGTATTAATCAAGCATGGGGAGACTATTTAATTTGTAATATATAAAAAATAAATGTATATAATCACATAATAGTAATCAGATTAAAAAATAGAACTAATGTGAAAAAACAATAATAATATTCACCCATGCTATAATATATGGAATAAAATACCCAACACACACACCAAAGACATCCCCATATGCATCAGATCCATATAAAAAATAAATGGAAAAATAAATGAAGAGGAACTACAGTAGGATCCTAGAGTATACCCAAAATCACCCCAACCAACTAGATACTTTTGCAAAACTACTATAAATAGGTCCCCAACCCTCATCTAAATATCTAACCAAAAAAGGTTCCATGCCCACTAAGATTCCCATGAAGAGTGTGAGTATAAACAAAATAGGAAACCACCAATTCATCCTTATAATAACTTCATTATGTTATATAAAAGTTTATGAAATTACAAAAAAAATACATTAATAAACATACATCCCATCAGGTGGTCATGTACTAACCAGGCTATCACGAACCCCAAATTTACTTGATTCAGATCATTATCGGAAGTAATGATTTT
This sequence comes from Viscum album, assembly GCA_963277665.1. Lineage (NCBI taxonomy): Eukaryota > Viridiplantae > Streptophyta > Magnoliopsida > Santalales > Viscaceae > Viscum > Viscum album. The sequence continues at coordinate 649,411,184 of OY728137.1, read as the reverse complement.
TCAAAAGCTCAATAGCATAATAACCCATGGCCCATTTCTGATCATGGTGCATGAACTCATCAAGTAATCTGACCCATCCTTGAAGGATTTGGGGAGTTTAATCATGCACACCATCCTATCCCATCAAGTTTAAGGGAGGCCAACCAACCACATCGACCCATCCTGAAGGTTCTTAAGAGGGTCAACCATCATGTCGAACCATCCTGAGGGTAATTGGGAAGCCCAAAATAAACACTAACCCATACTGAGAGTTATTAAGTGGACCAACATTCACACCATCCCATCCTCGCATGGTCAAGGGAGGACACACACCTATACAAGAATAAGAATCAAAAGGCACAAGTGAGGCTAAATTCCTCATCACAACCCTGATCCAACATATCACTCACAAATTCCATCATTTAAACCAGACCAAACCACCTCACTTGCATCCATCCTCACATCACTTATCAAGAAAAGGAAAAAATCACCCACACCCTTATATCATTCACCTAAGTCATTGTATCCCACCTAAATCCAAAAAAACACTTTCCAATCCCATCTACCCAAGGGATATCCCAACCCATATACCCCAATATAAACCTCCTACCCATGGTTCATGTCACACATCCAAGGTTATTCACTACCCAAATCCTTATACCAACTATCCAAGTCATCCTAGCCCTTTCCAAACCATAATGTCACATCCATGGTTCATTTTCCAAAATAGAAATCCCCATCATCATCATTATCATATGACCCTCTTCTACCATTTACAAAGTTTCCATTCAAGGAGGTTCACTAACCAACCCCTATAATATCTATCATGGACACCCTAGCCTCAATCGAGCTCGAACGAATTGTTCTAATCCCAAAATCCCATGCAGATATTTTTACACACATTCCCAGTATGAGGTTTGTTTTCACTAATTCCAAGACACAGAACCTATACTCCCCCTATATGGAGCCTACTATATCGATATAAACCTCAGCCTCTCATTCTAACATAGAAATTAGGTATCATAGGGATAATCCCAAATTCACATCTAATAAAAGGTATAAAATTTTTATTAAAGTGCCATAGAATGGTAAAGACTAATTACCTTGACCAAGGAAAACCCTAATCACTAATTAGTGCCACCTAAAACAAGATCAAAACACTAGTCTACTAAAACTATCCATAAATTCATCAAATTAAGGTTCTGGTGAAGATAAATAAGAATTAAAAAGAATATAAGTCTAGAAAGGTCTTAGAATTTCTGATGGGATCCAACCATATTGAATGACACTTAAAATAGGAAATAAATGAGGTAAATGGGTCCCAAATTACCAAGGAAGGATCCCCCTTCATCACTTGGTTTGAGTGAAGTTGGGGGATAATAGGGGAGGGGGAATAAGGTAAATCAAGAAATTAAAAAAAAATCCTTAATTAAAATAGCCACCCATAAGCCCTACCAACTAGCCATTGGACACCACTAGCTAGATGGTGGGTCCATGTAGTGAGGCTAGGTTGCTGGGAAGACCAACAGATATCTAGTGGATCTCACTAGCTGGATGATGGGACTACAATAGCTCTTACTGCAATTTACATCCCCCCTTTTCCAACTCCCTATCCTCCCTGAGCTTCCTAACACCCTAAAAAGATGAAAACAAACAAAATACACATATTGATCCTCGGAATTATAAGCCATAATGATGTAAGTAATTATAAATCCCTCTCTAATAACTTATTATCCTTGAGAAGTATCACTAAGAGTCTCCCTCAAACAACTAGACTTGTTGGAATGATATATAACTCCCATGTTAATCTTGCTTCCCAGAGACATCCATGTGATTACATAGCCAGATGAGAGGAACAACCTCTCCTTATATCCCTTTTCTTACTTACATTACACAATAGTAATTGGATGCTCCTTGAAATACACACTCACCTCAAAACCAATATCCTACTAATGACCCCATATATAGTTCCCACTCACATCTATGATTCATAACAACATTACTAGCTCTCATCCTCAATCCCGCCCAGCAACATGAGTCTCACTCCACTAGTCTTCACTACTGGTTCACACTTATTTGCTGCTATCGATGCCCATACATGGGAATATCTCATCTATTTCTATAACCAATCCATTTTCATGCATATAATACCATAACCCACCACTACGCGTGATTTGGATCCACCATGACATCACTCCTATCATGCACCATCAATTTCCACTATTACCAGTATATAGGAATGATCATGACCCATTGTCAACCTAACACCCATAATCACAAGCACAATAACAATCCCAATAGGTTCACATTCTTGAATTACAAAGGATTATATTCAAGGTACATACCCTTTCTAACCACCACACTAGGATAATAACCCCACCATGGCTTCCCCAAAAGTCACTAGCCACCAAAACCATTGGCTGCCTCCACTTGCATCACCCAAAATTCATTCCTTCAAAATATTCCCACACCTGAACTCTAATAAAACCTATTATTCATATCCAAAATTCCTAACATACTACCATTGTGAAACTCTAATCACTAATCCCATACACATCATCTTTTTTTCTAAAAACTATGATTTGATCCCTGAATCACATCAACCAAATCTGAAATTATATTCTCGATATATTCTCCACCTCACTACATACATTTATATGAAAATTCACTATTCAGTCCTTTGAATGATTTCTATCAAAGGAACTAGGCCTCGCCTACTAATGCACTGGCATCATCCAACCACAATTTCATTAATATTCATGCATCATGAAAACACTCAACACTAACACAAAGGTCAAAACCTGAATCTTGGTTCAACTCTATGGTCATATCATTGACCAACACTATTAACTTGTATGATCCAATCATGATAATTAAAAAATACCTAATCCAAAAAACCTTGAGATCATGATTCCACACTTCTCTACATGAATGAACCATAGAGAGGTCCCTAAATTTATGAATCTTTTTCTCCAAAGGTAGTTCACTAAGGAACTACCCATCAAATAAATTTCCAACCACACCTAATGATCTTGAAGAAACTACCCACAAGTATTGCACACAAACACCAACTACTCACCAAAATTCATCTTATAATGACCCTTCCGAAAACCCAAGGTCCCTTGAACCCTACAACCTAAGTCCCAAATTCATCCCAACATGCTTCTCCAAGCATGTCACCTCTTGTCACAGTCTCAGACCATCATATCATGCATAACCTATGCTACTCCAAGGAATAATAATGAACCTACCTTTATCCAAGTTCCAACCTTGGTTTACAAATCATAACTATAAATAAAAACTTCTTCCTTCTATACCAACCCTTTTAAATCATCCTCCCATTAGACCTTCCACAGCCTAGGCACCTGGTTACATCATGAACTACTATAGGTAGTAGTATCATAACTATTAGCTGGTTCAATTTCTCATAACTCTATCTCAAGATACTACCAAGGAACTAAAACCCTCACTAATCTTATGTTCCATAAAAATGAAGCACCACCTGATAAAACCCAATGTTGGGTTCTATATCAATCAATCATTACTGTCAAATTTCTTACAACCTAATATACACATCACCATGAACCTATATTTATAAACATCCCACTCAATTTATGCCTAATTAAAGGAGAAAAATCCACTCAAACCCCTCTTGAGGCCTTCATAACTGTCCACCCCACTAACTAGAACAAACCAATGACCATCAAGTGCAATAATTACCATATGTTGTTACTATCTCATCTCTTATACCTAGATCCACACCTCAAAAATTCTGGTTTAAAACCCATATACAACTATATAACTCACAATACTCTACCCCGAACAACACCCCAGTAGCTCAACTACTAGAGGGTATAAAAAATACTCAGGGTCTACATAACTACCTTTTTCCCAAAACCTTAATTAACTCACTCTAGAGAGATCCACCATGACCCTTTTAAGGGTCTATCGATATCCAACCAAATCAGGATCAAACCATCCAACCACCTATGAGACCATACTATAGGGATTCTAGTCTTCAAATAACACATACAGAGTACCACCACTTAGTCCATGAACAAACAAAACAAGCATGCATCTTTTCCCATGTTCTACATCAAACACAACAAGCAAGAGGCCCCCAAAGGGTCTCACACACACATCATAAAAACCTTGTTCTAAAGTCCCAAACAGGCCTTATAAAACCCTTGGATTGATGATCCAAACCATTTTATCCTTTTAAAATCCCATTTCAAACCAATTTTTCAACAAAAATTATAGAAATAAATTAAAAACCATTTGAAAAAATCTCAAATCCAAATCCAATTTTCATTTAAATCATCTTGGGAAAAACAAACCATTTACCCACTTAAAACCATTCCACAAAAACCAAAATTTTACCCAATTCAGAGCTTATATGGTTCAGACACCCTTTAAAATCAGAATTCTAATTATGAAAAAGTATTGAAAATTTTTCATAACTACTTGTCATTAAAAAAACATTTTAAAAACTAAATACCTATGAAATCCATTCAAAACCTGTTATTCCAAGTGATTTTTTTCTTGTTGTCTTTTTTTTTGAAATAATAAAAAATAAACATTCCAAGGAAATAACATACACATTTATTTACCTACCTACTCAAGGATCAAGTCCATTTTTTTCATACCTTTATGTTAGTCACAATCATGCATAAAAAAATACAACATGTTCAGGATAAACTAATAAAATTTCACCAAGAATATATTTGTAAAATTGATGAATATATTTTTTGAATCATTTAGTTAATTTGAACCTCTATCATAAATAGTAAACCAATAACATGACATGTGAACCTATATCACTATCCATGATTAATTAACTCACTCAATATTTCCAATTAGGAAACTCACTCAATCTTGCTAATTGGGCCAAGAGATAATCCCATAAATTGTAATTTCAAATCATCAAGACAAAAAATCATGTGCATCACTCAAGGTGAAATCATTCAATGGTAACATAGAACAATAATAACCTCAATAATATCCTTGGAAACTTATATTTTCCCTCATACATGGGTTGAATACTCCTAGGAATGCGTTTCCTTACTAGGTTCTGAAACCATCTTACCTCCTGTCTACCATTCCCAAATAGTAAGACAAATAAAAACACCTCTAATACAATTTTGTAACACCCTCTGACCTGGATCACCTAGTCTGAGACATAGGGGAACCACATAACCTCATTCATACCTCCCCATACATAAGAGGATTTTTACTGGTGTTAAGGTACTAAGAGTTCATGATAAGATTATTCCCTCGGTAATAGATAACAAATCATAGTATATAATTACAAAACCATAATTAAAATAAACAATGAAACTAACATGAAAAAACAATAATATTATTAAATAGTGTTATAAAAAATGGCATACAATACACAATACACACATTGAAGATATCCCAATATATGGCAGATCCACATAAAAAATAAAAGCAAAAATAAATAAAGAGGAACTCTATGAGGATCCTGGAGAATATCCCAACATTTACCCAACTAACCTACTCATCCTATAAAAATTACCTAAATAGGTCTGTGAACCTCATCTGAATATCTAACCAATAAAGACTATATGTACATCATGATGCCTATATATGGTGTGAGTATAAACCTAGTAGAACACCACCAATGTGTCCTTATCATAAATGGATAAGGTCATATAAAGTTTTATGTGATAATAAACAATGATACATAAATAAACTTGTATACTTTTGGGACATCGTTTTCTAACCAAGACACCATGAACCCCATCTTTACCTACTTCATCTCATTACCTAAAGGAATGATCCATCAAAAGCTCATAATCCCATATAACCCATGACCCACTCCTCATCATAGGTCACAACCTCATCAAGTACCTTTACTCACCCCCAAATACTCCGGGGAGGTCAATCATGCATACCAACCCATCACCATAGGTTCAAGGGAGACCAACCAATCACATCGGCCCATCCTAAAGGTTGTTATGAGGTCCAACCATCACACCATCCTATAATTATGGTTCTTGGGAGGCAAAATATACACACTATAGCATCCTAATGTTTCTTGGGAGGCCCAACATTCACACCAAACCATTCTTGCATGGTCAAGGGAGGCCACACATGTAACAACTCTGATTTCCATAGTTTGATCATTTGGATATTTCTTCCAAGTATCTCTTTATTTTTACTAAGAGTTGGCATGATGTTTTGGGTGTTTCAGGACCATAGAATTAATATATTGAAAATATTAAATATATTAAATCATACACACACATATTTTCTGAATAAATGGTTTTCCCATTGATCGATACCTTTGATGGAAGATCTGAGACCATAGTTATTTCCATGATGTGGGGTATACCCTAGGCATGACATAAGACTAGTCAGTATCAAATGTTCCATCGAATTCAGCCATTAGTAGGTCTATTAAATATATTAAATAATTTGTTTATTTAATTTTTTAAATTCTTAACCTAGCCCCTCTCTCTATAAATATGTCATTATGGAAAATCTTTAGGGTTAGCTGCATAACCCTAGGAGATTATAGAGGAGGAGGAGGAACCAAATTTTCTTATTATGATATCAGAACCATGGATCGATGATCAATGAAATAAGGAGATCTATGTAATTAATGATAAATGTAGTAGAATATTCAACTACATCACTGTAGAACATGTTCATCACCAATGATTGATCTTCTTTAAATATAGGGGTTGTTTTTTTTGGATTTACACCCTTTGATTTAGTTTTTAAGCATGGATCATAAATATTTTTAATTATTAATTTTCATTATTTCCATGATTTGGAATTTAATTAGAATTCTTGATTCTGATTATCTGTTATTGTTGCACCATGATTATCACCACTTTTTTTAGTGATTATGATCGTTGGTCGTGATTTTAGCAACTATTGGTAAATATCACTTTTTATATTCATATCCTATCTCTAATATTCTATTAATTCATTTTTAGCCCATTGGGTTAGTGATTCAATATTTATATACTGATTCGAGTGTGATCAAACCTCAAGATTATTGGTGGTTATGCTAATAGAAATGGATATAAGGTTTTTGGAAGGACTGTGAGGGAACAACAGATTTTAGGTGATGGTTTCAGGTATCAAAACCCTATTTTGGAAATGAGAGGTGTGGAAGATCATGAGTGGGTGATGGGAATCTCAATTTATAGCCATTCAAGTCATGGAATCAATGATCATAGATGTTTCCCTTCGATTTCGATGGATTGTGTGAGTCAAAAGATGAATATGGATATTTTACCAAGGATCAAAACCCTTTTATGGTGATGGTAGGTGTGATAGATCTCATATAGGTCATTACAAGTACCGTTTTATAATTATCGAGGACCATAAAATGATAGTGTATATGTTTTCCCTTACTATATTGAACATTAGGCCGAGTTTCAGGTGAGTTTGGTAGTATAAATGGAAGATCTTGTAATCATGAAAAAGAAACTGCATTTCTCTATGAAAAATGTGACTACACACCATGTATTCTATAGGAACACATGTTTTGTATCTCAGGTTCTAGAGGTAGCTAGGGTTTCCTCCCAAGTTAAGTATCAAAAGTCGTGTGTCCAAGCCTACATGTCATGTGACACTACCCGAGAATCTAAGTTGTGTGTCAAGGTCACATTCCCAAGACCCTTAGTGAACATACATGTCATTTCCTCATATGGACCTATCATGAGGAGTGAAATGGTTGGCCAAGACCTATCTAGGGAATGACATGACCAGAAATCTGGGAAAAGTCACACACCATAGCAGTCAGATAGAAGATTGTGTACTTAAGATTTTTTATATCGAGTATATTAGTAGGACATGGCTAGGATTTCTCTCTATGAGACATGTGATGTACCCTAGTGGTGCATGCCATATACTTACCTCAAAACCTTTTAACTTTTGTATCTCCTTCTTTAGGAATCATATTCGGGATCGTGAGTAGTCAATCTTGAGTAGTTTTCAACATAAGTTGTGATGAAAACCTTTATTTGGCATCATAGATATGATTAAATGTGTTTTGATTAAGACACATTTTCCAAAGACACTTGTCTGATGAAAATGATTTGGTTTGATCTTCAGAGAGATTTTGGGGTTGGTAATTCCATGTCGCACAAAGACATAGGTCCGCATACTCTTTATATAGGTAGAGTCAATACTACCCCACATTATTGGGGGCATAATTCCTCTATCTATGGAGTGTTGATCACCCATCATTGATCTCTAGTGGGGATCGGGTCCACCATTATATTTAGTTCTCCCTCTATTGTGGAGTATAGTGAAGCAGTGTAGGCACTCCACCCTTATTATTGGAGGTTGTAAGTGGTTATTGGTATCAGATATGCGATCTATGGGAGCCTCAGTCTAACTCATTGTTCTTATCTGAATGTGAATATGGAGATCACCTTTCTCTCTTCATTTGGGTTTATTTTTAATCATATATGATATTGGGTTTCTTTAACCTCTTACCTTATGGGTTGAGTTGATTTTTTAATTATTTTTCTTCCCCTATTGTTTTTGAAGGAATCCAACTAGGTATGTATATACTCTCCCCTACATTGTATTTTCCTACAGGTGTCATGTCTTATGAAGATGATAGACAGGTAAGTGGTGGCTATGGTGGATCTAGTATCGTTAAATCTTAATAATACATAGTGGTGCTAATTGTGTTTGGTGGTCGGACTTAGGATCACGATTCGGTCTCTTCCCTACTTTACCCTTTACAGTTTTTGTCATTTTGGGTTTTTCCTTTTATCTTTGGTTGGGCATGTTTTTTTCCATTATACATTTGTATTAAATTACTTAACTTTAAAATGTATCCTATAGGTTGTTTCATGCATTGTTTATTCTATAGGGGATATTTATTTTTTATATATTTTCACTATTATATGGAGTTAGGTGTGTGTTTGGGTAGGTACTTAAGCTAAGGCCTCCCATTTCAGTGTTGTTCTTACTCGGTGCTTGTCACCATTCCTTAGACTATTGATGGTAGGAATGGGGTCTCACTCTTGGTTTATTTTTATCCCACGTGTGGTCCCAGTGGGTTTATTCATGAGAGAGTGGTACCAGAGTTGGTTTTGTATTATGGGTAATGTTCAGAGTTAGACATGTTGTGATGATTATTTTGGGAACTTAGGGAAATGATGTTGGAGTGTCTATAGTTTGGATCTCAGGCCATGAAATCTAGTGATGGTGTGGTAATATATGTATCCAAACACTAGGAATATGTCTAATTTTTTCTTAACTCAATAAACTAATGAATCAATTATATTAAATCCAATAGTTCATGCATTATATATGATTGGGTCTTTTGAATTCCACGCCCTTCTTGAGTCAGCTCTCTAGATATGTTGTTTGAATATACTGCATCATGGTAGTTTTAAATATGATTTTGTAATGAAATCCAGCTCGGATTTTGAGATTCTCATGAAGATGATCAGTTGAGTGATGAGGCCTCAGTACAAGGACTTATTCTTGAGTTTTTTTCCTCCAGGTGATCATAGAGTAGTGCTTCCACCTAATGATTATCGCATGGACCCACCTCCATTGGTCCAAGATGATGATCATATATATGTTGAGAATCCAATATCTCCTACAATATAGGATTATTATGTGCATAGGTTTAGATCATTTCAGGATTTATAGTGATAGATATCGCGTATTCATCATAGAGAGCTAAACCCTTGTGCAGTAGAGGATTGGCTCAAGAAAGAGGTTTGATTTTTCCAACTTTTGTGAACACTAACCAATCATATAGCTATTCATGGAAATGGGTTTCTTCTTAAGTTATCAGTGCATTGGTGAGGTCTATTCATCTAGATCCATTATGAGGTGACCCTATCTTATGATAGAGAGGATCATCTCTTCAGAGAGGAGTACTCTCCAGCAAACCCGTGGGTAAACAAGGGTTAGCTATAGGCAATGGGTGGGATTTTATGCCTTGTGTGGGACCCATCATGGTTTTATGTTTCTCCTAAAAAATATAATTATTCAAATAAATGTAGGTAATTTATGGATCCTTATGTTGGTGATATGTGATTTGGATTTGGGAAGGCAAGGATTAAGGATACTTTCTCCACTAAGAATCATCCTCTTATGATGCAATTTAAAGTCATGTGGGAAATTTAGTGCCACACTAATTAAATATAATCAAGGTTTAGTGGATGAGTTAATTTGATTTATATGTTTTAGGTTTCCTTTTTTGTGATAAGGTGTTGGTAAAAACCCTAGTTATGGGGAACTAGGGGGAGATGGGAAGGATGGCTTCAGGCAGTGGAGGCTTAAGACCCAGAGAAACTGGGGGTGATTCAATGCATAACCCATGAATTATCTACTTTATCTATAGTTTTAATAGACATAGACACAATTCAATCCTTCCTTTCTTCATTCCTTTTTTAATACATAGATATTCTAGTAGATCCTTTAGCTTGACCTTTGCATCTAGAGACTACTACCAAGGAAGTATTGATGATCTCAATTTTTATTCTGGTAGTGTGACTTGATTATTAGAGGAGAAATATTCTCATGGGATCTTTATGTAGTGGTAATGACACCATATAATTTTTTTAGTGTTTATAAGTGGGAGGGTTGATCTTTAACTTAAATGGAATGAGGGGATTTTATACATAGTAGGTTGGGATTGTATATAGGAGGATACAATTGGTTTCTCATTAGTTGGATAGTACGACCCTTGGAGTAGTAAACACTAAGAGAGAAGGGTTTTAACAACCCCAGTATGTCCCCTTGGGTATCCCCAGTGTTGTTCATGAAAAAGGAAAATGAGATCTAGTGGCTTTTCATTGATTACCATCACCAAAATCAAGTGAAGACCAAGGATTGATGACCTCTTTGACCGGTTGAAAGGTGTGAGATGATTCTCAAAGATTAACCTTAGTTTTATATACCATCAGTTGATACTTAATGAGGATGATATTTTTAATATGACATTTTATGTCACTATAGGAATTATGAGTTCCTAGTAACACCCTTTGGTGTGATGAATTCTCATATAGTGTTCATGACACTTATGAACCAGTTATTCTAGCCATTCTTGGACCAGTTCATGGTTTCCTTTATCAATGGAATTATCATAAACTCTATGTATGAGGTGGTACACATAGAGATTTTTAGGGGGGTCCTAGACTTACTCTAAGATCATTAATTACAATAATATCTTATAGTGTCGGTTTTATATATGATAGGTTCATTTTTTTTGGAATTTCATCTCTATGAATGGTGAATTTTTTTACTTTAAAAGCATCAATACAGTGCTTGGTTGTTATTAACCTAATATCATGTTAGTGTTGTGGATTTTCCTTAGTTTGGAAAGGTTTTATTGGAGGTTTTTGGTATAATTTTCTAATATTGTATCCCCTTTGTCTGCCTTGACATGATAAGGGATACTAATTACTTAGTATGATCATTTTCATAGAATTTTAGGAGATAAGTTAGAGTTTGATTTGTTCTCTTGTGTCGAGACTTCCAAAGGAGAGAGTCAAGTACGTGGTGTTTTGTGATTCCTCTAGAACTATGATCAGAAGAGTGTTGATGAAAAGGTAGGAAATTATTGATTATGGGTCTATGAAATTGAGACCCCATGAGAATAACTAGACAACCTATTACTTGGTATTGGTGGTGGAATTATTCACTTTGAATATATGGAGGAGTTATATTTTGGGTGATCATTTCATTGTTTTCTTAGACCACTAGAGTTTCAAGTATATCTCTACCCAAATAGAACTCAGAATGAGATAGAGGTATTGGTTGGAGTTCCTATGGGACTATGAATTTAAGATAGTCAATAATTCAGGGAAGGGAAACATGGTGGTGGCTTCCCTTAGTATAAAATCCCAGTCTCGTTTGGTTGAGGAGGTGACAGAGCAGTTGGACTTGTTGCAGTTGACCTTGGTGAAGGAGTGGGGTGCATCTCATCTTCATTTGATTATGGTGACTCAACCTATACCACATAATGTGAGTGAGGATCATATGGGAGATGTTAACTATGAAGTTATATAAAAAAATATCCCCAAGAGATGCATCATATGGGTTTCTTAGATCTGGGGATCATATCATCCTTTTCTAGAGATGGATGATGGTTCTAATTTTGTTATGTGGGGAAGTGTTGTGGAGTTATATACTTCACCATTGGTGGTACATTTAGGAGTGTTAAAGATGTACCAGGACCTTTAGAATCATTTTTGTTAGGATGACATAAGGTTGAGTGTTGTTGATTTATTTCTATATGCCTTATATGTCAACAGGTAAAGGATGGATGTCAAGTTCTAGAGAGTCTGACTCAGCCTCTAGAGTTTTTAGAATGGCAATGGGATAAAATAATGATAGATTTTTTATGGGTATTCAACATATAGAGAGATCCATCAATTATATATGTTATATTATTAACCAACTTACCAAGTCACAATTCTTCCTTATCATCCTAGGGAAAAGTTCCATTGAGATTTTGTGGAATTAATACGTGAAAAATATCATCTAACTTCATGGGGAACCCATGATAATCACCACTAACCATAATGATTAGTATACATCATATTAATTGAGATTTTAGTATGACACTTATGGTTTTTGGCTATTCTGATAGAATTATAGGGTTTTTGGAAGATAGGTTGAGATAATGTGTGTTGGTTTTCAGTCGAAGCTAAGAGGATCACTTATCATTAGTGGATATCACTTAAAATACCATCCATAACTCCAATATCAGCATGGAACCTTTCAAAAAATTGTATGGAATACCTAGTAGTTCATCCTTATTCTAGACTGATGTTGAATATGCATTTATTTTTTAGGACATAACTTCTCTAGGAAACATAAAATATGGGTTTGGGTGGTCCATTTTCATTTAAAGATAGCTTAGTGTCGATAAAAATATTATACAGACATGCATCATAGACCTTTAGCATTTGAATAGGGAAATTATTTCTTCTTGAGTGTATTTCATAGTTTTAGTCAGGGTAGTAGTATTTTCCCTAAGGATTATTGGGCTATGCGAGTTTCTACGTAGGGTTGGTGAGGTTCCATACCACTTGGCCTTACCCCCACATTTGGACCATGTGCATGATGTCTTCCATGTGTCACAACTGAATAGATATGTGTGAGAATATTCATACATTATATACTGTTGAAATATGAACATTGAGTATGGATTCACCTTCTTAGATCACTCGATGGTGATCAAGGTTCGATAGGAAAAGATCCTATGTGGATGAATCATTCCCCTGGTTTGAGTACTTTAGAAGTATGGGAGCATGTAGGAGAGCTCTTGTGAGTGTAATATATAGATTAAGTCTTAGTTCCACCACCATTTTATATAGATTGTGATTTTTAGTGTTAAAATACTTAAATTAGGTGAGAATGTTAAAACTTTAGTTTTCATAGTTTGATCCTTTGGATGTTTCTTTAGGTATCTCTAGATTTTTCCTCAGATTTAGTGTGATTTTTTGGGTTTCATAGGCTACCATAATTAATATATTGAAAATATTAAATATATTAAATCATATGCACACATATTTTTACAAGAAATCATTTTTCTATTTATTAGGACCTCATATGGAATATCCAAGACTGTAATTGTTTTTGAGATGTGGGGTTTACCCTAGGTGTGAAATAAGGTTGGTCAATGTCAGATGTTCCATTGAAGGAAGTCATTGGAAGGTGTGTTAAAAAATTTAATAATTTATTTTTTTAATTTTTTTTAATTTTTAACTTAGTCTCGATATCTATAAATATTTCATTATTTAAAATATGTAGGGTTATCTGTATAGCACTGGTAGATTAGAGATAAGGATTACAAACCACCATTAGAGATGATGAGATTGAGACCATGGATTGATGATGAATGAAATAAGTAAATTCATGGAATAAAATAAGAACATAGTATAATCGTTAATGACATCTCTGGAGAACATTTTCTTCACCAATGAACAATCCATTATTGAAGCATGGCTCATTATTTTATGGATTTACCCCCATGGATTCCATTGTTAATCATGGATTGTAAATCTTCTTAATTCTTATTTTTCAATATTTGTACGATATATAATTTAATCAATGCTCTTGATTCTAATTATATATTATTTTTTCACCATGATTATCACTACTTTTGGTTTGTATGATTATGATCATTGGTCGGGATCAAATCGTCTATCGATAAATATCACTTTGTTTATGTGCCTCACCCATCTCTATCGTTCATGTTCTTCATTTTTTGGCCCATGGGGTTAGAAATTCAACATTACCATAATGGTTTGAGTGTGATTGAACCTCAAAATTTTTTTTGGTTGTGTGAATGAAAATGGATTAAAGGTTTCTTAAAGGATTGTGTGGAAATAACATATTTCAAGTTATGGTTCTGGGTATCAGAACCTTGTTTTGGCAATAATAGGTGTGGTAAATCATGCACAAGTGATGGGAATCCTAATTTACAACCATCAGTGGATAAGAATCGATGATCAGAGGTGTTTCAATTAAATTATAATGGATTAGAAAAGTATAAAATTGATCACTAATGCTCTATTGAGGATCGGGACCCCTTCACGGTGACGAGATGTGCGAAGAATCTCATGTGTGTTTTAGGGAGTATCATTTTTTGGCCATCGGTGCCTATAAAATGAAAATGGATATGTTTTAACTAACTAGATCAGGCCTCAGAAAAAAAAGGTGATATTGGCAGTGAAAATATCGGATTTGGAAACCATGAGGATGAAATCATGTTTGTCTATGAAAAAAAACTACAGGCTATGAATATTAGAGGAACGCAATCCATGTATCTCAGTTTCTCATGGAATTTAGGGTTTTATCCTGATTTAAGTATCACATGTCATGTGGTCGAGCCTATATTCCATGTGACACTACCCAGGTAGTATATCCTTGTGTCAAGGGAACATGCCCAATAACCTAGGTGAACATACATGGTGTGTCCCTATAAAGACATGTTTTGAAGAGCCATAGGGATGGATAGGTCATTTCTAGGGAAGTACCACCTAGAAATCCCGGTGAAATCACACGTTTTTTCACTCATATGATGTACTATGTACTTGGTATTTTACACACCTAGTGTAGTAGTGGGACATTTACAGGATTCGGCTCTATTAGAAACACCACGTACCCTAGTGGGATATGTTGTGTAGTTCCCTAAAAATCTTATACCATGTGTATCTTCTTCTACAGGAATTAGATTTGGTCATATGAGTATCCTATCCTAAGTATTTTTCCATATAGTACATGATGGTGACCCTTTTTTGGAATTAGATATGATGTATGGTGTTTTTAGTGAGATTATTATTCCAGTAATTCTTGTCTAATGGCAGTGAAAGGTTTGATCATCAAAGAAATGCCAGGGTCGATATTCCCCTATCACACCATAGCACACCTCCCATATAGTCTTTATATAGGTAGATTTGGTAATCCCCCATATTACTAATTATGTGAGTCCTATATCTGAAAACTGGTACTCCCTCTTCATCGATATCTAGTAGAGAGAAGTTTCTCCACTGGAGTTAGTTCTCCCTCGAATGTGGAACCTAGTGGTGAGGTAAAATCCCTCCACCCTGATTCTTATGAAGTTATGTGTGGTGCTTGGTTAAAAATATTGGACCTATAGGATCTATAGAATAACTCATATTTCCTTGTTTTCTGTAAATATGGAGATCCCCTTTCTCTCTTCACTTGGGTTTTGTTTTGAGCATATATAATTTTGGGTTTCCTTACCCTTTTCCCTTATGGGTTGAGATAACTATTTTATTCTTTTTCTTCCCTTATTAGTTTTTGGGGTGTCCTTCTAGGTATGTATATACTAATCGATGCATGGGATTTTCCCACACATTTTTTTTCTTATGTAGTTGATAGAAAGATTAGTGGTGGCTATGGTAGACCTAGTATCGGTGGATCATAACAGTATATGATGTCACTGACCATGTTCAGTAATTAAACTCTGGGATATTAAGATGGGATATTTACCCTTTATAGTCATTTTTATCTTGAGTTTTACCCATGTATCTCCATTTGGTCATTAATTTTTCCCCATATACTTCTGTATTACCTTATTTCACTTTGATATGTATCCTAGATGTTGTTCCATGCATTGTTTACTCTCTAGAGTCTATTGCTTTGTTATATATCTACACCGTTTCATAGAGTCAGGCATGTGTGTGTACATATACTTAGTCTAAGGCCTCCCATTTCAATGTTATACCTACTTGGAACTTTTAAAAAGCCCATGGCCTATTTTAGGTGGTTTTGGTGTATTTTTATCATCTTATTTCCATCTCAGGTAGGGTCTTAATGGGTTGGGTCTTAACAACATTCCTGCACGAGAATAAGCATCAACAAGTACATGAAAGGGGAAATTCCCAATCACAACCCTAAACTAACATATCACTCGTGATGGAGATCATCACAACTAGACAAAACCACCTTGCTTGTGGACATTCTCATATCACACATCAAGAATAGGAAAACATCACACATTCTCTTACATCATTCATACAAGTCGTTGTAGCTCATCCCGAGTCCAAATGACACTTTCCAAGATCATTTACCCAAGAAGACAACCCAACCCTTATACCTCAGCAAAAACCTCTTTCTCATGGTTCAAGTCACATGTCCAAGTGGATTCACCACCCAAACCCCTATTCCAATTATTCATGTTATCGTAGCACTTTTCAAACCAAAATGACACCTCCTTGTTTTGGTTTCTAAAATGGAAAACCCAATCATCATCACCAGAATACAAATTATGTCTATAATTAAAAAATTAAAAATCAAGTTGATTCACTACCCAAACCTCTATGAAATCTATCTCATCCTCCCTAGCCATAACCGAGTCGGAATGACTCATTTTAATCCTCAAAATCCATTTGGAAAACCCTACGCACATTCTCAACATGATGTTTATTTTCGCCAATTACAAGGTGCACAACCCATAATCTCCTTATAAGGAGCCTACTGCATTAATACAAACCTCACCTACTCATTATAGCATCAAATGAAGAGGTATCATAGGGCTTCATCCAAAAGCACATTCTATCTAAAGAATACAATTTTATAAAAGTGTTGTATAATGGTAATGACTTTCTACCTTAACCAGGGTGAAGTAAAATCACTAAGTAGAACCACCTTAAATGAAATATGTCCCACTAGTTCCCTGAAACCATCCATAAATTAATCACATTAGGGTTATAAGAAGGTAAATAAAAAGAAAATAATATCATTCTAGAAAGGGTTTAGACTTACTGAGGAGAGATAAATGCATTGAACAACACTTTAAACAAGAAAGAAATGAGGTAGAAGAGTCCAAAATAACTAAGGAAGGTTCCCCCTTTATCAACTAGTTTGAGTGAGGTTTCAGGAGAAAAGGGGAGGGGGATATGGAAAATTTGGAAATTATAAAATTTTCCTTAATTAAAACAGCTACCCAACGGCCCACCAGCTAGACATTGGACACAATCGACTATTCAGTGGATCCAAGAAGTGATCTTGGGGTGCTAGGAATACCACCATCAAGCTAGTGGGTCTGTATCATCTCTTTATAAAATTTCCATCCCCCCTTCATCATCTTTTGAGCCACCCTTTATCTTCTTGACACCCCAAATAGATGAAAACCAGTGAAATACAAAAGATCATGCTCAAAATTCCAAAATCATAATGATGTGGGTTATTACATTATAAGTTTGAGGTGGGTGGAGAATCCAAATATTAATAGGGATGTCTTGGTAATCATGTTCATCTCCCTAGAAAAATTGGTTTTACCATATTATTTCCTGCTCTTAGAAAGGTTCACCAATAATGAAAAAAAATAGCAGGACCTCATTATAGTTCTAGAGTTGGGTTTGAAAATACTGATGGCCCTCTTATACATCAAGGAAAACTTATAATTTTTTTTAATAAAATAAATGGTGAATATTCCATTAAGAAGTAATACTTGATTCCTTTTATTGATTATGTATGAGTTTTGATTGAGAAATTCCCATCAAAATCGGTGTTGACTCATATTCCTCATTCATAAAAATCCCATATTGATTCATTGGAAAATGAAACCATGACCCCAAAAAATCTTGACCAGAACAAGATGACTATACGCATTACACATCATAGGGTTTTATCCACATTTTTTGGATATGACATGGGGTAAATCATTGAAATAAAGTCAATCTTAAAATAAGGAAAGATTATATCCTCACCAACAGATGTAGCGACTGGATGGATGTCCCCCATATTGGACTATATTCAAAGCATAATTATCCCATTAGATCAATCCTAGAAGGAGAATATTCAATAATGGGTAGAAAAATTCATCCTTTGTGATGACCCAAAATCACAAAATGTTCTCTATAAATGAGGAATTGGTGGGATTCTTCTCAGATGAATTGAAGGGTTAGAGACTGTATCTATTATATAATAAGTCCACACATTTTCTTGAGGAACCTATCAGTTAAGAACCATGCTCTCCCATAAAATCAAGAGGCTTGGATACTATTGACTTTCAATGATGCAGGACTATATGGAGTTCACTAAAAAGTTTCATTCCTTCTAGATACACGGAAACTTCATTTATCAAACTCTAAAACTGCTTCATACCACAAAATATTATTGTTCATTCACTACATGGGAATGGATATAATGGAGCCATATTCCCTATATTCATCCAGATAGTTTAAGTATATACTTATTACCATCTAGTTCTTCTCCAAACAGTCCAAGGTTATACCCATCAAGGAAGTCAGGACAAAGGCTATTATCAACTTTGTAAAGTATAAATCATCACCATATTGGTGTCATTTATATAATATTGAAGTAAAATTAAACCAATTTATATTCTTATAAGTTAAAAAGGTTATATTAGGAATACATTATTCAGTCTAATACCTCATATCAATATCATGTAGTAAAAAATAGTCATATGGAGGACTTCAACAAGACTCTATTGAATATCCTTCTAAATATGGTAAATGAGAAAAAATATTGTTTACATAAAAACTTTAGTATGTCTTGTGGGAATATCTCATTATAACCCATACTTTTGTGTAAGCAGTTCCATATTTAATTATATACGGGAAAGAGGTGTTGTCACCCATTGAGGTCTAATTACCTTCCCTTCTAGTGTCCATCTATAACTAGTTGTCTAAATATGAGAAGTCCCAAAGGTGGTTTGATGAGTTAGAGATACTAGATGAGAAAATGTTTTGTACATTTCATAACCTTGAATACAATCAAAATTGAATCACATGAGCCTTTACTAAGAGAGTTCATTTTTTCTCATTCCTTCAAGGGGAACAAGTGCTAGCGCTTAAACTCCCATGATCATAGGGAAGAAGACTATGGAAACCAGACCAAAATGGGTGGGACCTTATGTCATACATAAGGTCCACTCCAATAGATCTTACTCCTTTATTACCATGGATGGGGAACACATCACACCCCCACCAATGAAATATTTCTGAAGAAATATTTTGTATAACCCTCACATCAGCTCACATCATTATCACCGTAAGATGTTAAACTACATAGCTAATGTCATTGCCACATGATGTTAAACCACATAGTAGATGTATAGGTTGTAAGAACTCAAACTAAATTACACCAAAATCCTTGTTGCAAGATGTAAAAAATAACAACATCCTCATTATACAATGTTAAACTACATAATCATGGTCCTCATCACAGGACCTTAAACTGCATGACATATCATTCTAAGCATCATGAACCATAACTTCATGCCCCATAAGTCCACTATACATGAATATAAATTATTCAAAATGGCCTATATACATGTACGTATTCCTTGACCTGATGGTTTGACCTATGTTGAAATATTTTTTTCATAATTTCTCCCTTTTATTTAATTTTACTAAAGAAAATTACCCCACATTCCTCATATGATATCCAAATCTATATGGGATCATACATATATTTTTTTTTACCACTTTCCATCCAATATCAAGGAAAAATTTCCCCATTTTTACTTGTTGAATGGAATTAAATTTAATGATGTGTGGTCTAATCTTATGAGACCCTGAACTTCTTAGAGAGTTCTACCTTGTATGGATCGTCTCCTTTAGAAAATATCTAGATCGATGTAAGAACCATAAATTCATGGATTTTACTCCTAAGATCCTACACTAATGTAAAATAAATATCTCATATTATAAGAACAGAATTTAGAATGATTCCTATTCCTATAGTATATGTAGTTATGAATGGATCTTTCATGTAATTCCCCATGTTTTTCGGAAGCATAATATTTATAGAAAGTATACCTTTATAATTTTAATTTTTTTTCAGAGGAATTGAAATATATTTGTTAATAAGTTATATAATATAGTAATTAAACTAAAAAAACGTTATCCATTCATAGTAAAAATTAAAAAAAAGGAACATGAAACAAATTACTACTCACTATGGATTATTACATCCTTTAAAAGTGTATAAATTCAAAGTGAACACTAAACATATAAGAATAAAATATTTAACACTTGGAGATCCCTTGGATCATCTTCTCCCTTGAGGATAATAATGGATAAATAAAAACAATAATGAGGAAGAAAAATATAAAAGGATAAATAATGTTGTGAGATATAAATTAAAACTATGAAAATGATAAGTGTGACTTAAGAAGAGAGAATGGAATACTTGATTTTATCACATTTATATATTATAATGAAATATAGCTATTATAAATATGGTTATTAGAAATATGGTCATTGGAAATATAGTCATTGAGAATATGGTGATTGTATATACATGTATCCAATAGGTATAATGATTTTTTGTATTGTTAGTAGTAAATTTATATTAATATAACTCACAATGAAATCAAAATATCATATTAAAATATCATATATATGTGTGTGTGTGTGTGTGTGCATTACATGTTATTATTATTATTAATAAAATATCATATGATGTATTTATAAAATTATAATTAATATTTTAATATCAATGGATTACCAAAATTAAATTCTAGAATATAAATAATTAATTTTAATGGTTTTTTGTTATATCATATTTAGTATAAAACTAATATTTTTTTCAAATAATTGTTTTGTTAATGTTGTATATTTTATCCCAATAAATTAAATTTAACACTTTTAAAATTTTATTATATATAAACTAATATATAAATATAATTTAAATTTTAAATTGATATGATATTATATTAACAACAGTTAATGTTTAAAAACGTCATTTTTAATCAAAGAACTTTTTCTTTATATTTTTTATTTTCATTTAAAAGTTAAATTTATAAATATTAGAATTTTAATTTTAAAAAATTTACATCATTTTTGAACTTATAATGACAATATTATCTTAGGATAAATTTTTGGGATCATCTTAAATAATTGAATTTTTAGGTGAATACTGAAAATACCATTTTTACCCAAATTATAACATTATAATTATATAAGGAAGACCTATAAGTTTATAAAACTTTAAATTTATCAAATATTTCTTTATAAATTAAATCTATACATTTTAAAAATACTATGTCAAATTCACAAAACCTATGATTAAAATTTTAGGAACTTAAGTAACATTGTTCACTAAAAATTGTTTTTGGTTTTTTCTTTAAATTAAATAATATTTTGGTAAAATTTTATTTTTTATTGATTTGAAAGGAAAATAATTTTTATTTTATTTATAATAAACCTATTTATATCATTAAAATCAGATAAATTGATAATTTTACCCAGCACATAAATTTTAAGCTTAAAAATACACTTTTTCCAAAAACGGGTTTTTATGCATTATAAACGCTAATGTTAAAAAAAATTAGTACACATAGAAATTCTATATAATAAAATGGATTTAATTATTTTTAATAATTGTGTAAAAATTATTTAACAATGTACAATTTATTTTTAGGAATTAAATGTAAATTTCTTAGGTGAAAATTAGTTACCACGATAAAATGAAAAATGTAAAAGTTAAAATTCTAAGAATAAAGGACTTAAGAAAATGTTTAAAACATGTGTGAAAATTAATGGTTGAGGTATTATTGAACTTATATCATAATAAAATACATTATTTTCTATTTTTTGAGCCACTTTACATGTTTAAAGTGTGCCCCCTTTATATTAATTGGTTATAATTAGAAAAATGTCATTCTCACTATTTATAAAAGGGGCCTCTCACCACCCTTTTAGGATCACCATAAAAATTAGGTTTAATATTAAAGATATTACATTTTCAATTATTTTATAATATTATTCCTTTTACTTGAGGTTCTAGTCACAATAGAGTGGAATAAAACCTCCATTTCTGAGGAGTCATCCAAGGGAAAGCCCAAGTCCTCAATGTGAGTACTTTTCCCCCTAACTTCTTTTCTTTTAATTATTACTTTCCTAAATATAATTTTCTAATTACTTAAAAATGACATCATTATTTATTGTATAATTAATTTTATTATGATAATATAATAAATATTGAACACATTTCCCCTTTTATAATAAGAAAAATTAAACCATCATTCATGCATTGCGTGGACTACAACATTCATGAAGTGATGACTCCAGTTTTTTTCACCATCGCCTCTCATTATTGATTAAACAAATGAAATTAAAGAATAAATATGTCATATATTATATAATTATGATAATCAAGATACAAATTATAATCTACCTTCATTCCCTCACATTCATTGTAAAATGAAAATGTTAACCATGTGTTGTGTGGATTACCACCTCGATAAAGTAACATATATAATATTTTATCTAGTTTATTTATTATTTATTAAAATATATTAAAATATGATTCAAAACCTTAATATTATCTAAATAATATCATTATTATTTTTTAATAATTATATTATTAAAAAATTAACCACATTCATAATCATAAGCATCCATTAATTAAGGTGTGTGCATGTTTAGATCGGTCTAACCACCTACTTGAACAGTGCTATAAAATAATATCATGGATGAAAATAAGAACTTAATTACTGATAAAAAAATATATAAATAAGAAAATAAATATATTTTTTGGTTCTATATTTTTAACATTGATATTAAATCATTAATTAAGATACCACCGTTCTTTTTCTAAAAATCATCAAAACATGTTTATTGTTAATTTCTCCTACAAGAATCATAAACAAAACTACAATATAATGAAATTATAAAATTATAAATAATTATAAAGCATCAATACCAGTACCTTGTAAGATATTTTAATGATGAAGTTTTTTATAATAACGAATAACAACACTGTTATTATGGAACTATTTCAAAATGATCATGATTAATCACACCTGATATTGAAAATAGATAATAAATAACTAATATACATATTGAGAATAATTATAAATGAATATAATAAAAGGTTGTAGATATGAAAAAGTTTCTAAAATAGTTTATTAAGATATATTTTTTATACATTAGATTCAATCACTTTAGTGGAAGTAAAGAATTAAGGTAAGGGTTTCTTTTTCACATTTTTAAATCCATGAGACATGATTGATTTGTAGAACCGTGTTTTTTATTTCACCTTGACTGATATTTTACTTGAAGTATTTATCATAATTCAAATCGACCTGTCACTTATTCTTAGTTGGGAACCTCTCTTTTTTCCATTCCCATATTCATTAGATTCTTTTGGGAATTCCATTATCTATGAATTAATAATTTATTAATTTCATTTTTTACCACTTTACATCCTTTAATAGTTTTAAATAAATTTTTAACATTTTATTTATGGGTAATTTTCATCAAAGTGTGAAAGGCATCTATTTTAACATTTTTCATATGAACATGTCTTTTCACCACCTTTATCATTTTATATGAATATTTATCTCAAAATTTTAATGGTTTTTAAAATAAATTATTTTTATCCTAGATTTATAAAATATTTACTTTAAAATGATTTAAAAATACCAGGGATGTTTCTTATTCCAAAATTAATTTTTCTAAAACTCACAGAAAGTGTTTTTTTCTAAATCATTATCCTTTGACATATATTATGAGGTAATGTAACTTAAAGTAACCTAGGATGAACCAAGATAATTATAGGATGAACCAAGTGCAAAATAGTTGAAATTAAAGTATTATATGAAGGTTTCATTGGAGAACACATATTTGGTTTGAATTTTTATATTCTTATAATCATTTATATTATTTTATTAGATATTATTGTAATAATTTTAGTTTTAATAGTTGGTTGGAAATAGTATCTTAAAAATGAATTTGTGGAAAGTATGTCTCTAGGAACTCCTAAGACCAATCTATATAGACATATTTGGAATAAATGGTTGAGAATCTTAATATATATCTATTTTGAGGGAAATGATATGTTATGTAATATTCCAAAATATGAAAAGGTTTTTATCTATTTAGATTATATATCTCGATTCATGGTTACCTTTTAGATACCCTTAGGTATTGTTATTAGTAAGAGATAATTAAAATTATGACGAAAATTTTATCTATGGGGTAAGAATGTAATACCCTGAGTCTTTAGGAAGCATATTCTTTCCATAAAAAATATGTTTATAATTATAATTTTTTTTAAAAGTAATTGAAATATATTAGGTAATAAGTTATATAAGATGGGAATTAAATTAACAACACTTTATTAATTCATATTAAAATGTTACAAAAAAATAATATGAAATTAAGTATTACACATCATGGATTATTACATCCTTTAAAAGTGTATAAATTAAAAATAGAAAATAAATAGAGAAGAATAAAATCCTCAACACCATGAGATATCCTAGATCATATTCACCATTTATGACCACTAATATCCAAAGAAAAAATATAATAAGGAAGAACAACATGAAAGGAGAAATCATGTTGTGAGAACTAAATAAAAAATATGAAAATGATAAGTGTGGTATAAGAAGTAAGAATGTACTACATGATTCAATAATGTCTATATCTTGGTAAGAAATATGGTAATTTTAAATATGGTCCTAGATAATATGGTCATCCATAATTTTTTTGTTGGATATAAATTTATCCAATAGGTATATTGATTTTTTGTATTATTAGTGGTAAATTTAGAGTAAGATGACTCACAATGAAATAAAAATATTATATTAAAATATTATATATATATATATGTGTGTGTGTGTGTGTGTGTGTGTTACATACTATAATTAAGATTAAAATTATTAAAATATAATATGACATATTTATAAAATTCAAATAAAGATTTTAATATCAATGGATTAGTAAAATTAAATTTTAGAATATAAAAATTAAATTTTAATGGTATTTTTTAAAAGCGTATCTAGTATAAAAGTAATATTTTTTTCAAATAATTTTTTTATTAAGTGTTGTATATTTTATACCAATAAATTAAATTAAATAATTTTAAAATATTATTATATATGAATAATATATTAATATTATATAAGTTTCAGATTGATATGATATAATATTAATACCACTTAATGTCTAAAAATGTTATTTTCAATAAAATCACTATTCTTTATATTTTTTATTTTCCATTAAAACATAAAATTTTATATTTTATATTTTCAATTTTAAAGATTTAAAATAATTTTTGGAATTAGTATATCAATATTGTCTTAGGATAATTTTTTGGGATTATCTTAAATAATTGAATTTTTAGGCGAATAATGAAAATAACATTTTTACAAAAACTATAACTTTATAATTATATAAACAATACCTCGAAGTTTGTAAACCTTTAGATTGATAAAATATGTGTTTAATAAGTAAAACTGTACATTTTTAAAATATTATGTCAAATTTATAAAACCTATGATTAACATTTTAATAACTTAAGAAATATTTACCTAAAAACCTTTTTTCATCTTTTCTTTTAATTAAATATTTTTTTTGTAAAATTTAGTTTTGGATTGATTTTAAACACACATAAAATGTATTTGTTTTATAATAAACCAATTTAGGTAATGAAAATAAAATACATGGATAATTCTTAAAAACAAATTTTAAGCTTAAAAATACATTTTTTCTAAAAATGGGTTTTTATGTGTTACATACACTAATGTTAAAATTTAATTTTCTTAAACATAGAAATTTTATCTTAAAAATGGATTTAATATTTTTAATCAGTATTTTAAAATTATTTAAAAATTTCTATTTTATTTTTATTAATTAAAATTAAATTACTTTGGTAAAAATTAGTTACCACAGTAAAACCAAAAAAATGGTAAAAGTGAAAATTCTAAGACTAAATGACTTAAAAAATGTTAAAACATGTTTTAAAATGAAATTTTGAGGTATTGTAGAAATTTTATCATCCCCAGTCCATTATTGTCTTTTTTATCCACTTTACATGTTTAACATGTTCTCCCTTTATATTAAGTGATTATATTTACAAAAATTCCATTCTCGCTACTTTTTAAGGGGCTTCTCACCACCCATTTAAGACCACCCTAAAAATTAGATTTAATCTTGAAAATATTACCTTATTCATTCACCTATAATAATATTTATTCTCTATGAGGTTATATTCCTAATATATTGGCCTAATACCTTCATTTCCAATGAGTCTTCCAAAGTAAATCCCAAGTCTTCAATGTGAGTACTTTTTTACCTAACTTCTTTTATTTTAATTATTACTTTCCCAAATATAATTTAACAATTACTATATAACTAAATAATTATTTTTTTATAATTAATGATATTCTGATAATTTAATACCAATTAACCACCTTTCCCCTTTTCTATTAATAAAAACAATACCGCCACTTGTGATTTCTATAGACTACCGCCTCCATGAAGTGATGACTCCTATTTTTTTACCGCCAACTCTCTTACCTGATTATAAAGGATAAATTTAAGAATAAATATGAAATATATATTATAATTATGATAATAAAGATAAAAATTATAATCCACATACATTCCCTCTCATTAATTGTAAAATGAAAATGTTAACCATGCATTGTATTAACTACCACCACCATGAAGTAACATATCTCATTTTTCATCTAGTTTATTTATTATTTATTAAAATATCTTAAAATGTTATTCAAAACCATAAAATTATCTAAATAATATCATTATTCTTCTATAATAATGATATTATTCCAAAATAAACCACTTTTGTAATCATAATCATCCATTAATTAAGGTATGCTCATGATTGGGTCGGTATAACCACATGCTTGAACAACAATATAAATTAATATCATGTATGACTATGAGAAATTAATAATGATAATATATGATATAAATAATCAAATAAATATTTTTTTTGATTCCACCTTTCATCAGTTAAAAATCACTGAAACATACTTGTTGCTAATTTCATTTACTAGAACTATAAATAGAACTTCTATAAAATGAAATTATAAAATTATAAATAATTATAAATAATAAAATCCCATACCTTGTATGATATTTTATTGATTAACTTTTGTAGAAGAACAAATAATGACATTTCTATTATGAAAATAGTTTAAAACAATCAAGATTACTCACACCTGATATTGAAAATAGAAAATAAATAACTAATATACATATAGATAGTAATTATAAATAAATTTTATAAAAGGTTATAGATTTATCCCCATATAGGTGTATATGGTGTTATGGGGTTTGGGTATGGGGTGGCAGTTGCAGGGTCGAGTCCCCAGGCCAGTTTTCTTCCTTGCGTGTGTTGTACATAAAAAATTTTATAAAAGGTTATAGATTTGAAAAAGGTTCTAAAATAGGTTATTAATATAATTATTTTTTCATATAGGATATTCAATCACTTAGTCACCTCTTATGGAGTCTTAATATTAAATATATGGAATGAAAGAACTCTATCAATCACTTCATTACTCATGTCTATTGGGAGGAAAATCATGTAGCAGATACCCTTGACAATAAAGGAATTAGCATGACTCTTACTTAGTTGGATGATATTACTTATAATTTTCTCTCTATCTATATGTAATAGATTGTTTTAAAATCCAACATTTCAGAATTTTTTAATTATTTTAAATCAATCAATAATCCTTGGCCACTTTGGCCAAGGAAACTCTTAATAAAAAGATATCCAATCACTTTAGTGGAAGCCCAAAATTAAGGTAAGGGTTTCTTTGTCTCATTTTCAAATCCCTGAGACAAGCTTGATTGTTTATACCATGTTTTTTATATGGTGTGTAAAATAATAATTTTTTGATGTTATATCATTAATTATATTTTATTAATGGTCTTTTAATTTCAATTCTAATCCCTCTTTATAAAGGGGTTTTGATTAAAATGTTACTCAAACCATAAGGGTTTCATTGAAAATCTTATTTTTAAATCAAGATTATTCTTGAAAGTTAATCCATATGGGAAATTTTTATTCTTTATAAAATTATTTTTCATTTTATTTTTATTTTCATGGGGTTTTACAAGTATCCTCAAAATTTTATTTCCCCTTGACTCATATTTTACCCAAAGTGTTTCTTGTAAGTGAAAATGACCCGGTATCTTCTCCTCAATCAAGAACTCCCCCCACCCCACACCCCTTTCTAATTCCATATTCATTGGATGATTTTTATAATGTTCTTATCCATGCCTCATTAATTTATTAAGATCATTTTATACTACTTAACCTTCTTTAAGAGTTTAAATATATTTTTTACATTTTTCGTATGGGTGGTTTTCATCAAAGTGTGAAAAAAAATCTTTTAACATTTTTCATGTGAACACATATTGCTACCACCTCCATCATTTTATATAAATATTTCTATTTAAATTTTCATAGTTTATAAAATAAATTATATTTTATCCTAGATTTATAAAATATTTATTTTAAAATTATTTAAAAAGATTACAGATATTTCTAATTTCCAAAGTGATTTTTCTAAATCTTCTAAAAATAATTTTTCATCTAATCCATTTTCTTTGACATATATTATGATTGATTGATGATATTATTTATTTGGATGGATTATATAGTGATATTTTCTATCAAAGATATGATCCATAATTTCCTTTTTCTTTCCTAACCATCCACCATGAATAGGCATATATTTTCTTTCTATTCCTTTTCTTTATAAATGACCAGTTTTCCATTTCCTTGATTGAAGGGTGTTTACCTTGATTCCAAACATTGATTTATTGTGTAACTTATTAACTTAAATATATACATTTTATCTATAAAATTTAAATACCATATGCTTTATTATCTTTATTAAAGGTTATTTAAAAATAAAGTTACTAAATATCTTTGAACACCCATTTATTTTCCATAGGTTTATCATGTTATGATTATTTATGGAAATATGAATGATTTAATTATGTGAATCTATTTGAAAAGGATATGATGTGAGGAATGAAACCCATTTTTCTTCCCATGAGTTCTTTATGATGTGATGAATGGTTGATTTGATGAGGAACTTGTAAGTATAGATGAATAATGGGTGGAGTCTTATGTCTCCCTCTAATTCATTGATTAAGGAATTATATCTCATGAGAGAAGTATTCGTGAGTATGTTTTAGTTTATCATAAGTATAGGCACTGATTGTGTGGCTCATGAAAGTAACATTCCATATACTAATGTTTTTTCCATATTTGAAAGATGTTGTACATTATTATATTATACTCACATGGATCATGTTTATTTAATAATGTTTCCACACTCTTGATTTATTTATTATATTATTCCATGTCATATTATATGACTCATGTTTTATAGTCTAATATTTATTTGGTATGGTTTTATTATGTATCTTGATCATACATTTATTCTTATCTTATGTTAACTTGTGAAATTTGATTGTTATCACTTACATTTACCCTTTCTAAGCATATAATCTTTACCCTTTCTTATATTTCCATTTCCCCAAGTTATGAAGATGAGTATAATCTATGATAAGTCTATATGGAGTCAAGTTTGGATCAATTCTGAAAAAAATATTACAAGTATTGTAAAATAAAATTTCTTATATATCTATTTATCAAAGACACTAAACCTTATATTCCTAGGATTGTGTGATTATTTTGTGAGATGGAAATTTTAAATTATGGAAATGATGTAAAATAAACATATGTTTATCTTAGATTGCTATATTCAATCCCTAGAATAAACATGAATTTTAATCACTCTAAAACTTCTCTCCCTACATGAGAGTTAAATATATATAGAGTTTACTTTATTATATCAAGAGGAAAATGATCCTCATATGACCCCTATCACACACTCTCCTATGATTCAGACAATTCCCTAGTCATCTCATGTTTCTTAAACTGATCATGACTCACATGATCTTATAGGTCCTACCAAATCATTATTATTAGAATGATTAAGATAAAAAATATTCAAAGTAAAGGAATCAAATTTTAGTCACATGAAATTAAACTAAACAACATAGTATCCACCTCATGTGACTGATCAAACTATTTTGAGGTGGCTATTAGTGGGACCCTTTCCCTTACAAGAGAGATAGATCCATGTAAGATCTTTTTTGGTGCATTGATCTACCTTTAAATAAAATTCCTCTATTTCAAAACTATATATTTCTTTATTCCTATTATTAAAAGATACATAGTAATTCTTGGATATCTAATCCTAGGCCCTTCCATAAATTCAATCAACTAATAATACCCCCCTTACATATGATCTAGATCTTTATAGGATCCCTCAACATAGAATTCCTTATCTATGGGCCAGAACTAAAGGTACATCTGAAAAAATCATTATTATTTTTCCTAGTAATTAGGTTTTCCCTTATTCAAATTAGATTTCTTATAATCACCTGATGCTAGAGTAAAACCAGTGATCTCTTTTCCCCTTGCACATGACCCAGATCTGTGTAAGGACTTCACAATAACTACATATGTATTAATTATTATTTTTTAGATATATAGTGATACCTAGATACTCTATCTTATTCCCAACCATAACTTATAATTAAACCTCATCTTTTCTTTAGATTTCTCACTCATCATTTGACATTTGGAAGAAGTTGTTTCATTATGTGCATAAGCTAGTGAAACAAAAGGCTTTCCACATATGTTTTTTAACTAAAAACATATACCATGACAAAATCACTTATCCAAATATGTTTAATTCTAATTATAATCCCTTATAGACCCATTAATGAGATAAGGATGTTTTTTATTTATAAGAGTTATATTTTCATAAATTTTACTATATTTTCATCCCCATCGCTTGATGTAAAATTGAATAGTCAAATTCCTCATCACTTGATAATAAACTGCATAACACCAAAGTCTCTTCCACATGGAATTAAATTACATGAAACCTAAGTTCTTGTCACATGACATTAATATACATGGAACCTAAGTCTTTTTCATGTGAAGTTAAATTACACGACACATGAGTCCTTGTCACGTGAAATTAAACTACATGAGACATAATTCCTTATCGCATGATGTTAAACTAAATGAAATATCTTAATAACTATTTTTGGATTAATTATTATCATTTTAAGATACGTAGAGATGTCTAGACCATATATTCTAGACCTATTTACAAACCATCACCCATTTTTACTCCTTTCTAAAAGATCAAAATATCCTAACTATGGTTAACTTTGGTCTAAGGGACCCCATCACTCTTTTTAATATACATTTCTATAAGTCACACTCAGTGTATAGAGTATCTCATATTGTCACAAACATTTTATAACTATCATTAACAAATGTATTCGACTCCAAAGTACACCTCTGTTTGGTTATACATACATGAACCTAATATGGATCTACATATGAGCCCCAAATATGGATTTCTAAATAAATTTTTGTTTTCATCCTAAGGAGAAGGTCCACTAATCTATATATTCCCTAACAAAATCATAATATAAATTTTCATTCAAATATGGTCAGTGTCCATCCCTTTCTCACCTATCATATGTCATCACTCTTGATCTAAAACCCTCAAATAATGATTTATGGAATCATAATTCCCTATTAAAAAGGTGTTAAGGGAGTTCTTTGATCTTAAAACCTAATTGGGATATTGATTCATACTTCCCCTTAATATCTATGGTCAAGTCACTATAGCCTTAAACTACGTGCACTCACCCATGAAATAATTTGTATTATCATTAGGCTCTTCATTCATGTCGAGTTTGTCCATTCCCTTACTAAAAAAATTATATCTCTCCTTTTTTAGTAAAAGCATCATAATCTTAAGCTGTGTAAAACTTTTTTCAATCATCATGACCTTAATATATGTTCACCCCTTGGATATAGTCTATATGTGATAGGTTCCCTCATTTC
Source organism: Viscum album (assembly GCA_963277665.1). NCBI lineage: Eukaryota > Viridiplantae > Streptophyta > Magnoliopsida > Santalales > Viscaceae > Viscum > Viscum album. Next base: position 649,379,021 of record OY728137.1, on the reverse strand, counting down.
AAGTTGGGTTTTACATTTCCCTTGTTAGCTGCACTATCTCACCCTTTGGTCCATACATCATGACTATAAACTATATTCACCTTTGAAATATATTTTATAGTGGAATAATTCCTTTTTTATTTTGGTATTTTCTCTTCCTTTGCTTCATAGGTTGTATTGTTATTTTGGTCCAAGTATTATAACCATAAACTTCATGCACCTTGGTCAAAGTTATACGACCTTAAACTTTATCCCTCAACTATCCAAATATCAAAACCCTAATGAAAGAGGAATAAATATTTTCTAGAAAAAACTCATAAAGGGTGTAATGAGAAAAATTCAAATCTATTCTTTCTAATCTTTCCACTTTTAGGGACTAGGGAAAAAAATAGAGTATAAGTAAAAAAGGTGAAAATCTTATTAGGCCCACCATATAGACCTAGTAAAAGCCAAGATATGCTCATCATATCCACTAGCTTAGAAAAAAATGACATGTCACATCTCTTCACCATGATATTGTGTTCAATATACATTTTCATAACTTTTAAGTCACAAAAACCCTTCTTTAATATCCTCTCTTCTATTAAACTACTTCATTTCATAAATGTTTTATTCCCCACAAACCTTTCATGGATATCAGTTATGAGTGAATCTAAATTCAAGGGAAACCTATGTTTGGCTAAGCATACATTCCCCAATATGGAACTATATACATTCCCCCAATATGTCATGTCAACCAGAAGCATGTTTTCATCCTAAGAAAAAGGCCCCCTAATCTTCATATGCCTTACGACCATTACAACAGAACTTATCAATAAAATATGGTCTAAAATCATCCCCAACATACATGTCCCATATTATTATTCTTGATTCGAACTTATTAAGTTATTATTTACAGAAACTATAATCTAAATATTCAATCAAATTTGATAACCTCAATTTTACACACCCATATATCACGCTCACCTTCAAAGAGGGGATACAATATCTCATCCTTGAAACCTTAATCAGTCCTCATTATGTGACCTTAAAACCCACAACATAATAGTCTGAGCCTAATGAATATAAAATATATTCCTCTCTTTATGAGATATTATATACTGGAAATGAGCTCTTTATTCACATTTAGTTTTTTATATCCCTTTCCACATAGATTTTCTTCCTCATATTTTAGTTAAATTTATATGAATTTAAACTATAGATATATATAGTAAAAGTTATATGACCATAAAATACATCGATACATGTTCAAATTTTCCTAACCGTAAAGATCAACAACCTATGGTTTGAGTACTGTGATCTTAAACTACATGAACTACCCCTAAAGTTGTCTGCTTATGTGATGAGGGGCTCTCCATTCACATTGATTTTTTCACCGACCGTGTCATTATGTGTTCAAATCTATATAACCTTGAATAAAAACAATATATGGTCAAATAACTATAAAATTAACCTATTTTTGTTATTCCTTAAGGTCATTTTCATTTTTGATGTTAGGCTCTTCATTTACATCAGGTTTTTCTTTTTCCGTGTTTCTATGAAGACTACATCATATTTTAGTCTAATATGTTTGAACTAAAATACCAACTATCCTTTCCTACCTTGTATGACCTAAAACTACCTAAGGAAAGAAACATGAAACCTACCAGGTTGAAAATCCATAGAGGGTGGCATGGAAAAAATTCGAGACCCCACTCACTTGGAATGTATTTGTAACAACCCAAACAAAACTGAACATTCAAAAATAGAGGCATAAAACTTTTCATGTTAAAAACCCAAAAAGTCTAGACTAAGAAAAAACTGAGTTCCATCTTTCTAAGTTTCTCCATATGAGGCTTAGGAAAAAATTAGTGTTCATAAAAATACACAAATATTGTAGGGTCCACTCTATGATCCTATTAAAAGTCAATCCATGATGTCTAGGCCCCTTATCCTAGGAAAAATTTAATGCGATCCCTCATCCCTAACATATTATTCTAGGGGATTCCCATGAAATGAAAAAATATATAACTTTAGGGTGATTGAACCCTTTCAAAAATTGGTATCTTTATTCCAAATTCCATCATCATGATCCTCCTCATGTTGATTCAAATCAAATATATCCAAATGAACCAAATCTTTTCTACGGTAATGGTATTTCTACCCAGTCCATCCCATTCCATACCTAGGATGAAATCATACCTATACAAAGAGAACAAATCTAGTGTACAGTGATGGTATTTCCAACCAGGAGGAAATCATCCCTATATGAATGGACCAACACTAGTGTTTGATGATGGTATTTATGCCTATACCTATTCATGATCCATGACCAGGAGGAAATCATCCATATCTAAATGTACCAAATATAGTGTATAGTGATGAAACCTATGCCTATACCAATCCATGGTCCATGCCCAAGAGGAAATCTTTTTGACTCAATTTTTTGGGAATCATGACTGATTTTTTCTATTTAGTTAAATATTAAAATGGTTTTAAGTTATCATATCATTATTTTATAGTGTTTTATAGTTCCCACTATGTGTGTGAGTTTTATTTGTTTTCAATGGATGTTTTTTTTAATTTATTTCAATAATGTTGAATAAGTTACAAAGAATGATCTTCTTTAAAGTTCGACTAAAGTATCCAATATTGATATGAAAGATTGTGGAACTTGGACAGAGAAATTAATAAATTCTTATTATATTAAGTAATTTGTTTTAAAAACTTGGAGTTTTACTTATGATCATTAATGAGGTTTTTTTAATGTATACAACATGTACTATGTTTGTTGGAGAAGTATGTTTTTTTCAACATTATGAAAATTTTCCTTAAGGAGTTTCCTTAAGAAGTTTACAAATTTGGTGAAGTTTATTTAAGGAGTTTCCTCAATAATTTTTTGAGTTGAATGTTTCTAAGTGGAAAATTTTTTAGAGATGAACAGGTGGAATATGTTTGCTGAAATGAATGAATGGAAGAATTTTAGAAAGTCAAACGGGGAGAGAAGGTAAAAAATAGAGGCCAATAGACTATGGTGATTAGATAGAGTCAATCAGAACAAGGTTAGTAGATGTAGTTTTACAAGAAGAATAATTAGTTAGAGTGTTCATTATAAAAACAATGAAGTAAATTAAAAATATATAAAGGAAATGTTGGTATACCACCAAAGCAACATTCACAATTTCATCAGACTAATGTAAACAGACTAAGTTGAATAGATGAAAGAAGGGAAAAAAAGTTTGACCGATTACTTTCATAGATACATCGGATAGATAATAATTATAAAAAAAATTAGTTGATTCAAAGTGAAATTTTATTCATTGAAAAAAAATCACAAATTCATGAGGCTTATATTTAAGCTGTTAATTTTTTTGAAGTGAAAAAGTCTCTGAAAGATAGTTTAAGAAGTTAAGTTCAAATGAGAGATTTAGGAGCAACTGAGCAATATTTTTATTATGAAGATATTATGTTGTGGAAGAATTTAGGTTACCAAAAACATTGAAGAGATTATTTAAGATTATAAGAATATTTTTACTAAGTCCATAGGATGAACTTGTATAAAGATCAAGTGAAAAAAGTCTTTTGAAGTTTCAATAATGTTATAACACATCAAATACTCAAGTGCTATGAAAAAAGGTAGATTTATGTATAGACATATTGTATGAAAATATTATGCTACTTTTTGTATGAAGTCTAAAGTATTAAAGGTAACTATGGTATAAAGGTATTGGTTTAATTATATTGGATGAAGAACTATCATACATAATAAATCTAAATAAGATGCAAGGAAGTGAAATGGATAGAGAAAGCTCCATCAGACCGATGAACATCAGAAAAACAATCACGATGCCATTAAATAAACTATTCATAGTTTATAAAATATTATATACAGTTCCATAATATAGAAATTTATGAGATAAGGCATCAAAAAGAGGGTTATATATGATGTCACCAGACAAAAAATTCTATATAACCTTAATCAGATAGAATATTACATATAAGATGAGTGGATAGATATTAATAAGGTTTCCTAACAATTTTATTGGATAGATTGTTTCTGACGATGTCATAAAATACAAATTATTACAAATACATCAATCTGAGTTTTAAAAATTCACTTGATGAAGTTATAAGAAGAAATTGGACAGAATAAGTAGAGAATATATCTAAGGGTTCAATGTATGGAGGAAAAATAATAAAAATATGTAAACCCATCATATGGAAGAAGTACCCCACAGAATTATACTAAATAAACTTTGAAATAAAAGATCAAATAGAGCTATCAGAACAAATAATAAATCAGAAAATAGGTTCTAAGGCATATCAATGGTTAAAGAAATTATCTTGGAAAATATTTTCATATATTCATACAAAGTTATAATGGAGTATCAATAAAGTTTCACTAAATAGAAGATGTTAAAGGAAGTTGTTTTATATAGAATAATCAAATAAATTTACAAATTTTTTAAATTTATCAATTGTGATGACGCTAAGATGATCATTTAATGTTTTAATAATCTTGAAGGGAATATGTGATTATAGAAATATTAAGGATGTTCAAGAAGCTTTGTTAACATATTGAATGTCTGGAAGAATTTTTAAGCATTATAATGAAATAAAAATAATTGGAGAAGTTCAGAATTCAAGTTTGGGATGGGTGTGAAAACATATTTGAGTTCCAATTATTACTCATAGAAGTGTGCCTATATAAAGGGTTGAAAATTGTACAGAGATGTAGGTTAAACATTTTTCATCTGTAAAGGAAATGAATTTCTAAATAAATTACACCACAAAAAATTTTCAGTCATAAATCATGATGGAAACTATCATTTGGTATAAAGTTGTAAAAGAAGAAGTTTTGAATAGATCATGGGTAACAGATGGAGAGAAAAAAGAGACAAAACATTAGTGTTTTGGATGAAGAAGGAAGAAGTGATTAGATGAACCGGTACCAAACGATCACGAAGAAGAAGAGTTTATCAACCAGATACCAGACAAGGTTTTTTTATGAGTTTGAAATCAAATGAAAAGGTGGAAGAATAAGGAAGAAAATTTTAATGGAAGAAATTTCATTGAACAAAAATTATCGATTAGATAGTGAAATATGAACAAGTGTGGAAGAAGAAGAAGAAGAAATAACTACTAAACTGTATTTGACAAAAAAAATCATCAAAAAAACATCATCAAATAGACAGAAATGGATGGATAGAAGGTTAAAATAGGCCATGTATGTACAAAATAATAAGAGAAAGATTGAGCATCTTTAAGTTTTCTACTAGGAAGAAGAATAAAGTTTCTTTCCTACTTCTATGCAAGTAACAAAGTAAAGAATAATGAAGTGGATAACAAAGAATCACTGGGAAGCCTCATCCAATGGAGGTATTTCTTAGTGTTACAAAGTCACTTAAGAAGAAGGTGAAGAGTTTCATCAGAGGTAGTATAAAGAACTATGGAGGATTTGTAAGTTGGATAAGTTTTTTTCTAGTCCAGGGAAGGGTATTTTTTTATCCACCCTCCTAAAATGTAAGGACTCACACTTGGATAAGGATTAGTTTCTAGACACACTATTGTATTTGGAATATAATATTATAGAATATAATCCATGTACTGGTCATCACCAATCATGAAAAGGGCTAACAACTCTTATTGAGTGGTGAACCTTATAAAAATACCATGTGATGTTTTTACCTTCTTTCATATACTTGCATATAATAATGAAAATAGAATAAGATAATCAAGATCTTAACATGTTTGAGAGATAAAGTGATAAAAAGGTATAATTAAGTAAAAATTTCCCAACACCGATTCAATCCCCCTCTCATTATTGAGTATATCCCAAACAGTCCCTCTCGCATAGTTTATTATAAATTGATAATATAAATAGAATAAAAGTCGATGGATTAACAACGATTAAGAACAAAACTTGTTTTCATCAATTTTTAGAAAAGGAATAAGAGCATTAAAAAATTAGAGTCACCCTTCTTAAATAAAAACCTATTAAAAATACCCACCATAGAGGCCTAGATCCCACTAATGGATCCTAGGGATTCTTCAATGATATGGTAGAAGTCAGTTATCCTTGTAAGATCAACCTATTCAGTGGGAGGAAGGTCCTCCACCTCATAAGCCACTTTTTCCCTATCATCTTGTAAATCCTCAAGGAGATTTTGGTGACCCACTAGTATTCATTAAGTTTCATATAACTCCCACTAAAGGTGGCATATATGAGTAGATTCTTTTTCAATAAGATTATATTTCTCTACCTCTGCTTCTGAAAAATGGGATTCACACTGAAGCACTGTAGAACAAATTCTAACTGATAACACATTTAATTTCTTCTCTTAAAGGTACTCCTTGAATTCTACTCTATGCTCTTGGACTTGAAATATCGCTTTCATGAAAACATGGATAGACTGATATTTGAATCTCCCACTGCCTAAAAATTTAATGTAACACTAAAGCTAGTGAAGTTTTATGCTTAACTCATCCCTACAAGTATCAAAAATTAACTTTCATATGTGTCTCCAAACATGTTGACGACCACTTAAGTGTAAGTTTAGAGTATCTTGGTATAGTTTAGAGTTTCTCTCAAATATTTCAGCCTATTCTAGGGAAAGGACTCTCATGGAAAAGGCAAAAATGTTTTCTTTTGGGTTTTTCGATCCTGTATAAAGTGGAAATATTGTGAGAAATATAATTAATACATGTTAGTTGGTGAATTCCAAATTTAAATGAGAGAAATTTGGATACTCACCCTTATCCATTGATGTGATGGTCTCTATGACTAGCACCACCTAATTCGGTAATACCAGATGAGTATTCCCACCAATAAGCATTCCCTCATTCGAAACAATGGGAGAATCAATGTACCACCCAATCATATTTTTACTCATTATTTTATTTATTTAATTATTATTATTCTTATTCATAAATTCTAGGATGAACCATTTTAAATTTTAACATTTTTTGAAATTTATCACATGTACACGATTGGCACATAGTTTCCCAAATAATGAAAAAAAAATCAAATGCATTTATTATTTAATAGAGCCAAAACACATAGTCAATGCATGGTTTTTTAGACTATTTTTCATACTCATACGGAGTGTTCTAGTCCCTCTAGTAGAGGGTCCATTATTGGTATATGGTTTGGACAATAGTGAAACCAAACCACATGTAGTGCCAAGAACTTAAAATTTTGTTTTTTTAATTTACCTCCTTTATTATTAACCCAAAATGAGTTCCTCCCACCTAAATCATTCAATTTTTTCCCCAAGAAGCTAGTAGGATCCCTGAATGTGCACCACTTCCTCTTCTCCCTTCGACCCGACCATATTCCTTATGATTCTGAGTTCAGGTCTCTTATGGTTAGGGTTTCATTCATTCCTCCTCCAACCTTTAGTTTTTTAATCTCTCCATCACTATGATTTTTCCAAACTAAACCCACATTATGGGGTTCATCTTGGTCTTTTAATGGTTATTCTTGCCTCCTTAAGGTGGTTTAAAATTTCTCTTCATGAAGGAATCTTGGTTCCATTGATTTAAGGTAGGACACCCCTTATATTTAGCCGTTAAATTCAGGAACCTTTCTTTTATGATTTTAATATCTTGTTTTGGTATAAATTGATAATATTAATTATTTTTTAAGGGGTATTTGAAAGGAAAATCATGTTTCACATGATTTTAATTTCAATTCAAAAGTTTTCTCAAAATTGAAATCCTTTTAAAAATTTGTTTTAAATAATATTACCCACTATATGTTAGATAAATTACCTGGTTGGATTTTTCTCTTGGTTATAGACATTTTAAAGGGTATATTTTTGTTAAAATTAATTATTACTTGGCCTTTAAATTTTAATTGGAATTTCAAGTAATACTTGAAATGCCAAGTATTAAGAGAATATTTAAATATTGATTTTAAATTAAAATATGAGGCTTGAAAATATATTTTGATGTGTTGGGTGGTTATATGTTTTTAAAACATCTATATTTTAAAAAAAACATTATGTTTTATAGCATATAAAACATGAAACACAGAACATAAATGAACCAAGAAATATTATTAATATATAAATATGACCATTATTATAAGGCCCCAGCCATAAACATTACATAATATTGAGTTAAGTCAAGAATTCACATTGAGGATCTTTTCAAGTTTATAGTTTTAGATAATTATGCTATAACTATTACATTATCAACCCAAACATTTCATGTGGATAGTTACACTTAGTATCCACTTTTTCCACCAAAGGAATCCCTTTAAACAAAACATGATTTATTTTTCTTGATAAAAATATTCTTGACTTCTTATTTTATTTTACCCATCTATATACCCTATGTAAAACATTTAAAAAACTCAGTACAAGCATAAAAAGATCAATAAGGGATATAAAATATGGAATAAAACCATTAGTCCATAAATATTTAAAACCCATGAAAAAAAATTCACAAAATCTTACTTTTCACCCATAAAACATAAACTAATTATCTTGCATCATGTAATCATAATATTCCTACAAAAATTTATAGAAATCATAAAATATAAAGCTAACTTGTGACATCCATATCATACTTACATTGTAGATTTCACAGCTACCTAGGGAGAAACCTTCATGGTTATGTTTGGAATATCCATCATAGTATATTACCTAAATCTCTTAGGATAAACCTTATCATTTACCTCTATCACATTATCCAATGCATTGGAGATCTATCACGGGCTCACCCACCCTCAGTTTATCATGAAACCACCAGTATACATAATCAATGCCCAAGAACCATAACATAATCATAAAACATAAAACTATCTTAAAGGAAAAATAATATTTCCAAATTTTAATTCACAGGATATCATTTCATGGTATTGACATAATCAATCTAATTAAAAAAACACATTTAAAAAAATTAAAAGAATATTTTTGAATCAAAGTGTCCTATACCACTTTGAAACTTTTAAAGTAATTAAAATTTTAAAAAATTAATGTTAAAATAAATAAATCCTTAAAAATATTTTGAAAACATAGACATTAATGAAATGATTTATAAGAATAAATCTTTAAAACATTTAAAATTATGTTTTAGTTAAAGAGTCCCTTAAAACTTGAGAAAATACTTGAATAAAAATAATTAAATATTAAAATTAAACAAAACTTATAATATCTTGAGAATAATAAGTTTCATGATATAATATTTCAAATAGAATTATATACACCATATAAAAGTTAATTGGTGCATAACAACAAATAAGTATCAATTGAATGTAAATTGAGATGAAATCCCATAAAAAGATCATATCCTTAGATTAAGGATAAATCAATGACATAATTATGTGTGAAAAATATAAATACACCAAATATAAGTGTATATTTAGTGTAAAAAAAATCAAAATTCATTCACATGTATTATTGAAAAAAACAAAACCAATGATATGGATGTTTAACTCAATGAATGGAAATTGAGTTAAGATTTCCCTTACCTTGAGTCTGACTCATCACGTACAATCATTATGTTCCTGAATAATAAACTTAGGTTAATTTCTACTTGATTGATAAAGTTTTTAAAGTTTATTATTCCTTTTATATTACTTATTACATTGTTATAAAAAATTACATAATTATTTAAGTTCATATCGGTCATTTTGTTGATATTCGATACTTGAGTCAAAAATGAACTTGTTTTGATGTAAATTTTCCATGTAGTCAAAATTCCATCATCTCCAGAATATTATTCATGATTTAAATATCATATATATCCAAAATATTTGTATTTAGAATATTCCAAAACATTTGGAGATAATAAATGAAATGCATTGTTCATGGAGACGATAGGTCGTATGTACGCATGAATGCTACTTTCATTTCTTTATCATATTAAAGGAATAAAAACTAAATGATACATAGGTATATTATAATTATATTATAATATCTATGTTATATAAGTTACATAATTTCATTAACTCTGTCCTTTATATATTCCATGTATGGAATGAATGAGTCATATCACTTTGAGCGGGCAGTAGTCTACACTTCCTCAAATGAAATTATCATATTTATACATTATGGAAAGCATAAAATTATGTTGTAAATAAAAATTAAATAAGAATATAGACAATATAAATATAATATATATCATATATAAATACATTTCCATCATATTTTTCACCATGATAGGTGGTAGGATAAAATTGAACAATCATCGTTTCGTGAGGCAGTAGTTTGTTGTACACAGAAACAGTATGTTCATATCCATAAGATGGAGGTGTGTGTAAATTTGGTTTGAATGATTATCATAAAAACATTATAGTATATTTAGGATACTTTTTTTGTTATAAAATAATGAAAAAAATCTAGGTTATGGGGTTGGAGAAAGAAAAAAATTAAAGGATCTTGAGAGAAGATGTTACCTCTAGATTGGTTAACTCCTTTTGATTTGAGCCAAAAATATTTATTGAATTTCATTATTCCCAAGTTAAGGGTTATAGGAATAAGGGAGGGATGTTGGGAGATTATTTTATCAGAATTTGGATGAGCCAAGGGGCTTGAGAGGTGTAAGTAAGTGGGTAGAGGTGGTGGTCTTTTATAAGAGGGAGGAGGGGAACTTTAGTAAAGTCTTGAAATATTATTTTATTATAAATTTATTTTAGAATTATAATAGTTAAAAAGTGATATATTTCAAGGATAATATGATTATGGGTCTAAATCCTCTCAACCAATAGGTTTTAGAGAATATTATGTCACAAAATTAACCTTATCTTTTATTTTTAACCCTTAGTTAAAAACATTAACTCTTACCATGTATTCTTGAATTTTAATAATATATGGTTATTATAGTTAATATAAAATGACAAGAGAACCAAAAGTTGATAATTAATGGAATTTTTAACATTATATAAGTCTGTAGGCCGAATATTATATTTTTATTACTATTATATAATTTAATAAAATAGTATTTGTTTTAAAAACTCATTTTTGTCAATTTTGACACTATTTAGTAATTGATTTTTTTTAAGTAATAAAAATTTGATTCCTTAAAACCAAAAGAATTAAATAATCCCTCACATTTCAATTTCATCCAAAAAAATATTTAATGACATCAAAATATTAAAATTAAATTTATTTTAATATTTATAATATCATTTATTTGAATCATTCATTAATAAGGAAATCACTGCATCATCATTGTGTCATAAATAAATTTATTTATTTAATGTCTAAAAACTATAAATAAAATACCATGATGTAGTAAATATTATTATATTTCTAATTACTATTAATAGTCAAATAGATCAATTATATAAACTCACCTTAAAATTGTTTTAGTAAAAAGATACATGTTTATGTTATATTTCTCTTTACATTAAATTAATTATTATAACATGTCATTATCACACCCAAGTGGTTCCCAAATGTCAAAATTTTGGCCTAAGGATTGTTTTTTCCTCCCATGACTCAAATAATAATATTAGAACACATTTTAGGATAGTTTTATATTATTATAATATTATTTTTATCCTTATTTACCTAATTCACCCTTTAACCGTGGTAAATAAAAATAATTACTGAAGTTGCTATTCATAATGTCCAAAAGTAAAAGGTACCTATTTAAAAAAATTGTACTTTATGATTCCAAATATGGAATACATTTTTTTAAATTAAAAACACCGAAATTATAGTAATTAATTTAAAATTAATTCTCATTGTCAAAACCAGAAAGCAGGTTTTTAAGAAATAAAAACTATCAAAAGATTGACATGTGTTTATATCCAATTTAGTTGAGAAATTACTTTCAAGGACCAACATTGGATTAAATGATAAATTCTTTTCTAATTAACCTTTAAAACCAATTAAAAATATAATCTAACTATATAAATAAATGAGACAAAAATGCAGTTTGGAATTAAAATGCAGTATTTTTCACTATTCATTAAAAATGAATTTTATCATAAAACTACCAAAAATTAAACCAAAATAAATTTTTATGTCCCTATTCTAAATAAAAATTTTATTTTGTCAAATAGGAAAAATAAGAGTTAAAAAAACTATATTTAAAAAGGGATTTCCATCCAAAGGTGGTAAAACTGTATTTTTTTGAAAAATACTTCTTTTATCTAAAATTTTGAATTTTGTTCTTATATCATATCTATAAAACATATAAGATGAGTTTTAAACATTAAATTGAATATATAGAATATATATTTTATTAAATAAAAATCCATAAAGAGTGATATTATATTATAATCACAATTATTCCCTTTTCAATAGGTTTTCATAAAAATACATCCTTTATATTCAATTAGTTTTTATTTAATTTTATAATAAATTTGGTAACCAATGAATCATTATTTAAACATGTAGAAACCATATTTTCATAATTCAGTTGATATTATTCATTCCCTTTATTCCAACGACTAGGTTATAGTGGTAACATTTAAATAATAATATTTAGTTGTTTATTTAAGCTTGATGTAGTGTATCATGTATGCTATTGAACATAGTGATTATTTCTTAAAACTTTGGATGTTACATCCTTCCCCCTTTTATAAATAGAATCCTCTCAATTTTAAAATTGGGCTAGGTAACTTCATTGAAAATCCCGTAACAAAAAATAGGTTAATAAACTACCACTTTAAAAGAAAGAAAGAGAAGTGCAAAGGTCACCTGAGATAACACATACTAGGATTCCATGTAGGAAAACATTAATATAGAAGAAAAAATAACCACCTTGTTATGATGGAGAGTGATAGAAAAACTGATCATAAGAATGTTAACAATCAGAAAAACATAAACATGTGATGGGTTAAACGGTCTTTGATTTCCCAATAGGAAAAGTAAATGGAAAACGTTTTTGTTTTAATATCATTTTCATAAAGTTGAGGAATTTATTTATGATCTCGACTAAGAACATAAGTAAACATACTTACTTGTCATGTATAATTTTATCATTTATTAAATATCATCTACAAACTCATATTTTCTCCAAACGATGAGTATTCAAGATGACTTGGTCACAACAGAAGCAATATAATCAATTTCTAGAGAATCTAATAATCCAAAAAAGATTAACTATATATTTCCCATTTATTTAGACATTAACCAAAACCAAAATGGTTAGTACAAGATCATATAATCCCCCAAAAAAATAATCATTTATAAGGATAAGGGGTACTTTTAATCTCTAAAATTCAACAATAATACCCAACTACTACATAGAACATTCAAAAAACAATTGTCCTTAAAATTCTTCAAAATAATCCAAACTAAGATTGAAACACAAAATTCATAAGGATTTAATCACATAGTATTCCATGATAAATCTAAACATTTATATCCAAATAATATCGACTACTCTTAAAGTCTCGTACTGAAAACTAATTAACCTAATCACATATTCTCCATGATAGGTTAATCATTTCCATAAATAACCCAAATCGCCATATATCCAAAATAAAAACATTTATTATTACAAAATAAAATTCAATCATTTCTCCTCAAATGAAATCCCATATTATTCTATTTTCTTTAGGCATATAGTGTTCCCAAAATATAAAACGTCTTCCAAAATAACATTTATCACTTGATCACCAAATCATTTTCCTATACTAAGGATATCCATTTGATAAAAAATAAGTTCCCAAAATCAACTTATTATTATTTCATCAACTTGTTTAACTAAAAAGATAAAGTAATAATAACCAGGGACTTCACATATGCTAGTGGTAGGTGATTCAATCTTGTCTCTCTTTGGTTGTGGATTTGATTCCCATAACCTTGCCAGACGTGAAGGGTTGTCACCAATCTTGCGAGTTTTCCCTCTTTATAAAACTCAAAAATGACCATAACATGTTTTCACCTTAAATTTTATCTTATACCCCTAATTTTCATCCCAAACCATAATGAACTCAACATATTAAGTCATAAAGTATTATATATATTGACATTTTTCACCTCTAAAAGATTTAATAAAACTATTCCAAAAAGAAATAACATCTTACCTTGATCACGGTGTCCACCTAGTTTCATCGTCATTATGTTCATGTATATAGAAGGTCCATGAATTACAAAAATGATTTAGAGACTATTCAAAATCACTTGATTCCTTTTTCCAAATACACCTTGTATAACCTGGATCATATGGGTGTTTACAGAGAAATAGTTTTGTAAAATAATATTGTATGGAATATAATTTTAAAATATCATATAAGACTTGCTTCTTATAAAACATTCAAACTGAGTTTGAGTGGAAAATTTCAATTATTAGTCCTTTTAAAATACCATAGTAATGTTATAAAAGACTATATTTTAAAAGAAAATATAAATAAGTTGTACAAGGTTCTCCTTCTTTAGCAGATTTTTCAAAATCATAATATGATTCATAATCTTTTGATAAGGTAAAATATCTAAAACTTATTTTATAATATTTACCTTTTTTGAAATTATAAGAATATTGAGAAAATAATATTTGATTAAAAATTAACTATGATCCACAATGGTGTTGAGGTATAGTGGAGATTTTTTATATCTTAAACATTTTCTCACAAGTTATTTATATGTTAGAAAAAGTTTTAGAATCATCCATACATGACTTTTCAATAATTATTGCAAGAAAGTCATCATGAAGAGATAAGAATGTTGCTAAAGATCCTCCTCCTTCCATTTGTAATCGAAATTCCTTGATATAAAAAAGTTATATAACAAGTATTTAACCAAAATAATAGACATATAATGTTACCATATGTTTATCAAAAACTTCTAATCCCTAAATTTTTCTAAGCCGACCTTTGATACCAACTATAAGGCCCAATCCTTAAAAATTACATAATCTTGAGTTAAGTCAAGAATTCACATTGAGGATATTTTTAGGTTTAGAGTCTTAGATAATTAGGTCATAACTATTACATATAGTCCCAGACATTACATGCGGATAGTTACACTCAGTATCCAATTTTTCCACCAAAGGAAACCCTTTAAACAAAACATGATTTCTTTTTCTTGAAAAAAATCTTCTTAACTTCTTCTTTTCTTTTACCCATCCTTATACCCTGTGGAAAATATTTCAAAAACATGGGATGAGAATAAAAGTATCGGTAAGGGATATAAAATACAGAATAAAATTATTAGTCCATGAATATTTACAACCCATGAAAACATTTTCACAAAATCATATATTTCACCCATAAAACATAAACTACCTAGATTACATCATGTAATCATAAGATTCCTAAAAAATTCATAGAAATCATAAAACATAAAGGTAAATTTTGGAATACATGTCATACTTATATTGTAGCTTTCATAGTTACATAGGAAGTAACCCTCATGGTTACGTTTGGAATACCCATCACAGTATATTCCCTAAATCTTTTAGTTGAAACCTTATTGTTCACCTTTATCATGTTACCCAATACACTAGAGAGTTATCACTGGCTCACCTACCCTTAGTTTATCATGGAACCACCCATATAAATTATCAATTCCCAAGAACCATAACATAATAAAAAAAATAGAAAACTAACTTAAAGGAAAAAAATAACATTTCCACATTTTCATTCACAAGATATCATTTCATGATATTGACATAATAAATTCAATTAAAAACACATTTAAAACATTTAAAAAGAATATTTTTAAGAAAAAGTGTCTCATAAAAATTTAAAACTTTTAAATGAATTAACATTTTAAAACAATAATGTCCATATAAATAAATCCTTAAAACCATTTTGAAAACATGGAAATTAATGAGAATGATTTAGAAGAATAAATCATTAAAACATTTAAAATGATGTTTTAGTTAAAGAGTCCCTTAAAATTTGAGAAAATACTTGAATAAAAATAATTAAAGAATAAAATTGAACAAAACTTATAATATATTGATAACAATGAGATTCGTGATATAATATTTCAAAGGGCGGTATATACACTATATAAAAGTGAATTGGTGCATAACAACAAATAAGTCTCAATGGAATGTAAATTGAGATGAAATCCCTTACAAAGATTGTATCATTATATTGAGGATAAATCAATGACATAATTATGTGTGAAAAATATAAATACACCTAATATAAGTGGATATTTAGTGTAAAACAATCAGATTTTGTTTACACATATTCTTGAAAAAAAACCAATGACATGGATATTTAACTCAATGAATGGAAATTGAGTTAAGATTTCCCTTACCTTGAGTCTGACTCCTAACGTACAGTCGTTATGTTCCTGAATAATAAACTTAGGTTAATTTATACTTTCTTGAGAACATTTTTCAATTTTATTATTCATTTTATTTTACTTATTAAAATGTTATAAAAATTATATAATTATTTAAGTTCATATCAGTCGTTTTGTCAATATTCGGTACATGAGTCCAAAATGAACTTGTTTTGATGTAAATTGTCCATGTGGTCAAAAGTACATAATATCCAGAATATTATTCATTATTTAAATATCATATATATCCACTATATATTTATTTATAATAGTCTATAACATTTGGATATTATAAATAAAATGCATCGTTCATAGAGACAGTATGTCATACGTACGTATGAACGCTACTTTCATTTCTTTGTCATATTAAAGGAATGAAAACTAAATGATACATAGATATATTATAATTCCAGTATAATATATATGTTATATAAGTTACATAATTTCATTAACACCATCCTTTATACGTTACATGTATGGAATGAACGAGTCGTATCACTTTGAGGGGGTGGTAGTCCACACTTCCTCAAAGGAAATTATCGTATTTAGACATTATGAAAAGCATAAAGGTATATTGTAAATAAAAATTAAATAAGTATGGAGACAATTTAAATATAATATATATCTTATATAAATACAGTTTCTTCATAATGGACACCATGAGAGGTGGTAGGAGAAAATTGAACAATCATCATTTCGTGAGGTAATAGTTTGTTGTACACAGAAACAGTATGTTAGTATCCATTAGATGGAGGTGTGTGTAAGTGTGGTTAGAATAATTCTTATAAAAACATCCTAGTATATTTATTATACTGTTTTTGTTATAAAATAATGGTAAAAAGAGAGTTTATGGGGTTCGAGAAAGAAAATAAATGAAAGGAGCTTAAGAGAAGACGTTACCTCTAAATCGGGTAACTCCTTTTGATTTGATCCAAAATGCTTTATTTAATTTCCTTTTTCCCATGTTAATGATTCCAGTATTAAGGGAGGAATTTTGGGAGATTATTTGAGCATAATTTTAATGATACAAGGGGATTTAGAGGTGTGATTAAGTGGGTAGAGTTGGTGGCCTTTTATAAGAGGGAGGAGGGTCACTTTAGGAAAGTCCTGAAATATTATTTTATTATAAATTTATTTTTGAATTATAATAGTTCAAAATTGATATATTTTGAGGATAAGATGATTATGGTTATAAATTCTTTCAAACAATAGGTTTTATACAAGTTTAGTTCACAAAATTAACCTTTTCTTTTAGCATTAACCCTTAGTTAACAACATTAACTCTTACCATGTCTTTTTGTATTTTCATAATATATGATTACAATAGTTACTATAAAATGAAAATAGAACCAAAAGAGAATAATTAATGAAATTTTTAACATTATATAAGTTATTTGGCTAAATGTTATATTTTTAAGACTATTATATAATTTAATAAAATAGTATTTGTTTTAAAAACTCATTTATGTCAATTTTGACACTATTTGGTAATTGATTTTTTTAAAGTCATAACAGATTAATTCCTTCAAAAAAATGCATTAACCCATCTCTAACATGTCAATTTCATCCAAAATATTTTCTTATTGTATCAAAATTTTTAAATTAAATTTATTTTAATATTTATAATATCATTTATTTGAATCATTCATTAATAAGGTAATCACCGCATCATCATTGTGTCATAAATAAATTTATTTATTTATTGTCTAAAAACTATAAATAAAATACCATTATGTATGAAATATTATTATATTTATAATTAATATTAATAGTCAAATAGATCAATTATATAAACTCACCTTAAAATTGTTTAAGTAAAAAGATACAAGTTTATGTTATATTTCTCTTTACATTAAATTAATTATTATAACATGTCATTATCACACCCAAGTGGTTCCCAAATGTCAAATTTTTTTCCTAAGGATTTTTTTGGCTGCCCATGACTCAACCAATAATATTAGAACGCATTTTGGGATAGTTTTATATTATTATAATATTATTTTTATCCTTATTTACCAAATTCACCCTCGAACCGTGGTAAATAAAAATAATTACTGAAGTTACTATTCAAAATATCCAAAAATAAAAGGTACCTTTTTAAAAAAAATTACTTTATGATTCAAAATATGGAATCCATTTTTTTAAATTCAGAACACATAAATTGTAGAAATTAATTTAAAATTAATTCCCATTGTCAAAACCAGAAAGCGGGTTTTTAAGAAGTAAAAACTATCAAAAGATTAACATGTGTTTATATCCAATTTAAATGATAAATTACTTCCAAGGACCAAAATTGGATTAAATGATAAATTTTTTTCCAATTAACCTTTAAAACCAATTAAAAATATAATCTAACTATACAAATAAATGAGACAAAAATGCAGTTTTGAATTAAAATACAGTATTTTTCACTATTCATTAAAAATGAATTTTATCATAAAACTACCAAAAACTAAACCAAAATAAATTTGTATGTCCCTATTCTAAATAAAAGGTTTATTTTTACAAATAGGACATATAAGAGTTAAAAACTATATTTTAAAAGGGATTTCTATCCAAAGGTGGTAAACTGTATTTTATTGAAAAATAATTCTTTTATCTGAAAATTTGAATTTTTTCTTATATCATATCTATAAAACATATAAGATGAATTTTAAACATTAAATTGAATATATATAATATATATTTCATTAAATAAAAATCCATAAAGAGTGATATTATTTTATAATCATAATTATTCCCTTTTTCAATAGGTTTTCATAAAAATACATCCTTTATATTCAATTGGTTTTTATTTCCATTTCTAATAAATTTGGTAACCAATGAATCATTATTTAAACATTTTGAAGCCATATTTTCATAATTTAGTTGATATTATTCATTCCCTCCATTCCAATAACTAGGTTATAATGGTAACATTTAAATAATAATATTTAGTTGTTCATTTAAGCTTGATGTAGCGTATCATGTATTCTATTGAACATAGTGTTCATTTCTTAAAACTTAGGATGTTACATCCTTCCCCCTTTTATAAATTTCATCCTCTAAATTTTAAAATTGGGCTCGGTAAATTAATCGAAAATCCCACATCGAAAAATAGGTTAATAAACTACCACTTTAAAAGAAAGAAAGAGAAGTGAAAAGGTCACCTGAGATAACACGTACTAGGATTCCATGTTGGAAAACACGAATATAGAAGAAAAAATAACCACCTTGTTATGATGGAGAGTGATAGAAAACATGATCATAAGAAAGTTAACAATCAGAAAAACATAAACTTGTGATGGGTTAAACGGTCTTTGATTTCCCAGTAGGAAAAGTAAACAGAAAACGTTTTTGTTTTAATATCATTTTCATAAAGTCGAGTAATCTATTTATGAGTTTGAATAAGAACATAAGTAAACATACTTACTTGTAAAGTATAATTTCATCATTTAATAAATATCAACTACAAACTCATATTTTCTCCAAACGATTAGCATTCAGGGTGAATTGGTCACACCTGAAGCATTATAATCAACTTCTAGAGAATCTAATAATTCAAAAAAGATGAACTATATATTTCCCCTTTCTTAAGAAATTAACCAAAACCAAAATGGTTAGTACAAGATCCTATAATCCCCAAAAAATAATCATCATTTATAAGGAGAAGGGGTTCTTTTAATCTCAAAAATTAAACAATAATACCCAAGTTCTACATTGAACATTCAAAAAATAATTATACTTAAAATTCTTCAAAATAATACAAAATAAGATTGAAACACAAAATTCATAAGTATTTAATCACATAGTCTTCCATGGTAAATCTAAACATTTATCTCCAAATAAAATTGACTACTCTTAAAGTATCGTACTGAAAATTAATTAACCTAATCACATATTCTCCATGATAGGTTAATTATTTCCATAAATAACCCAAATCGCCATATATCCACAATAAAAACATTTATTATTCCAAAATAAAATTCAATCATTACTCCTCAAATGAAATCCCATAGTATTCTATTTTCCTTAGGTGTATAGTGTTCCCAAAATAGAAAACTTTTTCCAAAATAACATTTATCACTTGATCACCAAATCATTTTCCTATACTAAGGATATCCATTTGATAAAACATTAGTTCCAAAAATCAAATTATTATTATTTAATCAACTTGTTTAACTAAAAAGATAAATTCATACTAACCAGGGACTTCACATATTCTAGTGGTAGGCAATTTAACCTTGTCACTCTTTGGTTGTGGATTTGATTCCCACAGCCTTGCCAGACATGAAGGTTTGTCACCAATCTTGCAAGTTTTCCTTTTTTATAAAACTAAAAAATGACCATAACATGTTTTAACCTTAAATTTTATCTTATACCCCTAATTTTCATCCCAACCCATAATGAACTCAACATCTTAATTCCTGAAGTCTTATATATATTGACATTTTTTTCACCTCCAAAAGATTTAATAAAACTATTCCCAAAATAAAGAACATCTTACCTTGATCATGGTGTCCACCTAGTTTCATCATCATTCTATTCACGTATATATAAGGTCCATGCATTACAACAATTATTTAAAGATTCTTCAAAATCACTTGATTCCTTTTTCAAAATACACCTTGTACAACCTGGATCATATGGGTGTTTACAAATAAATAGTTTTGGAAAATAATCTTGTATGCCATATAATTTTAAAATATCATATAAGAATTGCTTCTTATAAAACATTCGAACCAAGTTTGAGTTTATACTTTCAATCATTGGTCCTTTTAAAATACCATAGGCATGTTCTGAAAGACTATATTTTAAAAGAAAATATAAATAGGTTGTGCAAGGTTCTCCTTCTTTAGTAGCTTTTTCAAAATCATAATATGCTTTATAATCTTGTGATAAGGTAAAATATCTAAAACTTCCTTTAGAATAATTACCTTTTTAAAAAATATGAGAATATTGAGAAAATAAGATTTGATTAAAAATTAACCATGATCCAAAATGGTATCAATGTATAGTGGAGGTTTTTGATATCTTAAACAATTACTCAAAAGTGAGTTATATGTTTGAAAAAGTTTCAGAATCATCCATACATGACTTTTCAATAATTATTGCAATAAAGTCATCAGGAAGAGATAATAATGCTGCTTAAGATCATCCTCCTTCCATTTGTAATCAAAATTCCTTGATATAAAAAAGTTATACGACAAGTATTTAACCAAAATAATAGACATATAATGTTTTCATATGTTTAACTAAAACTTTTAATCCATAAATTTGTCTAAAATGACCTTTGATACCAACTATAAGGCCCAATCCTTAAAAATTACATAATCTTGAGTTAATTCAAGAATTCACATTGAGGATTTTTCAGGTTTAGATTTTTAGATAATTAGGTCATAAATATTACTTATAGAACCAGACATTACATGTGGATAGTTACACTCAGTATCCAATTTTTTCGCCAAAGGAAACCCTTTAAACAAAACATGATTTCTTTTTCTTGAAAAAAATCGTCTTAACTTCTTCCTTTCTTTTACCCATCCTTATACCCTGTGGAAAATGTTTCAAAAATATGGGATGAGAATTAAAATATTAGTAAGGGATATAAAATACATAATAAAACTATTAATCCATGAATATTTACAACCCATGAAAACATTTTCACAAAATCATACTTTTCACCCATAAAACATAAACTACCTAGATTACATCATGTAATCATAAGCTTCCTAAAAAATTCATAGAAATAGTAAAACATAAAGGTAACTTTTGGAATCCATGTCATACTTATATTGTAGCTTTCATAGTTATGTAGGAAGTAACCTTCATGGTTATGTTTGGAATACCCATCACAGTATATTCCCTAAATATTTTAGTAGAAACCTTATTGTTCACTTCTTTCATGTTACCCAATACACTAGAGAGCTATCACGGGCTCACCTACCATTAGTTTATCATGGAACCACCCATATAAATAATCAATTCCCAGGAACCATAACATAATCATAAAATAGACAACCATATTAAAGTAAAAAATAACATTTCCACATTTTCATTCACAAGATATCATTTCATGATATTGACATAATAAATTCAATTAAAAAACACATTTAAAACATTTAAAAAGAATATTTTTAAGTCAAAGTGTCCCATACAAATTTTAAACTTTTAAAGGAATTAACATTTTAAAACATTAATGTCTATATAAATAAATCCTTAAAGATATTTTGAAAACATGGACATTAATGAGAATGATTTAGAAGAATAAATCATTAAAACATTTAAAATGATGTTTTAGTTAAAGAGTACCTTAAAAATTGATAAAATACTTGAATAAAAACAATTAAAGAATAAAATGAAATAAAAATTATAATATAATGAGAATAATGAGATTCATGATATAATATGTCAAAGGGAAGTATATACACTATATAAAAGTGAATTGGTGCATAATAATAATTAAGTCTCAATGGAATATAAATTGAAACAAAATCCCTTACAAAGATCGTATCCTTATATTAAGGATAAATCAATGACATAATTATGTGTGAAAAATATAAATACACCCAATATAAGTGGATATTTAGTGTAAAAAAAATCAGATTTTGTTTACACATATTCTTGTAAAAACAAAACCAATGACATGGATATTTAACTCAATGAATGGAAATTGAGTTAAGATTTCTCTTACCTTGAGTCTGACTCATCACGTACAATCGTTATGTTCCTAAATAAAAAACATAGGTTCATTTTTAATTTATTGATAACATTTTTCAATTTTATTATTCATTTTATATTACTTATTACAATGTTATAAAAATTACATAATTATTTAAGTTCATATCAGTCGTTTTGTCGATATTCAGTACATGAGTCGAAAATGAACTTGTTTTGATGTAAATTGTCCATGTGGTCAAAAGTACATGATATCCATATTATTATTAATTGTTTAAATATAATATATATATAATATATATTTATTTATAATATTCTATAACATTTGGAGATTATAAATGAAATGCATCGTTCATGGAGATGGTATGTCGTACGTACGCATGAATGCTACTTTCATTTCTTTGTCATATTAAAGGAACAAAAAATAAATGATACATAGGTATATTATAATTAAAATATAATATATATGTTATATAAGTTACATAAGTTCATTAACAACATACTTTATACATTCCATGTATGGAATGAACGAGTCGTATCACTTTGAGGGGGTGGTAGTCCACACTTCCTCAAATGAAATTATCGGATTTACACATTATGGAAAGCATAGAGGTATGTTGTAAATAAAAATTACAGAAGCATAGAGACAATTTAAATATAGTATATATAATATATAAATACATTGTTTTCATAATAAACACCATGAGAGGTGGTAGTAGAAAATTGAACAATCATCATTTCGTGAGGTAATAGTTTGTTGTACATAGAAACAGTATGTTAGTATCCATTAGATGGAGGTGTGTGTAAGTGTGGTTCGAATAATTCTTATAAAAACATCCTATTATATTTAGTATACTGGTTTTTTATAAAATAATGGTAAAAATAGAGTTTATGGGGTTGTAGAAAGAAAATAAATGAAATGAGCTTAAGAGAAGACGTTACCTCTAAATCGGGTAACTCCTTTTCATTTGATCCAAAATGCTTTATTTGATTTCCTTTTTCCCATTTTAATTATTATAGTATTAAGTTAGGGATTTTGGGAGATTATTTGAGCATAATTTTAATGATACAAGGGGATTTATAGGTGTGAGTAAGTGGGTAGAGTTGGTGGCCTTTTATAAGATGGAGGAGGGTCACTTTAGGAAAGTCTTGAAATATTATTTTATTATAAATTTATTTTTGAATTATAATAGTTAAAAATTGATATATTTAGAATATAATTTGATTATGGTTATAAAGTCTTTAAACCAATAGGTTTTATACAATTTTAGTTCACAAAATTAACCTTATATTTTAGCATTAACCCTTAGTTAACAACATTAACTCTTACCATGTCTTCTTGTATTTTCATAATATATGATTACTATAGTTACTATAAAATGACAATAGAACCAAAAGTGGATCATTAATGACATTTTTAACATTATATAAGTTATTTGGATAAATATTATATTTTTAGTACTATTATATAATTTAATAAAATAGTATTTTTTTTAAAAACTCATTTATTTCAATTTTGACACTATTTGGTAATTGATTTTTTTTAAGTCATAACAGATTTATTCCTTTAAAAAAATGCATTAACCCATCCATAGCATGTCAATTTCTTCCAAAATATTTTTTTATTGTATCAAAACTTTCAACTTAAATTTATTTTAATGTTTATAATATCATTTATTTGAATCATTCATTAATAAGGTAATCACTGCATCATCATTGTGTCATAAATAAATTTATTTATTTAATGTCTAAATATTATAAATAAAATACCATGATGTATGAAATATTTTTAGATTTATATTGACTATTTATACTCAAATAGACCAATTATATAACCTCACCTTAAAATTGTTTTTGTAAAAAGATACATGTTTATGTTATATTTCTCTTTACTTTAAACTAATTATTATAACATGTCATTATCACACCCAAGTGGTTCCCAAATATAAAAATTTAGGCCTAAGGATAGTTTTTTATGCCCATTACTCAACCAATATGATTATAATACATCTTAGGGTAGTTTTATATTAGTATAATATTATTGTTACCCTTATTTACTTAATTTACCCTTTTACTGTGGAAAATAAACATAATTGCTGAAGTTACTATTCATAATGTCCAAAAATAAAAGGTACCTATTTACATAATTTGGATCTAATGATTCCAAATGAAGAATACATTTTTCCAAATACAAAACACTAAAACTGTAGAAATTAATTTAAATTAATTTCTGTTGTCAAAACCAGAAAGCATGTTTTTAAGAATTAAAAACTATCAAAAGATTGATATGTGTTTATATCCAATTTAAATGAGAAATTACTTCCAATGAACAAAATTGGATTAAATGATAAAAACTTAATCCAATTAACCTTTAAAATAAATTAAAAGTATAATCTAACTATATAAATAAATGATACAAAAAAATAGTTTTGAATTAAAATGAAGTATTTTTCATTATTCATTAAAAAATGAATTTTATCATAAAAATACCAAAATTTAAACCAAAGTAAATTTTGATGTCCCAATTCTAAATAATAAGTTTATTTTGTCAAATATAACATATAATAGTGACAAAAAATATATTTAAAAAAGTTTCTCCATCAAAAGGCGGTAAAATTGTATTTTTTTTTTAAATACTTCTTTTATCCGAAAAATTGAATTTTTTCTTATATCATATCTAAAAACATATAAGATGAATTTTAAACATTACATTGAATATATAAAATATATTTTTCATTAAATAAAAATCCATAAATATTGATATGATTTTATAAACACAATTATTCCCTTTTAAATAGGTTTTCATAAAAACACATCCTTTATATTCAATTGGTTTTTATTTCCATTTCTAATAAATTTGGTAACCAATGAATCATTATTTAAACACGTGTAAACCATATTTTAATAATTCAATTGATACTATTCATTCTTTACATTCCAATGACTAGGTTATAATGGTAACATTTAAAAAATAATATTTAGTTGTTTGTTTAAGCTCAATGTAGCATAATATATACGCTATTGAACATAGTGTTTCTTTCTTAAAACTTAGGATGTTACAATTATAACCTAGATATTGAATTGGGGGGTATGAATAGGATTACATTAAATATTAAATATATATATTAATTACCCACTCACTAAAAATTTATTGATGACTTCTTAGGAAATAATCACCCAAATATTAGTAAAGTCATTTTATTCTTAAAAAATACATTTCCTTCAAAAATGGTTTTACAGTTTTTTATGAGAGAATATTATAATTAATTGCTTGAAATTTTAAAAAATATATTTTATAGAAAGGATAAATTATTTGAATTCATAATTTTAAAATTATCTTAGGATTAATTTTTAGAATTTTTGAAAATTTTTGATTTTTCAATGAATTGTGAAAATGCTGATTTTTATTGAAATTTATATTTTTTAAAACATTTATAAATTAATATCTTGTTTTAAAATGTTTAAAAAGTAAAATTATCTATATTATATTATTAATAATCCAATTAATTTCATTTTAATTAATTTTATGTTTTAATTTGGTATAAAAATATTTATACTTAAAAATACATTTTTTATGAAAAAAAAAATTGTTGTATTTTTCATTTTTATCTTAAATTAATTTATTCCAATTATAGAAATTAAATCTTGAAAATTTGATTGAATATT
This sequence comes from Viscum album, assembly GCA_963277665.1. Taxonomy (NCBI): domain Eukaryota; kingdom Viridiplantae; phylum Streptophyta; class Magnoliopsida; order Santalales; family Viscaceae; genus Viscum; species Viscum album. The sequence continues at coordinate 649,352,535 of OY728137.1, read as the reverse complement.
TTTAATCATGAGATAAAAATTTAGTAAATATATCCCTTTTAGTATTGGTCAATATAAATAGTAACCATAGTAAACAAAATTACCATAGTAAAGGTAAAATGGGTTAATTAGGGTTAAAATTAATGTTATAATGCTTCAATTTCACTAAAAAACTTTTCTTAAAATCATTGTTTGATTCTATTTTTTCTATAATAATCCAAAATTTAAAAATATTAGCTTTTTTATATTTTTATTTTATTTTTACATTTTTAACATTGAAGTAAAACATAAAGTAAAAAATTTCACTTTCTTGCTTTTAATATCTATAATACTTTATGATAGGGATAAAAACAAAGAAAATTAGTTATAAATTTTTATTTTAAAGATTAATTAATTTATTTTCATGGTAATATATTTTTAATTTTTATTGATGAAATAAAAACATTCAATACTTACACAACACTGACACGGTGCTTGTGCAAATAGTAAAAAAATAAACTAATTGATTATAAAAACTCTAAAAGTAATATTTTTTGTGTTAGTTAAAGTGTAACATGAATTTTGAAGATAAATATTACATATTATATATTTGTGAAAGTTTTATACTTGAATTCCATTTCTATCATGTTGTTTTAAAATTCATTTTATGTGAATAGTTATTAAAATGAATTTAATAGTATTTTATGTTTAATATATTTTATTAAATTATTTAGAAATCATAAAAATATTAAAATAAGACAATTAATATAATATATGGTCTAAAATTATATCCCTTGAAAATTTATGATCCAATTTTTACCTTATAAGAAAAATTAAATCCCTTTAATATTAAAAAAGTAATTGTCATGGTTAAGATTAAAAATTGGTTAACCAAGGGGTTAAACAAAATAATAAGGTTAAAAATAAAATATAAACCTATATAAATTTTATTATGTGGTTATATTAGGATCATTTAATCCTTATATTATAATACATGTCATTTTGGAACCATTTTACATGAGTTAGACACATATTATATTATAATATTTCATGTATTTCCGAAAAATGACATTAATGATATTTTATAATAAATAATATACTATTAAATGATTTAAAATTCCTAAAAATCATATATTTTTTCAAGTGAATGGGATATTGTTTAAAATATCAACCATGGTCTATTTATGGGTAAATTTTCTTTTAATAATAACTTTTTTTACCCCTAAAGAGTAAAAAAATCTATGTTATCACTATAATTATGAGAAGGGCTAATGAGGGGTTAAATAAAAAGATATGGGTGAAAACAACACATAAATTTTGAAAAAATTATATGAGATTATTTATACCCATAATCATATTATATTCAAAATTTATCCTTTTGGATCCATTTTAACATGAAAATTAATTTATATTAATTTAATACATTAGGAAATTCTAAGAATGTCCTTCCCTCACTTATAAAAGGGAACCCTATATCCTCTTCTATCCATACTTCAAGTGATGATTTTTTTGTCCAATAACTACTATAATACATTCCTATATTCCTTCCCCACATCCTAGAGTTTTTTTATTTCCAAAATATCATCCCTTCAAGGCTTAAGGTGTAAGACAACAATGAAGAGGTATAACTCTTAACCGAGAATTTTCAATTTTATTTATTATTATACCTCTTATAAATATATGATAGAAATTTTAAAATAATTAATTAAGTATATTAAATATAATTAATTGTTATTATTATGATGGAATAACCATTATCCACCTTCTTCTCATCCATTGGAAAATGATAATGTTGCTCGTGCGTACGTGTGGACTACAACCTCCATGAAGTGTTGTGATTAGTTTTTCATTTTCACTTTAAATGGATGGTAATAATGATATATTTAATTAATATATATGATATTTATGATATAATAATGACTCTTCAAAAGTGAATTATTATTTAAATTTATTTTTTCCATCTATAAAAGGTAAAAATAGTGTTCATATGTACGTATATCTTACCATCTCCATGAACGATGTAATTCATTTTTCTATCTATATATTTTATGTATGAATATAAATATATATATATATATATATATATATATTTATATCATGGTTAAAATTATTGATATTATGGAACCATGATCAAATCACAAGGATGAGAACCATCAAACCAAAATTTCATGAAAAACGAAATAGTTAACACCTAGAAACAATGATTTTAATAAGTAATTATTAATAAATGGATTTTAAAATGAAATAATTGGATCATATATGATATAATAAGTATGTAAATTAATCATTAATATAATTATTATAAATTTAAATTTATTATATAGTTGGTTAGAGTTCCATTAAAGAAATTTGAACTTGAGATAAGGGTTTATTATCTCAGATTATCTTCTTTGGGACATATGTTATGTTATAAAACTATCTTCCTTTATGAGGTGTATATATAGAAATCTTTACATTATATATCATAATTATCCTTATTATATTGATATTTAAAGTTTTATATGAATTTATTCTTTCATGGGTCTTATGATTCAAAAATTACTAAAGAAATAATGGTTTTATGTTATAATCTCATTGTTTATCATGGTTATTTATGATTAATTTTATGATGATGAAATTACATGATCTACCTATAAAAAATATCATAAATTTTATTCTACTCTAGTTATTTATTTATATTAAATTTTTTCATTTCATTCTCCTAAATTTAAGTACTCAATAGAACAAATGGACATTTTTAGGGAAAATCGAATTTATTTCTCTCTTCAGTAAAAAATATTTTTCCTTCTATGTCCATGTTTTATAAAAATGTTTTCAAGAATGATTTTACTATCCTCTAATTATTTTTTAAATTCGTTTTTATCCATGATTGAATTTTTATAAAATGGTTTAAAAGGAATCTTCTTGTCACTTTCTAAATAATTCACTTTTAATTTTTATCAAAAATGTGAAAGGAATATATTTTTAATGTACATGACATGAACATAATTTCCTGATGTCATGACTGCTCAATATTTTAAATATTCCATTATACTTTTATGTGGTTATTTTCAATGAAAATATTTTCCATAATATTTTTAAATTTTTTAGATTTTAAATAAGTTATTTAAAAATGAAAATGGTATTTTCCTCAAGAAATAATCCAAGTGATATTTTAAAGGAATTTACATATAATATGAAATCCTTTGATGTTTTTTATGTTTTACTGGAAATATTATCCAATTATAACATATTTATTTTTTCTCTTGATGTTTTATGTTTATGATGATGAAATATTGATAAAACCCATTTTATTTTACATGGGTTAATTTATGATGAATGTTTTTATGATATTATGGAATAAATATGAATGGATTTATGATTAATTGATGGGTGTTCCAATAATTATATTTCCCTAAAATTAATTGGGTAAATATTTAAGTTTTATGAGCTCAAAGGGTACATAGGATGTTATCCTATGATCAAAATATTTGGGTACATGGAAGTTCATCCCAATTCCGAAACAAGAGGGTACACTAGAGTTTATCCTAATCCTAAAAGAGGATACATAGGTGGTTATCCCAAGACCAAAGTAGGTAAATGGGTGGTTATCCCAAGCCTAACATGTTATGAATGTCTTTTTGGGTATCCTTGACGTAAAATTTATATGATTGTGGTTATTCCACTTTTCATTCCACTCTTTTATGACATGATCTTATGCCAATGTTATGTTCTCATGGCTTATATCCTTTAACCCCATTATGAATCGTGTATTATGAACTCTAAATATTTATTATATGAATCATTATTATGATATAGTAATTATTGGGTATGATTTTTAAAGTTTAAGATCATGTACTCATATCCTTTATGATCATGTTATGCTTAAATGATTATTGATATCTCCCTTTATCATCCTTACTGAGCTTTTGAGATCACCCTTTCTTATGATTCATTTCCCCATGTTATGAATTAAGGTTCTGAGTAGGGTATGTCTAAAAAGAGTTCTATATGGAAAGACCTTTATGGTAGATATTGGTTAACTTTCATGAAATAAGAAGATTGTGTATCTAGTCTCTAAAGATACTAAACCTATATAGTTCTGGCATGGATCATAATGTGATGTAATGATTATTCATGTAATAAGATGTAATATTTAAGTATGAAAAGTATGAGTTTCTATATATGTGACAAACCATAGTTTTATCAATGGAGTTTACCTTCATATATAAATGTTTCATATTTAGTATTGTAGTATTATATAAAGCACATGCACCACATGACGGAACCAACAATATTTTACTATATTATTTTGAAAATTACATTTAGAGAATAAAATGGCCATAATAATTGAAACTATTATATTGGGATAAAAAATAAAAAATAAAATAACTATAATATAGAAATTTAGATCTGCTTGATCCCCTAGAATAATCACACTCACAAACAACACTATAGAAATGAAACAGAATATTACCAATAAAATATGATTTTTTTTAATGAAAATATGTATAAAATTGAGAGAAAATCGAAGTGAATGAATAATAAATTAAATATTAAGTATTTATAGAAATTATATAACCCATATGACCATTTCAAATCTGACGGTTGGAATAGTAATATGGTCATTGGAATAGTAATCTGGATGTTAGAATAGTAATATAACCATTAGGAATAGTAACCCGACTGTTAGAATAATTTCCTCACCTATATAAGTTTAAAATAATATTTAGGTATCTTATAAAATAAAAATATGAAATATTTATATCATGACACAAGTAAATAAATGTTTTTAAAAGTGATAAAATAAGTGTTTTTATTTTATTAAAACACATATGTTTTATTTTCATTTTTATAATGAATATAAAGTTTTGAAATAAAATTTACTTTTATAAAATGTGTTTATAAAATAATATTATGCTAAATTATAATAATAATTTAATTTTATGATAATATAAAATATTATTTCAAAGGGTCAGAAAAATGATTATAATATTAAAATTCATATTTTTGAAACAAATAAAGATTTTATTTAAAAATTAAATTTATCATATTTAGAAAATTATTTTCATAAAATAGATTTAATTTTTAAAATCTAAAAATTTAAAATTGGTTAGAGTTAATTTTTTTTATTTTTATAAAATAGTGGATTTTTGTGAATAGTGAAATATGGTAAAATATGGCATTTAACACTATAAGTTAAATACATGATTAATTTCATAAATGGTGATATAAGAAACCAATATTTAAAATTCACATACACTATTTATGGTATATATTCACAATATTCATTAGTATCATTATTCTTGAGCCAAAATAATAAACTAATGAATATAATATTCAAAAACACTCCTCTCATCCCCTTATAAATACCACCCCTCACAGCCCCTTCTCCTCACACATTATAACTTCCTTTCCTTATCAAATCTCTACCAAATTCTCTCCCTATGTCTCTTAAACATCCCTAAAATCATTTTTCCATCAAAATACCAACCTAAGGTGCCTTAATTAGATTCCCAAGGGAATACATCGAAAGGAGAGTGTAATACCCTCAACTGAGCCTTTTAATTTTTCTTCCTCCTCATCCTCAAAAAAAATCCACCCAACATGACACAATGAATACAATATCATAAATAAACTGGAATTTTATTTTTAATGGAATATCTTCCATCCATATTCTTCTCTTCTCCTATCATTCTAAAAAAGAAAACATTTTTCAAATTATGGTGGGTTCACCACCTCTATGAACAACATACTTTGTTTTTATCCACCACCTTCAAGGTTGTTATACAAATAATATTATGGTTAAATATGATTATAATAAGTATATTATAACTTATTTCACATTATTTAATGTATTAATTAAATAAAATGAATCTAGTTTGTGATGGTCAGTAAAACTACATAAACGAACTAACCGTATAACGATAACATTTATACTAAATAAATCATCCCTATGTTAGAACATATATGAATATTTATGACCATTTTAATATATTTAAGTAAATAAATATAATTTCATTTCAATTATGGATTTGTATCCCCATTTTATAAGAGCTTCAATAATTATCTATAAGTGATCCGGCCTTGGAACCATGAAACAAATGCCCTCAGAACAGTGAAATAAAACTTTAAATATCATTTAAATGGTTGTAAGTAAGAATAATATAATTATAGTAAATAAAATATAGATTTAAATGGTTCTAAATTAATTAATTAATTTCATTTCATTTCATTATTCAATATGTTAAGTTCAAGTGCAGAATGATTATGGCTTTAAGGTTAGGGATCTCTCAAAACCACCCTATCTTATTTGGGTTATGACCTTTCTCTCTCTATATATCTTTAACACTCTATTTAAAATTATAGAATGATTCTAAATTATATAAATTTTTCTCTTAAATATATACCTAGATTATTATCCCTTCCTCTGATGTGGTTACACATGCATTAAGTTTTTTTCTTAATGAAATCTTTAAAATCAAACCCAATTAAGAAGAAATTTTCTATCCATTAATCCTTTTATGTAACACTATTAAAGTATTTATTCCCATTTATTATTTAATTAAATAAAGTAATATTATATGGATAACCATTTTTGATTACCTTTGGTTTTCAAAGAAAACTTCATATTATTTCTTACTTCAAAATTCTTTAACTGATTCCTTAAAAAACTATTTTAAAAGTTCATTTATATATCCAATTATCTACCCTTTAAGATATTTTTTTTCAAATAAACACCATATTATATACCTATGATTATTTATTCAGATATGAAAGTCCAAGATATTTAATTACATCTTCTCTTCTTAATCTTTATGAAATATCCTTTGATTGTTTTATGAGTCAAGATTATGTAACCCATTTCTTTCCAGGGAAATTTCTTATGTTTATTCCCTATGTTTGATTCCATTATGGCAAACATATGTATGTATATATTATTATGGGTGTGGCCATATATTTATCTAATTAATTGGGTAATTTTTATGTCTCATGAGATGGTATTTTTGGTATTATAGAGTAAACCTAATCCATTATGGGATTTTGTCCACCATGTGATGTTGTCTTGGCGATTAGCCTTCACTTATACTTATTTCATGTTTTATATTGATTAAAAATTCATATGAAACCTTGAAATTATATTTCCTAAATGTTTATTTCATTATTCCAAGTGATAATTCATTTAACTTTCCTCTTATGATATTATGATATGTCATTTTACTCATATGTTATGCTTCTTTATCATATTTATTCCCTTACTGGGATTTATAGCTCACCCCTTTCTTTTATATATTCCCCAGATTATCCTATGTAGTATTATAATCTCAAATATATCTAGGAGAAAATTATGGAGTTTAAAATAAATTTTTTTACTTTAGTTCAATGTTTAAATTTTATTTACCTCATCTCCCAAAGACATTAGGCCTCTCGATCCTTGGATTGTATTTATTGGATATTTATGTTAAAAATAATGTGATGATATATGTAAAAGATAGGGTTCTATATATTTGTTATTAGATGAAGTTACATTTATTTATTTGGATTAGGAAAATAATAGAATATTCAAAATCTTAGGGATAATTCTAAGTATAAGAAAATATCCTGAAATTTTGGTGAAGTATACAGTGAGTGGTTTCTAAGAAATTATATCCATGTCTGGATACTATAAGTAGGTGTGGCTCTAGAATAAATGTTCTTAGGGGTAATATCCATAAAAGGAATCATTGGTTATTAAATCAATATTTAACTAGTTCATGATAAAAAGGTCTTGATTCACAACTAGTTTGACGCTCTCAAAGGATATACTTTAGAAATTAACAAATTCTTTATAATCCATTATGAAGTACTCTAATAGATTCTTAGGTTAGAAAACCTAATAGAAAAAATACCATAGATAACCTAGATTAAAAAATAGAGACTCATAAGCAAGTATTTACATGTAATTTATGATTTACCCCTCCTATTTTCATATTTTCCCATTTTTATATGATTTTTAGTTTGAGTATTATATCCATAATTTTTATTTAATTTATTTTTTTAATGGTGGGAAATTGGAGGAACTGTGCTAATAAATAATTTGATAGTTAATTTGATTATTACCCTAATGAGATACCTAACCTTATGGGAGTGGGATCCAATAACTTCATGGTAGTACTAGCTCAACTGACTCAGGTTATGAATAATAACTTGAATCATATGGATCACCCTCCTTCTCCTAAGAAATATAATATTTTGGTTGAGTCCTTTATGTGATAAAGGCCTCCTAAATTTAGTATATATTATGATCCACTCATCAAAAAATAATGTATTAAATCTATTGATAATATATTCTCTTTTCTCCAATTCTCAAAAAAAGAAAAAGTCATACTGGTTGTTTATTTCCTCGAGGGGGTAGATGACCAGTGGTGAACATTAATCAAGAACATGAATCCCAATGAGGAAATTGATTCCATGGAATGGGAAGGATTAATAGAAATATTTTTTAATAAATATTTTCCTTGAACTCTCTATCTTAAAATAGAAAGGGAGTTCCTTGGACTGAAGAAAAAGGAATATGAGTATATCGAGACTTATGAGACAAAATTCACCAGGATTTCATGGTATGCCTCTGGATTTATCATCAACACTGTAAGTAAGTTCAACCACTTATATAGTGGATTAAAGATGATTATATTAAAATATTTAGTTATTCAAGACTTTAACAACTATGAAGATATTTTCCATTACTCCCTTAAGGTTGATATGGAGATTGGTGACTCTTTATGGTCTCATGGTCATAGAGATAAAAAAACATAAAATAGAGCTTAATTCATGAGGATCAATAGATAAATCCCGTGTAAGAATGAAAACCTAACTACCCATGTATCAAAAATGTGGGAAGAATAATCCTAATAACTATATTAAGGGAATATAGAGATGCTTCAAGTGTGGAAAAAAGTGACATCAGGATAATAAATGTTGAATAGAGATAGAGAATCCCACTAATGAGATGGAAGAAAAGAAGGTTCCAATAAACACTTAGCCTATAGTCCATTGTTTTAACTTCAAGGAACATGGGAATTTTTAATTCCAATTCTCTAAGATAGAGGTTTTCAGAGACAGTTAATAACAAAAACCTCCAAGGTATAGAGATAATGGAAGGGAATATGATATCACTACAGCTAAGGTGGATCCTAAAAATGATTTGGTGGTAGGTACACTAGTTATCAATTCAATAATAGTGACCATACTATTTGATTTTGTTTCTATAAATTCTTTCATATCATGAAAGTTTAGTTGAACAATTTAAACATCACCTCAGAACACGGGGTTTGAGCTATATATAAGAAAAAAATGAATTAATTATTACATCCCAAGTTTATACTACTCCCTGGTCAATTTTTGTGGATTGAAACTCCTAAAAAATATTTTCATGATTTATTTAGTGTAATTTTATGCTATATTTGTAATGTATTGACTATCCTTATTTAAATACAACACCAACTGTCAGGTGAGGGAGATCAATATTCACATTCTGAGTTATCATCCGATTTTGTACAATTGTAAGGAGGAGAATGAATATCCTTTAGAATATTATTCTCAATCTTGGATATTATTACCTTATGAGAAAGAATATCTAGCTCAACTGATTGAGAAAAAAGAGAGAATCACACTCTAAGACATTCCAATTATAAGGGGCTATACTAATGTATTCCTTGAAGAGTTTCCTAGTCTTCCTCTTGACTGAGAGGTTGAGTTATCAATTTAACTTATACCTAGACTTCTACCCATATCCAAGAATCCCTATATAATGGAAACTATTTAATTATAAGAACTAAAGAATCTATTACAAGAGAACTTGGTCAAGAGTTTTATATTCCTAAGGGATTCCCCATGGTGTGCACCAGTTCTCTTAATCAAAAAAAGGGATGGGTCAATGTGCCTATTTATCATGAACTTAAATAAATCATGATAAAGAATATGTATATGCTCTCATAAATTTATGGCTTGTTAGATAAACTATGTGGGCCCCAATATTTCTCTAAGGTGGAATTTTAGTTGGGATATCACCAATTAAAGGTAAAGAAAGAAGATATTCCAAAGTATACCTTTTAAACATGGTATCCACACTATGAGTTCATGGTGATGCCATTAAATATCACTAATTCTCCAACAATATTCATGGACCTAATGAATAGAGTCTTTATATATAACCTTGATGAAATTTGTGGTAGTATTTATATATGATATTCTGAAATAATCCAAGAGAAAGGAGCATCATGATGACCATTTGAATATTGTGGTAAAGACTTTTTTAAAGGATAATCGATATGAAAAGTACTATAAATGCAGGTTTTATATAAAGGTAGTATCATTATTAGGGAATGTTATCACTAGTATAGAGATGTATGTAGACCCTTATAAGATAAAGGCAATTGAGGAGTGTCATAGACTAGTATTTATAATGGAAATCATTAGTTTCCTTGGACTATCTGGGTATTATTAAAAAAAATTGAGAAACTTATAATGATTTTCAAGCCCACTAACCAATATAAATCTAAAGGAAGTAATGTTTTTCTATAATTTTTAATGAAAAGGAATATATAAGTATTTAAAAAGGAGTATTATCAGTACACTAGTCCTTATGCTACCCTCAAGTGGGGAACTGTTTGTGGTATATAGTGATTCTTCAAATAAGGTCTTGGGTTGTATACTGATGAAAATTGATAAAGTGATAGTCTATACCTAAAGATAGTATAATTTTCATGAATAAAATATTCAACGTACAATATAGATTTGTTTGTAGTCATCTTTACATTGAAAATTTGGCAGCATTATCTATATGGGGAGAAGTGTGAAATATATAAGGATCATAAGAGTCTCGGTTATATATTTACATATAAGGATATTAATATGCACTAGTGAAGATGGTTAGGGATCATGAATGATTATTAATTCTCAAACCACTATCACCCTGGGAAAGAAAATAAAGTGGAATATTCTCTAATTTGAAAGAATCCTAAAACCTTATCCATGATGAGAATTGAGAAGGATCCAATATTCTTAGGCTTGTAGAGTATGGACATGAAATTCATAATGAAAGTAACGTCATCATTCATTTATCAAATTATTTTTCAACCATTCCTTCTAGAGGAGATAATGGATGCTAAAAGAGGTGATTTAGAAATATAGAATAAGGTAAAAGATATAAAGAAAATGAAATGATCAGAGTTCAAAATTTATGAATAAGGAGTTCTAATATTTAGTTCACAACTATGTGTACCATAAAATACTAAGATGAAGTAGTTATTGAATAATTCAAAATGATAAACCTTATCCATCCACCCAAGGAGCATGAAGATATATAAATATCTCTAAGAGAACAATTGGTTGGAAATTTTGAATAAGTAGATCGTGAAATATACATCAAAGTTCTCAGTATTCCAAAAAATGAAGGCAGAAAGGAAAAAGTCCAAGTGGATGATGCAACCATTACCTATACCTACATGGAAATGGGAAAACATCACCATGGACATTGTCACAAGTCTTATGATGAAATATAAAGGAAATAACGCAATTTGGGTTATATTAGATCATTTTACAATGACTACTCACTTAATTTTTATTCAATAGGAATTCTCACTCAATCAGATTACAAGGATATTCATTAAAAAAGTGGTTAGGATGCCTGGAATACCAATATCGATTGAATCTGATTGAGATCCAAGGTTTACCACCAAATTTTGGAAATTAATGTAACATTATATAAACATTTATTTGAACTTTAGTATGACTTATCACCCCCAAACTGATGGCCAATACGAGTGAACTATCCAAACACTTAAGGACATGTTGAAAACATGCTCGATAGAATTTTAAGGTGGATAGGATTAACAAATTTTTATATTTGAGTTCTCATATAATAATAGCTTCCACTAAAGCATCTTAAAGGCACTATATGAATCCATTTTTTGGAATAGATGTAAAACAATTGTTTTTTAATATGAATTTTGTGAGAAAAATATTCTTGGACTTAAAATAGTTGAATAATTGATAGAAAATGTCCATACCATTTACTAGTACATCAAGGTTTCTCAAATTTGAAATAAGTGTTATGTTGATAATCATTGATGATACCTAGAGTTTGAGGTTATAGATAGATTGATTCTCCATATATCTCTGTGGAAGATATTCCTGAGATTTGGGAAGAAGGAAAATCTAATTCCTAGGTACATCAACCCCTTTGAGATTCTTGATCGCGTCTAAGTTATGTCCTATCAACTAGCACTACCACTAACCCTGCCATAACTACATGATGTATTCCACATATCCCTCTTGAGGAAGTACATAACATATACCTTACATGTATTTAATTCAAAGGTGGTACAATTGGAAAATGATCTCTCTTATAAGGATCAATCGGTGAAGATCTTGGAAAATAGAGACAAAGTACTACACAACAAGACAACTCACATAGTCATTGTATTGTGGTAGATCCATAAGTATGAGAAGGTGACATGGGAACCAGAGGAAGCAATGAAGAAGAATTACCCTTTCTTATTTTATCCCTAGTATGTAAAATGAAATTTCAAGGATAAATGTTTTTTAAGGGGGAGAATGTAACGACCCATAATTTTATCAATATAATTTCCCTTATTATATAAATATGTCATATTTAGTAATGTAGTATTATATAAATCACATACACCACATGATAGAACCAATAAAATTTTATTATATTAAATTGAACATTAAAATTAGAGAATAAAAATTAGTATAAAGATTTCAAAGTATTACAATGGGATAAAATATAGAAAATAAGATAACTATGATATGAAAATTTGGATTTGCTCGATCCCCTAGAATAACCACACTCACAAATAACACTGTAGAAATAAAACATAATATTAGTATTAAAATATGAATTTTGAAAATGAAAATATGTATAAAATTGAGAGAAAATATAATAGAATGAATAATGAATGAAATATGATATATTTATAGAAATTAGAGAGCCCATATAACCATTACAAATCTTACTATTGGAATAGTAATCTATCTATTGGAATAATAATCTAACTATTGGAATAGTAATATCACCATTAGGAATAGTAACCTAATTTTTAGAATAGTATAATCACCTATAGAAGTGTGAAATATTGTTTATGTATCTTATTAAATGAAAATCAGACATATTTATATCATGATATAGGTAAATAAATGTTTTAGAAATGATAAAATAATTATCTGTATTTTAAAAAAAACATATATGTTTTATTTTCATTTTTATAACAAATATAAAGTTTTGAAATAAAATTTGTTTTAGTAAAAAAAAATAAAATAATATTAATTTTTATTATGATAATAATGTAATTTTATGAGACCATAAATTATTTTTTAAAGGTTTAGAAAAATGATAATAATATTAAAATTGGTGTTTTTCAAAACAAATAAGGATTTTATATAAAAATTAAAATTATAATATTCCTAAAATTATTTTTAATAAAATGGATTTCATTTTTTAAATATACACATTAAAAAAAATTGGTGAATTTTTTTATTTTTTATAAAATAGTTGAATTTTGTGAATAGTGAAATATAGTATACAATATTATAAGTTAAATGCATGATTAATTCCATAAGGTTTGATGTAAGAAACCATTAGTTTTAACTCACATGAAAAATATATATTATATAGTCATAGTATTCATCATTATTTTTAGTATTGTTCCAAAATAATAAATCAATAAATATAATATTAAAAAATACCCCTCCTCCCGATAAATACCACCCCTCACAACCCCTTATCCGTACACTTACTAAATTTATTATCTTACCAAATCTCTACCAAATTATCTCTTAATATATCACCCACATCCTTATAATCCTTGTTATCATTAAAATACCAATATAAGGTACCTTAAGTTGAATCCTAAGAGGATACATCCAAAGGAGATGGTAATACCATTAACCAAGCCTTTTAATTTTTATTCCTCCCCATCCTTTAAAACAATTACATCCAACATGATATAATTAATCCATTATAATAAATATACTTTAACGTTATTGTGTCAATGTAATATCTACCATCCATCCTCTCCTCGTATTTCATTCTAAAAACAAAAATGTTATTCATATTTTGGTGGGTTCACCACCTCTATGAACAACGTACTTATTTTTTATTCACCGCCTTCAAGGATGGTTATATATATAATATTATGGTAAAATAAAATAGTAATAAGTATATTATAACTTATTTCATGTTCTATAATGTACTAATTAAATAAAATGAATCTAGATCATGATAGTTGGTAAAACCGCCTAAATGAACTAACAGTATAATGATAATGTTTATACTAAATGAATCATCCCTATGTTGGAACACATATGAATATTTTATACCCTTTAAATTTCTATATATAAATTAATATTATTTCATTTCAATTTTTGAGTTGTATTACCATTTTATAAAAACTTTAATATTTATCCACAAGTGATCTGACCTTATAACCATGAAACGAACACCCTTGGAATAGTGAAATTAAACTTTATAACTCATTATAATGGTCATAAATGAACACAATATAATTATATTAAATAAAATATATATGTAAAATTTTATTAATATGTAATTAATGAATCTAATTTAATTATTTAAGATATTAAGTGGAAGTTAATAATGATTATAGACCTAGGGTAAAGGATCTCTCCAAACCACCCTATCTTATTTGGGTTGTGACCTTTCTCTCTCTATCTAACATTATCTCTCTATTTGGCATTATGGAATGATTCTAAATTCTCTATATTTTTATCTTACATATATACCTATCTTATTCTCCCTTCCTTTTATGGAGTTATATATTCCTTAAGTTCATTCCTTGATGAATTATTTAAAATCAAACTTGATGAAAGGGGGACTTTTATATCCTTTAATAATTTTATGTAATAATATTTTAAAGCCTTTATTCATATTCATGATTTCATTAAACAAATTAATATTTTAGTGATAACAATTCTGGTTTAAATTTATTTTTCAAATAAAATTCCATATTATTTCCTAATTCAAAAGTATTTAACAAATTCCTTAAAACACCATTTTAAAAGTTCATTTATGTACCCAAATATCTACCATTTCTCATGAATTTTTTTAAATAAACACATATTTGAGACCTATGATTATTTATTTAGATATGAACATCCAAAAATATTTATTTCTTTATTCTCTTTGGAATCTTTATAAAATATCCTTAGATTGTTATATTAGGTAAGATTATATAGACCATTTATTTCCATGGGTATTTCTTATGATTATTCCCTATTTTGATTCCATTATGGTACACATATGCATCTATATGTTATGATGTTTGTGGCTAGATAGCGTTCCAATTCATTGGATATTTTTTATGTCACATGAGATTATATGTATGTAGTAAACCTAATCCATTATGGGACTCAATCCACCATGTGATGTTGTCTTATCAATGAGCCTTGACTTATGTTTATGCCATGTTTTACGTTGATTTCACATTCCTATAAATCCTAGATCTTATGTTTCCTACATGATTATTTCATGTCTCTATGTGATCATTCATGTACATTGAATCTTATGATATCATGATTTGTCATTTGATTCATATTTTATGATTCTTTATCATGTTTATTACCTTACTAAGATTTATAGATCAGCCCTTTATTTTATGTATTTCTTAGGTTATTCTATGTAGTTTTAGAAGATCAAAGAGATCTAGGATCACATTCTTGAGTATAAAATAATTTTATTTTATTTTAGTTCAATTTTTTTGTTTTATGTACCCATTATCCAAATTACACTAAGCCTCTTGATCCTTGGGTTGTGTTTATTAGATATTTATGTTAAAAAACATGGTATGATATGTGTAAAATACTTGGGTATCGCTATTATACCCATATACATGAGAATATATATATGTGTGTTTGTGTGTGTGTATGTACAAATTCACATTGTAATATGTGAATTTGTACAATAATAGGTATATTTATATATATTTGTGTGTGTATGTAAGTGTATATGTGTATAAGGATAAAAGGGAAATGACCTGATACAATATTTATTTCTAAATACAATTTCTAAAGTGAATTTAGAAAGATAGTTTCAATAAATAAATTATATAGTCCATTTGGAACCTTTTTAAAAGTTTTTTAAGCCTTGACTAATTTCTAATGGAAAATCCTTGGTCATTGTTTTGGAATTTGATTTTTTAAATGGATTTGATGTGTGATTTAAGTTAGTCCTTGGTTTTTTAGAGATTTTTAAATAGTTATGGTAATTATGGAATTTCCAAGTGATGTTACACTATTTTTTGTAGTTGTTATTATTCAAACTTCATGGGAAGCCTGGTTTATTGGGTTGTAGATCCTAGTTTAGTATATATTCCTTATCCACTATTTATTCATAATAAAATAAATGTGACATTTCCACTAGATTGTGACACGGTAATCTTTCCACTAATTGAGGGTTTTTCCAATTAGATACATTAGTTGAAGGTTTCCCCAAGCCTTAGTAACCTTAGGGTGTTTCTCCCATGATTATCATTTTAAATTATTAAATATTTGACTTTCACTTTCCCTTTCCTTACTTTACACTACTTTTGATTTATAGCCTTTTTATTATTTCTTGAGATTAAATTCTTATTTTAAAAATGGTATCCCAAAGTGTATTAAAAATCATGTTTCTAAAGTTATTTTTTTCATTTAAAGAAAATAAAAGTAAAATTTTATTAAATAATTATAAAAAATAATATTATCTTTTATATATTTACATGTGAAAAAGAAAACCTATTTTTAATAACATATTTCAATCTATCATAAAAAGGATATTTTATTTAAAGACTTTACTTGGGGTGTGGTTTATTTAGAAAGTATACTAATCTTTTTTCACACGTCTATCATCATTTCAATTTCAAGTTTTGTATTATCTATTACTGCTCTTAGAGCATTGAGTTTTAGTAGTTTATGTGACTTGAAAATTCATATGGAGGTATGTTGATTGTTTTTTATTTATTTATCCTTATCACATTAACCAAATATTCCTTTTCTTGATTTCAATTATCATTACTAGGGTAACTCTATATTTATGGAGGTTGCAGTGGGACTCATATCTTGATATAGGGGAGGGGTTTATGGGTGAGACAGGGGCTTAAATTTACTTTAAAATTATTTGTTTAAATTATTTATATTGTTTTAAATATATTTTATCTATTTAATTTTATTTGTTTATTTTTTTAACATGGATTTCAGATTTAAATATGGGTCATTCCATATTTTTTAGAAAAAATATGATACTTTTTAAATTTATTTCCTTGGGTAAAACCATTCCAAAATGGTGTTTTTTAGATTTCTAAGAACTTTTTCCTACCTGTGGGGATCAAGAATTCCCTTTAGGTTATCACAATATGACCTGAGTGAATGGTTTATGGTTGTCCTAGAGTTGGTCTATGAAAAATGGTATCAGAGCCTAGGTTCTTTGGACGACATAAGTTCTAATGTCTTTCTTTATTATTTGGGGTGTCTGGTAGATATAGATAGGGATTTCAGAACTCGAGAGGTAGGAGAAGGAAGAGTGTCATATACTCTTACTCATTTTGATCCTTGAGTTTCTATTGTATATCAAGTTTAATTCTTGAATGTTGAGTTTCATTTAATTTTTTTTGTGCTTTAAATTTTTTAAAGGATTCTTATATTTTGAGGGATAACGATAAGAGTGAAATGTCATTACGCAGTGAGATCGCATCGACTAGAAACCCATGTAGAGCCTGAGTTCATGGTTTAACCTAAATCCTAGTGGTGATTGCATGATTTTCACATGGTCAAATGAACCATGTGGCCAAGGAATGCACAACCACTCATCCCTCTTAAGTAAATTTGATATTGAGTAATGTTATTAATTGAGTTTTGATTAGGATAAGTTGGTTTTAAAAAGAAAAATGTTTTGTATTTTCAAAACTGATAAATGGGGTTTTATGTGGGTAAATTTATTTCTATATGAATATTAAAGATTTTATAAATTAAAATTATTAGATTTAAACTTTAATAGTTTATATTAAAGAGATATATTTTTATTAGAAGGTGATAAATGGGTTTTTCTAGAATGATTTGAAATAAGTTAAGTGGTTTGGATTTCAAAATGGTTATAATAAGGTAGTTGTAAATATATATATTTTTTAATGGAATTTGAAATTTATAAAGGAACTTTTTAAAATAAATTGATATTATATTTTTTTTCAAAATGAGTAAAAGGATTTTAAAGGGGGAATCTTTCTAGTTTTTTTAGAATTTAAAAAAGTTTTTTAAAAATTTATTTTTTGGTATTTTAATTAAGTATTGATTTTTTGTTTTGTGTTTTTATTTTTTGAGTTGTGGTGTTTATGATTTTTCCTCAGGTATCATTTTTTGTTATAGTTTAACTATTTGGGATGAGTTTAATTTTCATGCATCTTTATTTAAAATTTATGTTGTTGTATTGATTGGTTGCCCCTGAGAAAATTTACAGTGGACCCCAAGAAGTTTATGTCTTTGGAGGTTCCCAAGTTGTGTTTCCAATGGTTGGGAAGTGTTGTTCTTTGGTTGTTGTCCTTTACCAGACTCTAGGAGGAGTGGTAAATTCAGTCCCAATTTTTTATTAAACCTTTATTGTGAGTTCATAGTAGGTTTCCATTTTTATTTAGATGATTAGATCCTTTTCTTGTGCCTATGATTAAGGATTTTTGAGATGTTCAATTTTTGATAGAGGCATTTTTTCAGACTTTGATTCAAACATATCCTCAGTTTTACTAGCTCTATATGAGGATATTATCAATTGGGACATGTCAGTGATTTTGGGTTTCAGGGACTTAATTAGGATGGTGTCATGAAATGGCCCGAACACCCTATTACCTAGATACCCTAGCCATCTCTAATATGTCCTGAAGGGTGTTTCCAATCCCCATGGGTTGGAGACTAGCACCCGACATCATACAAGATAAGGAGGGAATAGTTTTATCCACATAAATAGTGGAAGAAATAATTACAATTCAATATGGTCAAAAGAAAACTCCATAGAGGGAACAAATATCAGAAGTCAAATAGGTATTTAAACCCAAAGTACAACAACAAAGTACCAAAAAACAAAAAGGTAACAACCCAAGCCCCAACGGGAACTTCACTCTAATCCCAAAGACCAACAACCACCACCTCCAAGTGGTTCTTTTACCTTGATCAAACCTGGAATAAGTAAATATATAAACACCCAAAACCATAGGTATGGTGTGAGCTAAAATTCCAGTAGGGTATCACCAAGGATTCTATAATAATATTCCACATTAATTAACCAAATAATGCTTTAAATTTTAATCAAACGGTCATGGTAGTACAAAATCATATTTAAAACAAATAATGCTTTGTATTTCAATTTATGGAGACATTTCAAACAATGTCTTAATAAATATTTTATATAAAATAGTTTATATAAATTCACAAGGCATGTGTAAAATAGTTTACAATGGAATATATATAAAAATAATTACAAACAAGAAATATGGTCATCTTACAAGAGGTGTGATAGTTCCAGGTTATGGGATCCTCACACACTCGAATAGGTGATCATGGAAATATGTGTACACACGTCCCACAGATACTGGTCAAAGAGGACTCCTCACCATCCCATCGGGGGTGTGACCTACTGATCTATGTTTTGTTAGAGTTGTAAAGAATCAATAGAGTGTTGTCCCAAATAACTCACTAACTATCTAGGCTTGCAAGTCCTCAAAAAACATTCAATAAAAGGCAATTTATCTTAAAACTATTCAAAATAAAATTAAACCATTTTTCATTTCAATATGCCAGTATCCATTTAAAAACCAAAACTAGTTTTTAATCAATTTATTCCTTTTTCAAGATAAAACCAACATAGTCTCTTATTAAAACAATTTAATCCATTTTTCTCAAATATAAATTTAAAATCAATTTCACAATTTAATTCCATAATTTAATTTCAAAATTTACATCAAATTTCACAATCACATCCCAATTCATTGGAATTGGGGGTTCCAAAAAATATCTTTACAAATAAAATTCGAATCCCAATTCAATGTGAATTGGGTTATTCATAATCCAATTTAAAGATATTTAATTTAAATCAAGAAATTTAGGGTTAAATCAATTGGCCAATATTAAACAGAACCACCTACCAAAATAAGGAGATCATGTCTCACAAATACCGAAATGAGAAACTCCAATGAAAAACATTGACAATGGATATCTGATAAAAAAAATATAGATTAAAGATCTAAAACAATGGAGATTTGATCCTCTGAAAACATGGAGATCTATCAAACCCTAAGGAGGAGAGAGGAAGAGAGCATGAGATAGAGAATGGAAGAAGAACTATTATAAGGAAGAGATTGAATGACATTTTCCATGATTTTATTTTCTTTGTAATGGGGTTAGAAGAGCCAAAATAACCTATAGGAAGCCTCTAAGGAATAATAATTTGTGTTAGGGTCGATTGGGATCACCATGCTCTTAAACTGAGGGTTTTAGGATTTTAAAACAAAAATTAGAATTAAAAATTATTGTACGCACGGTTAGATAGGTTGGTCTGCATGGTTTGTCGAACTGTTCACCCTAAGTATGCACCCCTCTAAATGGGTGCATGGTTTCTACTAGGTGTATGCATAGTTTTTCAAACCATGTGCCAACCATGAAAACCCTCACTACTTGGTTTTTCATGGTTTTTACTAGTAGGGTGTGCATTTTTGAAAAACCATGTGCTAAACATTCATATACCAAAATCCTTAAAAAAATCAAAAAATTTCCCAAAATACCCATAAACAAGACCCAACAAAATAATGATCAAAATAGGGGTTGAGGAGTACCTGAAAATAGTAACAGGATGTTACAATGGGTGGTGGCCCTACTTGTGGTGTGGGTGAAGATCCTCTATCTCATGAGTTTAAGCTTCCTTTTATACTCTGATGTGTTGGGATCAAGTATTTTGGGTCCCTTTATTTTAAGACTATAAATATTATCACGATTAAGAATGGTTGAGAGTTTCTTAAGATCTTTTTGTTTTGTAGTGTTGTGTTTTGGGTTAGATGATAGTTTGAGAGAGAATGTTCCAAGAAGTTCCCTTTATCCCTTATTTTCTAATTTTTACTTATCAATCTATAGTTTTTAATTTAGGATACTCTTAATATTTTGTTTTAGACTTAAATTATTGAGTTTATGGTGACTTATGGATGTATCCTTGATTGAGAATCTAAATTGAGTTCATTTAGTTCAAAATATTTCTCGGTCTTTGTGTTTCCCTTGGGATTTCTCTTTAGTTCCATCAACCCTTTATGTTAGTGTAATACTTATGATGGGTATGGTGATCATTGGTCTCTATTCTACTTTGATCATCCCCTAAGGTCATCAGAATTCATGGTCAAGTTCTAAATATGATTTAATATTTATTGATGTTTTTGGTCTTTGATATGTGTCCTGATATGCATAGGCATTGAGTCTTGGGTATAACTAAGTATGATTGTTATTGGGAAATTATAACATGGTGGGGAGATCACTATATTCAGTTCAAACTTATCTTCTTAGTGTTTTAGTTTGAGGTCCCTTATGGATGCTTTTTTTGGTGAGAGAGTGATTGGTTGTTGATTGTGGTTTAAAGGTTCCTTCAAAAATGAATTCATCTTAGGGAGATGGTCGTGGTTTTTTTGTCATCATCCTGGGTATTATATCATTAGTGGTTATGGTGTTCTTTGGTTTTGGATAATCAAGTTTCATTTTAGGAGGTTAGATCTAGCCCTTTCATTTGACTATTTCAATCAGATGAGACTTTTTAGGGGTAGAAAGTGTTATAGTGGGGATTTTTTCACATCTTGACCCTATTTTTATTAATTTTTTTATTTATTTATTTATTATTAGCCTTATTATTTAATTATAGACTATACCATTTAATTTTTTAAAATTTTTGAAATTTAGCATAGGCATATAGTTTCCCAAACTATGCAGCAATAACGTGAATGTTTCTATGATTTAACAAAGCCAAAATATATGTTCAGTGAATTGTTTTTGGAGGTGCACGATTATTTCAAGGTTTGGAAAACTATGTGGCCAAACTGTTTGTAAAGACCAAAACTTAAAATTTTGACCTTTTTCACTTTCCCTCCTTTCTTTTTAACCCAAAATGAGTTCATCCCCCTCTCATTTTATTTTTACCCTAAGAATCTAGGATGATCCCTGATTGCATACCCCCTTACTCTTATCCCTTCAACCCAGCCTTCTTCCTTGTGATTATTAGTTTGGGTCTCCTCAGGTTTTTGTTTCCTTCATTCCACCTTCTCCTTACTCTCATTTTCTCCTCTCTCTCCCTCACCATGCTTTGTCCTGATTGAAACCTAGGTATGGGGTTCATGTAAATCCATTTTTTCTTTGGTTTTTAGGGTTTGTTTTAGTATCATAAGGTTCATTATTGCCTCTTCATGTTGGTTTAGCATCACACTTAGTGAATTAATCTTAGTTCCATTGATTTAAGGATGGTTTCCCCTTATGTTTAGTCTTTAAATTTTGGAACCTTTATTTATTGTGATTTTAATATCTTATATTGGTATCAATTTATAATATTAGTTATGTTTAAGAGGTATTTTAAAGGAAATTCATTTTTCACATGATTTTCATTTCAATTAAAGGGTTTTCTAAAAATTAAAAGCTTGTTGAAAATATATTTTAAATAATATTTCACACCATGTGTTGGATAAATTACCTGATTAGATTTTGATCATGGATTTTAACATTTTGAAAGGTGTATTAGTTTTTTTAAAATGAATTCTTATTTAGATTTAAAATATTATTTGAAATTTTGAATATTATTAAAATATTTCATTTACTTTAAAATTATTTTTTAAATTATTTATATTATATTAAATATGTTTTATATATTTATGTTTTATTTGTCTATTTTATTTTTTGAATGAACATTTTATTTTCGAATGGGTCATGCTGAAATTTTTAGAGAAATTTCACTTCTTGTTTAATTGTTTTCCTTTTGTAAATCCATTCCAAAATAGTGTTTTTTGGATTTCCATGCACTTATTCCAGCCCATGGGGATCAAGAAAATCCATTAGTTTATCATGGGATAACCTGGTTTACTGGTTTATGGGTTTCCAAGATCTATTACATAATAGTTAATTATTTATATTGCTTAATCTATAGCCACCATAGGGGTGTTCTAAACCCCTACCATAGCCTGAACACCCACTAAGTCTTGATCATTCAATGTGATATATTCATCCTTGGTATGGTGGTAGGGGACCTCTAAGTGGGATATACTACTCAGATGAATTTAATGGATATTACTTGTGAAATTCTACAAACTCGGTTGGAGAAGAAAAAACATATATGGATTCCAGGAGATTTCCCATTGTGTTTAAGGACTAAGGTAACACAATGGGACCTATTATAAGAAGTGAGTTCAATGAGTGTTTCATAAAATCATAAACACATTTTTTATCCATACCTGAACCATATCACCCTCTATTGGTAGTGGTGGGTGGAACAACCACTGCTATTTCCCCCTCCTTTGTAAACATAAATTTCTTAGTAGTAGGGGTTTGATCCTTTCCTTGGGTTCTATTTCTAGTAACCTTGGGGATTATCTTAAACCTATTAGAGGTGTGAGACCCTGTAGTTAGTAATTTAGTAATTATTGATGCTATCACATGAAATAAAATGAATTTATATATGAAAAAATAAAAAAGAATGGGCTTTGGAGACTCACCACTGTCATTAGAAAAGATTCTCTTGGCCAGCGATTTGGACCTTCCTCTATACTTGATTTTAGATAGTGATGGGTTATTCCATGTTACCAGCTAGATTGAAATTGTAGGAGTAATGATGGAAGAAATTCCCTCCAATTCTTTTCTCCACATCATTTTCTACTCAATGGATAACTACCCTTCTTCCTCACTAGAGGCACCTTCTTTGAGGACATCCCTAAAAGAGACCCCAATAGTACACTCAAGGGACTCAGTTATCAAATCTTGTTTCTAAAAAATAAAACAAAAAACTTTGCATTAGAATGGATTTTGAGATAGAACATTGAAAAAACCTGAAGTATTAATCTTAAATATTTAGGATTGACAGATGGATCCCATTATTCATCCAGAGTTTAGTTAAGTACCCCCTCAAGGGTTCCCTGATATTTTATATCATGTATCATTTGAGTGATGGGAACCATTGAGTCAATGGAATAAATAAAAATATATAATTCTAAAACATTTTTCTTCACCACCATAGGTTTGGTATCAATGTTGATGTCTGGGGTGACTTCATGTTTCCAATTTGAAGAGTGAAAATAAAACTCTTGAGGGAGGACCAAAAATCTTGAATATTGGATATGTAGAGCCCATTTTTTCAAAAACTGAGGGCCTCAAGATATATATATATATATTATGAGTTTATGTCATAAATTTTATCCTTTCATCTCAAAGAGTTCCCATGCTTCTTCAAATTCAGTCACTTCCTAGGTATTTTGATCTCAATTCGGGCCTCCTGCTACCATTGTTGACTGGACCATCTTGGAATAACCACTTGATGTTTTGTCTCGACCCATGGTGATATGGAATCTTGGGGTTTATAATGGTTTGATCAATCATGTACCTTATCTATCATGTTCCTTTTATAGGGTTTCCTAGTTTTTCACCACCTGTTGTCTAGAGAAAACTCAATATTAACCCTAGGAATGCTAACAAATAGTATTTCATGAGGGAGAGATGATATCTAAAAGTATGGATAACCAGAAAACATCCCAACAAATGTGCCTTTAGGATATAACATGATCATGACATGTCTATATTCCTAGGCCATCATCACCTAGATATTCCATGCCACAATGGGATTCTTCTCTTGAATCACATCCACTATAGGCTCTGCTATTTTTTAATGGATACATTAGAATTGATGTGAAAATTTATAGGGTGTATAAGCCTCATAGATGATATCATTATTGAACCAATCCTCCTGTATTTTTTCTCTAAAAGCCATCATGTATTATCATATATCATATGTGTCGTTACCATCATTTATAATTATTCTAGTCATAGGTATCTAGTATAAAAAGAATTTAAATTTTGAATGAATTATTTAGAGTTTAGGAGTGGCATCTCCCTTAAATGAAAATGTATTGATACTAGAAAAATATGGGATATGTGGTCATAATAATCATTTTGGAATTTCCACTTCATTGATTAAGCCATAGGCATTGAAGTGAGTCACCATCCAACCCCATGGTACCTATAATAGGATCTGTATACAAATGGAGGCCTTGAACTTATATATATGTATAAGGAATTAATGAGTTTTATCTAATACTAGAATTTTTAATCCCGCATAATACCCTTCTACAAATTTAGAATCCATTAAAAAATTTATCATCCTAACATCGTTGTGGAAATCGCATACCGAAAAGAGGTTCCTGCCTAGCCACATGGGTAGGAATCCAGCCAGATGTGTTTCAACATGAATTTATATTTTGATGCCATACCCACATTTATCATATTATCTTCACTCTATCTCTATCAAATACCTTCCCAATACCCCTATTTCCCATATTTCTAGGCATCCCATTAGTAATTTGCACATTGGAATCTCTCCATGTGGAACTAGAAAACGCTCCATCCAAGTCTCATAGATAATATTGTTCTAAAGAACAGGTTATTTCCCTATGGTATACTTGGACTATTTTAGAAATTCTCAAGCCATGTGTGGTGTCCTCTGATGGTCCCCCCATGAAAACTATGGGGGGGATTTTAATATGTTGACCTAATTATTGGTTCAACAAATAACTTGAAAATATCCCGTAGGCAGATGCCCACTTTACCACGGGTGAGGTGAATGTTATTTGTCTGAGGACTCCAACAATTTAGAAACTATGGAATCATATCATTGTTCTTATAAACATATATCTAGGATATCCATTTGAATTAATATATGGATATATTATTTATATTGTTCTGAAATTTCAGACATGTTTTTTAACCTAATAAGCCCGCACCCACTCAGCCACAATGCCTCCTTTGGGACATAGGTCCCAATCCTCATTCCAAATTTGTGATTGATCACTAATAGATTGATAAAAAATGGTGGAGTATCAGTGAATCTTAGGATCTATAACATGCTTTCTATTTTATGAAGTAGTCTATTTATAGTGTAAAAATAAGGATAGATGGATGGCCCCTTTAGGAATGAATTCTCCATTTTATGTGATGTTTGTAGTACTCAGATTTGAGTAATTCATGATCCATGATCTTGGGATATAGGCATATGGGTGAGGGATATTGATATTGGCCAGTAATATGTGCTTGTATAGTTGAAATAAATAGGACATCAGGTATTCCTGGTGACATTTCATCAAGGCCTTGGCTAAAACCTACAATAATGGTTATCGTTGGCTGAAATACCACTCCTCGATGTCGAAAATTGTATATTGGATCTGATTTGTGGCCTTATTATTCGATAAAATGTTTTAAGTGATGGAAATCATAAACCTAAAAATATATTTAACAATATTTATTAGTATTATTGGTAAAAGTTTAAAAAATACTAAAGGTGAAAAAAATACATAAATAAAATTGAGTATAAATTTTACAAAGTTGATTTAATTGCCCATGTTTCTACACCCTAGCATCTTTTCCAAGGTGGGCATGCTCAAACCCCTTTAAAAAGGTTTCCTTACTTAGAACCCTTCACTAAGGTGGCCTCACTTAGTCCCCTTTTTTAATATGGACTTATTCTAAACCATTATCCTAGGTGGTCTCTCTTAGACCCCTTCACCTAGTGGCCTCACTTAGGCCCTTTTCCATGATGTCCTTGCTCAATCCATTCTTTGAGCTAGTTCACCCTATTGGGGGGGATCCCACTAGTGTGATATTGGTTCTTATGATTACAATAAGGAATAAAAAAACAAAATAGTGAAAGGATATTGATAAGTTATAGATCTCACTTAGATTATTTTTTTTATTACCAAGTATGGGGGTCCACTACTATTTATAGAGGTTCTTCTCTATTCACCCAAGTTACACCACATGGAGCATCCAATGTCACTAGTGCACAATTCACCCAGAATATCTATGTAAAAAAATACTTATATCTTGGTATATCATCACTCTATAGAGGACACATACCTTAGAATGTGATCCTCTTCATTCCAATAAAATAACATTCCGAGGTGGTTCATTTGTTGGAAATCCTTTGAGGGGAAAAGGACCAATGATTTAGAAGGCCTAAGGTCCCCAAGGAGAATACCCAATCATTCTCTTATGGTCGTAGGGTTGTTCCCAAGTTAGTTCTCCTAGGTTCCTCTACATGCACCTAGGATTCCATACCCGAGTGGTTTGGCATAAACCAACTTCCTCACCCAAGTACCTTGTGTCCAAGTCTCCCCTTTTTCCTATAAATAGACCCATTTGAATCCTAATTTTTTATAGGATTCCAACCTTTTAGAATAGAGAGAGATACTCAGATTTCCCTTCACCTAAGTCTCCAGAACCCCCTTCAGGTAGCCTATAAAACTTAAAACCTAATATAATTAACTTAAGGGAATGATAATTTAGTCATCATAAGAAGAATACCATCACAAAAGTCAAATTAATCACCTTGTAAACCAAATAATAGTGTCATTCACACCAGTGAAAATACCTTTTCTAGCCTTTACTAGGGAGAAAAAATGACTAGTACCAACACTAATGAAAACTACCATTATTATCCCTCACTAGGGAGAAGTAACCCATATGACCTATACTAGCGTAAAATACCTTTTTTAGACCTCACTAGATCAAAGAAACCCCTAGGAACTAAAATAGGGTGAAATACCTTGTATATACCTCACTAGGTCCCAAAAAACTCTAATCCTTCACTAGGGAGAACCATCATTGGTAATACCTTTCCATGGTGAAGCCATATCTCATCCATTAACTAGGATAAATCTCCTTCCTTTATTCCTATATTAGGATATCATGTACACCATCAGTCCAAGGATGGGGAATCCCTTTAACTAATTCTTCTAATTGGGTTCTCAAGTATAGAGACCTCCTCTAAAACCATCAGATCTATATGATTAGAAAATTTACACCAACATACACAACTTTGATCATTTTATTACCTTGATAAAATTCCTCTCATGCATTTCTTCCCTAACTTATATATCCTTCATGAGATTTTCAATCATGTATCTACATGATAATAAGGGTATTCATAATTGAGACATTAGTGACACCACATGGCTCTTGTAGTATAACCCAACTAGCCTAGGTTTGATCCTTTTCGTCTTGAGAAATTGGTGATTCCTTGGTAAACCCAATGATCCATGAGTATTTGGGATTCCTTATTAGGTTTAAGACCCATCCATTTTCCCATATATTTTTTCATCATCATGAGAAATTAATGGGACAAAATCACCCACATTAATGAAACACACTTTTTTATGTAAGATTCACTCATTCTCTCCTAGATCCTGAGTATCACTTGGGCCTCATGTTAGATGTAAGACCCTACCATGAAATCATCAAGGGAAATCACCATGTTCCACCCAATTATCCATGCTTCTGATGGTAATCCCATTCATAATCCCTAATATATATTCTTTAAAGGTCCATATTCCCTAATATTCATAATCCTTCGAAGTGATATATTCCTATAGAAGTACATGTCTAGGTAACCACCATTAAATCCTTGGTTTTTTCCTATT
This sequence comes from Viscum album, assembly GCA_963277665.1. Classification (NCBI taxonomy): domain Eukaryota; kingdom Viridiplantae; phylum Streptophyta; class Magnoliopsida; order Santalales; family Viscaceae; genus Viscum; species Viscum album. Next base: position 649,323,865 of record OY728137.1, on the reverse strand, counting down.
TCATGACATGGATGTCCTTACCTCATGATGTTAAAATTCATGGTGTGGTCCTACCTCATGACCTTAAATTGTATGCCTTGAACTATATGTGATTTGATACCTATTTCAATAGGATAAATAGGATGCATCAATGAGGTTTAAACATAACATACAAACCCATATATTTATTGGGACATATTCTCAATGAGATCATTCCCCCATCTAGAGGGTCATATTCTCTTTAGATAATCACCATATACCTTAAATATGGGTCATATTTCCAATAAAATATGTGGTGTTCTAGGTCCCAACTAGCCAAACCAACTATGTACCTCATGATTTCATACTACTTGTGAACCAAACCCATCATCATTGGGCCATTTTACCTTTGAGTTCAACTAGAAAGGATCATCTATGTGTAATCCCCACACCAAACATTTATAAAAACCCTTCACCTAGTAGTAAATCGATCATGGTTATATGACCTTAAAAGGAACCATAGTGGTCCTTGTCACATGACTAAAATAGTACAATGTTTCCTATTAAGTGGAACCGAACTACATAGGTTTTATTACTTTCATGATTGTGTGTAGGAATCCTTTATTATATTACTGATACAAATATTATAAATACTTAATTCCTTCCTGGATGATAATAAACTCTGGAGCACACAACTATGTGGATTTAAATTGTAGTACCCTAAAACTAATCATCACTAAGTAATAAGAACAATATATAGAAGATTTGATACATATATATGGTACCATACATGGATAACCTATGATATATATAGATGACCTTATTATTTGGAGACCTCTAATATGTAATAGATGTTTACATCAATGTATTGTGTTGATCCCTTGATGGAATGATGGTAACTATTCCCACACTAGGATTTGAGAAGGATTCATGAATATGACTTAATCTATGTGACAAATGAATAATTGAGTGACCATAGTATTTGGGAATTTTTTTCCAACCATGCCCCAAGTTTCATCATAAAAAATGATGATAAACTACATGACCAATGTCTTAGACACATGATGTAAAATTGTGGGATAACTTCCTTACTGCATGATGTTAAACTGTATGATATAGTCCTATCACACAATCTTAAACTATGCAACTTGGAAGATGTGGGATTTTATTCATGCAAACCAGGATATTCATGTTCCTCTTTAATGTTCAATTCAAAATCCAAAACCTTGATTCCATAGGGATATACCCCCTATAAAAACCCAATACACATACTTTCATTGGGCCATACTCCCCTTGAAAACCCTTTCCTCACCGAGCTATACTTCCTGTAAAACCCGTTATAAAAGTTTTGTATTACTTTCATGCCAGTCATCCCCTCACTAGTCAATATTCTATATGGCACCATATCCTTACTATTGGAACATATTATTTATGGGACCATATCCTTCTCATTGATTCATATTCCCAATGGTACTATATCCTTCATGTTGGGCCATATTCATGATGGGATCATACCCTTCCTCATTGGCCCATATTCTAAATGAAACCATAAATCTTCATCAATGGTCTATATTCTATATGAGAAGAATCAAAAATGTCCATTCATATATAATTCACACACTAACCATTTTTAAGCCTATTCCATCAAGTATTCCACTCCACAAGACTTTTAAGCTACTTGTAAATGGTCATGTATGAACAACCTTAAAAGGAACCACAGTGGTCCTCATAAAACGAACTTAAAATGTATGAAGTGTCATGTTAAATAGAACCAAACTAAATGGGTTAAAATTAAATTCATAGGTTTATGTGAGAATTCCTTCTCAAGGTACCAATCCCAACACTGTAATACCTACTGCCTACCTATATAAAGATAAATTCCAAAGCACACAATTATGTGTCTTTAAACTATAATGTTAATGATTGATGAGAAAATATAGAGAGCCTTTGATAAATAAAGATATTTTCATTAAATATATGGATTATACTAAATAATTATCATGGTGGTTACTAGTCCCGCACTATAATTTGGGGAGGATTCGTGAATATATCTTAAATTCATAAGATAGTCCTAGAGTATGAAGTAATTCCCATCAAAAGGGTGCAATGAGACCAACCTCCCATCCTCTCAATTAACATGAATTCTAAATAATTAATAGGTAGGATACCCTATTGACCACATTACTTTGGAAAGTAGGTTCGCATGAAGACCATGTTGGGACATAACAGATGAGTGAGTCGTTGAGGTTTCTGTTAGAAAAAAATGGTGAACCCAATATGAAATTATTTAACTAAAAATGGTTGAGTGACATCAGGAATTATACATCATGTTTCCACACAATTTCATTATAAAAAATGGTTAACTTGACATTAAATTATTTAACTACAAATGGTCAAGTGACATCAGGTGTTAGGCATCAAGTTTCCTCAAAATTCCATCAAAAATAAAAATAGTGAACCTGATGTGAATCCTATAATAAGGAAAGTGATTGATCAAACATGATTATACTTATAATACCAAATTGATGGGTTTTATAATTTTTAGTGTACTTATTTCATAGTAATCCCTCTTTATATACCCATTCAATCCAAGGTTATGGTATCTTTATTAATAAAACATTCTTACGCTCTATCTTTCTCAAAGGTTATAACCCCAATGACTGGAAAAATATTATCACCAATATAGTGCCTTCTGTTGAAAGTAACCAATGAATTGGATAGGGAGTACTATCATCATGGTACCATTACAACCCTATAGGTATATTAGAGGATCCTACAGGATCTGAAGCCTCACAGTCCACCTCACTAGTGGAAGTCCATGAAGAAGTTTGTGGCACCCACTACCACCTCAAATAGTTTTGAGAGCTTGTATCCAAAATTTGATAATATCATCCTCCCTTATCTTAAAGAGGTGGAGGAATTCATTGAATCCTCCATTTGTTTTTATAATATTATTAGGAGGTGTCCCTTAAATATCCATCACTAGTAATGTTGTACACTTTCAGGTCCTTAAGATACCACCAAGGAGATTTCTTAGGAAGTCCTGACCCTGATCACTCAGAACATACTGTCTAGAAGATCTCACCAATAGAGAAAAAATATGTAAAATATAAGAGATAACATATTCCCACATCCAATAAATGATCTTACTATATTATCCTGATAAAAATAAGGAACAATACCATATCATTGTTTCCCTTAACAGATATTTCCACCAAAACATGGTGGCATTGAGCAATCCCAAGCTCTTTATCTTATACAAGAAATAAGATGATATACTTTGATAGAAAAAATAGGATAGTAATGATATTATTATCCCATAACAATAGTATAATCCTATTATTATATTCTACCAGTAATAGAAAAGAATTCATATATTTTTGCCCATTTTTTGAAAAACAATTATCATATTTTGGAAACAACAGTGAAGGGAGATCATCATTATGTTCTGGTGACCCATAAGGGTCATGAATATAATATTTCTCTCTATAATAGAGAGTATTATTAGTATATTTTGATATCTAATTAGGATAAGGACCACATTTACACTCCTACTACAAAGAACTATCAATGTATTCCAATGGGAATGCATGAGAAATATTATTTACCCACATCCACTAAAAAGATTCACTAACATACTTTGGAAGAAATATAAGAGGAATATATTCTTACTCATACCCTACACAAAATGAACCATTGAAATACTCTACCAAAAAATAAAAAGAAGGCATATATTCCAACCAATCTAAATAAGATTGTTAAAATACTTCAGTGGAAACTCAAGAAAATACTTATATTTCTACCCTAATTAATTCGTGTGTCCTTGAGGCTCTCTAGAATCTCATAGAAACAACCCAAGGATATGAAAAATCCTCATTAGGAGAAGAATGTAGTCTTACCTATGGAATTACTCCCCATAGTACCACCTTCATCTATTCTGGAATATCTCCCTAGAGAATATTTTGTGAAATTCCACCCCCAAAAAACATAGAAATTGATCATAGGGATTCATCCTATGAAACTCCCTATGAAGATCCTACTAGAAGTATCATCCTATCCTGACAATAATTTTATCCCCTTATAATAACATCGCTAACGGTGCTTTCATTTTAGGAAGCACTTGGGAGGTTGAATCCAACTATACCAAAAACATCATCATTAATCAGTGACATCCCATGCCAACCAAAGGATAATACAAAGATATGAACATAATCAAGTGAACTAGATCCTATTAATAAAGTAATCAAAAAGTCAACTTTATAGTCAGATCAAGTAAAGGAATGTATCTCATATGATGAAGAAAACACCATGGTCGTGTGGAAGGAACTAGTTGAGCTTAATATACCAATGATGTTTTATCCCTTAGACGAGTTATTTTTTTTTTACATTTTTTCAAAAAAAAAATTTAAAAATACATCGAGGTTTAAAATATTTTTTTTTACATCCTAAAGGCGGCACATGGTGTGCCTCCTTTGGTTCGGTTTCCGCCGGGCCAAAGGCGGTTCTCCAGGAACCGCCTTGCACCATTGGGGAAACGAAAGGCGGCACACCAGTGTCCGCCTTTCGATATTGTTTCTGCGAAAGGTGACTTCGGAAGAGCCGCCTTTCGTGTTTTAAATGGCCGAAGGCGGCTTCCCAGTTGCCACCTTCGCCAAAAATATCCCTATAAAAGGGAGCCGCCCCACCCACCCTTCCTCACTCACAAATCCCTCTTCTCTCTAAAATTTTGAGAGCTCCTCTCTCTAAGTTGAGTTTTCCTTCGTGGTGCTTCTGGAGACGCAAAGAGTACAAGATTTTTGTGTCAAGCTTCATTTAGAGGTATTTTTTTTATTTTAAAGTTATTTATTTATTTAATTGTAATTAGTTAATTTTAAATATTTAAGTATGTTGTAGTAGTTATTTAAAGAAAAGAAATAAATAGTTATATTATTAATGTTTTAATTAGTTAATATTTAATGTTAGATTAAGGTATATGTAATTTAATATTATTAATGAATGATGATGAGGGATAAATTATTTAATGTCAGATTAAAGTATGTATAATATAATATTATTAATGAATGATAATTAGGGATAATAATAATTTATTAATATTTTAGAGATAATCATAGACTAATTAGATGATGATTAAGGAATAATTAAGTCATTATTAAAGGGGTAATTAACCATGGATGATTAATTAAGGAATGTTTAAGGGGTGATTAAGTGATGATTAAGGGATGATTAAGGGGTCATTAAGGTAATTAAGGAATGATTAATTGATGATTAAGGGGTAATTAAGGAGTGATTAAGGGGTGATTAACTAATGATTAAGGGGTAATTAAGGAATGATTAAGTGATGATTAAGGGGTAGTTAAGGAGTGATTAAGGGGTGATTAAGGGGTAATTAAGGAATGTTTTAGGGGCGATTAAGTAACGATTAAGGGGTGATTAACTAACGATTATGGGGTGATTAAGTTGTCATTAACTAATGATTAAGGAATGATTAGGGGATGGTTAAAGGGTAATTAAGGAATGTTTAAGGGGTGATTAACTAACGATTAAGGGGGTGATTAAGGGGTCATTAACTAATTAAGGGGTAATTAAGTAATGAAGGGGTAATTAAGGAATGAAGGGGTAATTAAGGAGTGATTAAGGGGTTAAGGGGATGATTAAGGGGTAATTAAGGAATGATTAAGTGATGATTAAGGGGTAATTAAGGAATGTTTAAGGGGTGATTAAGGGGTAATAAAGGAATGTTTAAGGGGTGATTAACTAATGATTAAGGGGTAATTAAGGAGTGATTAAGGGGTGATTAAGGGGTCATTAACTAATGATTAAGGAGTGATTAAGGGGTGATTAAGGGGTAATTAAGGAATGTTTTAGGGGTGATTAAGTAACGATTAAGGGGTGATTAACTAACGATTAAGGGGTGATTAAGGGGTCATTAACTAATGATTAAGGAATGATTAGGGGATGGTTAAGAGGTAATTAAGGAATGTTTACATGATGATTAAGGGGTAATTAAGGAATGTTTAAGGGGTGATTAACTAACGATTAAGGAATGATTAGGGGATGATTAAGGGGTAATTAAGGAATGTTTAAGGGGTGATTAACTAACGATTAATGGGTGAATAAGGGGTGATTAAATAGGGATGATTAGGGGATGATTAAGGGTTCATTAACTAACGACTAAGGGGTGATTAACTATGTCGCATGACTGATCCAGAGGAGGAAGAGGTTGCTAGTTTATCTGTGATCCATGCTGCTTTGGAGGAGACGATGCTGATTTGTCGATCTATTCATGAAAGTATCATCCATCCTAGACCCCAGAGACATGATGTTCCTGCTCAAGAACATGATGCTCCTATCCCAGGAGATGAGGGTCCTACTCAGGAACCTGCAGCAGCAGCTGGTGTTGTTCCCCAGCGACGACAACGGTGACGGAGACCGCGTCCTGCTGCACGTGAGCCCTCACCTATTCCAGAGGCACAGGTCGGTGCTCTATCAGTCCAGCCTGACCTGTCTGGGTTTGTGCAGTAGGATGCAGCATGGGATCCATCTTTTTTGACCGAATATCCACAGTATTCGCCAGATATTTATTTTCCAGGGATTTATCAGGGGTCATCTCCCATGCCGCCATCTTTCATACCAGATCCTTCACAGCCTATATGGTTTCCCGAGGGTATGATGACAACCCCTTCTACTTACGTAGTGGGAGAAGGATCTCTTGCACACGATGACATCCCTCCGACACCTCCTTCCATGCAGACTATGACAGAGGATCCCGTGATTGATGTTCCAGTGCCCGAAGATCATCCCTCTCCAGGTCATCATACTCCATCCCAGCATGGAACACGTCGCTCTCGATATGGACGTACCATTCACACACCACCTTGTGGGACAGAGCCTCACCATAGACACTGACATTACTTCTTCATGTAAGGTGAGATGAGAAGGGAGGTATTATACCATCAGGAAGAGAGATTCTAGAAATGTGAAATGCTATGACAAACCTTTAGATGAAATGTGTCAGTTCCCCACTAGATGTGCATGTTCCTTCAAAATTTTCAGGCTGGAGATAATCCACCTTAAGTTTCACATAGCCTTATGTCTTCCATGTATTAATGTCAAACACTTCAACCAATTTGTTTACTTTATGGGGAAGTAAAACCTCATTCCTTTGAATATGCACATTACCATGAACATATAAAATCATCATTTTGCAAGAAAAACTACTAATCTCATGTTCACTGAAATACCCCTTAACGTAAGAATGATACAAATAGTGTAAGTACCCAATAGCAAGATTCTAATCCATTTTGACTGGGCTATGTGGAATCATTGGTGTTTTCATCTGATTAATAATTTAAAAGGTTTCAAAACCACCTTTCTAAAACTCAAAAATGTTTCAAGTAAGTGACTTTGAAAGCCCATAAAATATAAATCATAAGATCTATTGAAATGAAACTTAAAACATGGATTAAACATATAATAAGTAAATGAAAATAAAAACCATTTCTTAAAAATTGCTGATGAAATACAATTATAAGCTTTCAAAAATACTTCTTTCAACTCAAAAATATTTCAGATATGAGACTTTGAAAGCCTATAAAATATAAACTTAATGACTCATATAAATGAAACTTAGAACATAGATTAAACATATAAGAAGTAGTAGAAAAGTAATTAGTTAATTCTGGTGAGGGGGAAAACTGTTAGACCCTGGAATTGAAGGATAATGGTGATGATAAGGAAACATCAACCCCCACGCCCACCCCTTCCACCCATTCAACCAACTTCAGTAACTCCTATAGAAGTAGCTTTTCAAAAAAAAAATGAAATGTCACCCCACCACAGCTTCCTACATCCATATTAACCCCCCAATTCAGTTTCATTAAATGTGGACAGCCCCCATTTTTACCAAAGTGAATGATGCACTATTAAACCACCACTTTCAACCCCCGCCTCAAAAATACAAAATGCTTTGAGGGATGAGAAATGATTCGACGCATTTCAAATGGCACACATTGGTAATGATCTCAAGTCAGGAGACCATTACATAAGTATGTAGATAGGAACATCCAATAACACCCAAACATGTGGTGTTTCTATTGGATGTTCTATCCTCATGATCTCACTACTAGAGATCACCAAGTGTGAACTTCATGAGAATAAGTCTCAATACATATGAGTCTCTAACACCTGATAGTCAAACATCTACTTTTCTGATTATTAAGATGTGTCTAGACCATGGTACATATATTTATGATTAATTTCATGGTATCTTGAGGTTCTCATTATATCCTGGGATATTCTGTAACCTTTTTATGTGATAACTAATCTATGGACATTACCATTTCAATAGTGTACGCAGAAAATTATACCCTATAATGGTAAGAAAATATCATGTATATCTAACTGTACACATGATATGGTAATAAAAAGTACTACATAGTTGGTTATAGGGAACCCACTATTACAACACTCCCACTTGCACTAGATACAACTTGCTAACCATGATTTTTAGCTCTCACATGATTAAAATCATGTTTCTGGTGAGTCACAGCTTTAGTTTTTGGGCCTGCCATGATTCTATTATGTGGTTATTATATTATATGTGACCTCATATCCTTGAGTAAAACTTCTCAGGAGATGTTATCCTTGAGTATATCCTTTTTTACACTATCATAACTCGATATCTTGTATAGTAAGAATATCATAATTTACATTATGATAATACTTTACTAACTAGGTGTGATTCCAAGAACTAGAACAAATTATTGTGTTTAAATACTTCTTAGCTACCTCAAAAGCTGAAACGTACTCGATATTTGTAGGTATGGATACCACTATCTTACACAAGCTTGTCTCATTAATCACTTTATCCTAACAATGATATTAGATCACATGGATCTAAGGAAGACTAGTTTGTTTCCCCTAAAAACTAGTATCATTTCTTCTCTATGTACCAGGTGCATATCCTTTGTACTTTACCAAGTATAATAAAATAGTTTTGATTGACTCACTTGTATTTTTCCTAGATATAAACGATATCTACCTACTATAAAGTATATCCTGTAAATATCAATTCTTGTATATATCATGGCATACGTGATCAAACCATCTCTAAAGCGTATGGTACTCAATTCACCACTTTAATCTCCTACTATATCCTAGGAACATCAACCTGGATAGATTATTCCATGTGACATTGGTAATAACTCTAACTTGAATTATTCTAACTTGTATTTTTCAATACCATGTCACTATATGTACGATTGACTAGGTCCAAGAAACATTTAGATCTACCTTAGTAGATCCTATTCCCTAGAACTTAGGTTGATAATTTAAGTCAATAACTAGAGAATATATTACTTCATCATGGTCTTAACTAACTATAAGACCAATAATTTTTTCCATATGTTTTCAAACATATTTTACTTGGAAAACAATGGTGCTCCCACTAACCTCTGGTAAACACATGGAAATAATTAATTCCAAATGAATATTCTATGATTTTGTTTCTTACCTAAATCCTAAAATGGGTTTTATTAACTTGAAAATTTTATTATCATTCTAGGTCATGACCATCCCCTCCTAGTTGTGTCATATTGACACCTTCCATGATTGGTGGTCATGATATCCAATGCTTAATAAAATGATCAAAGAAAGTAGTTATGAAAAGTAAAATTTTAAGGTATTTAGGTACAAAAACTTGGTATAACCAATCGATACTTATTGGTATCATGGTTACACCACCCTTGTATCATGTTGCTTGAATACCCACTATAGTATTTAAAAAATTATAAGCTCCTTTTCATTTTGATACATGGATTCCATTATTGAATTTTAATTGATATTTCCAATCTTACCTAATTTACACATACTACTTACTTGTATAAAATATTATTCACAATGAATAAAGGATCATCAGACGTGTTAAATAAAAAACTATCACCATGGTTTTATCCTTCTTATGCAGTATGCGTCTCTGGAACATTCATATTCCACATGCACTTGTGGAACTAGTTCCTATTCCAACTATTTATGCATCTATGGCATTGACTAAACCCAAGTTAATTTGGATCCCAATATCTCTAATAGAGATGTGCACCATTATATAGAAGTATAGTATATCACTTTATTATTTATTTTCTATATTATGGATTTATCTAATATCCTAAGAAACTATTAGGATAATAACAACTAATGCACAGTATGTTTTTCTTAATGAAATTTTGTTTATAACCTAACAAAATCTTTGTATCTAAACACATATACTATGAAATAATTGATTTTTATCATACTATATCTCATATGATAACCATTTTTCATTATATATGGAATATGTTTATGGGATATCATCATTATTTGTGAATCACATCATGAAATATAATGAAAGTTTCTACAAATTGCTACATTTATACTATTTACATCATAACTATGATGCATAAAATGTATTTTTGGGGATTTCTTCATGCCAATTTTTATTGATCAATGTTAAAATTTAAGACTTAATCATTGATCATATTTATTAACATCAATGTTTTGATGTATATAAGGTAATGTATGTTTAGGAATTACTATAAGCTACATTATTTTGATCGATGATTACTTGGTCAAGATATTCTTTGGTATGCCAGCCTGAAGCAACTCATATATTCTGACCATGCATATACCATAATTTACTATTATATTCCTTAATGAATTAAATGAATCTAATTAATTATATTTACCACTATCTAACCCTTGGAATTGTTCACTCTCAATTTTTGAACAAATTCCAATATCCTTATGGATAACCTTTATTTCTAAAGGTTCCTTTTTCTAAAACTATGTATATATGTCAATAATACCAAATGTGTTTAGCTCGGAAGAGTGTAAATACCAAACTGGGTATATCCTATATGTTTAATTTTAGTTTTTCTTGAAAAATATTTATCTTTCCACAGCTGGGTAAATAAGTCTTACATTTTATATTCATCAGACATTTCCTACGATTCATGTATTACTGAACTATTGGTTGATTATTTGACACCAAAAATAACATTTATTATAGAACCTATAATAATGTCTCCTTATGTCCAAATGACACGTGAGATGAAATTTTTAGTTATAATCAATAATAGTTATACAAGAATCATTCACTTGTCAATATAGAATCCATATACTTGTCATTACTGACTTAGAAATCACCCTTTATCAACTGCTTGGAGAATACACCTGACTTTTAGTAATGTTTCTATACTTGGTTACTTTATTTAAATACACATATGTAAAAGGCATGTTTTATTTAATACCCAAGAAGTAAAATTGAAACATTACTTTTATATTGATGAATATACCTGAAGAAGAAGCGGGTACTTTCTTATTTAATTAAGTTAATTTCCTTTAAACTTCTATAGAATTGTTTCATGTTATGCAATGAAAATAACCTCCTATTAATATCCAACCTCATTAAAGGACGTTGTGAATTTCATTTTGGAATTTCTTTCCATTAAACTTTTCACATTTTATTTCGATATTTTCTCCATAATAATTAAATATGAATTAGTCTTTTATATTTTTATTTACTTGAAGAACCTTACCTAAAAGGTAATTAATAATTTTACTCCAAAATGTTTGTTTTTTAACCTAAAACAAAACTTGAGTAAAAGGGTGAAAATTATATGAGAAATGGATTCATTGAAATATCATGATCCATATTTAAATTTACACATGTCCAGTGTAAACATCACCTTAGTTACATCTTTCTTCACTTTCTCCTTGAAAACTGCTCGGAGATGATACTTCATGTTATATCATTCATGTCCTAATGTAGTGATCACAACTAGCATCGAATGTTGATGATAGAATTATGAAATAACCAACATATGCTTAACAAATTAGTATCATGTAATCATATTTATCACCCTATCTTCCTGAGGTATCTTAATAGGTATTGGATACACTAGCACCTTCAATTTCTCATACCGTAGTATAGTGTGAAAGCACCTATACTACACTTGGAAACTTGTGATAGTGTGAAAATTAACTTTTTTTATTATATATCACAATATTTATTGTGGTATAACTTTCTATTTTATATAAAAATAAAATTTAGTAGATTAGTACTTTTTATCTTGATTGCTGATTTAGACATTGATGATTCATTAATTAAATCATTAAATATCTCCCACCATTTTATCAAATTCTAGGAACCCTTTGTTATAGAATTAGAATACTTTGTTTCTTGAGTATTCTAATGTCAAATATCCCTAAACCTCCCCTCATAGTCTAAAATATTTGGTTACGCCACTACTTGGGGGGTTCAAGGTAGGCGTTTGGCTGGCCAACTACATTAACTCATAGTTCCTTAATCTGTTGAGTGAAGTATCAACTTCTCAAATCATAACTTGATTTACTCAAAACTTGCCTATAAAATGACATCAAGTTATCTTTGGATAATCCTTACTACCACTTTAGTTGATTCATCCCACCACTCTCATATGAACTCCTTGGTAGAAATAGGCACCCTCAACTTTAGTTGAAAAGCACTCCGAATGCCTGATTTTGTCCAAATTTGAATTATGGAATATGGTTACATCTTAATATTTATTTGATAGTTTTATTATTTTTAAATGATGAAAGAAATCATTTTCAATTTTATAAGCATGTACTATATGATCATACTCATAACTGACCATGCAATAGAAATTATCCATTTCATCACATGTTCATTTTATCTGTACATACTTGTTTATTATTTTATGTGATCATGCATAAACTACACATTTATAAAATAATAAACCATAAAAAAATAAAATGAAGACATGATCATGATACAATACTAATGGTCAGTCCGTTGAGTGAAAAATGTATCAACCTAGACCCTAGGGGTAATACCTGGAGTTGCATCGCTTGCGACTCTAGTTGTAGCACACGCCCATCCAAATCGTCAAACTCATGTATAGTGTGTCACCATAACTTGGCACGAAGTTCCTCAATACTCATCTTTTTCATTATAAAAAAAATATTTACTCACTGGTGAGGGGGTCTTAAAAGTATAAAATACAACTCTAAATTGGATACACGGGCCGTTATACATATAATGATGCTTATAAAATACATAGATCATTATTTAATTAAACTAATTATTACAAATAACCATTTCAATAATTAAATAAATTAAACATTCACTAGACATGCATTGGTTAGTCTTAGGCTCATGATTAGTCTTATATGCATTAAACTCTTTTATTAAATTAAATGCAGAAATTAAAAAGTAAACTTGCATTAAAATTATTCTCCAAGGGCATTTTATTTAATTAAAATTCACTCTTATTTTAATTCAATAATTTTTTTCATTTAGTCCAATCGATTAATTTAATTTTAAAACCAAAAATTAAATTAATTAATTAATTTAATTTAACTCCTAAATTAAATTAATTTATCCTATAGTGCTAATTTTAAACCAAAAATTAATATTTTATTAATTTAACTTAAAACCAAAATTAAATTAATTACTTAAATTAATTTTTAATTATAAAAATTAGTAGGACACAAAAAATCATGAGCAAGGCCTTTGTGGGTCGGGCTAAACCCACTTAGGCTCATTCTGGGCCTAGAAAACCCCGTCCAGGGGCGTTCTAGGCCTGACCGGTCCACCCAGACCCGTTTCGGGTTGTGTAGAACTATCTTATATTTTTAGGGGAAGATTTTTTTGGTCTATAAGTGAAAAAAGGGAGTGTCTCACTGGGCACCAAGGCCCTCTGGTGGTGTGAGTAAATAGGGCAGTGGTTGGAGATGGATTTTTTATAAAGGCTCTCACCACAGGAGGTGGTCTGACGGGGATCACAGCGGTTGTAGGAGAGAAATGATAGACGATGGCTATCGTGGGTTGAGGTGGACTAGTGAATGGTCGGGCGAGGTGGATCTCGTCAGATCTTAGAGTGGTTGGGTGTTGCGCTCAATGAGGAGGTGCACTGGTGGGGTGGCCTACGAATTTGGATGGTGGAGAGGTTGGCTACAGTGGTGGTCTAAAGAGGAAACAAAATGAGGCAATATGTGAGGTAGTTTGGGCTGGTGGAAGTGAAATTCGTTGTTTGAGTTGGTCAAGCGTCTTCATCCAAAGGGGTGGTGCGAGTCGATGAGGCTCGCCGAACAGCCACATAGGGGAAGTTGGGGTGCACTGATCAGTGGTTCTCAAACTAGGGAGGTCGGTAGAAGGTTGTCTATGCATTATAGGAGACCAGGTAGGATGGGGGTGGTGCACATAGTTGAAAAAATATTCCTTTGGAAGATTTGGTTTGTTTTTCTTTTTTCCCTCTTTTAGAAAAAAAATGCGGCACCCCTTTTAAATATTTTTTTTGGCAGGTGGCTGACCTGGAAAGAAACACCCACCACCCAACTTTTTTTTCTAAACCCTATCATTTAGATTAGAAAAAAATAATATTATTATTATAATAAAATTATTATGATAATAAAAACAATTTTCACCTCAATGGAAAAAACTATTTAGATGATATCCAATTTGGACAGTGTTCAGCTTCATCGGTAAGACCTTCGTGTTATTATAACATATATATTAAAATTAAAAGTTCTTCAAAAATTAACCTAAAAACCATAAATTTCAATCTGTATATAAAACTTTATATGGACATAACTTAATCATATGATGTCGGATTTAATCTTCAATAGCGGTGTCGGGATAGGAATGAATCCCTCTATTAAACTTAATGAAAATTTAACTTTTTTTCTTAGATTTTAATCTTCATGCATCCCTATTATTCTAATTAAAGGTACCGAGCACGCAGAAAAATCCCCAAAAGGATGGATTTTAAAAAAAATCATTGACAATCGATATTACATTGTCATCGTCAATGAAACAATGCCCGATATAAGCCGAGGATCCTATGAGAAGAGTTTTAAGCACAAAACAAAAACTATAAAATACTTGGATAGATATGAATTCACACTCTACATCTTCTCATCATCAACAATTGATGCTCAAAGAATCCGAAGAAGAATTCCTCTAGATCATCCATACATACTTCAAGAAATTTTGGGAGCACTGATCGTCAAAATCCAGATGCTCGCGCGGAGATCCGATGAAGCCTTTGATGCTCTTATAATCACTACAACACCTTGCTTATGATGCATGAGAGCGATCTTGATCTGGTGACTTGGATACAAAGCTTCTCTCTCTAGGATTTGAGAGAGAAGAAGAAGATATAGAACCACTCACCTAAGAGAAATTAATAGTAATCATTGAATGTCTCTCCTTCTCTATATATAGTGTGTTAAGGAATTACCTAGAAAGACTCTATAGCCCTAGAATAATTAACACACTATATAAAAAATATTATGACTACTATAATGAGTCATAAATATCAATTATATTACTATCACATTTTTTAATAAAATAAATATATTATGTGATAATACCTGAAGCATAAACTTGTCATTCTCGCAAATATTAAATGAACCTTTAATACCAAGAAAATCAGGAGGCAGGCGAACCTGCTCCTTTAAAAAAAATTATTTCTTTATTTGGTGATTGTATTTCCTTGGAAAAAACCTGAACCCCAATGGTGGGTCCCACCATGTCCTATATAACTATTCAATTGAATAGGGTATATTTTTTAATACGCTATTGTGTGTAACCCTCTAGGCCCTTATCTCGATAGTAGTGAAGATTATTCATGGACCAAGAGTGAGATCTATCAACCCATCATGTCTTCTAAAGAGATAAGAATGGTCATAGTAACAACAACCAGCCTATGAACTTTCATTGTGTAATATAATCTCTTTGTATTTAGATATCTCATAAAGCAGGATGCACACCCGTGTCATCATCCTTTTCTTGATTTATTATTTATTGATCTAACTGGACATATTGAAGGACCTAAAAACACCATGAGAGGGGAGGGGGAATCAAGGTGTCAACTTTTTCTTCTTAAAGTGATGAATATTTTTCCCACATTGGTAGGTACCTATTAAACCTCACTGATTAGAACCTGCAGTAAACAAACAATCACATGCAAAGAGAAGACACGTCAATTTTACTTGGTTCACCACTAAGGGATAGTCCAAGGAGTATACATCAATAGTGTTTTGGTCATACCAAAGTCCACTATTATTCACTAGTTGTGGAATAAAATTTTTTAGGCGTAGTCACTCTATGATAGGCACACAACCTTTACAAGATTTTAGGGATAGCACATTGCATCCCTTGGAACACTTTCATTGATTCCCCCTAGCACACTACTTTTTGAGAAGTCTTACTTGGTTTATCTACTTTAAGGTCTCTTCAATAGATTAGCATTGAATTATTTGTATATAAATGGAATGAGACTCTAATTTCACTGTTGTCCTAAATTAATGCACTTGAAAGCACTGATCAAGAAGACCAAATATCAAAAACTTGTTAGAAGATCAACACTGCACTTGCACGTAACACCTATTATTACATGAAGGTTATGTAATTATCGCACAATATTACTTTTTCCCAACCCATATCTTTCGCAAAACCACACCATGGGGTTCACTTGGTCCTGATTGACTAAAGGATCACCTTTCATGAAAGATTTACTAGGTGTGAATCTTCCGCATGAAAATCTTTCACATGGTAGATCTACCAGATCTTAATTGTAAAATGTTCTTTCTTTTGAATGGGGGTAACTACCTATTTATAGGCCTTAATGACCCTGTGTTTAAGATTCTCAACAAGTGTGTAAAACCATTTTTGACATCACATTGGGTGTGTGTCTCTTTCACGCAACTTCATTTTTCATGCATATTTAAAACTTGCGAGTGCTTTTTCCCTAATCCATATTTTAATATGATGATACCGAAACATTACTTGTACACAAATTTCTAAACCATATTCAAAATTGTGCACAACTCCCTTTTTCAAAAACACTCTTCTCCATTCTATAATTTTTGGACCCAAAAATTTGGCAAACACTGGGAAACGATGCCATCTTCAACATTGTTTTTAGAATGAATTGCAAAGATCCCTTTCCTTAAAAACTCCCTAATCTTCCATATAAGGATTGAAAACAAACAAAAAACATACTCCATTTACATTAAAGACCAGCCTTGTTTCCAAAAAATATTTACCCTTAACTACCATCCTGATTAACCTAGCCCAATATATATTACTTCCTTAACCTGGAAGGGATAAATCCTTTATTAACCATTCAACCAATGTCATACCACCAATTATGCACCCAACACAAGCTACCTTGCCATGATTTAATTATCATGGTTTTTTCTTTGCATCAAATTATGCAATCAAATGGCACACATTGGTAATGATCTCAAGTCATAAGACCATTACATAAGTCTGTAGATGGGAACATCCAATGACACCCAAACATGTGGTGTTTCTATTGGCTGGTTTGTCCTCCTAATCTCACTAATAGAGATCACCAATTTTGAACTTCATGAGAATAATACTCAATACATATGAGTCTCTAACACCTGATAGTCAAACATCTACTTTTTAATCAGTAATATTTATCTAGACCGTAGTACATATATTTAAGATTAATGTTATGGTATCTCAAGGTTCTCATTATAGCATGGGATCTTATATAACCTTTTTATATGACAATTAAACTATGGACATTACCATTTAAATAGTGGGTGTAGAAAATTATACACTATAATGGTAATAAAACATCATGTATATCTAACTGTACACATGATATGGTAATCAAAAGTACTGTGTAGTTGGGTCTAGGTTACCCACTATTACAATATCACTCATGATTATAAGAAAACCACTTAGAGAGTTCGTACCTAGAAATCCAAAGTATCACTCCTGGTGTGTCAATTAGGGTCTAACCAAGAATAGGGAGTCCATCCATGGAATCCTTAAATTAGGAACCGTGTTCTCTCCCGGCCCGCAACAGGAAATCCATAGCAACAAGGAACATCATATGACAAGGAATCTGTATATAATTACATGCCATAAACTAACCCATATATGCATTTAATTATGACTACCATCACACAATTTATATGGAAAAGTACAAGGAATAACATATGTATAAGTAAATTTCATCAATGACATTTCAATAGCCTAATATAGTAATCTTGAACAAGCATAACATTCAATTCAAGCCACCCAACTATGTAATAAATTATAATCACATGGAATTTTACAATGAGATCAAGGTACAAGTCACATATCATGGAATAAATGGAAGAAATTTCATAATTCAATAACCATAGGCACCCAAACAAAATGAAAAATAAATTAAGAATAAGCATTCAATATTTAAATCATGGGAATAAAGCTCAAGGACAACCATTTATTTCAATTAAAATTAATTAACTAAATCATTTAACTAAGTAGAAACTCATACTTGGTTGTTAACCATTTAAGGAATAGGTGATAGGAAATTGAGGATGGTCACACCCAAAGGAGTGTTCATGATGAGGAAAATGACCATAGATTGGTCTTTTCATTAGGTTAGGTCACATAGGTCATGGAAAAAAACTTAAATTGATTTATTAAGCAAGAATGAAATTCCATTGGAAGGGTTTGTCATGTGGCCCAATAGTGTGTCATTTAAAATGTAATGAAATGATGGGAAAGAGCCTAGACCACCCATCTAGACATAGTAGTGCTCTACTCATCCCTTTTTTAGGCTTGATTTGACCTAGAATAGAAGAAATCAAAGGATTTATCAAACACCCCAAAAATAGGGAAAATGTTTTCACACCAAAATTGCATAATGGATGGAGGAGGAACCTTGAAATATAAGAGTTAAAAAGGAAGATCTTACCAAGGTGGATCCAATGCTTCTAATAGTGAGTGATTCATAATTCATTTGATGGAGATAGATCAAAACCCCATAGAGAGGGAGGAGGAGCTCCACGCATAAAGGGGAGAGGAAAAAACCACTAGAGGAATAAGTGGGAAAGAAAAGAAGGATTTAAAATCATTAAATAGGGTTTTAAAATCATTAAAGAGGGATAATTTTGTAATTTCACCCACATTTTACATTGTGCGCGGTTTGGCCACATGATTTCCAAACTATGTGCAAATTTTGTGCTATTCACTATTTCAAAGGGTAATAGCGCACAGTTAGGTGAGTGGTTTGGATAATCATGTGCAAAATGTGTGAAACTGATCTATCCAAAAAATTGCAGGTGGTCACATGATCGTGTGCCTTGGGTCACATGGTTGTAGGATAAATTTTTGGACCCTAGGTTCCCACTATCTCCTACCACATGGTTTAGGTAAACTGTGTGTTTTGGGATGCACAGTTTTCTCTAATCATGTTTCCCAATCTACCTCTTACCTTTTTTAGGCTTTGGGATTTGAACAATCCTTGAACTCACCTGATACCACCTTTAACCATTTAGGCATCCTTAATTTTTATTTTAAAGGAATTTGAACCAAAAATTAAAATATGTGCCTTTGGTAGAAGTCAGTACATTACAACCTCCCCTCCTTAAGACAACTCATCCCCTGGTTTCCCATCTGAGTGTGGTATGACATCATCTATAAGGAGTTACAGCCAATGAATACATACATTAGCCTTCTTCTCCTAGGTCTCATCTTGTACATTCCCATGCTACCATAGCACCCAGACCAAAGGAACTGACCTATGATGGAGAACCTTCATGCTATTATTGATGATATGTATCAGATTCTCCTCAAAGTATGAATTTTTCTCTAACTATATATCCTCAAGATCAAATGAATGAGATGGTTTTAGATGATACTATTGAAGATTAGATATGTGGAAGATGTCTTGTATGGCATGGTACCTCTATGGTGACAACAGTCAATAGGTTTCCATCCCAAATCACTTCACTCTATTGAAGGCCCAATGTATCTAGGTGATAACTTTCTCTGTCTCCTGATTCATCCATGAACCAATCTAGGTGATACCCACAAAAAGACCCAATGTCCCACCTCAAAATCTAGAGGTCTATAGAGATGATTAGTATAAGACTTCTGCCACGACTGAGCTATATCCATATTCTTATGGATTAATTGGACTTTCTCTAAAGTCTCCTGAATGAGATGAGGAACCATTAGAGTTGCCTCACCTGCCTCTAGGCAGCATATAGGTGAATGGAATAGTATATTATAAAGGGACTCATATGGAGCCGACTGAATTGTTTCTTGAAAACTATTATTGTATGGAAAATCAACCAATGGAATATGATTTTCCCAAAAACCTAAATAATCAATAATATAGTCTTGTAGAATATCCTCTAACACCTGTATGGTTCAGTCAGACTTTTCATCAGTCTGAGGGTGATATACAGTAATCAGGAGCACCTATGAACCCAGTGCCTTTTGCAACCCTTTCTAGAACTGTGATTTGAATTGGGCATCTTGGTTCAAAACAATATAATGGGGTACCCCATGTAATCATACTATCACTCAGATGTAAAACCTTTATATCTCATCAACATAGAAGGTTTCCCTAATTGGTAAGAAGTATGCAACCTTGGTCAGCCAGTCGATGACCACCTATTATACCGAATCACTGCCTTGAGGAGATCTCAGAAAGTATATAGAATTCCATAATGTCTCTTGTGATCTTACTTTTCCTATTGACAGGTGGATCATCAAGTAATAAAGCTTGTTATTTGCCTCTTCATACCAGGCCACCAATATTGATGGTGAATTTCTTGGTACATATTGGTGGGACTAGGATGAACTACCCATATAGAGGCATGAGACTCCTTTATAATATCTTCTCGTATATATGAAAGCACCCATACATGACCATAGAATATTAGGGTCTCACTCGCATCCACAACCCAACCATAAGGTGGGTTCTCTCATGTGATAATCTCCCTAAAAACAAGGCCCTCATGATCAGATAGCTACCTCATCCAGGCCTACTCTAGAAGGGAGGTTGTAACTGCTAGAGATTCTAGAACTAGCTACCCATATTGTTCCTGAACCTCTAGATGCATCTCAGAGAACAAGGCCATCAATTTCCACTCACTGCTAGCCTCCTTGATGACTTATGTCTGAGTTTTTTGGCTCAAATCATCAACCATGGTGTTACCCTTTCTAGGTGTGTAAGCAAGATCAAAATCAAACGATTGTAGGTATTCACTCCACTTTCACTTCCTTGGATTAAATTCTCACTTGGTGGATATGTATTTGAGACTTTTATGGTCTATGTAAATGACAAACTACTCACCCAAAAAGTAATGATTCCAACATTTCAAAGCATGAACCGCGACTACAAGCTCAATATCATGTGTAGGGTAATTCTGCTCATGAGACCTCAGTTGGTAGGACTCATATGCCACGAATCAGTCACCTTGCATCAAAATTACACCAATATCAATTCCTGAAGCATCACAATAAACTGTATAAATTCTACCTAACTCTAAGAGAATCATAATTGGCATTGAAGTGGGTCTTCCCTTTAATTCTTGAAAAGTTGTCTCACAAGATTCAGACCATAGGAACTGTACACCCGTCTTAGTCAAGGCCTAAAGAGGCACTACTAAGAGTGAGAAGTCCTGAATAAAATGACTATAATACCCAGCCATCCCTAATAAGTTGCATATATTGAACATGTTCTTGGGTTGCTCCTAGGAGACCACGACACTCACCTTCTTTGGTTTGACTAATACTCCTGCCTCGGATATGATATGACCCAAGAAGTAAACCTTGTTGATCTAAAAGTGACATTTACTGAGCTTCACATATAGATGGTTCTCTTTTAGTTTACTCAGCATGATCTCAAAATTATTGTCATAGTCGTGTCTGGTGTGAGATTACACTAAGATATCATCTATTAAGACTACCATTAAGGAATCACGATGTGGGTGGAAACCCTGATTCACTATATCCATGAAAACTACTATGATGTTTATCAAAATGAACGGAATAACCAAATACTCGTACAAGACATACCTACTCTATAATGTTGTACATGGTATATATGATTACCTCACATGAACCTTATGGTAGAACGACCTCAAATATATCTTGTATAAAACTATTACTCCTCGGATCTGGTCGAAGAGGTCATCTGTTTGAGGCAGTGGATACATATTCTTCACCATAAGCTAGTTCAATCAGCGATAATCCACACACTACCTGAGGGTACTGTCTTCCTTCTTGGAAAAAAAGGACCAGTGAACCCCATAGTGATGTGTTGGTTCTAATAAATCCCTTATCCTCAATATCTTCAGGCTGCTTCTTGAGTTCCTAGAGATCCATAGGTTCCATCATATATGGAGGATTGGACACTGGTTCCACACTTGGCACTAGATCTATGGTGAAATAAATCTCCCTCTCATGTGGTAAGCCAGAGAAATATTCAGGGAAGACATCCCTGAAATGATCTACCATGGGAGGAAAATCCACAAGTTGTATTCACTGATTGCTCATAAATAGACTAGCCAACTGTGTTGTCACTCCACCAATCCTAATTTAGTTGGTTCTAGATCGACTCACCTAAATATTCCACTCACCCTTATGAATATATGTGTTCCCCTAGGTTGGTTTCAAAGATACCTAATGGTGATTACAATCCACCTCATCTCAATAAGGCATGAGCCAATCCATACTGAGACTAACATTGAACCCGTTCATCTCAAGGACGAAGAAATTCTATAGAAAATGGTACCCATCTATCTATAGGGGGAACTCCTTGTACTAGAGAATACCCTGTAATCTAACTACTAATAGTGTATCAATGTTCATAACACCACCAGTTCATTCTATCACTAGTCCTAAGCTTACCATAGTCACAGTAGTTAGAAAATAGTGTAATTCACCTATATAAAAAGGGTTGAAACTAAAGTAGAGGCTACTAGAATAGTACCTATAACTGTACATGGACCTGGACTCTGCTCCTCTGGTGCTAGTTTCACTGAATACATATGGCATGAACCGCGACTCTAAGATACTACTTGACTAGCCTAAGTAGATCCACTATGAAAACACTGAAGCTTTGAGGCCTGATGGACTTGGCCATGACCACTACCACTACCACCTCGGCTTGATCAGATGCTAGAGAACCAACTCCCAGCCTGTCATGGATTTGAAGATCCTATACCAAATAGAGGTTCTAGTATGGATCCCCTCTCACTAAATTCTAGAGGAAAATAATGGCATAAGTGCTAAAGGTAACCCATTCTGCCACAAGCTCAACACTCGATTGGGTTCGTCATGCATTGGGGTTTCTTATGGACCAGCCTTACACATTGGTGACATGCTATTTAATCATCACATGTCACCTAGCTGGCATCTCCCCCATGTGAACCCTTGAAACGAAAATTTCTATTTCTAGAAGATTCGTCGCCCTATCTCAAAACTGAACTGCCCCAGCTCACATTTCCAGCTTCTCTGATATTTTTTTCCATAATAAGGGTTTGGTTTACTATATCTATAACGGTCATCAAAAAAATAAAATTCACCTAAAAGTGGACGACATTACCAATACCATCATCAAAGCATCTCACACTTTTCAAATTGTCACCATTCAGAGATGGAGTGAAATGTTTCAGCTCAGTAAAGTGATCAGAATACTCTAGTACGGTTATAGAGCCCTACTAAAGATTCATGAACTCCTGGGAACGATCCGCTCTTAGATTCTATGGAAATAAGTGATCAAAGAAATCCATCTAGAAGTCTTCCTATATAATACCTCGATAACACTCAGACTAAGACATGACATCCCACCAGTGTTCAGAGGAGTCACATATCATATAGGTAGTGATATTGAACCTCCTCCCTAGAGGTGTCTAAAGATGGTTTAAGATAGCTACCATGGACTCAATACGTGATTATGAATCATGATGTCTTTCATCCCCTGAGAAGGTGGGAGGATTCTTCTGCTAGAAGTATTTAGGGTCTTTTATTCCATTGAAAGGGTAGGTCGAGGTGCACCCTGAAATGATTGCATGAACTGTAAGAAGATATCAGGGAACTAGGCATTGGAACCCAGTGGAGGATCTGGAGGAGGTGCCTTAGGTGTCACTATAGGAGGGATCATGGGTGTCTCAGGGACCACAACCTCTTAAGTATGCTCATCTCCACTTTCTGGTTATACATCACAATGTCATCATGGTGGAATAACTCTACAAACACCAAACATGTACCTCGAACAAGATTCTATAACAGATATGTAAATATATAAATAAGTAAAAGTATAAATCCTTCCTATAAGCATGCCACAACCCTTAGCCTACTCTAGGAGCTAGGTATAGCTGATAAGAATGAGGCACATAAGGAACATAGGGGACATAATCTACATCACACTACTAAGGTCGGGTTAGGATACAGTCTCATGTTTCAACATATAAAGTAACCATTTTGATTAAGGTTGTACTCATTTTAAATTAATTTAATTATTTTTATCATGATCCAATTAATTGAATCACCAATTTCAATTCATAAGGGTCTATACACCTTATAAATTGAAGTTTTCACATCAACTAAATTTATCCCGAACTTTACACCAGGAAATGGGTGTGCTTTGATCAGATGAGCTTCCATTAACACTTGCCAATTAAACCCACCAATGTGGAACTATTGGTAAATTGAACCAGTTATTCCATCATAGAGAGTAAAATTACACTGCATGGAATAACTAATAAGGCACATACAATAATCACAAGAAAAATAGGTAATGCTGCAGAAATGTAAATATGGCATGGCATAATGCATGGAATTTTAAGTCCTATTGTGCCTAGCATGATGAATGATTATAATATGACCTCGTATCATTGGGATAGTGTTGAATAGACCATTCAAATAATATCAACATTCATAACAGCACCAAACTACTACTTCATCCATTAGTGAATTCCAGTGAAACAATAACAAGCATAAGAAATTACATTATTTACCCATCCTATGTAATTTTGGTTTCCCCTGTACGTGGGGTAGCTACTCCCAGGCATAGGTTCATAACCAAATTCCATCATCCTAGTATCTCATCTAAATCCAACCAGTAATAAAAAAAGGAAAATAGTCTATGATACCACTTTGTAGCATCTCGCCCTGAGTTCCACTGAACCGTGCCTCAAGACGGTGGGCTACAAGACCTCAAGCATGTCTCACTAAATTCCAAAGGCTGCCAACTAGAAGTAAGGGCCTTGGGTGAGTCTATGGGGAGACTATGCCCTTATATATTAGAATATGTATAGTGGTAAACAATATATAATAAAATAGTGGAAGCATAATAAGAAAACAGACAGTAGTGAAAATAATGAAATAAGTCAAGAAAAATAAATAACCAAGCAGAATCTAAATAACAATAATAGCTAGAAAAATGATAATGATGGTATTTCAAATGTTTATACAAAAATATGAGTGTGGGTGGAAGGGTATACAAGCATATACTACATGATGATGAAATATTCAAAAAGGAAGAAAATAATATAACAAGCATCTCGAGTATAGGCTCAGTCCTTTTCCCCATGCACCATCCAAAAGATGTAAATCAATCAAGCATCAGAAGTCGCACACTTACCTTTATCCATACATGTGATAATGAAACCTACTTGGGTACCAAATGTGCCTGATCAAGTTGTGAGATACAATCTCAGTATGCCAAAACCCGTGGTTTCTAGGTTGATCCATTTCATGCAATAAATAAACGATAGTGTTCCATAATAAATAATTGCATATCAATAAACAGTTTAAAAAAATAACATCAGTTAGGGTCCCTAAATGGACACCCAACCAATACCACCTGCTTCAGCCTAAGACGAATGTCTAGTAAGAGTACCTATTCAAGTCATGACATGCATACATAGACCAATACAATTAAAATAACCATGGTAGAAAAAGATCCCAAGCTTATGCTTTAGCTTGGAGGTCACATTGTCATTTCATCATATAACCATGCTCATAATATAAAAGAAAGACATCACATGTGTATAAGCAATAAATAAATCCATCAAATCCATGGGTGGAGTCTTGATCCCATCTAAGGTGATATAAACAGAATCCCAAGGGTCTCTATAGGAAGATTCGATATAACCAATGTCATCGAGTCCATCCAGGGCAACCCATTAGGCGTCCCTTACATCACTTAATACATGGTGAACTATGATTCTGTACTAAATATCTCATATAGGGGACCAAGTATCACCCTAGGCATGGCATAGCCATCTTTACAATGGGTCCATCCTCAGTTTCTCCCCTAGGGAACCGATGTCACTCACGAGTATAAGAAAACCATCAGGAGGGCCTATACCTAGAAATCCAAAGTATCTATCTTGGTGCGTCAAGTAGATTCCAATCAAGCATAGAGATTCTGTCCATGGAATCCTTAAATTAGGACCCATGTTCTCTCCCAACCCATAGCAAGTGATCCATAGAAACAAGTCACATCATAATACAACGCATCTATATATAATTACATGATATCAACTAACCCAATTATGAAATTAATTCCAATAACCATGGAAAATTTTATATGGAAAATCACAAGTCATAGCATGTGTATAAGAAAATTTCATCAATGAAATTTCAATATCCCAAGCTATTAAGCTTGAAAAAGTATAACATTCAATTCAATCCACGTCATAAATTATAATCACATGGCATTTTACAATGTGATAAAGGTACAAGTCACATATCATAGCATAAATGGAAGCAATGTCATAAGGAAATAACCTTAGGAACCCAACCAAAATATATAATCAATTAAGAATAATAAATTCCATATTTAAATTGTGGGTATAAAGCTAAAGGCTAACCATTTATTCCAATTTAAATTAAATAATTAAATCATTTAACTAAGGAGCAACTCACACTTGGTTGTTAACCATTTAAGGCATAAGCGATAGATCATTGAGGATGGTCACACCCAAAGGGGTGTCCAACAGTGAGTAAAATGACCAAGGATGTGTTTCTCCATGAGTTAAGTTCACATAGGTCATGTAAAACCACTTTAATTAATTTATTAAGCAAGAATTAAACACCACTAGAAGGGTCTGACACGCGGCATAATGGAGTGTCATTTAAAATGTGATGTAATGATGATAAAGAGACCAGACAACCTAATTTGACATAGTAGCACTCCACTCATCTGTTTTTGAGGCTTGAATCAGCCTATAATGGAAGAAATCAAAGGATTTTTAAAACACCCCAAAAATAGGGCCTAAGTCGTCACACCAAAATAGTGCAATGAATCGAGGAAGAACCTTGAAATAGAAGAGTGTAGAAGGAGGATCTAACCAACATGGATCCAACAATTCTAATAGTGAGTGATTCAGACATATTTTCAGGGAGATAGATCAAATCCCCATGGATAGGGAGGAGGATTTCCATGCACAAAGGGGAGAGGAGAAAACCGTTGTAAGGGGAAGTGGAAAAGAAAAGAGGGATTTAAAATCATTAAAGAGGGGTAGTTTTTTAATTTCACCCACATTTTACACTGCACATGGTTTGGCTGTATGGTTTCCAAACTATGCACAAACCATACATAATTTACTGCTTCAAAGGTTCACATTGCATAGTTAGGTGCACAGTTTGGCTAACCGTAGGCAAACTGTGAGAAATTTCCCTTTCTACAAAAATCATGCGGTCACATGGTCATGCACCATGGGTTTCATGGTTACAAACTAACAGTGTGGCCCCCAGGTGCCTACTTTCTGTTATCGCATGGTTTAGTTAAACTGTGTAGCCCAGTCTAACTTTTTCCTTTTAGGGGATCTTGGCTTCTAATGATCCCTGGATGCACCCAAGACCTCCTTTAACCATTTAGTAATCATTAATAGGACCATTTAAAGGAATTTTAACCAAAGATAATAGTTCATACATTAGGGAGAATCCAAAACATTACAATATTCTTAAAGGATTTCATATAGTAGACCAAGGTCAAATATTATCCTAATCATACTACCTAAGTTAAAAGGTCTAGTAAAGATGAAACTATAGTTTTCACACTCGATCCAGTACCAACACTAACCCTAACACTAAAAATAACACAATACCACATGATACCTCCCCTTGAATGACCAAAATAGCAACAATACCCTTCATCAAAAGGGGATAAAGTATAAAAAACATATAAGTATTGAGAACTAAAATAATCAAAACTATTATTTTAAGAAATAATGGGTTTTTGAATATTTTATTACCACAATGGAAAGTGACATTCTAAAGTTTCCAAAATCAAGGATCCTAAATAAATTAGTCTCCATGAATACCCAGAATATTTCTCCTATCCTCAAATTATAGGGAATAAAATTCAGGATTATTTTTTTATTCAAGGATATCCTCTATAATATAGTTGATTCAGGAAAGGTCGGACTGGGGAAGCCTATAATAAAAATGAATTACCAGCTGAAAATATTTAAAAATTTAATGACTAGATGATTATAAAATCAGTTATCCAAGCTCACTATATTATTAGAGAACAACTAAGTCAACTAGTTGTGACCCTGAATCCCTCTACAATGCTCAAAGTATAACTGCCATCATAATCCTATGAAAGTATATATAATAGATGTGATAAGATTAAGGCATGAGAAGAATAATATTTTAAAATATCCAATCCGGTCTGGGACCGTCATTGGGAGGATGATCATTAACCCTCAAAATAGAATCCTAATCAGATTAAGCATTGAAATATGTCTTGGTAAACTTTATTCAGTTGGTAAACCTATTCTATAATAAATAATATGCATAAAAATCCATGTTCCCCACCAATAGGAGAGGTGGGTAGTTTAGTGACCTAGTAAAAGTACCAATTTGGACTTAAATATTATAGGAATAATTTAAATTCTATTGTTTTAGACTAATGGTTAGAAAATATATTAATATTTGGACAACATTAGCCTATGGGTTGACAAGTTCAACCTAACCCATAAGATACAAAAAAATACTACTAACTCCAATCAGAAGGGGAAATTGTCTACATAGAAAGTACTAACCCTATGGACTTAATATAAGGAATATCCTAAATCCAATAATCATAGTACCTTATTAAAAAATTATGTCATATTTAAATAGTTTTTTGTGTTCCTCACTAAACTCTCAATTCTAGATGCACCCAACTCTCAAATTTTCTTAGAGGAGCGCTCATTAAGTCCCTCTCAAGTCCCCAAGAATATGAGGTTGATGCCGCTACAACCAAAATCTATCATGAAGAAACCCATCCCATTAAATTTCATGTGGTCATCTCATTCAGACAAAAAGACTAGTAGGCTACCATATAGGGATGAATCAGGCCTCTGTATGTATTTTACATGTTGGATAACATCGATGTTCGTCGAGCCTTAATTGACAATGTCTCTGGGATCAATCTCATCCCAGTTAGGATTCTCTGAATCTTAGGGTACAATGAGGATAAATTTTCTTTATCCAGTATAACTATTCAATGATATGAAAAAAGTGAGCAAAAGATTCTCAATAAGGTCAATTTGAGAGCTCAATTCAGATACCACATATCTAGTTATGAATTCATGGTGTTTTTTTAAAATACAACTTTCAATTCCCAACTTGGGAGGCTATGTATTCATATTCATGTGGTGGTAACATCTTCATATCATATGTTATTTAAATAATCCATTGAAGGAAAATTTAGATTGATTTATGATGATAATTACCCTTTTGATTCATGTGAGACCCAATACATAGATGTGAGTTTCTATAAGAGGTAAGGGAAGCGATTAATGGAGGATGATGCAATCTAAATCACTACACCTAATAGACCGAAAGATGCTCTGACCAATCCATGGAGTGAACTTGATGGTTACTATGTACTTACCATCAACCAGATTGAAGTAACAACTCCAATTTCTAGAAATTATTGGGTCATGTGAGTCCCACTAGATAATAATCCAAAGCATCCAAGGATATGAGCATAGGACATGGTCACATGCACCCCCATACTTAAGATCTCAGTTTCATCAACTCAACACAACCAACTAGAAGGTTGGTATGATTCCCAGCGAGATAGTGGAAACCCTGAAAATGATTCCCCAAAGGATAATAACCCCACACCATCACCAAATCTCAATATGTTTACACACCATCTACCCCTAATGATAACGAGAAGGGAGGAGAAAATATCTAAAATGCAATCAATAATGATGAATTCACATCAACACTTTTTTGGATCCAAATATTCTTCCTCTTTATTTGGGGAAGATGGAAATTTACCCATATTTTTTTCTAAATTTTAAAATCCTCCTCATTTATTACTTTTGATAATGATGGTACAAAATAGGAATAAGTATATTAAGGTCACCCCTCCATCATTCGAGGAAGGTGTCTCGACCATTATTAATTAACCTCAAAAGGTGAATCTCAATATAGAGGAGGATCTATGGCCCACATTGATCAGTACTTCCATGACCCTTGATGATTAGAAAAGATACATTTCCTTTATAAACCAACACTGGGATGTGTTAACCTGAAATTATATTGAAATTCCTAGGATTCACCCCTAGGTGTCCACCCATCACCTGGTCCTTCCATAGGATCACCATGGATACAAACAATAAGTAAAGAAAATGCATCATACCCATGCTACTCAAGTGGCAATTGAAGTTGATAAGATGATTAAGTCTAATTTTTGTAGGAAGTCCAAGTACCCTAAATGGATGTAAAACATCATCCCAATCAAAAAGAATAATATATTAATTGAAGTTTTAATTGATTTCCAGGATCGCAATAAACACTACTTGAAATATGAATTTCCCATTACAATCAAGGAACTATTGATTAATGTGAATAATAAATTTCAATCCCTTTCCTCCATGGATGGATAATCTAGCTGCAATTAGATTTGTATAGCATCCAAATATGAATATTTCATCAGTTTAATGGAACCCTAATGGGTTTATGATTATAAAAAATACCCTTTATCTTGAATAATTATAGTGACACATAACAATGACCCAAGAAAATATCTTCATTTCCTTCATAGGGAAGGTTGTCGAGTGTTATATAGATGATATAGTGGTTAGTATCAATAATTATGAGACAATTTGGATGATCTAGAGATAGTTTTCAACAAATTCAGTCATACAACTTAAATATGAACCACCTGAAATGTGATTTTGGAGTGACATTAGGGACATTTATAAGATTTTTGGTATTCTATAATGGAATCAAAGTAGACCCCAAGAAGATCAAGGTGATACTTGATCCCCCCCCCCCTCATCAAAATCTCAAGGATTTTAGGAGACTCTAGAGATGAATCACCTGTATTAGGTTCTTCATATCCAATGTATCTATCTAGTGTATACTATTCAAAATATTTATGAAAAAGGGGTTTCTTTCCAATGGTAATAGACCCATATAATATGAACTGCATGTGTCTTGCTTCATGCTAATATAGGATATATAGTGATCCTTAGATCTCTTATCTTGGGCCCAAATGCAAATCCTTATCACTCCCAACCTATTTCTCCTAATATAAGAGTCAAATATATTTTAGAGTCCCCAGTGCATGTTTTCCTCGTATGTATTAGTTGGAACTCGGGATAGAATGACCCTATATAATCCCTATCCTTACTATAGGACATTAAATTGCATATCACTAACAACCTAGCAGCACGATGTTAAAATACATGAAATGAAATAATAGTCACATAATGTAACACTGCATAACATATGGTTCATCCTATAAGAACCTATAATTCTTAGAGAGAGGCTTATCTTATTGACTTTTATTATCTCATACAATAGTCAGATCAGTGCAAGAGGCATTTCATAACAACATGTGGCTTGATTCATATTATTATAGGATATATTATAACAAAAAAATTAACAGACCTGGAAATAAATCTTAATTAAATCCCCACTTTATCTTAGTGTTTGAATCCCCATTCATTCAAATTCAGTTTTCTTTCTAAACTTGACATCGAATCAGATATTGATTCATTTTTTTCATGATCCAAATCTACCATAATTAATTCCCCTCTCCTAAAATCATATCTTGGAGTTTAGGGATTCCCATAAATGCCCTCTTCCATACATATGATCAAGATTTATTTTAGAAAACCTAGTGATAATAACTATAGGTTGCTTGATTCCTTCTCTTATAGGACATTTAGTAACGCCTAAATATCCTATCTTGGTCCCAACCATGAATTCCTAATATTCTCACCATTTTCCTCTATATATAAGAGTCAGATATATTCAAGAGTTCTTAGTGAATGTACCCCCAATTAATAGACTTGAAATAAGATGAAAAAGTACCCCCATACCTATGTAAGGGTCTGATATACATAGTAGTATTTTCTAAAACAGTGTATGGATCGGTTTCTCGATTCCATAGGATATATAGTGACACAAAAACCCCTTATCCTAGGAATAATTACAAATTTTATCTCCATAAAATCCCTTTATTAATATTAGGATATATTTTATTGTAATATGTTGTTAAAATTCATATCAAAACTTCTAGATACAATACTTTAAACTAAACATCCTACCATCCTTACCAAATGATGTTGAACTGCATAGAAAAGGTCATCATCATACGAATTTAATCCATGTCCCCTTATTTAATGATGTGAAACTACATGACCCATCAGTCCAATCATATTTCACTTAAATTGTGTGAACCCCCTTTCTGATATGACCTATTTTTTCCTTGTAATCTCATTCATGTTCGATTTACATTAACCCGGATGGATAAATAGTCTCAAACTTTGGTCAAAGTTGTGTGACCTTTAAACCCCAGTGAAATTGGTATGTGTTTGTTGGACCCATGAGACTATATAAAATATGAATAGAACAATGACTATGACTTCATTTTATACCTATTTAGATATATAATATATTCAATACACAATAATTTGGACTTCAGGGAACTCATACCCTCTTTTTGTATCCTTTCCCCGTTGAATCTTCTTAATTAATTAAGTGTTTGAATCCCAAAAAATATTTCATGACTATCAATAATGAGTGTAGTAGACTCCAAAGTAAACCTCTTATTGGTAATTTTTTGGTGATTCCATACATGGCCCTTCCAACTAGAGGCTTTTTTTTTCTAAGGTAAGGCCCTCCAATTGTCCTATTCCCTAACAACATCACTATGAGACTTGTCATTCAAATATAGTCAGTGGTCATCCTCATCATGTTATTCCATCCCATCATCTTCTGATTTAATTACTTTGAGTTGTGATTTACACATTCTATAACCCTTATATTCAAATATATTTAATTTCTTTTGATGTTATAAACTTGTACATCATGCCCATTTTTGAAATCAAAAGTATGACATCTTTGGTCCTCATCTCATGACCTTAAACCTCATGAAACCTTAGGTCCAATTTTTATAAACTTAAATTAGAAAATTTCTTCCTATCTCATATAACCCTAAACTATTCAAAGTGTGATAATTCATGTGACCTTGAGTTATACCATGAACCTTTATTCAAGATCTTAATCCATTAAATGAAGGAAATGCTTTATGTGTGAAAATTTTCCTCACTGGAGAACCCTCTTCCTTGAGGGACCTCATTAATGTGGTCATGATTGCCTTTTTAGGGTGATGTTTCATTTAACCAATGAATATAAAAATTCTAACTTTCTTGGTAGCATCTCCTTAGGAAAAAATGGGCTTTCTTTAACTCATTTAAATTTTCTTCCCCGTGTATCATGTTAGCTTAGCCTTGGTCCATTTGAACTAGTATATATTAACCATCCTTTTAGATATATTTCTTTTATATATCACAATTCATATCCCAAGTTCTTAATTCCCTAAATATTTAGTGGATATTAATAATAAATGTTTCCAACTCCAAATAAAACCTCTTCTTGGTAGTGTTTTGGTTCCTCCATATATGGCCCTATCAACTAGAGTTATTTTCATCATAAGGTGAAAGGTCCTATGACCCCATATTCCTTTGATAGAACCATTGTGGAACCTGTCACCTGAATATGGTCTGTGATTATTATTATAATGCACATTCTATTCCATCTTCTCTCTATTTGAACACTCAGGGTTATGATTTACATTTCACCCTGCTTTATCAATATATTCCAGGTCATTTTCAACCTCTAAAACCTTATTTGGGACATCTCATATGGAAATATGATCCATAGGTCCATGAATCATGACCTTAAACCATGTTCCCCTTTGTTCAAGATGATATATATTAGTATTAATCCCTCCATCATTTCAAGTTTTTATCTCTCTCTTACTATATAGGTTATCCTGGTATTTTATCAAATATGCATGACCTTAAGCATCAAAAACCTTTGGTACATAAATAATGACCCTAAAAAACATGAATCTATCATTGAGGATATCTATATTATTGACACCAGGATGATTGATTTTATTTGTTTGTGTTACAATGTAGGTTGCCTCACCTTTTGGTCAAAGTAGTATAAGATTAATCACTAGATGTATTGGTCAAACTTTCATGACCATAAACTTATCAAAAAAATGAATAAAGCTTTATGAGTTGAATATCCATAAAGGGGGCATGTTAAAAAGCTGTGTTTCTTCCCGCTGAGCCACCCGCATATTAGTCTTTGTAAAAAGTTAGGACTGAAAGAAAAATAAAAGTAAAAAATATTTTTAGCTTGAAAATATATAAAGGGTGTCCAAAGAAAAATCTGATTTCCTTCCCATTAAGTATCCCCTATATTAGTCTTAGTTATAAGTTAGGGCTAAAAGAAAAATAAAAGTCACAAATCTTTTCAGGTTGAAATCCTATGAAGGGGGGTTTGAGAAAAATCTAAGGTCCTTCCCACTAAGTCTCCCATATATGAGGCTTAGGAAAAAGTTAGAGTTAATAAGAAGAGACACAAATATTGTTGATTCTTCTATGTGGTCCTAAAAAAAGTCAAGTCATTCTCTCCACAAACTTGGTCATGGAAAAACTAAGAGCCCCTTCTGTTCCCTTTCATGTTTTAGTCCAAATGACTCTTCCTAAATTCATAAAGACATGATTTCGGTACACATGAACCCTATATAGCCTTGTAATCCTCATTCTAATCTTCCCCATCATGATCCTAAACATCTTTAGTCACTCGTCTCACATCCAAATGGACTAACTCAAATGTTACAATGATGGTGCATGTGCTTATACCCATCCATGAGTTATGCCTAAGAGGAAATTATCTCACATCAAAATGGACCAACTCTAGCGTTACAATGATAGTGTATATGCCTATACTCATCCATGAGTACATTCCTAGGAGGAAACTCACATTGGCTTAAATAACTGAAGATCGTGATTGACTTTATGCATTTTTATTAAATGATCATATGGGTTTAGTTACCTTGGGATTACCCCTTTAAGACTTCACAAGTCATCATGAATTTATTTTTAGGATGAGATAAGAATAAGAGAGTTGAAAATTACTAGAAATCATGTTTTTATTTAATGATCAATAGGATAAGGGAACAATCATGTAATGACCCAAAACTCGTGACCTCATAAAATTGATGTTATGTTTAATAACTTGCATTACAAACTACACCCATTGAAAACAAACCAAAATATATTAAGAGATCATTATTAATAAATCTATAATAATGACTAAGATATTAAACCCTTAAAAGTTATTAACTTTAGAAGGTAAATAATTAATATGAGTCAATATTGAAAAAAAATGTTATTTTTAATAAAATTTATTTTCTTTATATTATTTAGTTTCTTTTAAAATATAAATTTACAAATTTTAGAAATTAAATTTTATAAAATAAAATTCATTTTTTAATTCTCACATAAAACTTTTCTTACTATGAATTTTTTGGTTTTTTTATAAAAAGGTTGATTTTTAGTCAAAAAATATGTTTTTTGTGAAAATTATAATTTGTAAAGACCCATAAAATTCAAGGGAAATTTTTTCTTAATTTTATTTGGGATTTTACAAGAACGCAATTTATGGCGGCACCTGATTCTGATGCCCGGTGTACCCGGAATCAATTTCCGAAGTTTAGCTTGGGTACATTCAGTGAATGAACGAACGGGTTTTCCTAACTCTTGAACCAGTGCTCGGAATCAAAATATGAGGGAACCAATGAAACCGAAGCACCGGTAATTGCTTAAGAATACATTTTCCAAAGTTGCTTTTGCTCGGGTGAGGTTGTTATTAAATGGGTTAACTAAAGAATAAAATAAAATTTTGTGCTACAAATTTTATTTATATTCTAGCTAGTTTAAACCTATGCTTGGTGGTTGGAGTGGGACCCACTAATATCCTAACTCCACTAGGTGGGATATTAGTGAAGTGGGGCCCACATGATCCCCACCACTTCAAATCCCTTTTAAACCTCCCTCTCGTGCATTTAATATGTAACTCACCCGCGCCCCTTTTAAATGCCATGTCAACCCTCAAATTAATTTGGATATTAAACGCTCTTCAATTAAGTCAATTAATTGAATGAGATTTGTTTTTGAATTTCAAATTAATGGCATGCATGAGTGATAATAAAATAATACATGACTTATTTTATTGGGTTGTTTCGTTGTGCGGAAAGGAGAGGATTTGCTCAAGCCTTGGAATCTTCATCTTCCTCCTTGAAGAACGTGAAGAACGCACTGTCACCGATGAAGAACGCCGACCTCTATTGAAGGATGACGATTAACGCTGATACCTTAGAGATCAATGACGCGATGCCATGAACCGCAACGCCGACAATCCTCCTTCCACGACATCGTCTTCTGCAACGTCTCTTTCCCGCGACAAACCTCTTTCGACAACTTCATCAAGGTAGGGGTTTGATTTTTGGTTCATGAATTTTTCTTAACCATCCAAATGTCAATTTATTAGCCGCTTGATATCGGATTAACGGAAGGGGGTTGGACCGCACGAACACGGCCGACCCTCCTCCCCCTTTGATGATGTGTTTGTCATGGCACGAACAAAAGTAGCGTGGTGCAACGGCACCGCGCGGAAACAAAGAAGAACGGGCGATGAAGCGCGGCGCCATCGCGCCGCGCCGTTTTGGCTGAACAAGGTCGCGGCATCGTCGCGCCACGCCGGAGAACCAAGAAGAGGCCGCCGCCAGAGCGGGGCCGCGGCGGAGGGGCGCGGCGTCGTCACGCCGTGCCAGTCGAACAAGGTCGCAGCTCAAAGTCGCGGCGGTGCAAGGCGGGGCGGCTGGAACCGCCGGCCGCCGGCACCTCGGAGGGGCGGGACCGCGGGGTCCCGTGGCAGCAGCACCGGCCAGCCGGACTGGGCCGCCCATTTCGGAAGGAGCCGGGGGTCGTAACCCCCGGCTGGCAAAGGAGCGGCCCCCACGTGGGGGGCTGCGGTTTCAATCAAGGGAGGCAGCTGCCCCCCCCCCCTTTCCACTCGGCTTGGCCAGCGCCGAGCTGGACACACCGAGTTGCACCCGTGCCAGGCCAATCGGCTACCCAGGCCACACCGGCCGCACTGGGCCACGCCCGCCCAGGCCGGACCGGCCGCACCGGGCCGTGCCCGCCCAGGCCGGACCGGCCGCACCGGGCCGGGCCATGCCCACTGAGCCGGGCCGCGCCCTAATGGGCCAGACCCATACACGATTCGGGTCTACCCGGTTCGGGCCGACCCAATGGGTCTCGGGCCGGGTCGGTCTGGGCCCGAAACCCCCTAAAACCGGACATGTTTGTTCTTTTTCCCATATCTTGGGCTACGGACCTCCGATCGATGCACCGTTAGTTGTGATGTGATCCTTGGATCGAGAATGTCGTTTCGGTATATTACAATCAAGGTTTCGGAGAACTTTGTGTACGGCCGGTTTGGTTCGAACACAAAACCAACTGGGCCCTCGGAGCGGAAACGCTTATAACATGAGCTCTGGACGTCCGATTGACGTTCCGTCAACTTTGTTGGATTCCTCTTAGTGAGACGGACCTTTTGGATTACTCCTCTAGAGGTTTGGACGCAGTTTGAGTGTGGTCGGGTTGGTTTTGACTTAAAAACCAACCGGGCCCCTGGAACGAAAGGCCAATAACTCTCAGACCGGGCGTCTGATTGACACGTCGTCTGTCGCATCGAGTTCCTTTTGTTGAGACAGAACTTTGGGATACATCAACTCCAGACTACGTTTCATTTTATGTATCGAACCCCTTTGGCTCGTGGTGCGGACCCTCCCAGAAACGATCATGTTGTGTGCGGGAACCCTAGAGTTGGCTGCGACTGCGACGATGATGATGACTGCACTGAAATCCTCCGTGGGTTTGGCAGTGACGACGAATGCTCTGAAATCCTCTGTGGGTTTGGCAGCGATGAAGAACGTACTGAAATCCTCTGTGGGTTCTCCAGTGATGAAGACTGCACTGAAATCCTCCATGGGTTCTGTAGCGATGAAGACCGTACTGAAATCCTCCGTGGGTTCGATGGCGATGACTATTGTTCTTGTATCCTACGTGGGTCTAGCAGTGTTTGACTCTGTTCTTGCTATCCTATGTGGTTCTGGCAAAGTAGCTGGTCTATATCCTATGTGGGTCCAACAGCTTAGCTGGTTTAGTATCCTACGTGGGTCCCAGCTTAGATGAATCAGTGGCTACATTTGATCATCTCTATTATCTTACGAAGAAGTATACCTATGTGAGCTGAGTCTTGACTTTCAATAAATATCTTCGATATAATTGACTTGATTTCCTATGTGTATTGGGTTGTACTATCATGTGTGGACGTGATCAAACTTGGGATCGGATGTTGGAGCCGAACTGGAATTGATGACTTAGGTATAGGTATGGGAATATACCTAAGTAGTGTTGGATGTTACTTCGTGATTGTATCTTACCTTTGTGGATTCTAGGAGACCTTCGGGAGTCTCAGGGTCCCTACTAAGTAGCGTATACTCACCCCTGCATGGGCTATGCCTGCACTACGTTGTGTTGGATACAGAAGACGGACAATGCAGATCATGGTTGAGGCTTGTGGAGCAGGTCGGTACCTGGAGGTGGACCACTGGGCAGGACGTACACGGAGCGGACGGCTGGACCCGAGGAGCTGAGGAGGCTATCTGTACCCACCCTTCAGGTGGGACTTCTAGTGGACGGCTCGACGTTTCTGCTTTACTTTCAGTTGTTGTACTTTCTTTCCAGTTGTAATTTACTTTCAGTTTGGGTTTTATTTTGGGCCACTTACTTTTCTGCACTACTATTGTACCCAGTTTTACTTAGTGTTTTCTTATTCTTGCTTACTCTGTGGTGTTTTTTTACTTATAAAAAGGCAATGCCTTCCCCTTTTTGTC
The DNA here is from genome assembly GCA_963277665.1 of Viscum album. Classification (NCBI taxonomy): domain Eukaryota; kingdom Viridiplantae; phylum Streptophyta; class Magnoliopsida; order Santalales; family Viscaceae; genus Viscum; species Viscum album. The sequence goes on along the minus strand of OY728137.1, from coordinate 649,284,815 downwards.
AGGATTTACGCTTTGGTGCTAGTCGCCAGCCCCTGGACTATGGGAGGCGGGCTTGGGGTAGTCACGGCACGGGTCCTGAGGACGGGTCATGACAAATTGGTATCAGAGGTGTTTGGTTCTACCGCAGAACTCAGGAATCTGATCTTTATTCTATGTGAAGTAATAGTGTTAAGGGTATTGAAAGTGGTTATCAGTCCAGGGATTCCAGTGTTGGTGCGGCGGCCGACGTATCCATACACCAGGACCCTGACTTCTGGTTTTTGACTCAATGCACGAAAACAATGATTGCATGTGTGTTTCAAAAGTTTTATTTGTGATTACTTTGTGTCATCTCACCAGGTATACTGTTTAACCGTGGCACACCTGTTTCTTTTCAGGATGGCCCCACGATGGTAGCCAGCTAGTTTTCCGAGCTTTGTGCAAGACGACAGCCCATCGAGCGATGAGGCCTCGGTGCAGGGCCCTTTTTCAGCGGAGGCACCGGCGGTACCTCTACCCGCCTAGCCACCGATGCTACCAGCCCCATCCGCTGAGAGTGCACATCACCTTAGTGCACTGCACGAGTTTCAGCATCAGAGACCGCCCAGGTTCCATGGGGAGACAGACACTCAGGCAGCCAAGGATTGGCTGGAGGTGGTTGTGTGAGTTTTCAGGTTAGTGGGGACACTAGCTGACCTCATGGTGATCCTTGCAATGAGCCTTCTGCACACGGTAGCAGGAATATGGTGGAGCTTGATGCTCCATGTGCACGACGAGGCATCTCTCCTTCGGATGGACTTTGAGAGCCTCTTCCGCTCGGAGTTCATCCCAGACACCCTCCGTGTGGTGCGCATCCAGGAGCTTCTACAACTGTGGCAGGGCAGCATGATGGTCGCCCAGTACTCGGTAAGATTTACCGATCTCTCGCGCTATTCGACGGACATGGTACGGGACCCATTCTTCCGGGCCCGGACCTTCGAGCAGGGACTGAGGCATGATATCAGGGCATCGATGATCTCCCTCAGCATTCTGACATAGGAAGGAGTACTGGAGAGAGCTCTTCTCATAGAGAGATTTCTTACTAAGCCTACGCCAGCAGCGAGACCTACCGCAGGGTGGCACATAGCAGAGTCATCTACAGCTGGCAGTCGATGGATGTCACAAGGGTCCAGGCAGACCGGACCATTAGGCAGACGACCTCAGGACACTGGCTCATAGGTGCGGGGAACACGGCGTAGAGCCAGCCTTTTGAGGAGCAGGCAGTGCTACGCATGTGGCGGGAAGGGCCACATGGCTCGTGACTTCCCGACCCGCCATACCGAGGAGCAGCAGACGGTTGAGGGGCCATCCAGGCAGAGGCAGAGGGTCGACCATGGCGGTTCGCTGAGAGCAGGCGGACGAGGCAGGGGAGCTGGCCGAGCAGCAGGTGGTGGGCGACGCTTTGAGGCTGTACCACCACCACCACCAGAAGGTTCACCCCGACCACAGGGAGCTGGCGGGCAGAGACAGGCTCAGCTTCAGGCAGTGGAGGCCTACGACCACGGTGTGCCAGAGATTATTCGAGGTACTATCTGTCTCTACTCCACCCTTGTTGCAGTTCTTATAGACACAGGAGTGAGTCATTATTTTATTGTCGTTGCCCTTGTTCGGAGCTCAGAGATTCCGACGGAGCCGGTGGCTCGATCCTTATGGCTAGAGACTCCTACGGGAGCAGACTCGACGATTACACACTGGTGCCGGCAGTGTGAGATTACTCTAGGAGGCGAGAGCTTCGGCTGGGATCTTCTTGTAGCGACGTCGAGGCCTTACAACGTCATCTTTGGCATGGATTGGTTATCTACATTCCATGCTCATATTGACTGTATTAGGCGCAAGGTGCGGTGTATACGCACCGACAGGAGCAGGTTCACCTTCACCAGCGAGAAGGGAGCCTTTGCAGCGCTGGATGGACTCACGTAGAGGAGAGGACATCCCATCACTCATCAGTTGGCTAGCCTCATCCTAGGAGCAGTTGACGTGTGGAGTCCGAGTTTTCCTGTAGTGGTGGATCAGTATGCGGACATTTTTCGTGACAACATTCCAGGACTACCTCCTCGCAGAGAGGTAGACTTTTATATTGACCTATACCCCAGGACAGCCCCAATATCCACTCCAGCATATCGGATGGCTCCTGCTGAGCTTTGAGAGCTACGGGTAGAGCTGGAGGACTTGCAGGGCAAGGGATTCATCTGACCTAGTGATTCACCCTGGGCTTCCCCAATATTGTTCTCCAAGAAGGCGGACGGGAGCTTGCAACTGTGTGTCGACTATCGTCGCCTAAACTAGGTGACCGTGAGGAACAAGTATCTGCTACTGAGGATTGACAACCTCTTCGATCAGCTCAAGGTAGCACGGTGGTTCTCAAAGATAGACCTTAGATCAGGCTATCATCAGCTCAGAGTTCGAGACGAAGACGTGCAGAAGATGGCCTTCAGATGTCGGTATGGCCACTATGAGTTCTTGGTTATGCCATTCAGCGTAACCAATGCTCCAGCGGTGTTCATGAGTCTCATGAACAGGATATTTCATCCATACCTCGATCGATTTGTCATGGTCTTCATCGATGACATATTGATATACTCGACCACTGAGGAGGAGCACTCCTACCACTTGCGGGTTGTACTGGACACACTCTGAGAGCACCAGCTTTATGGAAAGCTCTCGAAGTGTCAGTTTTGGATATGTGAGTTCCACTTCTTGGGACACATCATCTCTGAGGCGGGAGTTGTGGTGGATCCTGCAAAGATCGAGGTGGTGCTAGCTTGGGAGCCACCCAGGAGCGTGACGGAGGTGCGGAGTTTATTGGGGCTAGCTGGGTACTACCGGAGGTTTGTGCCAGACTTCTCCAGAGTTGCGGCGCCACTATCAGCTTTGACAAAGAAGGGGAAACCCTTCGTGTGGTCAGAAAGATGTCATCATAGCTTCCAAGAGCTGAGACAGAGATTGACCAGCGCACCTATCTTGAGGCTACCGGAGGAGGTAGTAGGGTACGTAGTCTACTGAAACGCATCAGGGACCGGACTCGGATGTGTCCTAATGTAGGAGCGGGCAGTGATCGCCTATGGATCACATCAGTTGAGGTAGCATGAGTAGAACTACGCTACCCATGACCTGGAGTTAGCAGCAATGGTATTCGCTCTGAAGATGTGGCGACACTATCTGATGGGTGAGCGCTCTACAGTCTACTATGACCACCAGAGTCTCAGGTACATCTTCTTGTAGAAGGACCTGAATCTGAGACAACGGTGATGGCTCGAGTTCCTTCAGGTTTATGACTTTGAGATAGTCTATACTCCTGGAAAGGGGAACGTAGTAACTGATGCTCTCAGTAGGAGGACGGGCATTAATCTACTCGGGGAGTCAACGAAGCAGCCAGCCGCTTTACAGATATCCTTCGTGGATAGAGATGGAGCAGCCTTTCTTCAGTCACTCATAGTCACTCCTCCACTACTACAGTGGGTCAGAGAGGCACAGCGTGGGGACACTGACTATGAGACGTGATGTGCACAGATATCCTCAAGACAGGCACCTAATGGATTCTCTGTAGGAGGAGAGCATGATGTCCTTTTAAGAGGACGTACCATGGTACCAGCTGCTTTACAGGAGGAGGTGCTAAGGGAGTTTCACACTTCCCCTTTAGCGGTACATCCAGGAGTGGCGAAGATGTACCAGGATCTCAGATGACAGCACTGGTGGCCTGGTATGAAGAAGGTTGTATGTAACGTCCCGAATCCGGGTGCCACGCAATGGGTGCCCCGAACCCAGTTCGCCACGTGACCTCAAGCGCATTTCCCCAAATGCCAGAGGCTGCCGACTAGCAGCGAGGGTCCAGGTCTGATAGTGGGCAAACTATTCCCTCATTTGTCAAAGTGTAGCGCAGCGGAATACAAAATTAAACATATGACAAACAGTAGAAGCAGTAAACCATACACAACTAAAACAAACAATAGCAGTGGATATAACCAGCAGTATATAAATAATGATGCTACATGTCTCAAGTTCTAAGAAAACAACCAAAACATGTTATACATCAGTACAGTACAACAAAGAGCAGAGTACAGCAAAACAAGAAAAACAGATGGTAGCGGAATCGCGAGCCTAGGCTCAGTTCCATGCCCTCCTACTCCACATCAAAAGTCAAGTACATGTATAGGGACGCTTTCCCCTATCTACACCTACAAAACTGTAATCTATTTGGGCCGAAAAGCGTGATCCAAACAGGGTGTGAGAAAAATATCTCAGTAGGCACCCACCAAAGGCTCGTTCCCAACTGCGTGCTAACATGCAACAATAGTGTTCAGTGGTAAAATGAAATAAAGTAAGCAGTACTACAAAGTAACTAACTTAAAAGTTAAATTTCCATTTAATTATTCATTTAATCCATTTTATATGAGAAATCACCACAGTGTATTTCTAAGTAAACAACTAGTGTCCTCAGACACGTAAACTCCTACCCTCGGGTAACGAGTATCCAACACAAGAATCTGCCCTCAAGCATAACAGAGTTTTCCCTCAGGCGTAGGTAGTGTCACCCACAGGCACAGAGTCAGCTGCCCACAGGCACGAAAGAAGTTTCCCTCAGGCCGAAATAACTACTGCCCACGGGCTAAATACTGCAGTGCCCACAGGCTAATCACAACAACGCCCTTAGGATAAACAAGTAATCGGGCCATGCCCAACATGTAAATAAATAGTAAACAAGCAATTCCTATAAAGGAAATTCTACAATCACTACTTTTAAGGCATACCCTCAGGTATCCTGGCCAAACGGCTAAACAGTGGAACACACCCCCAGGGTGGTTCCGGATCCAAGCAATGATCCCAACCAGAATTTTATTATCACAATTTAATCACCTATGCAATTCTAGGCATGAAATATAGCAACGAACTCAGCCACACGACACCCCAACATGGGTTCGTGGAACAAAAACGCACAAAACGCACGACAGTTGGAAAAATTAAACCAAGCCACCTACCTTATATGCCAACGAACGTTATACCCGAACGCCAACTCCAGAAACGCCCAAGAATGGCGTAGATCTGATGAAGAACAAAACCCATTCAAATGTAAATAACTCCTACTAGGAGAAGAATTGGAAAGAACCAGCCAAGGAGGTGGAAGCCCTTACCCATGCGGCTCCAACGGGATCGTCCGAGGCGAAAACCGATTCCAGATGAACAGCCGGTGGATCTTCAAAGGTCTGGCCTCCTCCTTTGGCTCCAAATCGGCTCAAGTGTCTCCTCTGCCAAATGAGGAGGCTACTGCCTGTTTTAAGCCGAAAAAACAAAGTACACAGTGTGTACTTCTGAGTACACGGCATGTACTTCTTTCATTTAACTGTTCATTTGGCGGCACCGCCACACTGTTCATCCGTCGACATGAGTACATGGAATGTACTCCCAAGTACACGACCTGTATTGTCACCCAGCTGTCGGCTGCTCCACCACCTTACTGTTTAGGCCTGCCGACTGACTACACGGCGTGTAAGGTACCACTACATGGTGTGTAGTCGGTTCCTACACCCTTCATCGCCGGCATGGCTACACGCCCCGTGTACTCATCCCCACACTGCCAGAAGTACACAGTGTGTGGAAAAAGTACACGGTGTGTAGTTCCAAAATTTAGGATTTTTCCCCATTTTCCATATTTTCTCAAAAACACTTAAGGAAAAGGAAAAAGAAGAAGCTCGTACCTCAAAACTAAGAACTGGGTTCTTATAAACTTCCCCCCATATAGAAATTCATCCCCAAATTTCCCTTCCAAGGGTGGAGAAGATAAAGCTCAAAACACCTCTGGCCACTGAGCACGTACGTCGGCCTCCCGCTCCCAGGTCTCGTCCTGCACTCGGCCATGCTGCCATAGCACCCGTACGAGAGGAACTAATCGGCCTCAGAGAACCTCTGTGCTCCTGTCAATGATACGGATCGGATTCTCCTCAAAGGACGCATCATGCTGAAGCTCAACCTCCTTTGGCTGAAAGGTGTGAGATGGGTCTGAATGGTAGCGACGCAACTGAGACACGTGGAAGATGTCATGCATGGCTTGGTACCGTTGTGGTAACTGCAACTGATAGGCAACCAGCCCGACTCTCTCCAGAATCTTGAATGGCCCCACATAACTCGGTGAAAGCTTACCCTGTCTCCTAATACGTTTGTGTCCCAGCCTCGGCAAAACACGTAGAAAAACCTGATCCCCGACCACGAACTCCAAGAGTCATCTATGGCGATCAGCATAAGATTTCTGACGAGACTGGACGGTAGCCATCCTCTTCTGAATCAACTGGACCTGCTCAGATGTCTCCCACACGAGTTGTGGACCCAGTAAAGTTTCCTCACCTCCCTCTAACCAGCATAAAGGTGATCGGCATGGCCTACCATATAAAGCCTCGTATGGTTCCATCTCAATAGTTTCCTAAAAACTATTGTTATAGGAAAACTCGACTAAGGGTATATGTTTCTCCCAAGATCTCCCAAAGTCTAGGACGCATGCACACAGCATGTCCTCAAGCACCTGTCTCGTACGCTCTGACTGGCCATCTGTCTGAGGGTGGTATGTTGTGCTCAGAAGCACCTGTGTACCCAGTGCCCTCTGAAAACTCTTCCAGAAATGAGATGTAAAACGGGCGTCCCTATTAGAAACGATAGAACGAGGGACCTCATGAAGACGTACGATCTCTCGGATATACAGCCTTCTGAGCTCGTCAACACTGAAGGTCTCCTTGATCGGCAAGAATTGTTCTACCTTCGTGAGTCTGTCCACAACTAATCACACGGCATCATTGCCCCTAGGTGACCTCGACAACCCTGTCATAAAATCCATCGCGACATCATCCCATTTCCACTCCAGAATGGGTAACTGCTGTAACAGCCCAGCTGGTATCTGATGCTCCGCCTTCACTTGCTGACAGGTGGAACACCTCGTAACAAAACCAGCTACATCTCCCTTCATACCCGGCCACTAGTACTGACGTCTCAAGTCACGGTACATCTTGGTAACCCCGGGATGAACTGCCCAAGCTGAAGCATGAAACTCTCACATCATCTCCTCACGTATATCCCCTGGAACCCATACTCGTCCATGGAAATGAAAAACCTCATCATCACCTATCGTCCAACTAGGAGGAGGGTTCTCACTTGCCACCGACTCCCATAAAACTAGGCCTTCTGAATCCGATAGTTGTCTCATCCTCACTCTATCCAGGAGGGTAGAAGTCACAGCTAAAGAGGAAAGATAAGTCTTCCCCTGACTGTCATGAACCTCCAGATGCATCTCAGAGAACAAGGCCATGAGCTGCCACTCACCGCTGGCCTCCTGCATTGCCTGTATCTGAGTCTTCCTGCTCAGTGAATCAGCTACTGCATTACCTTTACTAGGTGTATAAGCAAGCACAAAATCAAAGGACTGTAGGTATTCGACCCACCTCATCTGCCTCAGATTTAGGTCATGCTGTGTAAAGATATACTTGAGGCTTTTGTAGTCAGTGAAAACCACAAAATGTTCTCCCAACAGATAATGTCTCCAAAAGCGCAATGCATGCACAACTGCTGCCAACTCGAGATCATGCGTCGGGTAATTCCTCTCATGTGGCCTCAACTGTCAAGACCCGTACGCAACAACTCGGTCTCCCTTCATCAAAATGGATCCCAGCCCAAACCCTGATGCATCACAATAAACTGTATAGCTCTTCCCCTGCTCTGGGAGTATCAGGATCGGTGCTGATGTCAACCTTCCCTTCAGGTCCTAAAAATCTATCTCGCAAGCTTCCGACCAAACGAACTTCACACCCTTCTTAGTCAGTCCTGTCAACGGTGCTTATAAGTGGGAGAAGTCCTGTATAAAGTGTCTGTAGTAACCATCTAGCCCTAAGAAACTCCGTATCTCAAACACGTTCTTAGGCTACTCCCAGGAAACTACTGCTCTAACCTTATCTGGGTCTACTGCAACTCCTGCCTCTGAGATGATATGACCCAGGAAGTGAATCTAGTCCATCCAAAAGTGGCACTTTGAGAGATTGGCATATAGCCGATGCTCTCTCAGTGTACTCAATACGATCTCTAGATGGGTGGTATGGTCATGTCGAGTGTGAGAGTACACCAAGATGTCGTCCACAAATACTACCAAAAAATAATCAAGATACGGATGGAACACACGATTCATCAGATCCATGAAAACTGCTGGTGCGTTCGTGAGTCCGAATAGAATAACCATATACTCATATAGACCATACCTACTCCTGAAATCCGTGAGAGGTATATCAGATGGTCTCACACGCAGCTGATGATATCCTGATCTCAAGTCAATCTTCGAGAATACTCGTGCTCCACGAAGCTGATCAAACATATCATCAATCCTCGGAAAGGTATATCGGTTCTTAACCGTCAAATGGTTCAACTTCTGATAATCCATGCAAAGTCTGAGGGTATCGTCTGCCTTCTTTGAAAAAAGGACCGGAGAACCCCAAGGAGAAGTACTGGGTCGAATAAAGCCCTTCGCCTGTAATGCCTCTAAATGCCTCTTGAGCTCCTGCAACTCAGGCGTGGCCATCCTATAAGTAGGAATGGACACCGGTTCTACTCCTGGAACTAGTTTAATGGAGAAATACACCTCATGAACCGGTGGTAGACCTGAAAAGTTGTCCGGGAAAACATCCCTGAAATGATCAACAACTGGAGGTAAATCCGTCTGACAAGTCCCCTGATCATCCAGATATAAGCTCGCAATCTGGGCTGTGACTCCACCTCGCCCATGATGCTCTGGTCCATCTCGACTCTCCTGAACATCCCATTCTCCCTTGTATAGAAACTCTCCGCCCTCTGGTGACGTGAAACGCACCCTGCGATAATAGCAGTCTACAAAGGCTCTAAAGGGAACCAACCAGTCCATCCTGAGAATGGCGTCATATCTCATCATATCTAAGACGTAGTGGTCCCAAAGGAAGTGAAACCCACAAACCTCAAGGGTACACTCCTTACACTGACGCACACCTACCGTACTAGTCCCCAACGGTGTGTCTGGCGTCAAGATATCCAAAGAAGTAGAAACACAGAGCCCAAGTATCTCCACAACAGGTACAGATATGAAACTATGTGTAGCACCCGTATCAAAAAGCACTGAAGATAAGATAGGAGCTACTAGAATAGTACCTCTAACTGTAGAAGGTCCAGGATCCTGCTCCTGCTGGGTCTGTTGCACTGCATACACCTGCCCAGTGTCACGGCCCTGCGACACAGCCTGGATACCCTGAGTTGTCCCGCCCTACTGCCTTTGAGATCCAGGAGTCTGGATACCACAGCCATGACCACCATCTCTGCCTGCACGCCCTGACGTGTTCCAGTTCCCTGACTGGTAAGAAGCCACTGGTCCTACTCCCGCACGCGGAGTCTGCACAGAACCCCTCTCACTAGCCACTAGTGGAAATGCCCTACAAAAGCACTGCAGATGACCCATCTTGCTGCAAGATCAGCACTCCACTGGGTCTCGTGGACACTACGGCCTCTTGTGCCCCTCTCTACCACATTGGTAGCACATAACATGGCTACCTGAAGCATTCCTCTGACTGGTACTACCGCCCTGAGAGAATTCCATCTGTCTCTTCCTCTTGCAAACAGAAATAGTACCAGTAACCGGTGTTGAACCTCCCTAGCCCACACCGCTCGATTCCCGCAGGTTCCTCTCTGTAATAAACGCTTGGTTCACAATAGCGTGTACTGAAGGCAACCTGAAAACATTCACCAATGCTCAGATGTCATACCGAAGACCATCCTCAAAACTTATGGCTATCAACGTCTCATCACCCACCAGCACAGGTGAAAAATGTTGAATCTCCGTAAAATGAGCAGAATAGTCCATCACCGACATAGCGCCCTGCTGCAGATTCATGAACTCTCGAGCTCTATCTTCCCTCAGCGTCTCGGGAAAGAAGAAGTCATAGAAGACTGCCTGAAAATCTTCCCACGCCATGTCCCTATGATGCTCTGACTGGGTGGTAACATCCCACCACCTCTTGGCCGAATCACGCAGCATGTAAGTCGCGATCTTGACCCTCCACCCTGGAGGCATCTCAAGATGCTCGAAAATAGTCTGCATCGAACCCATCCAAGACTCTGCAGCCTATGGTCCTCCATCCCCTGAAAACGTAGGCGGATGCTACTACTGAAAGATATGCATCATCTCGGCCATAGATGTAGCAGCCTGCGGTGCTCCCTGAAAGGTCTGCATGAACCACATAAAGCCTTCACAGAACTGTGGATTTGTGCCTGTGTTTGGTATAACAGCTGGCGCCACATCTAGCTCTATTGGAGGATCAACTGGTAGCCCATGGCCCACCATTTTCAGAGTATAATCGTCGTCGCTCTCCTGGCGAACAACTCGCAGTCGTCTAGGCGGCATGACACTACATGGTCAAAAGCATGCCTCAGATTCAAGATTATTAAGATTGAAAAGAAAAGGAACCACAAAGGAGCAAGAGGAAGAAGTCATTTCAAATTTTTCAAAACAACACTACACGGTGTGTGCACTGACTACACGGCGTGTACTTGACTTCTGTTCCCCTGCTCGGGTCCTCCTACACGGCTAAGCCACACGGCTTCTGTTCAACAAAAATGACACGGCGTGTAAATAATCTACACGGCATGTATGGTGTTATTTCCCAACTTCCTGTGTCGCTTGTGACACGGCCGACTACTTGGCTTGAAACTACACGGCGTGTTACACCCGCACATGGCGTGTACATCACCCCGTTTCTCCGCCATACGGCTATGTCCGCCAGTATGTCCTCATACAAGACTACACGGCGTGTCCCAACAGTACACGGTGTGTTCAGGGATAGGTGACACCGGCCCGTGTTGTTAGTTACACGGCTGAGTCCCCAGGTCACACTACACGGCATGTTCATCATTAACACGGCGTGTTCTGTACAGGAGTTCACCGACCCGTGTTTATTATTTACACGGCCGGACTCCGGGTCAAAACTACATGGCATGTACATCATGTACACAGCGTTTTTTACCCAAACACTTCCGTACCCCGTGTCACCGCCCACACGGTTTGTGACACGGGAAGAGACTACACGGCGTGTACTCAGAGTACACGGCGTGTACTTAAAAAGTTCATTTTTCATCCTGAACAGAAGGCCATACACGGCGTGTTTAAAATACTACATGGCGTGTATACTGGGTTTCCGGACAGTATGCCTCAGAAAATTTCCCGGAACCCAGAAAATACTAAAAAACAACACCTAAGTGTCAAATTCCGACCCGTGGGGGCCATACTCCCCACAAATCAAAGTTTAATCTCATATGTGTTATAACCAATAAACAGTCAATGATCCACCAAATTCCGGTCAATGGGGGCCCATACTCCCCAAAACCCAAAGTTTGGCGTCCATTCCATAAACAATCTCATACAAAGAATACCCTATCACAGAGCAGATATGTATTAAGCAGCTATCCCAACAGCATGCTTTAGTAGCACAACAACTATCACAAAAACATGCAAATTCTAATGCACCTACATGGCATGGAAACTATGCATGGCATGTGATATCTAGCATGTGCCTATATGATGCATGAGATGGCATACCCTCATCTCATCGGGTTGTAACTAAATAGAGCCCACAAATAAATTATAACAGCACAATCTCAAGTGTGTCACCCAATGGTGAAAACATATCAACTGTAAAGTTTGAAAAATCAGTAAAATTTCAAAAATACGAGGTAGACTGGCTTTTTCCTATACACGGGCTAGCTACACTCGGGGCCAACTTATTACCAGCTACCGTTCGTCCTATCCCTCACTACAGCTCCAAATAGTAAGTCAAAGAAAAGAACCGCTCTGATACCACTTTATAACATCCCGGATCCGGGAGCCATGCAACGGGTGCCCCGAACCCGGTTCTCCATGTGACCTCAAGCACATTTCCCCAAACGCCAGAGGTTGCCGACTAGCAGCGAGGGCCCAGGTCTGATAGTGGGGAAACTATGCCCTCATTTGTCAAAGTGTAGCACAGCGGAATAAAAAATTAAACATACGACAAACAGAGGAAGCAGTAAACCATAAACAACTGAAACAAACAACAGTAGTGGATATAACCAGCAGTATATAAATAATGATGCTACATGTCTCAAGTTCTAAGAAAACATCCAAAACATGTTATACATCAGTACAGTACAACAAAGAGCAGAGTACAGCAAAACAAGCAAAACATATGGCAGCGGTATTGCGAGACTAGGCTCGGTTCCATGCCCTCCTACTCTATAGAAACAGTCAAGTACCTATATAGGGACCCTTTCCCCTATCTACACCTTCAGAACCGTAATCTGTTTGGGCTGAAAAGCGTGACCCAAACAGGGTGTGATAAAAATATATCAGTAGGCACCCACCAAAGGCTCGTTCCCAACTACGTGATAACATGCAACAATAGTGTGCAGTGGTAAAATTCAATAAAGTAAGCAGTACTACAAAGTAACTAACTTAACAGTTAAATTGCCATTTAATTATTCATTTAATCCATTTTATATGAGAAATCACCACAGTACATTTCTAAGTAAACAACTAGTGTCCTCAGACATGTAAACTCCTACCCACGGGTAACGAGTATCCAACACAAGAATCTGCCCTCAGGCATAACAGAGTTTGCCCTCAGGTGTAGGTAGTGTCGCCCACAGGCACAAAGTTAGCTGCCCACAGGCACGGAAGAAGTTTTCCTCCGGCCGAAATAACTACTGCCCACAGGCTAAATAGTGCAGTGCCCACAGGCTAATCACAATAACTCCCTCAGGCTAAACAGGTAACTGGGCCATGCCCAACATGTAAATAACCAGTAAACAAGCAATTCCTCTCAAGGAAATTCTATAATCACTACTTTTAAGGCATACCCTCAGGTATCCTGGACAAACAGCTAAATAGTGGAACACACCCCCGGGGTGGTTCCGGATCCAAGAAACGATCCCAACCAGCATTTTATTATCACAATTTAATCACCTATGCAATTCTAGGCATTAAATATAGCAACAGGCTCAGCCACACGACACCCCAACATGGGTTTGTGGCACGAAAATGCACAAAACGCACGACAGTTGGAAAAATTAACACCAAGCCACCTACCTTATACGCCAACGAACGTTATACCTGAACGCCAACTCCAGAAACGCCCAAGAATGGCGTAGATATTACGAAGAACAAAACCCATTCAAATGTAAATAACTCTTTCTAGGAGAATAATTGGAAAGAACCAGCCAAGGAGGTGGAAGCCCTTACTCGTACGACTCCAACGGGATCGTCTGAGGCGGAAACCGATTCCAGATGAACACCTGGTGGATCTTCAAAGGTTTGGCCTCCTCCTTTGGCTCCAAATTGGCTCAAGTGTCTCCTATTATAAATGAGGAGGCTACTTCTTTTTTTAGTCCGAAAAAACAAAGTACACGGCGTGTACTTCTGAGTAAACAGCGTGTACATATTTCATTTAACTGTTCATTTGGTGGCACCACCACACTGTTCATCCGTCGATATGAGTACACAGCATGTACTCCCAAGTACACAGTGTGTACTGTCACCCAGCTGTCGGCTGCTCCACTGCCTTACTGTTTAGGCCTGCCAACTGACTACACGGCATGTAAGGTACCACTACACGGCATGTAGTCGGTTCCTATACCCTTCATCGTCGGCATGTCTACATGCCCCGTGTACTCATCCCCACACGGCCAGAAGTACACGACGTGTGGAAAAAGTACACGGCGTGTAGTTCCAAAATTTAGGATTTTTCCCCATTTTCCATATTTTCTCAAAAACATTTAAGGAAAAGGAAAAAGAAGAAGCTCGTACCTCAAAACTAAGAACCGGGTTCTTACACTGTAGCTGAGTTCGTTTCTCGATGCCTCACCTGTCAGCAGGTGAAGGCGGAGCACCAGGTACCAGCAGGCTTGGTATAGCCCTTGGAGGTCCCGAAGTGGAAGTGGGACGGGATATCTATGGATTTTGTGACTGTACTTCCATGCACTTCCAGAGGTCACGACTCCATTTGGGTGATTGTCGACCGACTCACCAAGTGGGCCCACTTCTTACCCATCAGAGAGCAGGGCTCAGTGGAGAGCTTGGGATTCCTCTACATTTAGGATATCGTACGGCTTCATGGAGTTCCATTATCTATTGTCTCCGATCGAGATGCTCGCTATACTTACTGGCTTTAGAAGGGGTTGCAGGAGGCATTCGGGACGTAGCTATGTCTGAGCACCGCCTTTCACCCTCAGACAGATGTTCAGACAGAGAGGACCATTCAGACTCTCGAGGACATTCTCCATGCATGTTTCCTCGACTTTGGTCATAGCTGGGAGGACCACCTACCCTTGGTGGAGTTCGCGTACAACAACAGCTACCACTCCACCATCGGGATGGCACCATACGAGGCATTGTACGGCCGGCCTTGCATATCACCTCTATACTGAACAGACCCTGGGGAGTCAGCACTTATGGGACCGAAGATGGTCCATGCCACGACAGAGAAGGTCCAGGTCATCCAGGAGCAGATGAGGACAGCTTATAGTCGGCAGAAGTCTTATGCTGACAGGAGGCGGAGGCCACTAGAGTTCGAGGATGGCGACCACGTTTTCTTGCGGGTCTCACCTCAACGTGGATTAAGGAGATTTGGTCGGGGAGGCAATTTATCTTCATGCTTCATCGGACCATTCCAGGTCCTCAGTAGGGTAGGTGAGGTGGCTTATCGCCAGGCTCTACCACCTCAGTTGCACCGAGTGCACAACGTCTTCCACGTATCTTAGCTGAGGAGATACGTGCATGATCCGACGCATATCATCGACCATAGGGAGTTGGACATTGACGATGGGGCAACTTTTGCGGAGGTCCTGATGGAGATCAAGTATCGACAGGAGAGGGTCCTACGTGGACGGTCGATACCTCTAGTGTGCATCAGATGGCAGCATGGGAACCTCCAGGAGAACACTTGGGAGCGGGAGGCTCAGATGCGTGCATAGTACCCACATTTGTCCCCCTAGTTTATGATGTATCTTTACGAGGACGTAAATCCCTGAGGTGGTAGTAATGTAAAGACCTGTAAAATTCAAGGGAAATTTTTTCTTAATTTTCTTTGGGATTTTACAAGAACGCAGTTTCTGGCGGCACCTAATTTTGAAGCCCGGTGTGTCCGGAATCAATTTCCGAAGTTTAGCTCGGGTACGTTCAGTGAACGAACGAGCGGGTTTTCCTAACTCTTGAACCGGTGCTCGGAATTGAAATCCAAGGGCACCAATGAAACCGCAGCGCCAGTAATTGCTTAATAACACCTTTTCCAAAGTTGCGTTTGCTCGGGTGAGATTGTTATTAAATGGGTTAACTAAAGAATAAAATAAAATATTGTGCTACAAATTTTATTTCTATTCTAGGTAGTTTAAACCTATGCTTGGTGGTTGGAGTGGGACCCAATAATATCCTAACTCCACTAGGTAGTATATTAGTGAATTGGGGCCCACACGATCCCCACCCCTTCAAATCCCTTTTAAACCTCCCTCTCATGCATTTAATATGTAACTCACCCGCACCCCTTTTAAATTCCATATCAACCCTCAAATTAATTTGGATATTAAATGCTCTTCAATTAAGTCAATTAATTGAATGAGATTTGTTTTTGAATTTAAAATTAATGGAATGCATGAGTGATAATAAAATAAGACATGACTTATTTTATTGGTTTGTTTCGTTGTGAGGAAAGGAGAGGATTTTCTCAAGCCTTGGAATCTTCATCTTCCTCATTGAAGAACGTGAAGAACGCACCGTCACCGACGAAGAACGCCGACCTCCGTCGAAGGATGACGATTAACGCTGATACCTAAGAGATCGACGACGTGACGCCATGAACCGTGACACCGATGATCCTCCTTCTGCGACGCCGTCTTCCGCGACGTCTCTTTCCCGCGACAAACCTCATTCGACGACTTCATCGAGGTAGGGGTTTGATTTTTGGTTCATGAATTTTTCTTAACCATCCAAACGTCAATTTCTTAGCCGCTTGATATCGGATTAATGGGAGGGGGCCAGACCGCACGAACACGGTCGACCCTCCTCCCCCTTTGATGATGTGTTTGTCGCGGCATGCACAAAGGTAGCGCGGTGCAACGGCACCGTGCGGAAACAAAGAAGAACGGGCAATGAAGCGCGGCGCCGTCGTGCGATTCCGTTGAGGCCGAACAAGGCTGCGGCGTCGTCGCGTCGTGCCGGAGAACCACGAAGAGGCCGCGGCCGGAGCGGGGCCATGGAGGAGGGGCGCGGTGCCATCACGTCGCGCCGGTCGGACAAGGTAGCGGCGGTGCAAGGCCGGGCGGCCGGAACCGCCGGCCGCTGTCACCTCAGAGGGGCGGGACCATGGGGTCCCACGACGGTAGCACCGGCCGGCCGGACCGGGTTGACCGTTTCGGAAGGAGCCGGGGGTCGTAACCCCCGGCTGGAAAAGGAGAGGCCCCCATGTGGGGGGCTGCGGTTTCAATCAAGGGGGGCAGCCCCCCCCCCCCTTCCACTTGGCTTGTCCAGCGTTGAGCTAGCCACACCAGGTCGCGCCCGCGTCAGGCCAACCGGCCACACCGGGCCGGACCGGCCGCACCGGGCCGGGCCTCCCAGGCCGGGCCAGGCCGCACCCACTGGGTTGGGCCACACCCTAATGGGCCAGACCCGGACCCAGTTCGGGTTGACGCAGTTTGGGCCGACCCATGGGGTCTCGGGCCGGGTCAGTTCGGGCCCAAAACCCCCTAAAACCGGAAAGGTTCGTTCTTTTGCCCATATCTTGGGCTACAGACCTCTGATCGACGCACCGTCAGTTGCGATGCGATCCATGGATAGAGACGGTCGTTTAGGTATATTACACTCAAGGTTTCGGAGAACTTTGGGTACGGCTGGGTTGGTTCGAACACGAAACCAACTGGGCCCTCGGAGCAGAAACGCTTATAACTTGAGCTCCGGACATCCGATGGATGTGATGTCGACTTTTTTGGATTCCTCTTAGTGAGATGGACCTTTTGGCTTACTCCAATAGAGGTTTGGACGCAGTTGAAGTGCGTTCAGGTTGGTTTTGACTTAAAAACCAATCGGGCCCCTGGAACGAAAAAGCCAATAACTCTCAGACCGAGCGTCCGATTGACGCACCGTCTGTCGCGTCGAGTTCCTTTGGTTGAGACGGAACTTTGGGATACATCAACTTCGGACTATGTGTCATTTTCTGTATTGACCCCCTTTGGCTCGTGGAGCGGACCTTCCCGGAAATGATCATGCTGTGTGCGGGAACCCTAGAGCTGGTTGCGACTGCGACGACGATGATGACTGCACTGAAATCCTCTGTGGGTTCGGCAGTGACAACGACTACACTAAAATCCTTCGTGGGTTCGGCAATGATGAAGACCGTACTGAAATCCTCCGTGGGTTCGACGGTGATGAAGACTGCACTGAAATCCTCTATGGGTTCGGCAGCGATGAAGACCGTACTGAAATCCTTCATGAGTTCGACGGCGATGACTACTGTTCTTGTATCCTATGTGGGTTTGGCAGTGTTTGACTCTGTTCTTGCTATCCTACGTGGGTCTGGAAGAGTAGCTGGTCTGTATCCTATGTGGGTCCGACAGCTTAGATGGTTTAGTATCCTACGTGGGTCCCAGATTAGATGAATCAGTGGCTACATCTGATCATCTCTATTACCTTACGAAGAAGTATACTTGTGTGAGCTGAGTCTTGACTTTCAATCAATATCTTTAATATGATTGACTTGATTTCCTATGTGGATTGGGTTGTACTATCCTGTGTGGATGTGATCGAACTTGGGCTCGGATGTTAGAGCCGAACTGGAATTGATAACTTAGGTATATGTATGGGCATATACCTAAGTAGTGTTGGATGTTACTTCGTGATTGTATCTTACCTTTGTGAATTATCCTATGTGGATTCTAGGAGACCTTCGGGAGTCTAGGGGTCCCTAATAAGTAGTGTATACTCACCCCTACACAGGCTATTCCCGCACTACGTTGTGTTGGATGCAGACGACGGACAGTGCTGATTGTGGTTGAGGCTTGTGGAGCAGGTTGGTACCTGGAGGTGGACCACTGGGCGGGACATACACGGAGCGGATGACTGGACCCGAGGAGCTGAGGAGGCTATCTGTACCCACCCTTAAGGTGGGACTTCCAGTGTACGTCTCGACGTTTCTGCTTTACTTTCAGTTGTTGTACTTTCTTTCCAGTTGTACTTTACTTTCAGTTTGGGTTTGTATTCTGACCCACTTACTTTTATGCACTACTATTGTACCCAGTTTTACTTAGTGTTTACTTCTGCTTTCTTACTCTGTGGTGTTTGTTTACTTATAAAAAGGCAATGTATTCCTTTTTTTTTGGGATTTACACCTTGGTGCTAGTCGCCATCCCCTGGCCTATGGGAGGCGGGCTTGGGGTAGTCACGGCACGGGTCCCGAGGATGGGTCGTGACATAATTTTTATGATTTTATCATTAAGTAAGATTATACTATAAGATTAAAAAAAATTAAGTAATAAAATATTTATTTAATTAATAACATTATTCTGTGAGCTTATAAATTCCATATCTTACAATTTTAGGACTAAATTAAAATACTAGTTGAATTAAAATTATTTTCAGGCTTTTCTTTGAATCAAGTATTTTCATGGTGATATTTGGTTTTGGATTGATATATAAGTCTCATAAGTTTTATTTTTTTATAATAAACGAATTTATGTCATGTAAATTAATTATTTTAATGACTATGGCTTACACATGAATTTTAATATTAAAAACACACTTTTCTTAAAAACTATTTTTACATGATTAAGTGTTTTATTTTAAAAATAACTTTTCACCACTTTATAAATATTATTTTATAATATTATTTTGAAATTTTAAATCATAAGTATCAAAATATTTAAAAGTTTTAATCATAAAATTTTTCATAAAAATTATTTATTAAGGTAAAAAAATTATTACCAAGGTAAAATTAAATTAAGATAAAAGTTAAAAAGATAAAAGAAAAAGCCCAAAAATACTCAGTATTGTCTAGTTAATGAATGTTTGAGGTAATTTTATACCCACAATCACTTTCACCTCCACTTTTTTCCATTTTTCATCCATTTTCCCTTGAATAGTAACTTTACATTATTGAAAATGTAAGGTTTACTCCCAAAACTACCCTTCTCTTTACTTATAAAAGACTAACATCATATCCACTTAAAGACTCAAATTACCTTAGAATTTATCATTTAAACTCCACCAATTTTCTCCTTTTATAACCACATCCCACTTTGATAAGATTCTGGTTACACTTAGTATGCTTAATGCCTTTATCTCTAAGGAATTTTTCAAGAGAAAACTCAAGCTTCTTATGTGAGTATTACTTTCTCTTAATATTTTCTTTTACTCTACTCTTTACTAAATAATCTATAAAAATATTAATATAATTAAATAAGTTTCATTAGTACACATAAATTTCATTATATTAATTTAACAATGATTATTTACTCATTTTCATTTGGTTATAAAAACAAACAAATGTTAATCGTGCATTGTGTAGACTACCACCCCCATGAAGTAACATTTTTCGTTTTTAATCTTGATTTTATTTCCTTAAAAAAGAACTTAAAATAAGATTAAAAAATAAATAAATAAAAATAATGTCATTATTATTCTATTATAATTATATTATACACTTCCTTAACCATACCCACCCATCGAGATATAGCATGTTCATGTTTGGGTTAGTTTAAGTGCCAACTTAAATAAATGTTATAAAAATATACCATAGATAACTATGGGAACCTAAATAATAATATTATTATAATAAAATAAGGACATAAATATATTTTTTGGTTCTTTAATATTTATATTAATTAATTAACTTATTATTAAAATATCATATTCGATCGATAAAATTACCGATATAAGTCGACACTGATTCATTTTTCACACAAACATAAGCAAAAACAATATAATAAATAAATATAATATGATAATAAATTTTCCATATTAAATTTAATATAGAAGAATAATTTTCATTATAATTTATTTAATAAACATAATTTTATTATTTAGGAAGTTAAATTTGTTCACAGAACAAATTTGGAACAATGTAAGGGTTTCATCTTAAATTTCTCTTCTTTAAGACATGTTTCCTTTTATGAACCTAGTTGAATTTAAATGTTTTTTATTCTTCATATTGGATATATAATATCATGAATTATCTTTATTCTTGGTATCTTAAATTATTCTTAAATCACTCTCTCTTTCAAGAGGTTTTTTATTAGAACGTTCCTTAAGACATGAGGGTTTTCTTATGAAATTCCTCTCCTTGAAACATGTTTTGTATTATGCACCTAATTCCATTTATGTGGGGTACATGATTACTATTTAATATATTATATCATTAATTTACTTTTATTCATGTTAATATATTTTTAACTTTAATCTCTCTCTTTCATGATGATTTTATTTAAATGATTCTCAAGTTATAAGGGGTTTTCATGACTCAAATCTTTAACTTGGATCATAATCACTCATTTTTTATTATTTTCTTTCAATATTGATCTATTATAAACTATGATTATGTTTAATTTTATTTTCACCTTCTTTTATTGGTAAATCATGTTTCACACACAAGTCTTCTTCCTTGATGAATCTATTATTTTGTTTCGATGAATTTTTTTTGTGAATAATTCCCATTTTTATAGATTTTTTATCCATATCCATGTTTTCACTCCCCTAAAATGTTCTACCTTACCTAGTGGAAAATCAAATTGTTTTTATTTATAATGATTTTTTATTAACCTTTACTAATTTTAAAAAAACGTTTATTTTTTATCCTTTTAGCAATGTGAGTTTTTAATAATGGTATTTTCAAATATTTCAAAGGATTTCCCTTTCAATGATCATATATTATTTCCTTTTATATTTTTAAATAAAATTTATTTATTTTCAAGGTCTATTTATTGGAATTTATTTTTAAGAAATATTTTAATATGATTTCAATTCATTTAAAAAAATGTTTTTTGGAAAGTGACTTGAAAATCACATCTTTTTAAGGTGATATTTAGAAACATTTTTAAGAAAAAAACATTTTGTGATTTCTCTTTAATTTTTAAAGTATTATTCTCCAATGAAATAATGGTTCATAAATCACCCTATATGTGATATTTTTAAATATTCCTTTTGGTTGATCATGTTTTTGGTATCAAATGATCATGTTTTTTTGTGATTCCATTTGTAAATGTTATGAAACCCATTTTATTTGCATGAGTTATTCATGATAAGATGAATGATTTGATATTATATTGAAATAATACCTATGGATGATGGAAGGCAGGGTCTTATATTTTCCTCAAATTCATTGGTTAAGGTTTTATATATCATGAGATAACTATGGAAATCTAGTAAAGAATACTCTCTCCACTATGGGAATTGAGTATGGAATGACCTCTCTACTATATGAATTGGGTAGGGATGCCTACTCAACCCTATTAATTAAGTGGTGATTACTATCCCACTATGAAATTATTACATATTATCATGTTTGTGAAACTTATTTTTCTTAATATATGATTTATTTACAATTTATTCCAAATGTTTATGATATTACATGTTCTAAATATATTCCTCTTTCTTATGTTATGATATCATGTTTTTTTATTTTCCTCATATGCTTTAATGATATGTTTTAACGACCTTTATTTCATTTTATGTTCATATTCCATTATCATTAATTCTAAATCAAGTTTGGTGATTTTAAATTATGGTCCCATGATATTTTTATTTTATATTTATCCCTTGATCATGTTTTCCCTCATGTTTATGACCTAACTGTTATGACCAATTGATATGTTTCCCTTATAAAAAATTCGATCTCAACACTTTATTATGATTACATTACCAAAGTTTTGAAGAATATTATATCATATAATATATCTATAAGAGGTTATAAAGAATCATTATTATGGATAAATTTAAATAAGTGTTTTAAAATAATATGTTTATGTAGATAATATTCAATACATTAAACATTTAGGTCTTTGGGTCATGCAACTTTTTGTGAGATGTATTAATTAAATCATGGTATCAATGTATAATTTATGTATACTTATATTGGGTCTCCATAGTTGTCATAATAATAGGGTTTATTTCTTTTTGGATATTATTTTAGTTACGTTTGGTATTAAGGTTAGAGAACCTTAGTGAAAACCCTGGAGATAAGTCTAAGTATAGGATATATCCTGAAATATTGGTAAAACATTTAGTAAGTGGATTTACTAGAAATTAATCTCTATCTAGATAATGTAAATTGTATGTTTATATGGCACAAATTCACCTAGGGGTAATTTCCCCTAAAAGGGCTGGTAGATCATTGGCTCGATCATCACTTTGATGCAAAATGAGTGGGCCTAAGATTTCCAACCTAACTATAAACTTATATGGGATATTCTATATTTTATAATACACTATTTAAAAATCATTATGAAGGATTGATTTATTAGTTACATTGATGTATTTGGTTGAGAATTTTAATATAACAAAACTTAAAGTAACCTAGGATAAACTAAGATTGATATAATTTGATGTAAAGTAATTACAAAATAATGTGATGATAAGGGTAAAAGGTTTTAATGTTGAATCCATTTTATTTTATTTATTAATATAATTACCCCATATTTTTAATGTTTCATCACTCATGGAACCCCTATTGGTTTTAATAATGGATAGAACTATAAGGAACCATGGGTTTTAGGGATAAGATAATGATTACCTCATTAAAAACCCATCAGAATGGGAGCTAAAGCAAGAAACATTATGATTATGTAAATCCAAATATAATGAAATATGATTAATAATGTGAATATGGTTGAAGTATTAAACACACCAAATAATAAGAGGATGGAGTCTCATGAAAGATCAAGTGATGAATATGATAAAGGAAAGAATGCTAAATTTTCTATATGTCAAAAATGTGGAATAAATCATCAAGGGAATTATCTCAAAGGGACTAGCATATGGTTTACTTATGGAAGAGGGGCCATCAATCATAAAAATATCAATGAAAAATGAAGAGTTTGGTTAATAATATTGAATTAAATAGAGTTAATCCTAAGGTACAATTAATAACTTAATATCTTATGTGTGCTGAACTTGGGAATTATCCAAGTCATTACCCTAATCTAAGGACAAACCAAGGCAATGAGAATAACCAACCACCAAGTCAAAAAGGATAATGTAATACCTATACAAGCACTAGTTATAAATTGGATCATGATATTTAAGGTACACGTACCGTTTAATTTAGAGTTGTATATGTCGTTTTGGAATTTGATTCTAGGAACTCTATTATATCTAAGAAGTTTTATAATATCATTAAATCATCACCCCAATGATTTTATTATTGAAAAAATATTTTAGTGTTTTAATAATTGTATTCTAAGGAGAATTTTATAGGAATTTACCTTGTGTAAATCATATTACCCTTCTTTTAGATAAATTTAACATGATTTTAGTAATGGATTGGTTCCCTCCACTTAGAGGGAAAATTATCCAAAGGAAAATGAACTTCATATTCACCTATGATATCCTATCAATGAAATTATAATAATAAACACCCTCTAAAAACAAATTATATAATATAGGTCTTGATACTGAATAATGGTAGACTCTTAGCCCAAATAGTTGACGAAAAACTCAATATTAGGGATAATCTTATTTCGAGGAAAGATATATGGTTCCCAAGTTTGTATGTTTGATATATATTTATGAATTATATCATTATAAATTTATATAATTTAGATTCCCTTAGCTATTTCTATTAGTATATGATAATTAAAATTGTAAGGATGTAACTTATTTAGGGGGTGTAACGACCTGAAATTCAAGACCTTGTAAAATAGATGTTATGTTCGATAACCTACATTACATGCTACAACCAATGAAAAAAAACAAAACATATTAAGAGAAAATTATTAGTAAATATATAATAAATAATAGGATGGTAAACAATTAAAATTTATTAAATTTAAAATTTCATAATTAATATGATTTGATATTGAAAGAGATTTATTTTCAATAAAAATTATATTATTTTTATTATTTATTTTCTTTTAAAAGATAAATTTAAAATTTTAATAATTTAAATTTGATAAAATAAAATTAATTTTTTTATTTCTCACATCAAAATTTTCTTAGTATGAATTTTTGTGTTTTTTCTGAAAAAGTTGATTTTTAGTCAAAAAAAATCAATTTTTTGAAAATTATAATTTTTATGATTTTATCATTTTTTAAGTGTATCCTATAATATTAAAAAAATTAAGTAATAAAATATTTATTTAAGGAATAAAATTATTCTTTGAGATCGTAAATCATATGTCCAACATTTTTAGGACTAAATTAAAATTTTAGTTTAATAAAAACTATTTTAATTATTTTCTTTAAATATAGTATTTTCATGGTGAGATTCAGTTTTGGATTTACATGAAAGACTAATAAATTTTATTTTTTTTATAATAAACTAATTTATGTTATGGGAATTGATATTTTTAATAACTATATCTTACACATAAATTTTAATCTTAAAAATACACTTCTTAAAAACTTTTCTTACAAGATTAAATGTGTTTATTTTAAAAATAACTTTTCACACATTTAGAATTTTTATTTGATAAAATGATTTTAAAATTTGAAATGTTAAGGACCAAAAATTTCAAATGGTAAATCTGAATTTTTTTTCATTAAATTTAGTTATTAGGTTAAAATTAATTACTAAGGAAAAACTAAATTAGAGTAAATTTTAAAAAGTTAAAATAAAACGTCCTAAAACACTCAAGGTTGTCTCATAAATGAGTTTTTTAGATGATTTTAGATCCAAAATAACTTCACACTCCTATTTTCCCCATTTTTTCCATTGACCTTTGAATAGTATCTTTACATTATTGAAAATGTAAAGTCAACTCCCAAAACTACCCTTCTCTTCACTTATAAATGAGTAAAATCCTATCAAATTAAAGACTCACCTTCCCATCAAATTTTACCTTGAAAATAAGACATTTTTATCCATCTATAACCATCTACCACTTATATAAGATTCGGTACACCCTTACTTTTCTTAATACCTTCATCTCAAAGGATTTTTCCAAGATAAATCTCATGCTTTCGACACGAGTATTACTTTCTATTCATATTTTATTTTACTTTAATGCTTCTTAAATCATCTCTAAAATTATTAATATAATTAAATAAGTATAATTAGTATAATTAAATGTAATAATAGTAACTAAAAAATAATTATTTGCTATTTTCCATTCATTTAGAGTGAAAAAAATAATGTTAATTGTGTGTTGTACAGACTACCGTCTCCACGAAGTAATGTTTTTCATTTTACATCTTGATTTTATTACCTTATAAAAACCACTTAAAATATGATTAAACAACTTAAAAGAATATAAATAATATCAGTATTATTATTTTATAATGATATTATACTTTTCCTTAACCATACTCGTGCATCAAGATATAGCGTGTTCATGATTGGGTTAGTTTAACCACCTATTTGAATAAATGTTATAAAACTCTATCATGGATAAATATAGAAACTTAAATACTTATATAATTATAATATAATAATAAATTAATTATTTTTTTGGGTTCTATAATTTTTATATTAATTATTTAACTCATTATCAAAATATCATCATCGATCTCAAAAATTACCAAAATAAGTCAACACTAATTCAATTTTAGTGCAAACATAAGAAAAAATATATAATAAATAAATAAAATATGATAATAAATGGTAAATATTAAATTAAATATAAAATAATAAGGTTCTTTAGAAGTTATATAGTAAAATTAATTTTATTATTCATGAATTTACACATGTGTGTATAATGAATCTAGCACAAGGTAAGGGTTTAGTCTCAAATTTTTCTTCTTTGAGAAACATTTTCTTTTATACACCTAATTACATTTAAATGGTGTTTATAATTACTATTGGATATATAGTATCATGAATTATTTTTATTTATTTTATTTTAACTTCTTTTTCAAGATATATCTCTTTTAAGAGGTTTTTTATTAGAACGTTCTTTAAGCCATAAGAGTTTTCATCTCAAATCCCTCTCTTTGTGATATGTTTTGTATTATGAAACTAATTCAATTTATGTGGTTTATATACTTCCTATTTTAAATATTATATCATGAATATCCTTTTATTAATAGTAATTGAAGTTCAATTTTAAATATCTCTCTTTCATGAGGATTTGATTTAAATGCTCCTCAAGTTGTAAGGGGTTTTCATGACTCAAGTATTTTCCTTGGGTCATAATCACTTCTCTTTGACTATTTGATGCACACATATTTTCATGAAAATAATAATAATATTTTATAAGGTTTTAATGGATTTAAATCAATATTACCAAGTAATTAAATGTGTTATTAAAATTTGGTAAATTTCAATTAAATAATTAACTTGGGTTTAAATGGATAAATATATTGGAATTTGAATAATTAATTTATTTATGATATTCTAGTAGAAATTTACTTTAAATTTTAAATGTTTTAAAGGTAAAAAATGGGCTAGCCCAAGATATCCCTCAACCAAAGTAAGCCAACCAAACACCTATCTAGCCTAGAATGGCCATCCAGCCATTCTATACCACTAGGAGTGCCCATTAAAGTAAAAATGGGAGGATTGGGCCACACATAGGAGCTCAAGATGGAATAGTGTAGGTTAAGCCCTGGGCAGGCCCGTGCATGTTGGAATAGGCCCATATGTGTGGGTGTAGTGTGATCGGGCACCAATCCCACACAACCATACAATAATCACTAGTTTCCATAGTATTTTATATAAAATATCACCCATCCATTCTTATTTTTGATATGGGAAAAGTGTTATGAGGGTATTATTCTTCATTTAACTAAATGACACTATCCTACTTTTCTCGCAATCCCCCATGCTTGGGCACTCCCTCTCTACTACTTCCACCACTCGACATCAAACCACAACCATCTGCAGCTCCCTAGAGACCTCCATGTCCACCACTAGAAAACTCAAGCTCAATTAAAGAATCATTGATGAGGCTTGGGTTTACCACAGATCACCTTGGGAACCTTGGGTGACCACCATGAATCTCATTTTGAATAGGATAACACCATACATGGAAGAGGAGTTCTACCCAACCATTGTAAAGGCCACATGAGTTTTGTGAGTTACCTAATGTCATTGCACCACCTCTTCCTTGGTTGAAAATGGATAAGTGAACCCATACAGAAATGACTGTAAAATTCTAGTGGGTTCAGCTACATGCCATATGGGAAGAATCGGCTAGGTGAAGTTGTGAAAGAAATGAATACATTAGGGGTAGTTTATTTAGATATGTGAACCATATAAGAATTAGGCTATGTGATTTCAGGGATTAAAATTGCTACATGGGCCTTGGAAAATTTATATACATCACATGAGGATACATGAATAGGATTTATAGATACAGGAATTCACTTGAATTAAAATAAGATATACACATGGAAAATTAATTAATTCTAAAAGAATAATTCAATGGCTGGTGTAAATAAAATTAACTCAAAGCTGAAGATATAAGGTTTTTAAAGGAAAAAATTCCTTATTATTTTCCACTTGTGGTGAAGGATACATTTGTGAAATATTTTAAAGGGTGTTACACCATAATGAATCAACCCACACTGAAGAAGTGTTATTTGATTAAAAAAATAGAAAGCCATGATATATCTATTGAGATTTAAAATAAATATACATTCAAAAAATTGACCTAGATAAATGAAGATATGGTAGTAGATGTAAAGGATAAATAGTGGATTCCTCCATTTATAAATAATAGGGTTATTCTTACAAGGAAGGAGATCAAAGGATATAGAGTGGACCGCTTTTGTGCTCTATTTCTAATACTTTTAGTTTTATTTTCTTCTACTATAGTTCTTATTTAGTTTTTTTCTTTAAATGTAGTTAATTCACTCTATTTATAATTCAAGTGCTCTATTTTTTTTCTTGCACTGTCTCATTATTCTCTATTTATAATTTTTTTCATTATATCTTTCTATACCACATTCTCTCATTTCTCATCCTTTTACTATGACCTCTTGCACTCAAAAATGAGAGAATAACCCTAGTCTTGGACTTGGGGGAGGATAAGTGTTTCCTAAATTCTATGTTTTCAATTATTAAATGATTTATTTATGTTTTTGGTGAATTGAAGTGAAGTGTTTGGTTGTGGTGATTTTCCACCATGACATGGATCTTGAATCCACTTCTATTATTTTGTTTAAAACTTCTCCCTCCCTTCCATTGAACACAATATCTTCACATAAGGGATTTTAACTATTCAATAGATGAAACAAAACACAATAGATATGGGTCTTAGAAGATTCCACACTCTATATTAAGGTGTGTCATCAATATAGATTATATAAGGATGTGGAATTAATATTTTCTCAGTATTCAAGATTTCATAACTACTAAATTAAATAATAGTATCTCATGCATGAGATTTCAGAATTGAACTATCAAACTAAATTTAAACAACCAACATGAATGATGAATGAACCTGAAACCAAACCCAAAAGTTAAAGTTCTTTCTTTCCTAACCCCCATTCTATTTTAATTGCATGTTAGTTTAGAATTTATCATTTCTTTCATAAGTAATACCAAAACAAAAAGAAATTGTTTTAGGTTAATTAGAATTAGTAAGTGAATAAACTGTGAAAATTCTCAAGTGTGACAACCCTTATCAGCTATTATTCTACACTAAGAAATCACAAATATTATCTTTTGAGACACCACATGATAGGTGTGCATAAAAACATGGTGCCATTTTTAGAAATACAAATATTTGTTTTCCTATTTTTTCCTTTTCACATTATAGATAGTTTTTCACTATTTTCTAAAAAAATATAAAAAAATAAAAAATATATATATTTTACCATGATGTTTTCATATGATTATTACTATAAATAGAAAAATTACTCATAGGTGTAGGAATAACCAGAATAAAAAATTTATTGTGAAAAATACTAGGTTTAAGAACTCAAAGAATACATGGAACAACTGATGATCAAAGTAGAAAGGGTGTTCAAATATGTTCGTGCATTGATAGAGAAACTCAAACCAAGACAAGAGCAAGAGCCCGAGGAGTCCAAGGAGGAAATACTCATTACCTTTCCTAAATTCATTAAAGATATACAAAAATATTAGGTTTTATTCATGGATTATATACAACCCAACCATCTCAAAAATTAAATTTAGACCAATAATGAGGAGCAAGAGTGGACTCATGATGAGGATGACTTTCCTACTTAGCTATGTGTGGGAGGTCAACAATATATGGAAAATTTTGATAATGAGTATGAGGTACAACATGATATCTGAATTCCTTAAAAATTATAATATCCAGCATCATTTCATATCACTCTTTCATTGAAATAATAATACACCACCCATGTGGTAGAATTTGAATAAAAGATGGATCAACCCAATTGTCTGCCTCCATCAATTAAAATCTAACTTCAAGAGGCACTTACCACTGAAGAAGTGATCGAATCCAATCCAATTATGGGGGTTGATCTTATATTAAAATATATATCATTTGATTTTATTCAATATTAATTGAGCATCACCTCCCACTATTTAGAAATTATATATTTTTCTAATACTTGTTTTGTCTTAGAGGATGATGAATAAAAAAATATGCACTTACCAAGGAACACATAGAGATTCCAGAACTTATTGAACATTAATTATAGGAAGTACTTGAGGATATCCAATTTTTCTTTCCTAAGGAAACAAAGACACAAGCTTCTCATATTAAAAGGGATGATTTTATTTTTGACTCTAAATGATTAAATTCTGTCTAAATAAAATCACATTCTAACTCTCCCTTTTATAACACAATTCATGCATCCCATATTGAGAAAGAACTAGAATATGAGGGAAAGGTTTCAAATGTAGAAACCAAGGAAGAGGAAGATCCATGCATCATCATACCGCCACCATGAAAGTTTTACATTATTTTAAATTGGTGGATTTGGTGTACTCTATTTATGGACTCCTTGTCAACAAAGAATAAGTGGAAGGTGGAAAAATCCACATATGGTGGTTAAAATCCAAGAAGATCCACCCACCAACAGATTATGGATAATATATGGTATTACCCTTATAGATACAGTAAAAATCTAGGGCCCACTTAGGTTATTAAACCAAGATTTATCTTTACTTTCTTTCTAGTATCTTTACATTTAATTAATATGAATTAGTATAGGAAGTAGCCTAATCCCTCTATTAATTTTTATCTTAAATGACACGGTCTTTATAATTAAAAGTTTTATTTACTATTATAGTTCTATAAAAGTACTAGGAAACCCAGAAATATCCAATTATAAGGGATGAGTATATATTTATGATAAAATTTAGTTAATTCTTACATTATTTTTCTTTTAAACTCTCATCATTTATTATGAAAAATATATTTTGAACTATAGATTTTGGAATTTTTGTAAAAATAGAAATTACACACCCATGATTTTAATTTATTCTTTACATGAATTATGTAGGAGACATGATTTTATTAGTAACCCTACCATTCCATGTTTTAAAATTAAATAACAATAATATTATATGATTAAAATGGATAATTGAATTATTAGAGTGAATCGTGGATATTGAAATAATGACTCGTGATTTGAGGGAATTATTTGATTCATGTAAATGAAATTTCCATACCATTTTTCACACTTTGAATTTTTGAAATTCATGTATAATTATTTGTTATTATTAGTCATTCCATGAGTGATTTTCCAATTTTATATGTTTCATTATCAATAGGATTTATTGACCAAATACTTTTTTTGAGCATATTTCTTGAGTGATATTAAGACATGTCATCATATATAACTTTAATTGGAATTTGTCAAATATATGAATGTAAAAAAACACATTTAATGTGATTGAGGTATTTTTATTGATAAGCCCTTATCCTTGAAACCACGTTTTATATCAATCCTTGTTTGTCCCATATAGACCATGAATTAACTTGTTAGGAATGATCAATATTTCATACCATTTAAATCCATTCCTATCCTCCTCTTAGTATTTTCATGATATTTTAAAGTTAAAGTGTGGGGGTAATGGAATCCATAGTGGAAGGATAAACTATGTTGTGATATAAAATTGTGGGTGTGCTTATTTTTGGGTATTGAGAAAGGATTATTAATTCATTCAATGTACTTTAATTATTTCCCTTCTTGATAAAAAAAGATAAAAATAATGGGTTGTGACTTGGAATAATAAAAAATCATCATTACCGGACCTATTATTTTAATAATATGTGGTTAGGTGGTAGATGTGAGGTTTATTCCAAGTATGAATTTCAAAAAACTAAAAAAAATGAAAAAGTTTAGTTTGAAAAGAAGAAAATAAAAAATATAGATAAAATTAAAGAAGGATGAATTCACTCATTATTCTATTATTTATCATGACCTTTAATTTGATCTTTGGAAGTGGGAGTTCTCAATTTGAAGGGGATATTTTCATTACACATTTATTTTTTGATGTAATGATTTATAATTTAGAGATAATCTTCTACTTTGAGTCTTATTATTTTTCAAATAAATTCTTACCAACATTAAGTCTCGGAGTCATTAGAATATTGATTGTAAAGTCCTTATTATTTCATGTGTTTTTTATCTTTATGAAGTGTAAAAATTAGTTATTTTTCAAGACTATGGAAAATAAGCATGTTATCATGATATGAGAAAAACTCTACTTGAATTTATTTCATGAGTGAGAAGTGGAAAAGATTCAAAAGAGAGTAAGATTGTGAATTTTCATTCTTGATAATAATAAATTGAGAAACCTGAATGAATAAAAGGAGAAGATTCATCATTTTCAAAAGGAAGAAAGAAAAATGCTTGGGTTGATTGATCTTTTGAAAAATGAGAAGCTAAATTGATATTTTATGTGGAACTAGAAAATTTAGTTTAATATTGATAATTATTTAATTTTATTGATTTTAAATTTAAATATTAGTAGCATGGTATTTCTATTTAATTCAATATTGATATTTTATGTTTGAGTAAAAACATAGTTCAAGTGTGGGGGTATTTGATGCAAACGTATTTTCATGCAAAAAAATTGAATATTTTATAATGTTTTTTAGTGTATTAAAATGAATATTCCAAACTAATTAAATGTTTTATTAAAATATGGTAAATTTCAATTGAATAATTAATTTGGGTTTAAATTAATAAATATGTTGGAATTTGAATATTTAATTTATTTATGATATTTGGGTAGAATAGTACTTAGAATTTGAAATGTTTTGAAGGTAAACAAATGGGCCATCCCAAGCTATTCCTCAACCAAAGTAGGATATCCATCCACCAAGCCATCCCGTAAGGGATATCCGTCCAAGCTAGCTCACTGGGAGGGCCTATTTGAGTAACAGGAGGAGGACCAAGCTACTTACAGGAATGCGAGTGAGCATAGTGTGGGCCAAGGCCTATTTGGGACCATGTGTGTCAGCACAGACCCATATGTGTTGGTGCAGTGTGAGCGTGCGCCTATCCCATGAAATCATAGCATTAGTTCTAGGTACCACAGGATCATATATAAAGGTTTGCCCATCTGTTCTCATTTTTGAGGTGGGACAAGCGTAATGAAGGGCATTGTTCATTATTTAACCTAATGATGTCATCTTGCTTCACTCGTGATCCCCCATTCTTAGAAACTCACTCTCCACCTCCATTGATACTCAACACCAGACTTCCACAATCCATAACTCCTTAGAGACCTCCATTCCCACCACTAGAAAACTAAAACTTAAGTAAAACATCACTGATGATGATCGGGTTTACCATAGATCACCTTGGGAACCTCGAGCAACTATCATGAAGCTCATTTCAAAGAGGATAACATCATGCGTGGAAGAGGAGTTCTATCCATCCACTGTAAAGGATGGATGAGGTTCTTGAGATACCCTAAACCATTTCCCCACCACTTCCTTGGATGAAAATGGATAAGTGATACCGTGAAAAAATAGATACATAAAACTCTAGTGGGTTTAACAACATGACATCTGGAAATAATTGATTATATGAATCTATGTGAGAGATATTGAATTCAACTATGTGAACCATGAAATAATTTAAGATACATGATGTTGTGGATAAAAATTTATATGTGAGCCTTATAATATTTGGCTATGTTACATGAGGCTATATGAATTGTATTTATAGATATAGGAATTCACTATAATTAAAACAAGATATACACTTAGAAAAATAAGTGATTAAAAAATAATAATTTGAAGGTAGTTATAAATGAAATTAACCTGAATCTAAAGATATGGGGTTTTTGTGGGAGATAATGCCTTATTATTTTCCACTTGTGCAGAAGGGGATCTTCATGTAATATTTTGAAAGGTGTTGCACTGTAATGAATCTCTCCACATGAAATAAGTGTTATCACTAAAAAATTATAAAGACCTGATATATCTATGGATATTTAAAATAAATATATGTTCAAAACATTAACCAAGATAAATGAAGATATGGGAGTAGATATGAATAAGAAATAGGGAATTCCTCCCTCTATAAATAAGAGGGTGTTGTTTCCAAGGAATGAGATTAGAGGATCGGGAGTGGAATACTATTGTGCTCTATTTCTACTACTTTAAATTTTATTTTCTTATATTATAGTTTTTATTTAGTTTCTTTTATTTCTATATAGTTAATTCATTCTATTTCTAATTCAAGTTCTTAATTTTTTTTATTTCACTATCTCATTCTTCTCTCTTTCTAATTCTTTCATTATCTCTTTATATCCATCATTATCTCCTTAGTGAATAACCTGAGGCTTTGCCTCAGGGGAGGATAGGTGTTTCCTTAATTCTATTATTTCAATTTTTAAATTTTTTATTTATATTTTTGTTGAAGGAAAGTGAAGTGTAAGGGTGTGTATAATTGGATACCATGACACAAATATTGAATCTAATTCTATTATTTTGTTTAAAACTGTTCCATCCATCCCATTGAACATAAGATCTTCACATGATGGATTTGATTCATTCAATGGATGAAATGATATATGATGGAGTTGAGTACTGTAATATGACACACTCTCGACTGAGGTATGTCATCAACCTTGATTATAGGAGGATGTGGAATTAATATTTTGTAAGTATTAAATATGTCATGACTAATAAATAAAAGAATAGTAGTTCATGCATGAGATTTTAGAATTAAACTATCAAACTAAATTTAAACAACCAACATGAATAATTAATTAACCCAAAACCAAACACAAAAGTCCAAGTTCTTTCTTTCCTAACCCCCATTCCATTTTCATTGCATGTTATTTTATAATTTATCATTTCTTTCATAAATAATAAAAACGAAAAAATAAATATTTTTAGGTTAATTATAATTAGTAAGTGAATAAACTGTAAAGTTATTCAAGTGAGATGGCCCCGTTCATCCATTGTGTTGCACTTGGAAATTATAAATAGTAGATTTTTCCACACAACGTGGTAGTATACATCACTATTATCTTTTAAAATTGATCTATTCTAACTTATAATGATGTTATGTTGTATTCCCACCTTATTTTATGGGGAAATCAATGTTCACATCAAAGTATTCTTTCTTGATGAATCCATTATTTTGTGGAAATGGAATTTTATTTTGAATAATTCCCATTTTTTAATGGATTTTTCCTCCATATCCATGTTTTCACTTTCCACCAATGATATCTTTTTCCTAGTGGAAACTTAAATTGTTTTTGTCTTCGATGATCCTTTTATTCCCCTTTAATCATTTTAAAATAATTTTTTTTATGATTTTAATGATGTGGGTTTTTAACGATGGCGTTTTCAAATATTTAAAGGTGTTTACTTTAAATAATCATATATTATTCCCATTTATTTCACATTTTTACTTATAGTTTATTTCTTTTAAAGACTTATTTATTGTAATTTGTTTTGAAATATGTTTTAACATTTTTACTCTTTATTTAAAAAAATGTTTTTTGGAAAGTGACTTGAAAATCACATATTTTTAAGGTGATATTAAGAAACATTTTAAATAAAAATAATTTTTATGATCTGAATTCTATTTTTAAAGTATTCTTATCCAATAAATTGATGGTTCATAAATCAATACATATGTAATCTTTAAAAATATTTCTTTTGGGTAATCATTTTTTTAGTGTCAAATGATCATGTTTTTTATGTGATACAATTTGGAAAATTTATGAAACCCATTTTATTTCCATGACTTATTTTTTATAAGATGAATGATTTGATTTTATGTATCACTCATATTTATGGATGATGGGTGGGTTCTTATATCACCCTCAAAATCATTGGTTAAAGTTTTATATCTCATGATATAACTATGGGAATATAGTAAGTAATACTCACCCCATCATGGGAATCGAGTATAGAATGCTCACTCCACTATGGGAATATGGTAAGGATGCATTCTTCACTATGGTAATTAGGTGGTGATGTCTTCCCCACTATGAAATTATTACTTATTATTATGTTTGTGCCACTTATTTTTTATAATATAAGATTTATTGACAATATATTACAAATTTTTATGACATTCTAGTTTCTAAATATATTCATCTTTCTTATGTTATGATATCATGTTTTTTTATTTTTATTATATGCTTCTAAGACATGTTTTGATGACCTTTATTTGGTATTATGTTCCTATTCATTGATCCTTAATTCTCAATAAAGTTAGATTATTTCCAATTATTGTATCATGTTCCTTTTATCTAATATTTCTCCCTTAATAATGTTTTCCCTCATGTTTAGGACCTAATCATTATGACTAGTTGATAAGTTTTACTTATTGAACATTAGATCTCACCCATTTATTATTTTTCCATTCCCTAGATTATGAATAATATTATATCTTATAATATGTATATAATAGGGTCTATAAAATCATGGTTATGAAGAAATTTCATCAAGTGTAGTAAAATATGATGTTTATATAGCTAGTCTCCAATACACTAAGCCTTTAGATCCTTGGGATGTGAAATTTTTTATGAGATATATTAATTAAATCATTATATCAATGTATTATTAATGTATTTTTATCTTGGGTATCCATAATACACATCCCATTATAAAACTATTATATTTTATGATATATTTTTCTTTAAATAGATTTAATTTCTTCGATAGCTTGCGATATACGCAACCCCAAGTCTAAATGAACCATAATATAGTATATTATTATAAAATAGTCATTAAATTTGATGATTTAATAAGAGTTAAATCATTTTAAAAATTATATATAATTTTTTTAGATAAATTTAATATATTGAAAAATAGGTACTCAATTTTTAATAAAATTTTTATATGATTCAAAAATACATTTTCCTCAAAATGGATTTTACTACTTTTTGTGAGTAAATAATACAATTAGATTATGAAAATTTTAGAAAATTTATTTGTGAAAATGAAGTTAATTTTTTTAAATAATAATCTCATAATTATCTTGGAGTTATATTTTTATAATTTACTGAAAAGATTGATTTTTCGATGAATAGTGAAAAATGCTATTTTTTATTGAAAACTACCTTTTCATTTAAAGAATTTAAAAAGTTCCATTTTTTTTTAAAATGGTTTTAAAAATAAAATTAGTTCATTTATATTATTAATAATTAAATTAAGGTCATTATAATTAATTTTATGTTGTATTTTTTCATAGAAATCGTTTATACTTATGAAAAAATTATTTCTGGAAAACCACTTTTCATCACATTTTTCAAGATTAATTTTAAATTAAATTATGAAAATTATGTGAATTTAATTTAATAAAATAGATTAAATATTTTTAATTATAATATTTAAATTTTATAAATATTTCTATTTTAATTCTTTCTCATTATAGATAGTAACCGTGGTAAATGTTTGTCACTTCGGTAAGGATAAAATGAGCAAAACATGGTTAAAACCATGAAATAAGGTCTCAAAATCAACCCAAAACTTTCCTTAATTTCATTTTATATGATAAATTAGAACATAAACAATCCAAGTTTTAATTTATGACATTTTGGTGCCATTTTCCCTTGATAATGACATTTATACTATTTTTAAGTAAAGAAAATACCAAAACACCTCTCTCTCTTGAATTTAATATCTATAAATTTTTTACATAAAGATAAAAAGAGAATAATTTTGGTTTTAAATGTATATTTTAAATATGAGTTAATTTTTTTCTCTTGGTAATTTAATTTTAAGTTTTAGTGATGGAATAATTATCTTAAATACTTACACAACACTGAAACTACGCTTGTGCAAGTGGTAGAAAAATCATGTAAATTATTTTAAAAACTCTAAAAGTAATATATTTTTGGTGAGTTATAGTTCCATGAAAATTTTATATATTATTAAAACATATTAGTTATGTTTTAAAGTTTTATATAATAATTACATTACTATGTTTATGTCTTTAAAGTCAAATTAAGTGAATAGTGTCAAAAATGACATTAATAAAATTTTATAAAAAATATTTTGTCAAATTATTGAAAAATAATAAAAAAAAACTTTAAATAGGAAAATTATTATGATAAATGGACTAAAATTTCATCCATTTTCCATTTATGAGCCAATTTTTACCTTATAAGTAAAATTATAACCCTTTAAGATTGAAAAAGTCGTTACCACAGTTAAGGTTAAAATTATTTAAGGAAGGGGTTAAAACAAAAATATGAGGTTTAAAATGACACCAAAACCTATATAAATTTCATTTTATGATGATATATTGACCATATACTCATCTTAAATGAATACATGTCTATTTGGAAGCATTATACATGATAAATAATTTAATTATATCTAAATATTTTTGGTAATTTCAAGTGTGTCATTTCCCTCCCTTATAAAAGGACTCCCCTTATCTATTTTATTCGCACCAATTTGAGCCATAAAGATCAACAAAACCCTTAAAAATTTTATTATAAAATTCTATATCCACAAATTATAGGTTTTTTTCTTCTTAAAATACCATTCTAAGAGTCCTTAAGAAGGGATCTAAAGAAGGCCTACCAAAAAAGAGGAAGTCTTCCTACCCAACCTATTTCAATTTACTTCTTCTCCTACCTACTATAATTTTGTGGTAATCATAATAAAACAATAAATTAAGTACCCAAGATATAATAAAATTTTATTATTATTTTTTTATTACCATTATCCACCATATTTTACATCAAATGGAAAGTGAAAGTATCACTCGTGCGTACATGTGGACAACCACCTCCACACAGTGATACAATTCATTTTCCATAACCATAGTTCATGGATGGTTATTATGGTGAGTTTAATATTTATAAATTATATTTATTAAATAATTATTTTTTTGTAATTATATTATCATATCTATAATCTTATCTTCAAATCTGTTGGAAAATGATAGTATCGCTCTTGCGTACGTGTGGACTACCACATCCACGAAGCGATGTGATTCGTTTTTCATTTCCGCTTTACATAGATGGTAAAATTTATATATTTAATGAATATATGTGATATATATGATATAATAATGATTATATAGAGGTTAATTTTTATTTAACTTATATTTTTTTATTTATTGAAAAGTGAAAACAGTTTTTATGCATACGTATGGTTTACCTTCTCCATGAATGGTGTAATTCATTTTTCTATCTTCATCCTTTATAGAAGAATATAAATATATATATATATATAGTTAATATATTTTATATTAATATAATTATTAAAATTCTTTATATGATATAACCATGATCAAATTACAAGGAATATAACTACTGAACCAAAATTCTCATGAAAAACGAAATAATTAACACCCAGAAATGATGATTTTAATAAATAATTATTAATAAATGGGAATTGAAATGTTATAAGTGAATCATATATGATATTATAATTATTTAAATGACTCTATTATATAATTTTAATTAATTAAAATTTATTATAATTGAGTTTATATCATTTTGAAATCAAGTCGAACTTGAGGTAATGGATTTATGTTATAATCTCATTGTTTATGAGGATTATTTATGATAAAGTTTGAATTATTTAATTTTATGACCTATATATAAATAATCACAATAATTTTTAACTTATTTATTAATTTTATTATAATTACATATTTTAATTTCATTTTACTCTCTTTAAGAACTTAAGATATTGAAATAATGTTTTGAAGAAAAAACGACTTTATTTCCCTCTTTGGTTGAAAATCCTTTTTCTTCCATATCCATGTTTTCTAAAAATGTTTTCATGAATATTTTTAATATTCTCATTTAACTGTTTAAATTCATTTTACCCATTTTTTAAATTTTTATAAAAAAAATTTAAATAGAATCTTCTTATCATTTTCCAAATGAGTTACTTTTTGATTTTTTATCCAAAATGTGAAAGGAATCTTTGATTTAACATACACATCTTGAAAAAATTTCCAACTATTATGACCACTAAATGATTTTAATATTAATTTAAAAGTTTCCAAGATTATTTTAAATCAAAATTTTTTATTTAATATTTTGAAAAAAATTCAATTTTAAATAAGTGATTTCAAAGTGAAAAGGGTATCTTCCTCAAGTAACATTCCAAGTGATCTTTTAAAGTAATTTTTATTCTATGATAAAATACATTGATGATACCTATGATTTATTTGGAATATTATCCAATGATACAATCCTTGTTCTTTTTCTAGATGGTTTAAGATTACAATGAAAATATGTTTATGAAACCCATTAATTTTCTATGGGTTATGTTATGATGAAATGTTGAAATGTTTATGAAACCCATTTACTTTCCCCAACTTATGATATGATGAATTTTTATAATATTGTGGCACACATATAAATGTATTATGATTATATTATGGGTAGTCTAGGAATTATATATTCCTATAATGTAATGGGTAAATTTGGATATCACTTTAGATAGTAAGGACTGGAATGGGAAGTGAACCCAGTTCAGTAAGGGACTTTGTCCGCTGTGAAAGTATTGGGAGTGAACCTTGAATAAGGAATGGGAAGTTAACCTTATCCACTATGATAGTATTGGGATTAGATATTGAATAAGGATATTATGGAATGGTGAGTGAACCCAATATAATATGATAGTCTTGGTAGTGATCCTTGACTAAGGAAATTATTTTCCATGATTATGTGTATGCTAAAAAACTTATATCTTATTCCAATAGTATGATCTCATGGATTATGTTATTTTATGAAATTAATCAACATTATTATCTATGATTTGTAGGATGTGGTTTTCAAATGTTAAGATCATGTTATCATACACTTATAATCATGTTATGTTTAATTGATCATTGATACCTACCTTATTTATAAATACTGAGCATCTAAGATCGCCCTTTCTTATATTTACTTTCCTCAGGTTATGAAGAAATGTTTTAAGTATGATATTTTTAAAAGGCTTCTAGTTATGAATAACTTAGTGGGTGATGATGTAGATCTTTTATGAACCATTTTTTTTATGTATCCAAGTTTCAAAAGACACTAAACTAATATGATTCTAGAGTGGATTATAATTTTGTGTAATGAATATTCATCTAATAAGATTTGATATCTATGTATAAAAATCATGAGTTGCTATAGTTGGTATTAGATCAAGGATTAGTTACCTTTAGAAACTAGGATGAGAAAAATTTAGTGACAATCCTTAGGATAATCCTATGTATAGGAGAAAATCTTATGTTCTAGTAAAGAAATGAGTGTGGTTTTTATACAAAAACATCCCTATATAGATATTAAAAGTGGACATGGTTTTGGAATAAATTCATCTAGGGGTAATAAATCTGAAACAGTTAGTCAAATATATCTTGATCATCATTCTAGTTCACAGTGAGTGTGCCCTTATTGCACACCCGGTTGGTCACTCCCAAGGATATGCTTGGATTAATTCACATTTTATTTAAAAACCATTATGAAGTATTTGAATAAATAATGATCATGAATGACCTAAGTTAAACCAATGGTGTCATATATTGAAAAGGAGGTTTCATGATTTAGACATCCTATGAATTATTTTTCATTATTGATCACTCTGATCAAAGATTCTTAATGGTTATGGTAACTATTTTATTTTTACTAAGGAATTGAATGATAAAGTTGAGGTGGTTAAAGGTATGCTCAAATATTTAAGTTTCATATTTGATCATAGTTATATGATTTAATATATATTATGAAAATCCTTAAGGAATTTCAATTCATATTCTTAAATAATTGATGTTGAATAAGTATTGAAAACTATTAATGGTATGATGATTGCATATCAAGTCTATGATTCTCCTTTAATTTAAGTTTTTTTGAATTTGATTCTTGTAAATCTAATTATTCTCCCTCTAGTTGAATTTGATGTTATCTTAGGAATGGATTATATTTATTTACATAAATCCCACATAAATTTCTTGGGAATGGAAGTCATGTTTAATATTCCAAACCAACCTTGATTTCCTATCAGTGCGATAAAAAATATGTACTTCCAGTGGAAATTATATCCATTTTGTGGTTCATAATTCCTATTTAAAAGGGTATTTTATCTCAAATTGTTGGGGTGAAAATAAACATCCAAGATATTCCTATTGTAAGAGATTTTTTTGATGTTATTAAAGAATAATTTTCTAGTCTTCCTCCAAATCATAAAGTTGAGTTTTCAATAGAACTCATATTTAGTGATACATCTATTTTAAATACTATATATAGAGTGGCCTCGATTGTGTTTTAGGAATTAAAGAAGAAACTCTAGGAGAATCTTGATAAGGCATTCATTCAACCAAGTGCATCACCATGGGGTGCACCTATTCTTTTTGTTAAGAAGAAATATGGATTGATTCTACTCTGCATTGATTATTGGTAATTAAATAAGATCACTATTAAGAGAAAGTATCATCTACCTCGTATTGATGATTTTCATGATCAATTATAAAGGAGATAAATATTTTTCCAAGATTTATATCCAATTTGGATATAATTAATTAAGGATTAAGAAGGAGGATATATCCAAGTCAACATTATGTACATTGTATATACACTATGAATTTATATTGATGCATTTTGGTCTTACAAATGCCCAATTATCTTCATGGATTTAATGAATAGAGTCATTATAGATTACCTTAATCAGTTTGTGGTGGTATTTATATATGATATTTTTATATATTCAAAGAGAAAGGATGAGTATTAAAATCACTTGAGGATTTTAATAAATATCCTAAGGAAGGAAAATTTGTATGCAGAATTTACCAAGTGTGAATTTTGGATACAAAAAGTTTTGTTTTTGGGTCATATAATCTCAAGTGATGGTATATTAGTGGATCCCTAAAAGATAAAAGTTATTGATCATTGGCCCAGACCAACCACTATTACTGAGATCCATATTTTTATTAGTTTTATTGGATATTATCAATGATTTATAGATAATTTATCACATCTATTTGATACACACACCAAGTTAACTTGGAAGGGAGTCAAGTACCTTTGGATAGATGAATGTG
The DNA here is from genome assembly GCA_963277665.1 of Viscum album. NCBI lineage: Eukaryota > Viridiplantae > Streptophyta > Magnoliopsida > Santalales > Viscaceae > Viscum > Viscum album. Next base: position 649,242,229 of record OY728137.1, on the reverse strand, counting down.
AGGAAAATTTCAAGGAACTAAAGTGAAGGTTAGTTAGTGAACATGTGCTTAAACTACCCTATAGTGGAGAGGGTTTTTTTACATATATTGATGCATCAAATAAGGGATTGGAATACATCATCATGGACAATTATATGGTTATATCTTATGCCTCAGGAAAATTGAAGGTTCATGAACAAAATTACCCAACTCATGATTTGGAGTTAACTGCAGTAATTTTTTCATTAAATATATGGATGGATTATCTTTATACATAAAGGTTTGATATATATATTTATTATAAAATTTTAAATTATATATTCACTTATAAGGAGCTAAATATATTCTAGAGAAGATTATTTGATTTAATTAAATATTATGTTTTCATAATACATTACCACCATGGGAAAATAAACAATGAAGGATATAATCTATGTTGAAAGGATCATGCTAGATTATCAATGATGAGGATCTAAAAATATCCAATGTTTCTAGATATTCAAAGGATAGATCTGGAAATCTTAAAGGAAAGTGAGAAATCCTATATTTCTCAAATGAGTGTTCAAACATCTATCTAAGTGAGGAATAAAGAGGTATAGAAGGAAGATGTAGAGTTGTAAATGAATATCAAAAATTTTCATGGGTTTTAACTTGAAAATTATGGAATGATAAGGTTCTAAAATATTGTATTTGTTTCATCCATGATAGGTTTTAATAAGGACGTATTGGATAAATCTCATGTTTATTCATTATCTATTCATCCTAGAAATATGATGATTTATAGAGATATGAAAGATTATTGTTGGTGGGACAATATTAAATGAAATATTAAAGAGTATGTATCTCAGTGATTGGTATGTTAGTAAGTTAAGGATGAGAGACATATGTCTAAGGGGATGTTATAACTATTTCCTATATTGGAATGGAAATGAGAAAACATCACTGTGGGTTTTGTTATTAGACACCCCAAAACATCTAAAGGCCATAATTTTATTTGGGTTGTAGTTGATCACCTTATGAATTTAGCACACTTTGTTTCCATTAGAGAGGATTTCTATATTGATCATATTTCTAGGATATCCATTAAGAAAGTGGTAAGGTTGTATAGAGTACCACATTCTATTGTATATGATTGGGATCTGAGGATTACCTTGAAGTTATGGTGAATTCTTCAATAAGATTTAGATTCAGAGTTGTGTTTCAGTACTACTTATCATCCTCAGATATATGGCTAGTTTGAAAGAACCATTAAAACCCTAAAGGATATGATGAAGTCTTATTTTATGGATTTCAAAGGTGGATGGGATCAATCCCTTCCTTTATTTGAGTTTTCTTAAAATAATATCCATCACTTGAGCATTTAGATATATCCTTATAAATCCCTCTATGGAAAGAAGTATATAACTCCAAAGTGTTGGGGTGAAGTTGTAGAAAGAAAGATATTGGGACCAAATCTAGCTAAAGAAATGGAAGATAAATTTAAATCCATTTTTTAAAACATCAAGGAAGATCAGATTCAACATAAAAGTTATGCATAAAATAATTGGTGAAATATATAATTTGAAGTTAGTGAGAAGGTATTCTTATAAATTTCTTCATTGAATAAGGTCATGAGATTTAGAAAGAAGGGAAAGTTGACCCCTATGTATATTGTACCCTTTAAGATTCTTGATCGAGTTGGGATGGTATCTTATCACTTAACACTTCCAATGAATCTTTCTCTAGATCATAATGTGTTCCATGTATCTCTCATAAGAAATTACATACCTGATCCATCACCAGTACTGAACTTAGAGGTTGTACCGTTGGAGATTGACCTTTAATATGAAGAAAATCAGTAGAAATCTTAGATCAAAGAGATAAAATGATATGAAACAAGTCTACTCACCTGGTTAAATTTTTATAGAGGAATTGGAAATTAAAAGAAGCTACTTGGTAACCTGATGATGTGATGAAACAAATATACCCTTATTTTTTATCTAATTAATAAAATTTTGAGGGAGAAATTCATTTTAAGGGGGGTGGAATGTAACACCTTAATATTTTATGATATATTTCTCTTTAAATAAATTTAATTTCTTCAATATATTGTGATACACACAATTCTATGTATAAATGAACCATAATATTGTATACCATTATAAACTAGTTTTAAAATTGGTATATTGAATATGAATAACCAAATTTTCAAAATTATCTATAAATATTTTAGTTTAATAAATTATATTAATAAATAACAACTTGATTTTTAGTAAAGAATTTATATTCTTTAAAAATACATTTTCCCTCAATTATAGATTTTATGATTTTTTTGGTTTAAATAATATAATTAATTTATGCCACTTTTAGAAAATGTATTTGAAAAAATAAACATCATTTTTAAATTATCATGTCATAATTATCTTAGAGTTAATTTTTGATAATTTTTGAAAAGTTTTTTTTGAAAGAAGGATGAGAACTTTTCCAAATGGAAAATACTCATTAATTTAATAAAAAAGTATAAAATTCTAAAGTAATGCCTTTTATAATAATTTGTTTTCCATAAAGAAAAAACTCAACATGTAAATCATTGGACCAGATCAGATCATTAGTGGTCAACCCTTTATTTTTAAGACCACTAGACAGAAAGTTGGCTTCAGGATATGTATGTGTGCTGATGTAGCACATGGATAAGATACTCTCCATGAATTTAAAACATTTTGAAGTTAACTTACATGAGATATGTATAGTACCATTTATGATATATTTCAAATGGTGGTAGAGTTATATTATAACCAAAAATTTCTCCAACCTCATTGTTTTTTCATTTCAACCTCATTGCCCATGCTAAGTATTTTGACATCAAGAGATATAGTATCTCTACATGGACTATAGAGAAATACCATAACATTGCTATTATGTTTTCCAAAAATAGCTCTAAAGCCATAAGTTCATGGGTTTCCTCTTGATTTCTCATCCGTGTTGCATTTGATCCATTAGAATAATTGAGGAATTCACATTACTTAAATGGTTCCAGATAGAGGTTGAAAATTACTTGCAATGCCAAGATGCTTAAAATGTAATTATCGAGCAAGTTTTGATTAAATATTGAAGTATGTGTACTCATGAATCAATTTGTTTTAGGTATTCCATATAATATGAATAACTTATTCACTATAAACAAGTAAAATATTTAATAGATTCTATGATAGAAGAAGCTTGAAGAAATGTTTGAAATGTTCCTAGATCAAGGTTATCTGAGGAATTTTCACTTCAAAGAATTCAGAAATGGTGAGTCAAAGCATTTTAGTAGTGACACATATTATGAATAGGTGATTTATATCTTATCTATGTTTATTTCAAAGAACACATTTATAGGAAATAAATATGCCTACAAAGTAAAGTCATGTATTGGTCGGGAGGAATTTAGGTTAACCAACCAATAAAAGTTTATAGAAATATTGGAGAAGGATTCCATAAGATAAGGACATATATAGGAATAAAAATAATTTAAATTTATACATTTATACCTACTTAGGAATCTATATGTAACAACCTTGACCCCAGTATCCTAGAGTTGGTGGATATTTTACTACAATGGCATAGATATAAGAGATAACATCACCAAGGATTGATCAGTTTAGTAGTCTTGAAGAACTAGATACTTACATGGTTCCCTTATTACATTGGAAAATAAATAGATAACATAAAAAAAGAAAATAAACTACTTCATGTCACTTATTCAAACATTTCATCTTCACAACCTTTGGAAGGAAAAAAATAAAAGGGTGAGATCAAATGCTCAGTAAGGGTTACATGAAACAATAATAAGTGAAGAAAAGTCAATAAGGCATATTCATTATGGAAAGGTAAATAATTTGAAAAATACATGCCATAAATACACTAATAATGAAAATTAAACCATAGATTTTTTTCATAGTGAAAACCTCATGGAAAGTAATAACTAAATAATGAATGAAGAAAATGCTTATTTATTGGATGTCATGCATCTAGCACATGAACCATTATACCATCCATAAATTTTAATTCTATGGGTTAAAACCAATATGATTCTTATTGGAAACAAATATGAAGGGTTTTTTCCCAACTGTTTTGTCTCATGATATCTATCAATGCATTGAGGTGTTATCTATAACTAGGTCCCACTCATCATTGCAAGTCCAAATAATTCTTTATACATAGATTCAATTCAATAACATCATTCAAAGAAAACACTATATGTAAAAATGGTATAAAAATAAGACAATAATCATATCCATGATATAATAAATATGGATATTTAAAGAAATATTCAATGAGTTATGATCATAAATAAAAGGTAAGTATACATACACCACACACAAAGAATAAGTGGTGAATATGGCATAAGAAAAAGAAATGTCATAATGGTATCCATAAAATAATGGATTTAAATCATTATTGGACATTAATAGGCAAATATCATGATATATTATGTCCAAGTGAAGTGAAAACATGTAAAAATAGTTTTTAATAAACTTTATAAATGTTCCACTTTAGTGTAGTTTAAGGGAAAATATTAAGGAGACTTTAAAATAGACCAAGGAATAATTGTTTGGATAAAACCAAAAATGAACAAAGATAGTTTTTCATGATAAAATAGATATTTTATAAAGATATTGGTAGCCTAAAATAGATTATGTATTATACTTGAAAATTAGTAAGAAATTGGGAAGTTCCCTTAAATCGGGCTTTCTTATCGGGAGGAAATGAAAATGAAACCTTAAAACATGCATTTACCCATAAATAAAGAACAATTGAGCTAAGTAAATATGTTTAGAACATACACATAGAATTTATAATAAATTTATAAAAAGAAATAAAAATTAAATTGGGTTAAAGAGAGAGAAATCGTAACCCGAATGAAAAATGGAGATTCGGGGAGAATCCTTTAACTTATGTTAGAAAGTATTCTTCACTTGTACATAATATCGTGGATAATGAAATTAGATTCATTAATAATTTAATTTAGAATATATTAAACATTTATTTTATTTAGTATAATTTTATTAAGTTCATTTATGTCATTTTTTATGAGTTATAAGATTTAATTTTGTTGTTCAGGAGTGTCTGTTTCCTTAGTTTTCATGATTGGTTCAATTGTATACATGTATGAAAGATCATGTAAAATGGGAATATTTATTCAGAATTGAAATTATATGTTATTAATAAACTTTACAGAATATTAAATGGTCTTATATATCATTTTGTTTCCATAGATTAGGATGATTCATTAGATAAAACGTTAATGATAACCGTTTAGATTATTTTGGTGTTTTTCGATCATCATGCACTAGTTTTGTTTAATTAATTTATATTATGTATATATACTGGTTCAATAACACTAAATAAGTTATAATATACATTTTAAAATCTGTATTAACCATTGTAATGGTTTTATGACCATCCTTTAAGGTGTTATTAGAAAACAAAAAAAAAAATCCTCGTCCACGAAGGTGGTGAATCAACACCTCTCGGACGATGTTTTCATTTTTAGAATAAAAGGGAGAGGAGAAGGGGTTTGATTATGGATCCTACATTTATGGCAAAAAAGGCATTTAGCGGCGGTTTGTTTTTCGTTTTGCGGCGGTTTAAACCGCTGCTAAATCGATTGGCGGCGGTTTTGAAAAACCGCCACGAAATCGTGCGTCAGGAAACTATTCACGACGGTTTTCAAAACCGTCGTAGAATGTTTCGCGGCAGTTTTTTAGCGGCGGTTTTTTTATTTTTTTATTTTTTTTATTTTTTTTATTTTTTTTATTTTTGTTATTTTTGTTTTTTTTGTTTTTTTTTTAATTTTTTTTTTAAATTTATATATTTATTTATATATTTATTTATTTATTTATTTATTTATTTATTTATTTATTTATTTATTTATTTTTATTTATTTTATTTATTTATTTATTTATTTTATTTATTTTATTTATTTATTTTATTTATTTTATTTCGTATTTATTTTTTTGTTTCATATTATTTTATTTACTTTATTTATCCATGCATGCACATCTCATGCACATGCACATGCATGCCCATGCAATATAAAGAAATTCTGCGTTTAGTGAGATTTGAACCCCTAACCTCTTGCATATTTTCCAAAGCCTTTACCACTCCAGCAAGCTCGTCATGTGGTTAATAAACAGAATTTAATATACTTATATATATTAATTGAAAAAACAAATAATACATAAATAATAGATATAAACTCAATATTAATAAATAATAAATAAGGAATAAGGAATAATAAATAATAAATAAAAAATAATAAATAATAAATAAATATAAATAAAAAATAATAAATAAATATAAATAAATAATAAATAATAAATATTAAATAATAAATAAATATAAATAGTAAATAATAAATAAATATAAATAATAAATAATAAATAAATATAAATAATAAATAAATATAAAAAATAAATAAATATAAATAATAAATAAGAAATAAGAAATAAGAAATAATAAATAATAAATAATAAATAATAAATAATAAATAACAAATAATAAATAATAAATAATAAATAATAAATACATAACAGATATAAATAATAAAGAATAAATAATAAATAATAAATAATAGATATAAATAATAAATAATCAATAATCAATAATCAATAATACATAATAAATAATCAATAATGAATAATAAATATTAAATAATAAATAATAAATAATAAATAAATAAATATAAATAATAAATATAAAATAATAAATAATAAATAATAAATAAATATAAATAATAAATAAATATAAATAATAATAAATAAATATAAATAATAACTAATAAATAATAAATAAATATAAATAATAAATAAATACAAATAATAAATAATAAATAATAAATAATAACTAATAAATAATAAATAATAAATAAATATAAATAATAAATAATAAATGATAAATAATAAATAATAAATAATAAATAAATATAAATAATAAATAAATATACTCCAAACGGTGGAATCATGGAGGTGATTCCATGATCCAGAAAATATTATTAAAAATAAATGTTCAAACGTACTAGGAAAAGATGGGTACAAGTGATCACCACCAAAAGAAACAGGCAAAATCAGCCTTTGGACCTATCTCCTCGCCCGCCTCTTCCACGACGACCACCACGTCCTCGAGGATTTCGGCCTCTTTTCCACTGAGTCGGAATCTGCACATTAGTATCCTGCTCATCCGCATCTCCACCATCAGAACCGTCATGATGCGAACCAGCTGCTAAATCAGCAGCATTACCATCACCATCTTCTATGCATTCCTCGGAACCGGGCGGCCCAATCTTCTCAGCAGTGGCCTGTGCATCCAAAGAAGGTGCATTAGAAACGAGACCTTTCGTGGAAGCATGTTGTTTCCTCGCCCGGCTTTTCATGTAAAGTAGATCAAACCCAGGAGAATTCATTGTGTCCAGCGTAGAGAAAAAATTTGGAGCAACAGTGGCCACATTAGAAGCCGTAGGACCAGTGGCCACCTTAGGTGTCACTGCCGTTTTAAAAGCAGATTCATGAGCTCCTGCATCCGAGGCAGTAAGAGCCTTGGCATCAGAGGGAGGTTTCCCAGCATCCTGCATATCAACAGCCTCACCAGATGAGACTAAGCAAGAAGTGACAGGAACAACCAATGGTAACAAATGGGTCTGAGCAGGGGACTCAGACACAGCCCTAGTGTGCTGGGCAGAAAGCCCAGCATTCCCCTCCCCATTTGGGACAGGCAATGTCATAGGTGCTGCAGGACCAGCAACATAAGAACCAGAGGCTTTTGAAGCCCCTTCTGTGCGAGAAACAGCATGATCAGGAGCCTTATCAGCATAATCAACCAATGGTAACAAAGCAGTCTGAGCAGAGGACTCCGAAACATCCCTAGTGTGCTGGGCAGGAAGGCCAGCATTCCCCACCCCAATTGGTATAGGCAATGTTATAGGTGATGCAGGAGCATCAACATAAAACCCAGAGGCTTTTGAAGCCCCTTCTGTGCGAGAAACATCATGAGCAGGAGCCTTATCAGCATGAACACATTGCACACCCTTTTGCACAACCAAAAAATCAGAGGATCCTTTCCCCAAACAACACAGCTTCCCTTTATCAAAGAACTGCTCCTCCAGCAAGTCTGCTTGATCCATCTCCTGTTCACTATTAGCATCATCAGAACACATATCACCCCATTTAGAGGGTTCACCCTGCTCAGTTGTATGCAAGCAAGAAGCGGGGAATGAGTTGCCACCCGAGGGGGGAGACAGCACACCCCTGCCTTGCTGAGCATTCGAAGGCCTCACATTGGTGTTTTTACCAGCAACAACATCAGCAAAGGAAGCAGAGCCCACTTTCTTAAATTCAATAAATAAATATATATAATAAATAATAAATAATAAATAATAAATAATAAATAATAAATAAAGATAAATAATAAATAAAGATAAATAATAAATAATCAATAATCAATAATCAATAATCAATAATCAATAATAATTAATAATTAATAAATAATAAATAAACAAATATAATTAATAAATGTAAATAATAAATAATAAATAATAAATAATAAATAATAAATAATAAATAAATATAAATAATAAATAATAAATAATAAATAATTATTAATAATAAATAATAAATAATAAATAATAAATAATAAATAAATATAAATAATAAATAATAAATAAATATAAATAATAAATAATAAATAATAAATAATAAATAATAAATACATAATAGATATAAATAATAAATAATAAATAATATATATAAATAATCAATAATCAATAATCAATAATCAATAATCAATAATCAATAATCAATAATGAATAATAAATATTAAATAATAAATAATAAATAATAAATAATACATATTAAATAAATAAATATAAATAATAAATAATAAATAATAAATAATAAATAATAAATAATAAATAAATATAAATAATAAATAATAAATAAATATAAATAATAAATAATAAATAAATACAAATAATAAATAATAAATAAATATAAATAACAAATAATAAATAATAAATAAATATAAATAATAAATAAATATAAATAATAAATAATAAATAATAACTAATAACTAATAACTAATAACTAATAAATAAATATAAATAATAAATAATAAATAATAAATAAACATAAATAAATAATAAATATAAATAATAAATAATAAATAATAAATAATAAATAATAAATGATAAATAACCACTTACAAATAATAGATAATAAATAAATTAAAGTATATTATAAATAATAAATAATAAATAATAAAGGAAACACATGAAAAAGTATGAAAAGACGTGATAAGGGATGAAAAATCATGAAAACGCATGAAAAAGGATGGAGAAACATATGAAGAATGAGGCATTAGAAAGAATGAGAACGCATGAAAACTCATGACAACTCTGGAAAACTACTTAATAATTCAACATAATCATCATAATAACCCATAAAAAAACATTGATAAATATAACAAGTCATGGAAACCCAAATAAACAGTAATAAATGGAGCTACCGTTAAAACCCGTCAAAACGGTCATAAAGAGACAAAAACATTAGATCCGTGACCTGTCAAATCAAATATCCTGAAACGATCTTCGACCTGAAAAGTGAAAGAGTACGAATGGATAGGCGGATCGGAAGTTATGACCATTTAAAAAAAAGCTGACGGGGAACGGGTGCTAGAAACGAGGCATTGAAAAATATAACAAACCCGATACCCACTAAAAAGGTCATAACATATGATCTAGGAGTGAATGTGGTCGCCGTGACCAGTCAAACTGAAGCTCATGGAACGAGCTATGATCTGGCAGGTGGAAGAGGCCGAACTGACACGCGGATCGAAAGTTAGGTCCGTTTGAAGACAAGTTCGACGGGACACCGGTGACGGAAATAGGGTTTTGGAGGCCTTTGGAGGGGTTTTTAGGGTTGAAAAACATAATAGAAGCTTTCTTCTGTCAAACTAGTGTGTATCTCTCTTCGCTGGCTTCGATTTGATATGTGGTAGAGCCCAAACGGACATCCGGAGCGAAAGTTATGGTCGTTTGAAGTTGGAGAACTTTTTTCAACTTTCTTATAACTCTAATATCTTCTGCACCTTAGACCGTCTCACGGTTTTGATTATATTTTCCTCTAGATCTCTTCATGAGCTTCGATTTGACTGGTCTTGGCGCTTCAACGGACGCCCGGATCAAAAGTTATGGTCGTTTTAGTGATTTTTGGGGTTTCTCGTGTTTTTTTATTTTTTCATTTCATTTCACGGCGGTTTTACCGAAACCGCCGCTAATCCTCGAATAAAATTAAAAAAAATAAAAAAATAATAATTTTTTTTGCCGTTTAGCGGCGGTTTTAAAAACCGTCGCTAAACGACGGTTTTCTTGTAGTGACATAATAAAATTATAGTATATATAAGATAATATATTTATCATTCATATCTGGATAGAGGGTATAAAAATAGGATAGGAAAAGAAAAGAAATTAAAAGAAAAAAAAAGAAAAACGGAAGAGGGTTTTACCTCTTGAAATCTTCTCTTTAAGAACCTCCTTGAGGGGCTTGGGATTGGTATTCTAGTAATAAAAAGGCTAATATACATTAAAGAGAGACTTTGTAAAATTATTGGGTATAAATTTTACAATATTCAATTCTTATAATATGTGAGTATAAGGGGTGGTGGGGGTGGTATTTATAGTGGAGAAGAGGGGTGTTTTTATTATTATTCATTGGCTTATTATTTTGGCTCAAGACTATGAATAGTGTTGATTGATATAACTAAATACAGTAACTAATAAATTTTATCTCTAACTAATGGTGGTTACATCATCCATACATCATTCATGACTCAATAATTCATGTATTTAGCTAATACTGTAAATTATCGTATTTCACTATTCACCAAAAATTCAACTATTTTAGAGAAATCCCACAAATTCACCCTAACAATTTTTCAATGTTTAGAATTAAAAAACGGACTCCATTTTTTGAAAATAATTTTATAAATATGATAAATTTAATTTTTAATTAAAATCATCATTTATTCGATAAATACCAATTTTAAAATTATAACTGATTTTATGATACTTTGAAAATTTTAATTAAGGTCTCATAAAATTATATTATAATAATAAGACAAAAAAATTAATTTATGAATCTATTTTATAAAAATAAATTTTCTTTTATGTTATTATATTAATTATAAAATTGTAAATAAACATTTACGTTTTACAAAAATACTAACACTTAATTTATCATTTTTAATATATTTATTTACTTATTCCATGATATAAATATATAATATTTTCATTCATAAGATACCTAAATTTTATTTATAATTTCATAGGTAAGGTTATTGTTCTATTGGTTGGATTACTATTCTTAATGGTCACATTACTATTCCAATGGTCAAGTTACTATTTAATTGTATATCACGGTTTTTTTGTGCAATGTAAACTATCAAATGAATTAAATTTATTTAAGAAGGTATATACTGTAAAATATTGGGGTGTTATATTCTTCCCTCCTTTAGAAATTTCATCCTCACAATTTTTCATGAATATTTCCTCCTAAACAAATGATGGTGGTTCTTCTTTATAACATCCTCAAGTTTTCATGTTGCTTCTTCCATTTTATGGTTTCTCCAAATAACTTTTACCAGTTGAGTCATATGATTTCTCAATATTTACTATTTTGTGTCAAGAATCTCAATAGGCTCTTTGCAGTAAGATAGGTCAGGTTCCAGTTTTATTTCTTCATAGTTTAGTTGATGTGTTATCTCTGAGATGTACTTTTTTAATAGTGATATGTGGAACACATCATGAACTTTGGAGACTTGGTAACATTAATAATCGGTAAACTACAACTCCAATTATTTCTAGAATTTCAAAATAGTCTGATGCACCTGGGGCTTAGCTTATATTTCTTACCAAACCTTATGATACCCTTCCATAGATATACATTTAGAAAGATAATATCTCCTACTTGAAATTACAAATCCTTTATCTAGTTGTCAACATAACTCTTTTGCATACTTTGAGATTCTTTAATACGAGCCTGAATAGTCTTTAACTTTATCATTGTCTCTTCAATAAGTTCTGGACCTATAAGTTTCCTCTCACCCCAACAAGTTTGAGTATGACATCTCTTTCCATATAATGCTTTATATGGCACCATTTGAATATTATGATGGAAAATATTATTGTAATAAAATTCCACCAAAGGTAAATACTTGTCCCATATACCTTGAAAGTAAAGTGAGCATGATCTCAAAATGTCTTCAAATATTTGAATAGTCCTTTCAGACTGCCCATTGGTTTGAGGGTGATAAGCAGTACTCATATGAATCTCAGTATCCAAAGTCTTCTAAAGACTCTTCTAGAATTTTGATGTGAAACAGGGATCTTCATCAGACACAATCGATATAGGTGCACCATAAAGTCTTAAAAATTCATTAATATAGAGTTTTTCTAGGTGTTTCAGTGTAAAATCTTTCCTTATAGTGAGAAAATGTTCATATTTGGTAATTCAATCAACAATTACCCATATTTCATTATTATTTCTTGGATTCTTTGTTAATCTAGTGATGATGTCTATATAAATGTAATCCCACTTCCACATAGGAATAGATATAGGTTGCATGACTCATCTAAGTTGTTGTCTCTCAGCCTTCACTTATTGAAAAACTAGGCATCTTGACACATACTCACCAATTTCCCACTTCATATTATCCCACCAAAAATGTTCCTTTATATATCAATACATCTTGGTATTACTATGGTGTATAGAGAATTTTGAGCTATAAGAATCATCTTATAGTTCCCTTTTTAGCTCAGGTATTTATGGAACACATAACCACTTTCCAAATTTCATTATTCCATCCTCATACATGAATTCTACCAATCTTCCATCCTCAACAGTTTTAATTTTCTTTTGAAAATTATCATCATCAAATTCAGAGCCTTTTATCTTATACATCAAATATGGTTTAGTATTCATTTGAAAAAGGAGTGGTGTTTCCTCTTCCTTAACAATTCTCATATCCATATTTAACAGATCCATGAATGATCTTTCTCAATCCTCATTTGGGTTAGAAGTCCATGATATTTTCTACTTAATGCATACTCTACCTTATTTTCTTTTCCTGGGTGGTAGTGTATTGAGAAATCATAATCTTTGAGTAACTCAAGCCATCATCTTTTCCTCATGTTGAGTTATTTCTATGTAAATATGTATTTTAAACTCTTGTCATCTATATATATCTCATATCTTTCACCATAGAGATAGTGTATCCATATATTCAAAGAAAATATTATGGCTACTAACTCAAGATCATGAGTTGGATAATTTTTCTCATGATTCTTTAACTACCTTATTGCATATGCAATAACTTTATTATTTTTCATAATGACACAACCCAGCCCTTTCTTTGATGAATTATTGTATATCAAAAACCCATCATTTCTTGATAGTAAATTCAAAATTGGAGCATTGACCAATATTCTATTTAATTCTTAAAAACATTCTACACATTCTTTTTCCCATAGTAACTTAACCCATTTACATGTGAGCTTTGTTAGTGGGTTATCCAATTAGGAAAAATTAAAAATGAAATGTCGATAGTAACCTGCTAAACTAATAAAACTATGTGCCTCGGTTATGTTCTTTGGCATAGGTTATTCTTGGATTACCTTTGTCTTTATAGGATCAATTGAGATTCCATCCTTAGAGACAATATGGACAAGAAAATAAATTTCCTGAATATATAATTCACACTTGCTAATTTTTCCATATAAATCTTTCCTTTTGAGAGTCTCAAGAATAATACACAAGTGATTCTCATAGTCTTCATAGTTTTTAGAATATAGCAGAATTTAATCAATGAATACTATAACAAATTCATTAAGATATTCCTTGAATATTATGTTCATTAGATCCATGAAAACTGAGGATGCATTATTCAATCCAAATGGAATTACTTTGAACTTGTAATGTCCATACCTCGTCAAAAAAGTTGTCTTTATAATATCTTCCTTCTTTACTCGCAACTGATGATACTCAAAACGAAGGTCAATCTTTGAGAAATATTGAGATTTGTGAATTTGATCAAATAAATAATTAATATGAGGCAAAATATACTTGTTATTTATTGTAATAGTATTGATTTATCTATAGTTAATACACATCCTCAAGGAACCATCTTTCTCCTTAACAAAAAGAACAGGGGATCCCCATAGAGAAATACTAGGGAGAATAAATCCCTTATTACTCAACTCCTCTAATTATTTCTTCAACTCCACTAATTTTAAAATGGTAATTCTATAAGTATTCTTTGATATTGGTCTTTCAATAAGGATTAAATCAATCGTAAAATCAACTTTACACTCTAGGGGTTTCTAGGTAATTTCTCATGAAATACATCAATGTATTCCTGTACAATTGGTGCATCCTCAATTTGAAGATAATTTTTCTCATCCCTGGATACTTTTTTCTCTTCCTCCCCAAGAATTTCATTTAGTGGAGATACTAGGGGTAGATCTAGGTAATAATCAGATGATGGGATTTCTTCTCTAAAGATAATAGATTCTACATCTTCCTCAAAAATCATAATTTCCTTATTCTTATAGTAAATTCTCGCATCATATTTCAAAATTCAGTACATACCAAGGATTATATAAAATTCAACCATATGTATGATGATAATTTCATCAAATAAATCACATTTATATGCCATAATGAGAAATTCTCAATACATTTTTGTTGCAATGAGACTTCCCTTAGGGGTTTTTAATGACAACTCCCTTATTAAATAAAAAGGGAAATATTTAATTTTCTTGGAAAATTGGATAGATTTAAAAGAGTGTGATAATCTAGAATCAAATAAATCATTGGATAAATTTGAATATAGGATTATTATATATACCACCACATCATTGGGTACTTCTACTTCAGTTGTGGTGATCGTATAGCTTGGTCATCTCTCCATGGCCTCTTCTGTGATAGATTCCCCTAACACTTGGGACATTGGTTTGAATAATTTCTCATTTAATTGTAATTGAAGCATTGAACATCATTGATTTGTTTCTTACCCTTTCACTCATTAAATTAATAACCCTTTTCTCTAAACTTATAACAAACCCCCATACCTTTAAACCATTTCCCAGGATGATTCCTTCCACAATTTTCACATAATGGAAATTGCTTCATTCCCCTATTCTTCTTTTATGATTCACATTTTATATGGTTAACAGAAGACCTCTTATTCTATTTATTTCCCTTGAACATATAAGATATAGAAAATTACTTCTATGTTGTGATGTCACTTAATATTATTTCATCATATGATGAAAATGTTTGAGAATCCAGTTCCCTTTGAAGACTTGGTTTAATACTTTAAAATAAATGATTAGTCTTGTCTTATGAATCATGTATGTAATCTATAGCATACCTGTATAGTATTGTGAAGGTAGCCTCATACTCCACAACACTCTATACTTCCATTTTCTTTAAGTTAATGAATTTTATCTTTATTTCAATTCATTGGTCATGAGGGAAGTATTTGTTGAAGAATGCTTCTTTAAAACCTCTACATTCCATGTCTTCTATTTCATTTTCCTCCTTAGTATTCTGTATCAAAGACCACCATTGATCAGTATCACCCTTGAGAAAATATACTACCAGTACTACCATTTCATTTTCATTACATCCCAATGCTAGAAATATCTTTTCAAGGGACTTGATCCACTGCTCAGTTACCACTAGATTAGTAGTCCCACTAAAATATGGGAGATTATACCGCATGAAACGATCCAACATAGGTGTAGTATGGTTATTATTCATAAATTGTGTAAGATTTATTAATATGGACATGATCTTCTCAGCTCTAATACTAACTGTGTTGACTTACTCGGTGGGGAAATCCCTACATTGTTTATGGATATTGGTTCCTTTCCTTCTATTAGGCGACATCACTAAATAATGGAACACACTAAGTTAGCTTAAAATTATCATGAGTATTGAGCCAAAAAATCACTATAAGGATTTATTCTAATTATTATGTTTATTTAACATCTAGTTCTCAAGGTTTCTACTAAACTTTCTATCATACCAACTATAATAACCCCGAACCTAGTAGCCTAGAATCGATGGCTATTTTATTACAATGACATAGATACAAGAGATCACATCACCAAGGATCGATCAGTTTAGTAGTCTTAAAGAACTAGATACATACATGGTTCCCTTATTACATTATAAATTAAACATATAACATAACAAAATAAAACAACCTACTTCTTATCATTTATTCAAAGATTTCATCTTCACATCCTAGGGAAGGAAAACAAATTAAAGGATGATCTCAAACACTCAGTAAGGTTTAAATGAAATAATAATAAGTAAAGAAAATTAAATATGGCATAGTCATTATGAAAAGGTAAATAATCTGAAAAACACATTCCATGATTATACTGAGAATAAAAATGCAACCATATATTTTTTCATAGTGAAAACCTCATGAATGGTAATAACTGAATACAGAATGAAGAAAATTCTTATTTATTGGATGTCGTGTATCTGAAACATGAACCATTATACCATAAATATGGTTTAATTCTATGAGTAAAAACCCATATGATTTTTCTTGGAAACAAACACGAAGGGTTTTTCTCCAAGTGTTTTGTCTCATGAGACATGTCGATGCATCGAGAGGTTATCTATAATTAGGCTCCACCCACTACTGCAAGTCGAAAGCATTCTTCATACATAGATTCAATTCAATAACAACATTCAAACAAAACACTATATGTAAAAAATGGTATATGGATAATACAATAATCATATCCATGATATAAGAAATATTTATATTTAATGAAATATTCAATGGATGATGATCATAAATAAAAGGTAAGTATGCATACACCAAGCATAAAGAATAAGTGGTAAATAAGGAATAACCAAAGGTAATGTCATAATGGTATCCATTAAAGAATGAATTTAAATCATAACTGGATATTAATAGGAATAGATCATGATATATTATGTCTAAATGAAGTGAAAACATGTAAAAATATTTTTTAATAAATTTTAGAAATGTGGAACTTTAGTGCGGTTTAAGGGAAAATATTAAAGAGACTTTAAAACGGAAGGAATAATTGTTTGTATAAAACCATAAATGAATAAAGAGAGTTTTCCATGATAAAAAAGAGTGATTTTAGAAAAATATTTTTTTCTTAAAACAAATGTCTTAAAACAAATTATGTATTGTACTTTAAAATGGGTAATAAATTGAAAAGTTCACTTAAATCGGGCTTTCTTATCAGGAGGAATTGAAAAGGAAACCTTAAAAAGATGTATTTCCACTTAAAATAAAGAATAATTGAGATAAGAAAATATGTTTGGAACATTTAAACAGAATGTAGAATAAGTTTATAAAAATAAAAATTAATTTCATTGGGTTAAATAGATGGAAATCATAACCTGAATGAAAAATAGAGATTCGGGGAGAATCCCTTACCTTATGTATGAAAGTGTTTAGAACTTGTATTTAATATCTTCGATAATGAAATTAGATTCATTAATAATTTAATTAATAAAATATTAAACATTTATTTATTTATTATAATTTTATTAAGTTCATTTATGGCATTTTTTTATGAGTTATAAGATCCAATTTTATCATTTGGGAGTGTTTGTTTCCTTAGTTTTCATGATTGGTTCACTTGTATACATATATAAAAATCATATAAAGTGGGAATAGTTATATAGAATTGAAATTATATGTTATTAATTAGATTTATATAATATTAAATGGTCTTATATATCTTTTTTTTCAAATATGAGAATGATTAATTAGATAAAACATTAATGATAACCATTTCGATTATTTTGGTGTTTTTTGATCATCACGCACTAGTTTTGTTTTATTAATTAATATTATGTATATATAATGGTTCCATAACACTAAATAAGTTGTAATATACATTTTAAAATCTATTTTAACCATTATAATTGTTTTATGATCATCCTTGAAGGTGGTATTAGAAAATCAAAAAATCATTGTCTATGAAGGTGGTGAATCAACACCTCTCGAACAATGTTTTCATTTTTAGAATAAAAGGGAGAGGAGAATGGGTTTGATGATGGATATTCCATTAACATAATAACATTATAGTATATATAATATAATGTAGTTATAATTCATGTTTTTATATGGTATATAAGAAGAGGATAAGAAAAGAAAAGAAATTAAAAGGAAAAAAGGAAAATGAAGGAGGATTTTACCTCTTGAATTCTTCTCCTTAAGAAACTCCTTGGGGGGATTAAGATTGGTATTTTTATGAGATAAAAGGATCATGGATTTAGGGTAGATATTTGTGAATAGGATTGGGTAGAAATTGGTCATGATTCAGGTCTTGGAATGTGTGAGGAGGAGTGGTGAGGGGTGATATTTATAGTAGAGGAGAGGGATGTTTTTTAATTATTTTATTCATTGGTTTATTATTTTGGATCAAGACTATGAATAGTATTGATTATTAGGACTAAATAAAGTAACTAGTTCATGTGAGTTCAAACAAATTTTTCTGGCATCATCCATACTTCATCCATGACTCAATAATTCATGTATTTAGATTATACTGTAAATTACTCTATTTCACTGTTCACCAAAAATTCAACTATTTTAGAAAAATTCAAAAAAACACCCTAACCATTTTTCAACTTGTAGAATTAAAAAATTGACTCAATTTTTTGAAATTAATTTTCTAAATATGGTAAATTTAATTTTAAATTATAATCATCATTTGTTCAAAAAATACTAATTTTAAAATTATAACTGATTTTATGATACTTTGAAAAATTAATTAAGGTCTCATAAAATTATATTAAAATCATAAGAGAACAAAATATTAATTTCTTAATATATTTTTTTAAAATAAACTTTTTTATATTTTTATATTAATTATAAAATTGTAAATAAATATTTCCATTTTACAAAAATAACAACACTTAATTTATCATTTTTAATACATTTATTTACTTATTTCGTGATATAAATATATCATATTTTAATTAATAAGATACATAAATTTTATTTATACTTTTATGGGTAAGGTTACTATTCTCTTGGTTATATTACTATTCCTAATGGCCATATTACTATTCCAATGGTCAAATTATTATTTAATTATATATCATGGTTCATTTTTGCAATATAAATTATCAAATAAATTGAATTTATTTAAGAAGGTGCATACCATAAAATCTTGGGGTGTTATAATAGATCTAAGAAATCCAAGCACCTCTAACTTATCATTGATAAGCCTCTACATAAAAATACTGATTTTTATTGAAATTTTTCTTTTCATTTAAAGAATTTAAAAAGTTTAATTCTATATAAAAATGGTTATAAAATTAAAATTAGTTAATTTATATTATTAATAATCCAATTAAGGCCATTAGAATTAATTTTATTTTGTATTTTGGTATAAAAACTTTTTATACTTTAGAAAAAAATATTTATGGAAAACTAATTTTTACCATGTTTTGTGAGTTTAATTTTAAATTAAATTCTGCCACTTATGTGAATTGAATTTAATAAAATGGATTCCATATTTGGAATCATCATGTTCTAATTTTTTAAATTTATTTATTTTTATTATGAATGGTAACCATAGTAAATATGTGTCACCACGGTAAAGGTAAAATGGGTAAAACATGGTTAAAACCCTAAAATAAGGTCTCAAAATCAATCCAAAAGTTTCCTTAATTTCATTTGATGGGATAAATTCAACCATAGCCATCCCAAGTTTTAATATATGACATATAGGTTCTAATTTATCTTGATAATGACATTTATACTGTTTTAAGTAAAGAAAATTCCAAAATGTCTCTCTCTTAACTTTAATATCTCTAAAATTTTACATAAGGATAAAAGGATGATATGTTTGGTTTTAAATTTTGGTTTAAAATGGGAATTATTTTTTTAATTTTTCAATTTATTTTTAACTTTTAGTGATGGAATAATTATCTTAAATTCTTACACAACACCAACATAATGTTTGTGCAAGCAGTATAAAAATCATAAAAAATGTTTTTAAAACTCTAAAATCAATATTATTTTCGTGAGTTATATATCCATAAAAATTTTATAGATGATTAAAAAATATTAGGGATGTTTGAAAGGTTTATATTTGAATTACATTACTATTTTTATGTCTTTAAAGTCAAATTAATTGAATAGTATCAAAAATTATATTAATGATATTTTATAAAAAATAATATTTTATTAAATTATTTTAAAATCATAAGAATATTGAAAGAGGAGAATTATGTTGATGAATGGTATAAAATGTATTCAATTTCCCATTTATGAATCAATTTTTAACTTATAAATAAAATTATATCCCTTTAATATTCAAAAGGTCATTACCAAAGTAAAGATTAAAATTGGTTAACGAAGGGGTTAAAATAAAAAAGATAAGGTTTAAAATTACACCAAAACTTATAAAAATTTATTTGGATGATGATGTTTTTACCATAGAATATTTTTATTTAAATTCATGCCTATTTTGAAGAATTATACATGAGAAATACTTTAATTATATTAAAATATTTTAGGTAATTCCAAGTGTGTCCTTTACTCCCTTATAAAAGGACAACCCTTCTCTCTTTTATTTACACCAATTTGAGCTATCTATCTCAACAAAACCATAAAAATTATCTTATAAAATTTCCTAGATACAATTTCTATGTTTAAATATTCTTAAAAAACCATTCCAAGGGTTCTTGAGAATGGATTTAAAGGCAGCCTACTGAAGAAGAGGTAATCTTCCTACCCGACCTCTTTCAATTCACTTCTTATACCTCCTTATATAAATCTATGATTTTTATCATAAAATAATAAATTTAGAATCCAAACTATACTTAAATATTATAATGATTATATAACTACCCTTATCCACCCTTTTCCCATTAAATGGGAAGTGAAAGTATTGCTTATGCGTACATTTGGACTACCGCCTCCACATAGGGATACAATTAATTTTCCATCATAATATTTCACGGATGGTTATTATGATGGGTTTAATGTTTATAAATTATATTTATGAAATAATTATTCTTCTATAATTAAAATATAATATCTACCTTATTACCTTCTAATCTTCTAAAAAAGAATAACATCGCTTGTGAGTACGTGTGGGTTGCAGTCTCCATGAAGCTATGTGATTTGTTTTTTATTTATAATTTACATGTCTAGAAATAAGGATATATTTAATAAATAAATATAATATATATGATATAATAATTATTATGTAAAGTTTATTTTGTATTTACCTATCTTTCATTCTATCCGTGAAAAATTGAAAACAGCGTTCATGCATATGTACAACCTACCGTCTCTATAAATGGCATAATTCAATTTTCTATCTATAACCTTTATGGATGAATCTAAATATATATATATATATAATGAATATAGTTTATATTTATATCATAACTAAAATTATGGATATGATATAAAAACTATCAAAGTATAAGGATCATAACTACCCAATCCAAATTCTCATGAAAAACGAAACAGTTGACACTTGGAAAATGAAGATTTTAATGAGTAATTATTAATAAATGGGTGTTAAAATGATATAATTGGATAATATATATTATTACAAGTATTTAAATTAATTTATTATATAATTATAATAAATTTAAATTTACTATAGAATCATAATAAATTTAAATTTATTATAGAGGAGGGTAGATCAATTTCGAAGCAAGTTGATCTTAAGGTAAGGGATTTATGTTACAATCTCATTATTAATTGGGATTATTTATGGTAAGGTTTATAATGACAAAATTTTATGAAATATATCTAAATAATAATAATAATTTTATTATAATATGGTTATTTATAGATAATTACCTATTTTATTTTCATTTTCCTCTCTTTAATAAATCAAGAGACCAAAATAATGTCTATTAAGAAAAATCGACTTTGTTTCTCTATTAGGATGAAAATACTTTTTTCTCCATATCCATGTTTTCTAAAAATATTTTCAAGAATGTTTTAAATATTATCCTATGATTTTTAAAATTCATTTTACCCATGTTTTACTTTTTAAAAAAGTTTTAAAAGGAATCTTCTTATCATTTTCTAAATGAGGTACTTCTGACTTTTTATCAAAAATGTGAAAGAAATGTTTATTTTAACGTATAAAAAATGAATGAAATTTCACACCATCATGACCACTAAATTATTTAAATATTACTTTATAATTTTACAATTTTATTTTCAAATAAAATTTTTCTTTAATATTTTTGAAATTATTAGTTTTTAAATAAGTGATATCAAAGTGAAAAGGTCATTTTTATCAAGAAACATTCGATATGGTCTTTTAAAGGAATTTTTTATCTATGATAACATCCTTTGATGTTATATATGAATTACTAGGGATATGATACAATGATACCATCCTTATTATTTATTGGGATGGTTTTTTATTAGGATTACAATATGTTTATGAAACCAGTTTATTTTCCATAGGTTATGCTATGATAAAATGTTAAAATGTTTATGAAACTCATTTCCTTTACACAATTTATGATATGATGAATGTTTTATGATATTTTTTCACACATATAAATGGACTATGATTATGTGATTGGTGGGACCTGGATTATATATCCCTCTAATCTATTGGGTAATGATGGATTTCTCATGAGATAATAAGGACTTGCATGGGGAGTGAACCCAGTTCAGTAAGGGATTTTGTCCACTATGATATTATTGGTAGTGAATATTGACTAAAGAATGGGAAGTGAACCCAATCCATTATGATATTCATGAGAGTGAACCTTGACTAAGGATATGAAAGAATAGGTAGTAAACCCAATCCACTATGATATTCTTGGCATTGATCCTTAAATAAGGAAATTATTTTCCATGCTTATGTGTATGACAAAAACTTATGTCTTATGCCAATGTTATTCTCTCATGGATCGTGTTCTTTGATTACTTTTTTATTCATGTCTTATGAACTTACAATATTTATTTCATGACTCAATATTATGATCAATGATGTTCCGGATATGGTTTTCAAATGTTAATCTCATATCTCATACCCTTATGCTCATGGTATGTTTAAATTTACCATTTATATCTCACTTTTTTACACTTACTAAGAATATAGGATTATGTTTCCTTTACCCGTGTTACAAAGAAAGGTTTTAAGTATGATATTTCTAAGAAGGGTTATAGTTATAAATAACTTAGTGTAAAATGATGTAGATCTCTTATGAACCAATTTTTTATGTATCCAAGTTTATAAAAACACTAAACCTATAATATTTTGGTGTAGATCGTAATTTTATGTAATGAATATTCATATATTAAGATGTAATATCTATGTATGAAATTATGGGTCACTATACCTGGAATCTCCCTCATGTTTACAAAAAAAGAGTCTTGAATCAAAATATTGATACAAAAAGAGCCTGATATATTATTTGAGATTGATCAGTGTTTACTCTGAGTTAGTCATCACTTAGTATATTTTATCCAGTATTGCAATATATACCTCTACATATGGTAGCAGCACATCCTCCCATGCATATAAATTTACTCATACTCTTTTATATTCCCTAATTAGTCATTGTTCCTCTTTGGTTACTTTTTTAGAAGTTTTTAGTTCCTAATGAATCCAATCTACTTATTGACACAATCACTCTACCAAATCCCATGCCACCATATCCCAATATTTTTCATCCTTTTTCTATGCCCATATATTGAGAAGATTCGCTAATTATTTCATTTCTATCACTGATAAAGTGATCTATGGATTCTATAGTTGTGAGCCTTGATTGAAGTGAACTTGTCTGCTCTCATATAGTGATTATCTCTTTTAATTTGGCATGGAATTCATTGTAATCATACTTATCATACCCTATAGTTATGAAAATGTACTAGGGATAAGGAAGTTGTCCATCGATCTCTCTAAGAGGAGTCTCACAGATCTGTTCTAAGATATTCCTCCATACTTTCTATTACAAGGTTTGTTAAAATAAAACATACCATGTGTCAAGGTTGAAAACTCTCATAGGGACCAACACATAATCAATTATTTAATCACTCAAATATTTTCTAGTTTTGATGCCTCTAAGGTGCACTAACACTTGATTATCCCAAATCTCCATAACCTCCGCTAACTGAGACACCAAAAAATGACATTTTTGTTTCCATGATTAGCAGTAAGAATGCTATAATTTATATCTAAATAATTTTGGTCAATATACATGATAAGAAATGAAATTATAAGTGAAAGTATTCACTTTCATCCATTGAAACATTTTCCCCTTTAATCATTGTCACTGATTCATTGGTATGTACAGCGGGGGGATGCCCTTTTGGAAATTCCAGCACTAAGCTTTGGGTTGTTGTGTTCACTTATGAAGGTACTGATCAATCTAGTAGAGAAGTGGGATTATAAGGAAGAATCGATCTAGGAATGATCAGATCATGGCTAAGGAGGGTTGGAAATAGAGGTAAATTTTGGTAATTGTCTCCATGAAAGAAAGTATAAGCACTAGGATGTGTTGAATTTCTATATAGAGGAATTGATATCAAGTGATTTATATGTATAATAATCAATAACATATGAAATATACATCAGGATATCCACTGGTCTTAGATCATCTGGGACAATTGTTACTATATCCAAGTTAGGATTTGGACTAAGAATCTAGTCTAGCCTCTCTTGAACTCCTCCCTCCATCAGTCCCTCATCAGTTACTTCCACAACCAAAAGGGAAATGTCTTCATAGGGATTTGAAACCCTTGTGTATAGAATCTATGTGGCATCATCTATTAGTTTTGGGTCTATATGGGTGATAGTTAATATAACCAAGTCCTGAGTGAGATCTAACTCTCCCTAGACTTCCCCTATTTTCACTTCCATGGTTTACCTTTGTAGGAGCATAGGGGGTGTATTTCCTTAGGTAGTTGATATCCCTAGTCTTAGGGAACTTGAATCAATATTTTAATGAGATAATGAACTATCATGGAGTTTTATAGGTATTATAAAGGATGAATAAGAAATATGGTACTCGCTCATCAACTTTGAGTGAAACTTGGTTGTCAGTGATCGATCCCACTTTAGTTTTTTGATAACTCTCAGAGATGGATCTATAGGATAATCCACCAATTTTATCACTGAAAGTGATCTAGGGGGATTGGAAATCATTGGCCTCATATTCTCTACTAGTTCTAGGGAATCCTCTTCCTCCACCCTTTCTTCTGGATGAGTGATCGAGATAGAGGTCATCACGGTTGTCAAAATATCAATTTATAACCAACACTAGTAAATTAATATAGGGTCAATCCATAGGGTAGGTGTGTCATTGAAAATCAACATACTCATATGCTCCAGTAGGACCAGTTAATCCTCTTCCTCCATACTTTCTTCTGGATGAGTGATCAAGCTAGAGGTCACCACAACTATAAAAATATCAATTTATAACCAACACTAGTAAAGTAATAAAGGGTCAATCTATAGGGTAGGTGGGTGAGAAGATCTTAGGGATTTATTGAATTTCATAAACTTTTAAAAATATAGAATAAAAATTATGATCGAGCAGGTGAAAAATGTGTTCATAATGATGATGTGAAATGTAGTGTTAATATTTGTTAAGAACTAAACTACATTATAGAGTAGAGAAATGAAATCAAAATTTTCAAGGGGAAACTATTAAGGCTGCTAATGGAATTTTATGATCAAGAAAATAGATTCTTCTAAACATGTAATTGATAAGTTAGAATTTACATAATCTCCCTCAACAATTACAACTACTCATGTGTTAAATCATACTCTTCCTCAAGATTCCCAATCAAAGAGATTAAATTTTAGAAAAGAAAAGAGTATCGCGGTCAAGAAAAAGATAAAAAATGAATCATTAAAATCCCTCAATAAATTATGTTCACAACATGTTTGAAAATTTAAGGATATATGAACTTAAATAAAAGTGAAACTAAATAAGAAAATATAAGAAGAAATGAGGTATCTTATCTATTGAAAAAGATGCATGTCTTTTCTCCTTTCATCATCAACATTCATAAATGTTCGAGCTCATACCAATGATTTCCATGAAATACATTTCTTTCACTCTGATCTGGAGCTCCCAGAAGTTAGTTATCCCTAAGTTAATCTGAAATTTAGAGAATTAGGAATTGGAGAGTTAGTCTATTTTTCCCTTGAGATCCTATATTTATCTCCTTTATTTTACCTCAACTCAATTACATCATCCACCGAATTAACTTGTTCCTTGGTTCTTTATTGACTATGTGTCCCTTTAATACTATGTTTCCTCACCATCACATGATTTGATTATAACCCTTAAAAGAAAATTTAAAAAATTCACCAACGCTCTGTTTCTTCTTTTGGATTCCTCGTAAACTTTAATTCTTCTAAGAGAATGACCTCCATGAGGCCCATATGAAGTATGGAGGGACCTTACAAAATATCTACACTACATTTATGAAATTATATTACCATCCTTACATGACTTCATCACTAACCTTATGCTAGTTGATTTCTACCTTTATACAACTGCAAAACTACCCTTATGTGAATGGTCATCACCCTTATATGACTTCAGTGAACTCTCCAAATTGATCTTGAGATCTCTTTATTAATTTTTGTTTGGAGTCATCTTTAATCATATTGAATGATCATACATCAATTTCCATGGTGATCCCACCACTAGAGTCACAATGTTATCTTCCTCATAAACAAAGTTCAGACTCCTTCATCATTCTTTAAAAGTGACTTAAGTTGGTTTATTTTGTTCTTTCTTCCTAGTTCATTTTCATTGTAACTAGTTTAGTGAAATAAATCTTAATTACTCTATTTTTAGCCTTGATATTCACTCTATATATCAAAGTGATTCCCTTCCATAATTTCTATTGATTCATCTCACTAAAGTCGATATTCTTCAATGGTGGAAACATCATCTAATATTGTGTTGTATTGTTCATCCATAGTAAGGATTGGAATTGTAGAGATTAGTCATATTCTTCCTCAAATTCATGGATTGACTAACCAATATCAACCTTTTTTTAAATTTTAGTTGAGTTCAATGTTCTTTATCAATGGAAAATTCTCTTAATTCGGCAATAGTTCCCTTAAAATCCTTAGGTATAACACGTTTCTTTACTCAACATCATTTTTTATTCCTTATCCTATGAAAATAACCACAATTTAGATCTCCCTCAATAAGAAAATGCTTTGTATTTGTTCCCAAAATCAAATGAGATTAAAAAATAATATATTTTTCACCTTGTATCGTTTTCTTTAAGGATATATTTGGTCATTATTATTGAGAAAATATGATCTCACATAGTGTAAATGACCTTCAGTTCTGAATTCATCTTCCTCAATATTCATTCAGTCAAATGACATCAGTAATAACTCATTAATTAATCCTTGATTCACATATTCAATGTTTTCCTTGGTTAAATGATTACATACCTCAATTCCTCTTACTAACACTCTACTTTAGTAGTTTAAAATTTTATTTTATTTAGCTTCTGTATAAAATGGTTTCATAAAATTGAGCTTAGTGAAGATAGGGTTTGGTGTCTTTAATCTAAGCCTAGTTTGTTAGAGCATCTCATCTTCTTTATGTATAGTAAATTTGATACCATGGGTGAATCCATGATAGTGGTAGAATGGGATTATAGAATATTTTATTATAATAGTATAAGGTGTTTTCTCTAGGGTAGTGAAAGAATGGTACCAATGGTATGTAAGCAGAGGTGGAATAAATTTTATTTGGAAGTGGAAGGAAATGGTAGGAGGGATTCCTATGTTGGTACCAGGGAATGTAGTAGAATACAGTGGGATGGGGATTTAAAAAAATCATCACAATAGTAACAAAACTTAATCACATCTGGAGATCTAAGACTCGATACGGTCTGAGGATCTTTCATGGTTTATTACCTCATTCCACTTTGAAGCATGCATGTTTGTCACAAGTTTCTGGAGTTCGTTGCTTGAAGGATCTGATTTCAAACCCCTCTAGATCATCCATACACTCTTCTTGAATTTTTGTGTATGTTGTTATTCAAATTTTGGGTGCTAGTGTGGATCTTTAAAGATATCTTTGATGTCACAATGATCACCATGATCTCCTACCTTCGATCCATGAAGGCATTCTTGGATCATTCGCTTGGATGGAGTGATTCTCTCTCTAGGATTTAGGAGGAGATAAAATATCTCAATTCCAACTAAATTAATAGTCCCATCGAAAGATTTTCTCTCTGAATTATATAATGGAAGTCTAAATATCCAGTTAGGGTCCCTCGTCCCCTATTTATTTAACATCCACTCAATAAGTAATAAATAAATAATTATGATGATCTAATTGTGTCATAAAATATTATTTACATTTTATCATATACCTATAATATATATTAAATATATTTTATGATAAACTCGAGTCATTAACTTTACTCATTACTCCTAGTAATATTAAATAAACCTTTAATATTAAATTAATATTCATTCATATAATATGAATCCTTGTATTTACTTAAACACTTGTAAATAATTTTAATAAATAAATTCAACCCAATTATTATTTACTTAAATAATAATGAATTTATTTATTTATCATTGATCGATGATACTTGGACAACTCTCAGACCCCATTGTGGGTCCCACCATGTCCTATATACCTATTCATCAAAATAGGGAGATTCTCGAATGCGCTATTGTGTGTGACCCTCTAGAACCTTAACTTGATAGTAGTGAATAGTATCCACAGACTAAGAGTGGAGTCTAGAAACCCATCAAGACCCCTAAGGATACAAGGAATAGTCATAGAAATGACAACCAACCTATGAACATGCACTGTGTAATATAATCTCTTTGTCGTGTGATATCTCATAAAGTAGTACACACACTTATGTCATATTCATTTCTTTCTTTATTATTTTTTGATCTAACTGAATAGATTTACCTTAAAATATCATGGACATGGATTTATGAAGGTATTATCATCCAAATCAACCCATCCCAAGATATTGCTTCCTCAACTCGAAAATGAAAAATCTTATCTTGATCATTAAACCAATGTCACACCACCAATGATGCACCCAACACAAACTACATTTCCATGATTTCATTGTCATAGTTTTCACCTTGCATCAAAGCACATGATCAAATGGAACACATTGATAATGATCTCAATTTAGGAGACCAATACATATGTTCGTAGATAGAAAACAACCAATGAAACCTAAAACATGTGGTGTTCCTATTGGTGGGTCTTTCCTCATGATCTCACCTACCATAGATCACAAAGTGTGAACTTCATGAGAAGAACACTCAGTACTTATGATCCCCCAACATGCAATAGTCATAGATCAACCATGTCTAATCAGTATGATGTATCTAGACCATAGTACATATATTTAAGATTAATTTCATAGTATCTCTAAGTTCTCATTATAGTCTAGGATCTACTATAACCTTTTGATATGAAAATAATCTATAGAAGTGACCATTAAATAGTAGAAGCGGAAATTTCTACACTATAATGGTAACTGTACATCATGCATATCACATGGTATACATAAAATGGTAATCAAAAAGTACTATTTAGTTAGGTCTAGGGAACTCACTATTACATCACTCCCACTTTCAATACATCCAACTTTCTAACTATCCTTGTTAGCTCTCATGTGATTAAGTTCATGTTTCTACTAAGTTATGAATTTAGTTTTTGGGCCTTCCATGTCTCTACTATGTGGTTATTCTAATATGTTCAACCTCACCTCCTTAGGTAAAACCCCTTAAGAGATGTAATTCCCAAGTGTATTCCTTTTGTCCACTATCAAAACTTGACATCTTGGATAGTAAGAGTGCCATAATTTACATTATGATAATACTTTACTTACTAGGTTTGTACCTAAGAATTGGAATAAATCATTTCATATTTTACACTACTTCTTAACTTCCTCAGAAGTCGCAACACACTCGGTATTTGTAAACATGGCTACCACTGGCTTGAATGAGACTTTATTGTTCATCACCTTAGCCTAACTATGAAATTGGATCATATTAACCTTATAGGAAAACTAATTTGTGTACCCTTTTAACTAGTATCCCTTCCTCTCCACATACCAGGTTTGTATCTTTTTTACTTTCTCAAGTACAATCATGTAGTTCTAAATTCTTCCCTTATATTTATCTTAGATGTAATTAATATTTTTTTACTATGAAGTATATATTGGAAATATCATATCTTGTACATATCATGAAATACATTATTGATTTGTTCCTAAATCATATGGAATTTAACTCACCACAAAAATCTCATCCCATGCCTATACATGTCTTCTTGGAGAGATTTATTCCATGTTAAATTGGAAACAATTCTCTCTCAAATTTTTACAATTTTTATTTTTAAATACGTTTTCAATATATGTACAATTTACTTGGTCTAATAAACTGTTAGACCTACCTTAGTATATCATGTTCCCTATAACTTAGGTTTCTACTTTAAGTTAATCTCTAAAGTATTTATTTTATTCTGGTCTTTATTAACTGTAATACCAATAATTTTTTTCCATATGTTACCAAAACATATTTAACTTGTAAAATAGTGATGCTCCTACTAACCTTTGGTAGACACATGGAAAATATTAATTCTAAATGAATAATCTAAGATCTTGTTGCTTAATTTTAATCCTTAACTAGATTTCAGTAACTTGAACCCTTATTTTCATTATATGATATCACCATCCATTTTTGGTTGTTTCATATAGAAACCTTCTATGATTGGTGTTATTGACATCCAATGCTCAATAAAATGATCATAGAAATTAGCTATGATGAGTAAAATTATAATAGATTTAGGCATAATGACATAGTATAACCAATCTAACCTTATTGGTACCATGATTATACCATCCATGTATAGTTTCACTTGAATACCCACTGTAGTATTCAAAATAACAATCTCATATTCTTTGATACAAGGAATCCATAATTAAATTTTAATTTATTGTGTCAATTTTAGCTAATTTCTATATACTTCCTCCTTTTAGGAATTATTATTCTTCAATGAATAATGTATCACCGGTCATGGTGAATATATAAATCCATCTCCATGGTTTTATGCTTACTATGTAGTATGTGTCTCTAGAACATTATCTTCTACACTTCTTGTGGAACTCGTTCTTATGACAAATTCTTGTGCATATTTGGCATTGACTAAACTTGAGTCAATATTTCTCCCACTATCTCAAATAGAGATGTTCACCCATTTATAGAAATATAGTTTATAATTATATATTAGGGTTTTATGTATCATCCTAATAATATTTTAGGATGATTACTATAGATGCACATTGTGTTTTTCTTGATGCAATTTTGTTTATATCCTAACAAACACTTTGCATCGAAACACAAGTTCTTATGACATAATGGGTTCCCATCATACTATAAATTATATGATATTCATTTGTCATTATAGTTTTCATATGATTATAGGATATCACCATTATTTATGAAGCACATCTTGAAATATAATGTAAGTTTCTACAATGCATGAGTTTTAACATTGATGCTCCTTTTACTTACATCATGAATCTGATGTGTATAAGGAAATGAGTGTTTGGGAATTACTCCATGATACATTTTTTTGATCAATGTTAACATGTAAGACTCGTAATTTATTCTCCTTATTATCATCATAGCTCTTATGTGGATAAGGTAATGTGTGTTTAGTAATTACTCCACGCTACGTTATAATAATCGATGAATGCTTAGACAATATATTCTTTGGAACACAAGCCCGAAGTAACTCATATATTCTAATTATGCACATACCATAATTCACTTTCACATTCCTTACAACTCTTCAAGGAATATTATGATGTATATTTACCACTAGATTACACTTTAAATAGTTCACACTCTTTAGATGGAATAATTCTAAAATATTTATCGTGTACCTTTATTTTTAAAGGTTTCTTTATCCAAACTAAATAAGTATATATATTGATAATACCTAATGTGTGTAGCTCCACTGATTCTAAATACCATACTGGGTATATCCTTGATTTCCAATTTTAGTTTTATTTGGAAAAAATTGTCTTAACACAATTGGGTATATAAGTCTTACATTTTATATTCATCATGTATTCCCTAAGATTCATGTATCACTGAACTATTGGTTGAGTTTTAAACACTGCAAATAACATTCATTTATGAACTATAATAATGTCTCCTTGTTTCCAAATGACATAAGAGATTAATTTTTTACTAATACTTAACAAAATGTAAACTATAATCATTTACTTGGCAATTATAAGTTGTGTTCTTCTCACCATTAACTTAGGAACCACCCTTTTTCAGCCGCTTAGAGAACACGCCTTACTTATAGTAACATTTATATTACTTACTTGGTTACTATATTTCGATACACATATGTGATAAACATATTTTATTTAATACCCATGAATTATGATAGAAACATTACTTAAAATTGATTATTATTCCTAAATATAAGTGATTACTTGCTTCTTTAATTTAGTTCACTGTGTTTAAACTTCCATAGATTTATTTCATGATATGTGAAGAAAATAACCTCCTATTTAATAACCAACCTATTTTCATTGAAGAATGTTTTGAAGGTGCCTTTTAATTCACTCTTTCCATTGTCCTTTATTCCTCATCTTTCAACTTTTTCTCCATAAGAACTAAACATTAATATTCTTTTAAGTTATTATTCTCTTTACGAATCTTACCCAAAAGGTAATTAAGTGTTTTTGTCAAAATTATTAATTTTTTAATCTTAAATGAAATTGGATTTAATGGGTGAATATGATATGAGAAAGGGATCCATTGAAATATCATGATCCATATTTCAATTTACACATATCCAATGTAAAAATCACCTATTGAAATTTGCACTTCTCTTTCTCCTCACAAGCTTCTTGAATATGAGACTACATGTAATATCATTCATGTCCTAATATAGTATATTTAACAAACATCATACATTGATTATATAATTATAAAAAAACCACCATATGTGTCATACATGAGTCTCTTGTAAGAATTTTTTTAAAACCCTCTCTTCATGAGGTGACTTGAAAGGTATGGGGGATACCAGCACCTTGAATTTCCAATGTTATAGTAATTTGCACAAGCAACTGTAATACTCTTGGAAACACATGCCAGTGTGGATGTTTACTTTTTTCATTAGATATCACAATATATATTGTGGTATTACTTTCTATTTTCTAAAAAAATAAAATCTATAAGATTGGTACTTTTATCTTGATTTCAGATTTAGACATTATTGATTAATTAATGAAATCATTAAATATCTCCCACAATTTTATCGAACTTTAGAAACCCTCTAAACTAGAATCAGAAAACTCTGTCACTTGAATATTCTAGTGTAAAGGATCCTTGAACCTCTCCTCATAGTATACAAGCTTTGGCTACTCCATTACTCTAAGAGTTCAAGGTAGTAATTTAACTATCCAACCACATTAACTTTCAGATCCTTAATCTATTGAGTGAAGTCTTAGATTATAAAATCATAAACATGATTTACTCAATGCTTGGATATGAAGTTGTAGTAAGCTAGATTTATATACTTCTTTGTTTCCAACTTCAGATAAGACAACACATTACTCTCATAAAAAAAAACCCCGGTAGTAGGAGACATCCTCAACTTTGGATGACGAGCACCCCCAAACACCTAGTTTTGTTCAAATTCAAATGATGGAAGACATTTGTGAGTTAAAATTTCTGTGAAAGATTTTGATATTTTTCGATGAATGTAATCCATTTATTTTAATCTATTCATTCAATGTCATCACACTCACAATTGAACATTAATATAAAAACCATTCATCACATCTTTATGAATTGTATTGTTTATTATTTTATATGTTTTTTGTTGTCATGAAAAATCATAAAATAATAAAAAAATCATAAAGTAAATAAAAATAATCGACTGGTCTTGAGCATCTAATTTTGGTTGATCCATTTAAACTTAATTGATCAAAAATGACCTAATAGAATCATACATGAGTCGTATCTTGACTCATGATGCATCTCATCCTCATCTAGTGTGTCCATTTCTCATCTAGAATTAGCCTCATCTTGGTGGTGTTTTGTGTCTTATAACATCATCGTCAACTGTACATGTATACTCACACATAGGTGAGGAGGTCTAGGAAGTGCAATGTATAATAGATAAATTGGACATGCAATCCCTTATACATATTGAATGAAAATACGATGTGCAGGTCGTCATTTAATTAATTACTTATTACAATTATCGCATGCAAGTAATAAATAACTAAATAAATAAACCAAACAAACACAAGGTTGGTCACTAGCTCAAGACTAGTTTGTATAATAAATAAACATGCGATAAAATTAAATTGCAATAGATTTAAAGTATGAGGGAAATTTAAATAAATTAAATTAATTAATTAAATTCAAATAATTTATTCAAATATTTTAATGTTATTCGATCCTGATATTAATTTAATTTTAATTCCAAAATTTTAATTAATTAATTAATTAATTTAATACCTAAATTAAATTAATCCATTCCCATAGTATTAAAATATTAAATTTTTAAACCAAAAAATAATATTTATTTAATTTAATTTAATTATAAAAAAATAATTAATTCAATTAATTTTCAATTATACAAAATGTACCCAGGCCCTAAAACCCCAGCCACACCCATTGTGGGTCATTTTGAATCCTCACAAGCCCTTTTTAGGTTGGGAAGACTCAGTGTAGTGGTGTTCTGGGCTAGACAGACCCACCCTAACTCATTCTAGACTAAGAAGATTCACCTAAGCCCATCATAGGGTGGGTCGGATAAAATTGGACCTAAGGGACGTGATGGTAGGGGTTACCTCTCACCTCCCGAAGCTGAGCTCGGTCTGATAAGGGGTTCGCGGACTGACAGTGGGGTGCTCAAAGGAGGTTGTGGCTAGGAACTAGGCACGGCTAGGATGGATTGACATCAATTGTAGGCGGCGACACTATAGGTGGCAGTCTAGGTGGTCAGTGTGCTGCCAACGATGGTGGAGGGTGGCTTGTGGTGGTCCGGCAAAGCATGAGGTCGGCCTGATGTAAGGAAGCCATCTGAGATCATGACCAAGGGAGGCAGAGACCATCCCAGGTGGCAGTAGTTTAGGTGAGACAAGCCTTAACATCAGACAGTGGTTGTGGGATCCATCGGATCGAGCAGGGGTGCGGTTAGGTGAGGTCAGCGACGCAGAATCCGGATGAGGGAGAACCATGGTGGGCATTGACCGCGTGCACAGTGGGAGCTGGCCAGTGGAACCAGGAAGGTTGGAGGGAATTCAGTATGAGTGAACCGATAGACGATACTGATGATGTGGTATGACCGATGGAGGATATTTCCTCATAAAGGAAGGGGGAGGCGGATAAAGGGCCCTCACACGGAGAAGAACCCCTCCTGAAAAACAACCTTTTTTGTTTTTTTAGAAAAGATATTGGAAAGACCCATTTTTTTATTAAATAATCAAATGTTTTTTCTCTTTTTATTATTCAAATCACCCTCTATAATTTCAATATCTTAATATAGGACTTTTACAAATTTTTTTAAAAAAATCACAAATGGTGTGTAAAATTAGGTTATTGGCCAAAGGAGATCATGTGTCAAGATTCTAGCCAATTTATGGACGTAATTAAACGGGGTTTCTAGAATAAAAACCAGGTCGCCTAAATTAAATTTATCACGATTAAAAACCATACCAATATAAATAACATATATTTAAAATTTATTTTTTTCATTTTAATACCCGAAAACTCACCGCATATGATCCATAAAAAATCAAATGTTCATAACTTGGCCATTATAAATCCAATAAGCGTGATGTATATTCCATTAGAACCAAAATAATACTCTCTACATAGATTTAAATAAAAAAAATGGCTCAGAAAAAAAACACAATCACTCTGATACCAATTATTGGTAGCGTGGAGTGCAACGGAAGCCAGTGGACCAGGGATTTAATAAAATTTCATCACTGAATCAATGAAAATTCACCATCTTCAGAATTTTGAGTCCCAATATAGTATGAGGATATCACATGGTTTAATCATAGCACAAAAAATAAAATAATGAGTATCTCATTTCATTTTGAAGTGTGCACGTCTGTCACAAGTTGTTGGTGACCATTGCTCAAAGGATCTGATGTCGAACCCCTCTAGATCATCCACACACACTTATAAAATATAAACATATGTAGTTTATCAAATTCTAGGTGCTAGCGTGGATCTCTAATGATTTCTTCAACACCTTGATGATCGCCATGATATACTGCCTTTGATCCGTGAATGTGTACTCGGATCATTCGCTCAGGTTGAGTGATTCTCTCTCTAGGATTCGGGAAGAGAGAGGAGATCTCAATTACAACTGATTGAGCAGACCCATGGAAAGATATTATCTCTTACTTATATAATGAAATTCTAAAAAACTAGTTAGGGTCCCTTATCCCCCATTTATTTAATTTCTACTAAATAAGTATTAGATAAATAATTATGATGAACTAACTGCATCATACAATATTATTTATATTTTATCACATACATGCAATATATATTAAATATATTATGTGATAAACTCGATTTATTAACTTGAATTGTAACTCCTGATAATATTAAACAAGCCTTTAATATTAAACTAATATTCATTTGTATAATATAAATTCTTGTATTTATTTAAACACTGGTGAATACTTTTAATAAATAAATTCAACCCAATTATTATTTACTTGAATAATAATGAATTTGTTTATTTATTGGTGATCAATAATACTTGGAAAAATCTTGAAACCCATTGTGAGACCACCATGTCCTATATACCTATTTGATTGGAATATGAAAGATTCTCAAATGTGCTATTGTGTGTGACCCTCTAGGACCTTATATTGATATCATTGAATAGTATTCACAGACCAAGAGTGAACTTCACGAGAAGAAGTCTCAATGCTTATAATCCCCATCACCTGATAGTCATACATTAACTGTATTCATTCAGTATGATGTATCTAGACCATAGGACATATATTTAAGATTAATGTCATAGTATCTCAAGGTTCTCATTATATCCTGGGATCTTCTATAACCTGTTGATATAACAATAATCAATAGAATTTGTCATTAAATAATGGATGCATAAATTTCTACACTATAATGGTAAGTGTACATCATTCATATCTCATTGTATACATGAAATAGAAATCAAAAGGTATTTTTTTAGTTGGGCTTAAGGAACCCACTATTACAATAGCTTGATGGTGGTATATGGTTGTAACTAGTAGTATCATGAATTTCCTCTAACAATAATAAGAAACCAACAGTAGCGAAAGCAAGGGTTAGTAGCACTACAATGGTAGTAATGGGGCGGTAGAAGGATAAACTTAAATAAATAAATTAAAAATTAATGATTAACATTATTAAAAATATTAAAACATTTAAGAATAAAGTATTAAAAATTAAAAAACAAATTTTGTTAATTATTTAATACAAAAAATATAATTTAAATTATAAAATGAAAGTTTAAAAAATATATATTCTATTTCCATTAGTTAAAATCTGATAATCAATTTATTATTTTAAATTTTTAAATTAAAATTCAAATATATTAAAGTAACAAAATAAAATATTTTAAAATAAATTAAATTTTCATTTATTAAATAATAATATTACAAAAGTTTAGGGAGGGGGATACAAATAAAATCTATGACACCCACAAGTACTCAGGGAGACTCAAACCTAAGACCTCTCATGAGATCCCTCAAAGGCATAACCACTAGGATACACCCCTGGGGGAAAATTTATTAAATAATAATAAAAACATAAAAAATTAAAAAGTTTAAAGTTTAAAATACTAAACACCAAGATAAAATAGATACAATTAAAATTATTATTAAAAATAAAATAATAAATAAATAAACTAGGAAAATTTTAATAATTTATATGTAAAAATACAAAATTCATTTTCACTCTCCTCCCAAATCTTATTTTATATATTTTTTAAAGTCAATTTCCTCATCACCAAATTCATTTTTTTTTATTTTCACTTCTCCCTGTGATTCCCATGTTTCAATTTGAAAATTTTTCATTCTGTCATTATGTTCTTATTCATATTTGACAAATTTATAAATCATTTTCTATTACATTTGTTTCAACTCAAATTGGTCATCAGGTTATGGTTCTTATAAGTCAAAATTTTATTCAGATTGATCGGGTTATTGTAGCATGTTATAAAGACACTTCCAAGTAGTGTTCTGATTGTAGCCACAAAAAAACACATTATAACTCATTTTGTTGAATCCAAACCCTTTGATACACCATAATTTTTTAAACATGATTCACACACAATAATAACAATAAAATTTTCACTCAAAGCACAAAACTTAGTAGTTAAATCACTAAACAAAAATCATAGTGGCATAAAACACTTTATATAATAACATAGAGTACTATTTATGATTTTAAATCTCATCACACACAAAATTCATAAGATATTGAAGTTTCAACACTTGTAGGAGTGATATAGTAGTAATTTTTTTAATAAATTTTTAAAACCATTTTTTCATATATATTTTTACTTTTTAAAAAAAATTGAAAATCCTTGATACACTCACACCAAGACTTCCCTGGAACTGATACTAACTATTGATTGGTCCATAGGTCATCACGACCATCAAAATATAAATTCATAACCAACACTGGTAAAATAGTGAAGATTAGATCTATAGGGAAGGTGGGTGAGTGGATCTCAGGGCTTTATTAAATGTCATAAACTACTAAAACAAAGAATGAAAATGATGATTGAGTAGGTGAATAGTGTGTGAATAATGATGATGTTAAATGTAGTGTTAATATTTGTTAAGAACTAAACTAAGATATAGAGTAGATTTAGGTTGTAAAAATTATCAAGGGGAAACTACTAAGGATACTAATGGAATGTGATGATCAAGAAAATAGATTCATCTCAACATGAAATTGATTGGTTAAAAGTGTCATAATATCCCTTGTGAATTTTAACTACTCCTGTGTTAAATCATACTCTTACTCAAATGTGTGATGAAATATATTAAATTACTAAAGTGAAAATATTATCAAGATCAAGAAAAAGATAACAACAACATCAGTAAAATAATTCATTCAATTAATTTCACAAAATATTCAAAAATCTAATGATAAATGAATTCAATTAAAAGTGAAAAAGAAGAATAAAATATGAGAATAAATGAGGTATATTATCTCATGAAAAAATGCATATATTTCATCCTTTAATCCTCTATGTTCACAAACATT
Organism: Viscum album; assembly: GCA_963277665.1. Lineage (NCBI taxonomy): Eukaryota > Viridiplantae > Streptophyta > Magnoliopsida > Santalales > Viscaceae > Viscum > Viscum album. The sequence continues at coordinate 649,202,862 of OY728137.1, read as the reverse complement.
AGATCTCATGTTTGTTTTTCCATGAAATACCTTTCTTTCACTCTACTCTAGATCTCACAAGATTTAGTTTTCTCCAAGTCTATCTGAGTTTAGGAAAATTAGGAATTGGTGAGTTATTCTCTTTACCTCCAAGGTTCTTTGTTTATATTCTTTATTTTACATCAACTCACTAACATCATCCAACGACTTAGCTTATTCCTCATTTTTTCATCAACCATGTGGAACTTTGACATATTGTTTTGTCACATGCATGTGATTCAACTAGATCCCTTCAAACAATATTTAACAAATGCACTTGTTGTCACGACCCGCCCTCGGGGCCCGTGCCGTGACTACCCCAAGCCCGCCTTCCATAGGCCAGGGGCTGGTGACTAGCACCAAGGCGTAAAATCCCAGTAAAAAGGGAAGGCATTGCCTTAATAAAGTAAACAAGCACCTCAGAGTAACAAGCGGAAGAAAAGCAGTACACAAAACTAGAACAACTGTGCTGAAGAAAAGGGGCCGGAAATACAAGCCCAACTGTAAAGTAAAGTACAACTGGAAAGGGAAAACAGCAACTGAAAGTACAAGCGGCTCCTGGAACGTCCTCCTCGATTCCTACCTGAAGGGTAGGTACAGATGGCTCAGCTCCTGGATCGTCCACCACGGATCCTACCTGAAGGGTAGGTACAGATAGCTCCACAACTCCTCGGTCCAACTGTCCGCTCCGAGCACGTCCCGCTCAGTGGTCCTCCTCCGGGTACCGACCTACTCCGTAAGCCTCAACCGCAGTCAGCGCTGTCCGTCATCTGCAACCAACACAACGAAGTGCGGGCATAGCCCGTGCAGGGGTGAGTATAAGATACTCAGTAGGGACCCCGAGACCCTCGAAGGTCTCCCGAAATCCACAAAGGATAAACCACATGAAGGATACAATCACGAAGTAACATCCAGAATTGATTAGGTATATGCCCATACATATACCTATGTCACCAATTTCCGTTCAGCTCCAACACGAGCCCAAGAAGATCCCAATCCACAAAGAAGAGTAAACAGTAAAATCCACATAGGATAACAGTACAAGTCCACACGGTTTATAACAAGTTTATGAAATCAACGGATAACCATTACCCAGGTATATGCCCATACATATACCAAAGTTATCAGGCGACCCATCTCAATCATGAGGAAACACAAAGATCATTGACTCAGCTCAAACCAGGATTTTCATTATCGAAACCGTAAAAGTTGAAGAGCCCCATCTCTGAAGTGTACAGTGGTCCTGTCACGACTCCGAGGTACTGCTCACTAATCTAAGACTGCTGAAGTACTCCTCCTGTCGAGTACCGCGGGTCTGCTGCCAACTACCGGGCGCTCCGTCCGCTGAGGGTCTGCTGCCAAATACCGGGCGCTCACCCAGATAGCCTACTGAGGTACTCCTCCTGTCGAGTACCGCGGGTTTGCCGCTAACTACCAGGCTCTCCGTCCGCCGTGGGTCTGCTGCCAACTACTGGGCGCTCCGTCCACTGGGCTAGTCGACTCACTCCAAGTCGAGTCGGTCAAGCAGTCGTCAGGTCTCAGTCATCTACACGGTCTCCGTACTCCGCACGCACGTCTCCACCATCGCGGGTTTGTCGCTACAACCAAGCGCACACACTCCGTAGAGTATCGCGGGTCCGCCGCTACAACCAAGCGCTCCACCGCCAAGTGTCTGCTGCTGCTTCCAAGCGCACCACCACTGTCAAGTACCACGGGTCCGCCGCTACACCCAAGCGCTCCACCGCTCAAGGTAAAAAGAAGATTCAGCTCACACAGGTTCGGTAGCACTGTTCCACGTAGGATCGCTGAGTGCTGTAGTCGTCGTCGTCGAAACCACACAGGATCTTTGTACTATCGTCGTCGCAGTCACAGTAGCAGTAGTAGTAGTCGTCACAGTAACAGTCGCAGCCAGCACTAGGGTTCCCGCACACAGTAAGCTCGTTCGGAGGATCCGCTCCACGAGCCGAGAGGCTGATACATCAACTGTCACAAAGACCAGAGTTGATGTATCCAAAAGTTCTGTATCGTCAACAGGAACTCAACGCAACAGACGGCGCGTTGATCGGACGTCCGGTCTGAGAGTTATTGGCATTTTCGTTCCCGGGGCCCGGTTGGTTTTAAGGCAAAACCAACCCGACCGTACTCCACCTGCGTCCAAACCTCGGGCGGAGTATGCAAAAAGATCCGTCTCACTTAGAGGATTCCATCAAAGTCGACGGCACGTCAATCGGACGTCCGGAACTCAAGATATGAGCGTTTCCGCTCCGAGGGCCCGGTTGGTTTCGTGAACGAACCAACCCGGCCGTACTCCACCTGCGTCCAAACCTCGGTCGGAGTATGCCAAAAGATCCGTCTCACTAAGAGGAACACAACGCGACTGACGGCGCGTCAATCGGACGTTCGTAGCTCAAGATATGAGCGTTTCCGCTCCGAAGGCCCGGTTGGTTTCGTGAACGAACCAACCCGGCCGAACTCAAAGTAACCCGAAACCTTGAGTGCGATAAACCGAAACGACCATCTCGATCCAAGGATCGCGTTTCCGCTGACGGTTCGTCGATCGGAGGTCCGAGGCTCAAGTTATGGCCCAAAAACCAATTCTGGTTCGAAATGGGGGGGTCCGGGTCCGGGCCGACCCGGCCCGACCCCCCCCCCCCCCCTGGGGCGGTGCGGCGGCCGGCGGCGGCGCGCGGAGGCGGCGCGGCGGCGCGCTGGGGCGGCGCGGAGGTGCGCTGGGGCGGCGCGGCGGCGCGCTGGGCACGCAGGCGGCGCGCGGGTGAGACCCCCGCCCTCCCCCGTTTTTCCCCCCTGGCGGCGCGGCACTTGCCGCGCCGGTTTTTTAAACAAACCACCCCCTCACATGAGGGGGCCTGCTGGTGCGGAACCGAGGGGGCCGGCTGCCCCCCTCCTTCAAAGAACCGCCCCCCTCTTAAAGAGGGGGGGTTTTATGGGTTGGCCGGGGGATTAATTCCCCCGGTTTTTAAGACATCCGGCCGGCCAGCTGGCCGGCCGGTTTTCCCAAACGGGACCGGAAATTCCGGTCCCCCCCTTTGGCTTCCGACGCCGGCGGCCCGGCCGCCGGTCTTCTCTTCCGCCGCGGCCCGGAACCGGCCGCGGTCTCCTCGTTCCGCCGCGGCCCGGAACCGGCCGCGGTGTTCGTCGTCCGGCGCGGTGCGACGGCACCGCGCCCCTTTCGCCGTACCTTGATTCCTTTCAACGCGGCGCGACGGCGTCGCGTTCTTGAAGATTCTACCTCGGCGTGGCGCGACGGCGCCGCGTAAAATAAAAGTACGATCATCCGCGTGGTGCGACGGCACCACGCCACTTGCTTCCATTCGCAAGAATAAACAAGAACGATGGAGGGGGGGTTTCGGCCGTGTTCGTGCGGTCCGGCCCCCCTCGTGTTAACAATAACACTTATATAAAAATATTCAAAAGCCTCACGTAGACATGCGATCCACGAGCAAGAAATGGAATGAATTAACAATATTCAACAACCCCTACCTCGGGTATAAGGTTCGAAGATTGTGAACGTTCCGCGGAAGACGACGTCACGGAGGTCGGGCGTCGCGGTAGCCGTTCGTCAAATCCGATGACGAAGGGATGCGTTCGAAGAGACACGTCGTTGGCGAAACTTGTACGCCGACGAAGGTTGTCCGAGGAAGAAGTGGCGTCCCCTTTCGTTGACACGGTAAACGAAGAATGGAGGTGCGGCGTTCTTCGTCGGAGCTTGAACGTTCTTCGTCAAGATGAACGTTCTTCGAGTTCCTCGTCAGAGTTTGAAGATGAAGAAGAGCTCTCCACCTCTCAAGAAGACAAACAAAAACCCCCAAAATAAAATAAGACAACATCTTATTTTATTATCACATAACACATAAGAATTTCAAAAGTTTTGAAATTCAAAAGGTTTAACTCCCATAATTAAAAGTAACTCAAGTCATTTAATTAGGGGTTAAGCAAGTTGAGAGAATTTGAAAGGATTAGGGGTTCGTGTGGGCCCCACCACACTTAATCCTCCCAAGGGAGGTTAAGTGGGTGTGGGTCCCACTTCCAACCTCCTTTGATAGGTTTTAACAAGTTATAATAAAATTGTTCTACACAATTTTATTTAACTCAAACTAAAAACCCCAAAACTAACTTTCAACCCGCAACAAACGCAACTCCCGAAAAGGTCTCTTTAAGCGAATATCGGCGCTGCGAGTTCATCGGTGCCCTCGGATTTCAATTCCGAGCACCGGATCAAAAGTTAGGAATTCCCGCTCGTTCGTTCACTGAACGTACCCGAGCCAAACTTCGGAAATTAATTCCGGGCACTCCGGGCCTCGGAATCAGGTGCCGTCTGAAACCGCGCTCTTGTAAAATTCTAAAGAAAATTAAGAAAAAAAAATTTCCCTCGAATTTTACGGGTCTTTACATTACTCCCACCTCAGGGCTTTACGTCCCAGTAAAGATACATCAAAAACTAGGGAAACAAATGAGGGTACTGAGCACGAATCTGAGCCTCCCGCTCCCATGTGCTCTCCTGGAGATTCTCGTGATGCCATCTGATGCGCACAAGAGGAATTGATCGCCCATGCAGGACCCGCTCCTGTCGATCCTCTATCTCCACCGGGACCTCCGCAAAAGTCTCCCCATCGTCAACGTCAAGCTCCCCATGATCAAAGATGTGCGTCGGGTCGTGCACGTATCTCCTCAGCTGAGACACGTGGAAGACGTCGTGCACCCGGTGCAACTGAGGTGGTAGAGCCAGGCGATAAGCCACCTCGCCAATCCTGCTGAGAATCTGGAAGGGTCCGATGAAACGCGGAGATAACTTGCCGCCTCGGCCAAATCTCCGAATACCACGTCGAGGTGAGACCCGCAAGAAGACGTGGTCGCCATCCTCGAACTCCAGTGACCTCCGCCTCCTGTCAGCGTATGACTTCTGCCGGCTCTGAGCTGTCCTCATCCGCTCCTGGATGACCTGGACCTTCTCTGTCGTGGCCTGGACCATCACAGGTCCCACAAGAGCTGCAAGATTTCTTCTTTGCCGAAAAGAGAAATCTGGTCTCATCCCCTGGATGAACCACATTCTTTGCCTAAAACAGTCAATCCTAACATGGATGATACTAATCCATACCAAGGATGACGTCGTAAGGCCTCGACGCTACTACTAAGAGATTCAACCGTTACTCTCGCCTCCAAGGGTTGAGTCACACTGTCGGCATCAGTGTGTGGTAACAGGGTCTCCTCCAGTAGATGTCTCACAAGTGAGGGTCAAGTCAACAGCCAAAACTGGAACCTCTTAGTAACATCACGAAAGAGGACAGAAACGAAAATATCACAAAGGTATGCGTCTTTTATTATTGTAGCTCATAATACAAGACGCTACACAAAAGCAACAAGGAACCAGAAGTACAAAGGATGTTATCCACTAGTTCTGCTCCTGTCCATCGGCTCCCAGAGCTCCATGATCGAAGGCCTCGGCTGCCTGAAGCTGAGCTCTCCCCTGCGGTCGGGGTGGACCTCCTGGTGGTGGTGGTGGAAGAGCCTCAAAGCGTCGCCCACCACCGGCTGCTCGTCCAGCTCCTCTGCCTCGTCCGCCTCCTCCCTGCGGACCGCCACGGTCGAACCTCTGCCTCTGCCTGGGAGGTTCTTCACTTAACTGCTGATCATCAGCATGGCGGGTCGGACAGTCACGAGCCATGTGACCAATCCCGCCACAGGAGTAACACTGCCCACTCTCGGCACGCCTGGCTCTGACTCCACCCCGGCTTCCCCGCACAACTGAGCCTGAGTCGTGCAGTCGGCCACTGGTAGGTCTAGTCTGCCTGGAACCCTGAGTCATCTGTCGGCTACCTGCTATCGAATACTCCGCTACGTGCCGCCCTGCGGTGGGTCTCTGTGCTGGTGTAGACTCAGCAAGGAAGCTCTCGATCAGAAGGGCCCGCTCTAGTACTCCTGTCTGAGTCGGTATGCTGAGGGAGATCAGCGATGCCCTGATCTCGTGTCTCAAACCCTGCTCGAAGGTCCGGGCCCGGAAGAAAGGGTCCCGTACCATGTCTGTCGAGTACCGAGAAAGGTCGGTGAACCTCGCCGCGTACTGAGCGACCGTCATGCTGCCCTGCCGCAGCTGTAGAAGCTCCTGGATACGCACCGCACGAAGGGTGGCTGGGACGAACTCCGAGCGGAAAATGCTCTCAAAGTCCGTCCAAAGTAGAGATGCCTCATCGTGCACCTGGAGCATCAAGCTCCACCATCGTCCTGCTGCTGCGTGTAGTAGGCTCGCAGCGAGGATCACCATGAGGTCTGCTAGTGTCCTCACTAGCCTAAACACTCGAACTACTGCCTCCAGCCAGTCCTCTGCTGCCTGGGGATCCGTCTCCCCGCGAAACCTGGGCGGTCGCTGGCGCTGAAACTCATGCAGTGCGCTGAGGTGACGTGCATCGTCAGCGGCTGCTGCTGGAAGCATCGGGGGCTCGGCGGGTAAAGCTATCGCCGGTGCCACTACTGGAAAAGGGCCCTGCACCGAGGCCTCGTCGCTCGGTGGGCTGTCGTCTCGCTCGACTCTCGGAACCCTAGCTGGCTGCCATCGTGGGTCCATCCTGAAAGGAAACAGGTGCGCCACGGTCAAACAGTATACCTGGTGAGCTGACACAAAGAAATCACAAAGAAAACTTTGAAATACACACGCAATCAATGTTTTCGTGCATTAAGTCGGAAATCAAAAGTCAGGGTCCTGGTGTACGGATACGTCGGCCGCCGCACCAACACTGGACTCCCTGGACTGATAACCATACTCAATACGCTAAACATTATTGCTTCACATAGAAAAGATCAGAGTTTGCGGTAGAACCGAACTCCTCTGATACCAATTTGTCACGACCCGCCCTCGGGGCCCGTGTCGTGACTACCCCAAGCCCGCCTTCCATAGGCCTGGGGCTGGCGACTAGCACCAAGGCGTAAAATCCCAGTAAAAAGGGAAGGCATTGCCTTAATAAAGTAAACAAGCACCTCAGAGTAACAAGCGGAAGAAAAGCAGTACACAAAACTAGAACAACTGTGCTGAAGAAAAGGGGCCGGAAATACAAGCCCAACTGTAAAGTAAAGTACAACTCGAAAGGGAAAACAGCAACTGAAAGTACAAGCGGCTCCTGGAACGTCCTCCTCGATTCCTACCTGAAGGGTAGGTACAGATGGCTCAGCTCCTGGATCGTCCACCACGGATCCTACCTGAAGGGTAGGTACAGATAGCTCCACAACTCCTCGGTCCAACTGTCCGCTCCGAGCACGTCCCGCTCAGTGGTCCTCCTCCGGGTACCGACCTACTCTGTAAGCCTCAACCGCAGTCAGCGATGTCCGTCGTCTGCAACCAACACAACGAAGTGCGGGCATAGCCCGTGCAGGGGTGAGTATAAGATACTCAGTAGGGACCCCGAGACCCTCGAAGGTCTACCGAAATCCACAAAGGATAAACCACATGAAGGATACAATCACGAAGTAACATCCAGAATTGATTAGGTATATGCCCATACATATACCTATGTCACCAATTTCCGTTCGGCTCCAACACGAGACCAAGAAGATCCCAATCCACAAAGAAGAGTAAACAGTAAAATCCACATAGGATAACAGTACAAGTCCACACGGTTTATAACAAGTTTATGAAATCAACGGATAACCATTACCCAGGTATATGCCCATACATATACCTAAGTTATCAGGCGACCCATCTCAATCATGAGGAAACACAAAGATCATTGACTCAGCTCAAACCAGGATTTTCATTATCGAAACCGTAAAAGTTGAAGAGCCCCATCTCTGAAGTGTACAGTGGTCCTGTCACGACTCCGAGGTACTGCTCACTAACCTAAGACTGCTGAAGTACTCCTCCTGTCGAGTACCGCGGGTCTGCTGCCAACTACCGGGCGCTCCGTCCGCTGAGGGTCTGCTGCCAAATACCGGGCACTCACCCAGATAGCCTACTGAGGTACTCCTCCTGTCGAGTACCGCGGGTTTGCCGCCAACTACCAGGCGCTCCGTCCGCCGTGGGTCTGCTGCCAACTACTGGGCGCTCCGTCCACTGGGCTAGTCGACTCACTCCAAGTCGAGTCGGTCAAGCAGTCGTCAGGTCTCAGTCATCTACACGGTCTCCGTACTCCGCACGCACGTCTCCACCGTCGCGGGTTTGTCGCTACAACCAAGCGCACACACTCCGTAGAGTATCGCGGGTCCGCCGCTACAACCAAGCGCTCCACCGCCAAGGGTCTGCTGCTGCTTCCAAGCGCACCACCACTGTCAAGTACCACGGGTCCGCCGCTACACCCAAGCGCTCCACCGCTCAAGGTAAAAAGAAGATTCAGCTCACACAGGTTCGGTAGCACTGTTCCACGTAGGATCGTTGAGTGCTGTAGTCTTCGTCGTCGAAACCACACAGGATCTTTGTACTGTCGTCGTCGCAGTCACAGTAGCAGTAGTAGTAGTCGTCACAGTAACAGTCGCAGCCAGCACTAGGGTTCCCGCACACAGTAAGCTCGTTCGGAGGATCCGCTCCACGAGCCGAGAGGCTGATACATCAACTGTCACAAAGACCAGAGTTGATGTATCCAAAAGTTCCGTATCGTCAACAGGAACTCAACGCAACAGACGGCGCGTCGATCGGACGTCCGGTCTGAGAGTTATTGGCATTTTCGTTCCCGGGGCCCGGTTGGTTTTTAAGGAAAAACCAACCCGACCGTACTCCACCTGCGTCCAAACCTCGGGCGGAGTATGCCAAAAGATCCGTCTCACTTAGAGGATTCCATCAAAGTCGACGGCACGTCAATCGGACGTCCGGAACTCAAGATATGAGCGTTTCCGCTCCGAGGGCCCGGTTGGTTTCGTGAACGAACCAACCCGGCCATACTCCACCTGCGTCCAAACCTCGGGCGGAGTATGCCAAAAGATCCGTCTCACTAAGAGGAACACAACGCGACTGACGGCGCGTCAATCGGACGTTCGTAGCTCAAGATATGAGCGTTTCCGCTCCGAAGGCCCGGTTGGTTTCGTGAACGAACCAACCCGGCCGAACTCAAAGTAACCCGAAACCTTGAGTGCGATAAACTGAAACGACCGTCTCTATCCAAGGATCGCGTTGCCGCTGACGGTTCGTCGATCGGAGGTCCGAGGCTCAAGTTATGGCCCAAAAACCAATTCTGGTTCGAAACGGGGGGATCCGGGTCCGGGCCGACCCGGCCCGACCCCCCCCCCCCCCCCTGGGGCGGCGCGGCGGCCGGCGGCGGCGCGGCGGCGCGCGAAGGCGGCGCGGCGGCGCGCGGAGGCGGCGCGGCGGCGCGCGGAGGCGGTGCGGCGGCGCGCTGGGGCGGCGCGGCGGCGCGCTGGGCACGCAGGCGGCGCGCGGGTGAGACCCCCGCCCTCCCTCGTTTTTCCCCCCTGGCGGCGCGGCACGTGCCGCGCCGGTTTTTTAAATAAACCGCCCCCTCACATGAGGGGGCCTGCTGGTGCGGAACCGAGGGGGCCGGCTGCCCCCCTCCTTCAAAGAACCGCCCCCCTCTTAAAGAGGGGGGTTTTTATGGGTTGGCCGGGGGATTAATTCCCCCGGTTTTTAAGACATCCGGCCGGCCAGCTGGTCGGCCGGTTTTCCCAAACGGGACCGGAAATTCCGGTCCCCCCCTTCGGCTTCCGACGCCGGCGGCCCGGCCGCCGGTCTTCTCTTCCGCCGCGGCCCGGAACCGGCCGCGGTCTCCTCGTTCCACCGCGGCCCGGAACCGGCCGCGGTGTTCGTCGTCCGGCGCGGTGCGACGGCACCGCGCCCCTTTCGCCGTACCTTGATTCCTTTCAACGCGGCGCAACGGCGTCGCGTTCTTGAAGATTCTACCTCGGCGTGGTGCGACGGCGCCGCGTAAAATAAAAGTACGATCATCCGCGTGGTGCGACGGCACCACGCCACTTGCTTCCATTCGCAAGAATAAACAAGAACGATGGAGGGGGGGGTTTCGGCCGTGTTCGTGCGGTCCGGCCCCCCTCGCGTTAACAATAACACTTATATAAAAATATTCAAAAGCCTCACGTAGACATGCGATCCACGAGCAAGAAATGGAATGAATTAACAATATTCAACAACCCCTACCTCGGGTATAAGGTTCGAAGATTGTGAACGTTCCGCGGAAGACGACGTCGCGGAGGTCGGGCGTCGCGGTAGCCGTTCGTCAAATCCGATGACGAAGGGATGCGTTCGAAGAGACACGTCGTTGGCGAAACTTGTACGCCGACGAAGGTTGTCCGAGGAAGAAGTGGCGTCCCCTTTCGTTGACACGGTAAACGAAGAATGGAGGTGCGGCGTTCTTCGTCGGAGCTTGAACGTTCTTCGTCAAGATGAACGTTCTTCGAGTTCCTCGTCAGAGTTTGAAGATGAAGAAGAGCTCTCCACCTCTCAAGAAGACAAACAAAAACCCCCAAAATAAAATAAGACAACATCTTATTTTATTATCACATAACACATAAGAATTTCAAAAGTTTTGAAATTCAAAAGGTTTAACTCCCATAATTAAAAGTAACTCAAGTCATTTAATTAGGGGTTAAGCAAGTTGAGAGAATTTGAAAGGATTAGGGGTTCGTGTGGGCCCCACCACACTTAATCCTCCCAAGGGAGGTTAAGTGGGTGTGGGTCCCACTTCCAACCTCCTTTGATAGGTTTTAACAAGTTATAATAAAATTGTTCTACACAATTTTATTTAACTCAAACTAAAAACCCCAAAACTAACTTTCAACCCGCAACAAACGCAACTCCCGAAAAGGTCTCTTTAAGCAAATATCGGCGCTGCGAGTTCATCGGTGCCCTCGGATTTCAATTCCGAGCACCGGATCAAAAGTTAGGAATTCCCGCTCGTTCGTTCACTGAACGTACCCGAGCCAAACTTCGGAAATTAATTCCGGGCACTCCGGGCCTCGGAATCAGGTGCCGTCTGAAACCGCGCTCTTGTAAAATTCTAAAGAAAATTAAGAAAAAAAAATTTCCCTCGAATTTTACGGGTCTTTACACTTGTGCTCTATTTAGAATTTTGGATTCCTTAAAAACTTCAGTTATTCTAAGAGAATGAACTTTATAAGGCCTAGATGAATTATAGAGGACCCTAACACAATATCTCTACAACATTTATGCAAGTCCATTACTACCCTTTCACAACTTCATCACTACACTTACACTAGTCAATCGCTGCCTTTACGCAACCACATAACTACCCTTGCATGAATGTATATCACCCTTACGCAAATTCGATGAACTCTCCTAATCAAACTGGAGATCTCATTGTTTAGGTTTGTTCATAGTCATCTTCGACCAGCTCAAATGATCTTCTATCAACTTCCATGATGATGCCACCACTGGAGTCACAATGCTATATTTCTCACAAATTATGTTTATCATCCCTCATTAATAATTCTTCAACAGTGGATCATGTTAGTCAATTTTGTGCCTTCTTCCTAATTTGGTTCCATCAGAACTATTTTAGTTAAATCAATCTTAATTACTTCATTTAGAACTTTAGTATTAACTTTTTGCATCATATAGATTTCCTTCCATAATTTCTATTAATCAACCTCACCGACATCAACATACTTCAATGGTGGATGCGTCAATCAATATTGTGTTGTCTGGTTTATCTATGGTAAGGATCATAATGGTGGAGCTCAATTATCTTTTTCCTCAACTGCACGGCTCGTAGGACTAAGATTGACCTTCATTCCAGTTTCGATTGAGTTCAGGGTTCTTTATTGATGGTGGCTTCTCTTGATTCAGAATAAGTACCCTTTAAATCCACATGATCGATGTGGTTTATTTTTTAAAATAGGTAGGCATGTGAAGAAGACAGATTGAATCTAAGTTATCTCATCATCACTTATTTATAGATCAAAATCAGTGTGAATCACACTAACTTGATCTCACTATTTCAATCAAAGAAAACCTTGGTTTGACTGAAATGAGACAACTCTTAGTGGTGGATACCTATTTATATTTCAAAAATTTGAAATCGAATTGCTACAACTATTCATGTTATTAATCTTTTTTATAAAATATTTTATTTTATTTTTGTTTTTGTTTTTTGTTTTATATATATATATATAACAAAAAAATTAATAAATATTTATTTTTTAAAACACTTTAAAATAATTTAGGAAAATATATTTTTTTTATGAAAATACCAATTCCCAAAACCACTTTTATATGGGGGAGATTTGGGAATTATACCCCCAACTCCAATGTGGGATTCCACATCCTTTTCCACCTCATCAATTCAATCCAAAAAGTGTTTTCCATTAAAAAAACTTTATTTATTTATTTATTATTTATTTTATGCATAAAATTATTAATAATACCCCACTTTTATTCATAAATATTAACTCTCTAGATCAAAAGTGAATCATTATACATAATAAAGGTATCTTTTGATTTAAACATTTACTTAGTATCAATATCTCAAAGTATTATCAGATTTATAAATTTTTGAAACATTAAACTTGTTAACCTTAAAGATAAATCATAAATATCATACACACAATGATCTTTCCATCCAAAATCTCATTTTTTTAGTAATTTTATGGCCATGTGCTTATATCCTTTTCATGAACTCTCTAAGGAGTAAACCCATTGACTTCGGTAAGAAGTGGTACCACTTCTAAGTTCACATAGAAAAAATATTACAATGTGCTTCTATTATTAGAACACATTACTCATCGAGTCTTAATATTTTTTTAAGAATTTATAACTCAGCATCTAGTCATAATGGATGATATTGACACCAAGTAGTTGATATTATAATTGTCAATATAAAAAATCATCTTCATAACTTGTTTTTACCCATTAAACACTTTGATTAGGATCTACCTAAAGAGATTTATGGGATTCGATTACATAAATGATTTATTTTATGGGTTTTAACCCCATCTCTTTATTAGTTGCATGAATGATATCTCTTGACAAAGATTTTGTAAATAGATCTGCAATGTTTTTACATGATCTTACATAGAATATTATTATGGTTCCATCTTGTAACAATTGTCTCGTATAATCATGACTCAAACTTATATGTATAGACTTTATATTGTACATGAAATTATATTCCATTGATAAAATTGCTTCACTATCACAACTGATAGAGATATGAGGCATTGGACTAGGACACAATCTAATATCCAATAATAGATACCTAATTAATTCATCTTCCTTTACACATGTTGCTAAGGCAATAAACTCCGACTCCATGGTCGAATGTGAAATACATGTTTTTTTCTTACTCGCCCAAGAAACAACACAACCGCAAAGAGTAAACAACCATCTAGATGTGGATTGGTTATCACCAATACTGGTAATCCAACTTACATTGGTGTATCCTTCTAATGTAGTTGGATAATCATTATAGTATAAACTTGAATCTTTGGTCTTTATTAAGTATTCAAAGATTCTTGTTATACATATCTCGTGATCCACACCAGGATTACTAGTATATATACTCATTTTACATACTGAAAAAGTAATATAAGGTCCAGTGCAATGTATTGCATACATTAAAGAACCAACTTCACTAGCATACTAAAGTTGTTCTATAGCTCTACCTATATTTATAAATAGTTTAACACTAGAATCAAATGGAGTATTATCATCCTTGAAACCAAGATGATCAAATTTATTTAACATTTTTTCTATGTAATGAGACTAACTTAAAGAATAACCCCCACTATATTTTCTAACTTTAATACCTAGAATAGTATCAACAATTACAATATCCTTCATTTTAAACATAAAAGATAAGTAATTATTTGTCTCAATTACACCAATAATATTGGTTCCAAAAATTAACATATCATACACATATAGATAGTAAATAACTCCATATTATTTTTAAAACTTTTAATAAATACATTTATCCACATTTTTATGAGTAAATACATTAGAAAAAATAATAGAATTAAATTTCTCATGTCATTACTTCAGAGCTTGTTCAAGGACATAAAGAGATTTAAATAGTTTAAATACTTTCTTTTCATTAACTAGTAAATCAATCCATTCTAGTTGTTACATGTAAACCTCTTCATTTAATTATCTATTTAAAAAATTAGTTTTAACATCCATTTAATGGACATAAAAATGATTAATTGAAGCTAAATATAATAATATCCTTATTTAATTAATCCAATCTATAGGATAATAAGTATAAAAATAATCAATCCATTATTTTTTATAAAACCTTTGGCAACCAATATAGCAGTAAATCTTGAATGTTACTATTTGAATCATACTTCTTTCTAAAACCCCATTTACAACCAATAGGTTTTGAACCTCTTGGTAAATCCAAAATGAACAAAGTATTATTCCCCATAATGGAATCCATTTCATCATTAATTGCTTCTTTCCAGAAATCAACATCTATAGAAGTCATAGATTATTTATAAGTCATTGGGTCATCTTCTATAGTCAATACCATAGGATAATTATTCAAAATATTACTATTTTAATCTCCTTTAATAAGAAAAACTATGGAATTAGGAGAAGTAAAATCTGGATGTAGATGTTTCTCCTTCCCAATTCTTGTACTCTCTTTAGTTTCAACTTGAGAATCATGATTATTATTTACTGTTACATTTGAACTAGATTGAGTAAATGATATAGGGGTATGAGTAATAACTTCCTCTATGTCATCTTTATAAAACTTAATTTCAAAAAACTCTACATACCTTGATTCAATAATTATATTTGATCCCAAATCCATGATTATATATGCTTTTTTATTTTCTATATATCCAACAAAAACACCTTTAATTACTCTAGGACCAATTTTGGTTCTTTTAGGATTAGGAACTTTATAGTAAGATAAACACCCCCACACTTTAAAATAAGATAGATTAGATCTTCTACCTCTCTAAATTTCATAAGGGGATAACTTAGTTTTCCTAGAGGTAATCCAATTATGAATATGATATACAACTAATAAAGATTTTCCCCATAAATTTAATAGTAACATAGATTTATTAATCATACAATTTACCATTTATACTAAAGTACAATTCTTCCTTTCAGCTAAGACATGTTTCTATGGTGTGTAAGGAGCACTAATTTGGTGAATAATACCATTTTTTCATAGAAATCATTAAACTCATTCAAAAAGTATTCACCACCTCTATTTGAGTGTAATACTTTAATCTTTTTGTTTAATTGTTTTTCAATTTATGTTGTATACTTCTTAAACATATTAAAGGCTTCATCCTTTGTTCTAATAATATATATATGTAAACATCTACTATATTCATCAACAAAATTAATAAAATATATTTTTCCTCCATGAGTTAATAAACCATTTAATTCATAAATATTAGAATGTACTGATTCTAATATATCATAATTTCTTTCAATACTATGAAATTTTTTCTTAAATATTTTATATTCTATACATGTTTCATATTTATTATATTCATTTCCAAAGTTAATTAAGTTTAACTTATTCATTACTTTTAATCAATTATAATTAACATGTGCTAAATGATCATACTATAAATTAGAATACTCAATCAAGTAAGTAGAATATTCAATCATATTATTAATGTATAGTTGATACATTCCATTATTTGAGTACCCTTTCCCCACAAACATGCCTCCCATTGACAAGATAAACTTGTCAGATTCAAATGAACCCTGAAATATCTTCTTACACAGAAGATTGATAGAAACTAAATTCTTTCAAATTTTGGGTACATACAACACATTAAGAAGAGTCAACTTCTTCCCAGAAGTAAAGTCTATCCCCATGCTTCCTTGTCCACTTACATTGATGCATTCATTATTTCCAATTTGTACTTCTTTCGCAATAGTAAAATCCTCAAATGTTTTGAACATCGAACAATCCTTGCACACATGCACTATTTCTCCAGAATCAAGCCACCATCTCATCTTCATCAAAATCATATTGACTTCAGATATCATTTCAACTAGATTCTCTTCAGTCTACATATTTTCAATAGGTTTATCAACTTTATTTTGATAGTGGAATTATATTGAAAAATTCCATGTATTTCTAGAGATAAATCATTCTTATTTCTTCTTAGAATGATTTCCTTTCTTCTTGAATTGTTGAATTTTCTTTTTGACATGTAAGGAAGATTTTGTTTGGGTATTTCCCTCAATGATATTCATCTTGGTATCAAATTGTGAATTAATTACCATGTCTCTCAACATGGATTCTTCTTCAATGTGAAGAAGCTTTTGCAATTATTCTAAAGAAATATCTTCACTCATTTTAATGAGTGATTTACCAAAATCTTTCCACATGGGTGGTAATTTAGCAATAATTGAACCAACTTGGAAAGTTTCTTGTATATTAATCTTAATGGAAAGAAGCTTATTAGTTATAATTTGAATCTCATGAACTTGCTCCAGTGTCAACTTGTTATCAACCATCTGGAATTTTAGATACTTTTTAATAAGAAATTTATTAGTACATTATTACTTAGCTTTGTACTTGAACTTGAGTACATCACATATCTCTAGATCAGAATTTATTTGGAAAAAATAGTCATAAAGATGATTTGATAATGTGTTGAGATGTGTCCTTGACAAAAAACTTGATCATATTCGCATTTCTTCCTCATTTCCTGAATGTTCTCAACTTGATTCACATCAATAGGTGTTTCATTGGGATTTGGAGTAGGCTCATCCAGAATGGGAGAAATATTTGGTTCCATAATGTAAAAAATCTTCAACCCCATAAGAAGAAACGTTATATTTTCTTACCACTAGGAAAAGTTTTTTCCATAGAAATAGTCAAGTTTAATCATGTCTTAGTTCATCACTTTGAGATATTTATAATCCATCTTCTAGGTTCTACCTTGGGTTCAAACCCTTTTGATTATTGTAAAATTGGTAGGCAGATGAAGAAGACGGATTGAATCTTGATGCATGAATTTAATTTACTGTCCAAAAGGATTTGATCCAACCCCATTTTGTTGGCGTAGGGTTATCAATAGAATTTCCCCTAAAGGATTTCACCAAGATTTAGATAAAATCAAACATCAATTTTCTACAGCCCCGTAGCATTGATGTTAGGAAAAATATCTGGAGAATTTCATGGATTGAAAAAGAATTAAATTATAAGTGATCTTATCATCACTTATTTATAGATTAGAATCCATGTGAATCACACCAATTTGATATCATAATTTCAGTCAAAGAACACCTTGGTTTGACCATAACAAGATAACTATTGGTGGTGGATACACATTTGGATTCTGAAAATTTGAAATCCAATTATTACGACTAATCACGTTATTATTCGTTTTTATAAAATATTTTATTTTATTTTATTTTTATTCTATGTTTTGTTTTGTTATATATATATAATAATAAAATTAATAACTATTTTTTAAAACATTTAAAATAATTTAGGAAAATATATTTTTTTTATGAAAATTTCAATTCCCATAGCCCCTTTTATATGGGGGAACTTTGGGAATTCTACCCTAACTTTCATGTGGGATTCCACATCCTTGTCCACCTCATAAATCCAATCCAAAAAGTGTTTTCTAATCAAAACACTTTATTTATAAATTATTTATATTTTGAATAGAATTAATAATAGTCGGTTGCTCGTCATCGATTGTTCTTACTCATCTTGTGCAATGAGAACCAATTTAGATCTTCCTTAGTGATAAATCGCTTCAGCTTCATTCCCCACATCAAATTAGATTAATAGATCTCATATTATGAACCTTTGTTCATCTTATTCAAGTATCACTTTGTTCAATATTATTGGGAAAATACGAGGGCGCACAATGGAAATCGCATTCGGTTTTGAATTCATCATCCTCAAGCTTTTTTTGATCACATGACATTAGTAAGAACTCCTTAATTTCATCCTCAATGCATAGATTCAAGGTCTTTCCTTAGTTAAATGATCATAGACCTCAATTACACTTACTAAAAATCATCTTTAACAGCTTTAAATCGGATTTTATTCTACTTCTATGTAAAATGGATTTGAAAAATCGAGCTCAATGAAGATAGGGTTTGGTTATCCCCATTCCAAGACCAGGTCATTAGATCTGATTGTCTTCTTCATTTGTAGGCAAGGTGATATCATGGGTGAATCCATGAGAGAGGTGCCATGGGATAATAGTATAATTGATTATCATAGTAGCAGGAGTAGCTTCTTGTGGTATGTAAGTGGCAGTAAAATAATTTTCTCTCACGGTTGAGGGCAGTAGTAGCATGGCAGCCTGGTTGTAGAATATGGGTGTCTCTGGTGGTAGCACAAATTTCATCTGATGGAAGAAAACAACCAACAATAGTGGAAGAATCAGTCAGTAGCACTATAACGATAGCAGTGGAGAGGTAGTGGGCTACACTTAAACAAATATATTAAAAAGTAACAATTAACATTATTAAAAATATTAAAACATTTAAGAAAAAAATATTAAAAAATAAAAACCATATTCTATTAATTATTTAATACAAAAATTAGAAGTTAAATTATAAAATGAAATTTTAAAAAATATATTCTAATTCATTTAGTTAAAATTTTAAAATCAATTAATTATTTTAAAATTTTAAATTAAAATTCAAATATTTTAAAATAACAAAACAATATATTTTAAATTAAATTAAATTTACATTTATTAAATAAAAAAAAATTTAAAAACTTTAATGTTTAAAATACTAAATATGAAGATAAAATAGGTACACTTAAAATTAATATTGAAAATGAAAATAATAAATAGCATAAAAACAAAATCTTGGAAAAAAAATAAATAATTTAAATGTAAAAATACAAATTTAAACATACAATTGATAAATTAATAATTTTAACACCAAATAGACTAAAATTCAATAATTTGACATTTAAAACACATTTTATTAATTAAATCATAAAAATATTAATGAAATATTGTGTCAAACAGTATGAAATAATGGCCACATCAATGGGAATTTATGCCAATCATCTTTCCCTCAGTAGAATATTTTGGGGAAGGGGCTTGTGAATCATCCTATTCTATCTCCTATAAGAGTTGAAGAGAAATGTTAACAAGATAAATAAGTCAATCCATGAGAAAACACAAAAGGTGTACATGAGGGTTTATCTTAACTCCACCCAGGAAGTGTTTTCACTAGCCTATCCTTCTTCAGTATCCATCTCATGAAGCCTTAACATTGCAAGTACCTAATACGTGTATATGATTTTTTTCTTTCAATGAATGGATCAAGATTTTAAGATCTAAAAGATAGTTCTTTGCCTCTTCGGTTCAATCCATATAAGAGATTCCTTTGGGCCCAAATATATATCCAAACCCTTTTGAAAAGGGGTCCCTCCCATGGAGAAATGTCTAGGAATTCTAAGTGAACATAAAGTTCCTTCAATAGTCTAATATAGAATAATGGGAATGTAGCTTCAGTAGGAATAACCAGTCAGGAAGGTTCCTAAATTTTCTAGGGAGAGGCATCCTAAAGCCTTGATCATTTCTTTGAAATTTAAGAGATCAAGGGATTACTTGGTGCAACCCCTTTTCCAAGATTTATTGCCTCTATTGATTTATCTCTCTTTTCCTCATCTTAAATCACTGGTGGGATCTTGAAAAGAGGAACCAATTCAGTTATTTTTGCATCAAGATGTGAATTGATCCATGTTTCAGTATAGTTTTTCATGATACCAACCACAACATAGAAAGGTGGGATAAAAAATATAATTATTTTATCATCTCATCAAAAAATCAGTTAAAATTAGTGTTCAACCATAAGGTGATTCTCATTTCATGTGCTACTAGGAGGAGCATGAAATTTATTTTGTACATAGTGGAAATTTCATACAAATATGAAATGAGAATATCTCACATACATTATATCTCTACAAATATTGGTAGCTTGGACACCTTAACTCAAGGATATAAGGTAGGATCTTTCCTCATGAGTACTGGTGGAATCATCTATAATGATTCCCATTGGTGTTGGGTATAGTGTGGAAACAAATTGATTATGCTGATTCAGCTTGTTCTCGAAATATCATTCATTTAAAGTTTTTGGATTTACTCTACCTATGCATTGAATATATGGTATGAAGCGGGACTCTATAATCTCTTGGTTATTTATAAATTAATATCCCCACAAATGGGCTACAATCCAACCCCAGAATATCTAAAATAGATCCAATGATTATGATCAAAGAGGTGATATAAATTCACCAACATCGGTACCACTGGATGGATTCACTTACTGGTTAGTAATTGAGTTTCCATCATAAATGTTCTAACCCAAAAATTGGTGTGTGAATATTATACTAGGATAAAATACCCATTGAAAAGCATTATGATGAAGGGTGACAAGTAGATTAACTAATCAACTCGGTGGGTGACTTCCCAACCCCATTCAACATAACTTCCCTCCTCCAATGTTATCCCATATGCATCCAAAAGTTCATGTGTCTTGTGGGTCAGATAGGTTCTTAGTCTCCTAGCCTCCAGATCCTAGCTATTTGAAATGAATGGCATCTCAGTAACCATGATTAAAGGGGCATTATTATTCAAGTGAAACTCCTACTCCAAGATAAGATTAGATATTTGGAGCAATTCTTTTGTAAGGGGGGAAGTTATTCTCTACATTATACCATGTCACGTACATGATTTTATTTTGAGGTATTCTTATTTTTATTTTTGGTCTTATATGTATCCCTTAGTTTTCCCCAAAAGTTTTTGGAGAAAAATGAAATTTGTGAACCCTGCAGCAGGTAGCACTCACTTGGCGAACAGTTAGGGTAAACGGTACGCCAGCCCAAGAGAAACTGTACACCCTAGATAGTAACACTATCTAGGATGCATGGCTTGTTTCATGGGTGTTCACCCTCCCCAAAGAAACTATGTGTCCAGTTTTCTCTTGGACATAGGAGACTTCATAGTTGTCGCACGGTTTTCCAAACCGTGCGGGCTAACCGTGTGGCCTTTCCATATCATTAAAAATTTGAAATTTATCTTTCTAATATCCCCCAGTTCTAACCCCAAACCACCCCTAATTCAAGTCATATGGTATTTTTAACACCAGGATCTTCCTCCTCTCCCTCTTGACCCCCTTGAACTTCAATTTTTGGGTGGATTTGGTGTGTATCTTTGAGAAATCACCAATTAATTCCCTTCATTCTTGATTTCTTCCTCTTTCTTGGGTTCTTCTTCCTCCCTCTTTGAGTTCTTCTTTATCCAGTGGATTATTTGACCTAATAAGGGTTCAATATTGAGTTTTTGGGTTTAATATTGATATTTATGGTTTAATATTGCCTCTATATAGGTCCATTGAGGTGTGGTTGTTTTTTTTCCACCAGATTCCAGAAGTTTCCAAGTGTGAGGTGGGTGATTCCATGTTTTAGCATTATTAGATGATTTTGGTATTATTTTTTTGTTTCTTGAATGCGTTTTATATATTATGTGTGTGGTGAGAAATGTGTTTACAAAAAGGTTTTAAGATGTGTATGGGTTGAAAGATGGTTTTCTAAAAGAAATTGATTGTGATTCATGTGTGATTCCTTGTTGTGCTTCTTAAATGTGCTCTATAAATTATGTAAGTGATGAAAAGTGTGTTTACAAATGTTTTTGGTGTGCATGTGGATTTGAAATAGTTTTTTCTTATGAAAAATTGGTAATTTCCTTATGTATTAATATTTCTTTATGTGTTTATGTAAAAGTGGTGATCTGTGTGGCATGTGAAATGGAAAATTGAGCACAAAGAGAATATTAGGTATCTAGGTGGGCAGACTAGGACTAGTATGCTAGTTGGATTGGAGGGGTCGAGGCCCAATTTCTTCTAGTAGGATTGATGATACAACACTAACTAAACTACGATGATGATTGGAGACCACTAGAAATTTGGATGGAATTATCTCTAGCGGATCATGCATGAGGACGTTGTGGGTTATGGTTGTTATACCATGTTTTCACTAAGATACGAGGTTCCTAAGGTCTCACTAGTTCTAGTGCCTATAGGTATTTCCCATTTCATGGTGCTCTATTTTGATGTGGTTATTATCATTAACATATGGTGGACCTTGTTTTCTTTATGGTTGTAAATAATATTTACTTTGAAAATGTTTTCTTAAAAAAAGAATATTTTTCTTAAAATATTTCCTTAGAAGTGTTTTCATTATTTTCTTAAAATTTGCATGTTAATTTTATCTTCTAATTTTATGGCATGGAATATTTCTTTTGGGTGGAATCCTACTAGGCTTTGTCTCACACCCTACATATGTAGACTTTGTTATGTTTAACCCAGGTAAAGGCAAGATGTTTTGTGGTGGTAATGGTAGATCTGGTTGCTAGTGGTCCTTCCTTACAGGTTTTGGTAGAGGTATCTTGAGGGTGATATCCCTCATGCTGCATATAGGTTTTTGAGTGTGATCTAGTTGGTTCCCCTCCCATTTTTTTGCTTCAGTTTGTATGGTTTTTATTGAGGTTGTAAAATGTTTGACATGGAATTGTTGTACCTCTTTTGGTTATGGATATTGATCTTGGTATGATGTTTTATTCTGAGTTTTGTTCTTGATTATTTATCATGGGAGGAATCATTCCCAAATGTACATGGTTGATACCCTGACACTAGTTTCTAGCCCATGTGGATCGAGAATTCCCTTTAGGTCATGCCACAGGTTGGGTCGGGTATCGGGTTAGATAGAAACCTGGCTTGGTTCATGACATACCATATGAAAGGATGGGGATAAACTCATCATAAATATTCTCCATTATTGGTGTACCACTAATCTTGTGTACATCCAAGAGGCTTATCCCTACCTCTCCATGAACCAGATGAAAAGTGTTCATATTGGGGCTTTATTTTCTTCTCAGATCGGGAACAATATGCTTATTATAGTGAGAGAAGAATTGTGAGACCTATAAGGACTCATATAACCCCACTAATTTTATCTCATTATTCAATTATTTGTAGTTATGGCACACCCAGAAGGATCAACCCCAGTCCATTATGAAAACACCCATAGGGTGGAGGTCCCAACTTGATGTCCATCCCAATTTTTTATTACCCATGAATTTCTTTATTATAGATTTATAGCTATGGGTCTCAGGTTTTATAACTCTATGTTCTTCCTTTAGGGTCAAAGGAGTATATGCCAGTGCATAGACTACTGCCTGATTAGCTTCTTTGATGAATCGCCCCCACCGATGAAATGTTGGCATAAATCAACTCAGGATGATGATGAATCCATGTGACTGGATGGTTCCTGAGGTAAATTATAAGAATGGGTATGTTATTTAGTATTCCAAATTCGTACATTGGTAGCATGTTTGATACTGGATAGTCTCTAAAACTACCCCACATCAGTTTTGATTGAAGTTTATGTTTGGGTTGGACATTTCAACTTTAGTCATCCTAAAAAAATTGATTATTTCTTTCCTTCCATCCTTAGTAACTTGGATAACTTATTTGAGAGGCATTTTATATAATAAAAAAGATAATTATGTTTTAGGTTTTATGAAGAAAAAAATGAAAAATTTCTTTTTCTCATGTAGTAACCACATAAGTTGTGTACTTGCTACGTGAGCCATGTATTTGCTATATGAGTAGGATAACTACATAAGATTTTGGTCATCGTGAGCTCCACATACTGAGTTTTCGATCAATTCATTGATGGTATATGAAGTTATATCCAAAAATCATGATTCTTATATAAAACCTCATTTAGGTCATGAGCTCTAAATCCATTCATGATGCAACCATTTTAACTTCGTGACAAATGAGGCCCCCCAAGTTGATTTATATAGGGACACTCTTATAGAATGAACCGCATTGAATCATAATAGGATGATTAATTTCCTTGGAATCAACTCCTCTTCATACTGATCTTACTTAATTCTAAGGGAGTTGTGTTATTTATAGAGGCCAAAAAATGGAAAATACCTTATAAATACCAAAAAATGAGGTGAAAGTTTTAAAGGAATATCAAATAAGCACTTGAAAATAGAGAAATTCATGAGATTCATGTATCAATTTTAATGATTTATGAAGTAATTTAAATGATTCATGAATCATCATCTCCTTCACAAGGTGATAGTTCATGAAGTTTCTTGATAGCTCATAGACCCCCTTTCCTATCCACAAACTGGCATCATTTGTGGTGAATGCATTGTTTTGTGGCTCATTCAATAGTGAGCTCTATTGTTTGTGACATAAAGGCATCAATTTTTGGAATCTTGCATACCAAATTATATCATTTTTAATCATATATAAGATACATTATGTGGGAATTTACTCCCTATGTGACCTCACATTTTGGGAAAGCGGTTACCCAAAACTGCCTTTAAATACCCCATACCCACCTCTAATTGAGGAGGAACGGAAAAGAACCTAGATTGAGAGATCTGAAAAGTAAAACTTTGATCATTTTTTGAGACTCTATGGAGAGATTTCTTCCCTTCATGAGTGTATTTGGTAGTAAATTTGGAGTTAAACTTGGATAGTGGAAAAAGGATCCACAAAGGACCTCCTTTGGGAAGTGTCTATGTAAGCCCTTTATAGGGTCCCTCTACGGGACATTATCATGAACTAAGTTTATGTAAGGGAAACTCATGTAAAATCCTTTATAAGGCCATTTTAAATTCATTCCATGTACAGGCTCACCTCCTTCATGTTCACATATCACTTCTCCTATGATAACTATAGATCTTAAAAGGTAATAATCTTCCTCTTTATAAGTCATCTAGCTCGCACAACATCCAGTTCCCCATTACCACCACATGAAGAATCTATATGGTAGATAAATGAACCTTTTCCATGTCACATTCTTCACCCAAGTCACCTAATTGGTTCGTATCAACCCAAAAGGCCTTTATATATTCCTTCTCCTAAGGTCAAAACCCCCAAAAGGACAAAATAAGACCTTCTCCAAAACCACCCGATACACATTATCATATTGTAAAGCATGTTAAAGTTTCCTCCTTTAATCATGTATTTCCTTGATGAAAGGAGGCTTCAAAATTATTTTCCCATATAGTTATAATCATTAGGTTGATCATAATAATTTATTCCATTGATAATGGGGGTCCCTATCCTGAGGAAATTGGAGCAATCTCTCTTGGATAAACATGCCTATCATGTCTCTTAATTCCAATAAATGATCCATGACTTCATGTAATTACTCCCAATGTTTAATCCTCAAACATGTTCCCATTGATGATTTCATTACCTAAAGACATCAATGATCCAAATACACCTATAAGGGTAGCACATACTCATGCATAATCCCCCCTCCCACACACACATCCTTTATTATCCTAGGTAAGGGTTGGACCTATTTACTAGTTATAAGACTCAATCAATCATACCCTCACTACTGATATCATACCGATAATTCATTAGTGAGTAATATCCAGGCAGCCCCATTTTATAATCCCTAAATCATCTTCATGAGGTTGTATTCCATTTGAAATCCAATTCAATGGTCCATATTCCCTATGGGAACCACGTTATGGAAAACCATGCATAAGCCCCACTCAATCCTATGATGTTACCCATGTAACAACACACACATCCCCATATAATGATGATGAACTATATGGCCAATGTCCTAGTCACATGATGTAAAATTTCACAACAACGTCCTTACCGCATAACGTTAAATTGTATGGTATAGTCCTATCACATGACCTTAAACTATGCAACCCAAACCAAAATATATGTGATTTGATTCCTACTAACCATGATACATATGATGCCTCTTTGAAGTTTAATACCAACATCTAAAACCTATTTTACACTAGGGTATATACCCTATGAAATCTCAAATTGTATACATTCACTAGGATATACTACCCTAGAAACCCTTTCTTCATAGGTTCATACTCTCCATAAAACCCATTCTCAAATATATTCCCTAAAATTCAATCACCCCCTCATTGGGATATATTCCCTATGATACCATATCCTTCCAATTGGTATATATTCTCTATGAGGCCATATCCTTCTTGTTGGTTCGTATTCCCCACGGGACCATATCCTTTATATTGGGACGAATTCATAATGGGATCATACCCTTCTTAATTGGGTCATATTCCTAAAAAAAACTAAAACTCTTCCTCAATAGGACATATTCCCTATGAGAATAATCAAAAAGGGGTACTCATGAATAATTCCCACACCAACCATTGTTAGGACCCTTATACCTAGTAGTCCACTCTACATGACTATTAAACTACTTGGAAATAGTCATGGATTCGTGACCTTCAAAGGCACCATGATGGTCATCACCACACAACCATAAAAGGTAAAATGTTTCCTATTAAGTGACACCAAACCATGTGGCTTCAAATTACCTTTATAGGGGTATATAGTTTTGGGACCAAGTTAGACGGATAAGGAAGTAAGAAGAGTTTGCTGTTACATAGTGTTGTTTTTTATTGTCAAAGAAGCTAAATCAATTCACATTGTAAAGGACTTGTAAACCAGATGATGCATTGTTGATATGTATTTCACAAATATCATAAGTTAGAAGAACTTGTGATGAAAGACTTATGAAGTAAAGGGGGAGAAATTATGATGCTAGTCAAATACAGTTTTGATTGGAAGGAATGATGCTGCTGGAAGATAGGGAAGTTTCAGTACTTCCCATTGTAATTCTGAAGATGCTAAATCTAGTCTATCAAAGAATATATATCACAATAGTGGATTTCGTGATGAAAGATAAAGAATTGTTATGGGAAGTATTGAAGAGAGAAATGACAAAGGAATGGACAATATAGAGGCGGCATAAAAGCATAGTTTAAGGTGGCGTCATTTTCTAGTGTTTTCCAAATTTTAGGGCCTGAAAATCGGGAGATGAAGAAATGTGTTTTTGGATATGGATGTTGCATACAAGATTGAAGATGGTTTAGATTTTTGCGTGCAAGGCATGATTCAAGGTCAGAACATCAAAAAATGGCAAAGGCATGGAGTGCACGAAAAATTGGGCAGAGTGTGCGAAAAAATAAAGGTTACGTGAAATATTTGCGGGATGCGTGAAATATCAGTGGGATGTGTGAAAAATAAATATGTGTGCAAAATATGAGCGGGATGTGTGAAAAATAACACGGTGTGCGAAATATGAGCAGGATGCGTGAAAAATGAAGCGGTGCATGAAATATCAACGGGCTGCACAGAAAAATAAAGGTTGCACAAAATATTGGCGTGGTGCATGAAATAGAGGAATGAAGTTTTTTGCGCAAGAGGTGTCTTGAGATCAGAAGCTCGAAAATTGGAAAAGGAATGAGGTGCGTGAAAAATTGGAACATTGTGCAAAATATGATGTCACGTGAAAGAGTTTTTATGCGCATGAAGAGGGTTTTTCGCATGGATTATTGTTTTTCACGCGGAGTTAAAAAAGCCTATAAATATGAGGTGACCCCCTCTCATGAGGTGTGGCTCGACCCTTAGAGAAATCTTGAGCTCTAGAGTGAGTAAAATTATACTCTAAGTGAGTTGCGTGAAAAGAAAAAGGTTTGCACGAAAAAAGGAAAGGTGTGCAAAAAAGTGGAAAGTTGTGCGAAAAGTGAAAAGTTGCGCGAAAAGAGAGGTTATGCGAAAAAGGTTTTTCACGCAAAAAAGGGAATTTTTACGTGCAAGCCATTTGAATTGCGCGCAAGGTACCCTAAAGGCTGCACGAAAAAATTGTGTTCTTCGCACGTATTCAGTTGTGCGTAAGATAGTTATTACCGGCTTCTGGGTAAGAAAGTGAAGATTTGTACTTCAGAGAATACATCTCTTCAATTTTAAAGAAGCATTGAAATACTGTAATTCTCTATTTGTGCTAAGAGGGTGAACATACTCTTACATATTGTTTTCCAAGTGCTACATGAGTGTAAGGGTATATCCTACTCATTGTATTCCATATCAAAGGATTATTTTCTAGTGTATTGTGTGGTACTGGATTATTTTCGTACCATACCAAGGACATAGCTACTCTTGTTGAGTAATGAACCTTGTAAATCTTGTGCTCTTATGGTTGTGTGTGTTCAGCAGAGAATAAACTCTTTAATAGGAGGAGAAGGTTGTTTCAAAAATAAGGAAACATAAAAAGAAAAAGACATCACTAATTCACCCCTCCCCCTCTCATTGATACTTAGATCCTGATTAGGAACTTCATGTAGGAATCCCTTTTTAGGGGCCTAATCCCAACTCCACAACACCAACCACCACCCTAGATGAAGATAAATTCTAGAGTGCCAAACTATATGGATTTAAACCATAGTGTTGATAATTAATAAGAATAAGTCTACAATGATGATTAAATTAGGACATTGTAGATGATAGATCCATTGAAGTTTTTTTCAGAAACCAAAATGGTGAACCTGATGTGAAGTTATTTAACTATAAATGTTGAGTGAAATCAAGAATTAGGCATCATGTTTCCTTATAATTATATTAGAAACAAAAATGGTGAAATTGATGTGAAATTATTTAAATACAGATGATTTAGTGACATCAGGAATCAGGTGTCATATTTTTTACCAATTCCATTGGAAACACACACCCAACCTATCTACATCCCTACCTTTCCCATAAGGTCTTACACTAGTTTATTTAGATACCATTCAACCATTGGTCATCAAAACCAACCCATACTCATCACCCCATAGTGACTTTATAGTCCTATATCCTAACATAGCCCCAAACTTAATAGTATGAGTCTAATTCCCATTACAATTTCCACATCAACAACCCTTTCTCGATCCCCAAGGACCATGCCATGCTCATGATCTCAATGCCTCTTATAAAAACATTTATTAGATGCAATAACAGTCCCAAGAACCCATGATAGGGTTATATTACACACATCTGAAAGGAGATCTCTCAATCCCATCACCATGTGGAACCCTCCTTGTCGCACCATACAATTCCTAGAAGACTTATCACACTCATTCCATGAATTGTGGCTTCTACCTACCCTCAAAGGGGAACTACTAACCATAGGTGAGACATGTAGTCATATCACCCATCACCAATTGAACTAATACCCTCATTATTATGATATTATCCTTGGTTGGTCCAACTTAGGCTAACCACAATTCATCCTAGCCCCAAGACTTACCCCAGGTTTCTTGTAAACTCAACCATAATCATCTCCCCCTTGGTGACGTAGTCCTTGGATGATATGAATCCCCTAAACATGAAATAGAGTTCATGTGTTCGGACTAAGAGTCTCTAAGACAACAAATTTATTTACCAAGGGATCTCTCAATCCCTTTCTAATTTACTCAAACTTGAATACCCAAAAAATCATGCAAAATCATGCATCAACTTGCATATGGTTAAGTATTATAGATACTAACTATGTTGAATAGGAGTTAACTCCTCAAACTAAGATCTATATAAGACTCATTTAATCCCTAAACAAAACTTTTCCATGGTACGAGCCCCTATCTCAACCAAAACACCCAAAAATTAATCATAAAACATTTATCAATTAATTATAACAATTATAATTTATTATAAAATTTAATCTAAAGGGGAATAACTATTGAAATCTCATCGAGCGATGTCTACCTATCAGAACCATGACTAAAGGCATGCAAATGGTCCATGTCACACTCATAACAGTTCTTCAAACAAAATCCCTATTAATCAAAACTTGGTTAATCATCAATTTAATTAAATTAAACTAAAAAACCTAAATAATATCATAAAAAATCATACCTTAACCAAAATGATGATCCATGGTGTGTGATATTCACTCCTTGACACCCTCTATCCATCCATCAACCATAAAAAACCCCAAGGTTTGGGATGATTCTACCATGCTCCGGTGGAATCATTACTCAAGACCTAGCCCGAAGACACCACAAATTGGTTATAAGAATAAAGGAAGAAGAATAGGGGAATAATGAGAAATTCATACCTCAAAAACATCATGAAGAACAATAATTATCCACCATTGATCCAAGGAGAAAAAAGGGAGGGAATGAGAGGCGTTAAGGGAGGCCCTCCATGTTGGTTCATCAATTGGGGGAAGGTTAACCTCGAGTGGGGGTCTAATAGAGGTGTTTGAAATCTCTCTTATTCTCCTAATAAAAAACCACCTTGGAGCATACTATGTTTTGAAGATACTCCCTATATCCATAAGATAGTTTTTTTATTATGTATGGTATGATATATGCATATCATTAAGCATGATATGTGATATCATGATCTTGCATTTTACAATCATAATATACAACAAAAACAATTCATAAGGATTATTAAATCATATCATATGATTCATAACACCCTAAAATTTATCAGGTAGCTAAATGATTAGTGTTATCATTCGAGTGATCTTCCATGTGGGCTATAATTTTCTATTAATGTTTCATAAGATGAATGTTGAGAGGATCAACACTGTATTCAGGTGATGAATGTATGAATGACTAAAAAATAAGTCATATGTTATATAATGTATGATTTATTGCATGAAGGATTAAGGAGCATCCATGGAGCCTATATAAAGTTGACATCACCGTGGGATGGGATCAAACAAACTTTCCTAATCCTTTTCTGATTCTCCCTCTTCTTAAAGATTTCTTCTTCCTCCTCCCCGACCATGAGAGTACTAGCATATCATGAAGTGAAGGAGAACCCTCATGAGTGTTGGAAAATTCATGTTATCCCATAGATAAACCATGAAGGTGGGAGTTCTTAAGATTCCTATAAAGGATCCTTATCAAATTACTGTGATGATGATAGTATATTATGCTCATTAGTTCAAGGTATGTTGTGTTATTCATTTTATAGTTTTGTGGTTTAGGTTTCAAGCATGGTAGATATTAGGATGAGTTTATAAACCTTTCCATTGCATTTATTATGTATTAATCATTCCTTAAAAACCTGAAAATGGTATCAAAGGTTCACTATGCTTCATTATTCTTGAAATCATGTTTTAAAATGAAGAAAATTTGATATTTTATTTCTGTTGTATTCTGTATCATAAGATACAATCGATATTTTTTGTGGCTTAGTGTACAATATTATATATCATAATCTATGATTTGGTCATGCCATACTGTATGAGATATCATAATTGGTGACACGGATCAATCCATTAATTTTTTAATATATCATTGTATACAATATAGGTTGTTGTAGTGTATGATAATGTTGAAGCAATAATGTAAAACAGGGTATCATATCACTAATATGATATAGAATCTTTATCGCAAGGTATGATAATTGAGCACTGTGGGTCAATCTCAAGTAGGCTATTAAAACTTTTGATAAGCGCCACATAAGATTAGTGTCAGGTTTATATTATGCATGCTAGGTTTCACAGGAGTTATTCTTACATAGGACTCCGCGTGTGCTGGGGTATTCTTACACATAGGATAATTATAAGATAAAATTTCTAGTGTGTATCGAGTTATTCCTACGTAGCCACCATGACATGTCGTAAGCCGCATTAATAAATCACAGGGTATGATAGATAATGCTAAAAGGAGTTTTAGCATCATGGGTTATCAATCGTATATTACGATATATGTGATATCATTAAATACGATATTAAGGAAATTTTTATTTTTCTTAAATTTCAGTTATGAATTGAATTATATATTTATAAATTATAAAAAAAATATATGTTTTAAGATATATATTTAATTTTTAAGGGTGTTTATAAATTAATTAATTATAAAATGTATATAATTAATTAATTAAATGTTTATGAAACATCTATTAAATAAATATTTCATAATATTAATTATTAATAATAAAATACATTTTTCAAGTTATATGACATGACTTAAAATTTGGATTAAATTGTTTATATGAAAATTATCAGGATATTTTATAATTTGTTTATAAATTAAAAAATAAGGAAAAATATAAATGACTTTATATTTAAAATTATGAATTATTTATAATATTTAATTTGAAATGCTCAAATTAAGAGACCTTATTTGAGAAATTATTTTAACCATGTCAAAAGGAGTTTTGATAATTGATATGATCAAGGTTTAAATAATATTAAATATGTGATGTTTAGATTATATAAATTGTTTACATAATAGTTGTGGAATATATAATGTTTATATTTTATTTTCTATCATATATTTAAAGGTAAATTCTATGTAAAAGAATAATATGAATGAGCTCATATTAGAGATAAATATAAAAAATTTATATTTATGTTACTTATTAAATGTACATAATGCGGGAATAAATTATAAAGTGTTTATAATTTCTTTATTTATCAGTTGTTCATAAATTCTTTACCACATGTTTAAATATATGAATTGTTCATTTATTTAATATTATTCTATTACTTATTCATAGATATAATTTTTATATTATGAATGTATGTATGCTTTAGTTTAAAGAGTCGAACCACTACTATAAATTACCATACATGTATATAACACTACTACAAAAGTGGTCTTTAACGACACTGGTATTTATGAGCACTAGCAAAAAGAGCTGATAAAAGCCACCTTTATCAAGGCTTTCTTTTAGCACCGATAAAGGGTAGCCATTATCAGCACTTTATTTTTAGTATTGATAAAGGTATATAATAAAATAAAAAAAATTAAACAAATAAAAAATAAAAAAATGTTAACAATTTTATTAATTAAATAATTATTATTAAAAATGAATAAATTAAATATACAAATATATAAATTATAAAAATTAATAAATAATATATATTAAATATATAGATATGTAAAATTAATAAAATGAAATAATTAAACAAATAAAAATTAAAAATATATAAATTAAGAAAAATATTAAACGTTTTATTAATTAGATAATTATTGATAAAAATGAATAAGTTTAATATACAAGTATATATATATTATAAATATTAATAAATAGTATATATTAAATATAGATATATAAAATGAATAAATCGTAATAATTAAACAAAAAATTAAAAATGAATAAATTACAAAATTATTTAAAAATTTATTAATGAAACAATTATTAATAAAAATGAATAATTATAATATATATATATATATAAATTATAAGTAGTAATAAATAATATATATTAAATATAAATATATATAAAGTGAATAAAATGTAATAATTAAAAACATATTAATATCTTATTCATTTTTAATATTATTTGATTTTTTAATTTAACATATATCAAATGTCGTGTGTTACATTGATTTCACATACATATATGTAATTAATGCATTTTTATATACAACGCACAAACACAAATATTTACGCAATTAATGAAATCTTATATAGAAACATTTAAACCTAATATTTATATAATTTATTCAAATTT
Source organism: Viscum album (assembly GCA_963277665.1). Taxonomy (NCBI): domain Eukaryota; kingdom Viridiplantae; phylum Streptophyta; class Magnoliopsida; order Santalales; family Viscaceae; genus Viscum; species Viscum album. The sequence goes on along the minus strand of OY728137.1, from coordinate 649,169,608 downwards.
TAGTATATTTTAAAATTTCATTATAACATGATACATTTAATACATTATGTTTTTAATCGGTCAATTTTATTTATTTATTTTTAATATTATGACAGTTAGGTACTATTTATTCATTTAAAAAAAATATTTTTTTTTAATTTGATCATTTTCTATTGTTTATTTATGTATATTTATTTACTATATTTTAGTATTTTCGATATATATTCATCTTTACTTCAATATATATATCTATGTTTTTTTAATAATTTATATTTAATTAATAAAACTTATCCATTTTTTCAATAGTTTTAAAGTGCACTCATTTAGAATTATTCAATTTCATTCATTTTTAAAATGCATGTATTTAATATTATAAATCCATTAATAATGTTAAAAATATATTTGTAAATTAATATTTATAAATAAATATATTAATAAATGTATATTTACTATATTTATAAATGTATATATTTATAATTATTATAAATAAAAAAATATTATTTTTTTAAAAAGTATTTATATAATTATAAATAAATAATTATATGTATTTAAATATTTATAAAATTATAATAAATTTATTTAAATAATGTACTCGATGAGACTTAAACTTGAGACCTTATCGAGACCCGCAGGGGCAGCTACCACTAAGCTCCACCTTCAGGGCTATATATATATAATTATATAAATATATAAATATATAAATATTATTTTTAAAAAAATATTATTCATATATTTATAAATAAATAATTATATATTTAAATAATTATAAAATTATAATAAATAATTTAAATAATTAATATTTTTATATTTATATTATATATATATATATAATTATATAAATATATATAATGACATAAATATATTTATAATTATAAATTTATAATGAATATATTGAAATAATGAATATATTTACTATATTTATATTTATATATACTGATTAAATATATATATAATTATATAAATATATATAATGATGTAAATATATTTATAATTATAAATATATTTATAAATGTATATTTACTATATTTATAAAATTATATATTTATAATTATAAATAAAAATATATTTTTTTTAAAATATTAATGTAATTATAAATAAATAATTATATATTTAAATAATTATAAAATTATAACAAACACATATATAATTATATAAAAAATATTACAAATTTTTTATTTATAATTATAATTATATGTAATATCCCAGAATTTCCATGTATTTTTTTTAAATTATATAGAATTATTTTGAGACCACACGCTCAGACAATACGTGATTCCAAGGCCCGGTAATCCCAAGACGGAATTTTGAACTTTTTTTAAGGTACGTTCAGTAAACATGCACGCGAGTTTTTCTAACTTTTTAACCGGTACTCGAATCAAAAATCTAAGTGCATCGTTGAACTTAGAATGTCGGGATTCGCCTAGAAAGGACTTAACTTCTACCGGTAAGGGCCGAACAAAAAAGTTAATTTCAAAATTTTCGAGAAAAATAATAAAATAGCTTAAAAAGTTATTTTACTTCTTTTCTCACCAACAAGTGGCGACACGGTGACGCTGCGGTGCAGCGACGAGGCAGTGATGAAACGCATTAATGGAACTCATTAATGACTTGTTAACATGCAGCATAACAATGCTTTAATGACGCGACATCGCAATATAATAGAAATGATGTGACATGTTTTCTTTTTAATAGTTGATGTGTTTGTAGAAAGGAGGATTAAACTGTGAGGACACTCTAGCGAACCTCCAACGAATTTCCTCCTCAAAAAAGAACGAGGAACGTCGGTGGGACGTCATAAACTTTGATGTACTATGAAGAACGACGAACTCCATCGACCTCTCGAACCCTCAAGGATGAAACGCTGCGACAACGAACGTCAACGAGGTAGGGGTTTGAATTATTTAATGTTTTCCTTGTTCCTTATTTCTAAACGACGAACGCAGATTAACCCATAAACAGTTTAATCTACGAATTGTGCATTCTTATAGGAGGGTGTCATTCTTGAGTTTTCTATTCGAGATTAATTTCATTGTTGATAGAATTGTAATCCCGAACCTCCCCTATTTTAAACCTCTAATGCGGATGGTGCGGGCCGACACAAACAAGGCCTGACCCCCTCCGCCTTGTGTGTTCTTGGTGGAAAAATTATTTGAATGATGGCAAGGCAAGTTCGAGGCCATTGCGGTGAAGGCGACAGCCCTACAGTCCCATAGGCATAGACAGTTCGAAAAACGGACCACCGGAGCAACTTCGGTGGCCCACAGAAGGAACCACTAGTGCGTCGGCATCGGTAGCAGCAACCGGAAATGGCCCGCGGCAGCAGCCGGTAGTGGCCCGCGGTGGCCCGCGGCGGCGGCCGTAGGTGGAGGGAGGTGGTGTGCCCATCGGCACACCGTGGCAATGTGGCAAAGGTATTGTTGGCATGCGTCGGCGTCAGGCGGGAGCAGCACACCCGGCGCGCACCGCAGCGGAATGGTAGGAGGCTGCGGCCTGTCGGCCGCTATGTTGAGCTAGAACGTGGTGCCACCGGGCACCGCATGGAGGAGTGATCTGCATCCATAGGCCACATTAAATAAAGGGGCAGTCAGGTTGACCGGTCACACATGCCCCCACCCAAACCAGCCAAACCGGTTCGGGCCGAGTCAGGCTAGTTGGACCGGCTTGCCCGAGCATCCCGGTTAGTTCCTTGAGCCGATCCATTTTAGCGAATCAGATTGGCGGAGACCAGGTCACTAATTGACCTGATGGTTTGGACCCACGACCAACCTGAGTTGGGCCCAGTGAGGCCTAATGGGTCAGGGAGACAGACGGGTCATGCATGACCCCAGGCTGGGATTGGTCGGGTCGGTCCGACCGAGTCGGACCGGGCCCAGACACAACCATCCCCTGTTTACTAAAATGTTTGTATCTTATGGATCGGGCGTCCGTTCGACGCGTCGTCTATTGCGTTGGAACCCTTACGATGAGACGGTCCTTTGGGTTATTTCTATGTGATACTTTGTGGTGGTTGAGGTATGACCGATGGCTTGAGATGAGCAACAGTCGTGTGGATCCTTAGTGGCCCGGCAGACGAGCATCAGCTGTGTGGATCCTTAGTGGACCGACATACGAGCAGCAATTCATCAAGTATGAGTCCCTCAATAGTAAGAGACGTTATTCACTATAAACGATGAACCTTTCTTACTCTAGAATATACCTAGTGTGAGCTTTCATGCCTTAGTGGTTTTGTTTTGTGGTTACTTTATGGTATTTCTCCTTAATGGAATGGGGTCCCCTACTAAGTACTATGTTACTCACTCCTGCATGGGCTTCGCCTGCACGTGATGTGTCTTATACATATGACGGACATTTTGACGAAGGACTTGGTGGCCTAGGAGTAGGCGGGTCCTAGTAGGACCAGGTGGATAGGACGTACTACTTCGTCTCTCAGTAGCTACACTAATCTTACTATCAGGTGGGGTTTTCAGTGGATTGATACCCGAGTCCCTTTATACTTTGCTATTTTCAGTTCCTTTTGTTGGATTTGTTTTTTGTTCCACTTGTTTCAGTTGTACTCATACTCAACACTTGTTTCAGTATACTTATTTTCCCCTTTCAGTTTTTTGGACGTGGTTGGGCGTGCGTATGTGTATAGGTACTCAAGAAAATGCCTCCCACTTACAGGTTGACACCTTCAACGCTAGTTGTAAACCACTGGACTTTGGGAGGTGAGTTTTGGGTATGTCATGGCATAGGCCCCAGGGGAAGGGTCATGAAAAAGTGGTATCAGAGGTGGTCGGTTCTACCTTAGAGAGCAGGAGTCTGTTGTTTTTGTTTTGGGGAAATAATGTTAAATGTTATGAGTCCGACTTTCAGATTTTTGGAGTCCAGTGTTGGTGCGACGACCGAAGTATCCATACACCGAGACCTTGAATTATAATTTTCAGCTCAATGCATAAAAACACTAATTGAAAAGGTGTTACTTTATTTTCTTTTGTATAAGAGTCAGCTCACAAGGTATAATCTTTTGACTATGGCCCATCTTGATCTATTTCAGGATGCCTTCATGAGGACGACCATCCAGGATTCTGATATGTGGCCGAGAGGACAACATTACTAATGATGAGGTGTCCATTCAGGGACCAATTCTCGAGATGGACCCACTGGGTGGTGCACTAGTGCTACCACCACCCATTGGTCAGCATCTACTACTGGAGGTACCGACAGAGGACATACACAGACTTAATGCCCTCGCGAATTTTAGAGATAGAGACCTCCCAGGTTCAGGGGAGAGATGGATCCCCATATCTCTAAGAATTAGATGGAGGTGGTGATGCAGGTCTCATGCTTAGTGAGGACACTGCTCGACTAGATAGCGATCTTATCTATGATCCTTCTTCAGGGATCAGTAGAGAGATGATATATTTTTACGATTCAGACTCATGATGAGGCGACCCTCTCTTGGGCTGACTTCGAGTGTCTTTTCTGGGAGGAGTTTTTACTTGTGACCTTGAAATATTTTTGCATTTAAGAGTTGTTTCACCTTCAGTAAGGCATCCTAACAGTGGATGAGTACTCTGCAAGGTTTACAAAGCTCTCTTGCTATTCCAAAGACATGGTGTGGGACCCTTTCTTTAGGGCTCGGTCCTTTGAGCGGGGACTCAGGAGGTAGATCAGGGCATCGATGGTGTCTCTCAGCATCCCTACCCAGGCCATAGTACTAGATTGATCCCTTCTTGTGAAGAGATTCCTCACAGAGTAGGCACCGATAGTGGGTGCCACCACTGGGTGACAGGTAGCTGATCCATTCGTGGCAGGCAGACGATAGATGGAGCAACGGTCCAAATGGGCCAGATCATCTAGTGGATGGCCCCAGGACTCATGATCAGTGGCACGAGGCCACCAGGAAAGCGGGATATAGCAGAGGAGAAGGGTGTGCTACTCATGCAGTGGGCAGTGACACAAGGCTCGTGACTGCCCGACCCTCCATATGGACGATCAGTAGACGGTCTAGGGACCTTCGAGACAGAGGTAGAGGTTTGAGTGAGGAGGGTCACAAGGCAGCAGACGTGGCAGGGGAGCAGGTTGAGAAGTAGGCGGTGGGTGACAGTTCGGGGTACTACCGCCACCACCTCCAGGTAGACCACCCCAACCTCAGGGAGCAGGAAGACAGGGGCAAACTTAGCTTCAGGCAGCAGAGGCTTATGACCATAGTGCTATGAAGTTGATTTGAGGTATGATCTGTGTCTTGTCCACCCTATTTGTGGTTCTTATAAACATAGGTGTCAGTCAATATTTCCTTACCATGGTTCTCGTTCGGATCTCGGAGATTCTGGTAGATCCATTGGCTCAATCCTTACGGCCAGAGACTTCTACGGGAGGGGATTCGATGATTACGCACCAGTTCCGGTAGTGTCAGCTTACTCTAGGTGGTGAGAGATTCAACTGAGATATCCTAGTAGCGACGTCAAGGCCTTATGATTTCATCTTGGGTATAGATTGGTTATCCACATTCTATGCTCAGATCGACTATTTTAGGTGTACAGTGTGGTGTGTCTGTGAGGATGGGAGCATGTTTTCCTTAATTGGTGAGAAGGAAACCCTTGCAACACAAGGTGGAATTTCTCAAAGGAGGGTGCAGCTGATTACTCATCAATTGTCTAGCCTCACCCTTGGTGTAGTGGAAGAGAAGAGTCCAAGCTTTCCTGTAGTGGTGGACAAGTATGAGGATGTTTTTCCTAAGGATGTTCTGGGACTACCTCCTCACAGAGAGGTAGAATTTTGCATCGACCTGTACCCCAAGACGACACCGATATCCACACCGGCATATCAAATGGATCCCATGGAGCTTCGGAAGATAAGGGTGAAACTAGAGTAATTACATAATAATGGGTTCATAAGGCCCAACATTTCCCCATGGGCAGCCCTGGTGTTGTTTGTCAAGAAGGTAAAAGGGAGCTTAAGGCTATGCGTGGAATTCCGGCACCTGAACCAGGTGACCATGAAGAACAATTATCTGTTGTTGAGGATTGATGACCTCTTCGATCAGCTGAAGGGAGTGAGGTGGTTCTAGAAGATCAACCTTAGGTCAGGTTATTACCGACTTCGAGTTTGGGGTGAGGACGTACCAAAGACAGCCTTCAGGTGCTGGTATGGCCACTAAGGGTTCTTGGTGATTCCCTTCAGCATGACCAATTCCCCAAAAGTGTTCATGGGACTCATGAACAGAATCTTCCAGCCTTACTTCGATCATTTTTTGGTAGTCTTCATTGATGAAAGTTTGGTGTACTCAGTGTCAGAGGAGGAACACGCTACACACCTACAGATAGTCCTAGATACACTCAGAGAGCACCAGCTTTATGGTAAGACCTCGAAGTATCAGTTCTAGATTCAGGAGGTCCACTATCTGAGACACGTCATCTCGGAGGCTGGAGTTGCAGTAGATCTAGTGAAGATAGAGGCAATGCTTGCTTGGGAGCCACCTAGAAGCATGACTGGGGTGTGGAGTTTCTTGGGGCTGGTTGGATACTACCAGAGGTTTGTGCCCAACTTTTCTAGAGTAGAAGCACCTTTATCATCCTTTAGATAGAAGAGAAAACCCTTCATGTGGATGAATAAGTGCCAATAGAGTTTCCAGGAGCTGAGACAGAGACTGACAGGTTCCCTCATCTCGAAACTACCAGAATAGGGAGTTGGATATGTAGTCTTCTGCAATGCATCGGGGACCAAACTAGGTTGTGTCTTGATGTAGGAGAGAGAGATGATCACCTACGACTCATGACAGTTGAGGCAGCATGAGCATAATTATGCGACCCATGACCTAGAGTTAGCGACAATGGTCTTTGCCTTAAATATGTGGTGACACTACTTAATGGGTGAATGGTTTACAGTTTACTCTAACCATAAGAGTTTCAGGTATGTCTTATCCCATAAGGACCTGAACCTGAGACAACGATGATGGCTGGAGTTCCTCTAGGACTATGATTTTGAGATAGTCTATAATCTTGGAAAGGGGAACGTGGTAGAAGACATGCTCAGCAGGAGGTATGGTTTACAGCTGCTGAGTGAGGCGACAGAGTAGCTGGCCACGATGTAGATATACTTAGTGGATGAAGATAAAGCATCTTACCTTTAGTAGATGATTGTTACTCTTCCACTCTTATAGGGAGTGAGGGGGGCATAGCTGGTGGATGTTGACTATGAGGCCCAATGTTCTCAGTTATCCTCAGGACATTCTCCTGATGGATTTTTGATAGGTGGAGAGCATGTCATCCTTTTTAGAGGGTGCACCATAGTACCAATGGCGTTGTGGGAGGAGGTGTTGAGGGAGTTCCATACATCCCCTTTGGTGATACATCATGGAGTGACGAAGATGTACTGAGACCTCCAACATCAGTACTGGTGGCTGGGAATGATGAAAGCAATGGCCGAGTTCATCTCATGATGCCTCACTTGTTAATAAGTAAAGGTCAAGTATTAGGTTCTATCAAGCTTGGCTCAGCCACTTGATGTACCAAAGTGGAAATGGAATGGTATCTCGATGGAATTCATGGCGGGATTACCACGTACATCTAAAGGCCATGATTCTATTTGGGTGATTATCGACCGACTTATCAAGTCAGATCACTTCCTACCCATCCGGGAGTAATGACTGGTAGAGGTCTTGGGACGCCTCTATGTCCAGGAGATAGTGCAGCTCCACGGAGTTCCATCGGCGATCGTCTCAGACGCAATGCACGCTTTACATCCTGGTTATGTAAGGGATTACAAGAGGTGTTCGAGACTCAGCTGAGCACAGCTTTTCATCCCCAAATGGATGGTCAGACAGAGAAGACTTTCATGACCCGTCCTCAGGGCCCGTGTCGTGACTACCCCAAGCCCGCCTTCCATAGGCCAGGGGCTGGCGACTATCACCAAAGGCGTAAATCTCGTTAGTAGGGAAGTAATTGCCTTTATATAAGTAAACAAACACAACAGAGTACGCAAGTTGAAGTAAAAACTAAGCAAATTGTGTAAAAAAGTAAGTGATGGAAAGTAAATGGGTCAAAATACAAACCCAACTAAAAGTACAGTACAATAGTAAAGAAAGAACAGCTGTAGTAAAGTAAATCAGCAACCATCATGTCATCCTCCGGCTATCCCACCTGAAGGGTGGGTACAGATGGTCTCCTCAGCACCTCGGGTTCGGTCGTCCGCTCCGTGTATGTCCCGCCAAGTGGTCCACCTCCAAGTATCGTCCCACTCCACTAGACTCCACCTCGATCAGTGTTGTCTGTCGTCTGCATCCAACACAACATAGTGCAGGCATATCCCATGCATGGGTGAGTATACGATACTCAGTAGGGACCTCGAGACTCCCGAAGGTCTCCCAGAATCCACAAAGGATATACCACAAAGGAAAGATATATAACAAGAAGTATAAATCAACACTACTTAGGTATATGCCCATACATATACCTAAGTCATCAATTCCAGTTCAACTCCAACTCAAGATCCCAAGTTCAACCCAGTCCACACAGGAAGCACAACCCAGTCCACACAGGAAAGCACAACCCAGTCCATACAAGAAAGCAAGTCAATCTCATCGATGATAATGACTGAAGGTCAAGACTCAGCTCACATAGGTATACTACTCACGAAGAGGGGTGGAGATGATAGATGTATCCTCTGAATCATCTCCCCTGCCGAACCCACATAGGATCCAAGTACAGAAGTCGTCGCGGCCGAACCCACGTAGGATCCTAGTACAATAACCATCGCTTCCGAATCCACGTAGGATCCAAGTATATTTGTCCTGGCTGCCGAACCCACATAGGATCCAAGTACAGTCATCCTCGATGTCGAACCCATGTAGGATCCCAGTACAGTCGTCATCGCCATCGCAGTCACATCCATCTCTAGGGTTCTCGCACACAGCGTACTCGATTCTGGGAGGGCCCGCTCCATGAGTAAAGAGAGGGTTGATACATCAACTGTCACGAAGTCCAGAGTTGATGTATTCTGAAGGTCTTCCACGTCATAGGGGTTAAACCAAACAAACGTGTCCAAGACACTGAGTACAAGATGACCAAGCCATTTTCCAAAAAGTACACGGCGTGTTGGTATGGTTACACGCCGTGTCCTCAGACCTCGGGTACTGCCTGTGTACCCCGGCCTATGTCGAAGGGTTGTTCATGTAAAAGTATGTACATGGCGTGTGGTATGGTTACACTCCATGTCTTCTGTCCTCGGTACTTTCCGTGTACCTCAGCCCGTGTCGAAGGGTTGTTCGTGTAAAAGTATGTACATGGCATGTGGTATGGTTACACGTCGTGTATTCTGTCCCCAGTACTGTCTGTGTACCTCAGCCCGTGTCGAAGGGTTGTTCATGTAAAAGTATGTACACAACGTGTGGTATGGTTACACGCCGTGTCCAAAATTCTGGGGTCGTCTCCATGTACTCTAGCCATGCCTGGCTGTGTGGTGTAGTACATGCTCATGTACTCCACCCTGTGTCCGTGTATTCCTGGAATACACGCTGAGTCATCACGAAGCTGCTTCTGCCATGGTGAAGGAAGTACACACCATACCTCTTGGTCGTGTGTTGCTTTCCGCGTCCATGTATTTTCCCTAAATACACGCCATATTCATTTATGTCTCCTCTGTCAAACTGTGTGGAGAGTACATGCCGTGTTTCTAGAGTCACACGTCATGTGTTACTTTTCTAACGTCTGAAACAGAAGCCAGAGTACGCTTTTACTACACGGTGTGTGCTTCTGGAGTATATGTCGTGTATTCTGGAATTTTTCAGAAACGATGCCTCTGGCCAACACGCCTCCTGAGGTGTCCGTTCTTCGTTCCGATGATCCGATTTCTACGAAAACTTCCGCTTCTAGGTCGCCCCGATGCTCTAAGGACGTTTACGATGTTTTCGGGCCTCCGATCGGCTCTGAAAACATAACTTGATTCACCAATCAAGAACAGTTGAAGGACTCCACTTATTCATAAGAAAGGCGGAGTAATCAGATCGTGTTAGTTGGGTCTGGTCCCTCCCGCATTAGTCCGATAATAAGTGGTTTAAGAGGAACGACAACATGGAAGGAAAACCAATATTTATCAATCCAAAACAGACCCCTACCTCGATAAACGATTTCATTTTCCAGCGTCGCGGAAGATGGCGTCGCGGGGTGAGGTTTTGAAGACGGCGTTGGCATGCATCCAAGGAGGGAACGACGTCTCGCACTATCTGTGGAGAGAAGAAGGAAAGTAACGTCGTCACTCCTTGTGGTGACAGTGTTCTTCGTCGAAGAGGTGATGTTCTTTGCGGGAGGATGTAGTTCTTCACGGAAGGATGAAGTTCTTCAAATAAAGCTAGAGTTCTCCCAAATCTCCTCACACAAAAATTCTAACCCAAAATAAAATAAGGCTTCCTCTTACATTATTTTACTTTTTCCAAACATTCAAAATTACAAAATTAAAACACTTAATTCAATTAATTGATTAAGTGTGTGTTGGTATGAATTAAAGTGGGATAGTGGGGAGAGGAGGAGTTACCCAATTAAATACATGGGGTTTTCCCACATTAAACAAAAAGAGTTTAATGGGGGGTTTAAGGGGTTTAGGGAAGATCAAGGGTTTAGGTCACATGTGGGCCCCACCCCACAAAAATATCCTCCCATGGGAGGTTATGTGGGTGTGGGCCCCACCTTCAGCTCCCTTTGGGAGAAATTAACCACCAACCATAAAAATAAAATTGTGCCACCAATTTTATTTATTTTAAACTATTTCTCCCAAAAATTAATTCCAAACCCGCTTAAAACGCAACTGCGATAAAGGTACCCTTAAGCAATTACCGATGCTGCGAACTCATTGGTGCCCTTGGATTTCAATTTTGAGCATCGGTTCAAAAGATATAAAAACCCACTTGTTCGTTCACTGAAAGTACCCAAGCTAAACTTTGTAAATTGATTCCGGGAACACCGGGCCTCAGAATCAGGTGCCGTTAGAAACTGCGTACTCGTAAAATCACAAAGAATTTATGAAAAAAAAAATATTGAAATTTATGGGTCTTTACATTACTCCTACCTCAGGGATTTACGTCCCCATAAAGCTACATCATAAACTAGGGAAACAAATGAGGGTATTGTGTACGCATCTGAACCACCCTCTCTCATGTGCTCTCCTGGAGGTTCTCGTGCTGCCAACGAATGTGAACCAAAGGAATCGGTCATCCACGTAGGACCCGCTCCTGTCGATCCTCGATCTCCACCGGGACCTCCACAAAATTCACCCCGTCATCGATGTCCATCTCCCCGTGATCAATGATATGCGTCGGGTTGTGCATGTATCACCTCAGTTGAGATATGTGAAAGACGTCATGCACCCGGTGCAACTGAGGTGGAAGAGCCAGACGATAAGCCACCTCGCCTATCCTGCTGAGAACCTGAAAAGGTCCGATGAAGCGTGGAGATAACTTGCCGCCCCGTCCAAATCTCCATAATCCACGTCAAGATGAGACCCGTAAGGAAACGTGGTCTCCATCCTCGAACTCGAGTGATCTCTTCCTCCTATCAGCATAGGACTTCTGTTGGCTCTGAGTAGTTTTCATTCACTCTTGGATGATCTGTACCTTCTCTGTCATAGCCTAGACCATCTCTGGTCCTACGAGTGCTGACTCCCCAGGGTCAGTCCAGCATAGAGGTGATCTGTAAGGTCAGTCGTACAATGCTTCATATGGTGCCATCCCGATGGTGGAGTGGTAACCGTTGTTGTACGCAAACTCCACAAAAGGTAGGTGATCCTACCAGTTGCGACCAAAGTCAAGGACACATGCACGGAGCATGTCCTCAAGTGTCTAAATGGTCCTCTCCATCTGGACATCCGTATGAGGGTGAAAGGCGGTGCTCAGGCGTAGCTGCGTCCCAAAAGCCTCCTGCAACCCTATAACGACCCATACTTTACATACATTGTTAATACTTCAAAATTGAAGCACACTTATTACAACATATGACAAAACCACAAAGGACCGTATAGGTATAGTGTCTTTAGAAACTGGGAAACATAAACAACTGGTTCATAAATCTTCTACAGTGTCTCCCATTTATTTCATCATATCTAGGGTCCCTTTTAGCATATTCTACTTAATATCCATCTTCCTGACCTGGGGAAAAGAAAACATAAAAGGGTGAGCTCAAATGCTTAGCAAGGGAAAATAAAGGAAATAAAAATCGTATCATATCTTTTTGAAAATCATAACCTGCAAAAGAGATCATAATATCTTAACATGGAACAAATCATAGAAGTGAAAATGAGATCCCCATAATCATAACATGAAACTTGAAACTTTGTGGCATGCACACATAATCATGTAAAATCATTTCTTGTTAGTCATGACTCATTGCCAAGACTATCTTAGTGGACAAAGTCCCTTTCTGAACCGAGTCACCCTCGTTCCAGTCCTGTTTCACTGAACCGGTATAACCTACCGTTCCAGCCATGTCTATCTCATGAGATATAAAATCTTTACCCAATGCATTGGAGGGAGATATAGGTCCCACCCATCTTATAATGAATCCTTTCTTATGTGTGCCACATAATCATAAACCATACATCATAGCGTAACCCATGTAATAAAAATGGAATTCTTAAACAACATGACATCATAAAACAATTCATATAAGATAAAGGAATTCATAAAAATATTTCCATCACAACATAATCAAATCCATGTAATAATAGGGATAAAAACAGAACCCTTTATTATCTTAGATGGAAAATAATTTTGATAAAACACTTGAACTTCATTCTTGAGGAAAATATCCTTTCTACTTCAAAAATACTTTTCCTTTCTTAACATGTCATACAATTTTAAACTAAAAGAAGTTGATTAAAAATAAACTTGAAAACTTGTAAAGGAATATTCTTGGAAATAATGTTTTAAAAATCCATTCATGCCGTATAAGTTAAAAAAAAATCTTCGTACTTTTGTCGGAAAAGTCAAAAAGTACCTCGTACGAAAAACGACAAAAGATTCCTTTCGTATCTTTTACTAAAAAATCACCGAAGGGTAAAATTGGATATAAACTATTTTAGAAGGATGGAAATAATATTACATATTGAGGTAACATGGATGTGGATGATAAAATACACCCCAGTAATTACCAAAGTAAAAACAATCTCGGATAAAAGTGAGATTGTGATATTTTCCCTTACCTTAGGTCCGATTTGCTTTGTTCGTGTCCGAAGCTCCTGTATAATGGTTTAAATAATGTTATTTACTTATTCCAGAATCATACATATTGATATGATATCATATATGGTCATATTATTAGCTTCTTGTTAGTAATATTTCATTGTTACTTGTTACTCGGGTCTTTATAACTTTTTGTTCTTATGCGTGTTTTGTCGAATAAATTCTTATTCTTATCTTTAGGTTATAGATAATTCATTTCCAGAATGGTATTAGTGTAGTATATACCATATTCATTCATTCAATTCATTTATATAATCATTATGAAATGAAGATCATGTAGAACGAGTCGCATCACATCGTGGAGACGGTATTCCGTACGTACGCACGAGTGATGATATCGTTCCTATGATCGTGGAATTGTATTGGAGTATATATATATTATTTCAGTATCAATATTAATTCATAATAATCATATATAGTTACTCATTACACCATTATACCCATCCTTGTAAGGTGATGGTGGAAAATAGATTACACCACGGCGTGGAGACGGTATTCCGTACGTACGCACGCGCGGTGATTTCATTTTTCCGTAGGATGGATAGAAGGTGAATTAGGGTTGTTTCATATTTATAATAACATATCAGTATGTAATTAATACTTATTTTATTACTTTATCATGAAACAACTAAAGAAGAAGAAGTTTAAGAAGAAAGAAATTGAAAAGATCGGTAATGGATATTACCTCTTCTTTGGAACGCCTCTTTGAATCCTCCACTTAAGGAACTAAGATTGGTCTTTGGAGAAGACCAGGACCTCTAGGATTATTCTAGGGAAGTGGAGATGAGAAAATGGCAGGGGTTGGCCGAGCTTGAGTGCTCAAATTGGTGTGAGGAGGAGGGGGAGGAGGTGCCCTTTTATAAGGGAGGAGAGGGGCACCTTAGGAATATCTCAAAATATTATTTTATATTAAAGTCAAAATCGGTTTATAATGGTTCCAAAGGGTCTTATTTCTAATCTAAAGTGGGGATGGGTCGAAATCCTATCAACCAATAGGATTTAGACAAGTTTAGGGTATTATTTTAACCTTATCAATTAGATTTAACTCTAAGTTAATTAATTTAACTTTTACCGTGTCTTTTTGTTGTCTTTCACTATATGGTTAATAGACTTACTATAACATGCCAAACGAACCCCAAATTGTTTATTATTAATATATATATCCTTATCTAAGTCATTTTGCCGAACCTTATATTTTTAGGAATAAAATAACAATTAATAATATAATATTTGATTTAAAAACTATTTTGTGTCAATTTTGACACTGTTTGATATATGATTTTTGTGAAAGTCATAACAGAATTATATGTTCGAACCAAGTTGATTAAATCAACACTAGTATATCATAGTAACCTAGAAAATTAGTGTAATTCATAAAAAGTCTTAAATTACATTTATTTTTGTATTTATATTATCAATTATGTCAATATTTCATTAATAAGATAATTACTGCATCATCTTTGTGACATAAATAAATTAAATTATTTGATGTCTAAAAATTACAAATAAAATACCATCATGTAGTAAATCTTTTTAGATTTCTAATTAATATTTACAATCGAATTTATCTTATGTATAACCCCATATTAAAAATGATTTACTTATTAAACTTTGATTTTAACTACTTTAACCCTTCTTTAAATAAATTAATAATAAATGTCCTAATCTAATCCAAGTGGGCCTAAATGGTCATATTTTATTCCTAAGTTTGTTTTTGGTCGAATTACACTTGTCCAATAGAATTAGGACATGTGTTAGGGTAATATTAATATCATATTTACCCTTAGTTACCCTATTTACTATTAACCGCGGTAAAAAAAAGTAAAAAGTTACTATTCACCAAAAATTATTTTTATCTCATTGAACCACATTTTACTTACTGATATCAACCGTGTCTGTCGGATTTTCGAAATTCCATTCACAGAAGCGGTAAAATTAAGTTTTATGCAAAATTCAGTTTTTAACCTACCACTTAGTGGTTTCACTATTCATCAAAAATTGAAAGTTTTCAGAAAAATACCAAAATTTCACCCTAGGCTAATTTCGATATTCTGAGTCCAAAAATGAAGTCCATTTTGAAAAATAAAATTTATAAAATTTCAAAAAGTGGTTATTACTATTCATAACGGCTAGTTTTAATAGCATATTGTTGTTTAGTGAAACTCGGTATTGCGTACGACGCAAGCTATCGAGGAAGGTCGCGATTGCGTGTAAAGCAAGCCAAGCAAGTGTTGTGTAGAAAAAGATTCCTTTGATGATTTATATAACATAAAAGTCTCGGGTGTTACATTCTACCCCCCTTAAAAATAATTTCGCCCTCGAAATTCGTCACTTTGTAACAAACAGATGAGGATAATTCTCCCTCATCATATCCTCAAGCTCCCATGTAGATTCTTCAAGTTGGTGGTTCCTCCATAAAACTTTCACCAAGCGAGTGGTCTTGTTTCGTAGGACTTTTTCGCTACGATCCAGAATCTCTATCGGTAGTTCTTCATAAGAAATATCTTGCTCCAGTGGTACAACTTCTGAGCTGAGTAAATGTGAAGGATCAGGTATGTACTTTCTCAGGAGAGATACATGGAACACATCGTGAACTTGAGAGAGATTCGGTGGAAGCGCCAATCAGTAAGCTACCTTTCCAACACGATCCAGTATTTCGAAAGGACCGATATATCTAGGGCTCAACTTCCCCTTCTTTCCAAATCTCATAACCCTCTTCCAGGGAGATATTTGTAAGAACACTTTATCACCCACTTCAAACTCTAGGTCTTTTCTTCGGTTGTCGGCATAACTTTTCTGTCGACTCTGAGCTGCTCTTATGTGTTGTTGAATAGATCTGACCTTTTCTGCCATTTCATCAACGAGATCAGGTCCTAATAGCTTTCTTTCCCCAACTTCATCCCAGCAAGTTGGAGTCCTGCATTTCTTTCCATAGAGAGCTTCATAAGGAGCCATCTGAATACTGGAGTGAAAGCTATTATTATAAGAAAATTCTACCAAAGGTAGGTGTTGATCCCAACCTCCTTTGAAATCCATAGAGAAAGCTCTCAACATATCTTCTAGGGTTTGAATTGTTCTCTCAGACTGACCATCTGTCTGGGGATGATAAGCAGTGCTGAAACTCAACTCTGTATCCAGAGTATGCTGAAGACTTCGCCAGAACTTCGAGGTAAATCTCGGATCTCGATCAGATATAATAGAAAGTGGTA
Organism: Viscum album; assembly: GCA_963277665.1. Lineage (NCBI taxonomy): Eukaryota > Viridiplantae > Streptophyta > Magnoliopsida > Santalales > Viscaceae > Viscum > Viscum album. The sequence goes on along the minus strand of OY728137.1, from coordinate 649,153,210 downwards.
CTCCATGCAATCTTACCACTTCCTTTACATATATCCTGGCAAGCTGATCTAGAGAGAAATCCTCTCTAATAGAAATGAAGTGTGCAGACTTTGTAAGACGATCAACTATGACCCAGATAGCATTATTGCCTTTGGATGTTTTAGGAAGTCCTGTGAAAAAGTCCATAGTGATGTTTTCCCATTTCCATTCGGGTATGGGTAATGGTTGTAACATCCCCTTAGACTTCTGTCTCTCAGCTTTAACTTGTTGACAAACCAAGCATCGAGAGACATATTCAGCAACATCTCTTTTCATGCCATCCCACCAGAAGTACTCTTTCAGGTCCCTATACATCTTCGTGCTTCCAGGATGAATAGAGAATGATGAACTATGAGCCTCATCCAGCAGCTCATTCTTTAATTCGGGGATGGGAGGAACGCAAACCCGATTCCTGAACTTTATTATCCCATCACAATCAAGGTTGAATTCAGGAACATTTCTCACCTTCTTTTGTAACTCGACATCTTCTTTCTGTGCCTCTTTAATCTTCACATGTATAGATGGTTGAACATTCATTTGAGAAAGATAAGATTTTTCCCCTTCCGTTATAATTCCAAGATCCATCCTTTGTAAATCCATAAATATTGGATCTTTTGTGATCCTCATCATGGATAAACTAGCATGGTCTTGTCGACTTAATGCATCTGCCACCTTGTTTGCTTTCCCAGGGTGGTAATGGATTGAGCAGTCATAATCCTTAATCAGCTCCAACCATCTTCTTTGACGCATATTCAACTCCTTTTGTGTGAAAATATACTTTAAACTTTTATGATCAGTATAAATGTCACACCTTTCACCATAAAGGTAATGCCTCCAAATCTTTAATGCAAAGATTACCGCATCCAACTCCAAATCATGTGTTGGGTAATTTTGCTCATGGATTTTCAACTGTCGTGAGGCATAAGCTATCACCATATCATTTTGCATAAGAACACACCCCAATCCCTTCTTGGATGCATCACTGTAGATCACAAACCTTTCTCCACTACAAGGCAGTGTGAGCACAGGTGCACTGGATAACCTTCTTTTCAACTCCTTGAAATTCTCTTCACATTCCTCTGTCCAGACAAACTTAACTCCTTTCCGAGTCAACTTGGTGATTGGATTAGATAATCGTGAAAAATCTTTTACAAAACGTCGATAATATCCAGCCAAACCAAGAAAACTTCGGATCTCAGTTATTGTTGTTGGTCTTGACCATCTTTCGATAACCTCTGTTTTTGCTGGATCCACAGATATCCCCTCTTTTGAGATTATGTGACCCAAAAATGCAACTTTTTGAAGCCAAAATTCACACTTGGTAAATTTGGCATAAAGCTTCTCCTTTCTCAGGGTCTTCAATATAATTCTCAAGTGATCTTCATGCTCTTCCTTGATCTTTGAATAGACAAGAATATCGTCTATAAAGACTACCACAAATTGATCAAGATAGTCTCTAAAGACTCTATTCATTAGATCCATGAAGATAGCAGGGGCATTAGTAAGACCAAATGGCATCACTATAAATTCATAGTGTCCATACCTTGTACGGAAAGCCGTCTTTGGTATATCCTCCCTTTTGACCCTTAATTGATGATACCCTGAACGAAGATCAATCTTGGAAAAGTATTGAGCTCCGCGTAGTTGGTCAAATAAGTCATCAATGCGTGGGAGAGGATATTTGTTCTTGATAGTGATCTTGTTAAGTTCTCGATAATCAATGCAGAGTCTCATTGATCCATATTTCTTCTTAACAAATAGAACAGGTGCTCCCCAAGGTGACGCACTAGGGCGTATGAATCCCTTATCAAGATTCTCTTGGAGTTGCTTCTTCAATTCCTGCAACTCAATTGGGGCCATTCTATAAGGTGTCTTTGAAATAGGCAAAGCACCCGGTACGAGTTCTATTGAAAACTCAACTTCACGATTTGGTGGAAGACCCGGTAATTCCTCCAGAAAGACATCATCAAACTCCCGTACAATGGGAATATTCTTAATCGTGAGTTTATCACCAACCATTTGAGATAAATAACCTTCATTTAGTGGAATCAATACCCATAAGATGGAAGAAATTTCCACTGGAAGGTTATGTTCATCCTTGCATTGGTATACGATCGTAGATTGATCTGGAATATGAAATGTGACTTCCCTTCTTTGGCAATTGATATGAGCTCCATGTAGAGAAAGCCAATCCATGCCAAGAATCACATCAAATTCCACTAAAGGATCACAAGATTTGCAGGAAGCACTTTCCCACAAACTTCGATCGGAGAAGAATTATAAACTTTTGATGCGACTGTTGTGCCATTAGGTGTTGTCACAGCTAACTCAACATCTAATTGTTGAGGTAATATGTTGATACCCTTAGAAAATTCTTTAGAAATAAAGGAGTGGGTGGATCCAAAATCAAATAAAACATTTGCTACTTTAGAGTGGACGGTAAGTGTACCTTTCACCACTTCGTTATTGTACTCCACATCGCTGATAGAAATTGCATGTGACTTTCCTTTGTCTTTAGCCTTAAGATTTTGTTGACGTCGACCATCATCATCAACCCTTGGATTTGGGTATTGATTGGCATAATGCCCCATCTCCTTGCACTTGAAACATTGAAGTGTAGTAGGTTCATTCTGTGTATCCCTTCCTTTGTTTGCATCATTAGACATCTTCTTCCCATTATCGCGGCATTCAAATGCCCGATGACCTTCCTTTCCACATTTGAAACATTTACTTGTCCCTTTAAGACAACTCCCTCCATGTTTCTTTCCACACTTTGAGCATAAGGGAAAGCTCATCTTCTTTTCAGTGTGCTCTTTAGATTTTCCTTTGAATTCCATTTTCCTCTTCTTATCAAACCCATATGACTGATGGGTTACTCCAATCTCCATCTCGACTTTGAGAGCACATCGAACAATTTCCTCATAGCTATTGAAGTCCCTTATGGCTAACGCCCTTCGAAGACTTGGTTTTAAGCCACTAAAGAATCGATCGATCTTACTCTCAGGTTGGATAATAATACCAGAAGCGTACCTTGCAAGTCTTGTAAAATTTGCTTCATAGGTACCAATAGATTCATCATCCCTTTGCTTCAGTTCAAGAAACCCTTTCTCCATCTTTGTTCGGAGAATACGAGGGAAGTACTTATTGAAAAATAAGTTCTTGAACTCGTCCCATTCCATAGACTCAATTTCATCCCTTTGCCTCGTATTCTTAACAAGATTCCACCATTGATCAGCATCTCCTTCCAAACGATACACTGCTAGGATGACTTTATCATGTTCAGAACATTGAAGAACTGAAAATATCTTTTCAGTAGTACTAATCCATTGTTCATCAACTAATGGATCAGTAGACCCGCTGAAAGAAGGTGGACGCTGCCTCATGAAGGATTCAACAGAATTTTGCTCCCTCCTTTGCTCGTTTGGAAATCCTGCATGATTCATAGCTTGAGAAAGTTGTGTGAACATGGCTACAAGATTTTGCATTCCAGCTCCCATATTGTTTGGTTGTTCAGGGGGACAATCATTGCATTGCCCATCGCATTCCGCATTAACACGGTTCCTTCAGGTTCTAGCCATTGACTAAAACCAAGAAGAATAGTGTGAGCAACACTAATTATAATAGGAAACCACATAATTCAAGAATAAAATTTTCATGCTTATGGTCTTATCCTAGGTTATTCATGGCCATTTCTAAGATTGTGTTCTATGCTTAGACTTATCCTTAGGGTTCTTACTAAGGCTTTCACATCCTAGTTTCCAAAGGTTGACTTTACCTTTCCTCTGATACCAACTATAACGACCCATACTTTACATACATTGTTAATACTTCAAAATTGAAGCACACTTATTACAACATATGACAAAACCACAAAGGACCGTATAGGTATAGTGTCTTTAGAAACTGGGAAACATAAACAACTGGTTCATAAATCTTCTATAGTGTCTCCCATTTATTTCATCATATATAGGGTCCCTTTTAGCATATTCTACTTAATATCCATCTTCCTGACCTGGGGAAAAGAAAACATAAAAGGGTGAGCTCAAATGCTCAGCAAGGGCAAATAAAGGAAATAAAAATCGTATCATATCTTTTTGAAAATCATAACCTGCAAAAGAGATCATAATATCTTAACATGGAACAAATCATAGAAGTGAAAATGAGATCCCCATAATCATAACATGAAACTTGAAACTTTGTGGCATGCACACATAATCATGGAAAATCATTTCTTGTTAGTCATGACTCATTGCCAAGACTATCTTAGTGGACAAAGTCCCTTTCTGAACCGAGTCACCCTCGTTCCAGTCCTGTTTCACTGAACCGGTATAACCTACCGTTCCAGCCATGTCTATCTCATGAGATATAAAATCTTTACCCAATGCATTGGAGGGAGATATAGGTCCCACCCATCTTATAATGAATCCTTTCTTATGTGTGCCACATAATCATAAACCATACATCATAGCGTAACCCATGTAATAAAAATGGAATTCTTAAACAACATGACATCATAAAACAATTCATATAAGATAAAGGAATTCATAAAAATATTTCCATCACAACATAATCAAATCCATGTAATAATAGGGATAAAAACAGAACCCTTTATTATCTTAGATGGAAAATAATTTTGATAAAACACTTGAACTTCATTCTTGAGGAAAATATCCTTTCTACTTCAAAAATACTTTTCCTTTCTTAACATGTCATACAATTTTAAACTAAAAGAAGTTGATTAAAAATAAACTTGAAAACTTTTAAAGGAAGCTTCTTGGAAATAATGTTTTAAAAATCCATTCATGCCGTATAAGTTAAAAAAACATTCTTCGTACTTTTGTCGGAAAAGTCAAAAAGTACCTCGTACGAAAAACGACAAAAGATTCCTTTCGTATCTTTTACTAAAAACTCACCGAAGGGTAAAATTGGATATAAACTATTGTAGAAGGATGGAAATAATATTACATATTGAGGTAACATGGATTTTGATGATAAAATACACCCCAGTAATTACCAAAGTAAAAACAATCTCGGATAAAAGTGAGATTGTGATATTTTCCCTTACCTTAGGTCCGATTTGCTTTGTTCGTGTCCGAAGCTCCTGTATAATGGTTTAAATAATGTTATTTACTTATTCCATAATCATACATATTTATATGATATCATATATGGTCATATTATTATCTTCTTGTTAGTAATATTTCATTGTTACTTGTTACTCGGGTCTTTATAACTTTTTGTTCTTATGCGTGTTTTGTCGAATAAATTCTTATTCTTATCTTTAGGTTATAGATAATTCATTTCCAGAATGGTATTAGTGTAGTATATACCATATTCATTCATTCAATTCATTTATATAATCATTATGAAATGAAGATCATGTAGAACGAGTCGCATCACATCGTGGAGACGGTATTCCGTACGTACGCACGAGTGATGATATCGTTCCTATGATCGTGGAATTGTATTAGAGTATATATATATTATTTCAGTATCAATATTACTTCATAATAATCATATATAGTTACTCATTACATCATTATACCCATCCTTGTAAGGTGATGGTGGAAAATAGATTACACCACGGCGTGGAGACGGTATTCCGTACGTACGCACGCGCGGTGATTTCATTTTTTCGTAGGATGGATAGAAGGTGAATTAGGGTTGTTTCATATTTATAATAAAATATCAGTATGTAAGTAATACTGATGTTATTACTTTATCATGAAACAACTAAAGAAGAAGAAGTTGAAGAAGAAAGAAATTGAAAAGATCGGTAATGGATATTACCTCTTCTTTGGAACGCCTCTTTGAATCCTCCACTTAAGGAACTAAGATTGGTCTTTGGAGAAGACCAGGACCTCTAGGATTATTCTAGGGAAGTGGAGAGGATAAAATGGCAGGGTTTGGCCGAGCTTGAGTGCTCAAATTGGTGTGAGGAGGAGGGGGAGGAGGTGCCCTTTTATAAGGGAGGAGAGGGGCACCTTAGGAATATCTCAAAATATTATTTTATATTAAAGTCAAAATCGGTTTATAATGGTTCTAAAGGGTCTTATTTTGAAGCTAAAGTAGGGATTGGTAGAAATCCTATCAACCAATAGGATTTAGACAAGTTTAGGGTATTATTTTAACCTTATCAATTAGATTTAACTCTAAGTTAATTAATTTAACTTTTACCATGTCTTTTTGTTTTCTTTCACTATATGGTTAATACACTTACTATAACATGCCAAACGAACCCCAAATTGTTTATTATTAATATATATATCCTTATCTAAGTCATTTGGCTGAACCTTAGATTTTTAGGAATAAAATAACAATTAATAATATAATATTTGATTTAAAAACTATTTTGTGTCAATTTTGACACTATTTGATATATGATTTTTTTTAAAGTCATAACAGAATTATATGTTCGAACCAAGTTGATTAAATCAACACTAGTATATCATAGTAACCTAGAAAATTAGTTGAATTCATAAAAAGTCTTAAATTACATTTATTTTGGTATTTATATTATCAATTATGTCAATATTTCATTAATAAGATAATTACTGCATCATCTTTGTGTCATAAATAAATTAAATTATTTGATGTCTAAAAATTACAAATAAAATACCATCATGTATTAAATCTTTTTAGATTTCTAATTAATAATTACAATAGAATTTATCTTATGTATAACCCCATATTAAAAATGATTTACTTATTAAACTTTAATTTTAACTACTTTAACCCTTCTTTAAATAAATTAATAATAAATGTCCTAATCTAATCCAAGTTTGCCTAAATGGTCATATTTTATTCCTAAGTTTGTTTTTGGTCGAATTACACTTGTCCAATAGAATTAGGACATGTGTTAGGGTAATATTAATATCATATTTACCCTTAGTTACCCTATTTGCTATTAACCGCGGTAAAAAAAGTAAAAAGTTACTATTCACCAAAAATTATTTTTATCTCATTGAACCACATTTTACTTACTGATATCAACCGTGTCTGTCGGATTTTCGAAATTCCATTCACAGAAGCGGTAAAATTAAGTTTTTTGCAAAATTCAGTTTTTAACCTACCACTTAGTGGTTTCACTATTCATCAAAAATTGAAAGTTTTCAGAAAAATACCAAAATTTCACCCTAGGCTAATTTCGATATTCTGAGTCCAAAAATGAAGTCCATTTTGAAAAATAAAATTTATAAAATTTCAAAAAGTGGTTATTACTATTCATAACGGCTAGTTTTAATAGCATATTGTTGTTTAGTGAAACTCGGTATTGCGTACGACGCAAGCTATCGAGGAAGGTCGCGATTGCGTGTAAAGCAAGCCAAGCAAGTGTTGTGTAGAAAAAGATTCCTTTGATGATTTATATAACATAAAAGTCTCAGGTGTTACAAACCCCTTCCAAAGCCGGGAAGTAAAGCAAACATCACGATCGGAGACGATAGATGATGGAACACCATGAATCCGTACAATATCCTGAACGTAGAGGTGTCCCAAGTTCTCCACTAAGCCCTGCTCTCTGATAGGTAGGAAGTGGGCCGACTTGGTGAGTCGGTCGACAATCACCCAGATGGAGTCGTGTCTTCTGGAAGTACGAGGGAGCCCCGTCACGAAATACATGGATATCCTGTCCCACTTCCACTCTGGGACCTCTAAGGGATGCACCAAGCCTGCCGGTACCTGGTGCTCTGCCTTCACCTGCTGGCAGGTGAGGCATCGTGAAACGAACTCTTCCATAGCCTTCTTCATACTCGGCCACTAGTGTTGTCGTCTGAGATCCTGGTACATCTTTTCTACTCCTGGATGTACCACCAATGGGGAAGTGTGAAACTCCCTCATCACCTCCTCCTGTAATGTAGTTGGTACCATGGTACATCCCCTGAAAAGGATGAAGTGCTCTCCTCCTAAATAAAATCCATCAGGTGCATGTCCTGTGGATATCTATGCACATCGCATCTCACAGTCAACGTCCCCACATTGTGCCTCTCTGACCCGCTGAAGTAGTGGAGGAGTGACTGTGAGTTACTAAAGAAAGGTTGCTCCATCTCTATCCACGAAGGATATCTGCAACACGACTATCTGCTTCGTCGCCTCTCCAAGTAGTTTAATGCCTGATCTTCTACTGAGAGCATCAGCTACTACATTCCCCTTCCCAAGAGTATAGAATATCTCAAAGTGATGGTCTTGGAGGAACTCGAGCCATCTCTGCTATCTCAGGTTCAGGTCCTTCTGCGATAAGATGTACCTGAAACTCTGGTGGTCTGAGTAGACTGTAAAGCACTCACCCATCAGATAGTGCCGCCACATCTTCAAGGCGAAGACCACTGCTGCTAAATCCAGGTCATGGGTAGTGTAGTTCTGCTCATGCTTCCTAAACTATCATGAACCATAAGCAATCACTTCCCGCTCCTACATCAGGACACACCCAAGTCCGGTCCCTGATGCATCGCAGTAAACTACATACCCTACGCCCTCCTCTGGTAGCCTCAAGATGGGTGCACTGGTCAATCTTCGTCTCAGCTCCTGGAAGCTCTGCTGACATCTATCTGACCACACTAAGGGTTTCCCCTTCTTTGTCAAAGATAAAAGTGGTGCTGCAACTCTGGAGAAGTTTGGCACAAATCTCCGATAGTACCCAGCCAAACCTAGGAAACTCCGCACCTCAGTCACACTACTGGGTGGCTTCCAAGAAAGTATTGCCTCGATCTTTGAAAGATCCACTGACTCCCACCTCAGAGATAACGTACCCCAAGAAGTGGACCTCACGAATACAGAACTGACACTTCGAGAGCTTACTATAAAGCTGGTTCTCTTGGAGTGTGTCTAGTACAACCCGAAAGTGGTAGGCGTGCTCCTCCTCAGTAGTCGAGTAAATCAGTATGTCTTCGATAAAGACTACGACAAATCAATCGAGGTAAGGCTGGAAGATCCTATTCATGAGACTCATGAACACCGTTGGACCTTTGGTTACGCCGAAAGGCATAACCAGGAACTCATAGTGGCCATACCGAAACCTGAAGGCTGTCTTCTGCACATCCTTGTCTCAAAATTTGAGCTGATGACAGCCTGACCTGAGATCTATCTTTGTGAACCATCGTGCTCCCTTGAGCTGATCAAAGAGGTCGTCAATCCTCGGAAGTAGATACTTGTTCTTCACGGTCACCTGGTTCAGGTGACGGTAGCCAACACACAGTCGTAATCTCCCATCTGCCTTCTTGGCGAATAAAATTGGAGAAGCCCAGGGTGAAACACGGGGTCAGATGAATCCCTTGCCCTGAAAGTCCTCCACCTGTACCCATAGATCACAAAGCTCAGTGGGTGCCATATGATATGCTGGAGTAGATATCAAGGTTGTCCCAGGGTACAGGTCAATGTATAAGTCTACCTCTCTACGAGGAGGTAGTCCTGAAACATTGTCAGGGAAAACGTCTGCATACTGATCCACCACAATAGGAAAACCCGTACTCTGCACATCAACCGATCTGAGGATGAGACTAGCCAAGTGATGTGTGATCAGCTGTCCTCTCCTCTGCGTAAGTCCATCCTTCACTGCAAAGGCTCCCTTCTCGCCGGTGAAGGTGAACCTGCTCCCATCTGTGTGTACACACCGCACTTTGCGCCTAATACAGTCGATCTGATCATGGACTGTAGATAACCAATCCATGCCCAAGATGAAGTCGTAAGTCCTCGACTCCGCTACAAGAAGATCCCAGCCGAAGATCTTGCCTCCTAGAGTAAGCTCACACTGCCGACATCAGTGTGTAATCATCGAGTCTACTCCCATAGGAGTCTCTAGCCATAAGGATTGAGCCAACGGCTCTGCCAGAATCTCCGAGCTCCAAACAAGGGCAGTGGCAATGAAAGAATGACTCACTCCTGTGTTTATAAGAACTGCAGTAAGAGTGGAGTAGAAACAGATAGTACCTCAAATCATCTCAGGTGTGCCGTGGTCATAAGCCTCCACTGCCTGAAGCTAAGCCTACCTTTGTCCTCCAGCTCCCTGTGGTCAGGGTGGACCTCCTGGTGGTGGTGGTGGTAGAGCCTCAAAATGTCTCCCACCACCCGCTGCTCGGCCATCTCCTATACCTCATCCGCCTGCTCCTTGCAGACCACCATGGTCGAACCCCTACCTTTACCTGGGTGGTCCCTCAACTGTCTACTTCTCCTCTGCATGGAGGGTCAGGCAGTCACGAGCCATGTGTCCCTACCCGCCACATGCATAGCACTGCATGCCTCTCATATGACTGGCTCTGTTGCGTGTGTCCCGCACCTCTGATAACAATTTGTCACGACCCGTCCTCGGAGCTCGTGTCGTGACTACCCCAAGCCCGCCTTCCATAGGCCAGGGGATGGCGACTAGCACCAAAGGCATAAATCTCGTTAATAGGGAAGGAATTTCCTTTATATAATTAAACAAACACAATAGAGTACGCAATCTGAAGTAAACACTAAGTAAATTGTGTACAAAAGTAAGTGCTGGAAAGTAAATGGGCCAGAATACAAACCCAACTGAAAGTAGAGTACAACAGTAAAGAAAGAACAGCTGCAGTAAAGTAAATCAGCAACCACCGCATCGTCCTCCAGCTATCCCACCTGAAGGGTGGGTACATATGGTCTCCTCAGCTCCTCGGGTCCGGTCGTCCGCTCCGTGTACGTCCCGTCAAGTGGTCCACCTCCAAACTAGTATCCTGAGGTCGCCCACCTGATGGCCTAGTCCTCTTAGACCTCTACGACATCAGTCTACTACCAGCTGCAGAAGACTCCGCTATGTGTCGCCCTACGGTAGGCCTCGTTGTTGGCGTAGGCTCAACAAGGAAGCTCTCCACAAGTAAGGCTTGCTCCAGTACTCCTGCCTGCATCGTAATGCTGAGGGAGATTATCAAAACCCTGATCTCGTGCCTCAGTCCCTTCTCGAAGGTCCGGGACCAGAAGAATGGGTCTCGTACCATATCTGTGGAGTAGCACGATAGGTCGGTAAATCTCGCCGAGTACAAGGCTACTGTCATGCTGCCCTGCCGCGGCTGTAAAAACTCCTTGATGCGCACCGCATAGAGGGTGGCTGGAACAAACTCCAAGCGGAAGAGGCTCTCTAAGTCCGTCCAATTCAGTGATGCCTCGTCGTGCACCTGGAGGATCAAGCTCCACCATCTACCTGCTGCTGCGTGCAGGAGACTCGCCACAAGGATCATCATAAGATCTGCTGGTGTCCCTACCAATCTGAAGACCCAGACAACAGCCTCCAGCCAATCCTCAACTGCCTGAGGGTTCGTCTCTCCACGGAACCTGGGTGGACTCTATCGCTGAAACTCGTGCAGCGCACTCAGACGGTGTGCACTCTCAGTTGCTGGGGCTGGTGGCATCGGTGGCTCGGTGGGTAGAGGTACTGTCGGTGCCTCCGCTGTAATGGGGACCTGCACCAAGTCCTCGTTTCTCGGTGGGCTGCCATCTCGTATGTAACTGGGAACCCTAGATGGCTATCATCATGGGGATATCCTGAAAATAAACAGGTGTACCACGGTTAATACAGTATACCTGGTGAGATGACACAAAGTAATCACAAAGAAAACTTTTGAAACACACACGCAATTAATGTTTTCGGGCACTGAGTCAGAAATCAGAAGTCAGGGTCCTGGTGTACAGATACATCGGCCACCGCACCAACACTGGAATCCCTAGACTGATAACCACACTCATTACTCTAAACACTATTTCTTTACAGGAAGAAATTATCAGAGTCCTGAGTTCTGCGGTAGAACTGACTCCTCTGATACCAGTTTGTCATGACCCGTCCTCGGGGCCCGTGCCATGACTACCCCAAGCCCGCCTTCCATAGTCCAGGGGCTAGTGACTAGCACCAAAGGTGTAAATCCCGTTAATAGGGAAGGCATTTCCTTTATATAAGTAAATAAACACAACAGAGTACGCAAGCTGAAGTAAACACTAAGTAAACTGTGTACAAAAGTAGGTGCTGGAAAGTAAATGGGCCAGAATACAAACCCAACTGAAATTACAGTACAACAGTAAAGAAAGAACAGCTACAGTAAAGTAAATCAGCAACCACTGTGTCGTCCTCTGGCTATCCCACCTGAAGGGTGGGTATATATGGTCTCCTCAGCTCCTCGGGTCCGGTCGTTCGCTCCGTGTACGTCCCACCAAGTGGTCCACCTCCAGGTACTATCCCGCTCCACTAGACTCCACCTCGATCAGTGTTTTATGTCGTCTATATCTAACACAATGTAGTGCAGGCATATCCCATGCAAGGGTGAGTATACGATACTCAGTAGGGACCCTGACACTCTCGAAGGTCTCCCAGAATCCACAAAGGATATACCACAAAGGAAAGATATATAACACGAAGTATCAATCAACACTACTTAGGTATATGCCCATACATATACATAAGTCATCAATTCCAATTCAACTCCAACTCAAGATCCCAAGTTCAACCCAGTCCACACAGGAAGCACAACCCAGTCCACATAGAAAAGCACAACCTAGTCCACACAGGAAAGCAAGTCAATCTCATCGATGATAATGACTGAAGGTCAAGACTCAACTCACACAGGTATACTACTCACGAAGAGGGGTGGAGATGATAGATGTAGCCTCTGAATCATCTCCCCTGCCGAACCCACGTAGGATCCAAGTACAGAAGTCGTTGTTGTCGAACCCACGTAGGATCCTAGTATAGTAACCATCGCTGCCGAACCCACATAGGATCCAAGTACTGTCATCCTCGCTGCCGAACCCACGTAGGATCCAAGTACAGTAGTCCTTGCTGCCAAACCCACATAGGATCCTAGTACAATTTTCATCGTCGTCGCAGTCACAGCCATCTCTAGAGTTCTCACACACAGCGTACTCGATTCCGGGATGGTCCGCTCCACGAGTAAAGAGAGGGTTGATACATCAACTATCACGAAGTCCAGAGTTGATGTATGCTGAAGGTCTGCCACATCATAGGGGCTAAACCAAACAAACGTGTCCAAGACACTGAGTACAAGACGACCAAGCCATTTTCCAAAAAGTACATGGCATGTTGGTATGGCTACACATCGTGTCCTCAGACCTCGGGTTCTGCCCGTGTACCCCGGCCCGTGTCAAAGGGATATTCGTGTAAAAGTATGTACACAGCGTGTGGTATGGTTACACGCCATGTCTTCTGTCCCTGGTACTGTTTGTGTACCTTAGCCTGTGTCGAAGGGTCGTTCATGTAAAAGTATGTACACAGTGTGTGGTATAGTTACACGTCGTGTCTTCTGTCCCCAGTATTTTCTGTGTACCCCATCCTGTGTCAAAGGGTTGTTTGTGTAAAAGTATATACACGATGTGTGGTATGGTTACACACCATTTCCAAACTTCTGGGGTCGGCTCCATGTACGCTGGCCATGCCTGGCCGTGTGGTGGAGTACATGCTCGTGTACCCCCCCCCCATGTCCGTGTATTCCCAGAATACATGTTGAGTCATCACAAAGCTGCTTCTGCCATGGTGAAGGAAGTACACGTCGTGCCTCTTGGTTGTGTGTTGCTGTCTGTTTCCGTGTATTTTCCCTTAATACATGCCATGTTTATCGATGTCTCCTATGTCAAACTGTGTGGAGAGTACATGCCGTGTGTCTAGAGTCACATGCCGTGTGTTACTTTTCTAATGTCCGAAACAGAAGCCACAGTATGCTTTTACTACACAGCGTGTGCTTCTGGAGTACACCCCATGTATTCTAGAATTTTTCGGAAACAACGCCTCTGGCTAGCACGCCTCCCAAGGCATCCGTTCTTCGTTATAATGATCTGATTTCTACGAAAACTTCCGCTTCTAGGTCGCCTCGACGCTCTGAGGCCGTTTACGATGTTTTTGGGCCTCCGATCAGCTCCGATAACAATAACTTGATTCACCACTCAAGAATAGTTAAAGGACTCCACTTATTCACAAGAACGGCAGAGGAATCGGACCGTGTTAGTTTGGTCTGGTCCCTCCTGCATTAGTCCAATAACAAGTGGTTTAAGAGGAACGACAACATGGAAGGAAAACCAATATTTCTCAATCCAAAACACACCCCTACCTCGATAAACGATGTCATTTTTCGGCGTCGCAGAAGATGGCGTCGCGGGGTGAGGTTTCGAAGATGGAATTGGCGTACGTCCAAGGAGGGAACGACGTCTCACACTAGCTGTGGAGAGAAGAAGGAAAGGCATGTCGTCTCTCCTTATGGTGATGGAGTTCTTCATAAAAGAGGTGACGTTCTTCGTGGGAGGATGAAGTTCTTCATGGAAGGATTAAGTTCTTCAAATAAAGCTAGAGTTCTCCCAAATCTCCTCCCACAACAATTCTAACCCAAAATAAAATAAGGATTCTTCATACATTATTTTATTTTTCCAAGCATTAAAAATTACAAAATTCAAACACTTAATTCAATTAATTGATTAAGTGTGTGTTGGCATGAATTAAAGTGAGAGAGTGGGGAGAGGAGGAGTTACCCAATTAAATACATGGGGTTTTCCAACATTAAACACAAAGAGTTTAATGGGGGGTTTAAGGGGTTTAGGGAAGATCAAGGGTTTAGGTCATGTGTGGGACCCACCCCACAAAAATATCCTCCCATGGGAGGTTATGTGGGTGTGGGCCCCACCTTCAACTCCCTTTGGGAGAAATTAACCACCAACCATAAAAATAAAATTGTGCCACCAATTTTATTTATTTTAAACTATTTCCCCCAAAAATTAATTCCAAACCCGCTTAAAACACAACTGCGATAAAGGTCCCCTTAAGCAATTACCGGTGCTGTGAACTCATCGGTGCCCTCGGATTTCAATTCCGAGCATCGGTTCAAAAGATAGAAAAACCTGCTCGTTCGTTCAATGAACGTACCCAAGCTAAACTTCAGAAATTGATTCTGGACACATCGGGCCTCGGAATCAGGTGCCGTTAAAAACTATGTACTCGTAAAATCCCAAAGAATTTAAGAAAAAAAATTCCTTAAAATTTACGGGTCTTTACAAAGACTATACATACCTTGGAGTATATGTTTCATTCTTACGTCCTGGATTTTGGTTGTAGTCAGGAGGACCACCTGCCATTGGTGGAGTTTTCATACAAAAAAAATCACTCCACCATTAGAATGGAACCGTTTGAGGCCTTGTACAGGAAACCTTACAGGTCACCTCTATGTTGGAAAAACCTAGGGGAGTCAGCACTCATGGGCCTAGAGTTGGTACAGGCTACCACCGAGAAGGTGCAGATCATTCAGGAGAGGATGAGGACTATGCAGAGCAGGCATATGTCTTATGCCAATAGGAGACAAATACCCTTAGATTTTGAGTAGGGAGACTATGTTTTCCTTCGGGTATTACCCCGAAAAGGATTGCGGAGATTTGGATAGGGTGGCAAGCTATCTCTGAGGTTCATCAGACCTTTTCAGATCCTGAGTAGAGTTGGCAAGGTAGCATACCACTTAGCTATTCCCCTAAAGATACATTAGGTGCACGATGTTTTCCATGTGTCGCAGATGTGGAGATACATGCATGATTCATCACACCTCATCGATTAGAGAAAGCTAGACATTGATGATGGGGAAACGTTTGCGGAGTTCCTGGTAGAGATAGAGGATCGACAGGAGTGGGACCTTCACGGACAGTCAATTCCTATGGTGTGCATTTGGTGGTATCATAGAAACCTCCAGGAGATAACATGGGATTGGGAGGCTCAAATTCATGTTTAGTACCTCCATTTGTTTGTTAAGCCCTTATTTTGACTTTCAGAGATATAAATCCCTAAGGCGGGTAGAATGTAATGTCTTGGAATTTCTATGTTTTTTTTTAAATTATATAGAATTATTTTGAGACCACACACTTAGACGACACATGATTCTAAGTCCTGGTGATCTCAGGACGGAATTTTGAACTTTTTTTAAGGTGCATTCAATAAACGTGCAAGAAGGTTTTTCTAAATTTTGAACCGGTGATCGGATCGAAAATATGAGAGCACCGTTGAACTTAGAACATCAGGATTCACCTAAAAATGACTTAACTTTGGCCAAAAAGGGCCGAACAAAAAAGTTAATTTTTGGACTTTTCGAGAAAAATAATAAAATAACATAAAAAGTTATTTTCTTTATTTTCTCACCAACGAGCAGTGACATGGTGACGCTACAGTGCAGCGACGAGGCAGCGATGAGGCGCATTAATGGAACTCATTAATGACTCGTTAACACGAAGCGTAACAATGATTTAATGATGCAACGTCCTAGCGTAACAGAAACGATGTGACATGTTTTCTTTTTAATAGTTTACATGTTGGTGGAAATGAGGATTAAACTGTGAGGACTCTCTAACGAACCTCTAATAGATTTCCTCCCCAACAAAGAATGAAGAATTCCAGTAGGACGTCATCGACTTCGACATACTACGAAGAATGACGAGCATCGTCGACCTCTCGGACCCTCAAGGACGAAATGTTGCAGCAATGAACATAAATGAGGTAGGGGTTTGAATTATTTAATGTTTTCCTCATTCCTTATTTCTAAACAACAAATGTGAATTAATCTGATAACAGATTAATCTGCGGATTGTGAATTCTTACGGGAGGGTGTTGTTCTTGGGTTTTCTATTTGGGGTTAATTTCACTGTTGATAGAATTGTAATCTCGATCCTACCCTACTTTAAACCTATAACGCAGAGGGCGTAGGTCGATACAAACAAGGCCCAACCCCCCTTTTCCTTGTGCATTCTTGGTGGAAAAATTCTTCAAACGGTGGTAAGGAAAGTTTGAGGCCATATTTTCCATAGGCGTTTATATTAAAACTATATAAATGTAAGATCATGAGAAGAAAGGTTTGGATTCATTAATCCATGTATCATTTATATGGGAAAACATACTTTGGATAATGAATAAATTAAGAAGCAAAAAAGATGTGTTACTTTAAGTGTTTAATCAAAAAGTATTAGACGATAGACTCTTTTGATGCCTACACTGCAAAAGTAAAACTCTACAATCTAATCACATAAAATATATTTTTAATTTTTTCATTACTTAATTATTTTTGTTTTTTTAGGGAGAATTGGATGCTAATCACATTCAATCTAAACACCCTAAATATTTATTTTTTGGATCCAATACATGGATATCCAACCAAATAACCACACATGATGTGTATTGTGAATTTGTAATACACCCCAATCAACAATTTATAGATAAAATTCAAAATATATGTTTCAGTTTGTGTTTTAACAAGAATTTTTTTATGATAGGGCGATCACTAAATATAGGCTAAATCATGGAATTAAGTCAGTGTCTGAAGAGATAAATCCTATGGATTACTACAATTAGAAACAAATTAAGGTATATATAGAAATATTTAACCATAAAAAAAATTCAGAACAATTTACTTATTTTGTTCAATGTTTCTACAATGTCTGAAACTAGATAATGGCATCGATTATGGATATTTTGTTTACAAATTTATGATAGAGGTCATTAAGTAAGAAAATACCAGCATCCCTCAATAGCTAGTTTTTGAAGGTAATTAAAATTTCATTAAATATGTTTCATAATAATTTATTTTTTCATATTTTCTCAATACTATCAAGATTTATGACAAACTAGATACTCAAAAGAAGAAATAAATTTGTTTAGAGATGAGTGGGCAATGTACTTTTTTTTCAGAATATATGCTGACAACAAATTTAGGTGATTAACTACTATGATTGTGATCTAGTATGAGTTATGACCTTAAAAATATATTTGGGGTGTAAATCATTAGTGTCATAATTCTTATATATTATTTTTTATCTTTTTCTTAAGGATAATTATAATGGAGGAAATAAATTTGTTTAGAATCGTTGACCTGCAAACAATAAAATTATTGGGAAATGGTGGAGGCAGAAGCAGAGGTAGAGGCGGAGGCAGAGATAGATGCATAGGCAGTGTCAAAGTCAAAGATTGAGGTAGAGGAGGAGGTAGAGGTGGAGACCGAGGCAGAGATAGAGGTAAAGGAGGAGATGAATTTTTGGCTTACAAACAATAAAATTGTTGGGAAATAAAGTAGAATTAGGATCATACCAATATTGTGTTTGAGAAAAATTGTTGAAAAGTGAACACAACACTTGTCAATTAAGATAAGAGTCATTGTGCAAGTATTTCAAGTGGCTTATTGAATGATTTGTTTCACCACTTGTTTAAGTGGTTTTATATAGGGTAGTAATCCACCTGTAAGATCATTCTGTGTTGGAAGCTTCAATTTCTTCACTAGTGTTATTGAAGCAACATCTCTACAACTCCCAATTATAAAAACATGTATATAATACAACTTAAATGTTAGAATAAATATTTTTAGAATAAACCACCTAAGTCGGCAGGTGTATGTGAGAACTATTAGAGTAAAACCAACATTGATATATCATGGTCATAGAGGAGGGTTGTTGTCAAAGTGTATGTTATGAGTTTAAAATTTACATTTTAATACAAAAAAAGTGTCACTCACTAAAAATTAAGCAAGCACACTCAGATTGTATTTATAATTTAGGATAATGATTCATAATTCATTTTTAACTTGTATGAATTAGTATCATGTCAAACCCACACACGATGTGACCTGTATGACTCAGAGTACATGTTTCCAGTTTAAAATGACATTTTAGTAAAAAACACAATTGGCGTACTCAAAATCAAGTAAATGCATTCATATTATTCTGATACTTTATTAAAAGGATCCATAAATTATTTTTGATGTGTATGAATTATCCACACCTCAATTTGATGCATGGTGTGACTGGTATGACTCCAAGTGCATTTTTTATTCAAAATTGACATTAATTTTAGTAAAAAAACAACTGACATACTCAAAACAAAGAAAACACATTCATATTGTTTCGATACTTTAGGAAAACAATCCATAAGTCAATTTTTATGTTTAGGAATCAACCACACCTTAATACAACTCATGATGTGACCGGTATGACCCAAAGTGTCCGTTATTAGTTTAAAATTGACATTTTAATACAAAAAAGTGCCACTCATTGAAAAATGAGAAAACATGATTGGATTGTATTGATACTTTATGAAAAATATTCATAATTCATTTTTTATTTATAGGAATAAATCTCATTTCAAACCCACACATAATGCAACATGTATGACTAAAAGTGCATGTTTCCAATTTAAAATGACATTTTAGTAAAAAACACAAGTGGCATACTCAATACTAAGGAAACACTTTCAGATTGTTTTATAATTTAGGAAAATAATCCATAAGTCATTTTAGATGTGTAAGAATTAGTTTCACCTCAATTTGATGCATGGTGTGACCGGTATGACTCAAAGTGTGTCTTTTTATTCAAAATTGACATTAATTTTAGTGAAAAAAATAATTGACATGCTCAAAACTGAGAAAAAGCATTCATATTATTTTGGTAATTTAAAAAATGATCTATAAGTAATTTTTGACATGTAGGAATCAACCTCACCTCAATCAGATACATGATATACCCAGTATGATTCAAAGTGTCTGTTATTAGTTTAAAATTGGCATTTTAATACAAAAAAATTATTACTCACTAAAAAATAAGCAAACATACTCAGATTGTCTTAACAATTTAGGAAAAAAATTCATAATTCATTTTTTATGTGTATTAATTATTCTTGTTTCAAATCCATACATGATGTAACCCATATGACTAAAAGTGCATGTTTCTAATTTAAAATGAAATTTTAGTAAAAAACACAAGTGGAGTACTCAAAACTGAGAAAACACATTAATATTGTTTTTATATTTTAATAAAATGATACATAAGTCATTTGAGATGTTTATTAATCATTTTCACCTCAATCTGACACATGGTGTGACCGATATGACTCCAAGTGCATCTTTTTATTCAAAATTGACATTAATTTCATTGAAAAAAACAACTACCATACTCAAAACTAAGAAAACACACACATATTGTTTTATTAATTTAGGAAAATTATACATAGGTAAATTTCTACTTGTATTAATTATCCTCACCTCAATCTAATACACGATGTGCTCGGTATGACTCAAAGTATCTTTTATCTATTTAAAATTGACATTTTAATACAAAAAAGTGCCACTCATTGAAAACTGAGAAAATACGCTCAGATTTTCTTGATAATTTCATAAAACAATTCATAATTTATTTGTGACATTTAGGAATCAATCTCAAGTCAATCTCACACACGATGCAACCTGTATGACTCAAAGCACATGTTTCTAGTTTAAAATGATATTTTAGTAAAAAACATAAGTGGCATACTCAAAACTAAGGAAACACATTTTTATTGTTTTTATACTTTAGAAAAAAGATCCATAAGTCATTTGGTATGTGTAGGAATCATCCTCACATCAATCTGATGCACAGTGTGACCGGTATGACTCCAAGTGTGTCTTTTTATTTAAAATTGACACTAATTTTAGTAAAAAAAACAATTGACATACTCAAAATTGAGAAAACGCATTCAAATTGTTTTAGTAATTTGGGAAAATGATTCATAAGTCATTTTTTGACTTGTAGAAATCATCTTCACCACAATATGACTCACATTCTGACCGGTATGACTCAAAGTGTCTATTATCATTTAAAAATTGATATTTTAATACAAAAAAGTGTCACTCACTGAAAACTGAGCAAACACGCTCATATTTTCTTGATAATTTAGGATAATGATTCATAATTCATTTGTTATGTGAATTAATCAATCTCATGTCAAACCCACACATGATAGAACCTATATGACTCAAAGTGTATGTTTCTAGTTTAAAATGATGTTTTAGTAAAAAACACAAGTGGTGTACTCAAAATCAAGGGAACACATTCATATTTTTTTTGATACTTTAGGAAAAATATACATAAGTCATTTGGAATGTGTAGGAATCATACTAACCTCAATATGATGCATGGTGTAACCGATATAACTCCAAGTTCATCTTTTTATTCAAAATTGACATTAATTTTAATAAAAAACATCTAACATACTCAAAACTGATCAAACACATTCAGATTGTTTTGGAACTTTAGTAAACCAATTCATAAGTCATTTTTGATATGTAAAAATCAATCACACCTCAATCTAACTCACAGTGTGACCGGTATGACTCCAAGTGTGCTTTTTATTCAAAACTGACATTAATTTTAGTAAGAAAAATAACTAACATACTCTATAATGGTGTTTTTCCTTCTTGTATTCATGTTGGTAATTTTATTTCATTTAAATTATGTATTTTTATATAGTTTTTCTAATTTTTTCTGTTGTTTCTAGTGATGTGGTGTGTTGTTACAACACACTGCATGCCCTATTTCTAATGTTGTGGTGTGTTGTAGCATCACACTACAATATTCCCTATTATCAGTGCTACTAAATGCACTGATAAAGGAGTCTTTTATCATTTCTTCCAAAAGTTATGATAAAGCGTACCTTTATCAGTGCTTATAAAAGTGATGATAAAGTACCCCTTTATCAGTTCTTGTAAAAGCTATGATAAATGCTGTCTTTTATCAATGCTTCTAAAAGCACTGATAAAAGTTTGATTTATTAGTGATTTTTTTACACTGATAAAACACCCCTTTATCATATCTTTTCTGATGCTAATAAAATTCTTGGCCTTTTAACCATGATGTGGTAGTCAGTGCTTTTTTAGCACTGATAAAGGCATATTCTATCACTGTTAAAGGCTTATTTTGTAGTAGTATAAGGAGTTACATGCTAGGTATGATAATTGATTTAATTTTCTTCTACCTTGACTTTGAATTGTATAACGTTATGATCTTGAATTTAATATTTAATTATGATTTATATATATTAGGTGTTAAAAATATGATGTAATTGAGGTATCTCTTGATTAAAGTATCCTTGGGTAAAGGGACTTTGAGTTGGACTACTCACTAGGCGGGAGGCTTATGCCTTTTATATAAAATTAGGGTTGGCTATCTATCACTCCAAGAATAATATTTTTGGGAATTATTGGTTTCATATGATTCTAATCCTTTACATGAAAAGGGTTTCATGTACCTTATGCATGGGATGTATTTAGATATGCATAAATATAGTTGGATTTTAGTTTGGGTTAATAACATAAGCTATGATTTGTGTAAAGAGTTACACATCAATATGGTTTGAACATTTCAATTTAGTGGTAGGAATAATAATCCAAACTAAATCATTAGAAGTATGAATACATGTAAAGTTATTACATGATATAATATGGTGAGATTAAATCCCCTTTAAAAATACCAAGTTTTAGATTTCATTCAAAGAGAACACTCATCAAGACCTCAATCATTCAATCAGGTAGGTTCTGCCAATATAGGGTACCTATGTTTTATCTTATGTAATTAAAGAATGTAATGAGGTGACCTTAAGAGTTAGGTGCTTAATTTTTGGTGTTTTCTCTAAGTTACACTTAACTTGGAAACCTTAAGAGTTTCTATACTAGAGGAATGATATTGAGTTTATCTATATGATGGATTGGATAAAGAGTTATCTGTTCAACCATCCAAGAGTCATATATGATATGATTGGGGTGATTACCTACCTAGATAACTAAGTGGTGAGAGGAATTCTAACACTACTACAAATCGAGACTTTAACGTCACTAGTAAAAGGATTTTATTAGTGATTTAAAAGAGCTGATATTGTGAGCAATGTTAAAAGTCAACCTTTATCAGTGTTAAACAAAGCATTGATAAAGGTTTCCTTTATCGACACTTTTTTTAGAACTATTAAAGGTTGCCTTTAACATCACTTTTTTAGCACTGTTAAAGGATATCTTTAACAGCACTAAAAAATCATTGATAAAACCACCCTTTATCACCTTTTTTAGTGCAGTTAAAAAAATTGAGAAAAAAATTATTGTTTTTCACACAACCCCAACACCTCCCTTTATCAATTCTTACACCCCCCCCCAGTGATTTTTACTCCTAGACTACCATCACACCCCCTTCCTCATCACTAGGAGGCTCCCCCAAATACCTATGTGTTCCTGGATTTGATCCTAGGACCTTCCTTATGCGACTGGATGCTCTTTACCACTCTATCATGCATGTTTTGTTTTCTATTTTATGACATTTCTATTTATTTACATATATTTATAAGTGTTTGATATATGTATACAAGATTATATTTATTTAAATAAATTATATATTAATATTCATTTATATATATTAGAATGCGAATGTGTGTGTGTTTATCAATAGACACACATATGTATATATAAACATTATATATACATATTAATGCATTTTTATAATGTAAATTAAATGGATAATTTTTTACTTTAAATAAAATTAATAATAAATATTTATTTCCATTTGGTTTATAAATTTAAAAATATATTTTTATTTAAATGTGTTTAAATATGTATTTATACAATTGATTTATCATAAATACATATAAGAAAATATGTATATATTTAATTATAAATAAAACTACATTATGAAAAATGATAAAAATTAAGAACCATGATATCAATATGAATGTAATCTCTAGGAATAAATTCAGTCACCATCAAAAAAGGACAATAAGACCCCCTTAAATGAGGTTGAAATTCCATCAAATGTTAAAAAATTAGGATACCTCGACTAAAAACTCAGTTTTAGAGGCCTTCTAGGATTTTTTTGCCTAAATAAACATGATGAGGGGGTTCCCCAACCACTACAACATATATATCTTTGTAGGATTAAATTTTAAATGTGGTAGAGCCTAAATGGACACTCGAATCAAAAGTTATGGTCATTTGAAGTTCAAGTCATGTTTTCAACTTATATTAGACTCTTCATTAATTCATTTAATTTTTATGTCATCTAATTGTTATTAAATTACTATTACTTGATAATTATTATCAAATTATTAATTAATATTATTTTTTAATTATTTTATAAGTTACTTTTACTAAATATCTTATATATTAAATGTAAAAGCATATTTAGCTTTACCTAAATCATATTTTAAAAAATATATTATATTTATATCAATATAAATATAACTATATATTAATATAATTTTTTTAATGAATAGTAATTTTTTTATTAAATGTATCATTTATCATCATTTGAAAAAAGCATTAATAAAGGGAAGCCTTTATCAGTGCTAGTAAAAAAGCACCGATAAATCCCCCTATCAGTGCTTTTTTACTAGTACTAATAAAATTCCCCTTTTATCAGTGATTTTTTGTTAGTAATGGTAAAGGTAACCACTTTATCAGTGCTTTTTTATTAACACTGAAAAAGGGGGCCTTTATTAGTACTGATAACGACCCCCCATTATCATCACTTTTTTAGAGCTAATAAAGGCCCCCTTTATCAGCACTTTTAGCACGAATTATTAAAGGTTGAATATATAGTAGTGTAAATAAAATTCATTTCTTAGTGAAATATGGATCTTTTACTACTAATGGATATGATGAATTTAAAAAGGGTTCATTATTTAATTGGGGGGAAATTTAATAAAAGTCACTATTAAATGAATGTAAAACATAATACTCATCTAATAAAAGTTTCTGTTGTAAATAAATAACATCATCATTATCAACATGAGTTTGAGATAAATCATTGAAAATAAATATTTTCATATAAATAACTTCCTAGACCAATTTACAATATTTAATCATCATTATTAAATAAGAAGTAAAATTTAATTTGTTAGAGCAACACCTTCATGAGTAACCTAAAGTTTAAGTTGTTCAGCAAGGTAATCCAAATGCTTGTGAGAAACATGAAATAATTCACTTATGGTTTCAAAGACATTAAATTCAATATGACCAATTGAGTATTATTTTGGTTAAGGAATTCATTCAGGAATTATAATTGAAAATTTCCCGATAATGTGAATGAGTTCAAGAAATATCGACCCTATTTTCTCAAAGTATTGAGGATAAATAAACTAGGCATGATATGTCTAGTTTTTTTTTATTATATTGATAATAAAATTGGGTATAAATTTAATCTTGAAGAATAATATTGGATTTGTACAATAGTTAGCCTTGGTCATTGAAACCTAGAGTTATCAAGAATGGAAGGTAATGTTCCATATGAGATGGAATTATTTGATATACTAGAAGGATTTTGAGAAACTCCATGGAATATCCATTGTTGTGTACTAGTGGTATAGAAATAAATTCTTCAATTTTAAATGGTATAAGATACTAAATTCATACTTTACAAATGTTGTAAGTATACATGAGTTAAAAATCAAGTTAATGATTGATGAATCTTGTAGTTTTCATTCAAGTAATGGAGAAAAGAGTTTCCACATCAAAGACTTGAATGAAAAGGAATATATTATGCTCATATGGTTCTAAAAAGGATATATATTTTCATCTTATTTATCTTATATTGTTTGAGAAGTTTTTTGTTAACAAGGATTTGTTATGAAAAATATGAGATGATGGATTTAATACACATGGTTTATGATTCATCATATTTTATAACATACTTTAGGAGAAGATAATGGATAAAAGTGTTTTATATAAGATAAAGTGTTTACCCATATTTTTGTCAAAATACGAGGGATATGATCCTGCCATCCCTCAATGACATACTTTAAAGAATAAAATATTGTTTTTAGTACACTGCTCTAAAAACATATAATACCATAAATGATACATATATAATTTTTTATTGGTCAAATACTGTAATGACTCATGTCATTATGGGTTGTGAATTCTTGAGGGAATTTTAATTTTTGGTATGGTGGGAGGTTTGTTTTAAAAACCAAGACTCTATTTGGGATTTTGAGTATTTATATGTTATTAAATGGTGTTTCTGGGTGTGGTTTGAGGCTCGATGAAGGCCTTGGTTGCTCAGGTGAAAGTTGTAGGAGGTTTGGGGAAAGAAACAATTGAAAATTCAGCTACTAGAACTATTCACGATGTGACCCATAAGGGTCATGTTGTGAATGGGTATGATAGAGGGGTGAAACCCCCTGCCTCAAACAATTTACGGTATGAATTCACAGTGTGATCCCACTAGCCATGTTGTGAATCATGCCCAAGTGTATTTTTTTAGGTGGGTAACTTATGGATTTTCATAGTCAGGGGCCTTCAATCATTGGGGGTTTGGGTCATTAGGAGAGGCCATTACATGATTATTTCTCCCTCCCTTCATTCCCCCACCATCCTCCTTGAGATGGAATTATTCTGAGTTCATTCCAGTAGTGATATCAAGTATATTCATCTATATTTTACTTTATCATTCCTTCCATTTTTGGTCCTCTAATTTCGGACCATTTTTGTTTAGCATTTCTTGATGATTTTCATTGAATAATGGTGGAATTATTCTTGATTGATGGGGATTTTTCTTAGCTTGAATAGAGGGAATCTCAAGAAGATGTTTACATGCCTTCACACATTGTTTTGGTGAAGATAAATCACTTTATGTTTTTTCATATTATTTTTGAATTAAATT
Source organism: Viscum album (assembly GCA_963277665.1). Lineage (NCBI taxonomy): Eukaryota > Viridiplantae > Streptophyta > Magnoliopsida > Santalales > Viscaceae > Viscum > Viscum album. Next base: position 649,126,782 of record OY728137.1, on the reverse strand, counting down.
AAATTATTTAGTGATAAAATGGGATTTTATCCAAGATGGTGTAGGGGATATTCCATAAACCTTGTGTGGGAAGTTGGTTGCAGTTTTGGTGTGACAAGAATTCCCAATGAGTATTTTGTCTATTATTCCTATTTTGAATTTATTTAAATAATTAATTATACATTGTTATAATTAAATATTTATGATGTATGGTATGAGATAGGTTCCTAGGAGCATAGATTAGGATTGATGGGCTTGGAAAATGCTCAACGAAGCTTGATGAGGGGTTAACTCCATGTTCTAAGTAGGTGGCCCCTATGATACAATTTCATATGTATGTCTATTTATGAGCATGCATGACTAAATAATTTCATGGGTTTAGGATAGATATTTAAGTACCATGGGTGCCCTAGGTAGATGACATAGGATGGTGTTGGGCCTCCTATGCATGGAATAAGTGCTATTTATCACTTTGGTGAATTGGAATCACTTGAAAACTGTGTATCCAAGGGGAGAGGACTTTGGTTAAACTAGAGAGGGACCTCTATGAGGTATTAGGATGTGAGATAATATGTGAGACAACCTAGGTTGAGTCTTAGGGCTAGTGAGTAGGCATAAGGGGCTTGGGGTCGGGTGTTGATGGGAGAGGAGACCGAATATCTCACGAATTATGAGGATCTACCTCTTAAGGATAGAGATGATTCTTAGAGTGTGATGAAGTGTACCAACCCCAACCCAAATTTCCCAGAGTTAGTGGTAGTTTTATTATAATGGAATAAATAGAAGTGATCACATCACTAAGGATTGATAAGTTTATTAGTCTTGAAGAACTAGATACATACATGGTTCCCTTATTACATTGGAAAATAAATATAGAACATAACAAAAGAAAATAAATTTCATCTTCTCAATTATTCAAATATTTCATATTCACAACCTGGGAAAGGAAAACAAATAAAAGGGAAATATAAAATTCTCAATAAGGGTTATGTGAAACTATAATAAGTGAAGAAAATTCAATAATACACAATCATTATGGAAAGGTAAATAATCTGAAAAACACATTCCATCAATACACTTAGAATGAAAATGCAACCATAGGTTTTGTCATAGTGAAAACATCATGGAAATAAATAACTGAATACTGAATGAAGAAAATTATTATTTATTAGATGTCATGTATCTAGAGAATAAACCATTATACTGTCAATATGGTTTAAGTTTGTGGGTAAAAACCCATATGATTCTATTTGGAAACAAACACAAAGGGTTTGTCGCCAACTATTTTGTATCACGCGATTCGTCGATGCATCGAGAGGATATCTATAGCCAAGACCCACCCTTTACTACAAGTCCAAAACATTCTTCATACATAAATTTAATTTAACAACATTCAAAGAAAACATTGTATGTAAAAATGGTATACAATTAAGACAATAATCATATCCATGATATAAGAAATATGGATATTTAATGAAATCTTCAATGAATGGTGATCATAAATAAAATGGGAGTATACATACACCACAAAAAAAAGGAATAATTTGTGAATAAAGCATATATCATGATAACTTATGTCCAACTGAAATGAAAACATGTAAAAAGTGTGTTTAAGAAATTTATAAAAGAGCCTCTTTAGTTAAGGAAAAAGATCTAAGGGTATTTTAAAAGGGAAAAGGCATAATTGTTTGTATAAAAACAAAAATGAAAAAAGATAGTTTTTCATGGTAAAATGAGGTATTTTATAAAAATAATGTTGCCTTAAAACATATTATGGAGCTCACTTGAAAATGGATAAGAAACTGGGAAGTTATCTTAAATCGGGTTTGCTTATCAGGAAGAATTGAGAAGAGAACCTTATAAAACATGAATTTTCCCATAAAAGGAAGAAGAATTGATCTAGGAAAATGTATTTGTAACATAAAAAAGGGATTTATTAGGATTAAATAATAATAATTAAGAATTAAATTTGGGTAAATATAGAGAAAGCGTAACCTGGATGAAAAATGGAGGTTCGAGGAGAATCTCTTACCTTATGTATGAAAGTATTATGCACTTGTACTTAATGTCCTGGATAATAAAATTAGATTCATTAATAATTTAATGAAGAACATATTAAACATTTTTTTGATTTATTAAAATTTTATCAAGTTTATTTAGGGATTTTTTGATGAGTTATAAGATTCATTCTCGTTGTTCGGGAGTGTTTGTTTCCTTGGTTTTCATGATTGGTTCACTTGTATACATGTATGGATGTTAATATAAAAATGAGATTAATTCTACATAATTGAAATTATATGTTATTAATGAACTTATAAAATATTAAATGGTCTTATATATTATTTTTTTCAAGTATGAGGGTGATTCATTAGATGAAATGTTAATGATGAACATTAGTTTATTTTGGTGAATTTTCAATTATCACGAACTAGTTTTGTTTTATTAATTAATATTATGTATATATACTGGTTATAGAACATTATATAAATTATAATATGTATAATAAAATATTATTTAACCATAATAATGGTTTTATTACCTGCCTTGAAGGAGGTAATGTAAAATCAAAACACAACGTCCATGATGGCGGTAAATTGGCACATCACGAACGATATTTTCATTTTTAGAATAAAAGGGAGAGGAGAAGGGGTATGATGATGAATTTTATATTAAAATAATAAAATTAAAGTATATATAAGATATTTTGGTTATCATACATGTTTTATGGATGAGTTGAGGTAAGGATAAGAAAGAAATGAAATTGAAAGAAATTGAAAGAGAAGGATTAAGGGCATTACCTCTAGAATTCTTCTCCTTGAGAACTTTCATAAGGGACTTGGGTTTGGTATTTTATTAAGAACAATGGATTTTAGATGTGGTGGAGAGACTTGGGAAGAATACTAGGTAGAAATTATACAAGCTTCAAGGCTTTTGAGGTGTGAGGAGAAGAGGAGGGGTGGTATTTATAGTGGAGGAGAGGAGTGTTTTTTGATTATTTTATTCATTAGTTATTATTTTTCCTCAAGACTATGAATAGTTTGATAATTATCACTAAATATATTAAAATAATGAAGGGGTTATATATTATGGTTATTATATCATCAATGACTCAAATAATGTTGTATTTAACTTATAATGTATATATATCATAAATTACTGTATTTTACTATTCATTAAAAATTCAAGTATTTTAGAAAAATACAAAAAATTCACTCTAACCATTTTTCGACATGTAGAATTCAAAAATTAACTCCATTTTATGAAAATAATTTTCTAAATATGATAAATTTAATTTTTAATTAAAATTATCATTTACTTGGAAAATACTAATTTTAAAATTGTAACTGATTTTGTAACACTTTAAAAAATTAATTAAAGTCTCATAAAATTATATTATAATCATAAGACAGCAAAATATTAATTTATGAATACATTTTATGAAAATAAATTTTATTTTAAATCATTATATTAATTTTAAAATGGTAAATAAATATTTATGTTTTATAAAAATATCAACACTTAATTAATAATTTCTAAAAAAATTATTTACTTTTACTATGATATAATTATATCATATTACCATTTATAATATTCATAAATTTTATTTATACTTTCATAGGTAAGTTTACTATTCTATTAGACAAATTACTATTCCTAAGGGTCACATTACTATTCCAAAGGTCAAGTTATTATTTCATTGATACGTGTTCCTTAATTTCTATAAAAATCATATTATTTCATTCATTATTCATTTATAAAGTTTGTTTTGTGTTATCTATGTGATTTTATATGATTTATATTATATAAAATAATTTTGTATGCAATGTAAGCTATCAAATTAATTGAATTTATTTAAGAGGATACATGCCATAAAATCTTGGGGTGTTATATTCTTCCCTCCTTCAAAAATTTCATCCTCAGATTTTTTCATGAATATTGCCCTCTAAACAGGTGTGGGTGGTTATTCTTCATAACATATTCAGGTTCCCACATCGCTTCTTCCATTTTATGGTTTCTCTAAAGAACCTTTAACAGTCGAGTTGTCTGATTTCTCAATACTTGTTCTCTTGTGTCAAGAATCTCAATAGTCTCTTTGTAGTAAGACAAATCAGGTTCCAGTTCTATTTCTTCATAGGTGAGTAAATGTGTTGGGTATGGCATTAACTTCTTTAAAAATGATATGTGGAACACATCATGATATTTGGAGAGACTTGGTGGCATTACTAATTGGTAAGTTACAACTCTAATTATTTCCAAAATTTGAAATGGTCCAATGTACGTGTGGCTCAGTTTCCCTTTCTTACCAAAAATTAAGACACCCTTCTATGGAGATACTTTCAAAACGACAAGATCTCTCACTCGAAATTACAAATCCTTTATCCAGTTGTCAGTATAAATATTTTGACTACTTTGAGATGCTTTAATATGATCTTGAATAGTATTTACCTTTTTCATTGTATCTTCAATAAGTTTTGGGCCTATAAGTTTCCTCTCACTAACTTCGTCCCAAAAAGTTGGAGTTCAAAATCACTTTCCATATAATACTTCATATGGAGTCATCTTAGTATTAGAATGGAAACTATTATTGTAGGAAAATTAAACCAAAGGTAAATACTGATCTCACATACCTTGAAAGTCAAATGAGAATGATCTAAATATGTCTTCCAATGTTTGAATAGTCCTTTTAGATTTCCCATCAGTTTGAGGGTGATAAGCAATACTCAAATGAAGTTCAGTATCCAAAGCCTTCTGAAGACTCTTCCAGAATTTTTATGTAAATCAGGGATCTCGATCGTACACAATTGATATAGGTGCATCATGAAGTCTTAAAACTTCATTAATATAGATTTTTTCTAGGTTATCAAGAGTTAAATCTTCATTTATAACAATAAAATGTGTTGTTTTTGTAATAATATCAACAATAAACCATATTTAATCATTCCTTCTAGGTGTCCTTGGTAGTCCTATGAAAAATTCCATTGGAATTTCATCCCATTTCCACGTAGGAATAGGTATAGGTTGAATAAATTCTCTAGGATGTTTTCTCTCATCCTTCACTTGTTGACAAACTAGACATCTTGAAACATAGTCATCAATTTTCCTCTTCATATTATCCCACCAAAAATGTTCTTTTGGATATCTATAAATCTTGGTACCTACCAAGTTTTATAGAGAAATTTGAGCTATTATCATCATCTAATAGTTCCTTTTTTATCTCAAGTATTGATACCTCTTTCCAAATTTCAGTATTTCATCCTCATACACAAAGTATGTTAATCTTTCATACTTAAGGGATTTAATTTTCTTTTGAAAATCATCATCATCATATTGAGTGCTTTTTATCTTCTCCAGTAAAGATGGTTTAGAAATCATTTGAAAAATGAGTGATGTTTCCCTTTCCTCAACAATTCCCATATCCATATTTACTAAAACCATGAATATAGGATCTTTCTCAATCCTCATTTGGGTAATAAGTCCATGATATTTCCCGATTAATGCATATGCTACCTTATTTTCTTTTCCTAGATGGTTGTGTATTGAGAAATCATAATCTTTGAGTAATTATAGCCATCACCTTTGCCTCATGTGTGAGTTATTTATATGTAAAGATGTATTTCAAACTCTTGTAATCTGTATATATCTCACATTTTCACCATAGAGATAGTGTCTTCATATCTTCAAAGTAAAGATTACAACTGCTAACTTAAGATCATGAGTTGGATAATTTTTTTCATGAGTCTTTAATTTCCTTAATGCATATGTAAAAACTTTATCATTTTTTATAAGGAAACAACCCATTCCATTCTTTGATGCATCACTACAAATCATAAACCCATCATTTTTTGATGGTATAGTCAAAATTAAAGCACTGAATAATATTCTATTCAGTTATTCAAAGAATTCTTCACATTATTTTATCCATATGAACTTAACCCCTTTTCTTATGATCTTGGTTAACAGGTTATCCAATCTGGAAAAATTATGGACAAAACACTGATAGTAACCTATTAAACCAATGAAACTACATACCTCAATTATGTTTGTTGGCGTAGGCTATTCTTGGATTGTCTTTGTCTTCACAGGATCAACTAAGATTTTATACTTAGAGATAATATGTCCAAGAAAAGAAATTTCCTAAATCCAGAATTCACACTTTCTAAATTTCCCATATAACTCTTTTTGTTTAAGATTATTCATAACAATCCTCAAGTGGTTCTCATGATCCTTATTGCTTTTGGAGTACACCAAGATATCATTAATAAATACCACAACAAAATTATCAAGATATTCCTTGAATACTCTATTCATTAGATCCATGAAAACAAGGGGTGCATTAGTTGGTCTAAATAACATTATTTTGAACTCTTAATGTCCATACCTTATTTGAAAATATGTCTTCAGAATATCTTCCTTCTTTACTCACAACTGATGATACCCAGAACAAAGGTAAATCTTTAAGAAATATTGTAGTCTGTGAGGTTGATCAAATAAATCATCAATGAGAGGAAGATGATACTTTTTCTTTATTTCAATAGCATTGATTTCTTTATAGACAATGCATAGCATCAAGGATCTATCTTTCTTATTAACAAAGAGAACAGGGGCTCCCCATGGAGAAACGCTAGGGTGAATAAATCCCTTATTACTCAAATCCTATATTTATTTATTTAGATCCATTAATTCCATAGTTTATATTTTATAATGGGTCTTTGATACTTGTATTACATTAGGGATTATATCAATGGTAAATTCAACTTCATGATCTGGGGGTGCCCAGATAATTCCTCAGAAAATACATCAATGTATTTCCATACAATTGGTACATCTTAAATTTGAAGATTAATTTCCTCATACCTAGATGATGTGTGCTCTTCCTCCCCAAGAATTTCATTCAATATATCTATTGAGGGTGGATATAGATAAGAATCAGATGATGAAGTTTCTACTCTAAAGATAAGGAATTATATATCTTCCTCACAAATCATAATTTCCTTCTTACAATAAATTCTTTCATAATATTTTGAAATTCAGTCCATACTGAGGATTATATCAAATTAAATCATAGGTATTATGATAGTTTTAGCTACTAAATCATGTTTATGTGTCATAAAGGGGACTTACCGACACATTTTTGGTGCAATGAGACTTCCCTTAAGAGTTTTGACTAATAACTCCCTTATCAAATCAAAAGAGAAGTGTCTAATTTTTTTGAAAAACTAGGTAGATATAAAAGAGTGTGATGATACAAAATCAAATAAATCATTGGATAGATTTGAAGATAGGATTAATGTACCTTCCACCACAACATTAGGTACTTTTAATTTAGCTACAATGATCACATAATCTTGGTCATCTTCCCTTGGCATCTTTGGTAGTAGATTCCCCTTGATTCTTGGGAAATTTATTTGAATAATGACCCATTTAATTATAATTTAATCATTAAAAATCATTGATTTGTTTCTTCCCCTTGTAATTATTAGATCTATAACCCTTTTCTCCACACTTATAGAAAACTCTCATGTCTTTCAAGCATTTACCAGGATGATTCTTTCCACAATTTTCACATAATGGAAATTACTTCATTCCCCCCTTATTATTTGACACTTCACATTTTCCATGGTTATTAGAAGACATCTTCTTCTATTGATTTCCCTTGAACATATAAGATCTAGAAAATTCCTTCTCCATTTTTATGGAACTTAATATTATTTCATTATATGATGAAAATGTTTGAGAAGCTGGTTCCCTTTAGATACTTGGCTTAAGAACTTCAAATAAATGATCAATCTTGTCTTCTGAATCATGTATGTAATCTATAGCATACCCAGCCAGTCTTACGAAGGTTTCCTTATACTCTGCAATACTCTCTTCTTCCCTTTGCTTTAAGCTAACGAATTTTCTCTTTATTTCAGTTCATTGCTCATGAGGGAAGTATTTTTTGAATAATGTTTCTTTAAAATTTCTCTATTCCATGTCTTATATTTAATCTTCATCCTTGGTATTCTGGATCAAAGACCACCATTGATCAACATCGCCCTCGAGGCGATATACTTCCAGTACTAGCTTTTCAGTTTCATTGCATCCCAATTCTAGAAATATTTTTTCAAGGGATTTGATCCACTACTCAACTACTACTATATTAGTATTACCACTAAAAAATGGGGTCTTATTACACATGAAATGATCCATAATAGGTGTATTATGGTTATTTTTCATAACCTGTGTAAGATTTCCTAATATGGACATGACCTGCTCAGCTTCAACACTAACTATGTTGACTTGTAGAGTGGGGAAATCCCTACATTGTACGTAGATATTGATTTCTTTCCATACATTAGTTGGCATCACTAAATAATAGAACATACTAATTTATCTCATAATCATCATGAGTATTAATCCAAAAATTTAATATAAGGAGTTATTATAATTCACATGTTTATTTAACATCTAGTTCTCAATGTTTCAACAAAACTTACTCTAATACACATTGTAACAACCTCGACCCTAGTTTCCTAGAGTTGGTGGTCGTTTTATTACAATGGAATAGATACAAGAGATCACATCACCAAGGATTGATCAGTTTAGTAGTATTGAAGAACTAGATACATACATGGTTCCCTTATTACATTGGAAAATAAACACAGAACATAACAAAATAAAATAAACCGCTTCTTGTCACTTATTCAAACATTTTATCTTCACAAACTAGGGAAGGAAAAAAAATAAAAGGGTGAGATAAAATGATCAGTAAGGGTTATATAAAATAATAATAAGTAAAGAAAATTCAATAAGTCATAGTCATTATAGTAAGGTAAATAATATGAAAAACACATTCCATCAACACACTAAGAATGAAAATTAAACCATAGGTTTTATCATAGTGAAACCATCATGGAAAGTAATAACTAAATACTAAATGAAGAAAATTCCTATTTATTAGACATAATATATCTAGAACAAGAACCATTATATTATCAAGATGGTTTAAGTTTGTAGGTAAAAACCTATCTGATTCTGTTTGAAAACAAGCACAAAGGGTTTGTCACCAACTATTTGTCTCAGGAGACTTGTCAATGCATCGAGGGGATATCTATATCTAGGACCCACCTGTCATTGAAATTCCAAAGCATTATTCATACATAGATTCAGTTCGACAACATTCAAATAAAACACTGTATGTAAAAATGGTATACAACTAAGACAATAATAATATCCATGATACAAGAAATATGGATATTTAATGAAATCTTCAATAAATGATGATCATAGATAAAATGAGAGTATACATAAACCACACAAAAGTAATAATTGGTGAATAAGTCATAGATCATGATAACTGATTTTCAACTAAAATTAAAACATGTAAAAAGTGTGTTTAAGAAACTTTAGAAAAGAGTCTCTTTAGTGCAGTTTAAGGAAAAAGATCTAAGATACTTTTAAAAGGAAAAGGAATAATTGTTTGTATAAAACCAAAAATGAATAAATATGGTTTTTCATGGTAAAATTAGGGATTTTGGAAAAATAATGGTGTATTAAAAGAGATTATGTAGTGCACTTGAAAATGGGTAAGAAACTAGTAAGTTCACTTAAATCAGGCTTGCTTATCAGGAATAATTGAGAAGAAAACCTTATAAAACATGCATTTACCCCATGAAAAGAAGAACCATTAAGCTGGTAAAATATGTTTGGAACATAAAAATAGAATTTATGAGCAGTACATAAGAATAATTAAGAATCACATTAGGGTGAAGATAGAGAAAGTGCAACCCAAATGAAAAATGGAGGTTCGAGGAGAATCTCTTACATTATGTATGAAAGTGTTATACACTTATACTTAATGTACTGGATAATGAAATTAGATTAATTAATAATTTAATTCAAAACCTATTAAACTTTTATTTGATTTAGTATAATTTTATTAATTTCATTTATAGCCTTTTTGATGAGTTATAAGATTCATTCTCGTCATTCGGGAGTGTTCATTTTCTTGGTTTTCATGATTGGTTCACTTGTATACATGTATGGATGTTCATGTAAAAATGGGATTAACTCTATAGAATTAAAATTATATGTTATTAATGAACTTTTATAAGATTAAATGGTCTTATATACCATTTTGTTTCCAGATATGAGGATGATTTATTAGATAAAATGTTAATGATGCACATTAGTTTATTTTGGTGAATTTTCGATTATCACAAACTAGTTTTGTTTTATTAATTAATATTATATATATATATTGGTTCTAGAACATTATATGAATTATAATATGTATAATAAAATATTATTTTAATCATAATAATAGTTTTATGAACAACCTTGAAGGAGTTAATGTAAAATGAAAACGCATCGTCCATAATGGCGGTAAATCGGCACATCACAGACGATATTTTAATTTTTAGAATAAAAGGGAGAGGGGAAAGGGTTTGATGATGTATTTTACATTAACATAATACAATTATAGTATATATAAGATAATTTATTTATCATATATCTTTATTATATGATGTGAGGTAAGGATAAGAAAATAAATGAAATTGAAAGAAATTAAAAGAGAAGGATTAAGGGTTTTACCACTTGAATTCTTCTCCTTGATAACCTCCTTAAGGGACTTAGGTTTGGTATTTTATTGAGAAAAAAAGGATCATGGATGTGAGGTAGATACTTGGGAAGAGTATTGGGTAGAAATTGGACAATCTTAAAGGTTTTTGAGGTGTGAGGAGAAGAGGTGGTGAGAGGTGGTATTTATAGTAGAGGAGAGGGGTGTTTTTGATTATTTTATTCATTAGTTTATTATTTTGCTTCAAGACTATGAATAGTTTGAGAATTATCAATAAATATATTAAAATAATAAATGAGAGTTATATATTATAGTTATTACATTATCAATGAGTCATGTAATGGTATATTTAACTTATAATGTATTTATACCGCAAATTACCATATTTTACTATTCACCAAAAATTCAAGTATTTTAGAAAAATCTCAAAAATTCACCCTAATAATTTTTTGATGTGTAGAATTAAAAAATTAACTCCATTTTATGAAAATAATTTTCTAAATATGATAAAATTAATTTTTAATTAAAATCATCATTTACTTGGAAAATACCAATTTTAAAATTATAAATGATTTTATAACACTTTGAAAAATTAATTAAGGTCTCATAAAATTATATTATAATAATAAAATGAAAAAATATTAATTTATGAATAAATTTTATGAAAATATATTTTCTTTTAAATCGCTGTAATAATTATAAAATGGTAAATAAACATTTATGTTTTATAAAAATATCAACACATAATTTATAATTTATAAAATATTTATTTACTTGTACTGTGATATAATTATATCATATTACCATTTTTAATATGCCTAAATTTTATTTATACTTTCATATATGAGGTTACTATTATATTGGACGAATTACTATTCTTAAGGGTCACATTATTATTCCAAAGGTGAAGTTACAATTTTATTGATATATGTTCCTTAATTTCTAAAAAAAGCCTCTTATTTGATTTATTCTTCATTTATAAAGTTTGTTTTGTGTTCTTTATGTGATTTTATATGATTTATATTATATAAAATAATTTTTGTGTGCAATGTAAGCTATTGAATTAATTTAATTTATTTAAGATATACATACCGTAAAATCATGGGGTGTTATGTGGAGCATAATAAGTCCCTTAGGACTCGATGTGTTTGATAGAGAGTGATTTCCCTTAGGTGATGGGATGATGGATATCCCTTAGGAGATGTGTAATGAGACCTAAGTGATGGTCGTGGGAGTTATTTAGGACTTGGAACTGGGATACCAAAGGGGGTTTAGATGGGAATTTGACCCCACCTATTGAGTCTATGGTTGAGTTGAACATGATGGCTTGAGGAAATCCCTGGTTAGTGGGACCAGGAGTGATAAAGGGCTTTGGTAATGTTGGATTGGACCTTGGGGTTTGGTTTGATGGAGCTCATGCGTTTCAGTGCCACTATAGATTGGCACTATTGAGACGGTATCGGTAAATATAGATTATGATGGGTCTATAGGACCTAGTGGATTCCCTGGTGAGAGAGGCGAGACACTTTTTGAGGTAAGGGGATAGGTGTTGAGTGACTAGTACCCTGGGATCAACTGGTGAGTTGTGTGACAGGTTGTGGTCCCTACTTTATAGGTGAAAACCCTAAAAGGGGATAGGATCCTAAGGCCTTTCATCACCATGAGTGGGCAATAAGATTGTGGGTTGGGATGTAGACATGTGGTCATGACCTATCTCTTTAGGTATTACATCGAGGTTTGGATGTCTCCCTACCTTGATTCTTCGGGTATGGGTTGGGAATCATTTATGGTAACATGAGATGAGGTGAATACAGGGTTTTGGCATGGCTTTGAAGTTGGTATATTTGGGTTTTATGGTGTCTTGGTTTGCACACAGTGGCCAGAAGGGCGTGTTTACCTCATCAAGTGTCATGGTGGCCTGGTTAACACATGATGGATCGATGAGCATGTTTATTTATATGTTTTTTCCTTACGCATACACACACATATGAAGACATATATTAGGGGTGATTAGTGATACCCCACAAAGTTATATGCTCATACCACACACAAGCATCTTAGTGCACATGTAGACCTTATGTCTGCCTTTCAGTTAGGCACATAACATGTAGTGGATTGGGTTGAAATAACTTAATGGTTTTTTAGAGACATGGTATGTGAGGCTCAGGGATAGAAGTAGGTCTAGTGTGTGTGTGTGTGTGTGTGTTTTATTTTTGGTTTATTTTGTTTGTGGGCTTAGCCCGATGGGAGATTATTGTATGATAGTCTTTCTTTATGCTCTATTCCAATTTATTACAACATTGTTTTTATTCAATTATGTGTACTATGATGGTTATGTGATGGATGTTTGGTTATTTTTTCACTATTGTATGACTCTGATTCAAGGTCATAATATCCCCACTGTATGGATTAGGCTATTATAAATCAACATACCTAGGCTATGAACCTGGTCATCTAACCCCATGGGTATCACATAATACCTTGGTTATCTTACCAGCACACCACTGACTATTACCCACCTGGGTCACTTATTAGACTAATGATTATTCACACAGTCCAATACATGTTCTTTTAGTGTGCTTTTTCATCACACACACACACCATGAGAAACTTCCTAGGAGGTCACCTATCTTGACACTACTCAAGGCCAATCTCACTTCATTGTGAAATTCTAATTAGGGAGGTTCCCAAAAGGAAATGTACACCTTGTTGACATTGGTAGTAGCATTTAGAATTTTGAATCTCAATTTTCTAGGGGTGTTACACTCTCCACCAATTTAATGCAAAATTTCATCATTGTGGACCCTAAATCTCAAGCCAGTGCCACTGCATTTCCAGCTGAGTATTGGATCTGATACCGTTTGTCATGACCCAAACTCCCAGGACATAAATATGGTCATTGAACCCATGGGTATCCTGTAATACATTGGTTTCATTCCCATTACACCACATTCTATACCCACTGGGGTCACTTATTAGATTAATGACTTTCCCCATATGCCAACACATGTTCTTTCAGTGTGCTTTTTCTTCACTCTCGCACACCTTGTGAAACATATCAGGAGGTTACACATCCTAAAACTACTCTTGGCCAAGCTCACTTAACTATGGAGTTCTAATTAATTAGGCTCGTTAAAATAAATGTTCACCTTATTGACATGGGTAGTAACATTTAGTCTTTTAAATCCCACTTTTCCAAGGGTGTTACATATGCCCTTTCTTCTAGTCGAAAGCCTCTGACATATATGGAAGTGCATTTAAAATCATGTGGTAAACTCATCCTGGGTATTGTTGATTAGACCAAGGCCAAAGCATTACAAAGTGGTATAAAATCTATCTCTCTTTAATTGTCTTATCATTTGAGGATATGGTAGATATATGGTATGGGAATATGTTAGAGCTTATAATGGACATCAAACTGGCACATCAAGAACAACTTTTTTAATTGGATGTCTAGGTTACCAAGGTCATGGGATTTTTGTTCTTGGTTTTTGATGTTATGGTTGTATTATTTCACCCTAAGTGACACACTTGAGTTTTGTATTAATGGTTTATGAGTTTTAGATCTTAGGCCATTGACAAGAGGCCCATGCACATGCATCATATTTGGTATATTGGATTCACATGACATACATGTGCTAGTGTGTGATTGGTTAACTAATGATAGGATCATACATTTAAAGTGTAAAAAACAACTAGAATTTTACTATACAATGTTTTGGTGACATTCTACTCATCTAAACCATGATTTTCACTCACAAATGGCCTTCTGATGACAGGTCACGTGGGTCATGTGGTGATACATTCTTTGATGATGACTATACATTCCCTACGTAAGGGGGACACATGGAGACCTTTTGAGGGTTAGTGTAGGTATTTAATGCTTTGATAATAGAATCTAGGTGAGTCTAATTTAGAAATTTAATGCACAAGGAATGATCCAAGGATGGGAATGGGTTTCCTTGAGGATGTAAGTTTAGTTACTTAAAGTTTCAACAACAAACAATATGGTGCTTTCCCATATACCTTCTTGGCAGAATTTTACATAACTGAATTGGGTTGTTATGTGGATTCATGACCTCAATACCATGACTAGTTTTGGGTTTGGAAGGAAGGGTCAGTTGGATTCTTAAACTTATTAGTTCTAGTTGTGATTTCAAGTAGTATAGTGGGATCATGGGTGGATGCTCCTAGTTTTTGGAAAATGCTTGTGTGGTGGGTGGTTAAGTAGTTATCCTTGGCATGGGAGATTCTTTGGGATATTTTATGAGATTAAATGAAGTCGATCATAGTAAATGGGTTAGGTACATGATCCTGGGTTATGTGGGATACAACACATGGGAGCATGAGTAGTGTTGTGTGACCGAGTTCCATGAGAGCATGAAACTATTGGGTTTGGGTGAGATCAAGGTAGATAACAGGTGATAACCCATGAGAGGGTTCTCAATGGATCACTCTTCTCGAGAAGGATAGTGAGCATTGGCATGTATTTATGGAAAAGGTATCGGCATACAAGATTAGGTTCATGCTGGTTATGTGCGGTGCCCATTCAGGTTTTCTGTTGGTGAATGGGCCTTATACAGGTCTATTGAGAATTTTTTGGGCTACGAATGAAACCAAATGTTGTTATAGTGGTGGTTCAGTAGTGATATTATCATGATCATGGTACCCCATAGTGTTTGATGATAATTAGAGATGTTCTTCAATGGTGGGAGGTGATATCAAAATTGAATCAGGGTACCATGGTACAGTTGGCCTATGCAGAGGCCTTAACATGAATTGTTAGGGAGGCATGGTGATGGGGCCTATTTGGGACATTTCTCAAGGAGTGGTGTAATGAGGACATATGGTGGGAGAACACCATTTGCTATTGAAGGATGACATTCCTAGCAAGCTGAGAACCAACAGCGGTTTGTGTTTGGTGTTGGAACCCAGGTATGAGTGTGTTTGCCACATACAATCATTACATGTAATAATGAATAGCGCTTGGTACTCAAAGATCTAGTGTTTTGGTTCATCATGTAGTGATAACAATACTTTTATGGTGTGGAGCATCGTATCGGTCACGGGTGAATGACCCTCATGTTGGATGGGTTGTGGGTGTGGTGAGATCGATTAGTGGATGGTTGAGGTGATTCCAAGTTATTAGTGTGTGATAAGATCCACTGATATCTGGTTCCTTAGGGTGATACCATATTTGATGTTGGATGAATTGGAGTCTGTTCATTGGCATCAGGATCAAGGTGGATTTGGTTTGATATGAGGTTGGGTCGGACGGGAGGTGTGTTGATGCTTGGAGTGAGGGCATGATGGATGGTGCTTTGGTTGGTGATCCAATTATGGATTTAAACTGAGAGTCAGGTTTGGACTTCAGTGTGGGTGCATGGATAATTCTATGATGCCTATAGTTGTTAAGATATCATGATAAGGTATTTGGTGATTCATTGGTGGTTGAAACCAGGATTTTTGGGAAAATTCAGTAGGAGGAGGTCTAAATGGAGTTTTGACATGGAATTGGATGTGGTGAGGTGGACATCTCATTAGATTCATTATTTGGAATGAGGTTGACAGGTTGGTGGACCACTGGAATAGAGTTTTGGGTAGGTCATTCCTATAGTGGGGAACACCATGGTTCAGAATCGATCATCACGAGTAAGTATTATGGTGGGGAGAACCATAATATTTGGGTGGAATTAGGTGAAAACACCATGGTATCTAGAGAGAGATGGGTTCGATGAGCGCCAACTCAATGTTGTCATTGGTAACGAGTGGGTAGCTTGACTTATCGTGAATAGTGCACCTTGGTGTTTGGAGTCGCATAACAGGAGTGCATTTGGAATTTTGGAGCAGAACATGGTGAGTTTTTGGGGAATTAGCAACTCAGGTAGGTCGATAGATGTGGCTCAAGGATTACCACATATTTTCGGGGATGAGAAGCATTATATAGAGGATTTTCTAATGACCCACATTGTTATGGGTTGTGAATTCTAGAGGGAATTTGAATTTTTGGTTTTGTGGGAGGGTTTTTTAGAACCATAACTTGGTTTATGATTTTGAGTGTTTAGATGTCCTTAAATAGTGTTTCTGGACATGGGTTAAGGCTCGGTGGACGCCTTGAGTGCTTGAGTAGAAGTTAGAGGAGGTTCAGTGCAAACAATAGTTGAAAATTTTATTGTTGTGATCATTCACACTATGAACCATATGGGTCACACTGTGAATGGGTTTGGAAGAGGGGTGAAACCACTTGTATTGAACATTTTACACTATGAACCTAGGTTCAGTCCATGAAATTTTTAGGGGGTTGGGATTAATGGTGTGAACCCCCTGGTAACACCGTGAATCATGATCAGGTGGATTTTTTTGGGTAGGGGAAATTTTATCTTTTTCTACACAATGGACTTTAGTATTAGGGGGTTGTGGCATCAGGATATGCCATTTTTTGGTTAGTTCTCTCTCCCTTGATTCCTCCTCCTATCCCCTTATAGTGGGGATGATTCCATGCGTGATACCATGGCGATCTTAGGTATGTTCACACATATTTTCCTCTGTAATTCCTTCCATTTATGGTCCTATGATTTTGGAACATTTTTTGTTAAGGTTTCTTGATGATTTCCACCAGAGTATGGTAGAAATCAACCCAATCGATAGGAATTTTGCTCGACTTTTATAGAGGGCATACCAAGATGGTGTTTGCATGCCAACTCACATTGTTTTGGTGGAGATGCATCACTATATTATTTTTCCTAGGTTTTTTGAATTAATTTAAATTATTTTCTTATTAATTGGGTGTTTCATGATAGGTCTTTTAGTCGGGATGGTGTTGAGGATGTTCTAAAGACCTTCTGCGGGCAGTTGGTCATGGTTTCAGTGTGATGAGAACACTCAACCAATTATGCCAATTTTGAATTTATTAAAATAATTAATTATAAATTTTTATAATTAATTATTTATGTCTTATGGTGTGAGATATGTTCCTGAGAGCATGGATGAGGCTTGATGAGCTTGGATAAGGCTCGACAATGGGTTAACTCTATGTTCTAGGTTGGTGGCCCCTATGATAAAATTTCATATGCAAGTATTTATGAGCATGTATGCCTGTATAATTGCAAGGGTTTATACTAGACATTTAGGGACCATAGGTGCCCTAGGTAGACGAGATAGGTTGGTGTTGGTCCTCCCATGCTTGGAATAAGTTCTCTTTTATCACTTTGGTGAATTGGGATCACCCATAGACTATGTTTCCAATGGGAAAGGGATTTAGTCAAACTGATGAGAGACATCTGGGAGGTTCTGGGATGTGAGATGAGATGTGGAACGTTGTAGGTTGAGTCCTAGGGCTAGTGGGAAGGCATGAGGGGCTTGGAGCTACGTGTTGATGGGAGAGACACCCTAATGTCTTGTGAGTGATGAGGATCTCCCTCTTAAGGATGGAGGTGTGTCTTGGTGTGTGTTATGGTAGAAGAATTCCTTCAGGACTCGAGAGTGGTTTCCCTCAGGTAATGGGTTGAGGGATCTCCCTTAGGAGATGTGTGATGAGACTCAAGTGATGGTTTTTGGAGTTGTTTATGACTTATAAATAGGTATTACAATGAGTTTTTTTTATCAGAAATGGACCCCACCTATTGAGTCTAGGTTTAGGTAGAACATGATGGATTGGGACAGTCCCTATGTAGCAGGACCAAGAGTGATGAGGGGCTTTGGAGGTGTTGGATTGAACCTTGAGGTATGGGTCGGTGGATCCTACGAGCTATAGTGTCACTGTAAGGTGACATACTTGAGATGATATCACCGAGCATAAACTGTGACGGGTCTGGAGGACCCATGAACACCCTAACAAGTGAGGCGAGATGTTTTTTGAGGTAAGGGGATAGGTCTCATGCGATTAGTGCCCTGGGATCAATTGGTGAGATGTGTGATGGTCTGTGGGCCCTGCTTGTGATAGGAGACAAACCGGGTGGGGGAGAGGATCCTAAGACCTGGACTCACCATATAACATCTCACCCCTAACCCATTGACTTGGCAAGAGGCAGAGGTGGTACTGACCTTAGGTGAAATCCCCCATACACCAAATGTTGGAAATAAATTCGAAGGGCTTAGAAGATCATTAGGGGATGATTTTCCCTTGAACAGACACAACTTATAATAGAAAACAATATAAAAACCCATGATACTATACAATGCATGAGAGTAAATCCAACAACTTGAAATCTAAGAAAAATAAATAAACCATATTATTAGTATAAAGGAGGGTAAAATATCTCTAAAAACAAAAAAGATATCCCGATGTAATGACACTAATGTTGTATCACTCCAAACATCCAACCTGAATATCACCAAGCTCCACCCAACATGACCCATCCCATAACATCATGATGCTTCAATAGAGAAATATGAAACCTTCCCCTTACTCGTATCATGATAAACATGGTTTACATATGCATCGAAGTTCATATGTGGGGGGTGAGTATGTCAACTTAGTAAGAAATCCTCCAAAAGCTTCCCACACAGTCCACTAAGACCATAACAAGTTAGCATAATTTATATAAAACAAGCAGCAGGATGAAAGAAATTGTCAAGATAATTTAATATAAAATCAAGAAAGCGGCATATCAAAATAGTTTATATCAAAAGAACAATTTATCAGTCATTCCATTACCAAGAAGATTCAGAAAATAAGCATTTTTATAAGCAGTTTATCCATTCTTTCTTCTTAGAATACCCATTTGACATACTCGCGCACACACACATGCATCCATGATGACAGTCCCAATATTCATAAGCGGTAGCTCGTCTTTCGTACCAAGTCGTCATTTGGTCAAGCACCCATGTACCCCAATTGGCACATACAACCAAGTCTGAATGCAACAAGGCCCCTCATAATGAAATCATGAACATACACAAACCCATGTATGCCAAGTTCTCTTTTATATTTTTTTTAAGAAACCATTTTTATTTTAAACATTTTATCAAGAACATAGTGAGCATTAACTAAAATCTATTCTTTTAAATCCATTAAACAAATGGGGTTTCTCCAATAGGAAATTGATAAAAATTTCCATTGAAAATAACATGAAATTTATTTTATAAATCCAAGCCTTCAAGTTCTAGAGAAATTATAGAGAGAGAGAGGTCACCCACCTCTAACGGGTTCCATTTATGAAGCAACGTACTATAATCTTGGTAGATCCAACCCTTCTCTCTTTCCTTCAATAGATCCAAAATAAATACCATCAAAACATGATCCAAACCCTAGATCGATCCATGATAGATCCAATATAAGGTTCTTTCTATTAGAGGATGAGAAGATCACAAAGAGAATGATGATACAAAGACTTACCTTTGCTTTCTAGATCTAGAATACTGAGATCCATTTAAATCGGCCTCCAAAAGGAAAAAGATCAGCAAAATCACTTAGGGGAGGGTTGAGGGTCAGGAGCCTATGATAAGGGGGGAAGAATGAGAGTTCCAAGGGAGTTTTTGGGTTAAAAATACAATTGTCAGATTTAATTAATTGCATTACACTATTAGGTCACACAATTTATCAATCATTCCATTACAAGACTTATACCTTCGTGTTCGTGTTTATTCTATGGAGTTTCACGACATTTAAGCTTCTTTGTTATTCCTAGTAAGGAAAACATTGTAACTAGTCTGGTAAGTGGTAATAACCCATTTGGTCATCTTATAAGCTCCCTATTGGCTGCTAAATGTCCAAATATTTTTAAGGATTTTCATTGTAAAATTGAAACTATAAGGGTGAAATTAAATATTGTTTTCCATTAATGACAAATCTAAATTGAGGTGTAGAGTAGAAATTATACTATGTTTGGCCATGTATTAGTAAAAGAAAAGAAATGATGTCCAAGTTCATTAAAGAAAATAAAATAAATGAAATTATTTTGATTTCTTTCCATTTTGTTTGGAATTAAAATTTAGTAAAAGAAAAGAAATGATTGTAATTTCCCATAGTTTTGTTTAGAGAAAATTTTTAAAAGAAAAAAATGAAATTGTATTGCTATAAATGACACAAACAACCTTTATTAATAAAAACACACACACATGGTACACAAAGAGTTATGACACATACTTTCCCAATATGAAAAAAAACCACGTATTAGATCCCCACAGACACCAAATCTACCACTATGTATGCCCATTAACAACTGTTTATGTTAAATGACACAAATAACTTTTTTTTAAATAATACATTTTTATTATCGTTTTTACTAAAAAATCAAAAAATAATAATTTTTATTGCAATATATCATTATACTTTCGAGACACCAAAATTAGATAAATTTTAAACCTAGAAAAATATATTAATAAAAAATTTAAAATAAAAAAAACATTTAAAAAAAGTCATTTCATATATTCATTCAAATCATATACATAATACATATATATTTTTTAAATTGTATATATTTAAAATGTATACATAACCACTGGTATAAATTAATTTTTAAACCTTTAAATTTCAAAAACTATAAAAAAATTATATAAAAAATTTAAAATATTTACACAATAATTATTTATAAATCACGTTGAATTTAGAAAAATAATTATTTATTATAATTATTTAGAATGGTCTGTGAAGGGGGAGAGATAAAATATTAATATACAAACCTACAAATTTTGAAAAAATATTAAATATCATTTAATATACGAACATACAAAATTTGAAAAAATATTATTTACATATAAATTAAAATAAATATAATTTTAAATATTAAATATCATATACGAGTAATATAATTTTATATAATTTATGAATAAATATTAAAATAAATATAATTTTATCATTTATGAATTAATATTAAAATAAATATAATTTCATCATTTACGAATAAATATAATTTTTGAATAAATAAAATTTACAAATTAATATAATTTTACAAAGATATAATTTTACGAATAAATATAATCTTATGATTTATTAATAATTATTAAAATGAATATAATTTTATCATTTATGAATAAATATAATTTACAAATATATAATTTTATAAATATAATTTAAGAATAAATGTAATTTTAAAATAAATATAATTTATGAATAAATACAATTTTATAATTTTACCATTTATGAATAAATACTAAATATAATTTTATTATTTACGAGTCTCCCTGAGTACTTATAGGCATCAAAGCTTTCTTTGTTTCTTTGTAATCCTCCTCTCAAAATGGCTGTCATCATTTATAAGTAATTAAAATAAATATTATTTTATATTATTTTAAATTTCAACAACTATCAAAAGTATTTATATAAAAATCTTAAAATATTTATATGCAAACTATTTATATATAAATTATCAAAATTAATTATAGTCCATGTTTAAATTAGAAAAATAATTGTATGTTATTGTTATTAATAATCTCAAATATAATTCATATAAATATTAATAAAAAAACATCATAATAAAATAAGACAATATAGGAATTTTTTAAAAAAAATCTCATCAAGTGTATTCTTTCGAAATCACTCCAATTTTGAGGTGATTTGATGTATCGAAATAGAGAAATCAGTTTCAATCGTTAGGTTTCATTCTATTTCCCGCAGAATCGCGCCTGCCAAACGAGTTTTTTTTGGGTTCGAGGGAAGGTGTGGGAGGCACGGGCACGGAGACCGGGGGCTGGGGCTGGGGCTGGGGCTGGGGCTGCGACGGACGACGGACGACGGACGACGGACGGTGTGGCCTGTACGAGGTGCGGGGCGAGCGGCAGGTGGCGGGCTGCGAGGCGTGCTCCGAGCGGCTGGTCAGCGGCTTGTGAAGTTTCAAATGGGGTCATCTTCAAAATCTAGACTAGAGTCATCCTCAAAGGCTGAAAGAAAGTTTGAAAAGAAGCTCAAATTTTATGCCAAGGTGAGGGATACTACTGCTTCCCTAGCAGCCAAAAAGTCAATCAAAAAGAAGAAAAGGCGCCGTGGTGATGGGAAGAGAGGGGGGTCATTCGATCTCTCTTCTCTATCTGAGTTTCTCCCCAAATTGAAAACAAAAACTTCCCAGTTCAAACTGAGCTGCAAGTCAAGGAACAAGCTTCTAATGAAGGAGAGGGAGCAGATGGGTGAAGTTTTCAAACATCCGGCCTTCCAGTTGGATCCGCTCGCTGCCATCCATCAGCACTTGCAGTGCACTCAGCCTGTTGTGGAGGAGAAGCCAGAGAAGTTGAAGAAGAAGAAAAAGAAGAATGGCAGCAGGAAAAGGAAAAATAGAGTCCCTCATATTCGATCCATGGATGTTTGCTGATTTCATCTTTCCAGGTACATTCTCCTGTCAGTATCTTTAAATATATTAAATTTGTTTAAAAAAATGATAAATCTAAAGTGAAGAACATTGTTTAATAACCACGCATTTTTGATGAATAAATCACTGTATAATTATATAAAATCATGAAAAAAGTGATTTATCAGCAGGTAAGGATATGCCGCCAATGCTGGACATTCGAGACAAGCCAGATCCATGGATCTGGTAAAGGCCATGAAGAGTAGAGAGGCTGCGTCTTTTTTTTATTTATTATTGGTCTCTATCCCTGGGAGCTTTTTTAGTTACTTGGTTAGATTCCCATGTTTTTAATCATATCAGTTTTATTTATGTATGAGATTTATAAATTCATATAATTATATGGTTTGATTATTTGAGTTGTGCTTGTGATTCCGAAACTATCAAATACCAGTGGAAGATCTTCTCTTTTGATTCCAGGTTTTTTGGAGATAGTTGAATATACGGATATTACATGCCTGAAATTTGGTAAATTTTAATGGTATGAGGTTTGGGTATTTTAAAGGGAAATTGGTCCCCTATGATTATTCCTTAACCCTCAACACCTATCATCTCCCTCTTGGCATCAAGGCTGTGTGCTTGAGACTTAGGGGGAGGGGTCTTGACAAAGTACAATGAGAGTAGTTCAAGGAATTTTGATTCATCGTAGGAGTTGGGGTAGTATTGTTGAGACTTAATAATTATAAATATTTCTGACAAGTATAATTATAATAAAACTCAAATTACCAAGGATGCTTAGGTGAAGTGAGACACCTTTTCACCTTTGAGTATTTTTTTTTGAAATTTTATAATCTCAACCTTTGGAGGGGTAGGATGAGGTTGCATCTCATGAATCATGTTAAGACACTCAAAGATTACGTGACATGCATGGGATTGATTTTGGTTTCAGTTTGATGACAAAATGCGACTTTGAGTTTTACCTTCTTACACTTAAATTTGATTCCATGGTGCTACTTTAATGAGGTCTAAGTGCATATGAAAGCATGGGTTTTTATGTTTGGGTTTGGAATGCTATATTATGTTAAGATGCCATAATTTCCCTCTTATATATTATTGCAGACGTGAAAAAGACTCATGATTCCATGTGAAATGATTTTGAAAGCTATGTGGGCTATGAGTAAGTTGAAATGACGTGATTTTCTTGAGACTTTTTGATGTGGATTTTATTTGAGGAGTTGCAAGGATTTTTGTTGAAGTTGAAGTGCTCGCATTGTTGAGACATGGTTTTTACATGTTTTGTGCCAGTCTTGTGGGAGTAACATTTTTATTTGGTGAGTTTTTAAGTCTAGTCCATGGTTTTCACATGGTTTGTGAGAACCATGTGGGAGTACAATTTTTCTTAGAAAAAGTCTCAAGATCTAAACATTGTTTTTTTTGCATATTTCTCACAAACCATGTGAAAAAGAGACTTTGACCAAGGTCTAGGGCACTAGCAGAGCACGATGATGACATGATTTGGGTAAACAGTGCACTTTGTTTTCCCATTCATTTGACCTGATTAAGCTTTCATCTCCCTAGGATTGAAACAAGTCCCGCATTGCGTTGAAATTTGATTCAATGTTTAGGAAACTTGGGCATCATGTGAAATGATAGAATTGAGAATTTTGGGATGCATTATAGGAAACAATAGTAGTTTTTAAGTAAGTTTTTATTTGATTGGTGTCTAATTTTCTTCAACATTATAAAACTACATCATCATGCATAAATCCATAATTTCAACTTGTGGGCGCCACTGGAAGTTGCTTATAGTAGAGGCACTGGCTGACTCGATGTTTATGGATAACATCATCCGTGACTTCCAAGATCTGGGTTAGGGAGTGGCTAGAGAGGAGCCATGATTGGTGAAATCATTCTAAGACTTTCATCATATATTTGATTTATTGCATATGATTGAGGAATCCCGTGTGGATCTAGATACCTTCATGATAGACGGAGTTGCACGATGTTGGTGAGACATGATGGTTCAAGACAATAAATATGTAAACTTGACCTGGAATGGCTTCGAAGCATTGCTTAATAAACACTCTACCTTTAGAACATGAGGATGGCTAAAGATTGTTAATTCATGAGGTTTTAGCAAGGCAACTCATCCACGATGGATGATACCGCTAGATCCCTAAATTTAGTCTTATTTTTTCACCATTTATTTTGTTAAATGAGTCTATACAGGCTCAATGGTTTTTAATGGGGTTGTACACTAAGATATACTCTATGGTGCTAATATTTTTCCACTCCACCTATTAAGTAGTGAACATGGCTATCAGGGTAGAAATGGGCATCCAGAGGAACCGAAGAGTTGGAT
The DNA here is from genome assembly GCA_963277665.1 of Viscum album. NCBI lineage: Eukaryota > Viridiplantae > Streptophyta > Magnoliopsida > Santalales > Viscaceae > Viscum > Viscum album. The sequence goes on along the minus strand of OY728137.1, from coordinate 649,101,662 downwards.
GTTTGTAGTACTTTTGGAATACAATACCGGTTCTTCCAGTAGGAAGAGATAAGTGATAGGAATCAATTGATGCGAGAGAGAAAAACAGTAAGAACTACTATTAACAACAACAAAAAAATCCAGGAGGAAGAAAGAATAAAAGAAGAAAATAGAAGAAGAATGGAAAAAGACTTCTCCGAAGGCGCTGCTCTTCGAGGCCTAGCCGCAGGCCAATTCTGCTCAGCAGAATCCTTCTAAAATCATCCGTCCCCTCACACCGCCCACTGCTCCCCTTATTTAAAGGCTCTATTGGAACCTTCTAGACAAATTCCCTTCCCAACAGCTGACAACCTATTTGGTGTCAACTAACAAAACAACCCCACCAACCACTAACAACTAACAACATCCTAACAACTACTAACAACTCCAACTACTTCTGACAGCTCCAACTACTAAAAACAGATTACATGACTACCCCTGGCTGGCTATTAAACACCCTCTTACCTACCCTATGCATCACCCTTACACAAACAGGGCCTACTGCTAGACCCCTTTGTAAGAACACCCAGCTCTAGCATGCATATTCCTATCATTCCCGCCGTCTTGAAATACCACCTTGTTCTCAAGGTGGGAAAGCTTGATGAATTTTCCGAAAACGAGGATGGAACAACCCCACAAAAGATGCCATGGTGAAGGCTCTAACGGAGGCCTTGACAACCATGCAATTTGTTCAGTAGCAGTTTCAATCCTCAGGTATTACTGCCAACCATGCATCTTGGCTATATTGCAAGAGTCTTCTGCCTCGTGCTGCCATTGAACTAGTGGTCCTCCCCCGCACAATTTCTTTTCGATGTGGTGGCTTGTGAATACGTACCCCAACTTCTGCAGCCACTCCTAGCAGTTGTTTGTAGCTCCCTGCTGCTTGTATTTCTTGACTCATCCTTTGCATCAACACCGCCTGTCCGACAGGGCCTACTGCTAGACCCCTTTGTAAGAACACCCAGCTCTAGCATGCATATTCCTATCATTCCCGCCGTCTTGAAATACCACCTTGTTCTCAAGGTGGGAAAGCTTGATGAATTTTCCGAAAACGAGGATGGAACAGCCCCACAAAAGATGCCATGGTGAAGGCTGTAACGGAGGCCTTGACAACCATGCAATTTGTTCAGTAGCAGTTTCAATCCTCAGGTATTACTGCCAACCATGCATCTTGGCTCTATTGCAAGAGTCTTCTGCCTCGTGCTGCCATTGAACTAGTGGTCCTCCCCCGCACAATTTCTTTTCGATGTGGTGGCTTGTGAATACGTACCCCAACTTCTGCAGCCACTCCTAGCAGTTGTTTGTAGCTCCCTGCTGCTTGTATTTCTTGACTCATCCTTTGCATCAACACCGCCTGTCTGAAGCCGTATGCTCAGTTCGAACGAACACACCAACTCTAGCTTCCTTTCAGTCCGAACAAGAAATTCCTATCGCTTCAACATTTCATCATTTGCCTCTATTTGATCCAGCATCTCAATTGGCATCCTTTGCCTGCTTCAAACTGGTCACCGGTTCTGCATGCCGCAGTCGAACAAAATTTTCAGCAAGAGTCAGTGTTGGTGCTTGCATGAATTGCAGTTTCTCCTGTGTCTCCACTGTGTGTACTGGAAAGGAACCAATTTGCTCCTGTACCACTTTCTGTTCTGTACGTTTCAACGTCTCTTGCAGTCGTTGCTCGCCACTGGCTATGGATAACATCATCCGTGACTTCCAAGATCTGGGTTAGGGAGTGGCTAGAGAGGAGCCATGATTGGTGAAATCATTCTAAGACTTTCATCATATATTTGATTTATTGCATATGATTGAGGAATCCCGTGTGGATCTAGATACCTTCATGATAGACGGAGTTGCACGATGTTGGTGAGACATGATGGTTCAAGACAATAAATATGTAAACTTGACCTGGGATGGCTTCGAAGCATTGCTTAATAAACACTCTACCTTTAGAACATGAGGATGGCTAAAGATTGTTAATTCATGAGGTTTTAGCAAGGCAACTCATCCACGATGGATGATACCGCTAGATCCCTAAATTTAGTCTTATTTTTTCACCATTTATTTTGTTAAATGAGTCTATACAGGCTCAATGGTTTTTAATGGGGTTGTACACTAAGATATACTCTATGGTGCTAATATTTTTCCATTCCACCTATTAAGTAGTGAACATGGCTATCAGGGTAGAAATGGGCATCCAGAGGAACCGAAGAGTTGGATGTTTGTAGTACTTTTGGAATACAATACCGGTTCTTCCAGTGGGAAGAGATAAGTGATAGGAATCAATTGATGCGAGAGAGAAAAACAGTAAGAACTACTATTAACAACAACAAAAAAATCCAGGAGGAAGAAAGAATAAAAGAAGAAAATAGAAGAAGAATGGAAAAAGACTTCTCCGAAGGCGCTGCTCTTCGAGGCCTAGCCGCAGGCCAATTCTGCTCAGCAGAATCCTTCTAAAATCATCCGTCCCCTCACACCGCCCACTGCTCTCCTTATTTAAAGGCTCTATTGGAACCTTCTAGACAAATTCCCTTCCCAACAGCTGACAACCTATTTGGTGTCAACTAACAAAACAACCCCACCAACCACTAACAACTAACAACATCCTAACAACTACTAACAACTCCAACTACTTCTGACAGCTCCAACTACTAAAAACAGATTACATGACTACCCCTGGCTGGCTATTAAACACCCTCTTACCTACCCTATGCATCACCCTTACACAAACAGGGCCTACTGCTAGACCCCTTTGTAAGAACACCCAGCTCTAGCATGCATATTCCTATCATTCCCGCCGTCTTGAAATACCACCTTGTTCTCAAGGTGGGAAAGCTTGATGAATTTTCCGAAAACGAGGATGGAACAGCCCCACAAAAGATGCCATGGTGAAGGCTCTAACGGAGGCCTTGACAACCATGCAATTTGTTCAGTAGCAGTTTCAATCCTCAGGTATTACTGCCAACCATGCATCTTGTCTATATTGCAAGAGTCTTCTGCCTCGTGCTGCCATTGAACTAGTGGTCCTCCCCCGCACAATTTCTTTTCGATGTGGTGGCTTGTGAATACGTACCCCAACTTCTGCAGCCACTCCTAGCAGTTGTTTGTAGCTCCCTGCTGCTTGTATTTCTTGACTCATCCTTTGCATCAACACCGCCTGTCCGACAGGGCCTACTGCTAGACCCCTTTGTAAGAACACCCAGCTCTAGCATGCATATTCCTATCATTCCCGCCGTCTTGAAATACCACCTTGTTCTCAAGGTGGGAAAGCTTGATGAATTTTCCGAAAACGAGGATGGAACAGCCCCACAAAAGATGCCATGGTGAAGGCTGTAACGGAGGCCTTGACAACCATGCAATTTGTTCAGTAGCAGTTTCAATCCTCAGGTATTACTGCCAACCATGCATCTTGGCTCTATTGCAAGAGTCTTCTGCCTCGTGCTGCCATTGAACTAGTGGTCCTCCCCCGCACAATTTCTTTTCGATGTGGTGGCTTGTGAATACGTACCCCAACTTCTGCAGCCACTCCTAGCAGTTGTTTGTAGCTCCCTGCTGCTTGTATTTCTTGACTCATCCTTTGCATCAACACCGCCTGTCCGAAGCCGTATGCTCAGTTCGAACGAACACACCAACTCTAGCTTCCTTTCAGTCCGAACAAGAAATTCCTATCGCTTCAACATTTCATCATTTGCCTCTATTTGATCCAGCATCTCAATTGGCATCCTTTGCCTGCTTCAAACTGGTCACCGGTTCTGCATGCCGCAGTCGAACAAAATTTTCAGCAAGAGTCAGTGTTGGTGCTTGCATGAATTGCAGTTTCTCCTGTGTCTCCACTGTGTGTACTGGAAAGGAACCAATTTGCTCCTGTACCACTTTCTGTTCTGTACGTTTCAACGTCTCTTGCAGTCGTTGCTCGCCACTGGCTATGGATAACATCATCCGTGACTTCCAAGATCTGGGTTAGGGAGTGGCTAGAGAGGAGCCATGATTGGTGAAATCATTCTAAGACTTTCATCATATATTTGATTTATTGCATATGATTGAGGAATCCCGTGTGGATCTAGATACCTTCATGATAGACGGAGTTGCACGATGTTGGTGAGACATGATGGTTCAAGACAATAAATATGTAAACTTGACCTGGGATGGCTTCGAAGCATTGCTTAATAAACACTCTACCTTTAGAACATGAGGATGGCTAAAGATTGTTAATTCATGAGGTTTTAGCAAGGCAACTCATCCACGATGGATAATACCGCTAGATCCCTAAATTTAGTCTTATTTTTTCACCATTTATTTTGTTAAATGAGTCTATACAGGCTCAATGGTTTTTAATGGGGTTGTACACTAAGATATACTCTATGGTGCTAATATTTTTCCATTCCACCTATTAAGTAGTGAACATGGCTATCAGGGTAGAAATGGGCATCCAGAGGAACCGAAGAGTTGGATGTTTGTAGTACTTTTGGAATACAATACCGGTTCTTCCAGTGGGAAGAGATAAGTGATAGGAATCAATTGATGCGAGAGAGAAAAACAGTAAGAACTACTATTAACAACAACAAAAAAATTCAGGAGGAAGAAAGAATAAAAGAAGAAAATAGAAGAAGAAAGGAAAAAGACTTCTCCGAAGGCGCTGCTCTTCGAGGCCTAGCTGCAGGCCAATTCTGCTCAGCAGAATCCTTCTAAAATCATCCGTCCCCTCACACCGCCCACTGCTCCCCTTATTTAAAGGCTCTATTGGAACCTTCTAGACAAATTCCCTTCCCAACAGCTGACAACCTATTTGGTGTCAACTAACAAAACAACCCCACCAACCACTAACAACTAACAACATCCTAACAACTACTAACAACTCCAACTACTTCTGACAGCTCCAACTACTAAAAACAGATTACATGACTACCCCTGGCTGGCTATTAAACACCCTCTTACCTACCCTATGCATCACCCTTACACAAACAGGGCCTACTGCTAGACCCCTTTGTAAGAACACCCAGCTCTAGCATGCATATTCCTATCATTCCCGCCGTCTTGAAATACCACCTTGTTCTCAAGGTGGGAAAGCTTGATGAATTTTCCGAAAACGAGGATGGAACAGCCCCACAAAAGATGCCATGGTGAAGGCTCTAACGGAGGCCTTGACAACCATGCAATTTGTTCAGTAGCAGTTTCAATCCTCAGGTATTACTGCCAACCATGCATCTTGGCTATATTGCAAGAGTCTTCTGCCTCGTGCTGGCATTGAACTAGTGGTCCTCCCCCGCACAATTTCTTTTCGATGTGGTGGCTTGTGAATACGTACCCCAACTTCTGCAGCCACTCCTAGCAGTTGTTTGTAGCTCCCTGCTGCTTGTATTTCTTGACTCATCCTTTGCATCAACACCGCCTGTCCGACAGGGCCTACTGCTAGACCCCTTTGTAAGAACACCCAGCTCTAGCATGCATATTCTTATCATTCCCGCCGTCTTGAAATACCACCTTGTTCTCAAGGTGGGAAAGCTTGATGAATTTTCCGAAAACGAGGATGGAACAGCCCCACAAAAGGTGCCATGGTGAAGGCTCTAACGGAGGCCTTGACAACCATGCAATTTGTTCAGTAGCAGTTTCAATCCTCAGGTATTACTGCCAACCATGCATCTTGGCTATATTGCAAGAGTCTTCTGCCTCGTGCTGCCATTGAACTAGTGGTCCTCCCCCGCACAATTTCTTTTCGATGTGGTGGCTTGTGAATACGTACCCCAACTTCTGCAGCCACTCCTAGCAGTTGTTTGTAGCTCCCTGCTGCTTGTATTTTTTGACTCATCCTTTGCATCAACACCGCCTGTCCGAAGCCGTATGCTCAGTTCGAACGAACACACCAACTCTAGCTTCCTTTCAGTCCGAACAAGAAATTCCTATCGCTTCAACATTTCATCATTTGCCTCTATTTGATCCAGCATCTCAATTGGCATCCTTTGCCTGCTTCAAACTGGTCACCGGTTCTGCATGCCGCAGTCGAACAAAATTTTCAGCAAGAGTCAGTGTTGGTGCTTGCATGAATTGCAGTTTCTCCTGTGTCTCCACTGTGTGTACTGGAAAGGAACCAATTTGCTCCTGTACCACTTTCTGTTCTGTACGTTTCAACGTCTCTTGCAGTCGTTGCTCGCCACTGGCTGAACATTGTTTGAGAATCGTCGCAGGTCATCAAGTAACTCTCAGTTATGCTTTATAGGCCCGCGGTTCAGGTTTTTAAGCTTTGTAAGTTCCTGTGCCATCTGTTCGAGTCCGTCTCTCAAAAACCCCAACAAAGCTTCTCGCGTCTCCATGCGTGTGGTCATATTGGTACTAGATTTCGCTTCTGTGGATCATTTTTTTTACTACTGTGTGACGGGCTCCACTTTTGTGGGCATTAGCTGTTGCGTCAGCTTCAAATATTCTTGATCAAGAATCTTTTTGCAGATAGTGTGTTTGCTTCAGCTGCACTACACGAACCGGGAAACACCAGAAGACTCCCATGAATCACGATCCTATTGCATCCAAAAAACACCCATGTCTTCACATGGTCCAGAAATTACCAACAATATCCAGCTGTTGGATTGGTGTAGCTCAATCCGGGTGGGTCGAATGCTTGTGGCCCGTATTGTGCACTAGCCCGCAACTTTCGCGGGTTAAGCTCTGCGGTGAGCTCGTTGGGGGTTTCAGGGGGCAACACACCTCTGCTTTGGGGGTCCGGGGGCCGAAGGTCCCTGGTCCAAATTTTGGGGCACTGTAGCAATGTTGACCACTATAGCAGAGCTGACCGACCGACATCCATAGACACTGTAGCGACACGGACTTCCATCCGTCATTCACTATAGCTCCTTGGACTTCCAGCCGACATCCACTGTAGCACTTTTGACTTGGGTGGCCGCCTTTCACTGTAGGGATGCAGACTTTTTGAGGTTGGTGGAATAGTGCTTCGTCCTCTACATTAGCCCATTTCCGGGCTAGGGTTTTTGGGTGTGTGAGAAACTCCTATAAATTGGGCTTCTGAATTATAGTGAATTTTTGCCTCTCCGTGGGCGTAGGGATTATTTCCGAACCACGTAAATCTTTGTGTCTTTGTTCTTTTTTTTTCCTTTTACTCTTATATGATCCGTTTTTTTTTTGTTTTGTTGCTCCCGGCGTTTTCAGTAACAACAACAAGAACCTATATCTCGTTTCTCTCTTTAGAAATCTCTCAATGAAAGTACCAATTGATAGGAATCAATTGATATGAGAGAAAAACAGTAAGAACTACTATTAACAGCATCAGAAAATTATAGTAGGAATAAAGAATATAAGAAGAAAATAGAAGGAAGAAGAAGACTCCTCCGGAGGCGTTGCTCTCTGACGCCTGGGTGCAGCCCTATTAAAGGCTCTATTGGAACCTTCTAGACAAACCCCCTCTCCCAACAACTGACAACCTATTTGGTGTCAACTAACAAAACAACCCCACTTCAGCTTTTGGGCGTCAATTTTAGCTATCTGTCATTTTCAAATGGCACTACTTTCAAATATGACTTCATTTTCAGTATCACAATGTTGACTTAACACTTCCACAATTATGCTTTATTCCTTCAACAAATAGAACATCCTTTGTCTTCAGCTTTTGGGCCTCAATTTCTAGTGTTCCAATTCTTTTTATCTTCAAGGATCTATCATTTTCAAATGACATTGCTTCTTTGTTATGTTTATCCACCTTCATCAATATTTTTGTCTCTAGTCATATGAGAAGAATAACTATTAAGTATCCATGAATTTTCTTTCTTGGAAGCCTTTAAGGAAACTGCCACTGCCATTCACTCTTCTTCTTTGAAGGTGTCTTGAATTATTTTCTTAATTCAATTATGAAGGAAGAATGATCAATAATTCTTTAGCATAGTGATCAAATTGGTGAAATCTTACACACATTTATTTAATCCCATCAAATCAGTTTTGAGTTTTCAAATTTGAGACTTTCCTCTCAACTGGTATTTTTTATTTAGATTTAATCTTCTTAGGCCTTGTTTGGTACAAAGGAATGGTTTTGATGGAAATGGAATGAGAAAGGGAAATGAAATGGGGATGGGAATGGGAGTGGTAATCGTATCTAAAAATCATGTCTGGTGCGATTGAAGAATTGACGAGGGAACAAAAGATTTTTTTTGAAAGTACAGAATTACCCTCGTCTTCCTTGTCTTCCTGCATCAGCCACTGTTCTCGTCCCCTCCCCGCACCCTCGTTGCCCTATAGCTCGTTAACCACCATGGCCTCATCGGCCAACAACATCATCAACTGAAGCCTTTTCGGTCACTGTGGCCCTATCGCCCTGCAACTCCGCTGCCCATCGCAGCCTGATTGCTAGTTGCAACCTCGCTGCCCTTTTTGGACCGGAGCCCTGTTGCCCTGCGACTCCATCAACCACCCCAACACCGTCTCCCACCGAACCCGATTCCCCAGGGCAACCTTGTTAACCCCCCCCCCCCCGCAATCTTGTCACACTTCAACTACATCGGCCACCGTAACCTCATCGCCAACTGCAACCCTGTTGCACACATCCCTATCGCATGTCAACCACTCCAACATTGCAGTGGCACCGACCTCCGCAAACTCATCACCTGTAGCAAATTTGTCACCCACAGACAAAATCTACACGGGGATAATATGGTCCAAATATTTAGATTCCCATGGAAAGGCAACTCTTCCATCCCGTCTTGGATGGAACCCCATTTCCATCGTATAATGCAATTTGTAGTTCCCTGGAAACCATCTTTCATCCTACCAAATATGAAAAAACGGAATTCCATTTCCGTTTCCATTTCCATGCCTTTGTTTCCCTCATACACACTAAATCTTGAATTTCTTCTATTATCTAAGTTCTTCTAAGTTCTATCCAAAATTGTTTGATTGTTATTGGTGTAAAACAATAATCTTTTAGCCTCGTCTTGTAGAAATATTTTTTTCTAGAAGCATTTCCAATCTCCTTTGATATAGAGGTAGTTTGTCTTCACTATTTTCATCTCAAATTTGTCCAAATGCATTTCCAGTCTCCTTGATTGCGTCTATCTTGAAATTCTTATTTAATTTTCTCAAACTTTGCCACATGATTTTTTTAAAATCCTTCACTCCCACACACTTAACTTCTTTCTTTAGGAAATCAGCCTCATAATTTTTCATTTTAATCAATTCTTTCTTGAGAAACTCAAGCTGCCTTTTATGTTTTAAATTTGGATCAATACATGCTTCTAATTTTTCACTCAATATGTATTCCATATATGTTTCAACTCCTTCACTAGAGTTTTTCATTCTTCTCAACAGGGTCCATAAAATTCCTTTACTTCACATTCAGTTCCTCATCATATTTAATGTTACTTTCTTCTGATGTATGTTAGCGGTGGGTTGGGCGGTCTAGATATTTCCAGGTCGCAACTCCTGATAACACACACATACCAGCATAGGAAGGGTAGTTTGGGGAATGCACCTAAAGGTGGGCGTACAAATTGGATGAGTTGGTTGGATGAGCACACGACTGCTTATTGGCGCCTAGGGTGGTACGGGCGGGACACTTGGCATTTTCCTTGGAAAGAGCACTGTTGGAAGCAGTCCTCCCTGAGAAGTGGACATTCCCCAACACCACTCGTCCACAGCGAGGAAGGATCATTCAGAGGTGGTCTCTCTTAGGTTCCACTTACTGTAACTCTTCTCTCTCTCTCGACTGTATTTCTCAGCTCAACTGTGTAGAATTGGAATATACGACATTGATTGTTTTTCCCCTACAAAATATTCTCATGAACTCTGTTTTCAAATTGCGTTGGAGTGGTCGCGATGGCGGCCGTGCGGTGCAGAGCGATGCCCCATCGCTTCTGGCGGTCAACTCGTGGCGCGGTACGCGATTGCGCTAGTCGCACATCGATCGCGGCGTCGCAACGTGGTCGCACTAGGTTTAGGCGCGCAAAAACCAGGGTAATTTTGTTCGACTACCCCTCTCGGCTTCGCGCCCCAATGCCGGTGCTCTCCCTTGCAGCTTGCGGATGTGCAATCGCTGCTCACAGTGATCACCTCTCGTGGCAGAGGCGAGGCGAGATCCTTCAAGGCGCGCAAAAGCAACTGAGTAGAACGTCTTTATAGGGTCGCTAATAGAGCCCGAGATAACCCAGACACATGGCATGTGCATACACAAAGGGGGAAGAGGGGTCCACTGGGTGGTGCGCTTAGTGGTTAGTGAATAAGTGGGAAAGGAGGGTGAGTGGGGGAGGTATCTTTTTCTGTTAGAATCTCGGCGAGTGCTTGGGCGGGAGAGCAGAGAGTCTTCTCGTGTATTTGATTTTCTCTTTCAGCATTCATCTCCTCCCTCTTCTTGTTTCTACTGGAATACTCACACGATATCAGATTATAGAAATATATTGATTGTTCTTCTCTTGGTGTTTTAAAACTTTTGGTCCTACCTGTTGCCTCTTACCTCACCGAGGCACTTTCCCAGCACCTTCGGCAGTTTTGAACGACCTTGACGCTCCATCGGCAATGGCTACCGAAACTTGTTTATAGTCTCAACTAGATGGTATGGATCTGCGGATGGAGCGCATGGAGTCCACACTTACGGGCCTCATGATTGCTGTAGGCGCCTTCAAACAGGAGGTATCATATTTGGCCGATCTTCGGAATTCCATGGCTCAGCTGGTGCGTCGATTGAAGAAATTGCCCACGCCATCGGAGCTTCCTCCTGATTGCCTTTTCGATTTCGCTGCACGCATTGTCGGACTCGTCGACCAGAGCCACGCTTACGCTGACTTCCGTCTGACTGTTTCTCCTTTGGACACTCAACCTGACGCTGTTTTTTCGGTACGATGCGTTGAACTTCCAGCGTTTGATGGTTTGGATCCCCACGGTTGGCTTAATCGCGCTGAGCTCTACTTCTAGATCAATCATACTCAGGATGACACAAAGGCCGCCTTGGCCCAGGTTAGTACGGAGGGCGTCGCGATACATTGGTTTACGGTTTTGCAGGAAGTTCATCCAAATTTATCATGGCACCAATTCAAAGTGGAATTAGTGGAGCGATTCAGTGGAATTGAAGGGTAGAATCCTTGTGAGGAATTAGCCGCGCTACGGCAACAGAGCACTGTTCAAGACGACATTGAACAGTTTGAGTACTTTGCGGCTTTGATTCCCCGCCAACCAGAAATGCAGTATGTCGGTTATTTTCTCCATGGTCTTCGGGAGGAGATCAACAGTTGGGTTCGAATTCATAATCCGGAGACACGTTTGCAGGTCATGCGGTTTTCTTGCCATGTTGAGCTGGCCGTTCGCAAGTGCATTGGACTACAACCTCCGGGAGGTGCCTTTCGTTTCTCTAGCCGCGCTGCTGGGCAGCCCGCCCTCCGCATAGGACCATCGCCTCCTTCCAGCTACCCCCCCGCGCCCATTTCGGCAGAGTGATGAGCCATTGCGGGGGTCCTCCCGAGACCTGCCCAAACCAAACCCAGCGGGTGCTAAAACAGTTCGGCACCTCATTACGCAAGAGTGGGAAGATCGCCGCGGGAAGGGTTTATGTTTTCAGTGCGGCTTGCCTTATAGTCCTCTCCACAAGTGTGTTGATCTCACCCTACGAGTGTTGTTGGGTGATGGTGAAGCCTCCCTCGACTACACGACACTGGCAGAAGAGGTGGCATTCAGCCCACCGCTTGCGCTTGAACAGACTGCCGAATGTCGGTTGGCCGATTTACTGGGTCTGGGATCTTGTTCCAACAGCGACAGTCGCTACTGCACTCAGATGACTTCCATGAAGTTTGAGGGCAGATTGGAGGGTGTTCCTGTTCTGGTGCTGCAAGAGAGCGGGGCCTTTCATAATTTTATAGCTTCGAAGCTGGTACAAATGTTGAGCTTACCGCTTGCCAATTCTCGCAGTCTGCTGGTCAAATTGGGGGATGGGCATCGCATTTGGAGAACTGGGGAATGTCCCCATCTCACTCTCGTAATCAAAACCTATACTTGTATCACTGAACCTCAGATTCTGGACATTGGGGAGCTTGATCTGATTTTAGGAGTTGCTTGGCTTCGCACTCTTGGCAACTTTGAATCAAATTGGCAGACCATGCAAATGAAGTTCGCTGCCCACGGACTTCGGTTCACTTTATGCGGTGCCGGTTCAAACAGCCGAGCTGCCTCCTCTTGGAATATGCGGTCATCTACACGGGATCCTACAGGTTGTTATAGGCGCTTAGTGGGGGGGAAGATGAGCCGGGAGCCTACACCATTGTATGAGGAACACTCCTGGGATTTACACCACCTTTTGCATACTTTCAGCAGTATATTTAATGCTCCTACGGGACTCCCACCCCTCCCGCAGCGGGCTCACGCTATCACCCTTCATCCTGGTCAGGGTCCGGTTATGGTGCGTCCCTATCGTTTCCCTCATTTTCAAAAGGCAGAAATTGAACGGCAGGTCCACGAAATGCTAGCCCAAGGAATTATTCAGGCTAGTTTCAGTGCATATTCCAGCCCACTTTTGCTGGTTAAGAAAAAGGACGACACCTGGAAACTTTGTGTTGATTACCGCGCTTTGAATTGAGCAACTATTCCGGATAAATTTCCTATTCCGGTTGTCGAAGAACTTCTTGAAAAACTGCATGGCGCCACTTATTTTTCTAAGTTGGACCTCAAGGCCGGCTATCACAAGATCAGAATGTGGCATGATGATATTGCAAAAACGGCTTTTCAGACTCACAGTGGACATTATGAATTTTTGGTGATGCCTTTTGGCCTCACCAATGCACCATCCAATTTCCAAGTGGTTATGAATGAGTTGTTCCGTCCCTTCGCCAATTTGTTCTAATTTTTTTTGATGACATTTTGATTTACAACGCCACTTGGACACATGTTCAAGGAGGTTGTCTTTCAGACCCTTCACAATGAACAATTCTTCGCCAACCGAAAAAATGTCTTTTTGGCCAGCTTTAGGTGGAATATTTGGGACACATCGTTTCTTCGGTGGGAGTGTCCATGGACCCTTCTAAAATCTCGACCATGTTGCATTGGCCGACATCTGAGTCTGCCAAAGTTGTCCGTGGTTTTCTTGGACTCACCGGTTACTATAGAAAATTTATCAAGGACTATGGCAAAGTCGCCCAGCCACTCACTGTCCTCACTCGAAAGGAAGGCTTTGCATGGTCTCCAGCCACCCAACACCTGTTTGATCACTTAAAAAACTCACGACTGAGGCTCCAGTATTGGCTTTACCCAATTTTTCACAAGCTTTTGAGGTTGAATGTGATGCTTCCGGGAAGGGGGTGGGGGCAGTCCTCATGCAAGCCGGGCGACCCATTGCTTATTTTAGTTCCGCATTGGCTGCGAAGAACTCGGCCAAATCTACCTATGAAAAGGAGATCATGGCTTTGGTGCTTGCCATCCAGCACTGGCGGCCTTATTTATCGGGCCGCCCCTTCACCATTTTTTCTGGTCACTGAAGCCTGAAATATCCGTTACAACAGCGGATAACCACAGTTGATCAGCAAGCATGGATTGCCAAGTTGTTGGGCTATCAATTTGAGGTGCAGTACAAGCCGGGCAAAGCAAACCGGGCCGCGGACGCTCTATCTCGTCGGGAGGAATCCCCTCACTTTAGCTTCTTGCATTCGAGCCCCGTGTGGGCTGATGGCCTTTTTTTGACTGAGGTGTGGCTTCGGACCCTTATCTAGGAAAGGTACTGCAGGCTGTCCGCACAGGCAACAGGGCGCCTCCTGGTTTCTCCTGCTCTAATGACACACTGCTCTTTAAGGGGCGTTTGGCTATCCCCGCAGCTTCTCTGTGGATCCCTAAATTGCTCCATGAATTCCATTCTTCTCCTCAAGGAGGACATTGTGGTTATTATCGCACCTACTGAAAATTGGCTGCCAATTTATATTGGTTTGGCATGAAGGCTGCGGTTCGGGACTTTGTTCAGAACTGTGATGTTTGCCAGCGATTTAAGTATTCCACTCTCTCCCCAATCGGGCTGCTTCAGCCGCTGGAAATTCCCACAGCAATCTGGTCGGACATTTCCATCGACTTCATCTCCGGGCTGCTGAAATCCAAAGGATTTCATGTGATTTAAGTAGTGGTCGATTGGCTTTTCAAATATGCGCATTTTCTGCTATTAAAACTCCTGTATACAACACGCACTGTGGCAGAGTTATTCCTCCGTGAGGTGGTCCGCTTGCATGGGGTGCCGACTTCCATTGTCAGCAATTGCAATCCCGTTTTTCTTGGGACTTTCTGGACCGAACTGTTTCATTGACAAGAGACTCACCTCAAAATCAGCTCCGCCTACCACCCTTAAACGGATGACCAAATGGAGGTAGTTAATCGATGCCTTGAAACTTACGCTGTTTTGCGGGTGACCAACCAGCTGACTGGTCAAACTGGATTCCTTGGACGAAATTGAGTTATAATTCTACTTGGCATATCTCCATCAACTCTACGCCATTTGAGGTGGTCTACAGCCGCAAACCACCACCTGTTGTCGGTTTTCTGCCTTCTGAAACTCGTGTGGCAGCAGCATCAACGACCTTGGAGGACTGTGCTGAGGCCTTACAGCAGCTCCGCAGCCACCTCGCCCGCTCCCAGCATTATATGAAGTCTCTTGCCGACAAACACCGTCGCCTGGTTACTTTTCAGGTGGGCGATTGGGTTTATTTGAAGCTCCGTCCACACCGGCAGCAGTCCGTCACCCAGCGGTTACATCAGAAGCTGGCAACTCGTTACTATGGACCCTTTAAAATCATCAAATCGGTAGGACCAGTCGCCTATCACCTGAAGCTGCCAGAATTTTCCCCAATCCACCCTGTATTTCATGTTTCTCAATTGAATCAGGCAGTGGGTCCCCACTCGGTGCAGCCTACCCTTCCTACAGGACTTGCCAGTGATACTTCTGCTTGTCCAGCCCCCCAGGTTGTATTATCCCGTCGTCTTCAGCTGCAGAACGGCTTCCCTCAACCCCAATACCTCATTCAATGGATGGGCTGTCCAGCAAAAGAGGCAACTTGGGAGGATGAATTTGGCCTCCGCAACCAGTTTCCTTTTTTCAGCCTTGGGGACATGGCGTCTTTTCAAGACGGGGCGAGTAATAGAGCCCGGGATAACCCAGACACGTGGCAGGTGTATACACGAAGGGGGAAGAGGGGTCCACAAGGTGGTGCGCCTAGTGGTTAGTGAATAAGTGGGAAAACAGGGTGAGTGGGGGAGGTATCTTTTTTTTCTGTTAGAATCTCGGCGAGTGCTTGGGCGGGAGAGCAGGGAGTCCTCTCATGTATTTGATTTTCTCTTTCAGCATTCATCTCCTCCCTCTTCTTGTTTCTACTGGAATACTCACACCTGATTGTTCTTCTCCTGGTGTTTTAACAGGCCTAGTGGCGCAAGGCAGAGGAAAAGGCTCCCATAGAGGGAGAATATAAAAAAATTGATTTTTTTGGCAGACAATGTCAGTGTCAGACGACCGCTAGGCTGGAAAAGACCGACATCGACAAATCCCTAAAAAAGACATCTTTTTTTTTGGGTCAAAGTGGCACCAGGCTGGGAATAGCATCCCCTCTTCCAACTAAGAATAACAATTTGGATGCGTGTTTAATTTTTTATGTTTTGTTTTTCATTTTTCAGCATATATATGTGTGGAGCAGGTAGCGTTGAGGATTCCTATTTTTCCTGAGCGTGGTACATGAGTTCGTTTATGGGAGGGTTGTGGCCTGAGATTGAGAACCGAGTTTCTACACATGAACCATCTAACCAATTTAGGATGCATACTTTGTCCGGGAAAGTGGAAAGAGAACCGGTAGGAGAGGGCGTTTTGAGGAGTGTATGAGGGAGGCCGTTGGTGCCACCAGTCCCACGAGGTTCCAGAGTCAGTTTGCCAAACTCTCTTCTCAGCAGGCACACAGTTGAACGGAATAAAAAGAAAGAGGAATTAAGGAGATAAGTGGGAGACGAGCGGTGGACTGGAGTTAAAAGCTATCAGTCGACAGGAACGTGAAGAACAGAAGTAAAAAGGGTTGTGCTACCGTTGTGGCCAGACCTACAGCCCGATGCACCAGTGTCCAGACAAGTATTTGTGAGTTGTAGTATGGAAGTGTGATTAACCGTTAGTGGCATAGGGTGAGGAAATTGACACTTTTCCAAGAACAAGGTGGTGTGGCTTAGGAAGTGAGATGCTCGAAGATTGGCAGGGGGAACAAATAGAAGAATCAGTGGAATTTTGGAGTATGGGCGCAACAAGAGTTGAATCAATGTTATTCACAGGATATATTTCGGGGGTTCCTATAATGGTCTTTGTGGACAGTGGCGCAAGTCACAATTTTATTTCCAAAACCCTCACCAAAATGGCAAATGCGGAGGTCGACCTAACAAGACCTTTTGTAATTAATCTTGGAGATGGATACCGAGCTATGTTGTAGGGCGTTTGCAGGGAGGTTAAGGTTTGTTTGGAGAATTTTATCCTTTCAGTCGAGGCGTTTGTGTTTGATACCGGGGGGCCGGATTTGGTCCTTGGAATGCAGTTGTTGAAAAGTTTGGGGACCATAATAACCAAGTGTCACAAAACTATGGAATTTTTTTGGGAGGTGAAGAAAATTAAGTGCAGGGGGTTACCGAGGCACAGGGGACTCTTTTGGACTTGCGACAAAAGTCCCAATTGAAGGCACTGTTTTTTTGGAGGGTTGGTTATAGCAAGCTTAGCTCATGTCTCCTGCAGGAGGAGGTGACCAGGGGGAGAAAGGTTATCAGCAACACTTGGAGTGGGTTATGCAGAAATTCCAGACTTTATTTGATGAACCAAAGGGGTTGCCATCGTAGATTAATGGACCACGCAATAACGTTGGTGGAAGGGGCTGCACCCGTGAACATTCAACCATATAAGTTGGCTTACTACCTTATGGATGAGGTGGAAAAACAGGTGATTGTGATGGTTGGCAAATGATGTTATTCGTCATAGTAATAACCCCTATGCAAGCCCAATTATTCTGATCAAGAAGAAAGATGAAAGTTGGCGCCTACAAGGAGGATGAGCAAGGAGCTTTCACCACAGCAGAAGCTAAACGGATTGCAAGAATGAGAGGGTATGACACCTGTCATCGGGACAAGCCTGTGCATGCATGGGAATACCTAACCGAACAGCCATGCGAAGGTGGAGAACTGATTTCACGATGAAGATGCTGGGGAGGAGCAGTTCCAAGTAGTTAGTCTGGGTTGTATGTAATGTTTGAAGCCTACAGACAAATGAATTCCTCTAAGGCCTACAGACCATGTAATACTTACGCCTACGGGCCTTGTAAGGGTTCCACCTCACCCTTTGAAAGGTGGATTATCAAAATCAATAAA
The DNA here is from genome assembly GCA_963277665.1 of Viscum album. Taxonomy (NCBI): domain Eukaryota; kingdom Viridiplantae; phylum Streptophyta; class Magnoliopsida; order Santalales; family Viscaceae; genus Viscum; species Viscum album. Next base: position 649,084,325 of record OY728137.1, on the reverse strand, counting down.
TAATGAAGGCCTTCGGGCCATTGGATGTTCCAGTTGCTGTTCGAAACTGAATGCAGGCTAACATGAAAAAATATTTTTTCCCCGCAAACTGTGGATTACGTTGGTCATATAATCTCTAGCGTGGGGGTGTCAATGGATCTGAAGAAAATTTAACGTGTTTTGAGCTGGCTAAGGCTGCGTACTGTTTAAGGAGTAAGGGGATTTTTGGGCCCTACAGGCTACTACAAGAAGTCTGTAAATGGATATGGGAAGATTGCTGAGCCCCTTATTGAATCAACCATGAAGGACGATTTCCTTTGGAATTTGGCAGCCGAGCAAGCTTTTGCAAAGCTTAAGAAATGTATTGTTTCTGCTCCGTTGCTGGCTCTTCCAGATTTCCAAAAGCCTTTTTTAGTCGAATGTGATCTGTTCGGGAGAGGAGTTGGAGCTGTCTTGATGCAAGCAAGCCGACCTGTATCTTATTTCGTTAAGGCACTTGTCAATGCCAATCTCTCTAAGTCCGTTTATGAAAAGAAGGTCATGGCTCTCATTCTAGCTGTGAGTCATTGGATGCGGTATTTAGTTGGCAAGCATTTCGTTGTTTACTCGGACCATAAGATGCCCAAACATCTTCTGAGTCAACGTTTCTATACTGCTAATCAGTAATGTTGACATGCGAAATTACTTGGCTTAGACTTTGAGGTGGTCTACAAGCCTGGTAGGATTAATCAGGCGGCAGATTCTTTGTCCTGGCTGGCTGCATATGTGTTGGAGGATAGTTCAGAGGATAAGCTTATAGGATCAGTTGTTTCCAAAACTATTTTGGAAGTGTTAACATAATTCGGGAAGAATTACAACGGGACCCAGTGCTCTTGAGTATCATTACAACACTAGCACAACAACCTAGTTGCAGACTAGGATATCGTTTCCACAATGGGCTGTTGTATTATAAAGGGAAGTTCGTTCAGTCCTGGCGCTTTGTCCTCATATCCTAGTTCTTGCATTACTACTGATATGAAACCGGTAGATGACATTGACTTGATGACATGTGCGGAGTTGGAGTTCCAAGGCCCAATGATGCAAGGAAGATTAAAGAGACTACAAGCGGCAACGAGAGCCCATCTCACTGCATTAAAAGGCCCAAACCCAAGGTGCATGCTTGGAAGTGGCAAATGGGCTTATTATCCCTCTTATTCAAGCCCAACCATGATGTTTGAAGCTTGGTCCACATGGTTGCGCGAATTTTGGAAGCCTTGCCCACATGGAGATTCTAGAATGACATCTATGGACACCAAAGTCAAATCTGATGAGTTAGGTATTTGAAGTCAAATCTGGTGGGCTATGGGTAGAAAGACACGTGCTACTTTTCAAAAAAGTCTTTGTTAGACTTTATCTTTTGGACTTTAAGGGGATAAGGTTGGTTTAGCCTTTATGACTTTAGGGTATTAGACCTTTGACTATTGTATCTCCCCTTGACTGTGAATAGTCACCCCATGACATTGTATTTGTATTCAAGATTGTAATAGAGAGCTTAAATTTTGTTTCTCTCCATTGTTCAAGGATTGTTCCGATTATTCCCTTGCTCTTGTGCATTCTTGCCTTGTCGGTTTACATATTAAATTGGTGATCTAAGATCACAAAGCCCCCAATTCCGTGCCTCAATCCAAGTGCGTTGTGTGGATTGGTCATCACATCCCTCCCTTGAGTGTGTTGTTTAAGTAGTAGGTCACACTCCTTATAGTGTTGGCCGACTACTTGCATCCACTATCCATACACATCACCCGACACATAGTCCCAAACCGCATCCTTCATCCACTGCCCTACGCCGTGAAGATTGGGCCACCCCGAGCATCTCCCATCAACTACCATTTGTCCGCTATTGGGGGACATGCTGGTTTCTTTAAAACTTCCAAGAGGTTGGTTGCTGGGTTATTTTGGAAGGGCTTGTCTCAGTGTATCTTGCAATTTGTCAAGGCATGCGATACCTGCCAATGGCAAAAGTATCTGGCTATGTCGCCTGTTGGTTTATTTCAGCGCTGCCCCTTCCAGATCTCATTTGGGATGAAGGTTCAATGGATTTTATTTCCGAATAGCCTAACTCATAAGGGTTTGATGTGATTTTGGTGGTTGGTGGATTGGCTGTCGAAGTATCGCCATTTTGTGTTGATGTGACATCCTTATACAGCTACAGTGGTGTCATAAGTTTTTGTTAAGGTGATTGTTTGTTTGCATGGTATTCCTAGTTCCATCCTCAGTGACCGCGATCCAATATTTGTCAGTAATTTTTGTAAATAACTCGTGGCCAGAGGGTACAATTTTGAAAATGAGTTCTTCATACCATCCGCCAATAGATGGCGCCAAACATAGTATGTATTTGTGACGTTTCGCTTCAGAGAGGCTGCACACATGGGCTCGGTGGATTCTCTGGGCTAAGTATTGTTATAATAATGCCCCCCATGCTTCATCTAGGATGACCCCCTTTGACCCTTTGAGGCCATTTATGACCGCAAGCCATCTTCGGTGTTGCGTTTTGTTGAAGGGGATGCTCCAGTTGAAATGGTCGCTGCTGCCCTTGTATACCTGGATATAATGCTGGTCTAACTTCGACAGTCTTTTGCACGCACAACAACTTATTACTTGGTTTTCTAACAGACAGGATGGAGGAGACTTTTGAGGTCGGCGAGTTGGTGTTTGTTAAACTCTGTCCTAATGTCCAAACGTCAAAATCCAAGAAGTTGTGTCCCAAGTTGGCCGCATGCTATTATGGGCCTTACAAAATTGTAGCTCGGTTGGGGAATACCGCTTATAAACTTTTCCTGCCCGAAACTACAAGGATACATCCTGTGTTTCATGTATCTCAGCTTAAACGGGCTGTTGGAGATTCCCTAGTACAGACCGTCCTTCCGGAATTTCGGGACAGCGATCCTTCTTTTAAGGTTGAACCGGTTGAACTTTTTGTCTCCAAGGAGGCTTCTGGGCGTTCCCACGGCTTGTGGCTCATCACATGGAAAGACAAACCGATTGAAGAATCTGCTTGGGAAGATACAGTGCAAATCCTTGCCCAGTTTTCAGAGTTCCACCTTAGGGACAAGGTGACTGTTAAGGAGGGGTGAGATGGTGAGATGTTAGAAGTGGGTTGGACAGTCCGGATATTTCCAGGCTGCGGCTCTTGATGACACACATCCCAGCATAGGAGGGGTAGTTTGGGGAATGCACCTAGAGTTGAGCGTATAGGTTAGTTGGTCGAGTCAGTTGGATGAGCACCCCACTACTTATCAGTGCCTAAGTTGGTACGAGCAGGACACTTTACATTTTCCTTGGAAAGAGCACTGTTGGAAGCATTCACCCTAGAGAAGTGGACATTCTCCAGCACCACTCGTCCGCAATGAGGAAGGAGCACTCAAAGGTGGTCTCTCCTTGGTTCCACTTGCTGTAACTACTTTCTCTCTACTGTATTTCTCTCGGCTCAACCTTGCAGAATTGGAAAATACTGTATTGATTGTTTTTCCCCTACAAACTATTCTCACCAACTCATTGTCCTAAAAATGTACTCATCATCATCCTTGCATATGTAACCTATTTTTATTTCTGAACATTTTTCATCTTTCATTGAAATATTTCTTGTATTTCTTTGTTTTTTACTGAATTTCCTTATTATTGACTCCTATTTATCTATTTTAACAGTTGTATTATTCCTCTTTCTTAAACCATCCATGTAAAAATATCCAATACCTCAACAGAAAAAGCATTTAAATGAAATTTCCATTTATAATTCTCTTCCTCTTCTGAAATCCCTGGAAATCCACCTCGTTCAAACTGAAACTTTTCATAGATTTAGAAGTAATTTCTGTCTTTTTTTTTAAAGAAAAATAATATTTCTTCGTCTCATAGGTAGTTAATATTCTATATAGATCATCCAAAGTCAGTTGATGACGGTAATCATGGCTGCCAGGTAAGATTCTCCGCATTTTCACCCTCAGAAAATTTACGAGGTTTGGTTTCAAAGATAAATTCATTTTCCCAATAGGATTATCTTTTTGCAAAAAAAAAAAAAAAAAAAAAAAAAACACGAATTCCTTGAATTAAAGTACATTCAGGTGCCCGACCCGCCTCTTGGCTTTCTGGTCTTGTGGGTGTTTTTGTTCGGTAATTTGTTTTAAGGTCAGGAGTTGTACTGGTTCCTGTTAAATCCTTTAATGGTGGTTCTATTAAAAAAAAAAGTGCTTAGAGAAATAACATTCCTTATGTTGATTTATAATAACGGAAAACAAAATCAGAGATACAAATTCCTCATAACATGTAGAACAGTGGGAAATGAAAATAAATAAAAACCATTAACATATGATATAATTCATGTGGCTCAAATTTGAAAGAAACAAGACTGAAATATACATTGATCCTAGGAAAAAATACAATCCATGAAGTATAAGTTTGTTGAGAGAAAATTAACTTGGAAATCAGAAGTGTAGATTTACAATTACCATCTATTATAATGAAACTATTTTCTTAAGTATTTATTTAAAAATTAAATTTCTCAGAGAAAATTTTAGAAAAATTCATATCAATTTTGAGTTATCACATTGACATTAGTAAAAGGTGAAATATGGGTAATTTTTAAAGATAATTGTATCTTGGACCAAATGTTAAAATATGATATGCATATATGATATACAATTTGAGTGTATTATGATTTAAAAATGATGTAGTACTTGATATTATCATTTTAAAAAACCTAAAAGATATTTTATTTATTAAATAATTGATTTTCAAGTATTGTACTCATCTTTTGACTATAATGTAATTTTGAAAAACATAAAACATATTTTATTCCATTTAAAAACTATTTTTGATTTCGTATATTGTATACTTTATTCTAATAATACCATTTATTTATTGGAGGTTTAAATGTCAATAAAACATGCTTTAAAACAAATCAAATATCATAGTTTGGTAGTCAAAAAATATGTTTAGGAAACTATTTATGAATTTTTAAATAAAAATACTTTATTATTATGATTCCAAGGTTTAATAAACAATTATTAATATATTCTCCAAGTTTTACTATAAATAGAATCGTCTCCACCCATTTATTTCCATGTACAATCTTATTATCATGGTTTTCCTCTCATTTACGCTCTCAAATCTCTTGAATTCAAGGGTTCTCTCTCTCATGTTCTAAGAATGATTAAGGTAACATAATCTATTTCTCTCTCTTTCTCTCTCCCTCTCTCAGTTTTCTTTTATAAAAATATGTTTTAATTTTTTTTCTTAGATAGTTATGCTTTTATATACATTACAGTATTATACATTTAAATTACTATTCATGTTGTACCTACATACGCTTTCATTACTTCCGTTCATGAGTCCATAATGCTATTAAAATATTTTTTCCCATTCTTGTAAAAACCTTTGGTATAATTCCTAAGAGGGTATCAATGCCGACAAACTTGGGAGTTCTTTCTTGGGGGATTTTGTATCCCCAATGTAAGTAAAATATATGGGATACATAGTGAGAATTTTAGAGGGGATTTCTTCCTCACTATCATTTTCTTGATTTATTTTAATCATTTCTTAATTATCCTTCATTCATAGGGGTGAATTTTTACCGATGCTTTTACTATCAAGGTATTATTCACAACCTTCACAGTATACCTTTCACAAAAATCACACAAAACATGAGATTACCTTTATCTTTGAGTTTTCTCATTATAAATGCATATTTATTTAAGTGTAATATTCCCTTTTATGATATCTTCCTTTAATTTTGGATTTCCATAAAATGAACACGAGTTTTCCTTGTTCATGGGACAACTTTGATGATTATTTCCACGTGAAAATGTTTTATGATATGTGATCATTTATGAAAATTTTCTTATAACTATTCCATTGAATCATGAAATAAGTTTTGAGATGAGTGTGCTTGAAATTATATAGCCTCCTAATGTATTTAGTGATCATTATTCTCTACAGATACTGTGATACGAAGTTCTGGAAATCGGTCTGTTCTATATGATACCTTTGTGATTATCCTTGATAATATGTTTAGGATATGCCGGCGAGGAGCCTTGGTAATATGATTATGATACATTAGTGATGAGCATCTGTAATATGTTTATGATGTCTAAATTCATGCATTTCTTATACCCCCAACGATTCATGTATTACGTACCATCCATGATAATCACTTTATTACCCACAACTCATGATATTTCCTTCATTACCTATGTCCCTTGAAGAGTCATGATTTTTTTTCATTTTAAAGATGAATGCATTATGTATCTTCACTGACGATCCCTTCATTACCAATGTCTTTTTGATTATCAATTCATCATTTATATTTCTTAATGATGATCCCTTCATTACCAATGTCTTTTGATGGGATTACCTATCACTACACAACCGCCACCTGAGGGTAGTTTTATTGGCTGCGATCCAGTACACACTAAGTAGATAACTAGTGTAATGTCTAACAAGTAGACTCGATTATCTCCATACCTATGGATGTAAATATGAAGTTGGTAGTCTCAAGGAGGAGAGTATGTGGTTGATGTCCATTATGACTAGGACGCCAGATGATTAGATATGCCGGTAAAGTAGTTCTATAGGCATAACATGAGATGTTTGAATTATTGGTTACTGGGTTGGTGGGAGTGGTTTATGAGGCCCCAAATTATTATTTTCGAATGAGTATAATGTCTACTTATATGAGTGTGATTGCTGGAGAGTAGGAAATTATTACACAAGTGTATCATTTGTATGATTATGCACAAGCTTATAGAATAACCTAGTTAGCCCATGGGTTGGAAAATGATGAGGTGAGATGAAACAATGCTTTTACAATTTCCATTATCTCATTATTATGAATGCATGTTATAATCTGAGTTTTTTTGTCCTTTTTAGAATAGACTACTGAATATGTGGATATACTCACCCCTATATTTACATAAAGGTTTACAAGAGTGATTGGGTGATGGATTTGAGCAGTAGCAATTCAGTATTCATAGATTATCCTTAACATTGGATGAGTGATACATTACTTGACATACATGGGTTGGTAGATATTGTCCTTGTATTTCTGTTATGGAATTTTGATGTTTCTTTTGTGTTTTATGAAATTCATCCATTTTTTCATCATTGAGTTATTTCTATGGATCGTGGTGGTTCTTTATTCATATTGGTGGGTTGCATTTCCTTTCTTGCCTGTTGTAGCGTCCTTCATGTATGGAGGTGCATTTTTCAATTTAATTAAGGTCAAAGCTTGTATATTTTGACCTATCTTGGGTGTAGAAGGATTCGGGGGAAGTTTGACTTTAAATTTTTGAGAGGGGATAGATGATGGATATCTTTTCGAGAGCATATTTCTCACGCAAGCCCAGTGGGGGTCCACAGGACTTCCGGTGGACCGAGGTAGTGGGGTGTACCACTACCCATCCCATTAGAGTTTCGGTAGAGGTCCATCAAAACTTTGTTGGATGGGTAGTGGGCAATGCCATTGCCCAACCCACTGGAGTTTCAGTGGGAACCCATGAACCCTGATTTTTAATTGGGCTAATATCATTTTTTAATTATTTCTTCCCTCTTAAACCCATTTCTTGGCCTAGCTCGCCCCACACAAACCTCCCACTCAAACACCCTCTATTTTTTGGCGATTTTGGCTCCTCCCACCTTAATTCTTATATGAATATGGTGCTGATAGTTACGATCGGAAGTTAGAGGTAAGTCTAACATTCCTCTTCCCTAAAACCGGGCATTATCTCATTGCTTCTGTGTTCTTTGTTGGATTACCCTAATTTTTGGGATTCTTTGCTATGGATTGTGATTCCTGCTGTTGAAGGATGAATTTTTCATTGATATTCAATGAGTGGGATCCTACAACAACAAGGCAGGTGGTCCCTAAGCATTTCTGATGGTTTATGCTTGTGTGATGTGCGGGTCACGCCGACCATGCAAGCTTAACCCTAATTTAAATTAAAAATCCGATTTCCTAACAATTGAGAATATATTATGATTATTGGGACCATGAATGGTTCCCCAACTGTTGTGTTTTGACGCCATGACTGCCAATGGCCATGAGCTTGAACTAAAGTGTGTTGGACTATATTCTCATAACCAAAATGGGGCTTTCTTGAGTTATGTGATGACATTGTGGACCTAGATTGGTGACCCCTTAGCCTCCTTAGACATTAGAGAGGTATGTAATTGGGAAGGGTTGGCCTGAGGCTTGACCCATGTGGAACTTATGAGTCACCATTAGACCCTTTTTGGCTAGTTATAGAATTGTATGGGGTGGGTGTTCCTCCCCCTCTAACTTGAACATACCCAAGTAGGCTATCATATGGGCGAGCTGTGTGAGTGGTGCAACCGTGGTCGCATGGACCACATGTGCACATTGCATCCCTTGCAGCCACAAGGGTCTCATGCCCCACACCCCTATTAAATTTCATAGTAATATATTATAATTATATATCATATAAATAGTTATGTATATTACTTGTAATTAGTAAATTATAAAACAACATTAAACATGGGACTCGACTCTAGCATGCGCCACTCTGGACACCACACTTAGCATGAAATTAAGACATGTGATTTCAATCACTCCCACTCCCTACTCAGTTATTTAATGAATATCTTATATATTACATTAAAATAGATATTATATATATCCGTGTGTTTCTATGTGTGTGTGTGTGTATAATTTAACTAGATGTATAAAATAATATAAAATAAATATAAGACGAGTCTTGTTTTTCTTCTCGGTTGAACTATGAAATAAAGTTTCATTGGTTTACCCTCCATGGGGACCCCTTGCAATTAGGAATCTATGAGGTTGATGGCGGCCTTTCCACACTTGGATCAATTTGATGAGCATAAATCCATGTTTTATTTTGATGAATATCCCTTTATAAAGCAATTATTCATGTGACTCATAGTAAATCAAAATCCGCTTCTTTATATGTTTACTCTGACACTTACAACCACCCTTTCGTGGCTATGGTCATGATTTTTGGTTTCTCGATGGTGTTTAGAACACCATCCATGGACTAGGGTGACCCAAAGTTGGTCGCACTACTATGCAAAGAGGGTCTCCAACCAGCCTCTCCATTCTCTATTAATTAAATAAAAATTAATAACTTATTTAGATCTATCTTTTTCAAACTATCATGAAAGTTATATCTTATAAATGATAATTAAAATGCATACCGAGAGATGAGTGGAGGAGATTAAATAATCCTACCTTGAGGGGGGGGGGGGTTATGCCTCTTTTGCAGTTCCAACATGACATCACCTTAGGAAATGTGTCGATTGACTAAAATGAGAGGGAAAAATATCTATTTATAGAGTAAACGGGCCTCCTAGGGGTCCATTACTCAAAAATTCCAAGCTTCACCTATAAATGAAATACACTACCCTAATAAAAACTATTTTGAATAAATTTTAATAAGAGGTTTGGATTCAAAGATAAATTCATTTTCTCACTGGAATTATCTTTTTGCAAAAAAACATGAATTCCTTAAATTTAATTCCTTTTTCTTCCAAAGATCACTTGTAATATCTTTAAGGTCAAAGTATGTGTTCAATTACATTATTAGAAAATGTTATTCTATAAAAAAATAGTATCAAAATATCATCTCTGCCTTAAAAAATTTTCATCCTGAAAAAAAACAAACTCAATCAAAGAGGTGAGAGTAATGAGCCTGTACCAAGGCCCAACACAACCAAGCACTAATGTCATCTTCCCTTAAAGGGCCCACACAATGTAAAAAAATACACATAAAGAATCTGTCTCTTGTCAATCCTTTGTTGTTACTGTACACATAAAAAGTATCGCCTTCCAGATACGTCTCTCTTCAATCAATGATGCATGGTAGGCCTCACATGTACCTCCCAAGATGCAACACATGGAAGACATCGTGCGTTTGATCTATCCACAATGATAACTATTATGACCCAGTCTTTTCATATATAGATATTACATCATTTTTGATGAATATTAATTACATTACATAAATACATGCCCGCGAACCGTAATAGTTTAGTGTCTTTAGAAACTTGGAAACTTAAACATTGGTCCATAAGTGAGCTGCGTCATCTCCCACTACGTTCTTCATAACTAGAACCCTTCTTAGACATATCATACATAATACATATCTTTATAACACGGGGAAAGGAAACATAAGAAAGAGTCAACTTAGATGCTCAGTAAGGGTAAACAAGGGTGATAAGTAAGCATAACATGAACATAAGAGTATGAAAATACAGACATAACATTTGAAAACCATGCCCTCCATATCAAAGATCATAATCACGAATCATGACATAAAGATTAATAGTTCATAAGATATGTTTCATAATAGAATAAAAGAACATGAGCCATGAGAGCATAAGAGATGAAATTTGTGGATACACATAAGTATATAAAATCATTTCCATATTAATCAAACCTCACTACCAAGACCATCATAGCGGACAAAGTCCTTTACTGAACCGAGTTCACTCCCCATTCCATCCCTACATTACTGAACCAGGTTCACTTCCCATTCCATAATTGTATTACTGAACTAGGTTCACTTCCCGTTTCAGCCCTGTATTACGGAATTGGGTCCACTTCTCATTCTAGTCCTTTTTATCTCATGAGATATAAATCTTTACCCAATCCATTAGGGTGAGATATAGGTCCCACCCGTCATATAATGAAAATCATATTTATGTGTGCCACGATATCATAAACATTCCTCATTTCATAAACCATGAAATGAAATGAGTATCATAAATATTTCATCATATTATAACCTATGTAAAAGAGAGAGGTTTCATAATCATTTCATCATAGAATAACCCATGAAAAGAAGCAGGTTTCATAAGCATTTTCTCATGGTATAACCCGTGGAAGAGAAACAGATTTCATAAACATCATGTCATCAAATATAAACAATTCAGAGAAAGAATATAAATAGTATCCTTGGATCATATCCCTAGTAAGGTATAAATAACACCAAAAGATGTCATCTTAGATGGAAAATAATTTTGAAATATCATTTAAAACATTTACTGAGAAAAATATCCTTTCCTCTTTGATTTTTTTTAAAAATGTAAAACATTTTGATGATATTTTTCCTTTAAAATAACCTTTAAAACTTTTAAAGGAAGCTTCAAAGCAATGATTGGTCATGACTTCAAAAAATTCCATTCATGTCATACATGTAATAATGAAAATTCCTTTCATATTTTTAGTAAAATCCAAATGAGAATTGTTTGAAAAATGACATGAAGATTCTTTTCAAAATATTTTGTAAAATAATCAAACATGGGTAATTTTTTTTTAAAAATCATAAGATATTAATAAAATATTTTTGAAATTATTTTTAGAAAACATGGTTTTGAAAGAAAACAGATTTCCGACCGATGAGAGAAATAAATTCGGATTTTCTTAAAAACATTTTCATAATTATTTAAGTACCAAAGATGGGAAAAATGGTACCATTACTTAAAGATATCATGAATAACCAGAGAATAAGAAAATTCATGAAAATTAATGAGAGGTAGAGCATGAGATACATTGGAGACTTAATCATAAACATTCCTGATAAATGATGAGATTATAACATAAAATCTTTACCATTTTGGTAGCATTGAATCATAAGCCCCATGAAGAGATAACATAAAATGAAACTTAAAATATCATGAGGATTAATACATACATGATATTACATGTCAAAGGAGTTTTATACACACCTCATGAAAGAATATAGGTGCATAACATAATATGCGTCTCAAAGAAGGCAAATTGAGACAAAAATCCCTTATCGTTTTGGTAAAATTTGAACCGTAAACCCCATGAAAGAGAGATCCTAAAATGGATATGTAAATACCAATAATTTTAAGTAGAATCATCATAAAATACATTCATGTATATTATATACACCACATAGAAGAAATAAGTGGTGAATATAGCACGTGTCTCGAAAAAGTAAAAAGTGAGACAAAAATACCTTATTGCTTGAGTAACTTTTGAAACGTAATCCTCATGAAAGAATAATATCAATGGAAACACTAATTATCATGAAATGAGGTAGATTCATGATATATCATGTCACAGGGTAGTATATACACCACACAAAATAAACGAGTGGTGAATATGACATATCTCTCTTAGAAATAAAAGTGAGACTATAAATCCTCTTACCTTAAGTCTTGACTTCTGTCATAATCGTTCAAACCATTAATATAATAAATATAAGTTTATTATAAATCTATTAAATAATTATATTCATATATATCATGCCATATATGATTTGATTTTGACCTTTTATTCCCCGTTTATTAACAATTCCATGTTTAAGTTACGTTTCAGGAAATAACCGCTTTGTTTTTCATAAATGTTTTGATTTCTTATATTTTTGGTCCTATTTAATATTGATTTTAGCATCTTTACAATGATAACAATGATATAAATATCATATATATTCAGTATATATGTTTTTATAATAATTTATAAAAGATAGAAATAAGAAATGAAATACATCATTCATGGAGATGGTAGGCCGTACGTACGCATGAACACTGTTTTCATTTTCTTTTCGGATTGAAAGAAAAAAGTATATGATATATTATCATCCTAGAATAATTTTTATGTCACATATATCACATATGTTTATTAAACCCATCCTTAATACATTCCATGTAAAGTGTGAATGAATCACATCGCTTCGCGAGATGGTAATCCGACATATACATGAACGACGTTATCGTATTCCCACAAAATGAAAATCTATGTGTGATATAAAAATTATAAAATCATAATAACATCATAAAAATCATATATATCATATATAAATAATAAATCCATCATTATCACCAGCCTTGATAGGCGGTAATGGAAAAATGAATGACATCAATTCATGTGGTGGTAGTCCACCATACACACGAACGATGATTTTGTAACCCATTTGATGGAAGTGGAGATGATTGTAGGTATTTATCTTATTATAACAACATATCAATATATTTAAGATACTGAGGTTATTATATAAGCATGATATAAAAATAATTAAAGGGGTTTGAGGAAGAAATAAAACAAAAATGTTCATTGATGAACATTACCTCTTCTTTAGGTATCCTCCCTAGGTTTACACTAAAAGCCTTACTAGAATAACTTTCTGCCCAAACTAAGGATTCTAGGATGAGGGAAGATAAGTTATAAATTTATTTGTATGGGGCTTGGCCAAACCAAAGAGGTTTGAAGGTGTGAGTTCAAGGTTGATGATAAAGGATTTGTGAGATTCGATAAATGAATTTGTGTTCCATCAGATCCATAGATTAAGGAGCAGCTGAATGATGCTCATAACTCTACATTCTACATCCACATAAGAAACAAAAAAATGTGTAGAGATATTTGAGAAAACTATTGGTGGTACAATATGAATAAGGATATTGAGTAATATACATCAATGTGCCTGATGTGTCAGCAAGTGAAGGCTGAGAGGGAAAAGTCCAAAGGGATGATGCAACCATTGTTCATACCTACATAGAAATGGGAAAGAATCACTATGAGTTTTTTTATGGGTCTTCCAAAGAAATAAAACGGGGATAATTCTATATGTATTATGGTGGACCATCTTATAAAGACTTCTCACTTCATTAACACTCGAGAGGTATTCTCACTCGGTCACCTTTCAAATATATACATTGGAGAATTGGTGAGGCTTCATGGAACACCACTATTTATTGTATCTGATCGAGATATGAGGTTCACCTTAAAGTTATATAAGAGTCTTCAGTATGATCTAAACATAGAGTTAAACTTCAATACTACATATAATCCCCATACTAATTCCCAATCTTAATGGACTATCTAGAAACTTGAGGATATGTTGAGAGATTTCTCTATGGAATTCAAGGGAGGCTGAGACCAACATCTTCCTCTAGTCGAGTTATTTTACAATAACAGTTTCCATTAAACCATCCAAATGAACCCATAATAAGCCCTCCATGGGAAGATATTTAGAACACTTTTGTGTTGGTATGGAGTAGGTAAACGAAAGTTTTTAGGCCCTACGATGGTTGAATAAATGTTAGAAAAGGTCAAATCCATTCAATGGCACATAAAATCAATGTAGAGTTGATATAAAAGTTATACTGATAACCGTCAACAAGACCTATGAAGGTTCTGAGCACAATGGAAGCATTGAGGTGGGTGATAAATCATAAATATTTTTTCAATATGATGGATCATTTTCAATATTTTCAATGACATGAATGTCATGACAAATGAAAAATTTCCAATTGGATATTGATATATAGTGACTCGGAACCTGGAGAGGATCTTTGCATGTTAAATTTACAAATAATTTATTTAGATCTAAAGAAAATAATTACCTCATATTAGGATCCTTTCTTCGATGTAGTTGTTGATCTTCTAAAAGATCCTTTTCAGATTACCTTTATTGTGCTATAAGGATCCAAGTGTATAATCCCTCTAGAAGTGATCCACATGTGTTCCATTGATATCCGAGAAACACTGATGGAACACTAGGTGTTAGCACAGAAAATCTATCATCTTGTGTTCGTCTTAATCGCTCATCCTTCATTCTTAAAAGGATTCTCTCCAGATCTTCTCATTCTTGAGAGGAAGAGAGGAGTCGAGATAGAAATTTATTGTGCGTAATAATTCTCAATTCTCAATTAAATCTACATAATAGACATAACCATTTATTTATAATGTTAAGGTTTAAATTAAAATATTATTTAATTACATACTAATCCTTAAATAATATAATATTTTTTAATAAACCCCATGATAAATAATAACAATAATAATAATATTATTTTATGGCGCGTGATAACTCACACAAAGATAAATATTATTTTACCAGATTTTAAATTAATATTTATCACAGGACATAGTCTTAGTCAGCTCGAACTCTTCGATATTTATTGAATACACAAATAAATATTTTATTTATAAATAAATATTTCATTCACAATCCAAAAAATAAATATTTATTAAATATTCAATAAATAAAATAAATATTTTATTCACAATCCAACGAATAAATATTTATTATACATTCATGTAATTAAATAAATTATTTATTAATGAATAAATATTTATTTTATTACCTTGTGAATATTAGCTATCAATAAAACTTGAATAAAATTATTCCTCAGTCTTGAGAGTAATATTTATTCCAATAATTAAATTCAAATCGAATTTAATCAAGATTAATGAAAACATTTAGTGTGTGACCCTCTAGGATTCTTTCTCATTGACATTAGGTAGGCTTGCCTAAAGTGCATGATTACTCTCTAAGAATGGGTCAAGACACCCAAGATAAATAATTTAATGTTGCAACATCGAAAACCACATATGAACGCTCACTGTGTAATATAATACCTTTGTCTCAATATCTCATTAAGTAGGTTTCACATCTCTGTCACCGACCTATATGCTCGATACATCTTTCTTTGACTATCTAAAATGAACACATCATTACACTATGATCGTGTAATTTAATTTGATGGTCCCATTCCAATCAAAGGGTTGAGATATAAACTTTCATAAAGATGGAAGGGACAAATCATCCCCAACTTATTCATTAATAACAAGTCACTCTTGATGCACCCAATGTATCCAACTTTTCCATAAATTGTATCATCATGGTTTATGAAATACATCTAAGTACGCGAATCACAACATGCATTAATAATAATTTTAAAGTTTAAGTACAATTACACACACTCATAGATAGGAATATTCGATGACACCAAAACATCTAAAATTTATAATGGTGGGTCTGTTCTCATAATCTCCCATGTGAACTTCATAATAATTCTCATCTGCTTACAAGTAATCGCACCTGACAGTCACATTCTATGTGTCTCATCATAGAATGTTATCCGACCATAGAACTATATTTAAGAATATCATCATGAAATTTCATGGTTCTCATCATAAAAAAGAACTATTATGACCTTATCAATGCAATAGATATTCTAGGACATTATCACATCAATTTTTTGCAGTAGAACAATCAATATACAATAATATATTTATATTAATATTCATTTCTTTGAATATATCAGTAATCTAAAGTATAAAGTAGTTGGTTCTAGGGAAACAAATCCAAAAACCTAAAGTTTGAGGTTGGTGATAAAGTTTTCCTCTATATATCTTTATAGAAGAGAGTCATGTGATTTTAGAAGAAGGTGAAGCTAATTCTGAGATATATTTACCCCTTTGAGATTCTTGATCGCATCGGAGTTGTGGCGTATCGAATAGCACTCCCACCAAACCTGTCCAAAGTACATGATGTATTCTATGTATCCCTCTTGAGGAAGTACATACAAGATCACTCACATGTACTAAATCCATATGTGGTATAGTCATAGAATGACCTCTCTTATGATGAGCAGTTGGTGAAGATCTTGGACTGCAGAGACAAATTTCTACGTAACAAAATAACCCACCTTGTCAAAGTACTTTGGAGAAATCATAAGTTTGAATAGGAAACATGAGAACCTAAAGATATAATGAAACAAAAGTACCCTCAAATTTTTTCACCTTTATGTTTGGAATGAAATTTTTAGGGTGAAATTTCTTAATGGGGGAAGAATGTAACATCCTGAGATTTTACTATGAAATTGTCCCTTTAAACAAATATTGTGTTTAATGACTTATTTCACATGATTCACCGATCTAAAAGGAGAATCAACATATCATATTATTATAATCATGAAAATTATAATACCTTCATTTAATAAAAGGTAGTAATCTATTAAAAATTCATACAAATTATGATTAGGAACATTCAAAGTTTAAACCAGTCATTTTTCAATAAAAGTAAATTTTCTTTATATATTGAATCTTCTTTTAAAAACTAGATTTATAAATTTTAGAGTTTATATTTTGTAAAATGAAAATAATTTTTTAATTCACCATGTGAAAACTATCTTAAGATTTTTTTCTAAAATAATTGATTTTTAGGTGAATAGAAAAAAATACCGATTTTACTAATACTGTCATTTTTATGACATTATTATACAATAATGGAATTAAGGATTTTGAAAACATTTTTAATATATATAATATGTATTATAAATTTAAATTAATTATTTTAAAATACTATATTGATATATAAAACCCATGCTTAACATTTTAGAAAATTTAAGTAATGTTGTAATGAAAACTGTTTTTTATATGCTTTTTTAATAAAAATTTCACATGGTGGAATTATTATTTTGAATTATTTTAATATTAATTAAATATTATTTTAATAATAAGGAAAATTATAATTCTAATAGGATCAATAAAATTGATAATTTTATCCTAAACATAAATCTTATACTTAAAAAACATTTTTTTTTCTAAAAATGGGTTTTTGTGCATTACATGTGCTAATTTTAAGATTAATTTTTCTTACACATAAATTTTATATGATAAATTAGATTTAATATTTATAATTTTTAGTATTAAATTATCTAATAAGGCTCATTTTATTTTTAAGTATTAAAAATAAATTAGGTAAAAATTAGTTACCTCGGTAAAAACAAAAAACGTTAAAAGTAAAAATCTAAGAGTAAATGACTTAAAAACATGCTTAAAACATCTATGGAAAAGTTTTTTTGAGGATTTATATACCTAAAACATTCCTAAAATATATTATTTCCACTTTGTCTTCACATGTCACGTGAAACAGGAGCTCTCTTTTTATTAAAGAGTTACATGTGCCAAAAATGCCCTAATCTTCAATTATAAAAGGAGCCATCACCCCTCTACCTCTCCAAACATAAAAATACCCTTAATATAAACCCATAGTAAGAACTAGTCTCTCTTAAACCCTATTCCTGTGTATTATAATCTTTTATCTTACCAAAATACCAATATAAGGTGCCTTAAGGTGGTAACCAAATGAGAATATCCAAAGCGAGAGGTAATATTTTCCAGCATGTCTTGTTAATTATTCTATACTTCTACCACCAAAAACCTCTTTTATCCATGATATTATGATAAAATAAATATTATTAATATTATTTTATGTTTTTATACTAATGGAACATCAATTTCATACCTTTCTCCAAAGCCCTTTGAAAAGTGAAGACGTTGTCTTATGTACATGCGGACTACTGCCTTTGCGTGATGACATTTCTCTTTCATTTTCCATACAGACCAACATGGGTGGAATAAAACATGCATGAAATTTTTAAAAATTTTATTTACTAAACCATTAAAATTATATAATTATAATATTAGAAATTACATAAGTGATATTAGCAATAAACACTTATAGTAAATTTAACTACTAAAAAGGACATATCAAAATACCTTTTTTAATTTGACTCCATTCATGGGAAACCTATTTACCTATATAAATTACGTGATAATTTAATAAAAAAGTACATAATAATCTATAATTATGAATATTATGAAACTATTTTACAACACTTTGACCTTGTTCAGCATACTGTGAAAGTTTGTGAGAAATTGACTGAAAAACTTCAAGTAACCAATATAAGCAGAAATGATATAATAAATTAGTGAAAAATTATGATAAATGGACCTTATAAAAACAAATATATATGTATAATTTTCCTAGGAATGTTTTTAATAAAATTAATTCGATTATCTCGTAAGTTAAGTGCAAGTGTAGATCACTTTTGGAAACGAGGTAAGATTTCATCTCAAAATTTCCTTCTTTGAGACACATTTTATTTTATGCACCTAATTTATTTTAAATAGTTTGTATATTGTAAATTGGATATATAATATCATTAATTATATTTATTCATGGTACTTTAACTTCAAATTCAATCTCTCTCTCTTTCAAGGGGATTTTATTAGAATGGTTCTTAATCCATAAGGGGTCCTCAAAAACACCCTTGTTACCTTTTGGTTACATGTTATGTTTCTTTTTATCCCTTTTACATTATATTATTATCAATTATACCATCCATATTATGTATATATTTTATATTTAAATATATAAATATTTTACTTTACCTTTCTTTATTGGGGATAATACATTTTTAAGTTCCCATTGAAATTATCTATTTTAAGTGAACTCGATTTAAGGGAACTTCCCTATGACTAATTTCATGTCAAGTATCTCCCCATAAAATTTTTATTCTTGTCATGTTTATTTTATAAAATCACTCATTATTTTATGAAAACCCTTTTTTAAAAAATAATGATTTTAAATGAAAAAAATGTCTTTAAAGATCATTTTATCATTTCGAAAAGCTTCACCTATGTGGTGCATTTTTATTCTCACCACTCCATTTTTCCGATGAATTATTCCTTCAGTGGAAATATGTGTTCAAATCCTATTTTTTTTTTCAAAAATGAACTTCCAAAATGATTTATTTCCATCTTTTCTTGATAATATTTATGATATAGCCTATGGTTATCTCTTAATACAAGATTGTGAAACCTACTTCCTTATTCCGGGTTATATTGTGCTTATGATTTATACATAGATCATTTTCCTCTTATGGAACACATATTCATGTACATATTATAATGTGATAGGGGTCTTTTATAACTCTCTAATATGTTAGGTAAAGCTTTATATCTCTTGAGATGTTATGTAAGGGATTAGGAAGTGAACCTAATCCATTATGGGGCTTTTCCACTTTATGATGATGGTCTTGGGAGTGACCCTTGACTTATGTTTATGATATCATGTTTTATGTTAGTGCCACATGCTTATGATCATATGATATCATATCCTTATATCATGTCCCCATGATCATGATAATCCTCTTTATTATTTCATGTTATGCCTCTTGACTCACTTGTTATGCTTTATTTCCATGTTTATTCCCTTACTGGGATTTATAACTCACCCTTTTACTTATGAATTTTCCCTATGATATCCTATGTAGGTTTAAAAGTTCTATGAGAGTTATGATCACTATATGGAATTTTAAATAAATATTATGTTTTTATGTTTAATATGATTTATTTGCATGTCTAATCTTCCAAGGACACTAGACCTCTAGATCCTCGACTTATATTTGCTAGAAAATTATGTTAAGAATTATTAAATAATATGTGTTTATGGATTGGGTCACTATAGTTGGAATCAAGGTAAGGTCCGGTTTTTTTAATATTAGGATGAAATAAATTTAGTGAAATCCCTAGGTATAAATCTATGAGATAGCCTAAGTATAAGAGAACATTTTAAAATTTCAGTAAAGTTGAGATTTTTGTGGGTTTCCTTACAATTACATTCATGTCTGGAAACTGGAAAGTTGATGCAGGATCTGGAACAATTGTAGATAGGGGTAATAAAACCAAAGAGGGTGTGTTGAGTATTAACTCAACTATGACCCGGTGCATGAAAAAGAGGCTTAACTGCACACCTAGCTACACACTCTTGGGGGATATGCTTTGATAAATTCACAAGATTTTTATGAACCAGTATGAAAGAATTAAATAAATTGTTAGGTTATAGAACCTAATTGAAAAATGACCATGGATAACCTATATTGGAACTTATAGACTCACAAGTTAGGATATACATGTCATTTATGAGTTATTCCATCCAAGTTCACAATTTCCCTTTTATATTCTTATTAGTTTTAGTATTATTATCCCTAAGCACATTTTGGATATAGTAAATGACTAGAATTGGAATAAAATAGTGAAAGGTGTGCTCATTATCCATTCATGAACTTCAAATGTCTTGTATGATTATAGTTCCACACACTCTTTCATATCATGAAATTTTAGTAGAACTATTCAAACACCACTGTAAAACATGGAGGTTAAATTATTAGTGAAAACTGTTAATGGAGCGATTGTTGCATCTCAAGTACATAACTCTTCCCCATCTGATATTTGTGGGATGAATCTCCCAACAAACCTTTTGATAATACCTTTAGTGTAATTTTATGTTGTCCTGGGAATGGACTAGTTGTCTCTATATAACTCCCACATCAACCACCAGGAGAAATAAATAACCCTCTATATCTTGAATTACCCTCCGATTCTATACATGTGTAAGGAGGAGGACATATTTCCTTTCGAATATTCTTTAGAAGCATGGATATTATTTCCATATGATCAAAAATATCTGGCTCAAATGATTGAATCAAAATAGAGGAACACTCTCAAGGTCATGTCCATTATAAGGGATTATACTGATGTATTCCCTGAAGAATTGTCTGAGATTCCTCTTGACCGAGAGGTTGAGTTCTCAATTGAACTTATAGATGCATCTCAATAGATATCCATGACTATTTATAGAATTAAACCCATTGAAATGGATGAACTGAAGAAGAAATTATAAGAACACCTGGACATGGATTTCATATGGCCAAGTGTTTCACCATGGAGTGCATTGTTCCTCTTTTTCAAGAAGAAGGATGAGTTTATGCGTCTCTGTATTGATTATCGTGAACTTAACATGATCAAAATGAAGAAGAAGTATCTTCTACCATGAATTGATGACTTGTTTGATCAGTTATACCAACCTTAATACTTTTTTAAAGTAGACCTTCGATAGGGATATCATCAGTTAAAGGTGGATAAGGATATTCCCAAGACCGACTTTCATACACAATATAGGAACTACGAGTTCATAATCATTCCATTTGGACTCACCAATGCTCCAACAATATTTATAGACATAATGAATAGTATTTAGAGATTACCTTAAAAAATTTGTGGTAGTTTTTATTGATGATATTCATATATAGTCCAAAATCAAGGAGTAACATGATGGAATTTTGAGTATTGTGTTGAAGAAATTTAGGAAGGAGAAGTTATACATACAATATAATAAATGTGAGTTTTGGATGGAGAAAGTATAATTATTAGTGCATGTTATCACATATACATGGATATCTGTGGACCTTTTGAAGAATAAAGTGATTAAGTAATGACCTAGAATAATATTTGTAATGGATATCCATAGTTTCTTTGGATTAGCTGGGTACTATCGGTGATTTGTGAGAAATGTTTCACAATTTTAAAACCTTCTAACTGAGATGATTCAGAAGGGAGTGAAGTATGTATGGATAGATGAGTGTGAAGAGAGATCCAAGGAGATAAAGAAGAGGCTAACCATAACACCTGTACTCACCACACCCACAGTGGGGAAAGATTTGTGATCTACATCGATGCATCAAAACAGGTATCAGGTTGTGTACTCATGTAGAATGATAAATTAATATTATATGTCTCAAGACAATTGAAGATTCATGAACAAAACTATCCAATGCATGATCTTGAGTTGGCCACTGAAATCTTTGCATTGAAAATATGGATCCATTTTATCTACGGAGAGAAGTGTGATATATATAGACCAAAAGATCCTAAAATATATATTTACATATTAGGACCTCAACATGCACCAATGAAGGTACTTAGATTTGATCAAGGAATATGATTTCTCAATCCACTACCATTTGAGGAAGGAAAATAAAGTGGAAGATACTCTGAGTAGAAAAGATCCTACAACCTTATCTATGATGAGGATTGAAAGTGATATGATCTTATTAGACATGCAAAGTATGGACATAGGAATTGTGAATAAAGGAACATCATCCTACCTTTTTCTCAAATGATTTTTCAACTATCACTAATTGAGAAGATTAAGAAATCTCAAAGGGATTATGTAAAGATACATAAGAAGGTGGATTTCATGAGGAATAGAAAAACCTATGAGTTCAAGGTTGATGATGAAGGAGTTGTAAGATTTGGAAAATGACTTTATGTTTCATCAGACTTGGAGATAAATAAGGATCTACTAAATGATGCTCATAGATCTACATTCTCTATCCACCCAAGAAACATGAAAATGTATAGAGATCTCTAAGAACACTATTGGTGGGACAATATGAAGAAGGAGATTGAGGAATATACATCAAAGTGCCTGGTTTTTTAGTAGGTTAAGGTTGAGAGGAAAAAGTCCAAAGGAATGGTGCAATCATTTCTCATACCTACATGGAAATGGGAAAAAATAATTATGGTTTTTTTCATGGTTCTTATAAAGAAATAAAAAGAGAACAATGCTATATGGGTTATAGTGGAATTTCTTACAAATATTCCTCACATAATTTTCATTTGATAGGACTTATCACTTGATCACCTTTCAAAAATATACATTAAAGTAGTGGTGATGATAAATGGAACACCACTACGATTGTACCTAAATGAGATATGAGGTTCACCTCAAAGTTCTATAAGAGTCTTTATCATGATCTAAACACATATTTGAACTTAAATACACCCCATCATCCCTAGAATAATGGCCAATCTGAATGGATTATCCAAACACTTGAGGATATATTGAGATCTTGCTCTGTGGACTTTAAGGGAGGTTGAATGAACATCTTCCTATGGTCGAGTTCTCTTACAACAATAGTTTCCACTCAAGCATCCAAATGGACTCATATAAAGACATATATGGGAAGAGATATAGAACACCTACATGTTGGGATCTAGTAGGTGAATGAAATTCTCTAGGACCTGAGGTGGTCAAAGAAATAGTAGAAAAGTTCAAGGTTATTCAATGACACATCAACATAGTGTAGAGTCGATTGAAGAGTTTTGCTGATAACCATCAACAAAACCTAAAGTTTGAGGTTGGTGATGAAGTGGTCCTCTATATATCTCCATGGAAGAGAGTCATGGGATTTGGAAAGAAGGGGATGTAAATCCCAAGATATATTTTCTCCTATGAGATTCTTGATCACATCAGAGCTGTGTCATTTTGACCAGCACCCCCACCAAACTTGTCTAAAGTATATGACGTGTTATATATATCCCTATTAAGTAAATAACTGCTCCCTAAAATGTACTAAATCAAGAGGTGGTACCGATGGAGAATGAAATTGTAGAGACCCGAAGCTTAACGTCCATTGAATTTACATTACATTTGCGAAATACTTAGTACATAACAAAAACACACACACAAGGATCGTAATAGTTTAGTGTCTTTGGAAACTCGGAACGTAATCTTCTAATCGTGGTGAAAGATCTTCAACATCTCCCATAAAGATCTTTCTTTTTTTTATACCTAAAACCTTTCTTTATATCCTGGGGAAAAGAAAACATAAAAAGGTGAGCTCAAATGCTCAGTAAGGGTAAACAAAAGAAATATCAATCACATCATATACATAAGAATATAGCTTTTGGAAATCTTAACCTGCAAAAGAGATCATAATATCTTAACATGGGATAAATCATGGCAGTGAAATGTAATCACAATAATCATAACTTAAAACATTAAACTTAGTGGCATACACACATAATCATAGAGAATCATTTCTTGTTAGTCAAGACTCATTGCCAAGACTATCTTAGTGGACAAAGTCCCTTTCTGAATCGAGTCACCCTCGTTCCAGTCCTGTTTCACTGAACCGGTATAACCTACCATTCCAGCCATGTCTATCTCATGAGATATAAAATCTTTACCCAATGCATTGGAGGGAGATATAGGTCCCACCCATCTCATAATGATACCATTCTTATGTGTGCCACAAAATCATAAATCATACATCATTGCATAACACATGCAACAAAAATGGGATTCTTGAAACATCATGACATCATAAAACAATTCATATAAGATAAAGGAATTCATAAAAATAATTCCATCACAACATAATCAAATCAATGTAATAATAGGGATATAAACAGAACCCTTTATTATCTTAGATGGAAAATAATTTTGATAAAACACTTGAACTCCATTCTTGAGGAAAATATCCTTTCTTCTTCAAAAACATTTTTCCTTTCATAACATGTCATACGACTTTAAAATAAAAGAATTTGATTAAAAATAAACTTTAAAACTTTTAAAGGAAGCTTCTTGGAAATAATGTTTTAAAAATCCATTCATGCCATATAAGTTAAAAAAACATTCTTCTCGTACTTTTGTCGGAAAAGTCAAAAAGTACCTCGTACGAAAAAATGACAAAAGATTCCTTTCATATTCTTTACTAAAAACTCACCGAAGGGTCAAATTGGATTTAAAATATTTTAAGTGGATGGAAAAAATATTACATATTGATGGAACATGGATGTGGATGATAAAATAAACCCCAGTAAATACTTACGAATAAACAATCTCGGATAAAAATGAGATTGTGATATTTCCCTTACCTTAGGTCCAACTTGCTTTGTAAGTGTCCGAACCTCCTGTATAATGATTTAAATCATGTTATTGACTTATTCCAGAATCATATTCATTGTTATGATATCATATATGGTTCACTTATGACATTATATTACCCGTTCTTTTGTAAATTCCATGTTAAAGAGCATTTTGGGTAAAATTGTTTCATTTGTCGTCCGTGTTTTGACTTGTAATTATTCATATGATTACTTAGATCATGATTACTTAATTCCAGAATATAAAACATGATTTATATATATATTCATATTATACATATATATAATAAATCAGTAAATGGAAAGAAATACACCGTTCATGGAGACGGTAGTCCGTACGTACGCATGAACGCTGTTTTCGTTTCCTTATTGAATTGAATTGAATTAAGTAGATGACATACATATAAATATAAATAAATACAGTATCATTATTATGTCATATATTTCATTAGTACTTATTATATATACTTTATAATCATTCATTAATGGTTAATCATTGAGAATGAATCTCATCGCGTCGTGGAGACGGTATTCCGTACGTACGCACGAGCGATGATATCGTTCCCATGGTCATGGAATTGTGTTGAAGTGTATGTATACTATTTCAGTATCAATATCACTTTATAATAATCATATATAGTTACTCATTACACCTTTATACCCATCCAATTAAGGTGGTGGCGGAAAATAGATTACACCACGGCGTGGAGACGGTATTCCGTACGTACGCACGCGCGGTGATTTCCTTTTTCCGTAGGATGGATAGAAGGTTAATTAGAGTTGTTTCATATTTATAATAACATATCAGTATATAATAAATACTGATGTTATTAATTTATCATGAAACAACTAAAGAAGAATAATTTGAAGAAGAAAGAAATTGAAAAATATCGGTAATGGATATTACCTCTTCTTTGAAGTGCTTCTTTGAGACCTCCTTTTAGGGAACTAAAATTGGTCTTTTAAGAAGACCAGAACCTCTAGGATGATACTAGGGAAGTGGAGAAGAGATTTTGGCAGGGGTTGGCCGAGCTTGAATGCTCAAATTGGTGTGAGGAGGAGAGGGAGGAGGTGCCCTTTTATAAGGGAGGAGAGGGGCACCTTAGGAATATCTCAAAATATTATTTTATATTAAAGTCAAAATCGGTTTATAATGGTTCCAAAGGGTCTTATTTCTAAGATAAAGTGGGGATGGGTCGAAATCCTATCAACCAATAGTATTTAGACAAGTTTAGGTTATTATTTTAACCTTATCAATTAGATTTAACTCTAAGTTAAATAATTTAACTTTTACCGTGTCTTTTTGTTTTCTTACACTATATGGTTAATAAACTTACTATAACATTCCAAACGAACCCCAAATTGTTTATTATTAATATATATATCCTTATCTAAGTCATTTGTCCTAACCTTATATTTTTAGGAATAAAATAACAATTAATAATATAATATTTGATTTAAAAACTATTTTGTGTCAATTTTGACACTATTTGATATATGATTTTTGTGAAAGTCATAACAGAATTATATGTTCGAACCAAGTTGATTACATCAACACTAATATATCATAGTAACCTATAAAATTAGTGTAATTCATAAAAAGTCTAAAAGTACATTTATTTTGGTATTTATAATATCAATTATGTCAATATTTCATTAATAAGATAATTAATGCATCATCTTTGTGTCATAAATAAATTAAATTATTTGATGTCTAAAAATTACAAATAAAATACCATTATGTAGTAAATCTTTTTATCTTTCTAATGAATATTTACAATCGAATTTATCTTATGTATAACCCTATATTAAAAATGTTTTAGTAAATAAACTTTGATTTTAACTCTTTTAACTCTTCTTTGAATTAAATAATAATAAATGTCCTAATCTAATCCAAGTGGGCCTAAATGATAATATTTTACACTTAAGGTCGTTTTTGGTCGAGATAAACTTGTCCAATAGGATTAGGACATGTGTTAGGGTAATATTAATATCATTTTTACCCTTAATTACCCTATTTACTTTTAACCGTGGTAAATAAAAGTAAAAAGTTACTATTCACCAAAAATTATTTTCATCTCATTGAACCACATTTTACTTACTAACATCAACCGTGTATCTCGGATTTTTGAAATTCCATTCACAGAAGTGGTAAAATTAAGTTTTATGAAAAATTCAGTTTTTTAACTACCACTTAGTAGTTTCACTATTCATCAAAAATTGAAGGTTTTCAGAAAAATGTCAAAATTTCATCCTAAGCTATATTTCATATTCCGAATTCAAAAATGAAGTCTATTTTACCAAATTCATAACATAGAAGTTTCATTAATTAATTTTATAATTAAATCCCGCTGTTAAAACAAATAGCGTGTTTTTAAGAAACAATATCTATCAAAAGATTGACACTTGATTATGTCTGGTTTAAATGTGAAATTACATCCAATGACCAACATTGTATTAAATTGTAAAAATATATTCTAAATATACTTTAAAACCACTCAAACTAATAATTTATCACTATTAATTATTTCGATTAAAAAAGTTGTTTTTAATTATAATTTAGTAATTTTCACTATTCATCAGAATATGAAAGTTATCCGAAAAGTACCAAAATTTCACCTTAGGCTAAATTCGATACTCCGAATCCAAAAATGAATTCCATTTTGAAAAATAAAATTTACAAAATTTCAAGAAGTGGTTATTATTATTCATAACAGCTAGTTTTAATAATATTTAAATAGCATATCGTTGTTTAGTGAAACTCAGTATTACGTACTACACAGGCTATCGAGGAAGGTTGTGATTGCGTGTAATGCAAGGCAAGTCAAGGATGCGTGTTATGCAAGCTCCTTTTGGTGTAGCGTACAACACAAGACATTAATAAAATTAAAAAGAATAGTTTTCATAAAATCTCGGGCTGTTACATTCTACCCCCCTTAAAATGAATTTCTCCCTCGAAATTCGTCGGGGTTATGAATAGTTTACTATTCGAAAGTTTCTTTATTAGAAACCCACATCGTAAAAAGGAATATGAAAACTTGTCTTTAAAAACTAATGTATGAAATGTAAAGATTACCCAAATAAACTAATCATTGGGTTTCCACATAGGTGAAAATATGGATATGGAAGAGAAATCTAACCATCATGTTCTGATAGAGAGTGGTAGAGAACATGGCTATGAAATAGCCAACAATCACAAAGCCATAGATTTGTGACGATCTAAGGTACCATCTGATTCATCAGATATAAGAGCACTAGGACAACATTTTTGGTTTTCAAGATCATTTCCCTAAAGTTGAAAATTTGAATTAGAATAAATACTTTATTTTGGTACAATCTCACTGTTGTTTGTGCCTTGAACAATTTCCACTTCATCTCTTAAATAAATGAAGTTGAATTTATTCGTGAAGTGTTAGCAGATCATGTGATAGAATGACGGGTCATTCCATCTGTCTCAAACAAAAGGTTAGCAAAAATTATATACATAAGTCGATCTATAGTGAGATTAATCATATATGGTTCCTAAAATGGACTTATACTTCATATATCATACTTCTTAATATAATAAAACTAGTTTCTACTAAACAGGGACTTCCTGTAGGCCAGTGGTAGGCGATAAAGGCCAGTCGCACTTCGGTTGTGGGTTCGATTCCCACAGCCTTGACCGACGCGATGGGCTGTCGCCCGTCCTGCAGGTTGTCCTTTTTCTAAAACTATATTACTATAACATCCCATCAATAATATCGAAAAAAACTTCTATCCTTAAACAATACTAACTTATGTCCAACATAATCCATTCTAATCTTTAGGCTTATCCATAATACTGCAGTCCACTCTCATAATATAGTGAAAATGATTACCAGAGATTTAATACTGTCGTTGATCCCCATATATCATAAGATATGTCTTGTTGGTCACATTCCAAACATTCAAAGGCCTTAATCATGTATTCTCTTGAAGAATGAATACCCATTGAACCTTAGTGAAATCATGAATACTGTTAAAAGTTAACACTTTTCACATACCAAAATCCAAAAACTCTATATACTCAAACTATAATATAACCTTCTCCTTATATCAGTCATGAGCTCATGAATACTATCAAACATTTAATTTTCTCCTTATCCCTACATTATGCGCATATCATCTATATTCCAAAAATATCTGAA
Organism: Viscum album; assembly: GCA_963277665.1. Classification (NCBI taxonomy): domain Eukaryota; kingdom Viridiplantae; phylum Streptophyta; class Magnoliopsida; order Santalales; family Viscaceae; genus Viscum; species Viscum album. The sequence continues at coordinate 649,055,054 of OY728137.1, read as the reverse complement.
TAACCTTCCATGGATACTGGTAACATTAATCATACACTTTCAAAACTCAAGGAAAGACAATAGTGTAACAATCCTTAGATGTCTCGTTATTCCAACATTACACATGATAAACATGTAATCATTCCACTACATTCTTAAACCATTAACCGAGCTTCAACAATTCTTTCATCTCACATATCATTTGTAGTCTCTTCATCATCATCCACATAAATACTACCCATACGACCATACTGATTCTCTTCATGAGTCTTTCCCTTAGGACATTGGTTTGCATAATGCCCATACATTCCACATTTAAAACACTTAACCATTTTTGATGTCGTAGCAATACCATTATCCTCATCCATGGTGTTAACTGAACCTTTTCCTTTGCACTTACTTGCTTTGTGTCCTTCTTTTCCACACCCAAAGCATCTTCCAGTTCCCTTGAAACATTCTCCTTGATGCCTCTTCCCACATGATTTACATAGGGGAAATTGAACTTTCTTTCCTCTATGATCATCATGAAACTCCATCTTTCTCTTATTAGCCGAGTCAGGAAACTTACCAAATTTTACTTTATTGATCATATTATGAGATTGCTGATTCAACATAATAATGATGTTTGGACTTCCAAATCCCATTTCATTATGAAGAATATCATTCCATTGTCCATCATATCCTCCATTATCGTGAATCATCTTGTTTCCAGCCATTTTCTAAAACCCAAAAAGAATAGTGTTAGAGGAAAAAATCATAATAAAGGGGGAGTAACTTCAATATCTAACATCTTAGGTTTAATCTAATATCGTTACCATAGTTCTAGAACTATATCCTATATGTATACTTATCCTTAGGGACATCCCTAGACATACCTTAGAAATATCTCTAGGGATCTCACTAACGTTTTCGCATCCTAGTTTCCAAAGGTTGACTAAACCTTTCCTCTGATACCAACTGTAGAGACCCGAAGCTTAACGTACATTGACTTTACATTACATTTTCGGAATACTTAGTACATAACAAAAACACACACACAAGGATCGTAATAGTTTAGTGTCTTTGGAAACTCGGAACGTAATCTTCTAATCGTGGTGAAAGATCTTCAACATATCCCATAAAGATCTTCCTTTTTTTTATACCTAAAACCTTTCTTCATATCTTGGGGAAAAGAAAACATAAAAAGGCGAGCTCAAATGCTCAGTAAGGGTAAACAAAAGAAATATCAATCACATCATATACATAAGAATATAGCTTTTGGAAATCTTAACCTGCAAAAGAGATCATAATATCTTAACATGGGATAAATCATGGTAGTAAAATGTAATCACAATAATCATAACTTAAAACATTAAACTTAGTGGCATACACACATAATCATAGAGAATCATTTCTTGTTAGTCAAGACTCATTGCCAAGACTATCTTAGTGGACAAAGTTCCTTTCTGAATCGAGTCACCCTCGTTCCAGTCCTGTTTCACTGAACCGGTATAACCTACCGTTCCAGCCATGTCTATCTAATGAGATATAAAATCTTTACCCAATGCATTGGAGGGAGATATAGGTCCCACCCATCTCATAATGATACCATTCTTATGTGTGCCACAAAATCATAAATCATACATCATTGCATAACACATGCAACAAAAATGGGATTCTTGAAACATCATGACATCATAAAACAATTCATATAAGATAAAGGAATTCATAAAAATAATTCCATCACAACATAATCAAATCAATGTAATAATAAGGATATAAACAGAACCCTTTATTATCTTAGATGGAAAATAATTTTGATAAAACACTTTAACTCCATTCTTGAGGAAAATATCCTTTCTTCTTCAAAAACATTTTTCCTTTCATAACATGTCATACGACTTTAAAATAAAAGAATTTGATTAAAAATAAACATGAAAACTTTTAAAGGAAGCTTCTTGGAAATAATGTTTTAAAAATCCATTCATGCCATATAAGTTAAAAAAACATTCTTCTCGTACTTTTGTCGGAAAAGTCAAAAAGTACCTCGTATGAAAAAATGACAAAAGATTCCTTTCATATTCTTTACTAAAAAATCACCGAAGGGTCAAATTGGATTTAAACTATTTTAAGTGTATGGAAACAATATTACATATTGAGGGAACATGGATGTGGATGATAAAATAAACCCCAGTAAATACTTACGAATAAACAATCTCGGATAAAAATGAGATTGTGATATTTCCCTTACCTTAGGTCCGACTTGCTTTGTAAGTGTCCGAACCTCCTGTATAATGATTTAAATCATATTATTGACTTATTCCAGAATCATATTCATTGTTATGATATCATATATGGTTCACTTATGACATTATATTACCCGTTCTTTTGTAAATTCCATGTTAAAGAGCATTTTGGGTAAAATTGTTTCATTTGTCGTCCGTGTTTTGACTTGTAATTATTCATATGATTACTTAGATCATGATTACTTAATTCCAGAATATAAAACATGATTTATATATATATTCATATTATACATATATATAATAAATCAGTAAATGGAAAGAAATACACCGTTCATGGAGACGGTAGTCCGTACGTACGCATGAACGCTGTTTTCGTTTCCTTATTGAATTGAATGGAATTAAGTAGATGACATACATATAAATATAAATAAATCCAGTATCATTATTATGTAATATATTTCATTAGTACTTATTATATATACTTTATAATCATTCATTAATGGTTAATCATTGAGAATGAATCTCATCGCGTCGTGGAGACGGTATTCCGTACGTACGCACGAGCGATGATATCGTTCCCATGGTCATGGAATTGTGTTGAAGTGTATGTATACTATTTCAGTATCAATATCACTTTATAATAATCATATATAGTTACTCATTACACCTTTATACCCATCCAATTAAGGTGGTGGCGGAAAATAGATTACACCACGGCGTGGAGACGGTATTCCGTACGTACGCACGCGCGGTGATTTCCTTTTTCCGTAGGATGGATAGAAGGTTAATTAGAGTTGTTTCATATTTATAATAACATATCAGTATATAATAAATACTGATGTTATTACTTTATCATGAAACAACTAAAGAAGAATAATTTTAAGAAGAAAGAAATTGAAAAAGATCGGTAATGGATATTACCTCTTCTTTAAAGTGCTTCTTTGAGACCTCCTTTTAGGGAACTAAAATTGGTCTTTTAAGAAGACCAGGACCTCTAGGATGATACTAGGGAAGTGGAGAAGAGATTTTGGCATGGTTTGGCCGAGATTGAATGCTCAAATTGGTGTGAGGAGAGGGAGGAGGTGCCCTTTTATAAGGGAGGAGAGGGGCACCTTAGGAATATCTCAAAATATTATTTTATATTAAAGTCAAAATCGGTTTATAATGGTTCCAAAGGGTCTTATTTCGAAGCTAAAGTGGGGATGGGTAGAAATCCTATCAACCAATAGTATTTAGACAAGTTTAGGTTATTATTTTAACCTTATCAATTAGATTTAACTCTAAGTTAAATAATTTAACTTTTACCGTGTCTTTTTGTTTTCTTACACTATATGGTTAATAAACTTACTATAACATTCCAAACGAACCCCAAATTGTTTATTATTAATATATATATCCTTATCTAAGTCATGTGGCCGAACCTTAGATTTTTAGGAATAAAATAACAATTAATAATATAATATTTGATTTAAAAACTATTTTGTGTCAATTTTGACACTATTTGATATATGATTTTTGTGAAAGTCATAACAGAATTATATGTTCGAACCAAGTTGATTAAATCAACACTAATATATCATATTAACCTAGAAAATTAGTGTAATTCATAAAAAGTCTAAAATTTCATTTATTTTGGTATTTATAATATCAATTATGTCAATATTTCATTAATAAGATAATTACTGCATCATCTTTGTGTCATAAATAAATTAAATTATTTGATGTCTACAAATTACAAATAAAATACCATTATGTAGGAAATATTTTTATCTTTCTAATGAATATTTACAATCGAATTTATCTTATGTATAACCCTATATTAAAAATGTTTTAGTAAATAAACTTTGATTTTAACTCTTTTAACTCTTCTTTGAATTAAATAATAATAAATGTCCTAATCTAATCCAAGTGGGCCTAAATGATAATATTTTACACTTAAGATCGTTTTTGGTCGAGATAAACTTGTCCAATAGGATTAGGACATGTGTTAGGGTAATATTAATATCATTTTTACCCTTAATTACCCTATTTACTTTTAACCGTGGTAAATAAAAGTAAAAAGTTACTATTCACCAAAAATTATTTTCATCTCATTGAACCATATTTTACTTACTAACATCAACCGTGTCTCTCGGATTTTTTAAATTCCATTCACAGAAGTGGTAAAATTAAGTTTTATGAAAAATTCAGTTTTTTAACTACCACTTAGTAGTTTCACTATTCATCAAAAATTGAAGGTTTTCAGAAAAATGCCAAAATTTCATCCTAAGCTATATTTAATATTCCGAATTCAAAAATGAAGTCTATTTTACCAAATTCATAACATAGAAGTTGCATTAATTAATTTTATAATTAAATCCCGCTGTTAAAACAAATAGCGTGTTTTTAAGAAACAATATCTATCAAAAGATTGACACTTGATTATGTCTGGTTTAAATGTGAAATTACATCCAATGACCAACATTGTATTAAATTGTAAAAATATATTCTAAATATACTTTAAAACCACTCAAACTAATAATTTATCACTATTAATTATTTCGATTAAAAAAGTTGTTTTTAATTATAATTTAGTAATTTTCACTATTCATCAGAATATGAAAGTTATCCGAAAAGTACCAAAATTTCACCTTAGGCTAAATTCGATACTCCGAATCCAAAAATGAATTCCATTTTGAAAAATAAAATTTAAAAAATTTCAATAAGTGGTTATTATTATTCATAACAGCTAGTTTTAATAATATTTTAATAGCATATCGTTGTTTAGTGAAACTCAGTATTACGTACTACACATGCTATCGAGGAAGGTTGCGATTGCGTGTAATGCAAGGCAAGTCAAGGATGCGTGTTATGCAAGCTCCTTTTGGTGTAGCGTACAACACAAGACATTAATAAAATTAAAAAGAATAGTTTTCATAAAATCTCGGGCTGTTACAGAAATTCTCTTGTAAGGATCATCCAGTGAAGATCTTGGACTACAAAGACAAAATTATATGCAATAAGACAACTCACCTTATCAAAGAACTTCAGAGAAACCATAAGTTTGAAGAGGAAACATGAGAACCTAAAGATAAAATAAAAAAAATCAACCTCACCTATTTTCATCTTGATGTATGGAATGAAATTTTGAGGGAAAAATTTATGGGGGGGGGGTTTGGATGTAACATCCCAAGATTTTACTATGAAATTGTCTCTTTAAAAAAACATTTTGTTCGATGGCTTGTTTCACACTCTTCAACAAACTAAAATGACCCACGACATATTATATGATTATCATCATAAATATTATAAAATATTTAGTAAATAAATGTTATTAATCTATTAAAAATGTATAAAAATTAATATTATGAACATTGAAAGTTTAAACAGACCATTTTTCAATAAAGCAACTTTTCTTTATATATTAAAATTTTATTTAAAAATATTTTTTTAAATTTTAGAGTTTTTATTTTTTTAAATGAACATCATTTTTTAATTAAACATGTTTAAATTATATTAAGATATTTTTTTTTATATTTTTTAAAATTTTTGATTTTTAGGTGAATAGTGAAAAAATACTAATTTTACTAATATTTTCATTTTATGAAATTATTATATGAGAATGACATGATGATTTTTGAAACCATTTTTACTAAAAAAATAAATTTTATAAAGTTAAATTAATTATTTTGAAATATTATGTTGATATATAAAACTCACGCTTAACATTTTCAAAAATTTAGATAATGTTTTAACGAAAACTATTTTTCATCTATTTCTTTTAATAAAGTTTTCAAACGGTGGAATTAGGATTTTTCATCTATTTATCAAAATTAATGCTTCCCACACTATAATATTTTCCACTTTGGCTTCACATTCCATTTGAAACATTTACTCTCTTTTTATTAAATAGTTGTATGTGTCAAAAATTCCATTCTATTCAATTATAAAATGAACCACCACCCCTCCATCTTTATACACTTCCAAATCCACTTAGGATCAACCAATAATCTTACCTAATATCTCATAAACCTTCTACCCATGTCCTATATTCTTTTATATTTACAAAATACCAAGCTAAGGTGCCTTAAGGTAGTGACCAGACGAGAACATCCAAAGATAGAGATAATATTTTCCACCACACCTTCTTAGTTATTTTCTACTTCTACCACCCCAGACCTCTTCTATCCATGAGATAATGATAAAAAAATTATTATTAATATTATTTTATCTTTTTATACTAGTGAAACATACATTTTATACCTTTCTCCAAAACATTTTGAAAATTGAAGACGTCGCCATGTGCACGTGAGGACTATCGCCTCCACATGATGATATTTCACTTTTTTTTCTATACCAACTAACATGGGTAGAATAAAACATGTATTCAATGTATAAAAAGGTTGTTTACTAAACCATTAAAATTATATAATGATAATATTAGATATTTAATAAGCGATATTAACAATAAATAGTTATAGTAAATTTAACCGCTAAAAAGGACATATCAAAGTACTTTTTCTAATTTGTGTCTATTCATGGAAAACCCATTAACCTGTATAAATTATATGATAATGTAATAATAAAGGAAATAATAAAATATAATTCTAGATATTATTTTAAACTATTTTACAACACTTTGACCATGATTAATATATCATAATTTTTCTGAGAAATTGACTGGAGAACTTCAAATAACTAACATAAGCGAAAACGATATAATAAATTGGTGACACATAATGATAAATGGACTTAATGAAAATAAATATATATGGAGTAGGTTATTAGGAATTTTTTAATAAACTTAATTTGATTATCTAGTAAGTTAAGTGAAAGTGAAGATCACTTTTGGACACAAGGTAAGAGTTTCGTCTCAAAATTTTCTTATTTGAGATACATTTTCTTTCATGCACCTAATTTATTTTAAATTGTGTGTATACTACCAATTGGATATATAATATCATGAATTATCTTTATTCATGGTATTTTAACTTCAACTTCAATCTCTATTTCTTTCAATGGGTTTTTATTATAATGGTTCTTAAGTTATAAGGGGTCCTTTGAACCACCCTCATTACAATTTGGTTATGTGTTATCTTTCTTTTTCTCTATTTTAAATCATATTATTCTCAAGTATATAATCTATATTCCATATATATTCACTATTTACATATTTACCTAGTTTTACTTACATTTATTTGTTAGGTATAATACATTTTAAGCTCCATTCGAAATCCTCTCTTTTAAGTGAACCTAATTTAAGGGAACTTTCCTATGCCTAATTTCATGTCAAGTATCTCCCCATAAAATGTTTATTTTTATCATGTATATTTTCTAAAATGACAAATTATTTTAGTAAAACCATTTTTGGTAAAATTACAGGTTTAAATGATAAAAATATGTCATTAAAGATCCTTTTTTCATTTTTAAAAGATTCACCTAAGTGGTACATTTTTATTCTTACCACTCCATTTTTGTGATGGATTTTTCTTTTAATAGAACTCCATGTTCAAAGCCCATGTTTTTTTTCAAAAATGAACTTCCAAAATGAATCATTTCTATCTTATCTTGAGAATATATATGATATAGTCTTCAGTTATGTCTTAAGTCAAGATTGTGAAACCAACTTCTTTATTCTGGGTTATATCATTCTTATGATTTATGTATGGATTCTTTTCCTCTTATGGAATGCATATGCATGTACATATTATGATGTAAAATATGGGTTAATTATATCTCTATAATACATTGGGTAATTATTTATATCTCATGAGATATTATATAAGTGATTAGGGAGTAAACCTAATCCACCATAAGACTTTGTCCACTTTATAATGATGGTCTTAGGAGTGACCCTTGATATATGTTTATGATATCATGTTTTATGTTGTTACAACATGTTTATAATATTATAATATCATTTATTTATTTCATGTCTCAATTCTTATGATCATCCCCTTTATGATGTCATATTATGCCTCTTGACACACATCTAATGTTTTATTTCCATGTTTATTCTGTTATTGGGCTTCCTAGCTCACCCTTTTCCTTATATATTCTCCCAGACATCTTATGGAGTTTTAGAAGGTCTATGAGAGTTAGGATCATTATTTTGGGTTTTAAATAAATATGATGTATTTGTACATATAATCTCCCAAAGACACTAGACCTCAAGATCCTCAGATTTTATTTTTTGGAAAAGTATGTTGAGAATTATGAAATGATGTGTTTAAGGCTTGGGTCACTATAAGCACCAGCTCTAATAGTGTGGCTAAGAAGATACAAGTTTCTTTAATTTTTTAATATTAATGTAGTTATTCCATTTGGAACCATTGAATGAAGATAATTTCCCTTTGGATAAAGTCATTTTGAGAACTAGAGGAAAATTTTCAAACAACAAGCATTTTATATAATTCTAATAATTCATGGAACTAATGATGTAGTATCAGAGCCAAGATTTTATAAAGTCAGAGATGGAGAATGGTAATTATTAGAGTTTGATTTTTTCATCATAATCCATTTGAGGTTTCATGCTAAATAAGACAAATTGGGACTCCTTAAGTTTAATATTAGGATCTTCTCTATAAAGTTTATGAAAGTTAGGAAAAGGATGTATTAAACCTGATTTGAGTTTGAAATTTTCTTATAAGTTAGTATAGAAAATATTGAGGGGTTGGTAATTATTATCTCGGGTGTTGATTTATTTTAAAGTATGTTCATAGAGATTTTACTTCACCATATCAAAGGAAATTATAGGTAAATGGTACAATGTACTTTGACCATCCCTAATGGTCCTCCTAAGTCAACAACGAATTTTCTCAATTGTCAGTTCAAAAAAATGGCGAGATTACCGAGTAGGCCAAGAGGCATTCACACTTACTCAAAAAACTTGTGTACAAGGTGGGTAAAATGGATTTTGAATTTTTTTAATAGAGTATGGTGGTTTTTTTAAATTTATTTTTATTTATTATTATTTTTATGTTTTTATTTTAAATAATTTATAATACAATCAAAAAATAATTCCTAGTAGCATCTTCCTTGGTAATGATACCGATTTAATGTGAAATCAATTGTCATATATTAACTATAAAATATTATGGATATCTTGTTATAATGTGTATAGTGACATTCATATATAATCAATGATGATGGTACTAAATTCATATAACCATTTTATTTTTTTGTCTATGAAATGCGAGGCTTGCATGTTCGTCGAGCTCAAATTGAATAAACAATGAAACAAAGTTTATAAAACTATTTGATATGAATAGAGGAGAGTCACAATATTAGTTGTTTAAGGTTTTTTTATATGCATGATATTTTAAATAATATTTAATTAAATTAACATTTATTTTATAATATGATTCAAACTAGAGTTTTCCCAAGTGTCACCTTCATTTAAAGCCTCAACATGGGTTTCAATATTACCACCATCTAGTTAATGTGATGTTTAATAATACATGAATAATTATGCATGAAGTGTTCTGGTAATCCATGGAATTATCAAGATTAATTAAACATTCCAACAATCCATGAAATGCCTAATTAAATACATATAACATTAATTTAGTTATCATTAAATCAGTATAGCTCTCAATAAACTTATTATAACTAATTTATAACTTTCCTATGGGGGTAATCATCTATTAAATAATGGATTTACTTTTTTTTGGATATTTTGATGAAAAAATAAATGAAAATTATTGAATGATGTAAGATTATAATGATATGAAACCAACCCACATGCATAAATAAAAAAATAATTACACATGTGTGCATTGAAATTTAAAGGAGAGTTGAAAGATATTGAAATAAAAAATAATTTAATTTAATAACATAAAATTAAAACAATGAACTAGTCATTAATGACTTTACAATGAACTGGTCATTAATGTCTTTACAATACTCACACCATCTTTTTCATGTTTATCATATGATGTTTCCTGAAATTTGTGCTTATTTGTTATTCATAATAATGAAAACATTGTAACTAATTTGGTAAGTTTTAATAACCCATTTGGTCATCTTATAAGGTCCCTATTTCATGCTAAATGTCCAAATATTTAAGGAATTTTATTGTAAAATTTATACTTTAAGGGTGAAAATAAACAATGTTTTACATTAATGATAAATCTAAATTGTGGTGTAGGATAGAAATTAGGGTTTGAGGGAAGGTAGGGGAGGCACAAACACATAGAACAGGGGATGGGGTTGGGGTTGGGGATGGGGGTGTGATGAATTAATAAGGATGGAAAATAGATGATAGATGATGTGGCCCATATGAGCTATGGGGTGAGCGGTAGGCAGTTTGTTGTAAGGCGAGCTTCGAGAGGCTAGCTAGCATCCTGTGAAGTTTCAAATAGGGTCATCTTCAAAATCAAGAATAGATTCATACTCAAAGGATGAAATGAAGTTTGAAAAGAATCTCTAATTTTATGATAAGGTGAGGGATACTATTGCTCCCCTAACAGCCAAAAAGTCAATCAAAAATAAGAAAAGGTATCATGGTGATGTGAAGAGAGGGGGGTCATTCGATCTTTTTTCTCTATCTGAGTTTCTACCAAAAATTGAAAACAAAAACTCCCCAGTTTAAATTGAGTTGAAAGTCATGTAACAAGATTCTAATGAAGTAGAGGGAGCAGGTGGGTGAAGTTTTCAAACATTCGGCCTTCTAATTCGATCCACTCACTTCCACCCATCATCACTTGTAGTGCACTCAGCCTGCTGTGAAGGATAATCCAGAGAAGTTGAAGTAGAAGAAAAAGAAAAACGATAGTGTGAAAATGGAAAATAGAGTTCCTTATATTCAATCCATGGATATTTTCTAATTTTATCTTTCCAGGTATATTATCCTGTCAGTATCTTTAAATATATTAAAATTTATTAAAATTTGATAAATCTAAACTGAAGAACATTGTTTAATACCCACAAATTTTTGATGAAAAAATCACTATGTATAATCATTTAAAGTCATGAAAAAGTGAGTTATAATTAGGTAAGGGTAAGTCCCCAATGTTGGAAATTCGAGACTAGTTGGATTCATGGATCTAGAAAAGTCCATGAAGTGTAGAGTGGATATGTATTTTATTTATTTATTATTGGTCTCTATCCCTGGGACTTTTTTAGTTACTTGGTTAGATTCCCATGTTTTTAATAATATAAGTTGTTTTATTTATGTATGGGATTTATAAATTCATATAATTATATAGTTTGATTATTTGAGTTTTTCTTATGATTCTAAAACTATCAAATACCAGTGGAAGATATTCTTTTTTGATTATAGGTTTTTTGGAGATAGTTGAATATAAGGATATTACATGCCTGAAATTTGGTAGATTTTAAAACTATCAAGGATGTGTGCTTGAGACTTAGGGAGAGGGTTCATGACAAAGTGAGATCAGAGTATTTCAAGTAATTTTGATTCATCATAGGAGTTGGGGTAGTATTTCTGGGACCTAATAATTATAAATATTTCTAACTAGTATAATTACAATAAAACTCAAATTACCAAGGATGTTTAGGTAAAGCGAGGAAATTTTTCACCTTTGATTAGTTTTTTTTAAATTTTATCAAGTTATATTCTCAACCTTTAGAGGTGTAAGATGAGGTTGTGTCTCATGAATCTATCATTTTCAAATGTCACTGATCCTTTCAAATATGACTTCACAATATTGAATAACACTTTAAAAATTATGCTTTATTAATTCAATAAATAGAACATCCTTTGACTTCAGCTTTTGGGCCTCAATTTCAGGTGTTCCAATTCTTTTTATCTTCAAGGATATATCATTTTCAAATGAAAATTCTTTTTTATTATATTTATACACCTTCATCAATATTTTTGTGACTCTTGTCATATGAGAAGAGAAATTACAAGTATCCATGAATTTTCTTTCTTAGAATCCTTAAAGGAAACTACCACTTCCATTCCTCTATGTACTCTTCTTATTTGAATGTGTCTTGAATTATTTTCTTAATTAAATTATAAAGTAAGAATTATCAATAAATCTTTAGCAAAGTGATCAAATTGGTGAAACCTTATACACATTTATTTAATCCCATCAAATCAGTTTTGATTTTTCAAATTTGAGACTTTCTTCTCAACTAAATTTTTTTATTTCAAATTTAATCTTATTAGGCCTTATTTGGTACAAATGAATTGTTTTGATGGAAGAAGAATGAGAAAGGGAAATGAAATGAAATTTAGAATGGGAGTGGTAATCGCATCTAAAAACTATGTTTGGTAGAATTGAAGAATTGATGATGGAACAAATGATTTTTTAAAAGTACTGAATTAACCTTATCTTCCTCATCTTCCTACATCAACCACTGTTGTTCTTTTCCCCTCAACTCACTCTCATTTACTTATAGACCATTAACCACCATGAACTCATCGACTAACAACATCATTAACTGAAGCATTTTTGGTCACTGTGGCCCTATCTCCCTGCAAATCCTCTATCCACCATAGCCTGATTGCTAGTTACAACCACGCTACCATGTTGTGGGCCACATACTTTTTGCTTTGCGATTCTATTAGCCACCCAACACTATCTCCTACCACAACCTGATTCCCCAGTGTAACCTCATTGCCCCATTACCCCCTGAAACCCTATCATCCTTCAACTACATCGGCCACCATAGCCTCATCCCACACCAAATCCATGTTTCACACCACATACCCATCACATGTCAGCCACTCCAAATTTTTAGTGCCACTAACCACTACTAAATCATCACCTAAAATATATTTTTCACCCACAGGAAAATCTACACAGGGAAAATATGGTCTAAATATTTGGATTCCCACATAAAGGCAACTCTTCCATCCCATCCTGGATGAAACCCCATTCCCATCATATAATGGAATTTATGGTTCCCTGGAAACCATCTTCCATCCTACCAAATATTAAAAAATGGAATTACATTTCTATTTTCATGTCCATGTCTTTGTTTCCCTCATAATCACTAAATATTTAATTTATTCTATTATCTAAGTTCTATCTATTTTTTTTTGATTTTTATTGGTGTAAAAAAATAAAATTCTTTTAGCCTCTTTTTGAAGAAATATTTTTTCTAGAAGCATTTAAAATATCCTTTGATATAGAGGTATTTCATCTTCACTATTTTCATCTCTGATTTGTTGAAATACATTTCCAGCATCCTTGATTGAGTCTCAACTTAAAATTATTCTTTAATTTTCTCAAACTTCGACACATTATTTTTTAAAATCCTTCTCACTTACATAAAATTAACTTCTCTCTTTAGGAAACCAGCCTCATTATTTTTCAATTTAATCAATTATTTCTTGAGAAACTTGATCTAACTTTTATGTTTTAAATATGGATCAATACATGCTTCTAATTTTTCACTGAATAGGTATTCCATATGTGTTTCAAATTATTCACTAAAATTTTCATTCTTATCAACATGGTCCTTAAAATTCCTTTACTTAACATTTAGTTCCTAATCATATTTAATGTTACTTTCTTTTGTTGTATGTTAGCAGTGGGTTGGATGATTTAGATATTTTTTGGTCGTAAATCTCGATAACACACATATACCAACATAGAAAGGGTAGTTTGATGAATGTATCTTGATTTGTGTATACAAGTTAGTTGGATGAGTGCACGACTAATTATTGGCTCCTAAGGTGGTACGAGTGGGACACTTGGAATTTTCCTTGGAAAGAGCACTATTGAAAGAAACCATCCTAGAGAAGTGGACATTCCCTAACACCACTCATCTACAGTGAGGAAGGATCACTCATAGGTGGTCTCTCCTAGTTTTCACTCAGTGTAACTCATTTTTCCCTCTCTACTATAATTCTCAACTCAAATGTGTAGAATTGGAATATACGACTTTGATTATTTTCCCCTATAAAACATTCTCACAAAATCTATTTTCAAATCACATCGGAGTTGTTGTGATAACACTGGTGCGGCGTGGAGTGATGCCCCATTTCTTCTTGTGGTCAACTTTCAAGGAAGTATGCAATTGCGCCAATCGTGCAGTGATCGCCGTATTGAAACGTGGACGCACCATGTTTAGGTGTGTAAAAACAAGGTTAATTTTTTCCTGAAGACCCCTCTTAGATTCGCACCCCAGTTCTATTTCTATCCCTTGCAACTTGAGGACATGAAACCACTGCTCACAGTGGTCTCCTCTCATGGAAGAGGCGAGGCGAGATCCTTAAGGTGCATAAAAGGCATGAAAAAGTGGCTAAGTAGAACATATTTATAGGAGCACAATGGATCTAGGTGGAGGAAAAGGCTCCCATATATGGAGAATATATTTTTTTTTTGGTAGGTAATTTCACCATCAGGAAACCACTCGGATGGAAAATATAGACATCAACAAATCCCTAAAAGATATGTCTTTTTTTGGGGTCAAAGTGGTGCCCGACTAGGAATTGTATCCCCTCTCCCAACTAAGAAAAATAAATTTGATGTGTGTTTAATTTTTTTATGTTTTGTTTTTAATATTATATATATATATATATGTAGAATTATATAATTAAAATTGTATTAATGGTTCTGTTATCGGATAAAAAATTAGCTGCATTGCAATCCACATTACCACCATCCTACTATAGGACCCAACCACATCGCACTGCGATCCGAAATTGATTACTATGCTCAAAAAATTATTGTCCTAACATTTTAGGCAACTCCATTTGATAACTTACTACCGAGTTCGTGGAAGATGTTGTGTGCTGATTGACGAGTGAATGATGTGTAAAAAAGATGACCGCAATTGGACAAACAAAGTCAGCTTTCCTTGTGAGTTTTTAGTCCCTGGATATAGATGAGTATGGAGAATAAAATCACAATTGTTGAGATGAAAATGGAGAGTATACAATGTTCATTGTCTACAATGCATGAAAGTTTGGATAGGGTGACTCGTAGAAAAACTAAGAGTCATTAAGTTGTGCACAATATGGTGCAACAGCCAGAAGAGAGACTTTGTCTTCAAATTCGTGACATGGAATAACAAATTTTGGTGAGAATCTGGGTGATAGAGCTTCAAATGGAACTAGGACCAAAATATGGAAAACAGAGTAAGGCTATT
This sequence comes from Viscum album, assembly GCA_963277665.1. Taxonomy (NCBI): domain Eukaryota; kingdom Viridiplantae; phylum Streptophyta; class Magnoliopsida; order Santalales; family Viscaceae; genus Viscum; species Viscum album. The sequence continues at coordinate 649,039,800 of OY728137.1, read as the reverse complement.
CTAGCAATGTCTGTAGTCAGTAGTCACATTAGTGCTGAGGTTGGATGAGAATTTAATTCTGGAGGAAGTTGATCTCATGGGAAGACTATGGAGTGTATCATAGAGATTGGAGCTACTATAATTTACTAGATAGGGTCCTTTCAAATGTATTAATAAAGCTGATACATACTTCTTGATTAATTGAACTCCAAAGGACATAAAGCTTCATTTAGTGCAACTTTACATGGATAATATTACTCCATATCATTTTTTTGTCATGGAAAAGTGTTTATCCTAGTTTGTCTTGGGTGTAGTTCAAGATGAATCTTATAGAGTGGTACGAGAAATTTATTGTGGGAGATTTGATGAGATTCTTGAATACATTACGATAATTTGGAATGGTTGATGAATATATATAATAATTTTAGTAGGTAGCATTAAGGATTCCTATTTTTCCCGATCATGGTACATGATTTTGTTTATGGGAGGGTTGTAGCCTGAGATTGAGAATTGAGTTTCTACACATGAACCAAATGAAAAATTTAGGATGCATACTCTGTCTGAGAAAGTGGAAAGAGAACTAGTAGGATATTGAGTTTTGAGGAGTGTACAAGGGAGGCCATTGGTGCCACCAATCCTAAGAGGTTCCAGAGTTGTTTTTCCAAATTATATTCTTAGTAGGCCTGTGGTTGAACAGAATAAAAAAGAAGAGGAATTAAAGAGATAAGTGTGATATGAGTGGTGGATTGGAGTAAAAACTTTCAATTAATAGGAACATGAAGAACATAAGCAAAAGGGGTTATGCTTCCATTGTGGACAAACCTACTGCTTGATGCACTAGTGTTTAGACAAGAATTTATGAGTTATAGTATATAAGTGTGATTAACCATTAATGGCATAGGGAGAGGAAATTGAAAATTTTTCTGGGACAAGGTGGTGTGGCTTAGGAAGCGAGATGATTGAATATTGGTAGGGGGAACAAATAGAAGAATCAGTGTAATTTTAGAGTATGGGTGCAACAAGAGTTGAATCAATGTTATTCACAGGATATATTTAGGGAATTTATAGGGAGGTTAAGGTTTTTTTGGAGAATTTTACCTTTTTTGTTGAGGCGTTTGAGTTAGAAACCAAGGGGCTATATTTGGTCCTTGAAACGTAGTTGTTGAAAAGTTTGGGGACCATAATAACCAATTGGTTTCACAAAACTATGGAGTTATTTTGGGAGTGGAAGAAATTTAAGTTATGTGGGGTTACTAGGAACAAGGGATTATTTTGGACTTGTGAAAAAATTACCAATTAAAGGAATTTATTTTGGAGGGTTGGTTATGGAAGGCTTAGCTCATGTCTCCCGCAGGAGGAGGTGACCAGGGGGAGAAAGGATATAAACAACACTTGGAGTGGGTTATGTAGAAATTACAGACTTTATTTGAAGAACCAAATGTGTTTCCATCATATATTAATGGACCACACAATAACATTGGTGGAAGGGGCTGCACCTGTGAACACTCGACCATATAAGTTGGCCTACTACCTTAAGCATGAGTTGAAAAAAAAAGCAATTGAGATGTTTAAAAATGGTGTTATTCACCATAGTAATAACCCCTATGCAAGCCTAATTATTATGATCAAGAAGAAATATGGAATTTGGAACATGTGTGTGGACTATAGAGATCTTAACAAGCTCATAGTTCCTGAAAGGTTTTTGATTTTGGTTATTAAGGAATTATTGGATGAGTTGTGCGTGACATGTTTTTACCAAGATTGACCTGAAACCTAGTTTCTATAAGATTCAGGTGAGGGATGGTGATATCCACAAAACAACCTTCAAAATCCACGAGGTTCATTACAAATTTCTCATGATGCTGTTCGATCTCATGAATGATGAAATGAGTTTCCAAAATAGGGTGTTTAGTGATTTTATGATGGTACATATTTTTTTAATGATATCCTTATTTGTAGAAAAACATGGACTGAAAATCTGTTACATCTTGAATCTAAGGTTTTAGTTGGAAAACCATTTATAGGATAATAGGTAAAAAAAAATTTTCTCCACAAACATTGGATTACATTGGTCATATAACCTATATCAAGGGGGTGTCAATGGATTCAAAGAAAATTGAATGTGTTTTGAGATGGCTATGGCTACATACTATTAAAGAAGTAAGGTGATTTTTTGGCCTTATAGGCTACTACAAGAAGTCTATAAATGAATATGGGAATATTGTTGAGCCCCTTACTAAATTAACCATAAAGGATGATTTGCTTTGGAATTTGGTAGTTGAACAATATTTTCCAGAGCTTAATAAATGTATAGTTTCAACTCCATTAACGTCTCTTCCAGATTTCCAAAATCCTTTTTAGTTGAATGTGATCCATTCAAGAGAGGATTTGAAGCTTTCTTGATGCAAAAAATATGGCCTGTATCTTATTTCGGTAAGGCAATGGTCAATTACAATCTCTCCAAGTCTGTTTATGAAAAGGAGTTCACGACTCTCATTATAGTTGTGATTCATTGGAGGAGGTATTTAGTTGGAAATAATTTCATTGTTTACTCAGATAATTAGGTGATCAAACATCTTATTAGTCTGAATTTCTATACTTCTAATCAGCAATGTTGGAATGAAAAATTACTTGGATTAGACTTTGAGATGGTCTACAAGTCTGGTATGATTAATCAGGTAGGATATTCTTTGTCTTGGATGGATGAATATGAGTTAGAGGATAGTTTAGAGGATAATATTTTAGGATCAGTTGTTTACAAACTATTTTGGTTGGAAGTTAACATAATTTTGGAAGAATTACAATGGGACCCAAAGCTTTTGAGTATCATTACAACACTAGCACAACAACCTACTTCCAGACTAGGATATCGTTTCTATGATGGGATATCGTATTATAAAGGGAAGTTTGTTATGTCCCGACACTCTATCCTCATACCCAAGTTCTTTCATTACTACCATTCATCCACTGTTGGGGGATATTATGGTTTCTTTAAAACTTACAAGAGGCTGGCTATTGGGTTATTTTGGAAGGGCATGACTAAGTGTATCTTGCAATTTTTCAAGTCATGTGATACCTTTCAATGGAAAAGTATCACTCTATGTCACCCGTTGATTTAATTCATCACTCCCCATTATATATATCATTTAGTATTAAGTTTAAATGGATTTTATTTCCTAATTTTCTAAGTCCCAGGGGTTTGATGTGATTTTGGTGGTCCTGGATAGGCTGTTGAAGTATCCCCATTTTTGAAGGTACTGGGTGCACAGTGAAAGCTGGTGGGCTGGAGATTTGAAATTTTCATCACTGAGATGACTAAACATTCCATTTCCAATGATCTGATCCCTGATATAGTCTGAGGATCCTGTGTAAATTAAATATAGCACAAAATATAAACCAAAATATACCTCTTTTTATTTGAAGGTGCACTCAAAATTTTCTTGTCTTCGATGATCATTGCTCAAAGGATGCAAATTAGAATCCCTTTAGATCATCCACACATTCCTAAAAAATTCATAGGATCATTGATCATAAAATTTTGGGTGCTAACACGATGATCTGATGATGTCTTCAACATCTCAACGAGCATCACATCGACATAACTTTGATACATGGAGATGAACTCTATTTGGTTGCTTGGATTGAGATCTTTTCTCTTTAGAAATAGGTATAGAAGAGAGAGGCTCTGGAAATATCATAGTGAATAATCATTGTGCAAGAGCCTCTCTCCTCCTATTTATATTGGATGCTCAAATACTCAGAAAGGGTCCCGACCCCCATATATTTAACATACACTAAATAAATAATTATGATGAACTAAACTACATCATAAATATTATTTATATTTTATCACATATCTGTAATATATATTAAATATACTACATTATAAAACCGAGTCATTTAACTCAACTCATAATTCCCACTAATATTACACTAACCTAAAATATTAATATAATATTCATTCATATAATATTTTTCTCATATTTACTTAACTTGTAAATACTCTTAATAAAAAAATTCAACCCAATTATTATTTACTTGAATAATAATGAATTTATTTATTCTTTGGTGATCGATGACTTGGACAACACTTGGACCCCATGGTGGGTCCCACCATATCCTATTTACATATTCAACAGAATAGGTTAGATTCTTGAATACGATATTTTGTGTGACCCTCTAGGCCCTTATCACGATAATAGTGAATAGTATTTACAAACTAAGATTGAAGTCTACCAACCCATCAAGACCCCTAAAGAGATAATGAATAGTCATATTAACGATAACCAACCTACAAAAATGTACTGTGTAATATAATCTATCTGTCTTTAAATATCTCATAAAGAAGGATGCACACTTATGTCATCATCCTTTATTGCTTTATTATTTTTTGATCTATCCAAACATATTTACCTTTCGACTATATTGGCCAAGGATTTATGAAGGTACTACCATCCTGATCAACTAGGACTGAGATATATTACTTCCTAAACTTGGAAGCAAAAAATCCTATCTTGACCATTCAACTAATGTCATACCACCAATGACACACCCAACATAAGCTACCTCTTCATGATTTCATTATCATGGTTTTTAGCTTGAATCAAAGCATGTGATCAAATGGAACACAATGGTAATGATCTCAAGTCAGGTGACCAATACACATGTACATATATAAGAACAACCAATGACACCCAAAACATGTCGTGTTTCTATTGGTGGGGTTGTACTCATAATCTCAACTACTAAAGATCACCAAGTGCGAACTTCATGAGAAGAAGTCTCAATGCTTATGATCCCCTAACACTTGATAGTCAAATATCAACTGTTTCCAGTCAATATGATGTATCAAGACCATAGTAATATATTTAATATTAATGTAATAGTATCTTGAGGTTCTCCTTATAGTCTGGGATCTACTCTAGCCTTTTGATATGATAATTAATATATGGAAATTACCATTAAAATAGTGGATGAATGTACACTATAATGGTAAGTGTACATCATGCATACCTAACTATATACATGAAATGGTAATCTAAAAGTACTAATAAAGTTGGGTTTAGGGAACCCACTTTTACAACACTCCCACTTGCACTAGAGACAACTTTCTAACCATACTTGTTAGTTCTCATATGATTAAGATCATGTTTCTGCTGAGTCAGGACTTTAGCTGCTGGGTTTGCAACATTTTTTCACATGGCTATTCTGCTATGTACGACCTCATCTCATTGAATAAAAATTATCAAGATATTTAAACCCCTAGTGTATACCATTTTTACACTTTCAAAACTTAACATATTGGATAGTAAGAGTATCATAATTTACATTATGATAATACTTTAATTACTAGGTGTGATTCTAAGATCTAGAACAAATCATTGCATTTAATAACTGCTTCTTAGCTACCTCCAAAGCTGCAATGTACTTGGTATTTGTAGGTATGGCTACCACTGGCTTGAATGAGCTTGTCTTGCTTATTACCTTTAGACTAACTTTGATATTAGATCACATTGATCTAAGGATGACTAGTTTGTTTCCTATCAAAACTAGTATCCCTCCTCTCCACATGCTAGGAATATATCCTTTGTACTTATCAAGAACAATTGGATATTTATAACTAATTCCATTATAATTCTCTTAGATATAACTGATATTTTTCTACCATAAAGTATATCTTGGAAAAATCAATTCTTGTACATATAATGGCATATGTGATTAATCTATCACTGAAGCATATGGAATACAACTCACCACTTTAATCTCCTACCATGCCATTTTATATATTCTTGGAGAGATTTATGCCATGTGACACTTGAAACAATTCTTCTTTTGAATTGTTCCAACTTTTATTTTTCAATATGTTGTCAATATATGTATGATTCACTAGGCCCAAGTAAACGTTATATCTACCTCAATAGATCCTATTCCCCCTATTCCCTAGAAATTAGGTTTCTACATTAAGTTAATCTCTAGAGAGTTTCTTTTATCTCGGTCTTAACTAATTGTATAACCAATATCTATTTTCCATATATTACCAAACATATTTCACTTAGAAAACAATGGCGCTCCCACTAACCTCTGGTAGAGACATAGTGTTTATTCATTCCAAATTAATATTCTATGATATTGTTTCTTACTTCAATCCTTAACTGGATTTGAGTAACTTTCATCCTTTATTGGCATTTTATGATGTTACCATCCATTATGGTTGCATCTAATAGACACCTTCCACGATTGGTGGTCTTAACATCTAATTCTCAATAATATGATCATATAAATTAGCTATTACAAGTAAAATTCCAATGGATTTAGGAAAAATTATTTGGTATAACCAATCTATCCTTATTGGTACCACACATGTACCATCCATGTATCATCTAACTTTAATACCCACAATAGTATTCAATATTATAATCCCATTTTCACTTTGATACATGGAATCCATTATTTAATTTTAATTGATCTTTTCAATCCTAGATAATTTCAAAATACTACATTCTTGTAGGAATTATTATTCATAATAAATAATTTATCACTAGTCACATTGAATATAAAACCATTACTATGGTTTCAACCTTCCTACATAGTATGTCTCTAGAACATTTCTATTCCATGATCTCTTGTGGAACTTGTTCCTATGTCAACTACTTGTGCATCTCTAGAATTGACTCAAACCAATTCAATATTGATCCCACTATATCAAGTAGATATGTGAACCCTTTTATAGAAGTATATTATATCACTTGACTATAACCTTTCTATCAAAGGGATTTTTGTGATATCTTAAGAAACTTTTGGGATAATTACTTGAGAGGCACATTGTGTTTTTATTGATGAAAGTTTATTTATATCCCAACAAACTCTTTACATCTAAACACATGTTTTATGACATAATATGATATCCATTTGTCACTATAGTTGACACATGGTTATGGGATACTGCCGTTATTTGTAAAGCACGTCTTGAAATATAATGGAAGTTTCTACAAGTTGTAACTTTGATACCACTTACATCATGACTCTCATGTATAAAATGTGCATTTAAGAATTTTTCCATGCTACATTTTATTGATCAATGTTAATATCTAAGGTCCATCATTGATCCTCCTTATAAACATCATTTCCATGATGTAGATAAGGTAATATGTATTTAATAAATACTATATGCTACATTATATTGATCGATAAATTCTTGGTCAAGATATGCTTCGACATGCCAGACCGAAGCATATTATATATTCCAACCATGAAAATATCATACTTAATTTTCATATTCCTTAATTACTTAAAGTAATCTTATGAAGTATATTTTCCACTAGCTTATCCTTGGAATAGTTCACACTCTCTTTCTGAACTAATTTTGAAATTTTTGTGGAACACCTTTATTTCTAAAGGTTTATTTTTCCAAACTAAATAAGTATATATGTCGATAATACCTAATTTATTTATCTCTACTGAGTTTAAATACCAAACTGGGTATATCCTTGATGTCCACTTTTAGTTTTATTTGGAAAATAATTATCTTTCCAAAATTGGGTAAATAAGTCTTAAATTTTATATTAATCACGTATTGCCTATGATTCAAGCATCACTAAACAATTGGTTGAGTATGAGACACCACAAAAAACATTCATTCCTGAACTTAGAATATTATCTTCTTATTTCCAATGGAAACATGAGATAAATGTTTTGGTCATACTCAATAATAGTTTGACTTAAATAATTAACTTATCAATTATAATTTATGTGTTTCTCACCATTGACTTAGGAATCACCCTTTCTAATCCACTTGGAGAGTACACCTTACTTATTGTAATGTTTTTATTACTTACTTGGTTACTGTATTTCAATACACATATGTAATAGGCATATTTTATTTAATACCTAAGTATTATGTCAGAAAAACTAGTTGCAATTGATGAATATACACTGAAGAATAAGATACTACTTGATTCTTTAATTCAATCCATTACGATTAAAATTCCATAGATTTATTTCATGACATGTAAATCAAATAACCTTTTATTTATTACCACTTTATTTTAAGGATGTTGTGAAAGTTACTTTGACGTAGATCTTTCCATTGTCCTTATAACCTTGCCTTTCAACTTGTTCACTATAAGAATTAAAGATTATACTTTCTTTAAGTAATTATTTACTGTGTGAACCTTACCAAGAAGGTGTTAAAGCTTTACTCCATCCTGTTCATTTTGTAATCTTTAAGATAAACTTGAATAAATGTGTGAAAATGCTATGAGAAAGGGATATATTGAAATATCATGATATATCTTTTAATTTACACATTTCTAGTGTAATCATTACCTTATCCATATCTTAGTTCACTTTATTCTAAAATGTTTCTTAGATATGAGACAACATGTTAAATCATCCATGTCCTAATGTATCATCCACAACTAACATCAAAAGATGATGATAACATTATGAAAAAACCATCATATACATCATACATGAGTCTCATGTAAGAATTTTTATAACCTCACTTCCTAAGGTGGATTAAAAGGTATTGAGGACTTCAAAACCTTGAATTTTTATTTCGTAGTATTATGAAAAAGAGACCATACTAAACTTGGAAATTCATGCTGGTTTAGAAATTTAATTTTCTCATGATAATCACAATTTATTTTGTGGTATTACTTTCCATTTTATACAAAATAAAATCTATAATATTAGTAATTTAAAATTGATTATCGATTTAGGCATTATTGATTAACTAATTAAATCATTAAATTCATCCCACTATTGTATCAAATTCTAAGAATACTTTTTACTAGAATCAGAATACTCCACCACTTGAGTATTCTATTGGTAAGGATCCTTGAACTTTCCCTCATAGTCTACAAGATTTGGCTATTCCACTATTCAAAGAGTTCAAGTTCGGCATTTGACTAACCAACTACATTAAATTGTGACTCCTTGATATGTTGAGTGAAGTCCCAACTTATAAAATCATAAAATTGATTTACTCAATTCTTGCCTCTAAATCTGAAGCAATCTAGATTTGGAAACTTCTTTGATTCCAAATTTAGTTAATTCAACTCATCACTCTCATAATAACTCCTTGGTAGTAAGAGGCACCCTCAAATTTGGCGGATGAGTACCCCTAAATACCTAGTTTTATTCAAATTTGAATGATGGAAGGAATTTAACGACTTAATATTTCTTTAAGTGTTTTGGTGTTTTTCTTGATGAATGTAATCCATTTCTATTAATCTTGTCCAATATATGTTGTCACGCTCACAACTAAACATTAATAGAAAAACATTTATCGCTTCTTTATGAATTTTACTATTTATTATTTTATGTATTTTTCCATTGTCATAAAATGCAAAAAATAATAAATAAATGCATAATGGAAATCAACTACTCGACTGGTCTTGATCGTCTAATATTGGTTGATCCATTGAAACATAATGGATCAACCATGACCTAGGGGTATCATACCTGAGTCGTAGATAGACACTTGATGCTACTCGTCTTCCATCCAGTATGTCCACTTCTCATATAGAGTACTGCCTTGTCTTGGCATTGTCTGCATTTTACACTATCCTTATCATGATGGGATCCACATCATACACTGTCTCTGTCAAAAGTACAAGTGTACTCACATGCAGGTTAGGGGAAATTGGGAGTGTAATGTATATACATATAATTATGGGCATGCATGCCCTTATACACATTGAATAAAAGGATGATGCGCATAAAATTATAAAATAATTAATTATTTATAATCATCGTATGTAGTTAAATAATTAATTAAATAAACCAGATATACATAGGTTAATCTATTGCTCAAGATCAGTTAGCGGGTAAAATAAATGCGCTATAAAAATTAAATTTCAATAAATTAAGTATGAGGGAATTTAATTAAATTAAATTAAATAATTAAATTAAAATAATTTAATTATATTCGGTCCCTTAATTAATTTAATTTTAATACCAAAAATTAAATTAATTTCATTGGGTATTAAAATATTTGTTTTTAATCCAAAATTAATATTTTAATTAATTTAATTTAATTTTAAAATTAAATAAATAAATTAACTTAATTTTGATTAACTTAGACCTTGAAACCCTGCACGACCCAATGTGGATCAAAACGAACTTGCAAAAACTTGTTTTGGGCCGTACAAAGCCTATGCATGGCTGTTCAGGGCCAAGCGGGCCTACCTAGACCCGTTTCGGGTCGAGAAGCCCTACCCCAACCCACTGCAGAGTGATCTGAGTCCAATAGTACTCGTGGAACCCGAATTCTTAGCCAAACACAGTAGAGATTACATATAGATATCCTAAAGAGACCACTAAGTAGTGGATCAATCCACTGGATGGGTGAGTGCGGCGTTGGAGAGTTCGCAACAGTGAGGTGGGGAATCCGGTATGGGGAGGTTGGTGACCTAGGTGATGGTGGTAGCCGCAACAGCTGTGGATGGTGAACCTTCACCGATGAACCATGAGATGATAACCTCAGTGTTCTGAAGAGCTCAGGCAAGGTTGGATCTGGTGGTAACAAGGACCAGATATGAAGGAGGGCGACAGTCTAATGATGTCCGAATGGAGGCGAGGTGGTACTATGGTGGAGACACATTGAATAGGCAGAAAAGGGTGATGACGACAGGATATGGGTAGTGGCATTCCATGTGGCATCCAAGGGCGTGGGCTTGTCAAGGATGTGCTGACTATATGGGATTTGATTGTGGTAGGAGGTGCAGTGGTTCAACATCAGGTGGGCTGTGGGTGTCAGCTCGAAGGGCATGCTCCGGTGTACGGTGGTGAAGGAAGCCAATAGGGGATGGTGGCACCGACAAGTGGAGGGGATCAACTAGGGAGGGACACCATGTGAAGGAGTTGGGGTCTGACCCCCTTGGAAGGTTTTCAAAAGGTTTTTTTAAATATAATTTTTTATTATTCCAAGTCAATCCCCAAAATAAAAAGGTTGTTTTGTGTGGAGAATTACACACCCTTAAAAGTTTTGGATCAATCTGCCAAGAAAACACCCATTTATAATTTTTTTCCAAATTTCACTTAATAGTCTTTCAATAGAAATAAAATAATAATTATTATAATAGTTATTATAATGAATAATCCACAAAACCAGTGGAAAAATATCAGTCTGGAAAATACTGTTCAGAAAGACAACTCTTGTCCTAATGAAAGAATAAGTAAAGTAACACATATAAACTATATGTTTGAATTTTAATACCCATATATCAACCTATTTAAATCCACAATTTTTTTTCTAGATGTCCATAAGTTGTCCATATGACCTCAGATCGAACCATGGTCAGATCCATTGGAACCAATTTCAAACCCTCTACTTAATTTTAATGCAACTTAATTTTTCTTGTCTCAGATAATTTGTGTGATTCCTTTGATACCAATTAAAGGTATCAAGATGCATAGTGGAAGCTGGTGTATTGGGGATTTGAAAATTTTCATCACCGAGATGATGGAACTTGTCGTCTTCAGTGATTTGAGACTCGGTATGATCTGAGGATGCCACATAAATTAAATAGATCACAAAATATAAACTGAAAACATAAATATTTAGATCTGAATCCATGCTCGACATTTTCTTATTTTCTGTGATCGATGCTCTAAGTATCCAAAGTATAATCCATCTAGATCATCCAAACAGGCTTCAAAAATCCACAGTATCATTGATTGCTGAATTGAGGGTGCTAGTGCGGTGATCCGATGACTTCTTCAACATCCTGATGACCACCACATCAATGTACCTTCGATGCATGGAGATGAATTTGATTTGATCACCTAGATTGAGATATTCTCTCTCTATAAAGTGGGAGAGTAGAGAGAGGCTTTGGAAATATCACAGCGAATAATCGTTGTGTGAGAGCCTCTCTCCTCCTATTTATAGTGGATGTTCAAATACCGAGAAAGGGTTCCTGACCCTGATATATTTAACATCCACAAAATAAATAACTATGGTAAACTAAACTGTATTATAAATATTATATATATATATATATATTTTATTATATACCTATAATATATATTAAATATATTATGTGATAAAATTGAGCCATTTAACTCGACTCATAATTCAAGCTAATATTAAATGAACTTGGAATATTAAAATAATATTCATTCATATAAGATATTTCTCATATTTACTTAACTTGTAAATACTCTTAATAAATAAATTTAACCCAATTATTCTTTACCTGAATAATAATTATTTTTTTATTCTTCGGTGATCGATGACCTGGACAACACTCCGACCCTGTAGTGGGGCCCACCATGTCTAATTTACCTATTTAACAGAATATGGCATATTCTTGAATATGATATTGTGTGTGAACCTCTAGGACCTTATCTCAATAGCATTGAATAGTATTCAAAGACCAAGAGTAGAGTCTAGTAACCCATCAAGGCCCCTAAAGATATAAGGAATAGTCATTGCAACAACAACCAACCTATGAACATGTACTATGTAATATAATCTATTTGTCTATAAATATATTATAAAAAAGGAGGCACACTTGTATCATCACCCTTTACTTCATTATTATTTTTTGATCTATCCACATGAATTTACCTTTTGACTACCTTATCCATGGATTTATGAAGGTACTACCTTCCTAATCAACTAGGTCCTAGATATATTACTTCCTAAACATGGAAGTGAAAAATCCTACCTTTACCATTCAACCAATTCTACACCACCAATTACGTACCCAACATAAGATACCTCACCATAATTTCATTGTCATGGTTTTTTCCTGGCATCAAAGTACATGATCAAATGATACACACTGGTAATGATCTCAAGTTAGGAGACTGATACACATGTATGTAGATAGGATTAACCAATGACACCCAAAACATGTGGTGTTCCTATTGGTAGGTCTATCCTCATAATCTCAACTACTAGAGATCACCAAGTGCAAAATTCATGAGAATAAGTCTCAATGCTTATGAGCCCCCAAAACCTGATAGTCATACATCAACTATGTCCAGTCTGTATGATGTATATAAACCATATGACATATATTTAAGATTAATGTCATAGTATCTTGAGGTTCTAATTATATCCTGGGATCTACTATAACCTTTTGATATGATAATTAATTTATGGAAATTACCATTAAAATAGTGAATAGAGAAATGTCCACTCTATAATGGTAATTGTAAATCATGCACACCTAATTTTATAAATGAAATGGTAATATAAAAGTACTGATAAAGTTGGGTCAAGGGCACCCACTTTTACAATAATTTTGTGTTGATGTGACATCCTCATACAACTAAAGTGGTGTCATAAGTTTTTGTTAATGTGATTGTTCATTTTCATTGCATTCCCAGTTCCATCCTCAATGAATGTGATCCAATATTTATTAGTAATTTTTGTAAATAACTCTAATGGTATGAGGGTAAAACTTTGAAAATGAGTTCTTCATACCATCCACAAACAGATGGCCAAATAGAAGTTGTTAATAGATGTTTGAGTATGTATTTGTGATGTTTTTCTTCAGAGAGGCTGCAAACATAGGCTCGATAGATTCCATGGGATAAGTATTATTATAATACTACCACCCATGATTCATATAGGATGGAATCCTTTGACCCTTTGAGGTCATTTATGAATGAAAACCATCTTTGGTGATGCATTTTGTTGCAGGTGATGTACTAGTTGAAATAGTTGCTGGTTCCCTTATAGACTGGGATATAATGTTGGAATAATTTTGACATAATCATTTTCACACACAATAACTTATGACTTGGTTTTACAATAAACACAAGAGGGATGAGAATTTTTAGGTAGATGAGTTAGTGATTGTTAAACTCTATCCTAATGTATAAATTTCAAAGTCCAAGAATTTGAGTCCTAAGATGGCTACTCACTATTATTGGACTTACAAAATTTTAGCTGGGTTGGGGAATACTGCTTATAAACTTCTCCTGCTTGAAACTACACGAATACATCCTATGTTTCATGTATCTTAGCTTAAATGGCTAGTTTGAGATTACCCAGTACAAAAAATCCTCTTGAAATTACAGGACAATGATCCTTGTCCTAACGTTGAACTGATTGAACTTTTGGCCACCAAGGAGGATTCTGGGAATTCCCATGGCTTTTATTCATCACATGTAAAGAAAAAACCATCAAATAATCCACTTGGGAAGATGTAGATAAAATTCTTTCCCAGTTTCCAGAGTTCCACCTTGGGGACAAAGTGACTGTTAAGGAGGGGTAAAATGTTAGTGGTGGGTTGGGAATTTCAGATATTTCCAGGCCGTGGCTTCTGATAACACACACACCAACATAGGATGGTTAGTTTGAGGAATTCACCTAGAGTTGAGTGTATATGTTAGTTGGTCGAGTCACTTGGATGAGCACCCAACTACTTATCGATTCCTAGGGTGGTACATGTATGACACTTGGAATTTTCCTTGGAAAGATCACTGTTGGAATTAGTCACCCTAGAGAAGTGGACATTCTCTAGAAACACTCATCCAGAGTGAGGAAGCAACACTTAGAGGTGGTCTCTCCTAGGTTCCACTTTCTTAAAATCATTTATCTCTCTAATGTATTTCTCAAATAAACCTTGTAGAATTGTAAAATACTGTATTGATTGTTTTTACCCTACAAAATATTCTCACCAACTCATTTCCTAACAATGTACACTCATAATCATCCTTGAACATGTAAACTATTTTATTTTTGAACATTTTTCATCTATCATTGAAATATTTCTTGTATTTCTTGAACTTAAAGTTTTTTACTAAATTTAATTCTTACTATGGACTCCTATTTATATATTTTAGTAGTTGTATCATTATTATTTCTTAAACCATCTATGTAAAAATACCCAATACCTCCACAGGAAAAACATTTTAAATGAAATTTCCATTTATAATTATCTTCCTCTTATGAAATCCCTAGAAATAAATCTTATTCAAACTAATTTTTTTTATAGAATTAGTATGGTTAAATTTTTTAATGATATTTTCTAGTTAATATTCTCATAAGTTTTATAATAGAAGTATAATCAGTCCAAGTTTCACTACATCACCTTAGAAAATGTGTCATAAAAAATTAGAGATATAAATTCCCCATAACATGTATAAATAACAATGAGAAATGAAAGAAAATAAAAATAATTAATATATGATATGATTATTATGGATTAAATTTGAAAAAACAAGAGACTAAAATATACACTCAACCTAGGAAAACATATAATCCATTAAATATAAGTTTTGTTGAGAGAAAATTAACTTGGGAATTAGAAGTGTAAATTTTAGTTTGTGAATAAAGGGAATATATAGGAATAATATGAGTTTTGTGGATTTTACATAAATATTTATAATAGATTAGGTATCAATTTAAATAAAATGTGGTCATTTGAATAGTGATGTATCCATGAAAAATACCATCTATTATAATGAAATATTTTTTAAGTATTTATTTAAAAATTATATTTCTCATAGAGATAAATTTTAAAAAAATTCATATCAATTTTGAGTTATCACATTGACATTAGTAAAAGGTGAAATATTGTTAATTTTTAGAGATAACTGTATTTTGAACCAAATATTGAAATATGATATGCATATATGGTTTAAAATTTTAGTGTATTTTGATTTAAAAATGATTTAATAATTGATATTATAATTTTAAAAAATCTAAACAATATTTTTATTTTTTAAATAATTTATTTTCAAGTTTTTTACTCAACCTTCTAACTTTAATGTAATTTTGAAAAGCATAAAACACATTTTATAACATTTAAAAACTATTTTTTATTACTTATCTTATATACTTTATTCCGATGATACCATTATATTTATTACAAGTTTAAATGTCAATAAATCATTCTTTTAAAAAAAATATCATGGTGTGGTATTCAAAAAATTTGTTTAGGAAACTATTTATGAATTTTTAAATAAGAATATTTTATTACTATGATTATCATCCATGTTTTACTATAAATTGAACCAACTCCACCCATTTATTTCCACTTACAATCTTCTTATCACGATTTCCCTCTCATTTACACTCAAATCTCTCTTCAAGAGCTCCTATGAATTCATGGGTTATCTTTATCATGTTCTAGGAATGTTTAAGGTAAGAAAATCTATATTTATCTCTCTCTCTATATATTAGTTTTTTATAAGAATATATTTATTTTCTTTTTATTAGATATTTATGCTTTTATATCTATTAAAGTATTATACATTTAAATTTATATTCATTTTGTTCCTATAAACCCTTTCATTACCTTCCTTTCATGCATCCCTAATGTTATTAGAGTAATTTTCTCTCATTCTTGTAAAACACTTTGGTATAATACCTAATATGTACTTATTATATATATTAAATTTATAAGAGTGTATATATATTCTAGGTAGTCTCATATAAATTTTCATTATGATTTATAGGGAATTTAATGGGAATACACCTTATATTGTTACAAGTGAACCTTTAGTATCAATGTCGAAAAACTTGGGAGTTCTTTCTTGGGGGATTTTGTATCCCCAAATGCAAATAAAATATATGGGATAAATAGTCATAATTTTATAGGGTATTTATTCCTCAATATATTTTTCTTGATTTATTTTAATCATTTCTTAATTATCCTTCATTAATAGGGGTATTTTTTTTCCAATTCTTATACTATCAAGGTATTATTCACGACCTTCACAGTATACCTTTCATAAAAATCTTATAAAACATGAGATTACCTATATCCTTGAGTGTTATAATTATATATATATATATATATATATCGAAGTGTAATATTCTCTTTTATGGCATATTCCTTTAATTTTGGATTTCCATAAATTGAACACGAACTTTCCTTGTTCATGGGACACCTTTGATGATTATTTCCATGTAAAAATGTTTTATTATATGTGATCATCTTTGAAATTTTCCATCCAAATATTCCATTGAGTCATGGAATAAGTTTTGAGATTACTATGACTAAAATTATATATCCTCCCAAGGTATTTAATGATCATTATTCTCTAGAGATACTATGATATGAAGTCCTAGAAATCGATCTTGACTATATGATACCTTTGTGTTTATCCTTGGTAATATGTTTAGGATACTATAGAAATGATCCTTGGTAAAAGTATTATGATACATTAGTGATGAGACTTATAAATATGTTTATGATGTCTAAATTCATGTGATTCTTATACCCCTAATGATTCATGTATTACATAGCATCCATGATAATCACTTTATTACCCACAACTCATGATATTTCCTCTGTTACTTATGTCCCTTAATGAGTCATGAAATTTTTACCATTTTAAAGATGAATGAATTATATATCTTAAATGGATATCCCTTCATTTCTAATGTCTTTGATTATAAATTCATCACTTATATTTATTATCAATGATCCCTTCATTACCAATGTCTTTTGAAGGGATTACCTATCGCTACACTACCTCCACCTGAGGGTAGTTTTATTGGTTGTGATCCAACACACACTAAGTATATAAATAATGTAATTTCTAAAAAGTAGACCTAGATATCTCCATACCTATTTATGTAAATATGAAGTTGAGGTAGTCTTAATAAGGAGGGTATGAGGTTTATTTCCATTATGACTAGGATGTGAGATGATTATATATGCCGGTAAAGTGGTTCTATATGCATGACATGAGATGTCCAAATTATTGGTTACTAGGTTGGTGGGAGTGGTTTTTGAGGCCCCAAATTATTATTTTTGAATGAGCATAATTTCTACTTATATGTACCATTCCTATACTTCTAGTTAGTGTGATTGATAAAGAGTAAGAAATTGTTATACAGGTGTATCATTTGTATGGTTATGCACAAACTTGTAGAATAACCTAGTTAACCCATGGGTTGGAAAACAATGAGGTGAGATGAAACAATGATTTTTCAATTTATATTATCTCATTATTGTGAATTCATGTAATAATATGAGTTTTTTACTTTTTAAAATAGACTATTGAATATGTGGATATACTCACCCCTATATTTATATAAAGGTTTACAAGAGTGATTGGGTGGTGGATTTGAGTAGTATAAACTCATAATTCACAGGTTATCCTTAACATTGGATGAGTGATACATTACTAGGCATATGTGGGTTGGTAGATATTGTCCTTGTTTTTTTGTTTTGGTATTTTGATGTTTTTTGTGTTGTCTTATGAAATTCATCCAGTTTTGATCATTTATTTATTTATATGGATCGTGGTAGTTCTTTATTCATATTGGAGGGTTTCATTTTCTTTCTTATATGTTGGAGCACCATTCATGTATGGAGGTATATTTTTATTTAATTAATATAAAATCTTGTATATTTTGACCTATCTTGGCTGTAGAAGGATTCGAGGAAAGTCTAACTTTAAATTTTTGAGAGGGAGGGGATAGATGATGGACATATTTTTGGGATCATATTTCCCACCGCAAGCCTAGGGGGGATGTCCACAGGACTTCTGATGAACCTAGGCAGTGGGGTGTACCACTACCCACTCGACCAGAGTTTCGGCAAAGGTCCATAAAAACTATATTGGGAAGGTAGTGGGAAATAAAATTGTCCACCACAATGGAGTTTTAGTGGGATCCCATGAACTTGAATTTTTAATTGGTCCAATATCATATTATGATTATTTCTTCCCTCTTAAAGCCATTTCTTGGCCTATCTCACCCTACACGAACCTCCCACTCAAACACCATCTATTTTTTGGGTGATTTTGGATCCTCCCACATCAATTCTTATATGAATATAGTGTCAGTGGTTATGATTGGAAGCTAGAGGTATTTTTAACATTAATCTTGCCTACAATTGGGCATTCTCTAATTGTTTTTGTGTTCTTTGTTGGATTACCCTAATTTTTGGGAATTTTTCCTAGGATTGTGATTCCTTCCATTTAAGGATGAATTTTCTATTGATATTAAATGAGTGGGATCCTACAACAATAAGACATGTGTTCCTGAAGATTTTTTGATGGTTTATGCTTGTGTGATGTGCGGGTCACACCAACCATGCAAGATTAACCTAATTTAAATTAAAAATCTGGTTTCCTAACAATTGAGAATATATTGTGATTATTGGGATCATGAGAGGTTTCCCCACTATTGTGTTTTGACACCATGATTTCTAATGAACATGATATTGAACTAATGTGTGTTGGACTAAATGCTTGAAACCCAAAATAGGGCTTTCTTGAGTTATGTGATGACACTGTGGACCTAGATTAGCACCCCTTTGCCTCATTGTACATAAGATAGGTATGGAATTGGGAAAGGTTGGCTTGAGTCTTGACCGATGTGGAACTTAATAGTCCCTTAGACCCTTTTTGGATTGTTATGGAATTGTATAGGGTGAGTGTTCCTACCCCTCTATCTTGAACATACCCAACTGGGTTATCATAAGGGTGATCCATATGAGTAGTGAAATTATGGTCACATGGAACACATGTGCACGTTTCACCCCTTGAAGCCAAAACATTCTTATACCCTGCACCCCTATAAAATTTCATATTAATATATTATAATTATATATCATATAAATATTTATATATATTACTTATAAGTATTAAATTATAAAACAACATTAAACATGGGATCCGACTCTAGAATGCACCACTCTAGACACCATAATCTACATGAAATTAAGACATGAAATTTCAATCACCCCCACTCCCTACTCAATTATTTAATGAATATTTTATATATTAAAATAAAATAAATATTATATATATCTATGTGTTTCTATGTATATTTATATATATATAATTTAACTAGATGTATAAAATAATATAAAATAAATGTAAGACGAGTCTAGTTATTCTTCTCTGATGAACTATGAAATAAAGTTTCATTGGTTTACCCTATATGGGGACCCCTTGCACTTAGGAAACTATGAGGTTGATGGTGGCCATTACACACTTGTATTAGCTTGATGAGAACAAATCCATGTTATATTTTTAGGAATATCCCTTTATAAATAAATTATTTATGTGTTTGACATTAAATAAAAATCCACTTATTTATATGTATACTCTGACACTTTCAAAACCAACCTTTTGTGGCTATGGTCTTGATTTTTTGTTTTCTTGATGGTGTTCAGACCACCATCCATGACACTAGGGTGACCTAAAGTTGGTCACACTACTGTGCAAAGAGGGCCACCAATCACCCTCTCTATTATCTATTAATTAAATAAAAATTAATACTTATTTAGATATATATTTTTTAAACTACAATGAAAGTTATATCTTATAAATGATAATTAAAATGAATAATGAGAGACTAGTGAATGAGATTAAATAATCCTACCTTTAGGGGGGGGACTATCGCTCTTCTTCAGTTCTAATATAAAATCACCTTAGGAAAAGTGCTGATTGACTAAAATTAGAGGGAAAACTATACATTTATAGAGTAAATGAGCCTCCTAGTGTCCATTACTCAAAAATTCCAATGTTCAATTATAAATAAAATACACTACCCAAAGAAAAAATATTTTGAATGTTTTTTAATAGGAGGTTTGGATTCAAAGATAAATTTATTTTCTTGCAGGGATAATATTTTTTGAAAAATATATGAATTCCTTAAATTTAATTCCATTTTCTTCAAAAAATAGAATTAAATTTCTTAAACATTAACCTAATATAAATTATCACTATTAACATCTTTTAGGTAAAAGTATGTGTTCAATTACATTATTAGAAAATGTTATTCTATAAAAAACAGGATCAAAATATCATCTTCACTGTAAAAAAATTTCATTTGAAAAAGAAACAAACTCAATCAAAGAGGTGAGAGTAATGAGCTTATACCAAGGCCCCATAAAACCATGCACTAAAGTAATGTTTCTTAAAATGGCTCAAATAGTGTAAAAAATACACACATGACACTACTGGAAATGCAGGATTTCCCAACAGTTCTGAACCGTTGGGAAAGGCTGCAGAACCGTTGGTATATATTATACCAACGGTTCTGAAAACCGTAGGGAAGTAAGCCATTGGGAAAGATTTTCCCAACATTTTACACTAAACTATTGGGATAGGTTAGAAAAAATGAACCTATCCCAATAGTTTGTATGAACCGTTGGGAAAACCAAGCAGACGACTTCTTTCCCAAGGGTTTCTAAACCATTGGGAAAGGATTTTTACCAACAGTTATATGAACCGTTGGTAAAAAAAATACTCAGAATTCTATGCCAACGGTTTCAAACCGTTGGCATAACCTATGTTGTGCAAATTGCACAACAGCCTGCAATTTTCACAGTAGCCAGTCCATTCCCTCTCATTTTCAATCATTTCCAATTATTGTACCTGCAATAAACTAACACAAACATATACAATTATTGTACTTGCAATAACCAACTAACACATACATATAGAGAAAAAATTTATACACATTTAACATATAATGCATCCTTGAACTATACACATCGATAATTAAATCAGAATTCATAACGTAATTATAAACATACATAATTAATTTAGAATTCAATTTAAAATTTAGATGAAAATTATATGTGGAATCCAGAATTCAATTCGTAATTTGATCGGTTTTTCATATACCATATGTTTTTACTAGAAATGATGTCCATTTTAAACAAAATACATACACCTGGAGTGATACTGGCCATACTGTGCCTTGGATTGAGTCAAGGTTAACTCGTACACATCATAAATGACCCATGGATCGTTGTCCTAAAGTATAAACATATTCCTAAAGCATTTGGTCGGTTTTTCATAAGTCGGTTGTTGTTTTCACTTAAAATGAAGTGCTTTTTAAATAAAAGAGAGACACTTTGAGTGGTTCTAGCCACACCACACCTCCGATTGATGTGGTGTTGACTCATACATATCACAAATGACCCATGGATCATTGTGCTAAAATATCAACACAATCAGAATCCATTTGGTTGGTTTTCCATATGTACTTAAAATGTTGTCCATTTTAAACACAAGAGAGACACTTTGGGTGGTGCCGGCCACACCACGACTTGGATTGAGGTGCAGTTGACTCGCACACGTAACATATGACCCATGGATCATTGTACTAAAGTTTCAATAGATTTTGAATGCGTTTAGTCAGTTTTTTGTATGCCAGTTGTTCTTTTCACTTATAATCCTGTCCATTTTAAACAAAAGAGACACAATTATAGTGGTACCGACCACACCACATCTCATATTTAGATGGGGTTGACTCGTACATATGTCAAATGACCCATGTATCATTTTCCTAAAGTATCAACACAATCTAAATGCATTTGGTTGGTTTTTCATATGTCAGTTGATGTTTTCATTTAAAATGATGTCCTTTTGAAACAAAAGAGAGACACTTTGAGTGGTTCCAGCTAAACCGCGCCTCAAATTGAGTCGAGGTTGATTCTTAAACGTCACATATGACCCATGGATTGTTGTGATAAAGTATCAACACAATCAAAATCCGTTTGGTCAGTTTTCTGTATGTACTTAAAATGTTGTCCATTTTAAACAAAAGAGAGACACTTAGAGTGATCCCGACCACACTGTGCCTCAGATTGAGGCGGGGTTGACTCATACATGTTAAATATGACCCATGGATTGTTTTCCTAAATCATAAACACATTTTGAATGCATTTGGTCAGTTTTTCATATGTCAGTTGTTGTTTTCACTTAAAATGATGTCCATTTTAAACAAAAGAGAGACACTATGAATGGTGTCGGCCACACCACACCTTGGATTGAGGCGGGGTTGACTCGTACACATCACATATGACCCATGGATCGTTGTGATAAATTATTGACACAATCAGAATCCATTTGGTCGGTTTTCTGTATGCTAGTTGTTGTTTTCACTTAAAATGAAGCCCATTTTAAAAAAAGAGAGACACTTTGAGTGGTGTCAGCCACACCGCACCTTATATTGAGGCGAGGTTGACTCGTACATGTCATATATGACCCATGGATTGTTCTCCTAAAGTTTCAACAGAAACTAAATGCGTTTGGTCTGTTTTCCGTATGTACTTAAAATGTTGTCCATTTTAAACAAAAGAGAGACACTTAGAGTGATCCCAGCAACACCACGACTCAGATTGAGCTCGGGTTGGATCTTACACATCACATATGACCCATGTATCATTTTAATAAATTATCAATAGAATCCGAAGGTGATTTGGTCAGTTTTCCATATACCAGTTGTTCTTTTCACTTATAATCCTGTCCATTTTAAACAAAAGAGACACAGTTAGAGTGGTATCGACCACAATGCACCTCAGATTTAGACAGGGTTGACTCGTACACATCTCAAATGACCCATGGATCATTTTACTAAATTATAAACACAATCTGAATGTGTTTGGTCAGTTTTCCGTATGCCAGTTGATGTTTTCACTTAAAATGATATCCTTTTGAAACAAAAGAGAGACACTTAGAGTGGTTTCAGCCACACCACGGCTCAGATTGAGGCGGTGTTGACTCATACATGTCACATATGACCTATGGATAGTTTTACTAAAGAATAAACACATTTCAAATGCGTTTTGTCAGTTTTTCATATGTCAGTTGCTGTTTTCACTTAAAATGATGTCCATTTTAAACAAAAGAGAGACACTATGAATGGTTTCGGCCACACTGCACCTCATATTGAGGCGAGGTTGACTCTTATATGTAACATATAACCCATGGATCATTTTTTTAAAGTATCGACATAATCAGAATCCGTTTGGTCGGTTTTCCGTATGCTAGTTGTTGTTTTCACTTAAAATGAAATTCATTTTAAACAAAAGAGAGACACTTTGAGTGGTGTCGGCCACAACACGCCTCATATTGAGACAATCTTGACTCGTACACATCACATATGACCCATGGATCTTTCTAATAAAGTTTCAACGGAAGCCGAATGCATTTGGTGGGTTTTCCATATATACTTAAAATGTTGTCCATTTTAAACAAAAGAGAAACACTTAGAGTGATCCCGGCCACATCGCAACTTGGATTGAGCCTGAGTTGGCTCGTACATGTCACATATGACCCATGGATTGTTTTGATAAATTATCAACATAATCTGAATGCATTTGTTCAGTTTTACATATGCCAATTGTTGTTTTCACTTATAATCCTGTCCATTTTAAACAAAAGAGACACAATTAGAGTGGTACCAGCCACACTGCACCTCAGATTTATATGGGGTTGACTCATACACATATCAAATGACCCATGGATCATTGTACTAAAGTATCAACATAATTTGAATGCATTTGGTCAGTTTTCCATATGCCAGTTGATGTTTTCACTTAAAATGATATCCTTTTGAAACAAAAGAGAGAAACTTAGAGTGGTGCCGGCCACACCGCACCTCATATTGAGGTGGTGTTTACTCGTACATATCACATATGACCCATGTATCATTTTCCTAAATCATCAACACATTTTGAATGCGTTTGGTCAGTTTTTCGTATGTCACTTGTTGTTTTCACTTAAAATGATGTCCATTTTAAACAAAAGAGAGGCACTATGAATGGTGTCAGCCACACCGCACCTCATATTGAGGAAGGGTTGACTTTTACACGTCACATATGACCCATGGAATGTTTTTATAAAGTATCGACACAATCAGAATTTGTTTGGTCTGTTTTCCGTATGCTAGTTTTTGTTTTCACTTAAAATGAAGTCCATTTTAAACAAAAGAGACACTTTGAGTGGTGTCGGCCACACTGCGTCTCATATTAAAGAAATGTCGACTCGTATATGTCACATATGATCCATGTATTATTATTCTAAAGTTTCAATGTAAACCGAATGCGTTTGGTCAGTTTTCCATATGTACTTAAAATGTTGTCCATTTTAAACAAAAGAGAGACACTTAGAGTGATAACGGCCACACCGCAACTCAAATTGAGCCCAAGTTGACTCATACACATCACATATGACCCATGGATCATTGTGATAAATTATCAACTGAATATGAATGTGTTTTGTTAGTTTTCTGTATGCCAGTTGTTCTTTTCACTTATAATCCTGTCCATTTTAAACAAAAGAGACACAATTAGAGTGGTACCAGCCACACTGTGCCTCATATTTTGACGGGGTTGACTTATACACATCTCAAATGACCCATGTATCATTTTCCTAAAGTATCAACACAATACAAATGCGTTTGGTTGGTTTTCTGTATGCCAGTTGATGTTTTCACTTAAAATGATATCCTTTTGAAACAAAAGAGAGGCACATAGAGTGGTTTAGACCACACCATGCCTCAGATTGAGGCGGGGTTGACTCATACACATCACATATGACCCATGGATCATTTTACTAAAGCATAAACACATTTTTAATGCGTTTGGTCAGTTTTTTGTATGTCAGTTGTTATTTTCACTTAAAATGATGTCCATTTTAAACAAAAGAGAGACACTATGAATGGTGTCAGCCACACCGTGCCTCAGATTGAGTAAGGGTTGACTCTTACACATCACATATGACCCATGGATCATTTTTCTGAAGTATCAACACAATCAGAATCCGTTTGGTCGGTTTTCCGTATGCTAGTTATTGTTTTCACTTAAAATAAAGTCTATTTAAAAAAAGAGAGACACTTTGAGTGGTGTCGGCCACACCATGCCTCAGATTGAGGTGAGGTTGACTCGTACACATCACATATTACCCATGGATCGTTCTCCTAAAGTTTAAATAGAAATCAAATGTGTTTTGTCAGTTTTCCGTATGTACTTAAAATGTTGTCCATTTTAAACAAAAGAGAGACACTTAGAGTGATCCCAGCCACACCGCAACTCGGATTGAGCCTGGGTTGGCTCATACACGTCAAATATGACCCATGGATCGCTGTGATAAATTATCAATAGAATACAAATGCGTTTGGTCGGTTTTACGTATGCCAGTTGTTCTTTTCACTTATAATCTTGTCCATTTTAAACAAAAGATACACAATTAGAGTGGTACCGGCCACACCGTGTCTCGGATTTAGATGGGGTTGACTTGTAGATGTCTCAAATGACCCATGTATCATTTTACTAAAGTATCAAAACAATAATAATGAATTTGGTCAGTTTTCTCTATGTCAGTTGATGTTTTCATTTAAAATGATGTCCTTTTGAAACAAAAGAGAGACACTTTGAGTGGTGCCGACCAAATCACACCTCAGATTGAGCCAGGGTTGATTCGTACACATCACATATGACCCATGGATAATTGTTCTAAAGTATCAAAACAATCAGAATCCTTTTGTCCAGTTTTATGTATATGCTTAAAATGTTGTCCATTTAAAAAAAGAGAGACACTTAGAGTGATCCCGGCCACACCGTGCCTCGGATTGAGGCGGGGTTGACTCGTACACATCACATATGACCCATGGATCGTTTTAATAAAGCATCAACACATTTAGAATGCGTTTGTTCAGTTTTTCGTATGTTAGTTATTGATTTCATTTAAAATGATGTCCATTTTTTTAAAAAAGAGAGACACTATGAATGGTTTCGGCCACACCATGCCTCAGATTGAGGTGGGGTTGACTCGTACACATCACATATGACCCATGGATCATTGTGCTAAAGTATCTACACAATTAGAATCCTTTTGGTCGGTTTTCTGTATGCTAGTTTTTGTTTTCACTTAAAATGATTCCATTTTAAACAAAAGAGAGACACTTTGAGTGGTGTTGGCCACACCATGTCTCAGATTAAGGCGAGGTTGACTCTTACACGTCATATATGACCCATGGATCGTTCTCCTAAAGTTTCAATTGAAACCGAATGCGTTTGGTCAGTAATCTGTATGTACTTAAAATGTTGTCCATTTTAAACAAAAGAGAGACACTTAGAGTGATCCCGGCCACTCCGCGACTTGGATTGAGCCCAGGTTGGATTTTACATGTCACATATGTCCCATGGATCATTTTGATAAATTATCAATAGAATCTGAATACTTTTGGTCAGTTTTCTGTATGCCAGTTCTTCTTTACACTTATAATCCTGTCCATTTTAAACAAAAGAGACACAGTTAGAGTGGTATCAACCACACCGCGCCTCATATTTAGACGGGGTTGACTCGTACACATCTCAAATGACCGATGGATCATTTTCCTAAAGTATCAACACGATCTGAATGCGTTTGGTCAGTTTTTCGTATGCCAGTTGATGTTTTCACTTAAAATGATATCCTTTTGAAACAAAAGAGAGACACTTAGAGTGGTTCTGGCCACACCATGCCTCATATTGAGGCAGGGTTGACTCGTAAACGTTACATATGACCCATGGATCATTTTTACTAAAGAATCAACACATTTCGAATGCGTTTGGTCAGTTTTTCGTATGTCACTTGTTGTTTTCACTTAAAATGATGTCCATTTTAAACAAAAGAGAGACACTATGAATGGTTTTGGCCACACCATGCCTCAGATTGAGTCATGGTTGACTTTTTCACGTCACATATGACCCATGGATTGTTTTTCTAAAGTATCGACACAATCAGAATCTGTTTGGTCGGTTTTCCTTATGCACTTAAAATGTTGTCCATTTTAAACAAAAGAGAGACACTTAGAGTGATCTCTGCCACACTGTGGCTTGTATTGAGGTGTGGTTGACTCATAAACGTCACATATGACCCATGGATCATTGTAATAAAGTTTCAACAGAATCCTAATGTGTTTGTTCAGTTTACCGTATGTCAGTTGTTGTTTTAAATTAAAATGAAGTCCATTTTAAACTATAGAGAGACACTTTGAGTGGTGACAGATACTCCACACCTCAGATTGAGGCTAGGTTGACACGTACACATCACATATGACCCACGGATCTTTTTCCTAAAGTTTCAACAGAATACGAATGCGTTTGGTCAGTTTTTTGTATGTCAGTTGTTGTTTTCACTTAAAATGTTGTCCATTTAAAATAAACCTGAGACACTTTGAGTGGTGCTGGCCACACCGAACCTCATATTGAGGCAGGGTTGACTTGTACACATCAAAATTGACCCAAAGATTATTGTCCTAAAGTATCAACACAATCTAAATGTGTTTGGTCAGTTTTCCGTATGTCAGCTATACTTTTCACTTAAAATGTTATCTATTTCAAACAAAAGTGAGACACTTTGAATGGTGATGGCCACACTGCACCTTGGATTAAGCCGAGGTTGACTCTTACACATCAAATATGACTTGTGGATCATTTTGATAAAGTATCAACAGAATATGAATGTGTTTGGTTGGTTTTCTGTATATTAGTTGTTCTTTTCACTTAAAATCTCATCCATTTTGAACAAAAGAGATACAATTAGAGTGATACCGGCCTCACCGCACCTCGTATTTAGACAGAGTTGACTTTTACACATCAAAAATGACCCAAGGATCATTTTACTAAAGTATCAACATAATTAGAATGCGTTTGGTTTTTTTTTGTATGTTAGTTGTACTTTTCACTTTAAATGTTATCCACTTCAAACAAAAGGGAGACACTTTGAATGGTGTAGGACACACCACACCTCAGATTGAGAAAGGTTTGACTCTTACATGGCACATAAGACTCATGTAATGTTTTCCTAAAGCATCAACACATTCCTAATTCGTTTGGTCAGTTTTCCGTATGTCAGTTGTTGTTTTCACTTAAAATCCTGTCCATTTTAAACAAAAGAGAGACAATTTGA
This sequence comes from Viscum album, assembly GCA_963277665.1. Lineage (NCBI taxonomy): Eukaryota > Viridiplantae > Streptophyta > Magnoliopsida > Santalales > Viscaceae > Viscum > Viscum album. Next base: position 649,011,198 of record OY728137.1, on the reverse strand, counting down.
ATGGTGCCGGCCACACCACGCCTTGGATTGAAACGGGATTGACTTGTACACATCACATATGACCCATGGATCGTTTTTCTAAAGTATCAATACAATCAGAATCCATTTGGTCAGTTTTTCGTATACTAGTTGTTGTTTTCACTTAAAATGTTGTCCATTTCAAATTAACCTGAGACACTTTGAGTGGTTTCGGCCACACCAGGCCTTGGATTGAGGTGGGGTTTACTCGGACACATCACATATCACCCATGGATCATTTTTTTAAAGTATCAACACAATCAGAATCCGTTTGGTCAGTTTTCCGTATGCTAGTTGTTATTTTCACTTAAAATGTTGTCTATTTCAAATAAACCTGAGACACTTTGAGTGGTGTCGGCCACACCGGGCCTCGGATTGAGGCAGGGTTGACTCGTACATGTCACAAATGAGAAATAGAAACCATCCTGGTAGCCTTCACCTAGAAACCAAAGCATACATCCTGTAATTTCAAGTCTAAATTCCCTGAGCATGACGAGTTCGTCCATGAGTCCTTAACATGTAACCCATGTCTTATCCTAACAATTGACAAGTAAACCAAATCAAACAAGTCATAATTCACATAACATGGAGAATGTACAAAAAGACTTTGTATTCAAATTAAATTATATCATCACATGAATTTGATGAGCATGAGCTAATAAGCTTACCAAGACATTCATATAATTCAAGACATACAAAAATGGAATAATATTAAATAATATTTCATGATCATAGAAATAAAAAAAAATCATGTGAAATCAAGGAGGGTGGGGGGTGGGGGATTTCTAGGGGTCTAGGGAAGAGGGTGGGGGGGCTGTCCGGGGGGCTGTCTGAGGGGTGTCTGGGGACCAAGGAGGAGGGTGGGGGTGGGGGTGGGGGGGGGGCTGTGCAGGGGGCTATCTGGGGTTGTTTGGGGGGCTATTCAGGGTCCAAGGAGGAGGGTGGGGGGGGGGGGATTTACGGGGTCTAGGGAGGGGGGGCTGTCCGGGGGGTTGTCCAGGGTCCAAGGAGGATGGTGGGGGGTTGTCTAGGGTTCAGGAAGGAGGGGGGCTGTCCAGGGAGTTCCCAAACACAAAAAAATCTATAAACATGCTCAAGATACACCGCAACCACTAAAATACAACAAAATCCATGAAAACATACAATATATAAAAATAACTCAACTCCAATACTATACTATGGGTCTACATAAAACCAACAACTAGAATAGATTAAACATCAAATCTTAGTAATATTAGTAAAAAATATAACAGATCAATTTGTCCCACATCACTATCACCATCATCACCATTATCATCACCCTCTTCCTCGTCCCCATCATCGTCCTTGCCCCCATCAGCGCCCTCCTACTCACCCTCGCCCTCCTCCTCACCCTCGCCATCCGCCTCGCCCTCCTCCTCTCCCTTCTCTTCCGCATCAGACTCCTCACCATCATCACCATCAGGCTAAACATTATCTTTACCAACACTAGAACTGCCACCTGGTGCACCATATATATAACGCATCGACGACATATATTCATCAAAAGTTGGGCTGGCCTCTGGTGGAAGTGTTGGATGTAGAACTTCAATAAATTTCATAAATGCACTATTTACCCTAGTAGACTATTCTGCCGTCTCTGTGGCCCTTTTCTCAGCTTGTTCTGCCTGTGTCCTAACTTTCTGTAGCTTTGTGGCACTACAACTCGTACCTGAGGAGGGCCAATACATCGTCGAGGCTATCCTAGGTCGGCAGCATACCCTGCCAGGATGCTCCTCTCCCAACACCTGATGTAAGTGATCAGTGGGCCCAAAATTGACTGATTCTTGGGCATCGATAGACTATAAATCATCATATTAAAAATATAAATATATTATTAAGTTACAAAATAGATATTAAAATATAAAATCAATAGATTAAAACTTAAAATCTGCTGCTGAGTTGCTTCGTTGACAACACTTCTATCCTTTTTCCGTCTACTCGAGCAAAACAGTTTTGCTCGAGGCACACGTCCTTCAATATTCTGTATTTGCCTCTAAAATGACATTGAAAACTAAAGTTATATGAAAACTTTAGAAAATTATTAAATAATTTAGGAAACAAAAGAAAGTGTAAGTCGTATAGAAAACTTATAAACAATTGTCATACCTGCTTCCTCTCATGATCTGGCATCGTAGTACGTCCTAGTGTGTGGAGGTATTTTTTTGCATCAATGTTTTTTTATTTTTTTCAGATGATTCCTAAATAAAATTCGATAATTCAAAGGATAATATTAATGAAAGACATGAAAGTTATTATTTAAATACCTCAAATGTAATTCATACCTTAAACTGGGTAGTCGTCCAATGAGTAATCATCTGACGATACTGCTCTATAGGACAATCATCCATGACTGGTACCACCTCTAACTTAGTTCCAACTCTATCATGCTATCCAATATACAACTCATGCTTGTAGGATCTCTAAATCTCACCTAAATCCTTTAGACGTTCTAGTCATGCACCCTCACCATCGGGAAAATTAAATCGAAGATGGAATCAAAATATTAATTCATATAAATACAAAAATAATTCATGGAATTAAATACAACATATTTTTTTACCCATATCTCTGCCAAAGCTCTATCCTTGACCTCATGTGGAAAATTTCTCTATGGTAGCGGGCTGACGGGAATGATATCGGAGTATTTGGAAAGCGTCTCCAAAAAACTCCAACATTGCTGCCCTATTTTCTCAACCATTTGGTTGTCTTCATTGTAATCCACCATAACCTATGTGCGGCGGTTCCACACTGAACGCATGCGTGTACACCCCCGCCCCCACCTCCTGTTAGTATATGTATCTGTCATGAATGAAAAAAAAATATTTTATCAAAACATGTTATAATGAAAATAAATATTGCTATAAAAATTTGTTAAGGTTATATAAATATACCTGCCCCAGTCTGATCGCTGAGCGCCGCTGGATCCACATAAACTGATGGAACACCTTATGGTGGAACAGGAGTCGAAGACGATGGAATATAGAATCTCAGAGAGATAGAAGTAGAAGTAAAAGAATACGGGACAGCTGTATGACCAGATTCTGACTGGGTAGTGGGAATCATCATGGGATATGAAAATGATGGGCCAAAAGATGCAAAAGGTGGAGAAAACATGGAAGGAATAAATATCCCGTGTGTCCCTAACGACACACCAGGATCAGAATGTGGGAAGGATGACATGTCAGTGGGAGGGTTAGGGTCTAGTCGGGTACGCGAAGCTGCTTGTCCACCTCTGGTATGAACCCTCCTCATACCACCGACCTGAGTACTAGGACTAGTACTGGGATCCTCGTCGAATAACTATCGATGTATAGGTGGATCCTAAAAAAATGTTTACAAAAAAATTAATCACATGACATTATATATTCTTTAAATATATATACTTGAAATAAAGTACTCACTGTAGGCACTAATGGTGGAACACCCATCTCTTCCATTCGACGATTTTTCTCCATTATTTTTTCCCTTTGTCTCTATTCAATTGGCTGCATTTCCTACTTTTGAAAACAAATATGTAATTAATTAGAAAAAAAGAAACTAATGTGTAACCCAAAAAACTAAATATATTAGGGAATAGGGGGATTCATTGGTAATTTATCTATAAATTGTTTTAGAAGAGCTTGAATGAATTTAATAAATCATACAAGTTGTAATGTTCACCAAGTTAGAAATATTGTTTGACTAGGTTTGAATACGGTTCAATTCCAAATTAGAAAATGCAATTCAAATAAAACTGCAACCAATAAACATTGAAAATTCACATAACGGTCAAGTCAGCTAAAACATATTTGTGATCAATACTAAATAAATTTGAATATTACCAACCTTAACAACCCAACTCGAGGTAAACCAAAATAATTGAGAACATGGATGAATGATTCTATATATTTTCAACCACAACTTCAGGTTCACAATCAACTCTGACAATTGAGATATTGGAGTCATCAAAAGAAATAAATGGATTGGTTCCAATGGCACTTGGGACAGTGTCAATTCCATCATCACCATAATCAAAAATATGTCTTGTAATTACTTTAACTATGACACCAAATTCAGGTCGAAGTTAGTCTTTGACATAAAATTTTTTTTTAGCCATTGATTCCAACACATATGGTTCTTCAGTAGAAAGAGTGCGAGTCATATTAATTACTCAAAATCCAAAATCATCAATAAATGTGCCCTGTCTCATCATCAAATCAAACCAATGGCATTTCATCATTGTGACTCATCCATGAGAGTAATAATCCAATATTATTATTTTCTCAAAGACTCCATAATAACCCACATTTTCAAATCGCGGTCTACTATCTGATGCACTGTCATAACAATCTTTTGTGGCAGTAACCATAACACCATAATGTTGTGTTCTCATGTTCTTTTCTTATTCAGTGACAATAAATTTGTACCCATTGATAATAATTGATTTACAGTCATGAACCACGATATTAGGACCAAAAGACAAAGCTCTTATTTCCTCAGAGACAGAGTCAGCAGACAAACTCAATACTTGCAATATAAATGACTATTAAACTTAATTAAATATAGATATAATTATTTTAAACAGTAATTTTTTTACCTTCAATTTTAACCAAGTAGAAAACTCTTTGCAATGAAAAGTATCTCTCCTTCTCAAAGATAAAGAATGATGATTCCAATTTATCATTGTTTTATGTTCCCTATAGATAAAAAATATGAATATTTTAACATATATATATGTAAGATATACATATTCAATTTAGTTACCTGATATAGTCATTGAACAAATCACAGTTGAACAAAACTGTGCGATGTTCCATCTCCCGCTCTTCATGGCTTAATGTCTTCAATGTATATGATCCAGAAATTCCTCCTATTTGAGGAAGTGATGGAAAACTAGGTTAAATTTTCTCATACTGTTCTTCTTTATTTCTCATTGGTCTGTTCATTATTGTAGTAAGATTAGACAAATACATTGAGCAGAAATCCATACATTCTTGAGCCAAGTAACCGTTCACGATAGAACCTTTGAGATGATTCCTGTTTCGGACATAAGACTTTAATGTGTACATATTTATTTCAGTTGGATACATCCAACAAAAATAAATAGGTCCTCCGAGAAGTATTTTAGTGGGAATATGGACAGTCAGATACAACATGCATGTGAAAAATGATGGAGGAAATATTTTCTCCAACTCACAAAAAATTAATGGGGCATCTGTCAACATTTTTTTACAAGAAATACTTGGACAACTTCTTAGCACAAAGATCTCTAAACAAATGTCACAACTGAATAACAGTCACCCTCAAATTATTGGACAAAAGATGACAGATTGCTATTGGAAGCAACTCATGCAGTAGAACATGATAATCATGAGTCTTCAAATATTTTAGCTTCAACTTTCTTCTATTGACCCGTTTAGATATGTTTCTTGAATAGCCATCAGGAACTCTAATAGTCTCTAATACTTCCAGAAATTGTTTTTTTTCCATAGGTATCACCACATAAGAAGCACATGGAAGTTTCAATTTATTTTCACTGATACGCACATGATGCAATTCTGGTCTGATGCCCCAATCCACCAAGTCACGCCGAGATCATAAATCATCTTTTGTATTCCCCTTGACATTTAGAAGAACCGAAAGCAAAATTTCACATATATTATTTTTAATATGCATTAAGTCTAAGCAATGAAGTAACAAATTGGTTGTCCAATAAGGTAAATAAAAAAAGATACTCCTCTTCCTCCAATTGTAACAGGTTTCAGTGGAAACGTTCTTTCTATTTACAAATTTCATTTGACCCTTCCTAAATGAAAAACTGAAATATTTCAATTCATTAAGCACATCATTTCTAGAGATACGCTGAGGTGGATCATTGATCTCTATGGTATTATCAAATCTTCGACGATTCATTCTATATGGATGATCATTTGGAAAGAATCTTCGATGTCCCATAAAACTGAAACTACAGAGATGTTTCAGTCTTCTGGATCATGTATTCTTCATACAAACTGGGCATGATAGTTTTCCCTTCGTGCTCCATCCATACATCATCGCATAAGACAGAAAATCATTGATCATCCACATAAGTGCATCACACATCTAAAATATGTCTTTTAAACATGCATCATATGTGCGCACACCCACATCCCAAAGAAGTTTCAAATCTTTTATTAAAGGTTGCATCTATACATCAATATCAATGCCGGGATCAGAAGGACTATATATGAGTATACTCATGAAAGTGAAAGGTTTTTTCATACACAACCATGGGGGAAGATTATAAATGTGTATAAAAACTGGCCATGTGCTGTGCGAAGTAATCATATGACCAAACGAATTAAAACCATCGCATGAAAGACCCAGCCTCACATTACAGACGTCAGAAATCAGGATGTCAAGCATCAAATCTATGCCATGAAAATACATCTGCAAGATAAACCAACTCATCATTATTCTTCTTTATCTCGGTATCATTCCATCTCATTTTTATTGATATTTCATCATACATAAAAAGATTCTGGAGTTTGGGGATTAATGGAAAGTTCCACATTACTTTCTGTGGAATACGGGATGGTGTTCCATTAGATTTTGACTTCCAGCGGGATGTGCCACATTTTATACAATCATTTCGTTCAGCGGTTTCCTCCTAGAATAAACTGCAATATTTCAGGCAAGCATGAATTTTGTTTCTTGAAAATCCAAGTTCCTCAACTAAATTCCATGCCATATAGTGTTTTGAGGGAATATTTGCATCATCTGGAAGTAAATCCTTCAAGAGGGTAAGAATGTAATTGATTGCTGTATTAGAAATCCCATACATAGTTTTCCCATGAAACAAATGAATTAAAAATTCCAGATTTTTCATTTTATCGCATTGTCGATATACTAGAGTCATGGCCGCATCATTCAATTTTTTCACCCTATCAATATCATCATTTTCACTAGATGCATCAGCTATCATCATATCGAAGTCTTCTTGAGTCGAAATCCTTTCTTTTTCATGATGACGAACAAATAGAAACCGATCATCTAACAAATTATCCATTCCAGTCCTTTCATTTCGATCACCACCAATTTGAGATTTCATTTTCTCCCAATTATGATACCACGCAAAGTAGTTTTCTTGAAAAATATTTTTGGTTATGTGGTAGCTGACTTCTTCATAGCTCAACCAAGGTCTACCAACATAATTGGAACATGGGCAGTGTATGCGACCACTATCTGAACCATTGTGAAATGAAAAATCTATAAATCTCTCCAAATTGTTTTGAAAATCGCTTGAGATCCGACTAGTTTCATACATCCAACTTCTGTCCATTCTATAAAAAATAATTTATATAAGTCATTTTGTCATAAACAATTCAATAGGATTTAACTTTAATAGAAAATACATTTAAGTAAATGATAAAGAAAGAAGTTTCTAGTCGATATAGTGAACTATTAAAATAATGTAAAGAACAAGTACTCATAAATTAAATTAAAATTTATTTATATTAATTTTCATTAGGTCTATAAGAGGCACATTCCTCAGGTCCCATTATGTGTTATAGGCATCCCAAATCATTCACTAATGTTCAATAAATCATTATTGGAACCTCTATGGCCATACCTTTCATTACCCAATTACTTCCCCAAGTCAAGCGCACCCCATGGGTGAATAAATTTTAGGTTTCTACACTAATAGGTTGTTCATGTCTTGTAAAAAGATTTAATTTCATTAAGTATAGACAAAAACATTTATTTTTAAATTTGAGATTAATAATAAAGTATGTCAATGATAACAACATTACTGAATTAAACTCGTGACTTATCTAACATTTTTATGGATGTCTACACATGCCAGCATGGGTAGTGAAAAGCACCCCACCCTCATAAAAGTGAGTATTGGCCAAGAAGGACACATAATATACAATGTACAATGAGAACCATATTTAATTGACCCTAAAGTTATATTAGTATAGTCATCTTGGGGGAATTAGAATATATGATCCGGGATAACTGATGAATTCAAAAGCTTGTATTCCATATGTTGGACACTATCTAAGGTAAGAAATCATGTGAGGATGGGTTTACATCATTCAATTTCTTACATGCTAGTGAGAATGAAGGCTTGAATTAATTACTTGAGTTCACTGATTAAATGAGGGTATAGGTTGCATAGGCTGTGTAAACAGAATGATTAAATAAGGGTAGAGGTTGCATACACTGTGCATGGTGGGGGAGTCTCAGCCAATTTAGAAACTAAAATAAATTCCCATCACATGTATCAATAAGAAACACCAGAATCAAAAGAAACTCCAAATAAAATGGACTAAAAACATCAAACATTTCAATAATTCACTACTATGCATGGTTTATCCACATGTTTAGCAGTAATTATATGTCTTAATCATGAATCACCTCTACAACTCATATTTTTCACCAATAAACATAAGGTAAATATCTCAAAATATCTTTAAAACAACTCATTAATAGGCTCAAAATGTAAATATAATCTTGAACCAACCATGGAATCTCTTTAACATCTAATTCTCAATAATATGATCATAGAAATTAGCTATGAAAAGTAAAATTCTAATGGATTTAGGAAAAATGATTTGGTATAACCAATCGATCCTTATTGGTACCACACTTGTACCATCCATGTATCATCTAACTTTAATACCCACTATAGTATTCAATATTATAATCCCATTTTCACTTTGATACATGGACTCCATTATTGAATTTTAATTGATCTTTTCAATCTTAGATAATTTCAAAATACTACATTCTTGTAGTAATTATTATTCATAATAAATAATTTATCACTAGTCGCATTGAATATAAAACCATTACTATGGTTTCAACCTTCCTGCATAGTATGCGTCTCTAGAACATTTCTCTTCCATGATCTCTTGTGGAACTTGTTCCTATGTCAACTATTTGTGCATCTCTAGAATTGACTCAACCCAATTCAATATTGATCCCACTATATCAATTAGATATGTGCACCCTTTTATAGAAGTATATTCTATCACTTGACTATAACCTTTCTATCAAAGGGATTTTTGTGATATCCTAAGAAACTTTTGGGATAATTACTTGAGACACACATTGTGTTTTGCTTGATGCAAGTTTATTTATATCCCAAAAAACTCTTTACAACTAAACACATGTTTTATGACATAATATGATATCTATTTGTCACTATAGTTGACACATGGTTATGGGATACTGCCGTTATTTGTAAATTACTTCTTGAAATATAATGGAAGTTTCTACAAGTTGCAACTTTGATACCACTTACATCATGACTCTGATGTATAAAATGTGCATTTAAAAATTGTTCTATGCTACATTTTATTGATTAATGTTAATATGTAAGGTCCATCATTGATCCTCCTTATAAACATCATTTCCATGATGTAGATAAGGTAATGTGTGTTTAGTAAATACTATATGCTACATTATATTGATCAATAAATTCTTGGTCAAGATATGCTTCGACATGACAGGCCGAAGCATATTATATATTCCAACCATGAAAATAGAATACTTCATTTTTATATTCCTTAATTACTTAAAGTAATATTATGAAGTATACTTTCCACTAGCTTATCCTTGGAATAGTTCACACTCTATTTCTGAACTAATTTTGAAAGCTTTTTGGAATACCTTTATTTCTAAAGGTTTATTTTTCCAAACTAAATAATTATATATGTCTATAATACCTAATTTATTTATCTCTACTGAGTTTAAATACCAAACTGGGTATATCCTTGATGTCCACTTTTAGTTTTATTTGGAAAAGAATTATCTTTCCACAATTGGGTAAATAAGTCTTACACTTTATATTCATCACGTATTGCCTATGATTCAAAAATCACTAAACAATTGGTTGAGTATGAGACACCATAAAAAACATTCATTCATGAACTTAGAATATTATCTTCTTATGTCCAATGGAAATATGAGATAAATTTTTTGGTCATACTCAATACTAGTTTGACGTAAATAATTAACTTGGCAATTATAATTTATGTGTTCCTCACCATTGACTTAGGAATCACCCTTCCTCATCCACTTGGAGAGTACACCTTAATTCTTGTAATGTTTCTATTACTTACTTGGTTACTGTATTTCGATACACATATGTAATAAGAATATTTTATTTAATACCTAAGTAGTATGTTAGAAAAACTATTTTCAATTGATGAATATACACTGAAGAATAAGATATTACTTGATTCTTTAATTCAATCCATTACGATTAAACTTCCATAGATTTATTTCATGACATGTAAATCAAATAACCTTTTATTTATTACCACTTTATTTTAAGGATGTTGTGAAAGTTACTTTGATATCGATCTTTACATTGTCCTTATCACCTTGGATTTCAACTTGTTCACTATAAGAATTAAAGATTATACTTTATTTAAGTAATTATTTACTGGGAGAACCTTAAAAATAAGGTAATGAAGCTTTACTCCATCATGTTCATTTTTTAATATTTAAGAGAAACTAGAATAAATGGGTGAAAATGCTATGAGAAAGGGATCCATTGAAATATCATGATCTGTCTTTTAATTTACACATTTCTAGTGTAATAATCACCTTATTCTTATCTTACTTCACTTTCTTCTAAAATGTTTCTTATATATGAGACAACATGTTAAATCATCCATGTCCTAATGTATGATCCACAACTAACATCAAAAGTTGATGATAACATTATGAAATAACCATCATATGTGTCATACATGAGTCTCATGTAAGCATTTTTATAACCTCACTTCCTAAGGTGGATTAATAGGTATTGAGGACTTCAACACCTTGAATTTTTATTTCGTAATATTATGCACAAGAGCCCATACTACACTTGGAAATTCATGCTAGTTTAGAAATTTAATTTGTTCATGATAATCACAATGTATTTTGTGGTATTACTTTCCATTTTATATAAAATAAAATCTATAAGATTAGTAATTTAAAATTTATTATCGATTTAGGAATTATTGATTAATTAATTAAATCAATAAATTTATCCCACTATTGTATAAAATTCTAAGAATACTTTGTACTAGAATCATAATACTCCACCACTTGAGTATTCTATTGGTAAGGATCCTTGAAATTTCCCTCATAGTTTACAAGATTTGGCTATTCCACTATTCAAAGAGTTCAAGTTCGACATTTGACCGACCAACCACATTAACTTGTGACTCCTTGATATGTTGAGTGAAGTCCCAACTTATAAAATCATACAATTTATTTCCTCAATGCTTGCCTCTAAATTTAAAGCAAACTAGATTTGGAAACTTCTTTTCTTCAAAATTTAGTTAATTCAACTCATCACTCTCATAAGAACTCCTTGGTAGTAAGAGGCACCCTCAAATTTGGCTGATGAGTACCCCTAAATACCTAGTTTTATTCAAATTTGAATGATGGAAGGAATTTAACAACTTAATATTTCTTTAAGTGTTTTGGTGTTTTTCTTGATGAATGTAATCCATTTATATTAATCTTGTCCAATATATGTTTTCACTCTCACAACTGAACAGTAATAGAAAAACATTTATCTCTTCTTTATGAACTTTATTATTTATTATTTTATGTATTTTTCCATTGTCATAAAATTAAAATAATAATAAATAAATGAACAAAGGAAATCAACTACTTGACTGGTATTGATCATATAATATTGGTTGATCCATTGAAACTTAATGGATCAACCACGACCTAGGGGTATCATACCTGAGTTGTAGATAGACACTTGATGCTACTCGTCTTCCGTCCAGTATGTCCACTTCTCATCTAGAGTACTGCCTTGCCTTGGCATTGTCTGCATTTTACACTTTCCTCATCATGACGGGATCCACATCATACACTGTCTCCGTAAAAAGTACAAGTGTACTCACATGAAGGTGAGGGGAAATTGGGAGTGTAATGTATATACATATAATGATGGACACACATGACCTTATACAAATTGAATAAAAGGATGATGCACATACCATTATAAAATAATTAATTATTTTTAATCATTGTATGTAGTTAAATAATTAATTAAATAAACCAGATATACATAGGTTAGTCAATTGCTCAAGATCAGTTAGCGGGTAAAAAATGCGCTACAAAAATTAAATTTCAATAAATTAAGTATGAGGGTATTAAATTAAATTAAATTGAATAATTAAATTAAATAATTAAATTAAAATAATTTAATTATATTTGGTCCCTTAATTAATTTAATTTTAATACCAAAAATTAAATTAATTTTATTGGGTATTAAAATATTTGTTTTTAAGCCAAAATTAATATTTTAATTTATTTAATTTAATTTTAAAATTAAATAAATTAATTAAATTAATTTTGATTAACTTGGACCTCGAAACCTTGCACGACCCAATGTGGATCACACTGAACTTGCCCAAACTTTTTTTGGGCCGTACAAAGCCTATGCATGGCTGTTCAGGGCCTAACGGGCCTGCCCAGACCCGTTTCAGGTCGGGAAGCCCTACCCCAACCCACTGCGGAGTGATTTGAGTCCAATAGTACTCGTGGAACCCGAATTCTTATCCTAACATAGTAGATATTACATATAGATATCCTAAAGAGACCACTAAGTAGTGGATCAGTCCACTGGCGGGGTGAGTGCGGCGTTGGAGAGTCCGCAACAGTGAGGTGGGGAATCCGGTACGGGGAGGTTGGTGACCTAGGTGATGGTGGTAGACGCAACAGTCGTGGATGGTGGCCCTTCACCAATGAACCATGAGATGACAACCTTAGTGTTCTGAAGAGCTTGGTAAAGGTTGGATCTGGTGGTAACAAGGCCCAGATCTGAAGGAGGGAGGTAGTCCAACGATGTCTGAATGGAGGTGAGGTGGTACTGTGGTGGCGGCGCATTGAATAGGCAGCGAAGGGTGATGATGATAGTCTATGGGTAGTGGCATTCCATTTGGCAGCCAGGGGAATGAGATCGTCAAGGATGTGCTGGATATGGGATCTAATTACGGCAGGAGGTGTAATGGTTCAACATCAGGCGGGCTGCGGGTGTCGGCTCGAAGGGCATGCTCTGGTGTACGGCGGTGAAGGAAGCCAATAGGGGATGGTGGCACCGGAAAGTGGAGGGGATCAACTAGGGAGGGACACCATGTGAAGGAGGTGGGGTCCGACCCCCTTGTAAGGTTTTCAAAAGGTTTTTTTAAATATTTTTTTATTATTCCTAGTCAAGCCCCAAAACAAAAAAGGTTGTTTTGTGTGGAGAATTACACACCCTTAAAAGTTTTGGAGTAATCTGCCGGAAAAACACCCATTTACAAATTTTTTCCAAATTCTAAATAATAGTATTTAAATATAAATAAAATAATAATTATTATAATATTTATTATAATGAATAATTCACAAAACCAGTGGAAAAATATCTGTCTGGAAAATACTGTTCAGAAAGAGAACTCTTGTCCCAACGCAAAAATAGGTAAAGTAACACATATAAACTCTATGTTTAAATTTTAATACCCATATATAAATCTATTTTGATCTATAATTTTTTTCTAGATGTCCATAACTTGGCCATCTGACCTCAGATCAAACCATGGTCGGATCCATTGGAACCAATTTCAAACCCTCTACTTAATTTTAATGCAACGTAATTTTTCTTGTCTCAGATAATTTGTGTGATCCCTTTGATACCAATTAAAGGTATCAAGATGCATAGTGGAAGCTGGTGGATTGTGGATTTGAAAATTTTCATCACCGAGATGATGGAACTTGTCATCTTCAGTGATTTGAGCCTAGATATTGTCCGAGGATGCCACATAAATTAAATGGATCACAAAATATAAAATGAAAACATAACTATTTAGATCTGAAGCCATGATCGACATTTTCTTATCATCTGTGATCAATACTCGATGTATTCAAAGTATAATCCCTCTAGATCATCTAAATACGCTTCAAAAATCCACAAGATCATTGATTGTTGAATTGAGGGTGCTAGTGTGGTGATCCAATGACGTCTTTGACATCCCGATGATCACCACATAAATGTACCTTCGATGCATAGAGATGAACTTGATCTAATCACCTAGATTGAGATATTCTCTCTCTAGAAAGTGGGAGAGGAGAGAGAGGCTCTGGAAATATCGCAGTGAATAATCATTGTGTGAGAGCCTCTCTCCTCCTATTTATAGTGGATGTTCAAATACCCATAAAGGATTACTGACCCTGATATATTTAACGTCCACAAAATAAATAATTATGATAAACCAAACTGTATTATAAATATTATATATATATATATATATATTTTATCATATACCTATAATATATATTAAATATATTACGTGATAAAACTGAGTTATTTAACTCGACTCATAATTCACGCTAATATTAAATGAACTTGGAATATTAAAATAATATTCATTCATATAAGATATTTCTCATATTTACTTAACTTGTAAATACTCTTAATAAATAAATTCAACCCAATTATTCTTTACCTAAATAATAATTATTTTTTTATTCTTCGGTGATCGATGACCTGGACAACACTCAGACCCTATGGTGGGGCCCACCATGTCTAATTTACCTATTTAACAGAATATGGCATATTCTTGAATATTCTATTGTGTGTGACCCTCTAAGACCTTATCTCAATAGCATTGAACAGTATTCACAGACCAAGAGTAGAGTCTAGAAACCCATCAAGGCCCCTAAAGAGATAAGGAATAGTCATAACAACAACAACCAACCTATAAACATGTACTATCTAATATAATCTATTTGTCCATAAATATATTATAAAAAAGGAGTCACACTTGTATCATCTCCATTTACTTCATTATTATTTTTCGATCTATCCATATGAATTTACCTTTTGACTACCTTGGCCATGAATTTATGAAGGTTCTACCATCCTAATCAACTAGGTCCTAGATATATTACTTCCTAAACATGGAAGTGAAAAATCCTACCTTTACCATTCAACCAATTCTACACCACCAATTATGCACCCAACATAAGATACCTCACCATAATTTCATTGTCATGGTTTCTTCCTGGAATCAAAGTACATGATCAAATGATACACACTGGTAATGATCTCAAGTTAGGAGATTGATACACATGTATGTAGATAGGATTAACCAATGACACCCAAAACATGTAGTGTTCCTATTGGTAGGTCTATCCTCATAATCTCAACTACTAGAGATCACCAAGTGTGAAATTCATGAGAATAAGTCTCAATGCTTATGAGCCCCTAAAACCTGATAGTCAGACATCAACTATGTCTAGTCAGTATGATGTATATAAACCATAGGAAAAATATTTAAGATTAATTTCATAGTATCTCGAGGTTATCATTATAGCCTGGGATCTACTATAAACTTTTGATATGATAATTAATTTACGAAAATTACCATTAAAATAGTGAATAGAGAAATGTCCACTCTATAATGGTAATTGTACATCATGCACACCTAATTTTATAAATGAAATGGTAATATAAAAGTACCGATAAAGTTGGGTCCAGGGCACCCACTTTTACAATAATTTTGTGTTGATGTGACATCCTCATACAACTAAAGTGGTGTCATAAGTTTTTGTTAATGTGATTGTTCATTTTCATGGCATTCCTAGTTCCATCCTCAGTGATTGTGATCCAATATTTATTAGTAATTTTTGTAAATAACTCTTATGGTATGAGAGTACAACTTTGAAAATGAGTTCTTCATACCATCCACAAACATATGGCCAAACAGAAGTTGTTAATAGATGTTTGAGTATGTATTTGTGATTTTTTTCTTTAGAGAGGCTGCAAACATGGGCTCTATGGATTCCATGGGATAAGTATTATTATAATAATACCACCCATGATTCATCTAGGATGGCCTCCTTTGACCCTTTTAGGTCATTTATGGATGAAAACCATCTTTGGTGATGCATTTTGTTGAAGGTGATGCACCAGTTGAAATAGTTCATAGTTCCCTTGTAGACTGGGATATAGTGTTGGAATAATTTTGGCATAATCATTTTCACACACAACAACTTATAACTTGGTTTTACAATAAACACAAGAGGGAGGATAATTTTTAGGTCGACGAGTTAGTGTTTGTTAAACTCCATCCTAATGTATAAACGTCAAAGTCCAAGAATTTGAGTCCTAAGATAGCTACTCACTATTATTGGCCTTAAAAAATTTTAACTGGGTTAGGGAATACTGCTTATAAACTTCTCCTGCTTGAAACTACATGGATACATCATATGTTTCATGTATCTTAGCTTAAATGGGTAGTTGGAGATTACCCTGTACAGAATGTCCTCTTGAAATTAAGAGACAATGATCCTTGTCCTAAGGTTGAACTGATTGAACTTTTGGCCACCAAGGAGGATTCTGGGAATTCCCATGGCTTGTTATTCATCACATGGAAGGACAAACCCATCAAATAATCCACTTGGGAAGATGAAGATAAAATTCTTTCCCAGCTTCCAGAGTTCCACCTTGGGGAAAAGGTGACTGTTAAGAAGGGGTGAAATGTTAGTGGTGGGTTGGATAGTTCAGATATTTCCAGGCCGTGGCTCCTGATAACACACATACAAACATAGGATGGTTAGTTTGGGGAATTCACCTAGAGTTGAGTGTATATTTTAGTTGGTCGATTCAGTTGGATGAGGACCCAACTACTTATCAATGCCTAGGGTGGTACATGCATGACACTTGGAATTTTCCTTGGAAATATCACTGTTGGAATTAGTCACCCTAGAGAAGTGGACATTCTCTTGAAACACTAATCCACAGTGAGGAAGCAACACTTAGAGGTGGTCTCTCCTAGGTTTCACTTTCTGAAAATCCTTTATCTCTCTAATGGGTTTCTCAAATCATCCTTGTAGAATTGTAAAATACTGTATTGATTGTTTTTCCCCTACAAAATATTCTCACCAACTCATTTTCCTAACAATGTACACTCATAATCATCCTTGAACATGTAAACTATATTATTTTTGAACATTTTTCATCTTTCATTGAAATATTTCTTGTATTTCTTGAACTTAAAGTTTTTTACTAAATTTACTTCTTTCTATGGACTCCTATTTATATATTTTAGTAGTTTTATAATTATTATTTCTTAAACCATCCATGTAAAAATATCCAATACCTCCAAAGGAAAAACATTTTAAATGAAATTTCCATTTATAATTATCTTCCTCTTATGAAATCCCTATAAATACACCTTATTCAAACTATTTTTTTTTATAGAATTAGTATGGTGAAATTTTTTAATGATATTTTCTAGTTAATATTCTCATAATTTTTATAATAGAAGTACAATCAGTCCAAGTTTCACTACATCACCTTAGAAAACATGTCATAAAAAATTAGAGATATAAATTCCCCATAACATATAGAAATAAAAATGAGAAATGAAAGAAAATAAAAATCATTAATATATGATATGGTTCTTATAGATTAAATTTGAAAAAACAAGAGAATAAAATATACACTCAACCTAGGAAAACATATAATCCATTAAATATAAGTTTTGTTGAGAGAAAATTAACTTGGGAATTAGAAGTGTAAATTTTAGTTTGTGAATAAAGGGAACATATAGGAATAATATGAGTTTTGTGGATTTTACATTACTATTTATAATATATTAGGTATCAATTTAAATAAAATGTGGTCATTGGAATAGTGATGTATCCATTAAAAATACCATCTATTATAATGAAATATTTTTTAATTATTTATTTAAAAATTAGATTTCTCATAGAGATAAATTTTTAATAAATTCATATGAATTTTGAGTTATCACATTGACATTAGTAAAAGGTGAAATATTGTTAATTTTTAGAGATAACTGCATTTTGAAGCAAATATTGAAATATGATATGCATATATGGTTTAAAATTTTTGTGTATTTTGATTTAAAAATGATTTAATAATTGATATTATAATTTTAAAAAATCTAAAAAATATTTTTATTTTTTAAATAATTTATTTTCAAGTTTTTTACCCAACCTTCTAACTGTAATGTAATTTTGAAAAGCATAAAACACATTTTATAACATTTAAGAACTATTTTTGATTAATTTTCTTATATACTTTATTCCAATGATACCATTATATTTATTACAAGTTTAAATGTCAATAAATAATTCTTTAAAAAAAAATATCATGGTGTGGTATTCCAAAAATTTGTTTAGGAAACTATTTATGAATTTTTAAATAAGAATATTTTATTACTATGATTCTCATCCAAGTTTTACTCTAAATTGAACCAACTCCACCCATTTATTTCCACTTAAAATATTCTTATCACAGTTTCGCTCTCATTTACACTCAAATATCTCTTCAAGAGCTCCTATTAATTCATGGGTTCTCTTTATCATGTTCTAGGAATGTTTAAGGTAATACAATATATATTTATCTCTCTCTATATATCTTAGTTTTCTTTTATAAGAATATATTTTTATTTATTTTTCTTATATAGTTATTCTTTTATATCTATTAATGTATTATACATTTAAATTTCAATTCATTTTGTTCCTATAAACCCTTTCATTACCTTCCTTTCATGCGTCCCTAATGCTATTAGAGTAATTTTCTCTCATTCTTGTAAAACACTTTGGTATAATACCTTATATATACTTATTATATATATTAAATTTATAAGAGTGTATATCTATTCTAGTTATTCTAATATACATTTTCATTATGATTTATAGGGACTTGAATGGGAATACACCTTATATTGTTACAAGTGAACCTTTAGTATCAATGTCGGAAAACTTGGGAGTTCTTTCTTGGGGGATTCTGTATCCCCAAATGGAAATAAAATCTATGGGACAAATAGTCATAATTTTATAAGGGATTTATTCCTCAATATATTTTTCTTGATTTATTTTAATAATTTCTTAATTATCCTTCATTCATAGGGGTAATTTTTTTCTAATGCTTATACTATCAAGGTATTATTCACAACCTTCACAGTATACCTTTCACAAAAATATTATAAAACATGATATTACCTATATCCTTGAGTGTTCTAATTATAAATATATATATATTGAAGTGTAATATTCTATTTAATGTCATATTCCTTTAATTTTGGATTTCCATAAAATGAACATGAACTTTCCTTGTTCATGGGACACCTTTGATGATTATTTCCATGTGAAAATGTTTTATTATATGTGATCATCTTTGAAATTTTCCATCCAACTATTCCATTGAGTCATGGAATAAGTTTTGAGATTACTATTACAAAAATTATATATCCTCCCAAAGTATTTAATGATCATTATTCTCTAGAGATACTATGATATGAAGTCCTAGAAATTGATCTTGACTATATGATACCTTTGTGTTTATCCTTGGTAATATGTTTAGGATACTCTAGAAATGAGCCTTGGTAATATTATTATGATACATTAGTGATGAGCCTTAGAAATATGTTTATTATGTCTAAATTCATGTGATTATTATACCCCTAATGATTCATGTATTACATAGCATCCATGATAATCACTTTATTACCCACAACTCATGATATTTCCTCTGTTACTTATGTCCCTTAATGAGTCATGAAATTTTTATCATCTTAAAGATGAATGCATTATATATCTTAAATGGATATCCCTTAATTTCTAATGTCTTTGATTATCAATTCATCACTTATATTTATTATCTATGATCCCTTCATTACCGATGTCTTCTGAAGGTATTACCTATCGCTACACTACCTCCACCTAAGGGTAGTTTTATTGGTTGTGATCCAACACACACTAAGTAGATAACTACTGTAATTTCTAAAAAGTAGACCTAGATATCTCCATACCTATTTATGTAAATATGAATTTTAGGTAGTCTTGAGAAGGAGGGTATGAGGTTGATTTCCATTATGACTAGGACGTGAGATGATTATATATGCTGGTAAAGTGGTTCAATATGCATGACATGAGATGTCCAAATTATTGGTTACTAGGTTGGTGGGAGTGGTTTTTGAGGCCCCAAATTATTATTTTCGAATGAGCATAATTTCTACTTATATGTACCATTCCTATACTTCTAGTGAGTGTAATTGATGAAGAGTAGGAAATTGTTATACAGGTGTATCATTTGTATGGTTATGAACAAACTTGTAGAATAACCTAGTTAACCCATGGGTTGGAAAACAATGAGGTGAGATGAAACAATGATTTTTCAATTTATATTATCTCATTATTGTGAATTCATGTAATAATATGAGTTTTTTTCTTTTTAGAATAGACTATTGAATATGTGGATATACTCACCCCTATATTTATATAAAGGTTTACAAGAGTGATTGGGCGGTGGATTTGAGTAGTATAAACTCATAATTCACAGGTTATCCTTAACATTGGATGAGTGATATATTACTAGGCATATGTGGGTTGGTAGATACTGTCCTTGTTTTTTTGTTTTGTGATTTTGATGTTTTTTTGTGTTGTTTTATGAAATTCATCCAGTTTTCATCATTTATTTATTTATATGGATCGTGGTAGTTCTTTATTCATATTGGTGGGTTTCATTTTATTTCTTGTATGTTGGAGCACCATTCATGTATGGAGTTATATTTTTTATTTAATTAATATAAAAGCTTGTATATTTTGACCTATCTTGGCTATAGAAGGATTCAAGGAAAGTCTAACTTTAAATTTTTGAGAGAGAGGGGCTAGATGATGGAAATATTTTTGGGATCATATTTCCCGCCGCAAGCCTGGGGGGGAGGGGGGATGTCCACAGGACTTCCGATGAACCTAGGCAGTGGGGTGTACCACTACCCACTCGACCATAGTTTTGGCAAAGGTCCATAAAAACTATGTTGGGAAGGTAGTGGGAAATAAAATTGCCCTCCCAATTAGAGTTTTAGTGGGATCCCATGAAATTGAATTTTTAATTGGTCCAATATCATATTTTGATTATTTCTTCCCTCTTAAATCCATTTCTTGGCCTATCTCACTCTGCACGAACCTCCCACTCAAACACCATCTATTTTTTGGGTGATTTTGGCTCCTCCCACCTCAATTCTTATCTTAATATAGTGTTAGTGGTTATTATTGGAAGATAGAGGTATTTCTAGCATTACTGTTGCCTAAAATTCGGCGTTCTCTAATTGTTTTTGTGTTCTTTTTTGTATTACCCTAATTTTTGGGATTTTTTCCTTGGATTGTGATTCCTAACATTTAAGGATGAATTTTCTATTGATATTCAATGAGTGGGATCCTACAACAATAAGACATGTGGTCCTGAAGATTTTATGATGTTTTATGCTTGTGTGATGTGCAGGTCACACCAACCATGCAAGATTAACCTTAATTTAAATTAAAAACCTGGTTTCCTAACAATTGAGAATATATTGTGATTATTGGGATCATGAGCGGTTTCCCCACTATTATGTTTTGACACCATGATTTCCAATGGACATGATATTGAACTTATGTGTGTTGGAATAAATGCTCGAAACCCAAAATGGGGATTTCTTGAGTTATGTGATGACACTGTGGACCTATATTGACACCCCTTAGCCTCATTGTACATAAGATAGGTATGGAATTGGGAAAGGTTGGCTTGAGTCTTGACCGATGTGGAAGTTAATAGTCCCTTAGACCCTTTTTGGCTTGTTATGGAATTATATAGGGTGAGTGTTACCCCTCTATCTTGAACATACCCAATTAGGTTAGCATAAGGGTGATCCATATGAGCAGTGAAATTATGGTCACATGGACCACATGTGCACGTTTCACCCCTTGAAGCCAGAACATTCTTATAACCTACACCCTTATAAAATTTCATATTAATATATTATAATTATATTTCATATAAATAGTTATATATATTACTTATAAGTATTAAATTATAAAACAACATTAAACATGGGATCCGACTCTAGCATGCGCCACTCTAGACACCACAATCCACATGAAATTAAGACATGAAATTTCAATCACCCCCACTCCCTAATCAATTATTTAATGAATATTTTATATATTACAATAAAATAAATATTATATATATCTGTGTGTTTCTATGTATATTTATATATATATAATTTAACTAGATGTATAAAATAATATAAAATAAATGTAAGATGAGTCTAGTTATTCTTCTCTAATGAACTATGAAATAAAGTTTCATTGGTTTACCATCTATGGGGACCCCTTGCACTTAGGAACCTATGAGGTTGATGGTGGACATTACACACTTGTATTAGCTTGATGAGAACAAATCCATGTTCTATTTTGATGAATATCCCTTTATAAATAAATTATTTATGCGTTTCACATTAAATAAAAATCTACTTATTTATATGTATACTCTGACACTTTCAAAACCACCCTTTTGTGGCTATGGTCTTGAGTTTTTGGTTTCTTAATGGTGTTCAGACCACCATCCATGACACCAGGGTGACCTAAAGTTGGTCACACTACTGTGAAAAGAGGGCCACCAATCACCCTCTCCGTTATCTATTAATTAAATAAAAATTAATACTTATTTAGATATATATTTTTTAAACTACAATGAAAGCTATATCTTATAAATTATAATTAAAATGCATAATGAGAGACTAGTGAATGAGATTAAATAATCCTACCTTTAGGGGGGGGGACTATCACTCTTTTTCAGTTCTAATATTAAATCACCTTATGAAAAGTGCCGATTGACTAATATGGGAGGGAAAACTATACATTTATAGAGTAAATGAGCCTCCCAGTGTCCATTACTCAAAAATTCCAATGTTCAATTATAATTGAAATACACTACCCAAAGAAAAAATATTTTGAATGTTTTTTAATAGGAGGTTTGGATTCAAAGATAAATTTATTTTCTTTCAAGGATTATATTTTTTGAAAAATACATGAACTCCTTAAATTTAATTCCATTTTCTTCAAAAAATAGAATTAAATTTATTAAACATTCACCTGATATAAATTATCACTAGTAATATATTTTAGGTAAAAGTATGTTTTCAATTACATCATTAGAAAATGTTATTCTATAAAAAACAGGATCAAAATATCATCTTCGCCTTAAAAAATTTTCATTTGAAAAAGAAACAAACTCAATCAAAGAGGTGAGAGTAATGAGCTTATACCAAGGCCCCATATAACCATGCACTAAAGTCATCTTGCCTAAAAGGGATCACATAGTGTAAAAAATACACACATGAAAAATCCTTCTCATGTAAATCCTTTATTGTTATTTTATGAATAAAAAATGTACCACCTTCTAGACATGTCTCTCCTCAATCAATGATGTGTGGAAGGTCACACGTGTACTTACTAATATGCAACAAATAGAAAGAATCATGTATTTTATCTATCCACAATGATAAATATAATTAACCAATATTTTCATACAAAGATATTACATCATTTTTTTGGGAATATTTATTACATTACATAAATAAATTAATGAGAAATGTAATAGTTTAGTACGTTTGGAAACTTGGAAACATAAACACTCATCCATAAGTAAGCTATGTCATCTCCCACTACATTCTTCATAACTAGCACCCTTCTTAGACATATCATACATAATAAATATCTTCATAAGCTAGAGAAAGGAAACATAATAAAGGGTGAGCTTAGATTCTCATTAAGGGTAAACAAGGGAGATACATAATCACAACAAGAACATATGGGTATGAGAACATGAGCATAACATTTGAAAAACCATTCCCTGCATATCAAAGATTATAATCATGAGTCATAGAATAATTATTTTTAGTTTATAAGGCATGATTCAAAAGGGAATCAAAGAACATGATCCATGAGAGCATAAGACATGGAATTTGTGGCATACACATAAGCATATAAAATCATTTCCTTATTAGTCAAGGATCACTGACAAGACCATCATAGTGGACAAAGTCATTTATTGAACCAAGTTCACTCCCTATTCCAGCCCTGTATTACTGAACTGAGTTCAATTCCCATTCCATATCTGTATTACGAAACCAAGTTCACTTCCTATTCTAGTCATGTCTATCTCATGAGATATAAATCTTTACCCAATGCATCAGAGGGAGATATAGGTCCCACCCATTATATAATGAAAACCAAATTTATGTGTACCAAAAGATCATAAAAATTCATCATATCATAACCCATGGAATTAAATGGGTATCATAAACATTTCATAATATCATAACCTTTGGAAAAAATAATGGTTTCATAATCATTTCATCAAAGAAAAACCTGTTAAAGGAAGTAGGTTTCATAAGCATTTCCTCATGGTATAACATATGGAAGAGAAATGAGTTTCATAAATATCATTCCATAAAATATAAAACATTCATAGAAAGAATATAAATGGTATCCTTGGATCATATCCTTAATAAGGCATTAGTAACACCAATAGATGTCATATTATATGGAAAATAATTTTGAAATATCATTTAAAACATTATTGAGGAAAATATTCTTTCCACTTTGAAAAAATATTTTAAAAATGTAAAAAAATTTGAATAATTCTTTCTTTGAAAACAACCTTGAAAAATTATAAATGAAGCTTTGAAGTAATTATTTTTCATGATTTCATAAAATTCCGTTCATACCGTACATGTAAAAACAAATATTCCTTTCACATTTTTGGTAAAATCCAAATAAACATTATTTAGAAAATGACATGAAGATTCCTTTAATTTTTTTTTGTAAAAAGTAGAAAATGGGTAATAATTTATTTTAAAATAAAAATATAGTAATAAAACATTTTTGAAAACATTTTTAGAAAACATGATTTTGAAAGAAATCAGATTTCCGATAGACAAGAGAAATAAAGTCATATTTTCTTAAAACAAATTATTAATTATTTAAGTACCAAAGAGTGAAAAATGGTAAAATTTCTTGAAGATATAATTAATAAACATAGGATAAGAAAATTAATTATAATTCTTGAGAGGTATATCATGAGATTTTAACATTGGATACTTAATCATAAATAATCCCGATAAACGATGAGATTGTAACATAAAATCTTACCACTTTGGTAACATTGAATCATAATACCCATGAGGGGATAACATAAAATGAAACTTTAAATTCCATGAGGATGAATAAACCCATTATATTACATGTAAAATGGTTTTTATATACAACTCATGAAAGAATACAGGTTCATAACAAAACGTACGTCTTAAATAAGGAAAATTAAGACAAAAATACCTTACCATTTTGGTAACTTTTGAAATGTAAAACCCATGAGATATAGATCCTAAAATGGATATATAAATTCAAATTATTTTAATTATAATAATCATAAAATACATTCATATGAAATATATGATTCACATAGAAGAAAAAGGTGGTGAATGTAACACGTGTCTCACAAAAGTAAAAAGCGAGACTGAAATCCCTTATTACTTGAGTAAAATTTGAATCTTAATCCCCATGAAAGAATAAAATTAATGTAAGTATTAATTATCATTAAATTATTTAAATTCCTGATATATCATGTTAGAGGATAGTATATACACCACACAAAAGAAACGAGTGGTGAATATGACACAAGTCTTTGAGAAATAAAAGTGAGACTTGAAATCCCCTTACCATAAGTCTTGAATTCTGTCATACTCATTAAAACATACTATATAATAAATATAAGTTTATTATATATATATATATATATATATATTAAATAATCATATTCATATATATGATACCATATATGACATGTTAAAGTTACATTTTGGGTAATAACCACTTTGTTTTTCGTAAATGTTTTGATTTGTTATATTTGTGGTTCTCTTACTTTAATCATGATTTCATCACATACATAATGATAAAAATAATATAAATATCATATATATTCATTATATATTTATTTATAATAATATTTAAAATATATAAATGGGAAATGAAATGCATCATTTATGGAGATGGTAGGACGTACGTACACATGAACGTTGTTTCTAT
Source organism: Viscum album (assembly GCA_963277665.1). Taxonomy (NCBI): domain Eukaryota; kingdom Viridiplantae; phylum Streptophyta; class Magnoliopsida; order Santalales; family Viscaceae; genus Viscum; species Viscum album. The sequence goes on along the minus strand of OY728137.1, from coordinate 648,985,251 downwards.
TTTCTTATCAGATTGAAAAAAAGAAAAGTGTATGATATATTATCATTATAGAATCATTTTTATGTTTTATATATAAAATATTTTTATTAAACCCATCCTTAATACATTCCATGTAAAGCGTGAATGAATCACATCTCTTAGCGAGGTGGTAGTCCGCCGTACACATGAACGACATTATCATATTCCCACAAAATGAAAAGCATGAAGGTATGTGTGATATAAAAATTACAGAATCCTAATAACATAATAAAAATAATATATATCATATATAAACAATAAATACATCATCATGACCAACCTTGATAGGTGGTAATGTAAAAATGAACTATATCAGTTCGTGAGGTGGTAGTATGCCGTACACACAAATGATGATTTCATAACTCACTTGATAGAAGTGGAGATGATTGTAGGTAATTACCTTATCATAAAAAGATTTTTGTATATGAAAGATACTAATATTATTGTATAAGAATGATATAAAAATAATTAAAGGGGTTTGAGTAGGAAATAAAAAAAATATTCATTGATGAACATTAGCTCTTCAAGTATTCTCATTAGGTTTGCACTAAAATACTTCCTAGGATATATTTTTTCTCAAAATAAGGATTATAGAATGAGGGGAGAGAAATTGTGAAGTGATTTGGGTATATCGTTTCATGAACCAGCCTGTATACCCTGGTACCCTGATACCCGAGCCGACACCGACATAGCTCGAAGGATGTTCCCAATCCCCACAGGTTAGCGATAAGCACCCTGACATCATACAATATAAACATGGGAATGAATTTTCCACAAACACAATGAAAGAAAAAGATAAATATTAGTATGATAAAAAAAATACAAAGGGAGATATTACCATAGAACTAAACAATTATATGAATTTAACACCTCAATATTTTATGACATGTATCTTCTTAAAATCAACATCTTTGATGGCATATGTTGCACACAACACCCAACTAAAACAAACAATGGAATATTATTATTTTTATAAAATAGTTGTTAAATTATAAGGAATGAATGTTATTGACCACATTATGAATTTTTTATATTATATATTCAATCAAAATTTTTAAATTCATCCAATAAGTTTTATGGGCTTATGATAAGAATAAATCCAATTTTAAGCATAAAATGCTATATTTTTCTAAAAGGTAATTTTTGACACTTTTTAATGGAACACCTATTTTAATACTAAATTTTTATACTATTATAAATTTTATTTGACAAAATAAACTTCATTTTTGAAATTGGAATATCAAAATTTACTTTGGTTAAATTTTTGGTATTTTTCTAATAAGTTTCATTTTTTGATGAATAGTAATGTGATCGTTAGGAATAGTAATCTATCCATTATAATAATAACCTCACCTATGGAAGTATAAATAAAATTTAGGCATCTCATAAATTAAAATATTCTACATTTATATCATGGAATAAGTAAATAAATGTTTTAAAAATGATAAATTAAGTGTTGGTATTTTTGTAAAGCGCAAATGTTTATTTACACTTTTATAATTAATATAATGTTTTAAAAGAAAATTTAATTTCAAAAAATATATTATTAAATTAATATTTTATTTTCTTATGATTATAATATAATTTTATAAGACCTTAATTAATTTTTCAGAGTGTCCAAAAATCATTTATAATTTTAAAATTGGTATTTTTCAAATAAATGATGATTTTAATTAAAAAAATAAATTTATATTATTTATAAAACTATTTTAATAAAATGGAGTGTATTTTTTAATTCTAAATTTCAAAAAATGGTTAGTTTGGATTTTTTATAATTTTCTAAAATAGTTGAGTTTTTGGTGAATAATGAAATATGATAATTTATAGTATTTAACATTATAAGTAAATAAATGATTTTTTGAGTCATGGTTGAGTAATGTATGATGTAATTGGGAATTAAATCAAACTCACATTCTCTATTTAATATATTTATCCAGAAGAATAAATACTATTGATAGTCTTGAGCCAAAATAATAAACTAATGATTAAAATAATCAAAAAACACCCCTCTCCTACACTATAAATACCACCCCTCACCACCACTTATAATCACACATTATATAATTTTTATCTCACTTATTTTATGAAAAATTCCTCTACCAAACCTCTTACCCACCTTTTGGTCTTTTTAGTCTCACCAAAAGACCATTTCCAAGTCCCTTAAGGAGGTTCTCAAGGAGGCTACACTCAAGAGGTAAAGCCTTCCCTCTCTCTCTTTCAATTTTTTTTCTTATACTCACCAACCTCCCCTATCCAAAGTAACATGATAAGTCCAGTATCATATATATAATTTAATTTTATTATGTTAATGGTATATCCACCATCAATCCTATTCTCTTCCCCCTTTTTTTTTCTAAAAATGAAAACATCATATGTGAGGTGTCGATTTACCACCTTCATGGATAATGTTTTTTATTTTTATAATAATGCCTTAAAGGATAGTCATAAAACCATTATAATGGTTAAAAAATATTTTAAAATTTATATTAAAACTTATTTAGTGTTCTGGAACCAGTATATATACGTAATATTAACTAATAAGACAAAAATAGTTCATGATGGTCGAAAAATTCCAAAATAATCTAAACGATTATCATTAATGTTTTATATAATGAATAATACTAATATATGAAAAAATGATGTATAATACAATTAAATATTATATAAGTTCATTAATAATATATAAATTCAATTCTGGATAACTATTCCTATTTTACATGATCTTTCATACATATATACAAGTGAACCAATCATGGAAACCAAGGAAACAAACACCCTCAAATGACGAAATTGAATCTTATAACTCATCAAAAAGTCCATAAATTAACTTAATAAAATTATAATAAATCAAATAACTATTTAATAGGTTCTAAATTAAATTATTAATTAATCTAATTTCATTATCTAGGACATTAAGTGCAAGTGCATAACACTTTCATACATAAGATAAGGGATTCTCCTTGAATCTCCATTTTCCCTCTAGGTTACGCTTTCTATCTATTTACCAAAATGTAAATATTAATTATTATTATATAATAATCATACATTTTGTTTTTATGTTACAAACATATGTACCTTTCTCAATTATTCTTTCTTTGACCATAAATACATTTTTTATAAGGTTCCCCTTTCAATTACTCCCGATAAGCAAACCCAATTAAAGGAAACTTACCAATTTCATAACCATTTTAAAATATAATCTAAAATATATTTTAAGCAACCATTATTTTTACGAAATCAATCATTTTATTATGAAAAAACATCTTAGTTCATTTCTGTTTTTATGTAAATAGTTATTCCTTTTTTCACTTTAAATACTCTTTTATATTTTCCCTTAAAGTTCTATTTTTACATGTTTTCACTTAAGTTTATAAATTTTAGTATGAATATTATTTTAATATTCCTAAAATATAATTTCATGGTACTTAAATTTTATTTTTTGGGATATACATGTTTACAATTTGATTTTATGACAAATAAAAATGATTTTCCAAAAGAACTCTTCTTTCCAAAGTAAAAAAGGTATTTCTCTCAAGAATTTCTCATTGATTTTATTAGAGTACTTTAATATATTTCAACACCCTCTATTGAATATTATGATTAATTGAGATTGATATATTATGTTACCATATACCATATTTTATTTAATGATTTATGATTCTAGGGATGTACTATCTTGGTACCATTTTCCTTATTGCTTTGAATCGTTTATGACTGTCTTTACTGATTGAGAAAATTATTTACATTTTATATGCTAGTTTCAATATGAATGTATATATTTATTATGTTTCACCCCTTTCATATGAGTAATGAATTGTACTTAGTAAGTTTTAGTCAGAGCCTACTATAACCCCCCGATGCATTAGTAGGTATCATGAGACAAACTAGACTGAGTTTTGGATGAGGCCTTATCCATTTATGTAGAATTCTTAGCTGAGACATTTATGGTATGTTTATGATTTCCCAAATTATGAATTCCCTAATTATGAGAATATTTATTGATAATCCATGTGAATTTTAAACTAATAGAATATCCATCGTTAAGTATCATTCTCATGTGATTACTTATATGGTGTTATTTGATCATATTTTATTACTGTCATATTATGATTAAGTTTATGTTTTAATGACATGTTTTTTTAGATATTCACCTTTCCTTATTGTTTATTTTTATTTACAATAGCTTCTACTGTTTTGGTTACCCATACTGAGAATTCGAGATCATCCCTTATGATTTATTTTTCCACAAGATGCCAAGATATATATTATGATTGACATGAAGGGATAACCTAAGAGAATAGGTATGTTTACAAATTAGTTTCTATATTGTATTTCATTTCAATTTGTAATGTAAAACTTATGTTTGTATCAGGTTTTCCTAATATACTAAACTATTAGTTTCTTTGGGATGTAATCGCTTCTTCATAGTAATAATATAATAAAGTAAGGGAATGACTCCAGGATACTGGGGTTGGGGTCCTTATAATAAAAACTTGCATTGTACACCATCAAAGTACTAGAAAATAGACAAGATAAAACAACATCCCAAAGGACATGACATCTAAGCTCTAAGGAATTAAGAACAACTGCCACCTCCAAGAGGTGCTTTCCCTTTGCTCAAACCTATCATGAGAAAATCTACAAACGCTTAATGGAAAAGATAGGGTGTGATCTAAAAATCCCAGTAGGGTCTCACTAAGTGTTCCATAATAAGATTACATAATAAAAATAAACTGAATCATGCTTTCAATTTAAAAAAAATAGGCATGGTAGTACATTTTCATATTTAAAAAAAACATGCTTTTCATTTCAAATGATAGAAAAAATTTAAAACATGGATTAAATAAAAACTTTATATAAAACACTTTATATAAATCATTAGGAATGAGAAAAAGAAGTTTAAAAAACAATGGAATATATAATCAAAATATTCAAAATAAGAAACAAAATCATATTCCATGAGATATAATAGTTTCTAGTTATGATATCCTCACACACTCACATATATGATCTGGATAATGTGCACACACGTACCTCATGCTCAAGCTAAATAGGACCCATCAACATCCCACTAGGGATAAGATCTTCCAAACTAGGTTTTTGTTAGAGTTGTAAAGAATAAAATAATTACTATGATATTACCTTCCTAGAATGTTTATCCCAAATAATTTACTAACTACCCAGGATCACATGTGGTCAATCAATCAATCAATCAACAATGGTAAAATCATTTCAAAACATTTCCAAATGAAAATTTCCCATTTTCAGTTTCAATATTCTATTTTCATTCCAAAACCAAATCATAGTTTTTTCATCAATTCATGCCTTTTCAAATAAAACCAACCATATGTTTTCATAATTTTAATTTAATCCATTTTACAAAAATCAATTCTGACCATTTCACAATTTCCATCCATTTAAACCCATATCCCAAATTCCAATTCAATTCAAATTGGAGTTTCCCCCCAAAGTCCATACAATAGAAATTTAAATTCCAATTCACATCAAATTGGGTATTCACAATTTAATTGAAAGAAATTTCAAACAATAAGAAAATTAAGGTTTAATCAATTGGAAATATTAAATAGAACCACCTACCTTTTTCATGGAATCACAACTCCAACAACGGGACTCTACAACAATAACAAAGGCACATAAGATATAATAACTCAACCTAGAAACAAGATTCAATAACATGAAATTTAGATCCATAAATTCCAAGATGATTTATCAAACTCCAAGGAGGGAAATAGAAGGAGAAGGTGAGACAGGGAGACTGCTTACCCATAGAGATGCACCACAACTTCCACAATAATAAATTGAAAAATGAAACAATCCAGAAGGGTTAGAGGGCTCCAAAATTTCCCAGGTATGGATCTAGGCCAAAAACAAGAAAACTTAGAGGAAAGGGAAAATGAATTTTAGCTGAGACACCTAGTTAAAACCGAAACTTGGAAATTTACACGGTTTGTATCCCAATTACAAATCATGTAATTTTCAAGTCCCATATACACAAAAAAATACCTTTTATTAAAAAAATTACTTTTAAAATTTATATATCTTGTAACCATATTACATGACATGTAAATCCCCAATAGAATGCAGAACTAGTAGGTTTTATGATGAAAATTACAACAAATCCTTGACTTTACCATTATAGGTTTCCTCCCAATTCCTTCTTGGCCATACCAAACTAACAAAAAAAACCATGAAAAAACTTATAGCATTTCTATCATAAAGGTAAAAAAATGTTACAAACTCATAACTATAAAAACTTTTTTCCCAGAAATCCTCTCAAGAAGATTCCATATCGAAAAGGTGAGTCCACTGCTCTCTCATGAGTGCCTCACGCTCCCATGTCTCATGAGAAATAGATCTATGTTAACATAGAACATAGAACAAATGTATAATACTACCATAAATAGAATTGGTATCAGAATCAAAAATCCTGATTGGATGCTCAGTCACAGATAAATCAGGCTCGACATCAAGATCACTCCATCTCAAAACATGAAATGGATCAAAAAGTTACTTTCACAGCCGCAATACATGAAACACATCATGTGATATGAAACCAGTAGATGACATTGAATTGATGGCATGTGCAAAATCAGAGTTGCAAGGCCCAATGATGCAAGGAAGATTAAACAGAATACAAGTGGCAATAGAAGCCCATCTCATTGCATTAAAAGGACCAAACCCAAGGTGCATGCATGGAAGTGGAAAATGGGATTATTATCACTCTTATTTAAGCTCAAAGGAGATGTGTAAAACCCAAGACACATGTTTGCACGAATTTTGTAAGCCTTTACCACATGGAGATTCTAGAATGGAATCTTTAGACACCAAAGTCAAATCCGGTGGGCTATGCACTCAAAGTCAAGTCCGGTGGGCTATGTTGGAAAGTTGTGTACTACTTTTCCAAAAGTATTTGTTGGAATTTATCCTTTTGACTTTTAAGGGGACAAGTTAGGTTTAGCCTTTATGACTTTAGGGTAGTAGACCCTTGACCATTGTATCACCTCCTTGGCTATAAATAGCCACCCCATGGCATTGTATTTTTATCCATGAATTAATTGAGAGATTATGCTTTGTTTCTCTCCATTGTGTGAGGATTATTCCGGGTTTACCCCCTTGATCTTGTGAATTATTTCCTTGTCAATATACAAGTTATATTGGTGATCAAAGATCACAAAGCCCCCAATTCTGTGCCTCAACCCAAGTGTGTTGTTGTGTGGATTGATTATCACATCCCCCCCTTGAGTGTGTGGTCTAAGTAGTATGTCGCCCTCCTTATAGCTTTGATTGACTACTTGAATCCACAATCCGTACCCATCATCCACCACATAGCCCCAAACCACCTCCTTCATCCGCCTCCCTACGCCATGAAGATCGGGCCACTCCGTGCGTCTCACATCAGTTGGTATCAGAGCTCCGGTTAACACGGTAGGCATCTATCCCTTCATTTATATTTCTTTTACCCATTACCCTTATTATCTTTCCTTATTATCCACCCATTCAAAAAAACCTTTTCTTTGAAAACCTCTAGAATTAGCCTTTGATTTGCAAGATTGAAATATTTTCACATTGATTCAATTGTTTATCCATCTCCTTTTCACTTTAAATTTGCTATATGTGATTTGTATCCAAAAATAAAAAATAAAAAAAAATCAAATTCTCTCAACTCATAATTTTGTGCTTCTCAAACTTAATCACATCCTTTTCTTTGAGAGATTTCAAAATTTTTTTTCTTACTCTCCATTCATCATCTTATTCTTTAAAACTCCAAGCACAACACTTTTTGGAGATATTTGATGAAAAAAAGAAGAAAAAAGTGGATACAATTACTTCATCATAGTGCTTTATATTATTCACACTTTCCATATCCGTACATCACTTTATCCATCATTTTTCTTCATCCCTATTTTATATTTGGCTCATATTGTTATTAATTTTTCTTATCTTGCACAATCGGGAAAAACCCAAATACCACCTTTCCACCCCCTTTTCCACCCACCCTTATCCATTTTCTACCCTCTTTTCACCCTTTATCCATTACCACTCAAACAGGTTGTGATAAAACATCCTCCAACACAATCTTAGTTTGGGAAGGATTTGTGGCACGTGACCATCCCAAACAAGGTATTTCATAAGAGCTTGGAATTTGAATTTAGTGTTGAGAGTGGAGAGAAATAAGCAAAAAAATATTGTGTGTGTAAATATCATGTGTGTAAGTGTGTGTGTGATTGTGCGCGTGAGTGTGTATGTCTTGCGTGTGTGAGTGTGTATCCTTGTGTACGTGAGTGTGTACATCTTGTGTGAATGTGTGTATACATCTCGCATGTGTGAGTGAGTGTTTATCATTGTGTGTGTGTTTCTCCCCATGTGTGTTTGCATTTGTGTAACATATCATGGTAGAAGATCGTGGGAAGAAAATTGCTCATGTTAGCGATGAAGGAAGTCGAAGTAGATCTCTGAAACCCGAAGCTACGCAATTCCAAATGCAAGCTTTGGTGAGCCACTTCGAGAAGATTCTTGATCGGATGTTAGAGGTGCTACATAAGAGGATTGATAACCTGGAGAATCAACCAAGGCCAAGGATGGTCCATGATAACCCAAGGCGAGCTCCAACACCATGTCGGTCCCACATCATGGAGGAGGAGATGGAAAACCTTGATGGTGATTTTGAGGATGTCCCGAAAAGGAAGAGGTTGTAACAACAGCCTTGAGGAGGACAAAGGAGACAACATAATGATGACCTACTTGGCGGGATCAAGGTGAAGGTCCCTTCATTTCAATGGAAAAGCGATCTGGAAGCATACTTGGAGTGGGAGATGAAGATCAAGAAAGTCTTTTCTTGTCATACCTATTCCGAGGAGAAAAAGGTAAAACTTGCATCCCTTGAATTCATTTATTATTCATTAATATGGTGGGATCAAGTTCAAAATGAGAGAGACCGATATGGAGGACGTCCTATCCAAACTTGGGAAGACATGAAGTTTTCCATGCGGAAGTGATTTATTCCCTAAAACTACCATAGATATCTCCACAACAAATTTCAGAGGCTCACCCAATGGAGTAAGACCATAGAGGATTACTATAAGGAGATTCAAATTGCCATGATTTGGGAAAATATTGAGGAGGATCCGGAGGCAACCATGTCACGGTTTTTACATGGGCTCAATCGGGAGATTGCGGATCAAGTGGAGATGTACCACCATGTAGAGATACAAGATATGATCCACTAATCCACCAAGGTTGAGCAACAAATCAAAAGGAGGAGAAACATGTGGAAACCTAATACCCCTTTCACACTATGGAGAAATCCTAGGAAGAATATTGGAGAACCATCAAAGGAAAAAGAGGTGGTTCACCGCAAAAGTGAAAAGGTAATTCTTCCACCTAAGAACCCTACTTTTGAGGCTAACCAAACCAGAAATAGGGATATTCGGTGTTTTAAATGTCAAGGAAGGGGTCACATTGCTAGTGAGTGCCCAAACTGGTGTACAATGACCATCAACAAGTATAGAGAATGGGAGACTGATGGAGAGAGCTCGGAAGAGGTGGAGGAAGAATCTCTAGAAATTGATAATGGGGAATTTGCGGAAGACGGTAAGATTCTTGTCACTAGGAGAGTTTTAAGTGTACGAATGACTATTTGAGACAAGGAGCAGTGAGAAAAACTTTTCCATACATGATGCAAGATCAATGGGAAGGTATGTAGTTTTATTATTGATAGAGGAAGCTGTAGTAATGTTGAGAGCACCGAGTTAGTAGAGAAGTTGGGACTTCCTACTTTGAAGCATCAACATCCATATCAGCTTCAGTGTTTGAATGATTGCGGGGAGTTGAAGGTCACCAAGCAAGTGAAGGTACTGTTCACAATCGGGAAGTACAAAGATGAGGTCTTGTGCGATGTTGTTCCAATGAAGGCTTTCCATTTGTTGTTGGGACGACCATGGCAGTATGATCGGCGCGTTACCCATGACGATTTCTTGAATCGTCATTATTTTATACTCTGAGGGGAACCTATAACCCTCAACCCCATGTCCCCCAAACAAATTCTGGAAGATCACATTTTGAGAGAAAAGAAAAAATGAGTGATGAGGAAAAAAAGAGTGAAAATGAAAAAGGAGAGAATGAGGGAAAGAGAGAAAATGAGAGAAGAAAAGAAGTGGAGAGAAAAGAAAAATCAAGTGGGAAAAAGAATTTGAGAGAAGAGAAAAGTGTGATGTTGGAAAAAAAGAGTGAGGTTAAGGAAACTTTGATTTCTCAGTAGAACTTTCTAGTACTTATGTACAATGAGGTGATTTTGAACACTAATGACTTAACTTCTACATTATCAACTATTGTGAAATCTTTTCCACAGGTGTATGATGGAATCATTCTTGAGGAGGCACAACCTTGTCTGCTTCCTAATATAGAGAGAAAAGTAATTCAATGATCCATTAATGGAATAATGGTTCTAAAGGATTGGAAGGAGTTTCTACCTCATGCAGAGTCGTCTTATAAAAGGGGAGATCACTCTATAACTTAATTTTTTCCATCTAGAACTATTTTTTTATTTTGCCTCCTTACTCCTATTGATCAAGTTACATTTAATTTGCAGGAAAGTAGAAATATGGAAGGAAAACAACATGTTAACCAATAACATGGGAAATCAAAGAAGGTGAATAGGCTTCAAAATAAATGGAAGTCAAAGATAAATATACATGGAGATGGGCCAAACTTGGTGCATCATATGATTGATTATAGGATCGCATTGCAAGGTGAGTATGAAGTTATTTTTAAAGTCAATGTTTCTAATCTTTCCTCGTATTTGGATGCAGATGAGGAAGAGTTGAGGATGACTCCTTTTCAAGAGGGGGAGGATGATATGAAACCAGCAGATGACATTGACTTGATGGAATGTGCGAAATCGGAGTTTCAAGGCCCAATGATGCAAGGAAGATTAAACAGACTACAAGTGGCAACAGAAGCCCATGTCATTGCATTAAAAGGCCCAAACACAAGGTGCATGCATGGAAGTGGCAAATGGGCTTATTATAACTCTTATTTAAGCCCAAAGGAGATGTGTAAATCCCAAGACACATGTTTTCACGAATTTTGGAAGCCTTTCCCACATGGAGATTCTAGAATGGCATCTTTGGACACCAAAGTCAAATCCGGTGGGCTATGCACTCAAAGTCAAGTCTGGTGGGCTATGTTGGAAAGTTGTGTGCTACTTTTCCAAAAGTCTTTATTGGACTTTATCCTTTTGACTTTTAAGGGGAAAAGGTAGGTTTAGCCTTTATAACTTTAGGGTAGTAGACCCTTGACCATTGTATCACCTCCTTGGCTATAAATAGCCACCCCATGACATTGTATTTTCATCCATGAATTAATTGAGAGCTTATGATTTGGTTCTCTCTATTGTGTGAGGATTATCCTGGGTTTCCCCCTTGCTCTTGTGCATTCTTGCCTTGTCAATATACAAGTTATATTGGTGATCCAAGATCACAAATCCCCCAATTCCGTGCCTCAACCCAAGTGCGTTGTTGTGTGGATTGGTTATCAAATCCCCCCTTGAGTGTGTTGTCTAAGTAGTAGGTCGCGCTCCTTATAGCGTTGATTGACTACTTGCATCCACCATCCGTACCCATCATCCACCACATAGCCCCTAACCACCTCCTTCATCCGCCGCCCTACGCCGTGAAGATCAGGCCACCCCGTGTGTCTCACATCATCATGTATCAATGTAAAATATGGTGGAAGTACTAAAAGTTAAGATAATTTCCCCACCCACTTAAAAACCAAAAAGGTCCTATAAAATGAGGAGAAAACTTTACTTTCCTCCAAATATGTCAATGAACCAAATGAGGAAAAACTTTCTAGAAAACCTGATCACCAACTGAAAAATACAACAGTTTGTGCCAAAGATCAACATAAAATTTATACCAGATCTATACCATCAACAAAATATGATGAATCAAAAAAATATTTAATGTCGTCTCTTGAAACAAACTCAGACCAACCAAAAAAATTTCACTGATCTTCGACTAACATAATTAATATTTATACAACCTTTCATAAAAGGCATCAAAAAGAGATATTATAATCGTGAACTGGTAACGATTGTTATATGAAAACTCAACCAATCACAAATGGTCATCTCAAACCCCACCAAAATTGAGTACACAAGCATGGAGCATATCCTAAAGAATCTATATAGATCTCTCTGCCCAGCCATTCATCTGCAGATGATATGCCGTACTCAAACAAACCTAAGTTCTCAGTGCCTCCTAAAGGCCTCTCCAAAAGAAAGAAGTAAAACAGGGATCCATATTAGAGACTATAGCAGATATAACTCTGTGAAAATAAAAAATCTCTCTCACATATAGATTTCCTCGCTTATAAACTTTGTTTATATCATGAATAGTTATAAAGTGAGCTAATTTGGTCAGCCTATCAATCACAACCCATATCACATTCTTCTTTATCTAGGTATGTGGAAACCCAACCACAAAGTCTATAGAAATCTCATCCCACTTCCAAGTTGTCACTAGAAGTGGTTGAATTAAACCCAAAGGTCTCTGGTGCTCATCCTTGACCTTATGTAAAGTATAAAAATGAGATAAAAAATAAAAAATGTCACATCTCATACCTGGAAACAATAATCACAATTGCATGTCATAGAACATCTTTGTGGTTCCTGGATGCACTGCCCACTAGGAATTATGGAAATACACCAAAAAAAATTTACTTTATAGTAATGGTACAACATACTGATTCCAAAAACATAGAATACCATCCATGTATAACAACCACTCAACAATGATATCCCCACCATAAAGAGAGTTCCTAAGGCCATGGAATTTATCATCAAGAAACTATTTCAGAAGAACTATATAAAGAAGATAAGAGGTCAACTGAACACTGGCCAAGGAAACCTCAACCCCAAATTACTGAATTCTAATATGAAAATGTTCAAAAAGATCCATTAAGTTTCACTCTTCTGTTTATTATTTCATGGCCTGATTCAAAAATTTTTTACTCAAAGAATCAATATTGACATTCCCTTTCCCTGGGGTATATGAAAGATCAAAATCAAAATATTACAGGTATTCCACCCAATGCCTACAGTGGAAATTATAATTTTTTGAGAGAATATATAACTCAATCTATTGTGGTCATAAAACATGGTAAACCTTTATCCAAAAAGGTAATACCACTAACTCTTAAGTGCACACAACACAACTGCAAGTTCAAGGTCATGGGTTGGTTAATTCTTCTCATGTGGCCTAAGATATCGAGATCTATAAGAAATGACATGATCACACTACATAAGAACACAACCTAAACCTGAACCTGATATTTCACAGAAGACGACATAGCCCTCCTTGGCTTTTAGAAGAGTCAACACCAACAAAAATGTCAAAAGATGTTTCATCTCAACAAAATAACTCTAACATTTCTCATCCTAAGAAAAAATAACTCCCTTACGAGTTAGAGCGATCATAAGAGAATCTAACTTTAATAAATACTTTAGAAACTAGAGATAATATATAGCTAAACCTAAGAATATTCAAATATTGAAAACATTATGAGGTTTCTCCCATGTCATAACATATTTCACCTACTTAGTTTCAATTAAAATACCATGTTCTGACACCATGTGTTCCAATAACTTCACTTCAAGAATCTAAAAATTATATTTCGATATCTTTTCATAAAGTTATTGATTTCTCAATAATTATAGAACTTCTCTCAAATGATGAACATGATCCTAGTCATACTTAGAGTAAACCAAGATGTCCTCCATATAGAAAACCATGAACATATCATGATACTCATGGGAAATTATATTAATCAAATCCATAAAGACTGTAAGATCATTTGTTAGATCAAATGGAATGAAAAGGTACTCATAATGTCCATACCTGCTCCGAAAAGCGGTTTTATCGATGTCGGATTATTTTATTCTCAACTGGTGATAACCAAATCAAAGATAAATCTTTGAAAAATACTTCAAACCTTTAAACTAGTCAAACATATCATCAATCCATGGAAATAGATACTTTTTATTTACTGTGACTTTATTGAGTTTCTGTTAATCAATGCAAAGGTGAAGTGACCAATCAAATTTCTTAGCAAAGAGAACACGTGTCACCCAAGGTGACACAATTGGGCATATAAAGCCTTTATCTAAAAGATCATCCAATTTAGTCTTAAAATATTACATTTAAATTGGTTTCATGTGGTAATAAGGAATATATACCAGCTGATTACCTAACACTAAATCAGTAGAAAACCCTACCTCCCTTACTGGTGGAAAATTGGAAAAGTCAGAAGGAAAAACATCTAGAAAATAAATGAAAACTAGAGGGATATCATCACTCAAAGATTCCCAATCCAAATAAAAAGTGATCACTGATATTATTTTTCTTGAATCAGGATAAGAAGGTCCGAAGCTACTCAACCTCAAGTCCCATTATCCCTAAAAGATATGACTCACCTCATTGAGAACCATAAAGGATACCCGTTAAAGATAACAATCAATTCGGGACTTATTAGAAATAATCTAATCCATCCCGAATATGAAATCAAGAGGTTTAATTTTGAGAAACATAAAGTCCCAAGTAAGATCAATATTTGATAAGGGTAATTCACAAGCAAGACAATGAAGAACCTTCTCTCTCTTTATTATGATGGGAGTAGTAATATCCATCACATAAGATAAAAGATCTATAGGAAGATTTAGAATATTCACAATACGAGTTGATAGAAACAAGTGAGATACACCAGTATCAAATAAAATAGTCACTAAAGATGAAGAAATAGTGATGGTACCTTTCACAATTGATGGAACCATATTTTCTTATTTTGGAGACTCTTCCACTGCATGAAGAAGCTTCGTTCTGGATTCCTATGGCCAGAACCACTTAGATCTTAAAGAATCTAATTACACTATAGTAATTTTTGGTGATGATGATCCCATGAAACTATGTGGATAACAGAAGATATAAAAAAATCTATAAGTGTCCTGAATGACCACACGAACCACATATCTTGGGTGCCTCAGTGAAAACCTATTTTGAATGCCTAGGCTTGCCACACTGGTATCAAGTTAAAGGGCCTTTTCTAGGAACTAAAAGAGGTCTAGAAGAACCCTGCTATCAAAATCCACCATGAGATTCATCATTATTTCTCTTCCCTTCATGGGAACTCACAAAAATTCCATTGGGATAAAAAGGAACTCCCATCAACCCTAAATTACCAGCCATATCATGTTCAACCATCAACACCCTATCTCGTATGCCAACATAAGAAGAGATATTCAGAAATAAAACCTAAGAAAAACTATTAGATTGAAGTTTCATCTAAAAAAATTGAGTCCTCATATTCTCATTAGATACAATATCATGTGGAAACTACACAATCTCAGTGAATCAGTTCACATATTCAGTCATGGTCCTGTCTGTCTGCTCGAGTTTGAAAAACAATATAGTCTTAGCCAACACCATAGACACTAGATAGAACTGGTCGGTGAAAATAACTTTAAATTAATTTCAATATAAAACACCATGATTATTCTCCATCACCATCATGTCCCACCATCTATAGCTATGCCCCTTAAGCTTAAAGGAACCACAGTTCACCTTAATAGATTCAGGTGTTTCTGTGGAATCAAAGAGAAGCTCAATCTTTATCAACTAGTACTCAGCCTATTTAGGATCATTATAACCAAGGAAATTAGGTGTTTTATAATGAATGAACTCCCGAGCATGATTCCAAGATTAATCCCTATGAGGTTCCACAACTGGAGCCTAAATGAGAATGGGTGCAGGTTCCTGTCCCAAAGCTTGGACAACACACACAACAACCTCAAGCAGATTCTAGTCCACGGGTGGATTTGCTTACCATAGTTCATTAGAAGCTTCCTCCTGGATCCTATTCACACATATTCTTGGAGGAATTATGCTAAAAAACATCAGAAAACAACATTAAAGATTTCATAAATTACTCATATCAACACTCAAACAAGAGTAATAAGAAAATTAATTCTATCAGATAAGAAAAAAAATTTGGATTTCAACAACCTATACAAATCAAAAGTAGGGAAAATACTAGAAATAATACTCAATATGTATCTCCCAAACCACCCATGGTGACTTAAGGGTCATTACGATGAGAGTTTTCCATACACTCTCTCGAAACTACCTCCTAAGTCCCGACAAGATTTCTCAAATGCATACTGATTTCAAGGAAAGATGATTAACATACACCTTTGATACCACTTTGTCATGAAATAACCTATATACCTTGGTACCCTGATACCCATGATGGAACCGACATATCCTGAAGGGCATTCCTAATCCCCACAAGTTAGCGATAAGTAATTGACATATGAAATATAAACATGGTAATGAATTTTTCACAAAAATAGAAGAAGAAACAAATACATATTAGTATGTTAAAATTTTTTAGAGAGAGATAATCTCAGAGAACAAAAAAGGTATATAAAAAAATTGCATACTAAACCATCAAAGTACTAGAAAATAGACAATATAATACAACATCCCAATGGACATGCCACTCCAAGCTCTAAGGAATCAAGAATAATCTCCACCTCCAAGAGGTTCTTTCCCTTTTCTCAAAGCTGGAAGGATAAAATCTAAATTTTTTTGAAGGAAAATGTAGGGTGTGAGATAAAAATATCAGTATGTTCTCACAAAGTTTTCCATAATAAGATTATATAATAAAAATAAACCGAATCATGTTTTCAATTTTAAACAAAATAGGCATGTCAGTACATTTTCATGTTTAAAACAAAACTTTATTTTCATTTCAAATGATAGAAAACATTTCAAACATGGCCTAAATAAACAATTTATATAAAATAATTTATATAGATCATTAAGAATGATAAAAATAAGTTTCATAAACAATGACATATATAATCAAAACAATCACAATAAGAAACACAATAAAGTACCATGAGGTATGATAATTTCTAGTTATGAGATCCTCACACACTCACATATGTGATCAGGAAAATGTACACACACACACACACACCTTGATTTAAGGCCAAATAGGACCCATCAACATCCCACTAGGAATAAGATCCGCCAAACTAGGTTTTTGTTAGATTTTAAAAGCGTCAATACATTAATAGGGCATTACTATCCTAGTGTGTTTTTCCCAAATAACTTACTAACTACCTAGGTTTTCATGTGCTCAATAAATCAATCAATAATGGGAGAATCATTTTAAAACAGTTTCAAATGTAATTGCCCCATTTCCTGTTTCAGTATTCCATTTTCATTCCAAAACCAAATCATAGGTTTTTCATCAATTCATTCCTTTTCAAATGAAACTAACCATAGGTTCTTATCATTTTAATTTAATCGATTTTACAAAAATCAATTCAAAACATTTCACAATTTCCATCAATTTCAACCCACACCCCAAATTCTAATTCCTTTAAAATTGGGGGTTTTTCCCAAAATCTATACCATAGTAATTTAAATTCAAATTCACATCAAAATTGGTTTTCACAATTCAATTGAAAGAAATTTCAAATAATAATAAAATAAAGGTTTAATCAATTGGACATATTAAATGAAACCACCTACCTTTTTATTAGAATCACAATGCTCGCAATGAGAACTAAAAATAAGAACGAAAACACAAAAGATCTAGGAACTCAAACTAGAAATAATATTCATCAACACAGATTTTAGATCCATTAAGTACAAGATGATATATAAAACTCCAAGGAGGGAAAGATAAAGACATGGAGAGATATGGAGACTAATTGCTCGAAGAGACACACCGCAACCCCAACAACAATCAATTACTGAAAAAATGATACGGAAGGGTCTAAGGGCTCCAAAATCACCTAGGTATGGATCTAGGTTGAGATAAAGAAAAATTGGAGGAAAGGGAATAAGACTTTTAGATGAGACTCCTACTTAAAACTGACACTTAGTAATTTACACAACGTGTAACCCAATTAATACGATGAAAAACCCATCAAATTTTATTAGAATTTTTTTTTAAAATTTACACATCATGTAACTATATTAAATGGTGTGTAAATCCCTAGAATAATTCTTATCCAGTAAGTTTTATGCTGAAAATTCCAACAAATACCTAACTTCACCATTATAGGTATCCTCCCAATTCCTTCTAGACCCTACCCAACCAATGAAAAAGGAAAACCATGAAAAAGTTTAAAGAATACCTATCAGAAATATAATAGAATGTTAAAGTTCATGTACAATCCAAAGAGGTTTTAATGTGTGAAAAAAGAGGCGTGGGGGTGACCTTTTATAAGTGGGGGAGAGGACACACTTGGTATTTTTGAAAAAAATAAGTTCTCCCATGTTTTTCATATCCTAAAAGGGTACAGAATAAGATATTATTGAATCTTAGAGGTGGAATGGTCTAAATATGTCTATAAAATAGTTTTTAGACAATTTTATAGGTTATTTTTACTCTTATCTTTTTAGTTTAACACCTGATAAACCCATTTTTACCTTAACTACAGTAATTAATTTTTACAACATTCAATATTCATTTTGGTCAAAAATTAAGTTGAAATTATTAGAAATTATAAATTATTCTGATACCAAATATAGAATCCATTTTTTTTAAAATTCCATTCATAGAAGTGGAAAAAATTAATTTAAAATTAATCTCGTAGAGGTGATGAGAAAACAGGTTTTTAAAGCGATTTTTTTTAAAATATTACAAAGTTTTTATATCCAATTTCAATGTGAAATTGATTCCAATGAACTAAATTAGATTAATAGATGTATATTTGAACTAATAATTGTTTAAAATAAATTTAAAATATAATTTAACTTTACAAATAAATTTAACAAAAGGCAGTTTTTGATTAAAATTCAATATTTTCACTATTCATCAAAAAATGAAACTTTTCAGAAAAATCCCAAAAAATGACCATAAGATAACTTTGAAATTATGAATTCAAAAATTAAGTTCATTTTATAAAATTCATTTTCTAAAATTATCAAATTTTTTTTCATAAAAAGATGTAAAAAGTAGTTTTTCGAGAAAATAGTATTTGAAAAACATATAAAGACTTTACCAAAAATTATATATTTTATTATCAATACATTTTAATTATATAATTTTTTTTTACATAATATTTAAAAATTCATTATTACTATTCATCTCACTAAGTTTGATGGTTAGGTTAAAACGATCACATTTGAATAACTATATTAGTAATATATTTTGGTTTTGTTAAAACTCATTATTGTGTACAACGCAATATAACCTAGTATTGTGTATAGCACAAGCTTAACTTGGTGTTTTATATAGCACAATACATTAATGAAATTTAATTTATTTTTAAAAAATAATTTGTAAAAACTCACAGTGTTACATTCTACCCCCCTTAAAATGAATTTCAACTTCAAAATTTGTCATTATGATATAAAAAATGAGGATACTTCTACCTCATAATATCTTCAAGTTCCCACATAGCTTCCTAAAATTGGTGGGTTCATCACAAAACTTTGACCAGGTGAGTATTCTTATTTTTAGAACTTTCAATGCATGATCCAAAAGTTCCATATGTTTCTCCTCATAAGAAAGATCCTTATCTAATGGTATGGCCTCTAGGATTAGTACATGTAAAGGGTATGGTATATACTTCCTTAGGAGAGATACATGGAACAAATCATGGACTTGAGAGAGGTTTGGTGGAATATCCAAGTGATAGGACACAATCCCAATATGATCAAGAATCTCAAGAGGATTGATATACCTAGGGATTAATTTCCCTTTCCTCCTAAATATCATAATAATCTTCCATGGACAAATTCTTAGAAACACCTTATCACGAAATTCAACTTCCAAATCACATCAGCGATTATTGGGATAACTTTTCTACCAACTCTAAGCTACCTTGATATACTACTGAATGGATCTAACCTTCTCTACCATTTCTTCCTCTATCTCAGTTCCCAATAGCTTTCTATCCCCAAACTTATTTTAGCATGTTGAAGATCAACATTTCTTTCTATAGAGGGTTTTATAATGATTCATCTTAATGCTTGTGTAATATCCTTTTACCCTTCTATTAGGTATTTTTTAAATCTTGTCATGGTTTTCCTTTTTTGTTATCTAGGTAGGTCTGAGAAGAAATTGGGAGGATAACTATAATGGTAAAGTTAGATATTTGTTGGATTCTCAACATAAAACCTATTGGTTCTATATACTACTGAGGATTTAAATTATGTGTAATGTGGTTTTACAATGTGTAAGTTCTAAAATAATAATAGATCCATTTTTAACAAAATGCGATAGTTTTTTTAGAGATTTTGAGATCTTTCAATTACACGACGTGTAATTGGGTTACACATCATGTAAAGTTCAAAGTACCATTTTTAAACAGGAAGTTTGGATGAAAATTCTATTTTCTCCTCTCTAGAATTACTTTATATTGATCTAAGATCCATCCCTAGGTGATTTTGGATCCCTCAAACCATTTTGAGTCATTTCATTAAATAATTTAACGTTGTTGTGATTGCAGTGTGACCTTCCGAGTAAGCATTCTCCCTCTCTCTTCATCTCTTTCTATTTCCCTCCTTGGAGTTTGATAGATCATCTTGGGATTGATGGGTCTAATCCCCGTGTTTATTTAATCTTATTTATAGGTTTAGTTCCTAGATCTTTTGCACCTTCATTCTTGTTGTTGGGTTCCATTATGGGCTTTGTGTTTCTGTGAGAAAGGTAGGTGGTTCCGTAATGATGGCCAAATTTGATTAACCATAAATTTCTTGATTTAAATTCCATTGTTTGATTTAAATTCAATTACTTGAAACTAATTTCAATTGGTTTATTAAAAACCCAATTCCATTTAATTGAGTGATTTCAATGTGAAATTGTATTTTTGGCATGGAATTGGGGAAAACCCCCAATTCCATTGAATTGAGATGTGTTGCAAAATTGGATAGAAAATTTTCAAATTAATCTTTGGAATTTATATTTTGAAATTTATTTGATGAAATTTATTTCAAATTTTTATTTTATAAAAATGGATTAAAATGGTTTTGATAGAAACCCAGTGGTTTTATCTTAGAAAAAGGAATGTTTTGATTAAAAACCCAATTTTGTTTTTAAATGGAAAATCAGAACTTTTGAAAAGGGATAATGGGATGAATTTTATTTTTAATAGTTTTAAAATAAATTTCCCATCATTGATTGTATTAGATCACATGAAAGCCTAGGTGGTTAGTGAGTTATTGGTATATCAATCTTTTGATGTTTTACAACTAAAATAAAACATAGTGCAATGGGTCACATACCTCATGGGATGGTGATGAGTCACCTTTGTCCAGTGTTATAGGGATGTGTGTATACACATATTTCCATGACCACCTTAGAGTTTGTGAGGATCCCATAACCTGGAACTATCATACCTTTTGGTAGATGACCATGTTGCTCGCTTGTTTATATTTTAGATATAAATGTGTGACAATGTTTATAAACTATTTTAAATTCCTAATGAATTTATATAAATTGTTTATATAAATTGTTTATATAAATT
This sequence comes from Viscum album, assembly GCA_963277665.1. NCBI lineage: Eukaryota > Viridiplantae > Streptophyta > Magnoliopsida > Santalales > Viscaceae > Viscum > Viscum album. Next base: position 648,963,665 of record OY728137.1, on the reverse strand, counting down.
GTTTTTGAATCCATTTGTTTAAAGTATTTACATAATTTGAAATATAAATCATGAATTGTTTTAATTATTATTTGAAATTCTATAACTGTTTATTTGAACTTGAAATATTTATTTGGTTAATTAAATTTTGGAATCTTATTATAGAATCATTGGTGAGACCCTACTGGGATTTTATCTCACACCCTTACTGTGCCTTTGGTTGTTTTTAGATATCTAATTCTAGGTTCTAGCAAGGGTAAGGCACCACTTGGAGGTGGTAATAGCTATTGATCCTTAGGATTAGAGAGTTAATTCCATTGGGACTTGGGTTTTTTCACTATTTTATGGTACTTTTCTATTGTACTTTAGGTCCATTTACCTTTTTGACTTATGGTACACTAATCCTTGTGGAGTTTTTCTTGAATGCATATAGACTTGTTTATCTACTTCAACAATGTTTGATGAAAAATCATTCCCAATTTCATGTTGTATGATGCTAGGTGCTAATCGCTAACCCATGGGGATAAGGAACACCCTTTAGGCCATGTCAGGACCAACTTGGTTATCGGGTTACTAGGGTATCCGGTTAGTTTGTGAAAAAGTGGTATTAAAGGGAGGTTTTGAATCTTGACTTGATGTCAGTATGAAATTGTGTGATCTTATCAGGAATTAAGAGGTAGTTGTGATTGAGTGTCTCAACACCTCTCACCATAATCATCCTTAAGTCACCAGGGGTGGTTTTGGGAAATATGTCTTGAGGATTATTTATAGCATTTTCCTTGTTTTTGATTTGGATATATTGAAATACAAATATTATGTTATTATCTATTGAGATTAATTACACTTTGTTTCTCTATTTGAGTGTTAAACCTGATGTATTCCTTGTTATATACTGATGTTTTGTAGCATAATTCCTTTGAGAATATGTGAAAATCAGATCCAGGAATAATATGATGCTGAACCACAGTGAGAAAATCGTCCTATGGACCTAAGTCTGGTGAAGGTGATTGTGCGTATTGTCCAAGCTCTGAGACATGCACCTACACCAGTTCCCGTTTAGGCTCCAGCTATGGAATCTTAAAGGGATGTTATCTAGAATCATTCTCAGGAGTTCCTTCACCAGAAGCCATTAGCATTTAAAAGATCCAAATATCCTCAAGAGGACAAGGAATGGTTGAGTAGGATGGAGTGTTTGTTTTAATTATTGGAGATACCTGAGTAGATCAAGGTGAAGTGTGCCACCTTCATGCTAGAGGGACCAAACAGGAGATGGTGGGACATGATGGAAATAATGATGAAACATGAGGGCTTAGAGTTGGAAGAATTCAAGGAAATTTTCACCGACCATATCTATCTATAGTATATGCTATTAGCCAAGGTTTTAGAGTTATTAAAACTTGAGAAGGCTGAAAGAACTGCGATAGAGTATGAAAAATGTTCTAGTGAGTCAGTGTAATTTTCACCTGATGTAGTATCAGATAAGAAGATAAAGACTTGATGGTTCGAGTTGGGACTTCTAGCTGATATTCATTATCAGGTATTATTACTAAAGGTGTATTCTTGTGATGATGTGATGGATATTGCGTTGATGGTCTAAATGGACATGGCTGGAATGTCAGGGTTGTTGGGAGTTCCTTTTTCTCCTAGTGGCAGTGTGAATTTCTTTAAAGGAGATATGGAGCGTGATGATTCTCATTTTGGATCTCAATGACAGAGTTTTTCTAGACCTCTTATAGTTCTCGGAATAGGCCCTTTGATTTGTTATCAGTGTGTCAAGACTTTCCATTCGAAGAGGGTTTTCACTGAGGTAACCAAGATCTGTAGAACCTTTGGATGCTCGGGTCACTTGAAAAAGTTATTCCATATATTTTTCACTCCACATAGTAGCATGGGATCATCAGATTCTATTAAAAATATAGTGTAATCATATACTTCATGAGAAAAGGGGTCCTAGCCCTAGAAAACTAGAATTAAGTATATTCACATAGTGGAAGAGTCTCCAGAGGAAGCAGATACGGGTCAAGTAACTATGAGAGGTACCATCACTATAATTCATCATTAGTGACTGATTTATTTGATACTAGTGTATCTCATTCATTTATTTCAACCCATATTGTTAATATGATAAATCTTAATATAGATATTTTATCTTATGTGATGGATATTGCTACTCCCCTTGGAATAAAGAGGGATTATGGCCTCTATATCCCCTCTTGTGATTTCTCCTTATTAGATGTCGATATTTCTTAGAGTCTTCTGGTTCTCAACATAAAATTAATTGAAATCATATTTGGGATGAATTGGATCATTTACAATGAATCCTGGATTTATTTATATCTTTGACGGGTCTCCTTTATTACACCTGATGGTGTATGTCATATCTTTTAAAAATAATGTGACCCAAGGTCGAGTAGATCCGAACGTTGTTATTCAGAGTTTGTAAAATTGATATCTATGTTCACCTTTGATCTGAAGTGAGAATATTTTAGCGGTTAACTCCCTCCAGTTATCGTTGAGTTTCCTGATGTGTTTCCTTATGACTTTTCTGGCCTATCGCTGGTAAGGGAGGTAGAGTCTTCTATTGATTTAGTACCTAGTACTCAACCAGTGTCCATTCCTTCTTACCACATGGAACCAGCTGAAATGAGAGTGTATAAGATTTAGTTGGATGATCTTCTAGGGAACAACTTTATATTCCCAAGTGTGTCACCTTGGGTGGCGCCGGTTCTCTTTGCTAATAAATATGATGGTTCACTTTACCTTTGTTTTGATTAATAAAAAATCAATAGATTCATGGTAAAGAACAAGTATTTAATTACACAGATTTATGATATATTTAATCAAATGAAAGGGTAAAAGTGGTTCTCTAAGATTTACCTTTGATATGGTTACAATTAGTTAAGGATAAAAGAATATGACATTCATAAAACTTCCTTTCAGAGTAGGTATGACTATTATGAGTGCCTTTTCATTCCTTTTGGTCTAAAAAATTTTCTTGTATTCTTTATGGATTTAATGAACAAGATTTTATATTAGTATCTTGATACCTTTGTGGTAGTCTTTGTGGATTACATCCTCATTTACTCTAAGTATAAGGAGGATCATATACATCATATGAGATCAGTTCTAAAATTGTTGAGAAATCACTATATTTTTTTTCTAAGATTTCAAAATGTGATTTATGGGTTTTGGAAGTGAAATTGTTGGGAAACGTGGTGTTGGAACATGGTATTGCAGTTGATCATGAAAATTTAAAGGCTATTATGACATGGGAACAACAATGAAATGTTTTTGTGATTCAGAGATTCTTTGGTCTAGTTGGGTATTATCACTGGTTCATTAAGGACTTATCAAAGTTGGCTTCTCTAATGATTTCTCTAACTCTAATGGGAGTAAATTTTTCTTGTGATGAAAAAATTTCAGAATTATTTCATTGAGATGAAATTTATTTTGACTATTGCATCAATGTTGACTCTTCCAGAGGTCGGGTAGGGCTATGTAGTCTTATGTGATGCATTAGGTTCTGGTTTGGGTTGCGTTCTTATGCAATGTGATCATGTCATTTATTATAGATCTCAAAAACTTAGGACACATGAGAAGAATTACTAAACCCATTATCTTGAACTTGAAACTGTGATGAACGTTCTTAAGAGTTGGAGGAATTACCTTTTTGGAGAAAGTTTTGTCATGTTTTCAAACCACAAGAGCTTGATTTATATCTTCTCTCAAAATGATTTGAATCTCCACTAGAGACATTGGGTGGAATACCTGAAATATTTTTATTTCAACATCTCCTATACCTCAAGGAAATGGAATTTCATCACAGATGCTTTGAGTAGGAAACTTCTAGCCCAAGAAGTGAAAGAATCATCAAAAGAGTGGAACTTGATGACTCTTTTTTCATAGTTTCATATTGGAATTCAGGAAATAGGGTCCAAGGTTGTTTTGGATAGTGTTCAGTTCACTTACACTCTTCTCAAGATGATTCCATAGAAACACCATCTTGATGATGAGTTTTGTATCTTTAGAGACTATATTTATGGTGGGGAGACTATGCTTGAATACTCTCCATCGAGGGCATTCTATGCTATTGGAATTTATTTGCTGCAGCATTAGAGGTAAGGGAAACTGTGATGGGGGATTTCTATAAATTTCAGTGGGCAGTGCACCTAGGAACCACAAAAATGTTCTATGACATGTGGAAAAGATTCTGGTGTCCAAGTATGATATGGGGAATTACTGAATTTCTCTCTCATTGTTACATGTACAAAAAAGTCAAGGATGAGAACCATAAACCTTCAAGTTTTCTTCAGCCACTTCTAATTCCAACTTGGAATTGGGATGATATATCTATAGAATTTATGGTTGGATTTCTATATACCCAAGGAAAGAAGAATGTGATATGGGTTGTGATCAATCAACTGAAAAAATCGCCTCACTTTATACCCATTCGTGATACAACCAAAGTTGAGGAGTTGGGAAATATCTATATAAAATAGATTGTTTGTTTTCATAGAGTTCTATATGCCATAGTTTATGATATATATCCTTAGTTCACTACTCATTTTTGGAGAGGCCTTAAAGATGTACTAAGATCTCAGGCCCGTTTGAGTATGTATCACCATCAGTAGTAGGATATCCAAACAAAAATAGTAATACAGAATCTTGAGAATATGATCCACACTTGTGTTCTCAACTTTGGTAGAGCTTGGGATGGCCATCTAGGACTGTATGAGTTTTCTTATAATAATAGTTACTAGTTTGTGACCAGAATGACTCTTTTTTAAGCCTTATATGGTCGGCCTTATAGATCTCCATTGTGTTGGTTGAAGATCGATGAAAATTCCTTGGTTGGACCAATCTTGGTTTAAGAGATGATAGTAAATATTTATTTGATTTATCATAGAATATTGAAATCATATAGCCAATATAAGTCTTATGTTAATCATAGTTATAAACCATTGGAATTATCAATTATTGACTAGGAATTCTTGAAAGTTTCACCTCAGTTGGTTCATTTATGACTTGGGAGGAAAGAGAAGCTTGATCCTCATTTTGTGGAACCTTTTGAGGTTATTGAGTAGGTAGGAAAATTTTCTTTCCATTTAGCACTTCCACTATATTTGAAATTAATACATGACATGTTCCAGGTATCTTAGCTACAAAATAATATATCTGATCTATCTCATGTTCTGAAATGGAGTGATCTTGACATTGAACCTAATTTATCCATGAATTAACAACTAGTCAGGATAGCTGATTCTAAAACAAAGGTACTTAATGGGAGGAAAATACCTTTGGTTCGAGTTATATGGAAGCATGGTTCATATTCTCAGGATACATGGGAGTGCGAGGCACTAATGATAGAGCAGTTGTCTCACCTTTTCGATATAGAATATTTTTGACAGGATTTATGAGAATAGAAAGTTTTTATGGTGGGGAGGTTTTAACATCCTGTTACATTTCTATGAGGTATGTTTTAAACCTTATCATGGTTTTCCTTTTTTGTTATCTTGGTAGGGATGATAAGGAATTGGGAGGATACCTATAATGGTGAAGTCATAGATTTGTTGGATTCTCAGCATAAAACCTATTGGTTTTGTAGCCCACTAGGAATTTACATTCCATTTAATGTAGTTACATGATGTGTAAGTTCTAAAATAATAATAAATACATTTTTAACAAAAGGTGATGGGTTTTTTAGTGATTTTGGGATCTATCAATTACACGATGTGTAATTGGATTACACATTGCATAAAGTCCCGAGTGTTGTTTTTAAACAGGTAGTTTGGTAGAAGATTCTATTTCCTCCTCTTCATACTTCCTTTATCTCAACCCAAGAGACGTACCTAGGTGATTTTGGAGCCCTCAAACCCTTTAGGTCTATTTCATTCAACAATTGAACATTGTTGCGATTGCAATGTGAATTTCTAGGTAAGCGTTCTACTAGTCTCTTCATCTCTTTCTCTTTTACTCACTGGAGTTTGATAGATTATCTTGGGATTGATGGATCTATACCCCATGTTGATTGAATCTTGTTTCTATTTTTATTTCCTAGATATTTTATGCCTTCATTCTTATTGGCAGGTTTTGTTGTGGGATTTGTGTTTCTATGAGAAAGGTAGGTGGTTCTGTTGTGATGGCCATATTTAATTAACTCTAAATTGATTGATTTTAATTCTATTGTTTTATTTAAATTCAATTAATTGAAACTAATTTCAATTGGTTTATTAAAAACCCAATTCCATTGAATTAGGGGATTTTAATGTGAAATTGGATTTTTGGCATGAAATTGTGAAAAACCCCCCAATTCCATTGAATTGGGGTGTGTTGTGAAATTGGTTGGAAATTATTCAAATTAAATTATGGAATTTAATTGTGAAATTTAAAATGTGAAATTGTTTTGATGAAATTGATTTCAAATTGGTATTTTAGAAAAATGGATTAAAATGGTTTTGATATAAACCTAGTGGTTTTATCTTAAAAAAGGCATGTTTTGATTGAAAACCCATTTTTGTTTTTAAATGGAAAATTGGCACTTTTGAAAAGGGGGAATGGGATGAATTATATTTTAATATTTTTAAAATAAATTTCCCATCATTGATTTTATTAGAGAACATGAAGGCCTAGGTAGTTGGTGAGTTATTGGGATAACACTCTTTTGATGTTTTAAAACTAAAAACAAAACATAGTGCAGCAGGACCCATCCCTAATGAGATGGTGATGAGTCACCTTTGGCCAGTGTTAGAGGGATGTGTGTATACACATATTTCCATTATCACCTTTGAGTGAGTGAGGATACCATAGGTTGGAACTATCATACCTTTTGGCAGGTGACCATGTTGCTCACTTTTTTATATTTGAGATATAAATGTGTGAAATTTTTGTAAACTATTTTACATAACTAATGAATTTATATAAACTATTTTCTAAAAACTATTTTGAATCAATTTGTCTAAAGTATTTCCATCATTTAAAATGTAAAGCATAAATTGTTTTAATTATTCTATGAACTTCCATACCTGTTTATTTGATCTTGAAAAATTTATTTGGTTAATTAAATGTTGGAATATTATTATATAATCCTTGGTGATACCCTATTGGGATTTTAGATCAGACCCTGCCTTTTCCTTAGAGTGTTTATATATTATCTTCTTCCAGGTTCGATCAAAGTTAAGGCTCCACTTGAAGGTGGTAGTAGCTATTGATCCTTGGTCTTGGGGAGTTGAGACCATTGGGACTTGGGTTTTTGTACAATTTGCTGGTACTTTTCTATAGTACTTTGGGGTTATTTACCTATTTGACTTCTGGTACTCTAATCCCTATGGAGTTTTTCTTTTATGCATACTAACTTGTTTATCTACTTCTTTAATGTTTGCGGAAAAATCATTCCCACTTTCATGTTGAATGATTCCAAGAGATAGTTTCCAACTTGTGGGGATTGGAAACACCCTTCAGGCCATGTTAGGACCAGCCCACTTATCGGGTTACTAGGGTACCCAAGATGGTTCTTGACATCTTGAGTAAAAGATATTATTGTAATAAAACTCAACTTGAGGAAGTTGTTGATCCCAACCACCTTTGAAATCCAAATAACAAGATCTCAACAGATTCTATAGGGTTTGAATTGTTCTTTCAGAGTAAACATCTATTTGAGGATGATACACAGGCTAAAACTCAATTTTATATCAAGAGATTTCTAAAGACTTCTCCAAAACTTTGAGGTAAACCTAGGATCCTAATCAGACATAATGGAATGTGACACTCCATAAAACCTTACCACTTCTTTAATTTATATCCTAAAAATATGATCTATAGAGAATTATTAATTGATAGTGATAAAGTGTGCCGAATTAATAAGTCAATTGACTATCACCCATATATCATTATTCCCTTTAGAGGTTTTGGGGAGTCTAATGATGAAATACATAGTGATGTTATACCATTTCCATTCTAGTATGGGTAATGGATTAAACATCCCATTATACTTTTGTCTTTCATCCTTAACTTGTTGGAATACAAAGCACTGAGATAAAAATGTTGGATTGGTGTAGCCTGATCTATTTTTGGATAAATCTTGGCCGAATGCTTGTGGCCCATACTATGCACTGGGCTGCAACTCTGACCAACTATAGTAGAGCTGACTGAATGACACTGATAGTTCACTATAGGAGTGTAAACATTGGAATATATACTATAACAGCTCAAACTTTGGATACAAAAGTACTATAGAATTGTGGACTTCTATCCATCGGCCACTATAACAACTTGGACTTGGGTGGCCATGGTACTATAGTGATGCGGAATTCCAGGTACCATTCAATGTAGTAGTGTATGATTTATATATATTTGGAAGCATAATACTTCATATTCATTATTAGCTCCTTTAGGGTTAGGGTTACTTGGGCTTGAAACTCCGAGACACTCCCTGTATTTTTTTCTCCCAATTTAGTAATATTTATACCTCTCCATTGACACATGGATAATTTACCAAACCACATAAATATATATGTCCCAATATCTTTTTCTTATTTTTTTTTTCACTTTTACTCTTATGTGAATCATTTATTGCTTCACTACTCTAGGTGTTTTCCTCAATAACAAACTATGTTATATCTCTCTTCATGTCATCCCACCAAATCACGAGTTGGTTAATTTTTCTCATGAATATTCAATTTTTATGAGACATTGGCAATAACCATGTAATTATGCACAATAACACATATCAATCCCTTCTTCGATACATAACTATAGATTACAAACCCTTCTCCACTATATGGTAATGTAATCATAGGTGTACTAACTAACCTTCTCTCCAGTTTCTTGAAATTGTCCTCATATTCATCTATACAGAGAAACTTGGATCCCTTATGAGTTAACATAGTCATAGGGTTAGAAAATCCTGAGAAATTTTCCACAAACTATTGATAATATCCAGCTAAACTAAGAAAACTAAGAATCTTAATCACTATAGTTGGTCCATGCCAACATTTAATAACCTCCATTTTTAATAGATCTACTAATATTCCCTCTCTTGAGATTATATGACCCAAAAATGAAACCATTTCCATCCAAAATTCACTCTTTGTAAATTTTTCATAAAGTTTATTTTTCCCTAGGATCTTAAGTACAATTATTAAGTGGTCTTCATGCTCTTACTTTCTCTTTTAATAGATAAGAATATCATCTATAATGATTACCAAAAACTGATCAAGGTAATATCTAAAGACTCTATTCATTAAATCCATGAAGATACTAAGGGAATTAGTAAGACCTAAATGCATCACTATATATTCATAGTGTCCATACATTGTAAGGAATTCTATCTTGGGCATATCCTCCTTCTTGACCCTCAATTGCTGATATATAGATTGAAGGCCAATCTTGGAAAATTATTGAGCTCCACGCAGTTGGTCAGATAAGTCATCAATATAGGGAAGATGATACTAGTTCTTAATTTTGATCTCATTTATCTCCCAATAATCAATACAGAGTCACATTAATCCGTATTTCTTTTTAATAAACATAATAGGTGCACTCCAAGGTGATGAACTTGGGTAAATGAATCCCTTATCAAGGTTTTCTTGGATTTTATTCTTCAATTCCTACAACTCAATAAAATATACTCTATAGGGAGTTTTTGAAATTGGTGGGGGCACTATATATGAGCTCTATTGAAAACCCAACTTCACATTTTGGAGTAAGGCTAGGAAACTCTTCTAGAAAGGTATAAAAAAATTCCATAACAATAGGAATATCATTTATGTCCCATTTATCCACAACCATATGAGATAAACACCCCTTATAAATTGGAATTAATACCCATACAATGAATGTGATCTACTTCATAATTTAATAATTATCATCACATTGATAAAAGATCATTGGTTAGTTTGGAAGATCAAACATGACCTCCCTTCCTTAATAATTGATCTATGTTTTATATAGATAAAGATAATCCATAACTAATATGACATCAAATTCAACTAGAGGTATAATGATGAGATTTTTGGGAAGCACATTACCACCAACATAAACTTGAGAGAAATAATTTACTTGATATGTGATCATCATACTATTAAGGGGTTTCCCTTTTAATTAAAAATATAATAGTTTGGGTGAAATCTTGATACCATTATAATTTTTTTAGATATGAAAGAATGGGTAGATCCAGATTCAAATAAGACATTAGTATTTCTAGAGTGGATGGTAAGTGTACCTTTCACCACATCATTATCACACCCCTCATCAGAAATAGTGATAACATGTGATTTCCCTTTGTCCCTAGACTTGAGAGGTTGCTGAAATAAATCATCATCATTAACCCATGGGTTTGGTCATTGGTTATCATAATTCCCATTATCCTTACACTTGAAGCACTAAAGTGTGGGAGGTGAATTCTATGTAGCTTTATCTCTATTCACATAATTAAATAACCTCTTCCCATCACTTTGGAAATCAATTACCCAATGAACTTACCATCCACACTTAAAAAATTTACTAGTCTCCTTAATAAAATTTACTCCATGATTCTTCCAACATTTTTATAATAAATGAAATCTCATATTCTTCTCTCTATGGTCTTTATAATTTCCTTTTAACTCTATCTTTCTTTTCTTGTCAAAACCATAAGATTGATACATAAATCCAACCTCTATTTCCACCTTGATAGCACATCAAAAAATATATTCATAGCCACTGAAGTTTCTTATAGACAATGCCCTTAAGAGACTTGGGTTTAAGCCACTAAAGATTAAATCAACCATACTTTTATCTTGTATGATAATACTAGAAGCATACCTCTCAAGTTTTGTAAAATTTTCCTCATAGGTACTGAAAAATTCATTAACCTTTTACTTTAACTCAAGGAAATCTTTCTCCATATTCCTACAAAGAATATGAGGAAAATACTTATTGAAAAATAAGTTTATGAACTCTTCCTAATCTGTGGAGTTAATTTCATCTTATTACCTCACATTATTTATAAGATTCCACCATTGATCCACTTCAACTTCCAAATGGTACATAGTCAAAATGAAATTTTCATGTTCTAAACACTAGAGAATAAAAAAATATATTTTCAATGGTACTAATCCATTGTTCAAAATCTAGTGAATTAGAAGACCCACTAAAATAAGGTGTATGTCTCCTCATGAAGTACTAAATAGAATTTTGTTCCCTCCTTTTTTCATTTGGAAGTCCAAAATGATTCATAGATTAAGAGAGTTTTGTGAGAATAACAACACGATTTTTCATTACAACTCCCATAACCTTTGGATGATTAGGAGAAAAATCATTTCATTTTCTATCACACTCAACATTAAAGTGTTTATTTCAGTTTCTATACATTGAAAAAAATCAAAAAACATAGTATAATAAACAATAGTCATATTAGGGAACTACACAATCTTTAAAAATCACTTACATGATGTCTAAATCATGATACCTTCTTATTTACTATATGAAAACATAGGTTTATCCTAGTTCATTCATAGTCATCTTCTATTTAAATCCTCCATGAATTTTCATAAAGAGTTTTTTAATTTCAAAAGCATATCCCTCAGGAGTGTTAAACTGGGTGTGCAGCAAGGCCCATTGTCATGCACTAGTTCCTGATCGAGTGTAGCTCAATAAGATGTTTTTGGGGTTATTACCCCTAGGTACATCAATGTCATATCCACATCCACTTTAAGTATCCAAACATATATGTATTTCTATGATACCTCTCTCTATATCTTTTGAAAAAATTCCATGTCATTTTCCTGTACTTTAACTCATCATTAGACTTATCCTTAGACATTTACTTAGGGATCTCACTATTTTTTTCATCCTTTTTTCCAAAGGTTAACTAAACCTAGAATTTATACCAACTATAATGACCCAAACTTTTCATAAATATATATTAAATCATTTTTGATAAATATTTATTAAATTACATAAATATGATCCTGATAACCATAATAGTTTAGTAACTTTGGAAATTTGGAAACATAAAACCTAGTTCATAAGTGAGTTACATCATCTCTCACTATATTTTTCATAACTAGAACCCTTCTTAGTCATATCACACATAATAAATATCTTCATAACATGGGGAAATGAAACATAATAAAGAGTGATATCAGATTCTTAATAAGTGTAAATAAGGGTGATACGTAAGTATAACATGAACATAAGGGTATTAGAACATGATCATAACATTTTAAAACCATGCCCTGCAAATCAAAGATCATAATCATGAGTTATAGCATAAATATAGGTAGTTCATAAGACATGATTCAAAAGTTAATCAAAGAACATGATCTATGGGAGCATAAAACAAAAAATTTGTTCCATACATATAAGCATAGAAAATCATTTCCATATTAGTCAAGCCTCACTGCTAAGACAATCATAGTAGAAAAATTCCTTTACTAAAATGAGTTTACTCTCCATTCAGGCCCTATATTACTAAAGTTATTTCACTTCCCATTTCATCCCTATATTACTGAACTAGGTTCACTTCCCATTCTAGTCATGTCTATCTCATGATATATAAATCTTTACCCAATGCATTGGAGGGAGATATAGGTCACACCCGTCACATAATTAAAACCATATTTATGTGTGTTGTAAGATCGTAAACATACATCATATCATAACCCATGAAATGAAATGGTTATCATAAGCATTTCATAATATCATAACCTTTGGAAAAGATACAGGTTTCAAAATCATTTCAGCATTGCATAACATGTGAAAAGAAGTGAGATTCATAATTATTTCATCATGGTATAACCTATGGAAGAGAAACAATATTCATAGACATCATTACATAAAATATAAACCATCTAAAGAAAGAACACGAATGGTATCCTTGGATCATTTCCCCAGTAAGGCATAGGTATTACCAATGAATGTCATCTTAGATGGAAAATAATTTTGAAATATCATTTAAATAATTTCTTGAGGAAAATATAATTTCTTCATTAAAAAATTATTTTTAAAATGAAAAACATTTTGAAGGAAATTTTATTTGAAAATAACCTTGAAAACTTATAAATGAATCTTCAAAGCAATGATTAGTCATGATATTGGAAAATTTTGTTCATATCGTACATGTAAAATTGAAGATTCCTTTTACATTTTTGGTAAAATCCAAATGAACATTGTTTGGAAAATGACATGAAGATTACTTTAAAAACATTTTTTAAAAAGTAAAAAATGGGTAAAAATTTCTTTTACAAATCATAAGAGTAATATTTTTTTTAATTTTTTTTATAAGACACGAGTTTCAAAGAAAACAGAATTCTAACTGATGAGAGAAATAAAGTTGGATTTTATTGAAGACATTTTATTAACTATTTAAGTACCAAAGAGTAGGAAAATGGTACCATTACTTGAATATAACATGAATAAACAAAGAATAATAAAATTCATAATAATTATTGATAGGTATATCCTGATATTTTAACATTGGTTACTTCATCATAAACAATCTCGATAAATGATGAGATTATAACATAAAATATTTACCACTTTGGTAAAATTGAATCATAATAACCATTTGGGTATAAAATAAAATGAAAATTAAAATATAATGAGGATGAATAAATTCATGATATTAAATTTCAAAGGGTTTTTATATACAACACCTGAAACAATATAGGTGCATAACATAACATACGTCACAAAGAAGAAAAATTGAGACAAAAATCCCTTATTATTTTGGTAAATTTTGAACCTTAAACCCCATGAAAGAGAGATACTCAAATGGATATGTAAATAAAAATAATTTTGTTTATAATAATTATAAAATACATTCATGGTCATTATATACACCACATAGAAGATAGAGGTGGTGAATATAACATGTGTCTCACAAAAGTAAAAAGTGAGATGAAAATACCTTACTACTTGAGTAACTTTTGAATCATAATCCCAATGAAATAATAACATAGATGGAAAAATTAATTATCATAAATTAGTTATATTTATTATATATATTATCATAGGAAAGTATATAAATCTTACAAAATAAATGAGTGGTGAATATGGCATAAGTCTCTCAAAAATAAAAGTGAGACTAGAAATCCCCTTACCTTAAGTGTTGAATTCCATCGTACTCGTTAAAACCTACTGTATAATAAATAAATTTTATTATTTAAATATTACAGAATCATATTAATATATATCATACCATATATGATTTTATTATGACCTTTTATTAACCATTTATTAATGATTCCTTTTTAATGTTACGTTTCAGGAAATAATCACTTTGTTTTTTGTAAAAGATTTGATTTGTTATATTTTTGTTTCTATTAATTTAATCATATAAATAATGATAAAACTTATATAAATATTATATATATTAATTTTATATGTTTTTATAATAATCTATAAAATATATAAATAGAAAATTAATTACACCGTTCAAGGAGACAGTAGGTCGTGCGTACGCATGAATGCTGTTTCCATTTTCTTTTCAGATTGAAATAAAAAAATATGTTATATTATCTTTAAAGAATAATTTTTATTTCATATATATCACATATTTTTATTAAAAATATCCTTAATACATTCCATGTAAAGCGTTAATGAATCACATCGCTTCGTGAGGCGGTAGTCCGTCGTACACATGAATGATGTTATCTTATTCCAAAAAAATAAAAATCATGAAGGTATATGTGATATAATAATTATAGAATCATAATAAAATAATAAAAATCATATATATCATATATAAACAATAAATACATCATTATTACTATCCTTGATAGGTTGTAATAGAAAATCGAACAACATCAGTTCACGAGGTGCTAGTATGTCGTAAACCTGAATGATGATTTTGTAACCCATTTGATGGAAGTAGAGATGATTGTAGGTAATGAAATTATCATAATAAAATCTTAGTATATGTAAGATACTAATTTTATTATATAATCATGATATAAAAATAATTAATGGGATTTGAGGAAGAAATAAAAAAAACATTCAATGATGAATTCCACCTATTCTTTGGTTATCCTCCTTATATTTTCACTAAAATAATTACTAGGATTGATTTATTCCAAAAATAAGGGTTCTAAGATGAGGTTAAGGAAGTTGGGAAGTGAGTTTTGTAGGTATTTCCCAAAAAAAGAGGTTTTAATGTGTGAGTTCAAGTTTAATGATGATGGAGTTGTGATATTCATGAAACAAATTTGTGTTCCATCATATCCAAAGATAAAGAAGGATCTCATGAATGATTCTAATAGATATATATTCTACATACATGAAAGAAAAAAGAAAATTTATAGAGATATTTGAGAAAAACTTTGGTGGGAAAATGTGAAGAAGGGTATTAAGTAATATACATCAATGTGCCTGATGTGTTAATAGGTGAAGGATGAGAGGAAAAGTCAAAAGGGATGATACAACCATTGTACATACTTACATGGAAATGGGAAAACATCGCTATGGATTTTTTCATGGGTATTCCAAAGACATAAAAATGGAATAATGCTATATGGGTTGTGGTGTACCATATTATAAAGACTTCTCACTTCATTGGAACTCTAGAGGGATTCTCAGTCAATCACTTTTCAAATATATACATTAGAGAAGTGGTGAGGAAACATTGAACACAACTATTTATAGTATTTGATCAAGATGTGAGGATCACCTCAAAGTTATAGAATAGTCTTCAGCATGCTCTAAACATAGATTTGAACCTTAGTATGACCTATCATCCCCATATTAATGGAAAATATGAATGGACTATATAGAAACTTGAGGATATGTTGAGAGATTTCTATATGTACTTTAAGGGAGGCTAGGACAAACATATTCATCTGGTCGAGTCCTCTTAAAACAACAGTTTACACTAAAGAATCCAAATAGTCCCATAATAAGCCCTCTATGGGAAGAGATTTAGAACACATGTTTTCTATGATGGGGTAGGTAAATGAAAGTTTTCAGGACCTGTGATGGTTAAATAAATGGTAGAAAAGGTCAAGGCCATTCAATGGAAAATAAAAGCATTGTAGAGTCAAAAGAAGAGTTATACTGATAACTGTCAATGAGACCTATGAAGGTTCCAAGCACAGTGGAAGCACAAGGATGGGAGATAAATCATAAATATTTTTTTTCAATCTGATGGAAAATTTTCAATATTATCAATGATGTGAATTCCATGACCAATAAAATTTTTCCAATCAGATATTGGAAAATAGAGACCCAAAACCCTAAAAGGATATTTTCATTTTAAATTTATAATTAATTTATTTATATTTGAATAAAATAACTATCTAATATTAGGATTATTTATTTAATTATATTTTTATCTTCTAAAATACCCTTTTTGGATTACCTTTGTTGTTCTATAAAGATCCAAGTGTAGGATCCATATATCAGTGATTCACATGTGTTCCTTTGATACCGAGCAACATCAATGGAGTTATGGGTGTTAGATCAAAAAATCTATCATCTTTTTTAATTTTTATTAATTTACAAGCCTTCATTATTGAAGGATTCTCTCTAGATATTCTCATTCTTAAGAGGAAGATAGGAGGAGTCGAGAGAGAAATCAGTTGTGGGTAATAATTCTCAATTCTCAATTAACTCTACACAATATACATAACCATTTATTTATAAAGCTAGAGTTTAAATTAAAATATTATTTAATTATATATATTCCATTAAATAATATAATAATTTTTAACAAACCCCATGCTAATTAATAATAATAATAATATTATTTTATGGTGTGCAATAACTTGTTCAAAGATAAATTTTATTTTACCAAGTTGTAAATTAATATTTATCACCAAACACGATCTTGGTTAGCTCAAAATCCTCAACATTTATTAAATACCTGAATAATTATTTTATTCACAAATTAATATTTCATTCACAATCCCACAAATAAATATTTATTAAATATTAAATAAATAAAATAATTTTTTTTCTCACAATCCAAATAATAAATATTTATAATATATTTATGTAACTAAATAAATTATTTATTAATGAATAAATAGTTATTTTAAAATAAACACATTGTTACACCATGGATGTGTAATTTAATGCGATGGTTCCATTCCAATCAAGGGGTTGAGATATTAACTTCTATAAATATGTAAAGGACAAATCCTTCCTTGAATTATTCATTTATAACATGTCACTCATGAAACAAAAAATGTATCTAACTTATCCATAAACTATATCACCCTGATTTATGAAATATAAATAATTATGTGAGTCATAACATGCGTTAATAATAATTTTAAATTCTAAGGACCATTACACATGCCCACAGATAGGAATATACAATGACACCAAAACATCCAAAATTCCTACTGTTGGGCCAGGTCTCAAAATCTCTAATCTTAGAGATTACCAAGTATAAACTTCATGAGAAGTCTCATCCATTTAAAATTACTCACACCTGATAGTAATGTTCTATGTGTCCCATCATATAACATTATCCCACCATAGAACTACATTTAAGAATATTATCATATAATTTCAAGGTTCTCATCATAGTGGAGAACTCTTATGACCTTATCAATACAACTGATATTCTAGGATATTATCACATCAATTTTATGCAAAAAAAACAACAACCAAGATGTAGTAAGATATTTATATTAATATTCACTTCTTTTAATATATAATTAATCTAAATTAAAAAGTAGTTGGTTCTAAGGAAACAACTCCAACTACCTAAAGTTTGAGGTTGGTGATAAAGTGTTCCTTAATATATCTATATAGAAGAAATTCATGAGATTTGAGAAGAAGAAGAAGCTAATTTTGAGATATATTGTCCCATTTGAGATTCTTAATCACATAAAAATTTTGGCATATTTATTAGTGCTCCCACCAAACCTGTACAAAGTACATAATGTGTTCCATATATCCCTCTTGAGGAAGTACATACCAGATCACTCACATTTACTAAATCCATAGGTGGTATAATTGGAGAATTACCTTTTTATGATGAACACTCAGTGAATATCTTGGACTATATGGAAAAACTTCTATGAAACAAAACAACTCACCTTGTCAAATTACTTTTGAGAAACCATACGTTTGAATAAGAAACATGAGATAATAAATAGACAATGAAACAAAAGTACCATCAACTTTTTTCAACTTAATGTTTGGAATGAAGTTTCAAGTGTAATATTTCTTAATGGGGGAATAA
Source organism: Viscum album (assembly GCA_963277665.1). Lineage (NCBI taxonomy): Eukaryota > Viridiplantae > Streptophyta > Magnoliopsida > Santalales > Viscaceae > Viscum > Viscum album. The sequence goes on along the minus strand of OY728137.1, from coordinate 648,945,517 downwards.
TGTAACATCCTAGGATTTTACTATGAAATAATTCCTTTAAAAAAACATTGTGTTTGATGAATTATTTCAAGTACTTCACCAAACTAAAATGAGACACAATATATTAGATTATTATCATCATAAAAATTATAATAACTTGAGTCAATAAAATATAGTAATCTATTAAAAATTTATACAAATTATGATTAGGAACATTCAAAGTTTAAACATGTCATTTTTCAATTAAAGTAATTTTTATTTATATATCGAATCTTATTTTAAAAAATAGATTTATAAATTTTAGAGTTTATATTTTGAAAAAAACATCATTTTTTAATTTGAAATGTCAAAACTATATTTAGAAAAAAATCTATTTTTCTGAAATAATTGATTTTTAGGTGAATGGAAAAATACTGATTTTACTAATACTGTAATTTTAATGACATTATTATACGAGAATGGCATGAAGATTTTTGAAACCATTTTTACTATACAAGCCAAAGAGCCTATACCCGAGTGGTAAAGGCTCCTTCTTGGCTTCCAAATGGCCCATGATCAAATTCTGGTAGGCCCCTTTGGGGATTTATGATGTGAAAATGATGCATGGATGATGCAGGCAGGTAGTGACATATTCATGATGCAGTCAGGGTAGAGTCCTTGGGCATGATGATGCAGTAGGGACTTCAGTCCAACAAATAATTTCAAGCCACTAGAACTCTTAACTATGGAATAAGATCACCCCACATGGGAATATGACCCAAAAGAGGAATGAGAGTAGTAGAAGTAACCGGTAGAGCTCACTAGATTAGAAGAATGAGAGGGTATGGAAACTACTATTCATGTAGATATGCATGGGGCAATGCTAGATGATTATCCATGCAAAGTGGGGAGCTAGATTCCATCAACTAAGTAGATTCTAGGGAGGGGTAGTTCCAAGTGTAGGTAGGTATTTGGGCCTTTGGGTCATGTTGAGACCTTGTGCCTTTGGGCCTACGGGTCATGTAAGTGTTCCCTCTCAATCCAGTTAAAAAGTGGATTATCCAAAAATAAATAAAAATATAAAGACTTCAGGACATTTCATGAATTTTTACTATTAAAATATGTTTTATAAAGTTAAATTAAGTATTTTAAAATACTATGTTGATATATAAAACCCATTCTTAACATTTTAGAAAATTTAAGTAATTTTGTAATGAAAACTATTTTTCATCTATTTATTTTAATAAAATTTTCACATAATGGAATTAGGATTTTGTCTCTCATTATTACACATGCCAATAGGTCTAGGTATAACACCATAAAACTTCTATTTTTCTTCAAACACTTCCAGTTCAAACTTGTAATTGGGATGAGAGATCTATGGACTTTGTGGTTGGGTTGCTGCATACCCAAAGAAAGAAGAATGCAATATGGGTTGTGATAGATTGAATGAAAAACTCATCTCACTTTATAGCCATTTTTAATACAACCAAGGTTGAGGAGTTAGGAAATATCTATGTAAAAGAGATTATTTGTTTTCATGGAGTTTCATATGCCATATTTTTTGACAGAGATCCTCGGTTAACTTCTCATTTTTGGAGAGGCCTTTAAGAGGAACTGATATCTCAGGTCTGTTTGAGTATGGATTACCATCCATAGTCGGATGTCTAGACATAAATAGCTATACATGTTCTTGAGGATATTATCCTCTCTTATGTTCTAAACTTTGGTGGTTATTGGGATGACCATTTGGGTATGGTTGGGTTTTATTATAACAATAGTTACTAGTTTGGGACGATAATGGGTCCTTTGGAGGCCTTATATGGTCATCCTTATAGATCTTTATTGTGTTGGTCGAAGATTGGTGAAAATTCCTTGGTTGGACCAATCCTGGTTCAAGAGATGATAGTAAATATTTAGTTGATTTATCATATAATGTTGATGGCATAAATCCGGTATAATACTTATGTTGATCATCGTTATAGACCGTTATAATTCTCTATTGGTGACCCGACATTCTTGAAAGTTTCACCTCAGTTGGGTAATCGATGGCTTGGGAGGCAAGGGAAGCTTGCTCCTCATTTTGTGGGACCTTTTGAGGTTATTGAACAGATTGGGAAACCTTCTTACCATTTATAAATTCCACTATATTTGACATCAATACATGATGTGTTCCATATATCTTAGCTACAAAAGCATCTATCTAATTCATCTCATGTTCTGAGATGGAGTGATATTGACATTGAACCTAATTTATCCATGACTGAATGACCAGTCATGATAGTTTCTGAAACCAAGGTACTTCATGGGAGTATGATACCTTTGGTTTGAGTTTTATGGAAGCATGGTTTAGATTCTCATGATACATGGGTGTGTGAGGCACTAATGAGAGAGAAGCGACCTGACCTTTTCGATATGGAAGTTTTTTTACAGGATTTATGGGGATAGAAAGTTTTTATGATGGGGAGGTTTTAACATCCTCTTACCTTTCTTTCAGGTATGTTTTAAACCTTATCAAGGTTTTACTTTTTCATTATCTAGGTAGGGATGATAAGTAATTGGGAGGATACCTATAATGGTTAAGTCATAGATTTTTTGGATTCTCAGCATAAAACCTATTGGTTTTGCAGCCTACTATGGATTTTCATGCCATGTAATGTGGTTACAAGATGTGTAAGTTTTAAAATAATAATAAATCCATTTTCAACAAAAGGTGATGTGTTTTTCAATGATTTTGGGATTTGTCAATTACACAACATGTAATTGGATTACAGGTCATGTAAAGTCCTGAATGTTGTTTTTAAAAAGGTTGTTTGGTAGAAAATTCTATTTCCTCCTCTTTATAATTCTTTACTCTTGACCCAAGAGACATACCTTGGTTATTTTGGATCCCTCAAACCCTTAGGGGTTATTTCATTCAATAATTGAACATTTTTTTGATTATGGTGTGACTTTCTAAGTAATCATTCTCCCAATCTCTTCATCTATTTCTATTTTCCTCCTTGGAGTTTGATAGATCATCTTGGGATTGATGTATCTAAAACCCGTGTTGATTAAATCTTGTTTCTATTTTTATTTCCTAGATCTTCTGTGCCTTCATTCTTATTGGTGGGTTCTGTTGCAAGCTTTGTGTTTCTTTGAGAATGGTAGGTGGTTCTGTTATGATGACCACATTTGATTAACCCAGAATTTATTGATTTAAATTCAATTACTTGAAACTAATTTCAATTGGTTTATTAAAAACCCAATTCATTGAATTGGGGGATTTGAATGTGAAATTGGATTTTTGGTATGAAATTGGGAAAACCCTCTAATTCTATTGAATTGGGGTGTGTTGTGAAATTGGATGGAAATTATTCAAATTAAATTGGGAAATTGATTTGATGAAATTGATTTCAAATTGGTATTTGAGAAAAATGGATTAAAATATTTTTGATAGAAACCCAATGGTTTTATCTTAGAAAAGGCATGTTTTTATTAAAAACCTATTTTGGTTTTTAAATGTAAAATTATAAATTTTAAAAAGGGGGAATGTGATGAATTGTATTTTTAACAATTTTAAAATAAATTTTCCATAATTTATTGTATTAAAGCACATGAAAGACTAGTTAATTGGTGAGTTATTGGGATAACACTCTTTTTATGCTTTATAACTGAAACAAAACATAATGCTACAGGTTAAATCCCTAACAGGATGGAGATGAGTCACCTTTGTCCAGTGTCAGAGGGATGTGTGTATACACATATTTCCATGATCACCTTTGAGTGTGTGAGGACCCCGTAGCCTGGAACTATCTTACCTTTTGACAGGTGACCATGTTGCTCTCTTGTTTATATTTGAGATATAAATGTGTTCCAATGTTTGTAAAATATTTTAGATGAATAATTAATTTTTATAAACTATTTTATATAATTTTTTTTGAATCTATTTGTTTAAAGTATTTCCATCATTTGAAATGTAAAGCATATGTTTTTTTAATTATTCTATGAACTTCTATAACTGTTTATTTGATATTGAAAGATTTATTTGGTTAATTAAATGTTGTAATATTATTATAGAATCCTTGGTGAGACCCTATTGGGATTTTATCCCACACACTACCTTTGACTTTGAGTGTTTGTAGATTATCTTCTTCCAGGTTCAAGTAAGGGTAAGGCACCACTTAGAGGTGGTAGTAGCTGTTGATCCTTGTCCTTGGAGAGTTGACACCATTGGGACTTGGGTTTTTGTCCTATTTTTTGGTACTTTGATATAGTACTTTGGGGTTATTTACTTGTTTGACTTTTGGTACTCTACTCCCTGTGGAGTTTTTCTTGTTTGCATACTAACTTTTTTATCTGATTTTGTAATGTTTGCCAAAAAATCATTCCCACTTTCATGTTGTTTGATTCTAGGTGCTAGTTTCTAACTCATGGGGATTGGGAACACCCTTCTGGCCATGTCAGTACCAACTTATTTATCGTGTTACTAGGGTACTCGAGGTGGTTCATGACAACTTGAGTAAAAGCTATTATTGTAAGAAAACTCAACTAGAGGAAGTTTTTGATCCCAACCACATTTTAAATCCAAAGAAAAATATCTCAAAATATTATCCAAGGTTTGAATTATTATTTTAGACTAACCATCTATTTAAGGATGATGCGTAGGATAAAACTCAATTCCATATCAAGATCTTTCTGAATACTTCTCCAAAACTTTTAGGTAAACCTAAGATCCTGATTAGACATAATGAAATGTGGAACTCCATTAAACCTTACCACTTATTTAATTTATATCCTAGAAAGATGATCTAGATAGAATTTTTATCTGATGGTGATGAAGTGTGCTGAATTAGTAATTCAACTGACTATCACCCATATATCATTATTCCTTTTAGAGGTTTTAGGGAGTCCAATGATGAAATCCATAGTGATGTTTTTAAAATTCCATTCTAGTATGGTTAATGGATGAAACATCCCCTTATAATTTTGTCTTTCATCCTTAACTTGTGGGAATACAAAGCACCAGGATAAAAATGTTGGATTGGTGCAGCCCGATCTATTTTTGGATGAAGCTTAGTCGAATGCTTGTGGACCATACTATGCTCGAGGTTGAAACTCTGACCAACTGTAGCAGAGCTGACCGACCGACACTGATAGTTTACTATAGTAGTGAAAACTTTAGCATGACTACTATATTAACTCATAATTTGGAGACAAAAGTAATATAGATTTGTGGAATTCCAGCTATTAGCCACTGTAACATCTTGGACTTGGGTGGCCATGGTACTACAACAATGCAGACTTCCAGACACCATTCACTATAGTAGTGTGGGATTTATGTATAGTTGGAAGCATAATACTTAATCTTCTTTATTAGCTCATTTATGGATAGGGTTTCTTGGGATTGAAACTATGAGACACTCCCTATATTTTTTGCTCCTGATTTAGTGATATTTATACCTCTATATGGAAATATGGATCATTTCCCAGACCACATAAATCCCTATGTCCCAATATCTTCTTATCATTATTTTTTTCCATTTTACTCTTCTATGAATCATTTATCACTTCAATACACCAGATGTTTTCCAAAACAACTAACTCCATGATATCTCTCTTCATGCTATCCCACCAGAAGCATTCTTTCAAATATCTATACATCTTCATACTTCAAGGATGAATGGAGAATGAAGAACTATAAGCTTCCTATAACAACTTAAAATATGGTATTGGTAGAACAAATAGATGATTCCTAAACCTTATCATCCCATCATGATCAAGGTTAAACTCATGAACATTTCTAACCTTCTTTTTTAGCTCTATATCTTCCTTCTACACCTTTTAATCTTCACTTGGATAGATGATTTAACATTTAATTGAAAAAGGTAATATTTTTACCCTTCCTTTAGGATTTTAAGATCCATCCTTTGAAAATATATAAATATTGGATATTTTTCAATCTTCATCATGGATAATCTAGAATTATCCATTTGAATCAAAGCATAGGACATCTTCTTTGCTTTCCTAGGGTGGTAATGTATTGAGCATTCATAATCTTTAATCATCTCCAACCATCTTCTCTGGCGCATTCTCAACTACTTTTGTGTGAATATGTACTTTAAAATTTTATGATATGTATATATATCACACTTTTCTCCATAAAGATAATTACTTCATATCTTTAATGAAAAAATTACAACAACTAACTCAAAATCATGAATTGGTTAATTTTTCTCAAGAATATTCAATTTTCATGAGACATAGGCTATAAACATGTCATTCTGTATAAGAAAACATCTCAATACCTTATTGGATTCATCAATATAGATTAAAAACCCTTATCCACTATAGGTTAATCTAAGAATAGGTTCACTGACTAACCGTCTCTTTAGTTCCTTGAAATTTTACTCATATTCATCTATACATAGAAACTTGTATCCCTTCCAAGTTAACTTAGTTAGAGGATTATATAGTCATGAGAAATTCTCCACAAACTATTGATAATATTCAGCTAAACCAAGAAAACTATGGATCTCAATCACTATGGTTGGTCTAGGCCAACATTTAATAACCTCTATCTTTAATGGATCTACTGATATACCCTCTCTTGAGATTATATGACCCAAAAATGAAACCTTTTCCAAAAAAAAATTCATTCTTTGTAAATTTTTCATATAGTTTATTTTTCCTTAGGGTCTTAAGTACAATTATTAATTGGTCTTCATTATATTCCTTTCTCTTTTAATAGATAATAATGTCATCTATAATGACTACCAAAAACTATTCAAGGTAATCTCTAAATACTATATTCATTAAATCCATGAAGATACAAGGGGAATTAGTAATACCTAAAGGCAACACTATATATTCATAGTGTCCATACCTTGTATGGAATTCTATCTTGGGTATATCCTCTTTATTGACCCTCAATTACTAATATCTAGAATAAAGGCAATCTTCAAAAAATTATTGAGCTCCACGTAGGTGGTCAAACAAGTCATCAATATAGGGAAGATGATACCAGTTCTTAATTGCGATCTTGTTCATCTCCCGAAAATCAATGAAAAGTCTCATTGATCCATATTTATTTTTAATAAATAGATCATGTTCACCCCAAGGTGACATACTTGGCTGAATGAATCCCTTATCAATGTTTTATAGGATTTTATTCTTCAATTACTAAAACTCAATTGAGGACACTCTATAGGGAGTCTTTGAAATTAGTGTGGTACCAAGTATGATTAATATTGAAAACTCAAATTCACATTTTGACAGAAGGCTAGGAAAATATTCTAGAAAGACATAAAAAAATTACAAAACAATAGGCATATAATTGATGTCCCATTTATCCTCAACCATATGATATAAACACCCCTTTTGAATGGGAATTAAGACCCATAAAATGGATGTGATATTAATCAGAAGTTCATAATTATCATCACATTGATAGAGGATCATAAGTTAGTTTGGAATATCAAGTACAACCTCCCTTACTTGTCAATTTATTTGTGTTTTATATATATAAAGACAATCCATGCATAATATGACATCAAATTAAACTAGAGTTATATGTATAAGATTTTTGGGAAGCACATTTCCACCAACATAAACTTGAGAGAAATCATTGAATCGATATATGATCATCATACCATTAAGGGGTTTCAATTATAATTCCACATATAATTATTTGGTTGAAATCTTGATACCCTTATAAAATTATTTATATATGAAATAATGGGTAGATATAAATTCAAATAAGACATTAATAGCTCTAGAGTAGATGGTAAGTGTACCTTTCACCATGTTGTTATCACACACCTCATCAGAAATAGTTATCACATGGGATTTCCCTTTGTCCCTAGACTTGAGAGGTTACTGATGTCGGTCATCATCATTAACCCTTGGGTTTGGTCACTAGTTATCATAATTCCCATTCTCTTTATACTTGAAGCACTGAATTTTGGGAGGTGAATTTTGTATAGCTTTCTCTCTATTTGCATCATTAGCTAACCTATTCCCATTAATTTGTCACTCAATTACCTGATGAACTTACATCCCACACTTAAAAAATTTACTAATCTTCTTAATGCAATTTCCTCCATGATTCTTCCCACATTTTTTGTATAAAGGAAAGCTCATTTTCTTATATCCAAGGTTTTTAGACTTTACTTTGAATTCCATCTTACTTTATTTTGTCAAAAACATGAGATTGATATGTAAATACAACCTCTATTTCCACCTTGATAGCACATAGAAAAATATATTCATAACTATTGAAGTTTATTATGGATAATACCCTTAAGAGATTTGGGTTTAAGCCACTAAAGAATTAATCAACCACACTTTTATCTTGGATGATAATACCAGAATCATACCTTTCAAGTTTTGTAAACTTTTCCTCATAGGTACCAATAGATTCATTATCCTTTTACTTTAACTCAAGGAAATCCTTCTCCATCTTTATACAAAGAATATGAGGAAAGTAATTATTTAAAAAATAATCTCTTTAACTCTTCCCAATCTATGGAGTCAATTTAATCATGTTACCTTGTATTATTGATAAGATTGCACCATTTATCCACTTAAACATCCAAATGGCATACAATCAAAATGAATTTTTCATGTTATAAACATTGGAGAACAAGAAATATATTTTCATTGGTACTGATCCATTGTTCAGAAACTAGTGGATTTGAAGACCCAATGAAAGAAGGTGGAAGTTTTCTCATGAAGTAATCAATAAAATGTTGTTACCTACTTTGTTCATTTGGAATTCCAAAATGATTCATATCTTGATAGAGTTTTGTGAGCATAAAAACAATAATTTTCATTACAACTCCCATAAAATTTGGATTACTAGGAGGAAAATCATTATATTGTCTATCACACTCAATAATAACATGGTTCCTTCAGGTTACATCTATTGACTAAAACCAAAAAGCATATTATAAGAAAAAATAGTCATATTGGGGAACTACATAATCATGAAAAATCACTTATAGAATTTATAAATCATGATACCTTATTCTTTATTATGTGACACCATAGTTTTATCCTAGAAAATTTATAGTAATCTTCTATTTAAATACTTCATGATTGTTCATAAAGAGTTTTTTAATTTCAAAAGCATATCCCTTAGGAGTGTCAAACTGGGTGTGCATAAAGGATCGTTGTCATGCACTAGTTTCTGATCGAGTGTAGCTTAATACAGTGTTTTTGGGGTTATTACCCCTAGGTACATCTATGTAATATCTATATACACTTGAAGTATCAATAAAGATATGCATTTCTAGGAAACTACTCTCTATCATTTTACAAAATTCCATGACATTTTCCTATACTTTAACTCATCCTTAGACTTATCCTTAGAAATGTCCTTAGGAATATCACTATTTTTTCACTACGAGAAAACCTCCGTTTAGCGGCGGTTTTTTCGTGGTGGTTTTTAAAACCACCGCAAAATGCGTTTCGGGCTGTCATTTCGCGACGGTTTTTAAAACCGCCGCGAAAAAACCGCCGCTAAACGGAAAAAAAAATATATTTTGTTTTAAAATTATTTTATTATTTTTTTTAATTTTATTCTAGGATTAGCGGCGGTTTCGGTAAAACCGCCGTGAAATAAAATGAAAAAAATAAAAAAACATGAGAAACCCCGAAATCACTAAAACGGCCATAACTTTTGATCCGGGCGTCCGTTGAAGTGCCACGACCAGTCAAATCGAAGCTCATGAAGAGATATAGAGGCACATATAATCAAAACCATGAGAAGTTCTAAGGTGTGGACGATGTTAGAGTTATAAAAAAGTTGAAAAAAGTTCTCCAACTTCAAACGACCATCACTCTATAACTTAATTTTTTCCATCTAGAACTATTTTTTTATTTTGCCTCCTTACTCCTATTGATCAAGTTATATTTACTTTGCAGGAAAGTAGAAATATGGAAGGAAAACAACATGTTAACCAATAACATGGGAAATCAAAGAAGGTGGATTGGCTTCAAAAGAAATGGAAGTCAAAGATAAATATACATGGAGATGGGCCAAACTTGGTGCATCATATGATTGATTATAGGATCGCATTGCAAGGTGAGTATGAAGTTATTTTTAAAGTCAATGTTTCTAATCTTTCCTCGTATTTGGATGCAGATGAGGAAGAGTTGAGGATGACTCCTTTTCAAGAGGGGGAGGATGATATGAAACCGACAGATGACATTGACTTGATGGCATGTGCGAAATCGGAGTTTCAAGGCCCAATGATGCAAGGAAGATTAAACAGACTACAAGTGGCAACAGAAGCCCATCTCATTGCATTAAAAGGCCCAAATACAAGGTGCATGCATGGAAGTGGAAAATGGGATTATTATCACTCTTATTTAAGCCCAAAGGAGATGTGTAAATCCCAAGACACATGTTTGCACGAATTTTGGAAGCCTTTCCCACATGGAGATTCTAGAATGGCATCTTTGGACACCAAAGTCAAATCCAGTGGGCTATACACTCAAAGTCAAGTCTGGTGGGCTATGTTGGAAAGTTGTGTGCTACTTTTCCAAAAGTCTTTGTTGGACTTTATCCTTTTGACTTTTAAGGGGACAAGGTAGGTTTAGCCTTTATAACTTTAGGGTAGTAGACCCTTGACCATTGTATCACCTCCTTGGCTATAAATAGCCACCCCATGGCATTGTAGTTTCATCCATGAATTAATTGAGAGCTTATGATTTGGTTCTCTCCATTGTGTGAGGATTATCCTGGGTTTCCCCCCTTGCTCTTGTGCATTCTTGCCTTGTCAATATACAAGTTATATTGGTGATCCAAGATCACAAAGCCCCCAATTCCGTGCCTCAACCCAAGTGCGTTGTTGTGTGGATTGGTTATCACATCCCCCCTTGAGTGTGTTGTCTAAGTAGTAGGTCGTGCTCCTTATGGCATTGATTGACTACTTGGATCCACCATCAGTACCCATCATCCACCACATAGCCCCTAACCACCTCCTTCATCCGCCGCCCTACGCCGTGAAGATCAGGCCACCCCGTGTGTCTCACATCATCATGTATCAATGTAAAATATGGTGGAAGTACTAAAAGTTAAGATAATTTCCCCACCCACTTAAAAACCAAAAAGGTCCCATAAAATGAGGAGAAAACTTTACTTTCCTCCAAATATGTCAATGAACCAAATGAGGAAAAACTTTCTGGAAAACCTGATCACCAACTGAAAAATACAACAGTTTGTGCCAAAGATCAACATAAAATTTATACCAGATCTATACCATCAACAAAATATGATGAATCAAACAAATATTTAATGTCGTCTCTTGAAACAAACTCAGCCCAACCAAAAAAATTTCACTGATCTTCGACTAACATAATTAATATTTATACAACCTTTCATAAAAGGCATCAAAAAGAGATATTATAATCGTGAACTGGTAACGATTGTTATAGGAAAACTCAACCAATCACAAATGGTCATCTCAAACCCCACCAAAATTGAGTACACAAGCATGGAGAATATCCTAAAGAATCTATATAGCTCTCTCTTCCCAGCCATTCATCTGTAGATGATATGCCGTACTCAAACAAACCTAAGTTCTCAGTGCCTCCTAAAGGCCTCTCCAAAAGAAAGAAGTAAAACAGGGATCCATATTAGAGACTATAGCAGATATAACTCTGTGAAAATAAAAAATCTCTCTCACATATAGATTTCCTCACTTATCAACTTGTTTCATATCATGAATAGTTATAAAGTGAGCTAATTTGGTCAGCTTATCAATCACAACCCATATCACATTCTTCTTTATCTAGGTATGTGGAAACCCAACCACAAAGTCTATAGAAATCTCATCCCACTTCCAAGTTGTCACTAGAAGTGGTTGAATTAAACCCAAAGGTCTCTGGTGCTCATCCTTGACCTTATGTAAAGTATAAAAATGAGATAAAAAATAAAAAATGTCACATCTCATACCTGGAAACAATAATCACAATTGCATGTCATAGAACATCTTTGTGGTTCCTGGATGCACTGCCCACTAGGAATTATGGAAATACACCAAAAAAATTTTACTTTATAGTAATAGTACAACATACTGATTCCAAAAACATAGAATACCATCCATGGATAACAACCACTCAACAATGATATCCCCACCATAAAGAGAGTTCCTAATGCCATAGAATTTATCATCAAGAAACTATTTCAGAAGAACTATATAAAGAAGATAAAAGGTCAACTAAACACTGGCCAAGGAAACCTCAACCCAAAATTCCTGAATTATAATATGAAAATGTTCAAAAAGATCCATTAAGTTTCACTCTTCTGTTTATTATTTCATGGCCTGATTCAAAAATGTTTTACTCAAAGAATCAATATTGACATTCCCTTTCCCTGGGGTATATGAAAGATCAAAATCAAAATATTACAGGTATTCCACCCAATGCCTATAGTGGAAATTATAATTTTTTGAGAGAATATATAACTCAATCTATTGTGGTCATAAAACATAGTAAAACTTTATCCAAAAAGGTAATGCCACTAACTCTTAAGTGCACACAACACAACTGCAAGTTCAAGGTAATGGATTGGTTAATTCTTCTCATGTGTCCTAAGATATCGAGATCTATAAGAAATGACATGATCACACTGCATAAGAACACAACCTAAACCTGAACCTGATATTTCACAGAAGACGACATAGCCCTCCTTGGCTTTTAGAAGAGTCAACACCAACAAAAATGTCAAAAGATGTTTCATCTCAACAAAATAACTCTAACATTTCTCATCCCAAGAAAAAATAACTCCCTTACGAGTTATAGCGGTCATAAGAGAATCTAACTTTAATAAATACTTTACAAACTAGAGATAATATCTAGCTAAACCTAAGAATATTCAAATATTGAAAACATTATGAGGTTTCTCCCATGTCATAACATATTTCACCTACTTAGTTTCAATTAAAATACCATGTTCTGACACCATGTGTTCCAATAACTTCACTTCAGGAATCTAAAAATTATATTTCGATATCTTTTCATAAAGCTATTGATTTCTCAATAATTATAGAACTTCTCTCAAATGATGAACATGATCCTAGTCATACTTAGAGTAAACCAAGATGTCCTCCATATAGAAAACCATGAACATATCATGATACTCATGGGAAATTATATTAATCAAATCCATAAAGACTGTAAGATCATTTGTTAGATCAAATGGCATGAAAAGGTACTCATAATGTCCATACCTGCTCCGAAAAGCGGTTTTATCGATGTCGTATTATTTTATTCTCAACTGGTGATAACCAAATCGAAGAAAAATCTTTGAAAAATACTTCAAACCTTTAAACTAGTCAAACATATCATCAATCCATGGAAATAGATACTTTTTATTTACTGTGACTTGATTGAGTTTCTGTTAATCAATGCAAAGGTGAAGTGACCAATCAAATTTCTTAGCAAAGAGAACACGTGTCACCCAAGGTGACACAATTGGGCATAAAAATCCTTTATCTAAAAGATCATCCAATTTAGTCTTAAAATATTTCATTTAAACTGGTTTCATGTGGTAATAAGGAATATATACCAGCTGATTACCTAACACTAAATCAGTAGAAAACCCTACCTCCCTTACTGGTGGAAAATTGGAAAATTCAGAAGGAAAAACATCTAGAAAATAAATGAAAACTAGAGGGATATCATCACTCAAAGATTCCCAATCCAAATAAAAAGTGATCACTGATATTATTTTTCTTGAATCAGGATAAGAAGGTCCGAAGCTACTCAACCTCAAGTCCCATTATCCCTAAAAGATATGACTCACCTCATTGAGAACCATAAAGGATACCCCTTAAAGATAACAATCAATTCGGGACTTATTAGAAATAATCTAATCCATCCCGAATATGAAATCAAGAGGTTTAATTTTGAGAAACATAAAGTCCCAAGTAAGATCAATATTTGATAAGGGTAATTCACAAGCAAGACAATGAAGACCCTTCTCTCTCTTTATTATGATGGGAGTAGTAATATCCATCACATAAGATAAAAGATCTATAGGAAGATTTAGAATATTCACAATACGAGTTGATAGAAACAAGTGAGATACACCAGTATCAAATAAAATAGTCACTAAAGATGAAGAAATAGTGATGGTACCTTTCACAATTGCTGGAACCATATTTTCTTATTTTGGAGACTCTTCCACTGCATGAAGAGGCTTCGTTCTGGATTCCTATGGCCAGAACCACTTAGATCTTAAAGCATTTAATTACACTATAGTAATTTTTGGTGCTGATGATCCCATGAAACTATGTGGATAAGAGAAGATATAAAAAAATCTATAAGTGTCCTGAATGACCACACGAACCACATATCTTGGGTGCCTCAGTGAAAACCTATTTTGAATGCCTAGGCTTGCCACACTGGTATCAAGTCAAAGGGCCTTTTCTAGGAACTAAAGGAGGTCTAGAAGAACCCTGTTATCGAAATCCACCATGAGATTCATCATGATTTCTCTTCCCTTTATGGGAACTCACAAAACTTCCATTGGGATAAAAATGAACTCCCATCAACCCTAAATTACCATCCATATCATGTTCAACCATCAACACCCTATCTCGTATGCCAACATAAGAAGAGATATTCAGAAATAAAACCTAAGAAAAACTATTATATTGAAGTTTCATCTAAAAAAATTGAGTCCTAATATTCTCATTAGATACATTATCTTGTGGAAACTACACAATCTCAGTGAATCAGTTCACATATTCAGTCATGGTCCTGTCTGTCTGCTCGAGTTTGAAAAACAATATAGTCTTAGACAACACCATAGACACTAGATAGAACTGGTCGGTGAAAATAACTTTAAATTAATTTCAATATAAAACACCATGATTATTCTCCATCACCATCATGTCCCACCATCTATCGCTGTGCCCCTTAAGCTTAAAGGCAACACAGTTCACCTTAATAGCTTCAGGTGTTTTTGTGGAATCAAAGAGAAGCTCAATCTTTATCAACTAGTACTCAGCCTATTTAGGATCATTATAACCAAGGAAATTAGGTGTTTTATAATGAATGAACTCCCGAGCATGATTCCAAGATTAATCCCTATGAGGTTCCACAACTGGAGCCTAAATGAGAATGGGTGCAGGTTCCTGTCCCAAAGCTTGGACAACACACACAACAACCTCAAGCAGATTCTAGTCCACGGGTGGATTTGCTTACCATAGTTCATTAGAAGCATCCTCCTGGATCCTATTCACACATCTTATTAGAGGAATTATGCTAAAAAACATCAGAAAAAAACATTAAAGATTTCATAAATTACTCAGATCAACACTCAAACAAGAGTAATAAGAAAATTAATTCTATCAGATAAGAAAAAAAATTTGGATTTCAACAACCTATACAAATCAAAAGTAGGGAAAATACTAGAAATAATACTCAATATGTATCTCCCAAACCACCCATGGTGACTTAAGGTTTATTACGATGAGAGTTTTCCATACACTCTCTCGAAACTACCTCCTAAGTCCCGACAAGATTTCTCAAATGCATACTGATTTCAAGGAAAGATGATTAACATACACCTTTGATACCACTTTGTCATGAAATAGCCTATATACCTTGGTACCCTGATACCCATGATGGAACCGACATATCCTGAAGGGCATTCCTAATCCCCACGAGTTAGCAAGAAGTACTTGACATATGAAATATAAACATGGTAATGAATTTTTCACAAAAATAGAAGAAGAAACAAATACTTATTAGCATGTTAAAATTTTTTAGAGAGAGCTAATCCCAGAGAACAAAAAAGGTATATAAAAAAATTGCATACTACACCATCAAAGTACTAGAAAATAGACAATATAATACAACATCCCAATGGACATGCCACTCCAAGATCTAAGGAATCAAAAATAATCTCCACCTCCAAGAGGTTCTTTCCCTTTTCTCAGAGCTGGCAGGATAAAATCTAAAATTTTTTGAAGGAAAATGTAGGGTGTGAGATAAAAATATCAGTATGTTCTCACAAAGTTTTCCATAATAAGATTATATAATAAAAATAAACCGAATCATGTTTTCAATTTTAAACAAAATAGGCATGTCAGTACATTTTCATGTTTAAAACAAAACTTTATTTTCATTTCAAATGATAGAAAACATTTCAAACATGGCCTAAATAAACAATTTATATAAAATAATTTATATAAATCATTAATAATGATAAAAATAAGTTTCATAAACAATGACAAATATAATAAAAACAATCACAATAAGAAACACAATAAAGTACCATGAGGTATGATAATTTCTAGTTATGAGATCCTCACACACTCACATATGTGATCAGGAAAATGTACACACACACACACACCTTGATTTAAGGCCAAATAGGACCCATCAATGTCCCACTAGGAATAAGATCTGCCAAACTAGGTTTTTGTTAGATTTTAAAAGCGTCAATACATTAATAGGGCATTACTATCCTAGTGTGTTTTTCCCAAATAACTTACTAACTACCTAGGTTTGCATGTGCTCAATAAATCAATCAATAATGGGATAATCATTTTAAAATAGTTTCAAATGTAATTGCCCCATTTTGTGTTTCAATATTCCATTTTCATTCCAAAACCAAATCATAGGTTTTTCATCAATTCATTCCTTTTCAAATGAAACTAACCGTAGGTTCTTATCATTTTAATTTAATCGATTTTACAAAAATCAATTCAAAACCTTTCACAATTTCCATCAATTTCAACCCACACCCCAAATTCTAATTCTTTTAAAATTGGGGGTTTTTCCCAAAATCTATACCATAGTAATTTAAATTCAAATTCACATCAAAATTGGTTTTCACAATTCAATTGAAAGAAATTTCAAATAATAATAAAATAAAGGTTTAATCAATTGGACATATTAAATGAAACCACCTACCTTTTTATTAGAATCACAATGCTCGCAATGAGAACTGGCAATAAGAACGAAGGCACAAAATATCTAGGAAATCAAACTAGAAATAAGATTCATCAACACAGATTTTAGATCCATTAAGTACAAGATGATATATAAAACTTAAAGGAGGGAAAGATAAATACATGGAGAGATAGGGAGACTAATTGCTCGAAGAGACACACCACAACCCCAACAACAATCAATTACTGAAAAAATGATACGGAAGGGTCGAAGGGCTCCAAAATCA
This sequence comes from Viscum album, assembly GCA_963277665.1. Taxonomy (NCBI): domain Eukaryota; kingdom Viridiplantae; phylum Streptophyta; class Magnoliopsida; order Santalales; family Viscaceae; genus Viscum; species Viscum album. The sequence continues at coordinate 648,928,380 of OY728137.1, read as the reverse complement.
CCTAGGTATGGATCTAGGTTGAGATAAAGAAAAATTGGAGGAAAGTGAATAATACTTTTAGATGAGACTCCTACTTAAAATTGACACTTAGTAATTTACACAACGTGTAACCCAATTAATACAATGAAAAACCCATCAAATTTTATTAGAAAACAAAATTTTAAAATTTACACATCATGTAACTATATTAAATGGTGTGTAAATCCCTAGAATAATTCTTATCCAGTAAGTTTTATGCTGAAAATTCCAACAAATACCTAACTTCACCATTATAGGTATCCTCCCAATTCCTTCTAGACCCTACCCAACCAATGAAAAAGGAAAACCATGAAAAAGTTTAAAGAATACCTATCAGAAATATAATAGAATGTTAAAGTTAATGTACAATCCAAAGAGGTTTTAATGTGTGAAAAAGAGGCGTGGGGGTGACCTTTTATAAGTGGGGGAGAGGACACACTTGGTATTTTTGAAAAAAAATAAGTTCTCCCATGTTTTTCATATCCTAAAAGGGTACAGAATAAGATATTATTGAATCTTAGAGGTGGAATGGTCTAAATATGTCTATAAAATAGTTTTTAGACAAGTTTATAGGTTATTTTTACTCTTATCTTTTTATTTTAACACCTGATAAACCCATTTTTACCTTAACTACAGTAATTAATTTTTACAACATTCAATATTCATTTTGGTCAAAAATTACGTTGAAATTATTAGAAATTATAAATTATGCTGATACCAAATATAGAATACATTTTTTTAAAATTCCATCCATAGAAGTGGAAAAAATTAATTTAAAATTAATCTCGTAGAGGTGATGAGAAAACAGGTTTTTAAAGCGATTTTTTTTAAAATATTACAAAGTTTTTATATCCAATTTCAATGTGAAATTGATTCCAATGAACTAAATTAGATTAATAGATGTATATTTGAACTAATAATTGTTTAAAATAAATTTAAAATATAATTTAACTTTACAAATAAATTTAAAAAAAGGCAGTTTTTGATTAAAATTCAATATTTTCACTATTCATCAAAAAATGAAACTTTTCAGAAAAATCCCAAAAAATCACCATAAGATAATTTTGAAATTATGAATTCAAAAATTAAGTTCATTTTATAAAATTCATTTTCTAAAATTATCAAAATTTTTTTCATAAAAAGATGTAAAAAGTAGTTTTTTGAGAAAATAGTATTTGAAAAACATATAAAGACTTTACCAAAAATTATATATTTTATTATCAATACATTTTAATTATATAATTTTTTTACATAATATTTAAAAATTCATTATTACTATTCATCTCACTAAGTTTGATGGTTAGGTTAAAACGATCACATTTGAATAACTATATTAGTAATATATCTTGGTTTTGTTAAAACTCAGTATCGTGTACAACGCAATATAACCTAGTATTGTGTATAGAACAAGCTTAACTTGGTGTTTTATATAGCACAATACATTAATGAAATTTAATTTATTTTTAAAAAATAATTTGTTAAAACTCACAGTGTTACATTCTACCCCCCTTAAAATGAATTTCATCTTCAAAATTTGTCATTATGATACAAAAAATGAGGATACTTCTACCACATAATATCTTCAAGTTCCCACATAGCTTCCTAAAATTGGTAGGTTCATCACAAAACTTTGACCAGGTGAGTATTCTTATTTTTAGAACTTTCAATGCATGATCCAAAAGTTCCATATGTTTCTCCTCATAAGAAAGATCCTTATATAATGGTATGACCTCTAGGTTTAGTACATGTAAAGGGTATGGTATATACTTCCTTAGGAGAGATACATGGAACAAATCATGGACTTGAGAGAGGTTTGGTGGAAGATCCAAGTGATAGGACACAATCCCAATATGATCAAGAATCTCAAAGGGATTGATATACCTAGGGATTAATTTCCCTTTCCTCCTAAATATCATAATAATCTTCCATGGAGAAATTCTTAGAAACACCTTATCACCAAATTCAACTTCTAAATCACATCAGCGATTATCGGGATAACTTTTCTACCAACTCTAAGCTACCTTGATATACTACTGAATGGATCTAACCTTCTCTACCATTTCTTCCTTTATCTCAGTTCCCAATAGCTTTCTATCCCCAAACTTATTTTAGCATGTTGAAGATCAAAATTTCTTTCTATAGGGGGTTTTATAATGATTCATCTTAATGCTTGTGTAATGTCCTTTTACCCTTCTATTAGGTATTTTTTAAATCTTGTCATGGTTTTCCTTTTTTGTTATTTAGGTAGGTCTGAGAAGAAATTGGGAGGATAACTATAATGGTAAAGTTAGATATTTGTTGGATTCTCAACATAAAACCTATTGGTTCTATATACTACTAAGGATTTAAATGATGTGTAATGTGGTTTTACAATGTGTGAGTTCTAAAATAATAATAGATCCATTTTTAACAAAATGCAATAGGTTTTTTAGAGATTTTGAGATCTTTCAATTACACGACGTGTAATTGGGTTACACATCATGTAAAGTTCCAAGTGCCATTTTTAAACAGGAAGTTTGGATGAAAATTCTATTTTCTCCTCTCTAGAATTACTTTATATTGATCTAAGATCCATCCCTAGGTGATTTTGGATCCCTCAAACCATTTTGAGTCATTTCATTAAATAATTTAACGTTGTTGTGATTGCGGTGTGACCTTCCGAGTAAGCATTCTCCCTCTCTCTTCATCTCTTTCTATTTCCCTCCTTGGAGTTTGATAGATCATCTTGGGATTGATGGGTCTAATCCCAGTGTTTATTTAATCTTATTTATAGGTTTATTTCCTAGATCTTTTGCACCTTCATTCTTGTTGTTGGGTTCCGTTGTGGGCTTTGTGTTTCTGTGAGAAAGGTAGGTGGTTCCGTTATGATGGCCAAATTTGATTAACCCTAAATTTCTTGATTTAAATTCCATTGTTTGATTTAAATTCAATTACTTGAAACTAATTTCAATTGGTTTATTAAAAACCCAATTCCATTTAATTGAGTGATTTCAATGTGAAATTGTATTTTTGGCATGGAATTGGGGAAAACCCCCAATTCCATTGAATTGAGATGTGTTGCAAAATTGGATAGAAAATTTTCAAATTAATCTTTGGAATTTATATTTTGAAATTGATTTGATGAAATTTATTTCAAATTTGTATATTATAAAAATGGATTAAAATGGTTTTGATATAAACCCAGTAGTTTTATCTTAGAAAAAGGCATGTTTTGATTAAAAACCCAATTTTGTTTTTAAATGGAAAATCAGAACTTTTGAAAAGGGAGAATGGGATGAATTTTATTTTTAATAGTTTTAAAATAAATTTCCCATCATTGATTGTATTAGATCACATGAAAGCCTAGGTGGTTAGTGAGTTATTGGTATATCACTCTTTTGATGTTTTACAACTAAAATAAAACATAGTGCAGTGGGTCACATCCCTCATGGGATGGTGATGAGTCACCTTTGTCCAGTGTTATAGGGATGTGTGTATACACATATTTCCATGACCACCTTAGAGTTTGTGATGATCCTATAACCTGGAACTATCATACCTTTTGGTAGATGACCATGTTGCTCGCTTGTTTATATTTTAGATATAAATGTGTGACAATGTTTATAAATTGTTTTAAATTCCTAATGAATTTATATAAATTGTTTATATAAATTTTTTTTGAATCCATTTGTTTAAAGTATTTACATAATTTGAAATATAAATCATGAATTGTTTTAATTATTATTTGAACTTCTATAACTGTTTATTTGAACTTGAAATATTTATTTGGTTAATTAAATTTTGGAATCTTATTATAGAATCATTGGTGAGACCCTACTGGGATTTTATCTCACACCCTTCCTGTGCCTTTGGTTGTTTTTAGATATCTAATTCTAGGTTCTAGCAAGGGTAAGGCACCACTTGGAGGTGGTAATAGCTATTGATCCTTAGGCTTAGAGAGTTAATTCCATTGGGACTTGGGTTTTTTCACTGTTTTATGGTACTTTTCTATTGTACTTTAGGTCTATTTACCTTTTTGACTTATGGTACACTAATCCTTGTGGAGTTTTTCTTGAATGCATATAGACTTGTTTATCTACTTCAACAATGTTTGATGAAAAATCATTACCACTTTCATGTTGTATGATGCTAGGTGCTAATCGCTAACCCATGGGGATCAGGAACACCCTTTAGGCCATGTCAGGACCAACTTGGTTATCGGGTTACTAGGGTATCCGGTTAGTTTGTAAAAAAGTGGTATTAAAGGGAGGTTTTGAATCTTGACTTGATGTCAGTATGAAATTGTGTGATCTTATCAGGAATTAAGAGGTAGTTGCGATTGAGTGTCTCAACACCTCTCACCATAATCATCCTTAAGTCACCAGGGGTGGTTTTGGGAAATATGTCTTGAGTATTATTTATAGCATTTTCCTTGATTTTGATTTGGATATATTGAAATCAAAATATTATGTTCTTATCTATTGAGATTAATTACACTTTGTTTCTCTATTTTAGTGTTAAACCTGATGTATTCCTTGTTATATGATGATGTTTTGTTGCATCATTCCTTTGAGAATATGTGAAAATCAGATCCAGGAATAATATGATGCTGAACAAAAGTGAGAAAATCATCCTATGGACCTAAGTCTGGTGAAGGTGATTGTGCGTATTGTCCAAGCTCTGAGACATGCACCTACACCAGTTCCCGTTTAGGCTCCAGCTATGGAATCTTAAAGGGATGTTATCTAGAATCATTCTCAGGAGTTCCTTCACCAGAAGCCATTAGCATTTAAAGGCTCCAAATATCCTCAAGAGTACGAGGAATGGTTGATTAGGATGGAGTGTTTGCTTTAATTATTGGAGACACCTGAGTAGATCAAGGTGAAGTGTGCCACCTTCATGCTAGAGGGACCAAACAGGAGATGGTGGGACATGATGGAAATAATGATGAAACATGAGGGCTTAGAGTTGGAAGAATTCAAGGACATTTTCACCGACCATATCTATCTATAGTCTATGCTATTAGCCAAGGTTTTAGAGTTATTAAAACTTGAGAAGGCTGAAAGAACTGTGATAGAGTATGAAAAATGTTCTAGTGAGTTAGTGCAATTTTTACCTGATGTAGTATCAAATAAGAAGATAAAGACTTGATGGTTCGAGTGGGGACTTCTAGCTGATATTCATTATCAGGTTTTATTACTAAAGGTGTATTATTGTGATTATGTGATGAATATTGCGTTGATGGTCTAAATGGACATGGCTGGAATGTCAGGGTTGTTGGGAGTTCCTTTTTCTCCTAGTGGCAGTGTGAATTTCTTTAAAGGAGAGATGGAGCGTGATGATTCTCATTTTGGATCTCAATGACAGAGTTTTTCTAGACCTCTTATAGTTCCCGGAATAGGACCTTTTATTTGTTATCAGTGTGTCAAGACTTTCCATTCGAAGAGGGTTTTCACTGAGGTAACCAAGATCTGTAGAACCTTTGGATGCTCGGGTCACTTGAAAAAGTTATTCCATATATTTTTCACTCCACATAGTAGCATGGGATCATCAGATTCTATTAAAAATATAGTGTAATCATATACTTCATGAGAAAATGGGTCCTAGCCCTAGACAACTAGAATTAAGTATATTCACATAGTGGAAGAGTCTCCAGAGGAAGCAGATACGGGTCAAGTAACTATGAGAGGTACCATCACTATAATTCATCATTAGTGACTGATTTATTTGATACTAGTGTATCTCATTCATTTATTTCAACCCGTATTGTTAATATGATAAATCTTAATATGGATATTTTATCTTATGTGGTGGATATTGCTACTCCCCTTGGAATAAAGAGGGATTATGGCCTCTATAGCCCCTCTTGTGCTTTCTCCTTATTAGATGTCGATATTTGTTAGAGTCTTCTGGTTCTCAACATGAAATTAATTGAAATCATATTTGGGATGAATTGGATCATTTACAATGAATCCTGTATTTATTTATATCTTTGACGGGTCTCCTTTATTACACCTGATGGTGTATGTCGTATCTTTTAAAAATAATGTGACCCAAGGTCGAGTAGATCCGAACGTTGTTATTTAGAGTTTGTAAAATTGATATCTATGTTCACCTTTGATCTGAAGTGAGAATATTTGAGCGGTTAACTCCCTCCAGTTATCGTTGAGTTTCCTGATGTGTTTCCTTATGACTTTTCTGGCCTATCGCTGGTAAGGGAGGTAGATTTTTCTATTGATTTAGTACCTAGTACTCAACCAGTGTCCGTTCCTTCTTACCACATGGAACCAGCTGAAATGAGAGTGTATAAGATTTAGTTGGATGATCTTCTAGGGAAAAACTTTATATGCCCAAGTGTGTCACCTTGGGTGGCGCCGGTTCTCTTTGCTAATAAATATGATGGTTCACTTTACCTTTGTTTTGATTACTAAAAAATCAATAGATTCATGGTAAAGAACAAGTATTTAATTACACAGATTTATGATATATTTAATCAAATGAAAGGGTAAAAGTGGTTCTCTAAGATTGACCTTTGATATGGTTACAATTAGTTAAGGATAAAAGAATATGGCATTCAGAAAACTTCCTTTCAGAGTAGGTATGACTATTATGAGTGCCTTGTCATTCCTTTTGGTCTAAAAAATTTTCTTGTATTCCATATGGATTTAATGAACAAGATTTTATATTAGTATCTTGATACCTTTGTGGTAGTCTTTGTGTATTACATCCTCATTTACTCTAAGTCTAAGGAGGATCATATACATCATATGAGATCAGTTCTAAAATTGTTGAGAAATCACTATATTTTTTTTCTAAGATTTCAAAATGTGATTTATGGGTTTTGGAAGTGAAATTGTTGGGAAACGTGGTGTTGGAACATGGTATTGCAGTTGATCATGAAAAGTTAAAGGCTATTATGACATGGGAACAGCAATGAAATGCTTTTGTGATTCATAGATTCTTTGGTCTAGTTGGGTATTATCACTGGTTCATTAAGGACTTATCAAATTTGGCTTCTCTTATGATTTCTCGAACTATAATGGGAGTAAATTTTTCTTGTGATGAAAAAATTTCAGAATTATTTCATTGAGATGAAATTTATTTTGACTATTGCATCAGTGTTGACTCTTCCAGAGGTCGGGCAGGGCTATGTAGTCTTATGTGATGCATTAGGTTCGGGTTTGGGTTGTGTTCTTATGAAGTGTGATCATGTCATTTCTTATAGATCTCAAAAACTTAGGACACATGAGAAGAATTACTAAACCCATTATCTTGAACTTGAAACTGTGATGAACGTTCTTAAGAGTTGGAGGAATTACCTTTTTGGAGAAAGTTTTGTCATGTTTTCAAACCACAAGAGCTTGATTTATATCTTCTCTCAAAATGATTTGAATCTCCACTAGAGACATTGGGTGGAATACCTAAAATATTTTTATTTCAACATCGCCTATACCTCAAGGAAAGGGAATTTCATCACAGATGCTTTGAGCAGGAAACTTCTAGCCCAGGAAGTGAAAGAATCATCAAAAGAGTGGAACTTGATGACTCTTTTTTCATAGTTTCATATTGGAATTCAAGAAACAGGGTCCAAGGTTGTTTTGGACAGTGTTCAGTTCACTTACACTCTTCTCAAGATGATTCCATAGAAACACCATCTTGATGATGAGTTTTGTATCTTTAGAGACTATATTTATGGTGGGGAGACTATGCTTGAATACTCTCCATCTAGGGCATTCTATGCTATTGGAATTTATTTGTTGCACCATTAGAGGTAAGGGAAACTGTGATGGGGGATTTCTATAAATTTTAGTGGGCAGTGCACCTAGGAACCACAAAAATGTTCTATGACATGTGGAAAATATTCTGGTGTCCAAGTATGATATGGGGAATTACTGAATTTCTCTCTCATTGTTACATGTACCCAAAAGTCAAGTATGAGAACCATAAACCTTCATGTTTTCTTCAGCCACTTCTAATTCCAACTTGGAATTGGGATGAGATATCTATAGAATTTATGGTTGGATTTCTATATACCCAAAGAACGAAGAATGTGATATGGGTTGTGATCAATCAACTGAAAAAATCGCCTCACTTTATACCCATTCGTGATACAACCAAAGTTGAGGAGTTCAGAAATATCTATATAAAATAGATTGTTTGTTTTCATAGAGTTCTATATGCCATAGTTTATGATATAGATCCTTAGTTCACTTCTCATTTTTGGAGAGGCCTTAAAGATGTACTAAGATCTCAGGCCCATTTGAGTATGTATCACCATCAGTAGTAGGATATCCAAACAAAAATAGTAATACAGATTCTTGAGAATATGATCCACACTTGTGTTCTCAACTTTGGTAGAGCTTGGGATGGCCATCTAGGACTGTATGATTTTTCTTATAATAATAGTTACTAGTTTGTGACCAGAATGACTCTTTTTTAAGCCTTATATGGTCGGCCTTATAGATCTCCATTGTGTTGGTTGAAGATCGATGAAAATTCCTTGGTTGGACCAATCTTGGTTTAAGAGATGATAGTAAATATTTATTTGATTTATCATAGAATATTGAAATCATATATCCAATATAATTCTTATGTTAATCATAGTTATAAACCATTGGAATTATCAATTATTGACTAGGAATTCTTGAAAGTTTCACCTCAGTTTGTTCATTTATGACTTGGGAGGAAAGAGAAGCTTGATCCTCATTTTGTGGTACCTTTTGAGGTTATTGAGTAGGTAGGAAAATTTTATTTCCATTTAGCACTTCCACTGTATTTGAAATTAATACATGACATGTTCCAGGTATCTTAGCTACAAAATAATCTATCTGATCTATCTCATGTTCTGAAATGGAGTGATCTTGACATTGAACCTGATTTATCCATGAATTAACAACTAGTCAGGATAGCTGATTCTGAAACCAAGGTACTTAATGGGAGGAAAATACCTTTGGTTCGAGTTATATGGAAGCATGGTTCATATTCTCAGGATACATGGGAGTGCGAGGCACTAATGAGAGAGCAGTTGTCTCACCTTTTCAATATAGAATATTTTTGACAGGATTTATGAGGATAAAAAGTTTTTATGGTGGGGAGGTTTTAACATCCTGTTACCTTTCTATGAGGTACGTTTTAAACCTTATCATGGTTTTCCTTTTTTGTTATCTTGGTAGGGATGATAAGGAATTGGGAGGATACCTATAATGGTGAAGTCATAGATTTGTTGGATTCTCAGCATAAAACCTATTGGTTTTGTAGCCCACTAGGAATTTACATGCCATTTAATGTAGTTACATGATGTGTAAGTTCTAAAATAATAATAAATACATTTTTAACAAAAGGTGATGGGTTTTTTAGTGATTTTGGTATCTATCAATTACACGATGTGTAATTGGATTACACATCGCATAAAGTCCTGAGTGTTGTTTTTAAACAGGTAGTTTGGTAGAAGATTCTATTTCCTCCTCTTCATACTTCCTTTATCTCAACCCAAGAGACGTACCTAGGTGATTTTGGAGCCCTGAAACCCTTTAGGTCTATTTCATTCAACAATTGAACATTGTTGCGATTGCAATGTGAATTTCTAGGTAAGCGTTCTCCTAGTATCTTCATCTCTTTCTATTTTACTCCTTGGAGTTTGATAGATTATCTTGGGATTGATGGATCTATACCCCATGTTGATTGAATCTTGTTTCTATGTTTATTTCCTAGATATTTTATGCCTTCATTCTTATTGGCAGGTTTTGTTGTGGGATTTGTGTTTCTATGAGAAAGGTAGGTGGTTCCGTTATGATGGCCATATTTAATTAACACTAAATTGATTGATTTGAATTTTATTGTTTTATTTAAATTCAATTAATTGAAACTAATTTCAATTGGTTTATTAAAAACCCAATTCCATTGAATTAGGGGATTTTAATGTGAAATGTATTTTTGGCATGAAATTTTGAAAAACCCCCCAATTCCATTGAATTGGGGTGTGTTGTGAAATTGGTTGAAAATTATTCAAATTAAATTATGTAATTTAATTGTGAAATTTAAAATGTGAAATTGTTTTGATGAAATTGATTTCAAATTGGTATTTTAGAAAATGGATTAAAATGGTTTTGATATAAACCTAGTGGTTTTATCTTAAAAAAGGCATGTTTTGATTAAAAACCCATTTTTGTTTTTAAATGGAAAATTGGCACTTTTGAAAAGGTGGAATGGGATGAATTATATTTTAATATTTTTCAAATAAATTTCCCATCATTGATTTTATTAGAGAACATGAAGGCCTAGGTAGTTGGTGAGTTATTGGGATAACACTCTTTTGATGTTTTAAAACTAAAAACAAAACATAGTGCAGCAGGACGCATCCCTAATGAGATGGTGATGAGTCACCTTTGGCCAGTGTTAGAGGGATGTGTGTATACACATATTTCCATTATCACCTTTGAGTGAGTGAGGATACCATATCTTGGAACTATCATACCTTTTGGCAGGTGACCATGTTTCTCACTTTTTTATATTTGAGATATAAATGTGTGAAATTTTTGTAAACTATTTTACATGACTAATGAATTTATATAAACTATTTTCTAAAAACTATTTTGAATCCATTTGTCTAAAGTATTTCCTTCATTTAAAATGTAAAGAATAAATTGTTTTAATTATTCTATGAACTTCCATACCTGTTTATTTGATCTTGAAAGATTTATTTGGTTAATTAAATGTTGGAATATTATTATATAATCCTTGGTGATACCCTATTGGGATTTTAGATCAGACCCTGCATTTTCCTTAGAGTGTTTATATATTATCTTCTTCCAGGTTTGATCAAAGTTAAGGATCCACTTGAAGGTGGTAGTAGCTATTGATCCTTGGTCTTGGGGAGTTGAGACCATTAGGACTTGGGTTTTTGTACAATTTGCTGGTACTTTTCTATAGTACGTTGGGGTTATTTACCTATTTGACTTCTGGTACTCTACTCCCTATGGAGTTTTTCTTTTATGCATACTAACTTGTTTATATACTTCTTTAATGTTTGCGGAAAAATCATTCCCACTTTCATGTCGAATGATTCCAAGAGATAGTTTCCAACTTGTGGGGATTGGCAACACCCTTCAGGCCATGTTAGGACTAGCCCACTTATCGGGTTACTAGGGTACCCAAGATGGTTCTTGACATCTTGAGTAAAAGCTATTATTGTAATAAAACTCAACTTGAGGAAGTTGTTGATCCCAACCACCTTTGAAATCCAAATAACAAGATCTCAACAGATTCTATAGGGTTTGAATTGTTCTTTCAGAGTAAACATCTATTTGAGGATGATACACAGGCTAAAACTCAATTTTATATCAAGAGATTTCTAAAGACTTCTCCAAAACTTTGAGGTAAACCTAGGATCCTGATCAGACATAATGGAATGTGACACTCCATAAAACCTTACCACTTCTTTAATTTATATCCTAAAAATATGATCTATAGAGAATTATTACTTGATAGTGATAAAGTGTGCCGAATTAATAAGTCAATTGACTATCACCCATATATCATTATTCCCTTTAGAGGTTTTGGGGAGTCTAATGATGAAATACATAGTGATGTTATACCATTTCCATTCTAGTATGGGTAATGGATTAAACACCCCCTTATACTTTTGTCTTTCATCCTTAACTTGTTGGAATACAAAGCACTAAGATAAAAATATTGGATTGGTGTAGCCTGATCTATTTTTGGATAAATCTTGGCTGAATGCTTGTGGCCCATACTATGCACTGGGCTGCAACTCTGACCAACTATAGTAGAGCTGACTGAATGACACTAATAGTGCACTATAGGAGTGTAAGCATTGGAATATATACTATAACAGCTCAGACTTTGGATACAAAAGTACTATAGATTTGTGGACTTCTATCCATCGGCCACTGTAACAACTTGGACTTGGGTGGCCATGGTACTATAGTGATGCGGACTTCCAGCTACCGTTCAATGTAGTAGTGTATGATTTATATATATTTGGAAGCATAATACTTCATATTCATTATTAGCTCCTTTAGGGTTAGGGTTACTTGGGCTTGAAACTCCGAGACACTCCTTGTATTTTTTCTCCCAATTTAGTAATATTTATACCTCTCCATTGACACAAGGATAATTTACCAAACCACATAAATATCTATGTCCCAATATCTTTTTCTTATTATTTTTTTTCACTTTTACTCTTATGTGAATCATTTATTGCTTCACTACTCTAGGTGTTTTCCTCAATAACAAACTATGTTATATCTCTCTTCATGTCATCACACCAAATCACGAGTTGGTTAATTTTTCTCATGAATATTAAATTTTTATGAGACATTGGCTATAACCATGTAATTATGCACAATAACACATATCAATCCCTTCTTGGATACATAACTATAGATTAAAAACCCTTCTCCACTATATGGTAATGTAATCATAGGTGTACTAACTAACCTTCTCTCCAGTTTCTTGAAATTTTCCTCATATTCATCTATACAGAGAAACTTGGATCCCTTATGAGTTAACTTAGTCATAGGGTTAGAAAATCATGAGAAATTTTCCACAAACTATTGATAATATCCAGCTAAACTAAGAAAACTAAGAATCTTAATCACTATAGTTGGTCCATGCCAACATTTAATAGCCTCAATTTTTAATAGATCTACTAATATTCCCTCTCTTGAGATTATATGACCCAAAAATGAAACCATTTTCATCCAAAATTCACTCTTTGTAAATTTTTCATAAAGTTTATTTTTCCCTAGGATCTTAAGTACAATTATTAAGTGGTCTTCATGATCTTACTTTCTCTTTTAATAGATAAGAATATCATCTATAATGATTACCAAAAACTGATCAAGGTAATATCTAAAGACTCTATTCATTAAATCCATGAAGATACTAAGGGAATTAGTAAGACCTAAATGCATCACTATATATTCATAGTGTCTATACATTGTATGGAATTCTATCTTGGGCATATCCTCCTTCTTGACCCTCAATTGCTGATATATAGATTGAAGGGCAACTTGGAAAATTATTGAGCTCCACGCAGTTGGTCAGATAAGTCATCAATATAGGGAAGATGATACTAGTTCTTAATTTTGATCTCATTTATCTCCCGATAATCAATACAGAGTCACATTAATCCGTATTTCTTTTTAATAAACATAATAGGTGCACTCCAAGGTGATGAACTTGGGTAAATGAATCCCTTATCAAGGTTTTCTTGGATTTGCTTCTTCAATTCCTACAACTCAATCAAAGATACTCTATAGGGAGTTTTTGAAATTGGTGGGGGCACTATATATGAGTTCTATTGAAAACCCAACTTCACATTTTGGAGTAAGGCTAGGAAAATCTTCTAAAAAGGCATAAAAAAAATTCCATAACAATAAGAATATCATTTATGTCCCATTTATGCACAACCATATGAGATAAACACCCCTTATAAATTGGAATTAAGACCCATGCAATGAATGTGATCTACTTCATAATTTAATAATTATCATCACATTGATAAAAGATCATTTGTTAGTTTGGAAGATCAAACATGACCTCCCTTCCTTAATAATTGATTTGTGTTTTATATAGATAAAGATAATCCATAACTAATATGACATCAAATTCAACTAGAGGTAGAATGATGAGATTTTTGGAAAGCACATTACCACCAACATAAACTTGAGAGAAATAATTTACTTGATATGTGATCATCATACTATTAAGGGGTTTCCCTTTTAATTAAAAATATAATAGTTTGGGTGAAATCTTGATACCATTATAATTTTTTTAGATATGAAAGAATGGGTAGATCCAGATTCAAATAAGACATTAGTATTTCTAGAGTGGATGGTAAGTGTACCTTTCACCACATCATTATCACACCCCTCATCAGAAATAGTGATAACATGTGATTTCCCTTTGTCCCTAGACTTGAGAGGTTGCTGAAATAAATCATCATCATTAACCCATGGGTTTGGTCATTGGTTATCATAATTCCCATTATCCTTACACTTGAAGCACTAAAGTGTGGGAGGTGAATTCTATGTAGCTTTATCTCTATTCACATAATTAACTAACCTCTTCCCATCACTTTGGAAATCAATTACCCAATGAACTTACCATCCACACTTAAAACATTTACTAGTCTCCTTAATAAAATTTACTCCATGATTCTTCCCACATTTTTATAATAAATGAAAGCTCATATTCTTCTCTCTATGGTCTTTATAATTTCCTTTTAACTCTATCTTTCTTTTCTTGTCAAAACCATAAGATTGATACATAAATCCAACCTCTATTTCCACCTTGATAGCACATCAAAAAATATATTCATAGCCACTGAAGTTTCTTATAGACAATGCCCTTAAGAGACTTGGGTTTAAGCCACTAAAGATTAAATCAACCATACTTTTATCTTGTATGATAATACTAGAAGCATACCTCTCAAGTTTAGTAAAATTTTCCTCATAGGTACTGAAAAATTCATTAACCTTTTACTTTAACTCAAGGAAATATTTCTCCATATTCCTACAAAGAATATGAGGAAAGTACTTATTGAAAAATAAGTTTATGAACTCTTCCTAATCTGTGGAGTTAATTTCATCTTATTACCTCACATTATTTATAAGATTCCTCCATTGATCCACTTCAACTTCCAAATGGTACATAGTCAAAATGAAATTTTCATGTTCTAAACACTAGAGAATAAAAAAATATATTTTCAATGGTACTAATGCATTGTTCAAAAACTAGTGAATTAGAAGACCCACTAAAATAAGGTGGATGTATCCTCATGAAGTACTCAATAGAATTTTGTTCCCTTCTTTTTTCATTTGGAAGTCCAAAATGATTCATAGATTAAGAGAGTTTTGTGAGAATAACAACACGATTTTTCATTACAACTCCCATAACCTTTGGATGATTAGGAGGAAAATCATTTCATTTTCTATCACACTCAACATTAAAGTGTTTCTTTCAGTTTCTATACATTGAAAAAAATCAAAAAACATAGTATAATAAACAATAGTCATATTAGGGAACTACACAATCTTTAAAAATCACTTACAGGATGTCTAAATCATGATACCTTCTTATTTACTATATGAAATTATAGGTTTATCCTAGTTCATTCATAGTCATCTTCTATTTAAATCCTCCATGAATTTTCATAAAGAGTTTTTTAATTTCAAAAGCATATCCCTCAGGAGTGTTAAACTGGGTGTGCAGTAAGGCCCATTGTCATGCACTAGTTCCTGATCGAGTGTAGCTCAATAAGATGTTTTTGGGGTTGTTACCCCTAGGTACATCAATGTCATATCCACATCCACTTTAAGTATCCAAACATATATGTATTTCTATGATACCTCTCTCTATATCTTTTGAAAAAATTCCATGTCATTTTCCTGTACTTTAACTCATCCTTAGACTTATCCTTAGACATTTACTTAGGGATCTCACTATTTTTTTCATCCTTTTTTCCAAAGGTTAACTAAACCTAGAATTTATACCAACTATAATGACCCAAAATTTTCATAAATATATATTAAATCATTTTTGATAAATATTTATTAAATTACATAAATATGATCCTGATAACCATAATAGTTTAGTAACTTTGGAAATTTGGAAACATAAAACCTAGTCCATAAGTGAGTTACATCATCTATCACTATATTTTTCATAACTAGAACCCTTCTTATTCATATCACACATAATAAATATCATCATAACATGGGGAAAGGAAACATAATAAAGAGTTATCTCAGATTCTTAATAAGTGTAAATAAGGGTGATACGTAAGTATAACATGAACATAAGGGTATTAGAACATGATCATAACATTTTAAAACCATGCCCTGCAAATCAAAGATCATAATCATGAGTTATAGCATAAATATAGGTAGTTCATAAGACATGATTCAAAATTTAATCAAAGAACATGATCTATGGGAGCATAAAACAAAAAATTTGTTCCATACATATAAGCATAGAAAATCATTTCCATATTAGTCAAGGCTCACTGCTAAGACAATCATAGTAGAAAAATTCCTTTACTAAAATGAGTTTACTCTCCATTCAGGCCCTATATTACTAAAGTGATTTCACTTCCCATTTCATCCCTATATTACTGAACTAGGTTCACTTCCCATTCCAGTCATGTCTATCTCATGATATATAAATATTTACCCAATGCATTGGATGGAGATATAGGTCATAATTAAAACCATATTTATGTGTGTTGTAAGATCATAAACATACATCATATCATAACCCATGAAATGAAATGGTTATCATAAGCATTTCATAATATCATAATCTTTGGAAAAGATACAGGTTTCAAAATCATTTCAGCATTGCATAACCTGTGAAAAGAAGTGAGATTCATAATTATTTCATCATGGTATAACCTATGGAAGAGAAAAAATATTCATAGACATCATTCCATAAAATATAAACCATCTAAAGAAAGAACACGAATGGTATCCTTGGATCATTTCCCCAGTAAGGCATAGGTATTACCAATGAATGTCATCTTAGATGGAAAATAATTTTGAAATATCATTTAAATAATTTCTTGAGGAAAATATAATTTCTTCATTAAAAAATTATTTTTAAAATGAAAAACATTTTTAAGGACATTTTATTTGAAAATAACCTTGAAAACTTATAAATTAATCTTCAAAGCAATGATTAGTCATGATATTGGAAAATTTTGTTCATATCGTACATGTAAAATTGAAGATTCCTTTTACATTTTTGGTAAAATCTAAATAAACATTGTTTGGAAAATGACATGAAAATTAATTTAAAAACATTTTGTAAAAAGTAAAAAATGGGTAAAAATTTCTTTTACAAATCATAAGAGTAATATTTTTTTTAATTTTTTATAAGACACGAGTTTGAAAGAAAACAGAATTCTGACTGATGAGAGAAATAAAGTTGGATTTTATTGAAGACATTTTATTAACTATTTAAGTACCAAAGAGTAGGAAAATGGTACCATTACTTGAATATAACATGAATAAACAAAGAATAATAAAATTCATAATAATTCTTGATAGGTATATCCTGATATTTTAACATTGGTTACTTCATCATAAACAATCTCGATAAATGATGAGATTATAACATAAAATATTTACCACTTTGGTAAAATTGAATCATAATAACCATTTGGGTATAAAATAAAATGAAAATTAAAATATAATGAGGATGAATAAATTCATGATATTAAATTTCAAAGGGTTTTTATATACAACACTTGAAACAATATAGGTGCATAACATAACATACATCACAAAGAAGAAAAATTGATACAAAAATACCTTATTATTTTGGTAAATTTTGAACCTTAAACCCCATGAAAGAGAGATACTCAAATGGATATGTAAATAAAAATAATTTTGTTCATAATAATTATAAAATACATTAATGGTCATTATATACACCACATAGAAGATAGAGGTGGTGAATATAACATGTGTCTCACAAAAGTAAAAAGTGAGACGAAAATACCTTACTACTTGAGTAACTTTTGAATCATAATCCCAATGAAATAATAACATAGATGGAAAAATTAATTATCATAAATTAGTTATATTTATTATATATATTATCATAGGAAAGTATATACATCTTACAAAATAAATGAGTGGTGAATATGGCATAAGTCTCTCAAAAATAAAAGTGAGACTAGAAATCCCCTTACCTTAAGTGTTGAATTCCATCTTACTCGTTAAAACCTACTGTATAATAAATAAATTTTATTATTTATATATTACAGAATCATATTCATATATATCATACCATATATGATTTTATTATGACCTTTTATTAACCATTTATTAACGATTCCTTTTTAATGTTACGTTTCATGAAATAATCGCTTTGTTTTTTGTAAAAGATTTGATTTGTTATATTTTTGTTTCTATTAATTTAATCATTATTTAATCATATAAATAATGATAAATCTTATATAAATATTATATATATTAATTTTATATGTTTTTATAATAATCTATAAAATATATAAATAGAAAATTAATTACACCGTTCAAGGAGACAGTAGGTCGTGCGTACGCATGAATGCTGTTTCCATTTTCTTTTCAGATTGAAATAAAAAAATATGTTATATTATCTTTAAAGAATAATTTTTATTTCATATATATCACATATTTTTATTAAAAATATCTTTAATACATTCCATGTAAAGCGTTAATGAATCACATCGCTTCGTGAGGCGGTAGTCCGTCATACACATGAATGATGTTATCTTATTCCCAAAAAATAAAAATCATGAAGGTATATGTGATATAATAATTATATAATCATAATAAAATAATAAAAATCATATATATCATATATAAACAATAAATACATCATTTTTACTATCCTTGATAGGTTTTAATAGAAAATCGAACAACATCAGTTCACGAGGTGCTAGTATGCCGTAAACATGAATGATGATTTTGTAACCCATTTTATGGAAGTAGAGATGATTGTAGGTAATGAAATTATCATAATAAAATCTTAGTATATGTAAGATACTAATTTTATTATATAATCATGATATAAAAATAATTAATGGGATTTGAGGAAGAAATAAAAAAACATTCAATGATGAATTCCACCTATTCTTTGGTTATCCTCCTTATATTTTCACTAAAATAATTACTAGGATTGATTTATTCCAAAAATAAGGGTTCTAAGATGAGGTTAAGGAAGTTGGGAAGTGATTTTTGTAGGTATTTCCCAAAACAAAGAGGTTTTAATGTGTGAGTTCAAGTTTAATGATGATGGAGTTGTGATATTCATGAAACAAATTTGTGTTCCATCATATCCAAAGATAAAGAAGGATCTCATGAATGATTCTAATAGATATATATTCTACATACATGAAAGAAAAAAGAAAATTTATAGAGATATTTGAGAAAAAATTTGGTGGGAAAATGTGAAGAAGGGTATTAAGTAATATACATCAATGTGCCTGATGTGTTAATAGGTGAAGGATGAGAGGAAAAGTCAAAAGGGATGATACAACCATTGTACATACTTACATGGAAATGGGAAAACATCGCTATGTATTTTTTCATGGGTATTCCAAAGACATAAAAATGGAATAATGCTATATGGGTTGTGGTGTACCATATTATAAAGACTTCTCACTTCATTGGAACTCTAGAGGGATTCTTAGTAAATCACTTTTCAAATATATACATTAGAGAAGTGGTGAGGATACATGGAACCCAACTATTTATAGTATTTGATCAAGATGTGAGGATCACCTCAAAGTTATAGAATAGTCTTCAGCATGCTCTAAACATAGATTTGAACCTTAGTATGACCTATCATCCCCATATTAATGGAAAATATGAATGGACTATATAGAAACTTGAGGATATGTTGAGAGATTTCTATATGTACTTTAAGGGAGGCTAGGACAAACATATTCATCTGGTCGAGTCCTCTTAAAACAACAGTTTACACTAAAGAATCCAAATAGTCCCATAATAAGCCCTCTATGGGAAGAGATTTAGAACACATGTTTTATATGATGGGGTAGGTAAATGAAAGTTTTCAGGACCTGTGATGGTTAAATAAATGGTAGAAAAGGTCAAGGCCATTCAATGGAAAATCAAAGCATTGTAGAGTCAAAAGAAGAGTTATACTGATAACTGTCAATGAGACCTATGAAGGTTCCAAGCACAGTGGAAGCACAAGGATGGGAGATAAATCATAAATATTTTTTTCAATCTGATGGAAAATTTTCAATATTATCAATGATGTGAATTACATGACCAATAAAATTTTTCCAATCAGATATTGGAAAATAGAGACCCAAAACCCTAAAAGGATATTTTCATTTTAAATTTATAATTAATTTATTTATATTTGAATAAAATAACTATCTAATATTAGGATTATTTATTTAATTATATTTTTATCTTCTAAAATACCCTTTTTGGATTACCTTTTTTGTTCTATAAGGATCCAAGTGTAGGATCCCTATATCAGTGATTCACATGTGTTCCTTTGATACCGAGCAATATCAATGGAGTTATGGGTGTTAGATAAAAAAATCTATCATCTTTTTTAATTTTTATTAATTTACAAGCCTTTATTATTGAAGGATTCTCTCTAGATATTCTCATTCTTAAGAGGAAGATAGGAGGAGTCAAGAGAGAAATCAGTTGTGGGTAATAATTCTCAATTCTCAATTAACTCTACAAAATATACATAACCATTTATTTATAAAGCTAGAGTTTAAATTAAAATATTATTTAATTATATATATTCCATTAAATAATAAAATAATTTTTAACAAACCCCATGCTAATTAATAATAATAATATTATTATTTTATGGTGTGCACTAACTTGTGGAAAGATAAATTTTATTTTACCAAGTTGTAAATTAATATTTATCACCAAACACGATCTTGGTTAGCTCAAAATCCTCAAAATTTATTAAATACCTGAATAATTATTTTATTCACAAATTAATATTTCATTCACAATCCCACAAATAAATATTTATTAAATATTAAATAAATAAAATAATTTTTTTCCTCACAATCCAACTAATAAATATTTATAATATATTTATGTAACAAAATAAATTATTTATTAATGAATAAATAGTTATTTTAAAATAAACACATTGTTACACCATGGATGTGTAATTTAATGCGATGGTTCCATTCCAATCAAGGGGTTGAGGTATTAACTTCTATAAATATGTAAAGGACAAATCCTTCCTTGAATTATTCATTTATAACATGTCACTCATGAAACAAAAAATGTATCTAACTTATCCATGAACTATATCACCCTGATTTATGAAATATAAATAATTATGTGAGTCATAACATGCATTAATAATAATTTTAAATTCTAAGGACCATTACACATTCCCACAGATAGGAATATACAATGACACCAAAACATCCAAAATTCCTACTGTTGGGCCAGGTCTCAAAATCTCTAATCTTAGAGATTACCAAGTATGAACTTCATGAGAAGTCTCATCCATTTAAAATTACTCACACCTGATAGTAATGTTCTATGTGTCCCATCATATAACATTATCCCACCATAGAACTACATTTAAGAATATTATCATATAATTTCAAGGTTCTCATCATAGTGGAGAACTCTTATGACCTTATCAATACAACTGATATTCTAGGATATTATCACATCAATTTTATGCAAAAAAAACAACAACCAAGATGTAGTAATATATTTATATTAATATTCACTTCTTTTAATATATAAGTAATCTAAATTAAAAAGTAGTTGGTTCTAAGGAAACAACTCCAACTACCTAAAGTTTGAGGTTGGTGATAAAGTGTTCCTTAATATATCTATATAGAAGAAATTCATGAGATTTGAGAAGAAGAAGAAGCTAATTTTGAGATATATTGTCCCATTTGAGATTCTTAATCACATCAAAATTTTGGCATATTTATTAGTGCTCCCACCAAACCTGTACAAAGTACATAATGTGTTCCATATATCCCTCTTGAGGAAGTACATACCAGATCACTCACATTTACTAAATCCATAGGTGGTATAATTGGAGAATTACCTTTTTATGATGAACACTCAGTGAATATCTTGGACTATATGGAAAAACTTCTATGAAACAAAACAACTCACCTTGTCAAATTACTTTTGAGAAACCATACGTTTGAATAAGAAACATGAGATAATAAATAGACAATGAAGCAAAAGTACCATCAACTTTTTTCAACTTAATGTTTGGAATGAAGTTTCAAGTGTAATATTTCTTAATAGGGGAATAATGTAACATCCTAGGATTTTACTATGAAATCATTCCTTTAAACAAACATTGTGTTTGATGAATTATTTCAAGTACTTCACCAAACTAAAATGAGACACAATATATTAGATTATTATCATCATAAAAATTATAATAACTTGAGTCAATAAAATATAGTAATCTATTAAAAATTTATACAAATTATGATTAGGAACATTCAAAGTTTAAACATGTCATTTTTCAATTAAAGTAATTTTTATTTATATATCGAATCTTATTTTAAAAAATTGATTTATAAATTTTAGAGTTTATATTTTGAAAAAAACATCATTTTTTAATTTGAAATGTCAAAACTATATTTAGAAAAAAATCTATTTTTCTGAAATAATTGATTTTTATGTGAATGGAAAAATACTGATTTTACTAATACTGTAATTTTAATGACATTATTATACGAGAATGGCATGAAGGTTTTTGAAACCATTTTTACTATACAAGCCAAAAAGCCTATACCCGAGTGGTAAAGGCTCCTTCTTGGCTTCCAAATGGCCCATGATCAAATTCTGGTAGGCCCCTTTGGGGATTTATGATGTGAAAATGATGCATGGATGATGCAGGCAGGCGGTGACATATTCATGATGCAGTCAGGGTAGAGTCCTTGGGCATGATGATGCAGTAGGGACTTCAGTCCAACAAATAATTTCAAGCCACTAGAACTCTGAACTATGGAATAAGATCACCCCACATGGGAGTATGACCCAAAAGAGGAATGAGAGTAGTAGAAGTAACCGGTAGAGCTCACTAGATTAGAAGAATGAGAGGGTATGGAAACTACTATTCATGTAGCTATGCATGGGGCAATGCTAGATGATTATCCATGCAAAGTGGGGAGCTAGATTCCATCAACTAAGTAGATTCTAGGGAGGGGTAGTTCTAAGTGTAGGTAGGTATTTGGGCCTTCGGGTCATGTTGAGACCTTGTGCCTTTGGGCCTACGGGTCATGTAAGTGTTCCCTCTCAATCCAGTTAAAAAGAGGATTATCCAAAAATAAATATAAATATAAAGACTTCAGGACATTTCATGAATTTTTACTATAAAAATATGTTTTATAAAGTTAAATTAAGTATTTTAAAATACTATGTTGATATATAAAACCCATGCTTAACATTTTAGAAAATTTAAGTAATTTTGTAATGAAAACTATTTTTCATCTATTTATTTTAATAAAATTTTCACATAATGGAATTAGGATTTTGTCTCTCATTATTACACATGCCAATAGGTCTAGGTATAACACCATAAAACTTCTATTTTTCTTCAACCAATTCCAGTTCAAACTTGTAATTGGGATGATAGATCTATGGACTTTGTGGTTGGGTTGCTGCATACCCAAAGAAAGAAGAATGCAATATGGGTTGTGATAGATTGAATGAAAAACTCGTCTCACTTTATAGCCATTTTTAATACAACCAAGGTTGAGGAGTTAGGAAATATCTATGTAAAAGAGATTATTTGTTTTCATGGAGTTTCATATGCCATATTTTTTGACAGAGATCCTCGGTTCACTTCTCATTTTTGGAGAGGCCTTTAAGAGGAACTGATATCTCAGGTCTGTTTGAGTATGGATTACCATACATAGTCGGATGTCTAGATATAAATAGCTATACATGTTCTTGAGGATATTATCCTCTATTATGTTCTAAACTTTGGTGGTTATTGGGATGACCATTTGGGTATGGTTGGGTTTTATTATAACAATAGTTACTAGTTTGGGACTAGAATGGATCCTTTGGAGGCCTTATATGGTCAGCCTTATAGATCTTTATTGTGTTAGTCGAAGATTGGTGAAAATTCCTTGGTTGGACCAATCCTGGTTCAAGAGATGATAGTAAATATTTAGTTGATTTATCATATAATGTTGATGGCATAAATCCGGTATAATACTTATGTTGATCATCATTATAGACCGTTAGAATTCTCAATTGGTGACCCGACATTCTTGAAAGTTTCACCTCAGTTGGGTAATCGATGGCTTGGGAGGCAAGGGAAGCTTGCTACTCATTTTGTGGGACCTTTTTAGGTTATTGACCAGATTGGGAAACCTTATTACCATTTATAAATTCCACTATATTTGACATCAATACATGATGTGTTCCATGTATCTTAGCTACAAAAGCATCTATCTAATTCATCTCATGTTCTGAGATGGAGTGATATTGACATTGAACCTAATTTATCCATGATTGAATGACCAGTCATGATAGTTTCTGAAACCAAGGTACTTCATGGGAGTATTATACCATTGGTTTGAGTTTTATGGAAGCATGGTTTAGATTCTCATGATACATGGGTGTGTGAGGCACTAATGAGAGATAAGCGACCTGACCTTTTCGATATGGAAGTTTTTTTACAGGCTTTATGGGGATAGAAAGTTTTTATGATGGGGAGGTTTTAACATCCTCTTACCTTTCTTTTAGGTATGTTTTAAACCTTATCAAGGTTTTACTTTTTCATTATCTAGGTATGGATGATAAGTAATTGGGAGGATACCTATAATGGTTAAGTCATAGATTTTTTGGATTCTCAGCATAAAACCTATTGGTTTTGCAGCCTACTATGGATTTTCATGCCATGTAATGTGGTTACAAGATGTGTAAGTTTTAAAATAATAATAAATCCATTTTCAACAAAAGGTGATGGGTTTTTCAATGATTTTGGGATTTGTCAATTACACAACATGTAATTGGATTATAGGTCATGTAAAGTCCTGAATGTTGTTTTTAAAATGGTAGTTTGGTAGAAAATTCTATTTCCTCCTCTTTATAATTCTTTACTCTTGACCCAAGAGACATACCTTGGTTATTTTGGATCCCTCAAACCCTCCGGGGTTATTTCATTCAATAATTGAACATTTTTTTGATTACGGTGTGACTTTCTAAGTAATCATTCTCCCAATATCTTCATCTATTTCTATTTTCCTCCTTAGAGTTTGATAGATCATCTTGGGATTGATGTATCTAAAACCTGTGTTGATTAAATCTTGTTTCTATTTTTATTTCCTAGATCTTCTGTGCCTTCATTCTTATTGGTGGGTTCTGTTGCAAGCTTTGTGTTTCTTTGAGAATGGTAGGTGGTTCTGTTATGATGACCACATTTGATTAACCCAGAATTTATTGATTTAAATTCAATTACTTGAAACTAATTTCAATTGGTTTATTAAAAACCCAATTCCATTGAATTAGGGGATTTGAATGTGAAATTGGATTTTTGGCATGAAATTGGGAAAACCCTCTAATTCTATTTAATTGGGGTGTGTTATGAAATTGGATGGAAATTATTCAAATTAAATTTGGACATTGATTTGATGAAATTGATTTCAAATTGGTATTTGAGAAAAATGGATTAAAATATTTTTGATAGAAACCCAATGGTTTTATCTTAGAAAAGGCATGTTTTTATTAAAAACCTATTTTGGTTTTTAAATGTAAAATTATAAATTTTAAAAAGGGGGAATGTGATGAATTGTATTTTTAACAATTTTAAAATAAATTTTCCATAATTTATTGTATTAAAGCACATGAAAGACTAGTTAATTGGTGAGTTATTGGGATAACACTCTTTTTATGCTTTATAACTGAAACAAAACATAATGCTACAGGTTAAATCCCTAATAGGATGGAGATGAGTCACCTTTGTCCAGTGTCAGAGGGATGTGTGTATACACATATTTCCATGATCACCTTTGAGTGTGTGAGGACCCCGTAGCCTGGAACTATCTTACCTTTTGACAGGTGACCATGTTGCTCTCTTGTTTATATTTGAGATATAAATGTGTTCCAATGTTTGTAAAATATTTTAGATGAATAATTAATTTTTATAAACTATTTTATATAATTTTTTTTTGAATCTATTTGTTTAAAGTATTTCCATCATTTTAAATGTAAAGCATATATATTTTTAATTATTCTATGAACTTCTATAACTGTTTATTTGATATTGAAAGATTTATTTGGTTAATTAAATGTTGTAATATTATTATAGAACCCTTGGTGAGACCCTATTGGGATTTTATCGCACACACTACCTTTGACTTTGAGTGTTTGTAGATTATCTTCTTCCAGGTTCAAGTAAGGGTAAGGAACCACTTAGAGGTGGTAGTAGCTGTTGATCCTTGGCCTTGGAGAGTTGACACCATTGGGACTTGGGTTTTTGTCCTATTTTTTGGTACTTTGATATAGTACTTTGGGGTTATTTACTTGTTTGACTTTTGGTACTCAACTCCCTGTGGAGTTTTTCTTGTTTGCATACTAACTTTTTTATCTGATTTTGTAATGTTTGCCAAAAAATCATTCCCACTTTCATGTTGTTTGATTCTAGGTGCTAGTTTCTAACTCATGGGGATTGGGAACACCCTTCGGTCCATGTCAGTACCAACTTAGTTATCGTGTTACTAGGGTACTCGAGGTGGTTCATGACAACTTGAGTAAAATCTATTATTGTAAGAAAACTCAAATAGAGGAAGTTTTTGATCCCAACCACATTTTAAATCCAAAGAAAAATATCTCAAAATATTATCCAAGGTTTGAATTATTATTTTAGACTAACCATCTATTTAAGGATGATGCGTAGGATAAAACTCAATTCCATATCAAGATCTTTCTGAATACTTCTCCAAAACTTTTAGGTAAACCTAAGATCCTGATTAGACATAATGAAATGTGGAACTCCATTAAACCTTACCACTTCTTTAATTTATATCCTAGAAAGATGATCTAGATAGAATTTTTATCTGATGGTGATGAAGTGTGCTGAATTAGTAATTCAACTGACTATCACCCATATATCATTATTCCTTTTAGAGGTTTTAGGGAGTCCAATGATGAAATCCATAGTGATGTTTTTAAAATTCCATTCTAGTATGGTTAATGGATGAAACATCCCCTTATAATTTTTTCTTTCATCCTTAACTTGTTGGAATACAAAGCACCAGGATAAAAATGTTGGATTGGTGCAGCCCGATCTATTTTTGGATGAAGCTTAGTCGAATGCTTGTGGACCATACTATGCTCGAGGTTGAAACTCTGACCAACTGTAGCAGAGCTGACCGACCGACACTGATAGTTTACTATAGTAGTGAAAACTTTGGCATGACTACTATATTAACTCATAATTTGGAGACAAAAGTAATATAGCTTTGTGGAATTCCAGCTATTAGCCACTGTAACATCTTGGACTTGGGTGGCCATGGTACTACAACAATGCAGACTTCCAGACACCATTCACTATAGTAGTGTGGGATTTCTGTATAGTTGGAAGCATAATACTTAATCTTCTTTATTAGCTCATTTATGGATAGGGTTTCTTGGGATTGAAACTATGAGACACTCCCTATATTTTTTGCTCCTGATTTAGTGATATTTATACCTCTATATGGAAATATGGATCATTTCCCAGACCACATAAATCCCTATGTCCCAATATCTTCTTATCATTATTTTTTTTTCCATTTTACTCTTCTATGAATCATTTATCACTTCAATACACCAGGTGTTTTCCACAACAACAAACTCAATGATATCTCTCTTCATGCTATCCCACCAGAAGTATTCTTTCAAATAACTATACATCTTCATACTTCGAGGATGAATGGAGAATGAAGAACTATAAGCTTCCTATAACAACTAAAAATATGGTATTGGTAGAACAAATAGATGATTCCTAAACCTTATCATCCCATCATGATCATGGTTAAACTCATGAACATTTCTAACCTTCTTTTTTAGCTCTATATCTTCCTTCTACACCTTTTAATCTTCACTTGGATAGATGATTTAACATTTAATTGAAAAAGGTAATATTTTTACCCTTCCTTTAGGATTTTAAGATCCATCCTTTGAAAATCTATAAATATTGGATATTTTTCAATCTTCATCATGGATAATCTAGAATTATCCATTTGAATCAAAGCATAGGACATCTTCTTTGCTTTCCTTGGGTGGTAATGTATTGAGCAGTCATAATCTTTAATCATCTCCAACCATCTTCTCTGGCGCATGCTCAACTACTTTTGTGTGAATATGTACTTTAAAATTTTATGATATGTATATATATCACACTTTTCTCCATAAAGATAATTACTTCATATCTTTAATGAAAAAATTACAACAACTAACTCAAAATCATGAATTGGTTAATTTTTCTCAAGAATATTCAATTTTCATGAGACATAGGCTATAAACATGTCATTCTGTATAAGAAAACACCTCAATACCTTATTGGATTCATCAATATAGATTAAAAACCCTTCTCCACTATAGGGTAATCTAAGAATAGGTTCGCTGACTAACCGTCTCTTTAGTTCCTTGAAATTTTACTCATATTCATCTATACATAGAAACTTGTATCCCTTCCGAGTTAACTTAGTTAGAGGATTATATAGTCATGAGAAATTCTCCACAAACTACTGATAATATTCAGCTAAACCAATAAAACTATGGATCTCAATCACTATGGTTGGTCTAGGCCAACATTTAATAACCTCTATCTTTAATGGATCTACTGATATACCCTCTCTTGAGATTATATGACCCAAAAATGAAACCTTTTCCAAAAAAAAATTCATTCTTTGTAAATTTTTCATATAGTTTATTTTTCCTTAGGGTCTTAAGTACAATTATTAATTGGTCTTCATTATATTCCTTTCTCTTTTAATAGATAATAATATCATCTATAATGACTACCAAAAACTATTCAAGGTAATCTCTAAATACTATATTCATTAAATCCATGAAGATACAAGGGGAATTAGTAATACCTAAAGGCAACACTATATATTCATAGTGTCCATACCTTGTATGGAATTCTATCTTGGGTATATCCTCTTTATTGACCCTCAATTACTAATATCTAGAATAAAGGCAATCTTCAAAAAATTATTGAGCTCCACGTAGGTGGTCAAACAAGTCATCAATATAGGGAAGATGATACCAGTTCTTAATTGCGATCTTTTTCATCTCCCGAAAATCAATGAAAAGTCTCATTGATCCATATTTATTTTTAATAAATAGATCATGTTCACCCCAAGGTGACATAATTGGCTGAATGAATCCCTTATCAATGTTTTATAGGATTTTATTCTTCAATTACTAAAACTCAATTGAGGACACTCTATAGGGAGTCTTTGAAATTAGTGTGGTACCAAGTATGATTAATATTGAAAACTCAAATTCACATTTTGACAGAAGGCTAGGAAAATATTCTAGAAAGACATAAAAAAATTACAAAACAATAGGCATATAATTGATGTCCCATTTATCCTCAACCATATGATATAAACACCCCTTTTGAATGGGAATTAAGACCCATAAAATGGATGTGATATTAATCAGAAGTTCATAATTATCATCACATTGATAGAGGATCATAAGTTAGTTTGGAATATCAAGTACAACCTCCCTTACTTGTCAATTTATTTGTGTTTTATATATATAAAGACAATCCATGCATAATATGACATCAAATTAAACTAGAGTTATATGTATAAGATTTTTGGGAAGCACATTTCCACCAACATAAACTTGAGAGAAATCATTGAATCGATATATGATCATCATACCATTAAGGGGTTTCACTTATAATTCCACATATAATTATTTGGTTGAAATCTTGATACCCTTATAAAATTATTTATATATGAAATAATGGGTAGATATAAATTCAAATAAGACATTAATAGCTCTAGAGTAGATGGTAAGTGTACCTTTCACCATGTTGTTATCACACACCTCATCAGAAATAGTTATCACATGTGATTTCCCTTTGTCCCTAGACTTGAGAGGTTACTGATGTCGATCATCATCATTAACCCTTGGGTTTGGTCACTAGTTATCATAATTCCCATTCTCTTTATACTTGAAGCACTGAATTTTGGGAGGTGAATTTTGTATAGCTTTCTCTATATTTGCATCATTATCTAACCTATTCCCATTAATTTTTCACTCAATTACCTGATGAACTTACATCCCACACTTAAAAAATTTAATAATCTTCTTAATGCAATTTCCTCCAGGATTCTTCCCACATTTTTAGTATAAAGGAAAGCTCATCTTCTTATATCCAAGGTTTTTAGACTTTACTTTGAATTCCATCTTACTTTATTTTGTCAAAAACATGAGATTGATATGTAAATCCAACCTCTATTTCCACCTTGATAGCACATAGAAAAATATATTCATAACTATTGAATTTTATTATGGATAATACCCTTAAGAGATTTGGGTTTAAGCCACTAAAGAATTAATCAACCACACTTTTATCTTGGATGATAATACCAGAATCATACCTTTCAAGTTTTGTAAACTTTTCCTCATAGGTACCAATAGATTCATTATCCTTTTACTTTAACTCAAGGAAATCCTTCTCCATATTCATACAAAGAATATGAGGAAAGTAATTATTGAAAAAATAATCTCTTTAACTCTTCCCAATCTATGGAGTCAATTTAATCATGTTACCTTGTATTATTGATAAGATTCCACCATTTATCCACTTAAACTTCAAAATGGTATACAATCAAAATGAATTTTTCATGTTATAAACATTGGAGAACAAGAAATATATTTTCATTGGTACTGATCCATTGTTCAGAAACTAGTGGATTTGAAGACCCAATGAAAGAAGGTGGAAGTTTTCTCATGAAGTAATCAATAAAATGTTGTTACCTACTTTGTTCATTTGGAATTCCAACATGATTCATATCTTGAGAGAGTTTTGTGAGCATAAAAACAATAATTTTCATTACAACTCCCATAAAATTTGGATTACTAGGAGGAAAATCATTATATTGTCTATCACACTCAATAATAACATGGTTCCTTCAGGTTACATCTATTGACTAAAACCAAAAAGCATATTATAAGAAACAATAGTCATATTGGGGAACTACATAATCATGAAAAATCACTTATAGAATTTATAAATCATGATACCTTATTCTTTATTATGTGACACCATAGTTTTATCCTAGAAAATTTATAGTAATCCTCTATTTAAATACTTTATGATTGTTCATAAAGAGTTTTTTAATTTCAAAAGCATATCCCTTAGGAGTGTCAAACTGGGTGTGCATAAAGGCTCGTTGTCATGCACTAGTTTCTGATCGAGTGTAGCTTAATAAAGTGTTTTTGGGGTTATTAACCCTAGGTACATCTATGTAATATCTATATACACTTGAAGTATCAATAAAAATATGCATTTCTAGGAAACTACTCTCTATCATTTTACAAAATTCCATGACATTTTCCTATACTTTAACTCATCCTTAGACTTATCCTTAGACATGTCCTTAGGAATATCACTATTTTTTCACTACGAGAAAACCTCCGTTTAGCGGGGGTTTTTTCGTGGCGGTTTTTAAAACCACTGCTAAATGCGTTTCGGGCTGGCATTTCGCGGCGGTTTTAAAAACCGCCGCGAAAAAACCGCCGCTAAACGGCAAATTTTTTTTTTTTTTAAAATTATCATTATTTTTTTAATTTTATTCAAGGATTAGCGGCGGTTTTTTAAAAAACCGCTGCGAAATAGCGGCGGTTTCGGTAAAACCGCCGTGAAATAAAATGAAAAAAAATAAAAAAACGTGAGAAACCCCGAAATCACTAAAACGACCATAACTTTTGATCCATGCATCCGTTGAAGCGCCACGACCAGTCAAATCGAAGCTCATGAAGAGATATAGAGGCACATATAATCAAAACCGTGAGACGTTCTAAGGTGTGGATGATATTAGAGTTATAAAAAAGTTGAAAAAAGTTCTCCAACTTCAAACGACCATCACTCTATAACTTAATTTTTTCATCTAGAACTATTTTTTTATTTTGCCTCCTTACTCCTATTGATCAAGTTACATTTACTTTGCAGGAAAGTAGAAATATGAAAGGAAAACAACATGTTAACCAATAACATGGGAAATCAAAGAAGGTGGATAGGCTTCAAAAGAAATGGAAGTCAAAGATAAATATACATGGAGATGGGCCAAACTTGGTGCATCATATGATTGATTATAGGATCGTATTGCAAGGTGAGTATGAAGTTATTTTTAAAGTCAATGTTTCTAATCTTTCCTCGTATTTGGATGCAGATGAGGAAGAGTTGAGGATGAATCCTTTTCAAGAGGGGGAGGATGATATGAAACCGGCAGATGACATTGACTTGATGGCATGTGCGAAATCGGCGTTTCAAGGCCCAATGATGCAAGGAAGATTAAACAGACTACAAGTGGCAATAGAAGCCCATATCATTGCATTAAAAGGCCCAAACACAAGGTGCATTCATGGAAGTGGCAAATGGGCTTATTATCACTCTTATTTAAGCCCAAAGGAGATGTGTAAATCCCAAGACACATGTTTGCACGAATTTTGGAAGCCTTTCCCACATGGAGATTCTAGAATGGCATCTTTGGACACCAAAGTCAAATCCGGTGGGCTATGCACTCAAAGTCAAGTCTGGTGGGCTATGTTGGAAAGTTGTGTGCTACTTTTCCAAAAGTCTTTGTTGGACTTTATCCTTTTGACTTTTAAGGGGAAAAGGTAGGTTTAGCCTTTATAACTTTAGGGTAGTAGACCCTTGACCATTGTATCACCTCCTTGGCTATAAATAGCCACCCCATGGCATTGTATTTTCATCCATGAATTAATTGAGAGCTTATGATTTGGTTCTCTCCATTGTGTGAGGATTATCCTGGGTTTCCCCCCTTGCTCTTGTGCATTCTTGCCTTGTCAATATACAAGTTATATTGGTGATCCAAGATCACAAAGCCCCCAATTCCGTGCCTCAACCCAAGTGCGTTGTTGTGTGGATTGGTTATCACATCCCCCCTTGAGTGTGTTGTCTAAGTAGTAGGTCGCGCTCCTTATAGCATTGATTGACTGCTTGTATCCACCATCCGTACCCATCATCCACCACATAGCCCCTAACCACCTCCTTCATCCGCCGCCCTACGCCGTGAAGATCAGGCCACCCCGTGTGTCTCACATCATCATGTATCAATGTAAAATATGGTGGAAGTACTAAAAGTTAAGATAATTTCCCCACCCACTTAAAAACCAAAAAGGTCCCATAAAATGAGGAGAAAACTTTACTTTCCTCCAAATATGTCAATGAACCAAATGAGGAAAAACTTTCTGGAAAACCTGATCACCAACTGAAAAATACAACAGTTTGTGCCAAAGATCAACATAAAATTTATACGAGATCTATACCATCAACAAAATATGATGAATCAAAAAAATATTTAATGTCGTCTCTTGAAACAAACTCAGCCCAACCAAAAAAATTTCACTGATCTTCGACTAACATAATTAATATTTATACAACCTTTCATAAAAGGCATCAAAAAGAGATATTATAATCGTGAACTGGTAACAATTGTTATAGGAAAACTCAACCAATCACAAATGGTCATCTCAAACCCCACCAAAATTGAGTACACAAGCATGGAGCATATCCTAAAGAATCTATATAGCTCTCTCTTCCCAGCCATTCATCTGCAGATGATATGCCATACTCAAAAAAACCTAAGTTCTCAGTGCCTCCTAAAGGCCTCTCCAAAAGAAATAAGTAAAACAGGGATCCATATTAGAGACTATAGCAGATATAACTCTGTGAAAATAAAAAATCTCTCTCACATATAGATTTCCTCGCTTATCAACTTTGTTCATATCATGAATAGTTATAAAGTGAGCTAATTTGGTCAGCCTATCAATCACAACCCATATCACATTCTTCTTTATCTAGGTATGTGGAAACCCAACCACAAAGTCTATAGAAATCTCATCCCACTTCCAAGTTGTCACTAGAAGTGGTTGAATTAAACCCAAAGGTCTCTGGTGGTCATCCTTGACCTTATGTAAAGTATAAAAATGAGATAAAAAATAAAAAATGTCACATCTCATACGTGGAAACAATAATCACAATTGCATGTCATAGAACAACTTTGTGGTTCCTGGATGCACTGCCCACTAGGAATTATGGAAATACACCAAAAAAAATTACTTTATAGTAATGGTACAACATACTGATTCCAAAAACATAGAATACCATCCATGGATAACAACCACTCAATAATGATATCCCCACCATAAAGAGAGTTCCTAATGCCATGGAATTTATCATCAAGAAACTATTTGAGAAGAACTATATAAAGAAGATAAGAGGTCAACTGAACACTGGACAAGGAAACCTCAACCCAAAATTCCTGAATTCTAATATGAAAATGTTCAAAAAGATCCATTAAGTTTCACTCTTCTGTTTATTATTTCATGGCCTGATTCAAAAATTTTTTACTCAAAGAATCAATATTGACATTCCCTTTCCCTGGGGTATATGAAAGATCAAAATCAAAATATTACAGGTATTCCACCCAATTCCTATATTGGAAATTATAATTTTTTGAGATAATATATAACTCAATCTATTGTGGTCATAAAACATGGTAAACCTTTATCCAAAAAGGTAATTCCACTAACTCTTAAGTGAACACAACACAACTTCAAGTTCAAGGTCATGGGTTGGTTAATTCTTCTCATGTGGCCTAAGATATCGAGATCTATAAGAAATGACATGATCACACTGCATAAGAACACAACCTAAACCTGAACCTGATATTTCACAGAAGACGACATAGCCCTCCTGGGCTTTTAGAAGAGTCAACACCAACAAAAATGTCAAAAGATGTTTCATCTCAACAAAATAACTCTAACATTTCTCATCCCAAGAAAAAATAACTCCCTTACGAGTTAGAGTGGTCATAAGAGAATCTAAATTTAATAAATACTTTACAAACTAGAGATAATATTTAGCTAAACCTAAGAATATTCAAATATTGAAAACATTATGAGGTTTCTCCCATGTCATAACATATTTCACCTACTTAGTTTCAATTAAAATACCATGTTCTGACACCATGTGTTCCAATAACTTCACTTCAGGAATCTAAAAATTATATTTCGATATCTTTTCATAAAGTTATTGATTTCTCAATAATTATAGAACTTATCTCAAATGATGAACATGATCCTAGTCATACTTAGAGTAAACCAAGATGTCCTCCATATAGAAAACCATGAACATATCATGATACTCATGGGAAATTATATTAATCAAATCCATAAAGACTGTAAGATCATTTGTTAGATCAAATGGCATGAAAAGGTACTCATAATGTCCATACCTGCTCCGAAAAGCGGTTTTATCGATGTCGGATTATTTTATTCTCAACTGGTGATAACCAAATCGAAGATAAATCTTTGAAAAATACTTCAAACCTTTAAACTAGTCAAACATATCATCAATACATGGAAATAGATACTTTTTATTTACTGTGACTTGATTGAGTTTCTGTTAATCAATGCAAAGGTGAAGTGACCAATCAAATTTCTTAGCAAAGAGAACACGTGTCACCCAAGGTGACACAATTGGGCATATAAAGCCTTTATCTAAAAGATCATCCAATTTAGTCTTAAAATATTTCATTTAAACTGGTTTCATGTGGTAATAAGGAATATATACCAGCTGATTACCTAACACTAAATCAGTAGAAAACCCTACCTCCCTTACTGGTGGAAAATTGGAAAAGTCAGAAGGAAAAACATCTAGAAAATAAATGAAAACTAGAGGGATATCATCACTCAAAGATTCCCAATCCAAATAAAAAGTGATCACTGAAATTATTTTTCTTGAATCAGGATAAGAAGGTCCGAAGCTACTCAACCTCAAGTCCCATTATCCCTAAAAGATATGACTCACCTCATTGAGAACCATAAAGGATACCCGTTAAAGATAACAATCAATTCGGGACTTATTAGAAATAATCTAATCCATCCCGAATATGAAATCAAGAGGTTTAATTTTGAGAAACATAAAGTCCCAAGTAAGAACAATCTTTGATAATGGTAATTCACAAGCAAGACAATGAAGACCCTTCTCTCTCTTTATTATGATGGGAGTAGTAATATCCATCACATAAGATAAAAGATCTATAGGAAGATTTAGAATATTCACAATACGAGTTGATAGAAACAAGTGAGATACACCAGTATCAAATAAAATAGTCACTAAAGATGAAGAAATAGTGATGGTACCTTTCACAATTGCTGGAACCATAATTTCTTATTTTGGAGACTCTTCCACTGCATGAAGAAGCTTCGTTCTGGATTCCTATGGCCAGAACCACTTAGATCTTAAAGCATCTAATTACACTATAGTAATTTTTGGTGCTGATGATCCCATGAAACTATGTGGATAATAGAAGATATAAAAAAATCTATAAGTGTCCTGAATGACCACACGAACCACATATCTTGGGTGCCTCAGTGAAAACCTATTTTGAATGCCAAGGCTTGCCACACTGGTATCAAGTCAAAGGGCCTTTTCTAGGAACTAAAGGAGGTCGAGAAGAACCCTGCTATCAAAATCCACCATGAGATTCATCATTATTTCTCTTCCCTTCATGGGAACTCACAAAACTTCCATTGGGATAAAAAGGAACTCCCATCAACCCTAAATTACCATCCATATCATGTTCAACCATCAACACCCTATCTCGTATGCCAACATAAGAAGAGATATTCAGAAATAAAACCTAAGAAAAACTATTATATTGAAGTTTCATCTAAAAAAATTGAGTCCTCATATTCTCATTAGATACAATATCATGTGGAAACTACACAATCTCAGTGAATCAGTTCACATATTCAGTCATGGTCCTGTCTGTCTGCTCGAGTTTGAAAAACAATATAGTCTTAGCCAACACCATAGACACTAGATAGAACTGGTCGGTGAAAATAACTTTAAATTAATTTCAATATAAAACACCATGATTATTCTCCATCACCATCATGTCCCACCATCTATCGCTATGCCCCTTAAGCTTAAAGGCAACACAGTTCACCTTAATAGATTCAGGTGTTTTTGTGGAATCAAAGAGAAGCTCAATGTTTATCAACTAGTACTCAGCCTATTTAGGATCATTATAACCAAGGAAATTAGGTGTTTTATAATGAATGAACTCCCGAGCATGATTCCAAGATTAATCCCTATGAGGTTCCACAACTGGAGCCTAAATGAGAATGGGTGCAGGTTCCTGTCCCAAAGCTTGGACAACACACACAACAACCTCAAGCAGATTCTAGTCCACGGGTGGATTTGCTTACCATAGTTCATTAGAAGCTTCCTCCTGGATACTATTCACACATCTTCTTGGAGGAATTATGCTAAAAAACATCAGAAAACAACATTAAAGATTTCATAAATTACTCAGATCAACACTCAAACAAGAGTAATAAGAAAATTAATTCTATCAGATAAGAAAAAAATTTTGGATTTCAACAACCTATAAAAATCAAAAGTAGGGAAAATACTAGAAATAATACTCAATATGTATCTCCCAAACCACCCATGGTGACTTAAGGTTCATTACGATGAGATTTTTCCATACACTCTCTCGAAACTACCTCCTAAGTCCCGACAAGATTTCTCAAATGCATACTGATTTCAAGGAAAGATGATTAACATACACCTTTGATACCACATTGTCATGAAATAGCCTATATACCTTGGTACCCTGATACCCATGATGGAACCGACATATCCTGAAGGGAATTCCTAATCCCCACGAGTTAGCGAGAAGTACTTTACATATGAAATATAAACATGGTAATGAATTTTTCACAAAAATAGAAGAAGAAAAAAATACATATTAGTATGTTAAAATTTTTTAGAGAGAGGTAATCCCAGAGAACAAAAAAGGTATATAAAAAAATTGCATACTACACCATCAAAGTACTAGAAAATAGACAATATAATACAACATCCCAATGGACATGCCACTCCAAGCTCTAAGGAATCAAGAATAATCTCCACCTCCAAGAGGTTCTTTCCCTTTTCTCAGAGCTGGCAGGATAAAATCTAAAATTTTTTGAAGGAAAATGTAGGGTGTGAGATAAAAATATCAGTATGTTCTCACAAAGTTTTCCATAATAAGATTATATAATAAAAATAAACCGAATCATGTTTTCAATTTTAAACAAAATAGGCATGTCAGTACATTTTCATGTTTAAAACAAAACTTTATTTTCATTTCAAATGATAGAAAACATTTCAAACATGGCCTAAATAAAAAATTTATATAAAATAATTTATATAAATCATTAAGAATGATAAAAATAAGTTTCATAAACAATGACATATATAATCAAAACAATCACAATAAGAAACACAATAAAGTACCATTAGGTATGATAATTTCTAGTTATGAGATCCTCACACACTCACATATGTGATCAGGAAAATGTACAAACACACACACACACCTTGATTTAAGGCCAAATAGGACCCATCAATATCCCACTAGGAATAAGATCCGCCAAACTAGGTTTTTGTTAGATTTTAAAAGCGTCAATACATTAATAGGGCATTACTATCCTAGTGTGTTTTTCCCAAATAACTTACTAACTACCTAGGTTTGCATGTGCTCAATAAATCAATCAATAATGGGAGAATCATTTTAAAATAGTTTCAAATGTAATTGCCCCATTTCCTGTTTCAATATTCCATTTTCATTCCAAAACCAAATGATAGGTTTTTCATCAATTCATTCCTTTTCAAATGAAACTAATCGTAGGTTCTTATCATTTTAATTTAATCGATTTTACAAAAATCAATTCAAAACATTTCACAATTTCCATCAATTTCAACCCACACCCCAAATTCTAATTCTTTTAAAATTAGGGGTTTTTCCCAAAATCTATACCATAGTAATTTAAATTCAAATTCACATCAAAATTGGTTTTCACAATTCAATTGAAAGAAATTTCAAATAATAATAAAATAAAGGTTTAATCAATTGGACATATTAAATGAAACCACCTACCTTTTTATTAGAATCACAATGCTCGCAATGAGAACTGACAATAAGAACGAAGGAACAAAAGATCTAGGAACTCAAACTAGAAATAAGATTCATCAACACCGATTTTAGATCCATTAAGTACAAGATGATATATAAAACTTCAAGGAGGGAAAGATAAAGACATGGAGAGATAGGGAGACTAATTGCTCGAAGAGACACACCGCAACCCCAACAACAATCAATTACTGAAAAAATGATACGGAAGGGTTGAAGGGCTCCAAAATCACCTAGGTATGGATCTAGGTTGAGATAAAGAAAAATTGGAGGAAGGGGAATAAGACTTTTAGATGAGACTCCTACATAAAACTGACACTTAGTAATTTACACAACGTGTAACCCAATTAATATGATGAAAAACCCATAAAATTTTATTAGAAAACAAAATTTTAAAATTTACACATCATGTAACTATATTAAATGGTATGTAAATCCCTAGAATAATTCTTATCCAGTAAGTTTTATGCTGAAAATTCCAACAAATACCTAACTTCACCATTATAGGTATCCTCCCAATTCCTTCTAGACCCTACCCAACTAATGAAAAAGGAAAACCATGAAAAAGTTTAAAGAATACCTATCAGAAATATAATACAATGTTAAAGTTCATGTAAAATCCAAAGAGGTTTTAATGTGTGAAAAAAGAGGCGTGGGGGTGACCTTTTATAAGTGGGGGAGAGGACACACTTGGTATTTTTGAAAAAAAATAAGTTCTCCCATGTTTTTCATATCCTAAAAGGGTACAGAATAAGATATTATTGAATCTTAGAGGTGGAATAGTCTAAATATGTCTATAAAATAGTTTTTAGACAAGTTTATAGGTTATTTTTACTCTTATATTTTTAGTTTAACACCTGATAAACCCATTTTTACCTTAACTACAATAATTAATTTTTACAACATTCAATATTCATTTTGGTCAAAAATTACGTTGAAATTATTAGAAATTATAAATTATGCTGATAACAAATATAGAATCCATTTTTTTTTAAAATTCCATTAATAGAAGTGGAAAAAATTAATTTAAAATTAATCTCGTAGAGGTGATGAGAAAACAGGTTTTTAAAGCGATTTTTTTTAAAATATTACAAAGTTTTTATATCCAATTTCAATGTGAAATTGATTCCAATGAACTAAATTAGATTAATAGATGTATATTTGAACTAATAATTGTTTAAAATAAATTTAAAATATAATTTAACTTTACAAATAAATTTAACAAAAGGCAGTTTTTGATTAAAATTCAATATTTTCACTATTCATCAAAAAAATGAAACTTTTCAGAAAAATCCCAAAAAATCACCATAAGATAATTTTGAAATTATGAATTCAAAAATTAAGTTCATTTTATAAAATTCATTTTCTAAAATTATCAAAAAAAATTTCATAAAAAAAAGTAAAAAGTAGTTTTTTGAGAAAATAGTATTTGAAAAACATATAAAGACTTTACCAAAAATTATATATTTTTTTATCAATACATTTTAATTATATAATTTTTTTTTACATAATATTTAAAAATTCATTATTACTATTCATCTCACTAAGTTTGATTTTTAGGTTAAAACGATCACATTTGAATAACTATATTAGTAATATATCTTGGTTTTGTTAAAACTCAGTATCGTGTACAACGCAATATAACCTAGTATTGTGTATAGCATAAGCTTTACTTGGTGTTTTATATAGAACAATACATTAATGAAATTTAATTTATTTTTAAAAAACAATTTGTAAAAACTCACAGTGTTACATTCTACCCCCCTTAAAATGAATTTCATCTTCAAAATTTGTCATTATGATACAAAAAATGAGGATACTTATACCTCATAATATCTTCAAGTTCCCACATAGCTTCCTAAAATTGGTGGGTTCATCACAAAACTTTGACCAGGTGAGTATTCTTATTTTTAGAACTTTCAATGCATGATCCAAAAGTTCCATATGTTTCTCCTCATAAGAAAGATCCTTATCTAATGGTATGACCTCTAGGTTTAGTACATGTAAAGGGTATGGTATATACTTCCGTAGGAGAGATACATGGAACAAATCATGGACTTGAGAGAGGTTTGGTGGAAGATCCAAGTGATAGGACACAATCCCAATATGATCAAGAATCTCAAAGGGATTGATATACCTAGGGATTAATTTCCCTTTCCTCCTAAATATCATAATAATCTTCCATGGAGAAATTCTTAGAAACACCTTATCACCAAATTCAACTTCTAAATCACATCATCGATTATCGGGATAACTTTTCTACCAACTCTAAGCTACCTTGATATACTACTGAATTGATCTAACCTTCTCTACCATTTCTTCCTCTATCTTAGTTCCCAATAGCTTTCTATCCCCAAACTTATTTTAGCATGTTGAAGATCAACATTTCTTTCTATAGAGGGTTTTATAATGATTCATCTTAATGCTTTTGTAATATCCTTTTACCCTTCTATTAGGTATTTTTTAAATCTTGTCATGGTTTTCCTTTTTTGTTATCTAGGTAGGTCTGAGAAGAAATTGGGAGGATAACTATAATGGTAAAGTTAGATATTTGTTGGATTCTCAACATAAAACCTATTGGTTATATATACTACTGAGGATTTAAATGATGTTTAATGTGGTTTTACAATGTGTAAGTTCTAAAATAATAATAGATCCATTTTTAACAAAATGCGATAGGTTTTTAAGAGATTTTGAGATCTTTCAATTACACGACGTGTAATTGGGTTACACATCATGTAAAGTTCCAAGTGCCATTTTTAAACAGGAAGTTTGGATGAAAATTCTATTTTCTCCTCTCTAGAATTACTTTATATTGATCTAAGATCCATCCCTAGGTGATTTTGGATCCCTCAAACCATTTTGAGTCATTTCATTAAATAATTTAACGTTGTTGTGATTGCGGTGTGACCTTCCGAGTAAGCATTCTCCCTCTCTCTTCATCTCTTTCTATTTCCCTCCTTGGAGTTTGATAGATCATCTTGGGATTGATGGGTCTAATCCCCGTGTTTATTTAATCTTATTTATAGGTTTAGTTCCTAGATCTTTTTCACCTTCATTCTTGTTGTTCGGTTCCGTTGTGGGCTTTGTGTTTCTGTGAGAAAGGTAGGTGGTTCCGTTATGATGGCCAAATTTTATTAACCCCAAATTTCTTGATTTAAATTCCATTATTTGATTTAAATTCAATTACTTGAAACTAATTTCAATTGGTTTATTAAAAACCCAATTCCATTTAATTGGGTGATTTCAATGTGAAATTGTATTTTTGGCATGGAATTGGGGAAAACCCCCAATTCCATTGAATTGAGATGTGTTGCAAAATTGGATAGAAAATTTTCAAATTAATCTTTGGAATTTATATTTTGAAATTGATTTGATTAAATTTATTTCAAATTTGTATTTTATAAAAAAGGATTAAAATGGTTTTGATAGAAACCCAGTGATTTTATCTTAGAAAAAGGAATGTTTTGATTAAAAACCCAATTTTGTTTTTAAATGGAAAATCAGAACTTTTGAAAAGGGAGAATGGGATGAATTTTATTTTTAATAGTTTTAAAATAAATTTCCCATCATTGATTGTATTAGATCACATGAAAGCCTAGGTGCTTAGTGAGTTATTGGTATATCACTCTTTTGATGTTTTACAACTAAAATAAAACATAGTTCAGTGGGTCACATCCCTCATGGGATGGTGACGAGTCACCTTTGTCCAGTGTTATAGGGATGTGTGTATACACATATTTCCATGACCACCTTAGAGTTTGTGAGGATACCATAACCTAGAACTATCATACCTTTTGGTAGATGACCATGTTTCTCTCTTGTTTATATTTTAGATATAAATGTGTGACAATGTTTATAAGCTGTTTTAAATTCATAATGAATTTATATAAATTGTTTATATAAATTGTTTTTGAATCCATTTGTTTAAAGTATTTCCATAATTTGAAATATAAATCATGAATTGTTTTAATTATTATTTGAACTTCTATAACTATTTATTTGAACTTGAAATATTTATTTGGTTAATTAAATTTTGGAATCTTATTATAGAATCATTGGTGAGACCCTACTGGGATTTTATCTCACACCCTTCCTGTGCCTTTGGTTGTTTTTATATATCTAATTCTAGGTTCTAGCAAGGGTAAGGCACCACTTGGAGGTGGTAATAGCTATTGATCCTTAGGCTTAGAGAGTTAATTCCATTGGGACTTGGGTTTTTTCACTGTTTTATGGTACTTTTCTATTGTACTTTAGGTCCATTTACCTTTTTGACTTATGGTACACTAATCCTTGTGGAGTTTTTCTTGAATGCATATAGACTTTTTTATCTACTTCAACAATGTTTGATGAAAAATCATTCCCACTTTCATGTTGTATGATGCTAGGTGCTAATCGCTAACCCATGGGGATCAAGAACACCCTTTAGGCCATGTCAGGACCAACTTGGTTATCGGGTTACTAGGGTATCCGGTTAGTTTGTGAAAAAGTGGTATTAAAGGGAGGTTTTGAATCTTGACTTGACGTCAGTATGAAATTGTGTGATCTTATCAGGAATTAAGAGGTAGTTGTGATTGAGTGTCTCAACACCTCTCACCATAATCATCCTTAAGTCACCAGGGGTGGTTTTGGGAAATATGTCTTGAGGATTATTTATAGCATTTTCCTTGTTTTTGATTTGGATATATTGAAATACAAATATTATGTTCTTATCTATTGAGATTAATTACACTTTGTTT
The DNA here is from genome assembly GCA_963277665.1 of Viscum album. Classification (NCBI taxonomy): domain Eukaryota; kingdom Viridiplantae; phylum Streptophyta; class Magnoliopsida; order Santalales; family Viscaceae; genus Viscum; species Viscum album. The sequence goes on along the minus strand of OY728137.1, from coordinate 648,884,892 downwards.
CTCTATTTGAGTGTTAAACCTGATGTATTCCTTTTTATATGCTGATGTTTTGTAGCATCATTCCTTTGAGAATATGTGAAAATCAGATCCAGGAATAATATGATGCTGAACCACAGTGAGAAAATCGTCCTATGGACCTAAGTCTGGTGAAGGTGATTGTGCGTATTGTCCAAGCTCTGAGACATGAACCTACACCAGTTCTCATTTAGGCTCCAGCTATGTAATCTTAAAGGGATGTTATCTAGAATCATTCTCAGGAGTTCCTTCACCAGAAGCCATTAGCATTTAAAGGCTCCAAATATCCTCAAGAGGACGAGGAATGGTTGAGTAGGATGGAGTGTTTGTTTTAATTATTGGAGACACCTGAGTAGATCAAGGTGAAGTGTGACACCTTCATGCTAGAGGGACCAAACAGGAGATGGTGGGACATGATGGAAATAATGATGAAACATGAGGGCTTAGAGTTGGAAGAATTCAAGGACATTTTCACCGACCATATCTATCTATAGTCTATGCTATTAGCCAAGGTTTTAGAGTTATTAAAACTTGAGAAGGCTGAAAGAACTGTGATAGAGTATGAAAAATGTTCTAGTGAGTTAGTGTAATTTTCACCTGATGTATTATCAAATAAGAAGATAAAGACTTGATGGTTTGAGTTGGGACTTCTAATTGATATTCATTATCAGGTTTTATTACTAAAGGTGTATTCTTGTGATGATGTGATGGATATTGTGTTGATGGTCTAAATGGACATGGATGGAATGTCAGGGTTGTTGGGAGTTCCTTTTTCTCCTAGTGGCAGTGTGAATTTCTTTAAAGGAGAGATGGAGCGTGATGATTCTCATTTTGGATCTCAATGACAGAGTTTTTCTAGACCTCTTATAGTTCTCGGAATAGGCCCTTTGATTTTTTATCAGTGTGTCAAGACTTTCCATTCGAAGTGGGTTTTCACTGAGGTAACCAAGATCTGTAGAACCTTTGGATGCTCGGGTCACTTGAAAAAGTTATTCCATATATTTTTCACTCCACATAGTAGCATGGGATCATCAGATTCTATTAAAAATATAGTGTAATCATATACTTCATGAGAAAAGGGGTCCTAGCCCTAGACAACTAGAATTAAGTATATTCACATAGTGGAAGAGTCTCCAGAGGAAGCAGATACGGGTCGAGTAACTATGAGAGGTACCATCACTATAATTCATCATTAGTGACTGATTTATTTGATACTAGTGTATCTCATTCATTTATTTCAACCCGTATTGTTAATATGATAAATCTTAATATGGATATTTTATCTTATGTGATGGATATTGCTACTCCCCTTGGAATAAAGAGGGATTATGGCCTCTATAGCCCCTCTTGTGCTTTCTCCTTATTAGATGTCGATATTTCTTAGAGTCTTCTGGTTCTCAACATGAAATTAATTGAAATCATATTTGGGATGAATTGGATCATTTACAATGAATCCTGGATTTATTTATATCTTTGACGGGTCTCCTTTATTACACCTGATGGTGTATGTCATATCTTTTAAAAATAATGTGACCCAAGGTCGAGTAGATCTGAACGTTGTTATTCAGAGTTTGTAAAATTGATATCTATGTTCACCTTTGATCTGAAGTGAGAATATTTGAGCGGTTAACTCCCTCCAGTTATCGTTGAGTTTCCTAATGTGTTTCCTTATGACTTTTCTGGCCTATCACTGGTAAGGGAGGTAGAGTTTTCTATTGATTTAGTACCTAGTACTCAACCAGTGTCCATTCCTTCTTACCACATGGAACCAGCTGAAATGAGAGTGTATAAGATTTAGTTGGATGATCTTATAGGGAACAACTTTATATGCCCAAGTGTGTCACCTTGGGTGGCGCCGGTTCTCTTTGCTAATAAATATGATGGTTCACTTTACCTTTGTTTTGATTACTAAAAAATAAATAGATTCATGGTAAAGAACAAGTATTTAATTACACAGATTTATGATATATTTAATCAAATGAAAGGGTAAAAGTGGTTCTCTAAGATTGACCTTTGATATGGTTACAATTAGTTAAGGATAAAAGAATATGACATTCAGAAAACTTCCTTTCAGAGTAGGTATGACTATTATGAGTGCCTTGCCATTCCTTTTGGTCTAAAATTTTTTCTTGTATTCTTTATGGATTTAATGAATAAGATTTTATATTAGTGTCTTGATACCTTTTTGGTAGTCTTTGTGGATTACATCCTCATTTACTCTAAGTCTAAGGAGGATCATATACATCATATGAGATCAGTTCTAAAATTGTTGAGAAATCACTATATTTTTTTTTCTAAGATTTCAAAATGTGATTTATGGGTTTTGGAAGTGAAATTGTTGGGAAACGTGGTGTTGGAACATGGTATTGCAGTTGATCATGAAAAGTTAAAGGCTATTATGACATGGGAACAACAATGAAATGTTTTTGTGATTCAGAGATTCTTTGGTCTAGTTAGGTATTATCACTGGTTCATTAAGGACTTATCAAAGTTGGCTTCTCTAATGATTTCTCTAACTCTAATGGGAGTAAATTTTTCTTGTGATGAAAAAATTTCAGAATATTTTCATTGAGATGAAATTTATTTTGACTATTGCATCAGTGTTGACTCTTCCAGAGGTCGGGCAGGGCTATGTAGTCTTATGTGATGCATTAGGTTCGGGTTTGGGTTGCATTCTTATGCAGTGTGATCATGTCATTTCTTATAGATCTCAAAAACTTAGGACACATGAGAAGAATTACTAAACCCATTATCTTGAACTTGAAACTGTGATGAACGTTCTTAAGAGTTGGTGGAATTACCTTTTTGGAGAAAGTTTTGTCATGTTTTCAAACCACAAGAGCTTGATTTATATCTTCTCTCAAAATGATTTGAATCTCCACTAGAGTCATTGGGTGGAATACCTGAAATATTTTTATTTCAACATCGCCTATACCTCAAGGAAAGGGAATTTCATCACAGATGCTTTGAGCAGGAAACTTCTAGCCCAGGAAGTGAAAGAATCATCAAAAGAGTGGAACTTGATGACTCTTTTTTCATAGTTTCATATTGGAATTCAGGAAACAGGGTCCAAGGTTGTTTTGGACAGTGTTCAGTTCACTTACACTCTTCTCAAGATGATTCCATAGAAACACCATCTTGATGATGAGTTTTGTATCTTTAGAGACTATATTTATGGTGGGGAGACTATGCTTGAATACTCTCCATCGAGGGAATTCTATGCTATTGGAATTTATTTGTTGCACCATTAGAGGTAAGGGAAACTGTGATGGGGGATTTCTATAAATTTCAGTGGGCAGTGCACCTAGGAACCACAAAAATGTTCTATGACATGTGGAAAAGATTCTGTTGTCCAAGTATGATATGGGGAATTACTGAATTTCTCTCTCATTGTTACATGTACCAAAAAGTCAAGGATGAGAACCATAAACCTTCAAGTTTTCTTCAGCCACTTCTAATTCCAACTTGGAATTGGGATGAGATATCTATAGAATTTATGGTTGGATTTCTATATACCCAAAGAAAGAAGAATGTGATATGGGTTGTGATCAATCAACTGAAAAAATCGCCTCACTTTATACCCATTCGTGATACAACCAAAGTTGAGGAGTTGGGAAATATCTATATAAAATAGATTGTTTGTTTTCATAGAGTTCTATATGCCATAGTTTATGATATAGATCCTTAGTTCACTTCTCATTTTTGGAGAGGCCTTAAAGATGTACTAAGATCTCAGGCCCGTTTGAGTATGTATCACCATTAGTAGTAGGATATCCAAACAAAAATAGTAATACAGATTCTTGAGAATGTGATCCACACTTGTGTTCTCAACTTTGGTAGAGCTTGGGATGGCCATCTAGGACTGTATGAGTTTTCTTATAATAATAGTTACTAGTTTGTGACCAGAATGACTCTTTTTTAAGCCTTATATGGTCGGCCTTATAGATCTCCATTGTGTTGGTTGAAGATCGATGAAAATTCTTTGGTTGGGCCAATCTTGGTTTAAGAGATGATAGTAAATATTTATTTGATTTATCATAGAATATTGAAATCATATAGCCAATATAAGTCTTATGTTAATCATAGTTATAAACCATTGGAATTATCAATTATTGACTAGGAATTCTTGAAAGTTTCACCTCAATTGGTTCATTTATGACTTGGGAGGAAAGAGAAGCTTGATCCTCATTTTGTGGTACCTTTTGAGGTTATTGAGTAGGTAGGAAAATTTTCTTTCCATTTACCACTTCCACTGTATTTGAAATTAATACATGACATGTTCCAGGTATCTTAGCTACAAAATAATCTATCTGATCTATCTCATGTTCTGAAATGGAGTGATCTTGACATTGAACCTGATTTATCCATGAATTAACAACTAGTCAGGATAGCTGATTCTGAAACCAAGGTACTTAATGGGAGGAAAATACCTTTGGTTCGAGTTATATGGAAGCATGGTTCATATTCTCAGGATACATGGGAGTGCGAGGCACTAATGAGAGAGTAGTTGTCTCACCTTTTCGATATAGAATATTTTTGACAGGATTTATGAGGATAGAAAGTTTTTATGGTGGGGAGGTTTTAACATCCTGTTACCTTTCTATGAGGTACGTTTTAAACCTTATCATGGTTTTCCTTTTTTGTTATCTTGGTAGGGATGATAAGAAATTGGGAGGATACCTATAATGGTGAAGTCATAGATTTGTTGGATTCTCAGCATAAAACCTATTGGTTTTGTAGCCCACTAGGAATTTACATGCCATTTAATATAGTTACATGATGTGTAAGTTCTAAAATAATAATAAATAAATTTTTAACAAAAGGTAATGGGTTTTTTTAGTGTTTTTGGGATCTATCAATTACACGATGTGTAATTGGATTACACATCGCATAAAGTCCTGAGTGTTGTTTTTAAACAGGTAGTTTGGTAGAAGATTCTATTTCCTCATCTTCATACTTCCTTTATCTCAACCCAAGAGACGTACCTAGGTGATTTTGGATCCCTCAAACCCTTTAGTTCTATTTCATTCAACAATTGAACATTGTTGCGATTGCAATGTGAATTTCTAGGTAAGATTTCTCCTAGTATCTTCATCTCTTTCTCTTTTACTCCTTAGAGTTTGATATATTATCTTGGGATTGATGGATCTATACCCCATGTTGATTGAATCTTGTTTCTATGTTTATTTCCTAGATATTTTATGCCTTAATTCTTATTGGAAGGTTTTTTTGTGGGATTTGTGTTTCTATGAGAAAGGTAGGTGGTTCCGTTATGATGGCCATATTTAATTAACTCTAAATTGATTGATTTGAATTCTATTGTTTTATTTAAATTCAATTAATTGAAACTAATTTCAATTGGTTTATTAAAAACCCAATTCCATTGAATTAGGGGATTTTAATGTGAAATTGGATTTTTGGCATGAAATTGTGAAAAACCCCCCAATTCCATTGAATTGGGGTGTGTTGTGAAATTGGTTGGAAATTATTCAAATTAAATTATGGAATTTAATTGTGAAATTTAAAATGTGAAATTGTTTTGATGAAATTGATTTCAAATTGGTATTTTAGAAAAATGGATTAAAATGGTTTTGATATAAACCTAGTGGTTTTATCTTAAAAAAGGCATGTTTTGATTAAAAGCCCATTTTTGTTTTTAAATGGAAAATTGGCACTTTTGAAAAGGGGGAATGGGATGAATTATATTTTAATATTTTTAAAATAAATTTCCCATCATTGATTTTATTAGAGAACATGAAGGACTAGGTAGTTGGTGAGTTATTGGGATAACACTCTTTTGATGTTTTAAAACTAAAAACAAAACATAGTGCATCAGGACGCATCCCTAATGAGATGGTGATGAGTCACCTTTGGCCAGTGTTAGAGGGATGTGTGTATACACATATTTCCATTATCACCTTTGAGTGAGTGAGGATACCATAGATTGGAACTATCATACCTTTTGGCAGGTGACCATGTTGCTCACTTTTTTATATTTGAGATATAAATGTGTGAAATTTTTGTAAACTATTTTACATGACTAATGAATTTATATAAACTATTTTCTAAAAACTATTTTGAATCCATTTGTCTAAATTATTTCCATCATTTAAAATGTAAAGCATAAATTGTTTTAATTATTCTATGAACTTCCATACCTGTTTATTTGATCTTGAAAGATTTATTTGGTTAATTAAATGTTGGAATATTATTATATAATCCTTGGTGATACCCTATTGGGATTTTAGATCAGACCCTGCCTTTTCCTTAGAGTGTTTATATATTATCTTCTTCCAGGTTCGATCAAAGTTAAGGATCCACTTGAAGGTGGTAGTAGCTATTGATCCTTGGTCTTGGGGAGTTGAGACCATTGGGACTTGGGTTTTTGTACAATTTTCTGGTACTTTTCTATAGTACGTTGGGGTTATTTACCTATTTGACTTCTGGTACTCTACTCCCTATGGAGTTTTTCTTTTATGCATACTAACTTGTTTATATATTTCTTTAATGTTTGCTTAAAAATCATTCCCACTTTCATGTTGAATGATTCCAAGAGATAGTTTCCAACTTGTGGGGATTGGCAACACCCTTCAGGCCATGTTAGGACCAGCCCACTTATCAGGTTACTAGGGTACCCAAGATGGTTCTTGACATCTTGAGTAAAAGCTATTATTGTAATAAAACTCAACTTGAGGAAGTTGTTGATCCCAACCACCTTTGAAATCCAAATAACAAGATCTCAACAGATTCTATAGGGTTTGAATTGTTCTTTCAGAGTAAACATCTATTTGAGGATGATACACAGGCTAAAACTCAATTTTATATCAAGAGATTTATAAAGACTTCTCTAAAACTTTGAGGTAAACCTAGGATCCTGATCAGACATAATGGAATGTGACACTCCATAAAACCTTACCACTTCTTTAATTTATATCCTAAAAATATGATCTATAGAGAATTATTACTTGATAGTGATAAAGTGTGATGAATTAATAAGTCAATTGACTATCACCCATATATCATTATTCCCTTTAGAGGTTTTGGGGAGTCTAATGATGAAATACATAGTGATGTTATACCATTTCCATTCTAGTATGGGTAATGGATTAAACATCCCCTTATACTTTTGTCTTTCATCCTTAACTTGTTGGAATACAAAGCACTGAGATAAAAATGTTAGATTGGTGTAGCCTGATCTATTTTTGGACAAATCTTGGCCGAATGCTTGTGGCCCATACTATGCACTGGGCTGCAACTCTGACCAACTATACTAGAGCTGACTGAATGACACTGATAGTGCACTATAGAAGTGTAAACATTAGAATATATACTATAACAGCTCAGACTTTGGATACAAAAGTAATATAGATTTGTGGACTTCTATCCATCGGCCACTGTAACAACTTGGACTTGGGTGGCCATGGTACTATAGTGATGCAGACTTCTAGCTACCGTTCAATGTAGTAGTGTATTATTTATATATATTTGGAAGCATAATACTTCATATTTATTATTATCTCCTTTAGGGTTAGGGTTACTTGGGCTTGAAACTCTGAGACACTCCCTGTATTTTTTTCTCCCAATTTAGTAATATTTATACCTCTCCATTGACACATAGATAATTTACCAAACCACATAAATATCTATGTCCCAATATCTTTTTATTATTATTTTTTTCACTTTTACTCTTATGTGAATCATTTATTGCTTCACTACTCTAGGTGTTTTCCTCAATAACAAACTATGTTATATCTCTCTTCATGTCATCCCACCAAATCACGAGTTGGTTAATTTTTCTCATGAATATTCAATTTTTATGAGACATTGGCTATAACCATGTAATTATGCACAATAACACATATCAATCCCTTCTTGGATACATAACTATAGATTACAAACCCTTCTACACTATATGGTAATGTAATCATAGGTGTACTAACTAACCTTCTCTCCAGTTTCTTGAAATTGTCCTCATATTCATCTATACAGAGAAACTTGGATCCCTTATGAGTTAACTTAGTCATAGGGTTAGAAAATCATGAGAAAATTTCCACAAACTATTGATAATATCTAGCTAAACTAAGAAAACTAAGAATCTTAATCACTATAGTTGGTCCATGCCAACATTTAATAGCCTCCATTTTTAATAGATCTACTAATATTCCCTCTCTTGAGATTATATGACCCAAAAATGAAACCATTTCCATCCAAAATTCACTCTTTGTAAATTTTTCATAAAGTTTATTTTTCCCTAGGATCTTAAGTACAATTATTAAGTGGTCTTCATGCTCTTACTTTCTCTTTTAATAGATAAGAATATCATCTATAATGATTACCAAAAACTGATCAAGGTAATATCTAAAGACCCTATTCATTAAATCCATGAAGATACTAAGGGAATTAGTAAGACCTAAATGCATCACTATATATTCATAGTGTCCATACATTGTATGGAATTCTATATTGGGCATATCCTCCTTCTTGACCCTCAATTGCTGATATATAGATTGAAGGCTAATCTTGGAAAATTATTGAGCTCCATGCAGTTGGTCAGATAAGTCATCAATATAGGGAAGATGATACTAGTTCTTAATTTTGATCTCATTTATCTCCTGATAATCAATACAGAGTCACATTAATCCGTATTTCTTTTTAATAAACATAATAGGTGCACTCCAAGGTGATGAACTTGGGTAAATGAATCCCTTATCAAGGTTTTCTTGTATTTGCTTCTTCAATTCCTACAACTCAATCAAATATACTCTATAGGGAGTTTTTGAAATTGGTGGGGGCACTATATATGAGTTCTATTGAAAACCCAACTTCACATTTTGGAGTAAGTCTAGGAAACTCTTCTAGAAAGGCATAAAAAAATTCCATAACAATAGGAATATCATTTATGTCCCATTTATCCACAACCATATGAGATAAACACCCCTTATAAATTGGAATTAAGACCCATACAATGAATGTGATCTACTTCATAATTTAATAATTATCATCACATTGATAAAAGATCATTGGTTAGTTTGGAAGATCAAACATGACCTCCCTTCCTTAATAATTGATTTGTGTTTTATATAGATAAAGATAATCCATAACTAATATGACATCAAATTCAACTAGAGGTATAATTATGAGATTTTTGGGAAGCACATTACCACCAACATAAACTTGAGAGAAATAATTTACTTGATATGTGATCATCATACTATTAAGGGGTTTCCTTTTTAATTAAAAATATAATAGTTTGGGTGAAATATTAATACCATTATAATTTTTTTAGATATGAAAGAATGGGTAGATCTAGATTCAAATAAGACATTAGTATTTCTAGAGTAGATGGTAAGTGTAACTTTCACCACATAATTATCACACCCCTCATCAGAAATAGTGATAACATGTGATTTCCCTTTGTCCCTAGACTTGAGAGGTTGCTGAAATAAATCATCATCATTAACCCTTGGGTTTGGTCATTGGTTATCATAATTCCCATTATCCTTACACTTGAAGCACTAAAGTGTGGGAGGTGAATTCTATGTAGATTTATCTCTATTCACATAATTAACTAACCTCCTCCCATCACTTTGGAAATCAATTACCCAATGAACTTACCATCCACACTTAAAACATTTACTAGTCTCCTTAATAAAATTTACTCCATGATTCTTCCCACATTTTTATAATAAATGAAAGCTCATATTCTTCTCTATATGGTCTTTATAATTTCCTTTTAACTCTATATTTCTTTTCTTGTCAAAACCATAAGATTGATACATAAATCCAACCTCTATTTCCACCTTGATAGCACATCAAAAAAATATATTCATAGCCACTAAAGTTTCTTATATAAAATGCCCTTAAGAGACTTGGGTTTAATACACTAAAGATTAAATCAACCATACTTTTATCTTGTATGATAATACTAGAAGCATACCTCTCAAGTTTTGTAAAAATTTCCTCATAGGTACTGAAAAATTCATTAACCTTTTACTTTAACTCAAGGAAATCTTTCTCCATATTCCTACAAAGAATATGAGGAAAGTACTTATTGAAAAATAAGTTTATGAACTCTTCCTAATATGTGGAGTTAATTTCATCTTATTACCTCACATTATTTATAATATTCCACCATTGATCCACTTCAACTTCCAAATGGTACATAGTCAAAATGAAATTTTCATGTTCTAAACACTAGAGAATAAAAAAATATATTTTCAATGGTACTAATCCATTGTTCAAAAACTAGTGAATTAGAAGACCCACTAAAATAAGGTGTATGTCTCCTCATGAAGTACTCAATAGAATTTTGTTCCCTCCTTTTTTCATTTGGAAGTCCAAAATGATTCATATATTAAGAGAGTTTTGTGAGAATAACAACACGATTTTTCATTACAACTCCCATAACCTTTGGATGATTAGGAAGAAAATCATTTCATTTTCTATCAAACTCAACATTAAAGTGTTTCTTTCAGTTTCTATACATTGAAAAAAATCAGAAAACATAGTATAATAATCAATAGTCATATTAGGGAACTACACAATCTTTAAAAATCACTTACAGGATGTCTAAATCATGATACCTTTTTATTTACTATATGAAACCATAGGTTTATCCTAGTTTATTCATAGTCATCTTCTATTTAAATCCTCCATGAATTTTCATAAAGAGTTTTTTAATTTCAAAATCATATCCCTCAGGAGTGTTAAACTGGGTGTGCAGCAAGGCCCTTTGTCATGCACTAGTTCCTGATCGAGTGTAGCTCAATAAGATGTTTTTGGGGTTGTTACCCCTAGGTACATCAATGTCATATCAACATCCACTTTAAGTATCCAAACATATATGTATTTCTATGATACCTCTCTCTATATCTTTTGAAAAAATTCCATGTCATTTTCCTGTACTTTAACTCATCCTTAGACTTATCCTTAGACATTTACTTAGGGATCTCACTATTTTTTTCATCCTTTTTTCCAAAGGTTAACTAAACCTAGAATTTATACCAACTATAATGACCCAAACTTTTCATAAATATATATTAAATCATTTTTGATAAATATTTATTAAATTACATAAATATGATCCTGATAACCATAATAGTTTAGTAACTTTGGAAATTTGGAAACATAAAACCTAGTCCATAAGTGAGTTACATCATCTCTCACTATATTTTTCATAACTATAACCCTTCTTAGTCATATCACACATAATAAATATCATCATAACATGGGGAAAGGAAACATAATAAAGAGTGATCTCGGATTCTTAATAAGTGTAAATAAGGGTGATACGTAAGTATAACATGAACATAAGGGTATTAGAACATGATCATAACATTTTAAAACCATGCCCTGCAAATCAAAGATCATAATCATGAGTTATAACATAAATATAGGTAGTTCATAAGACATGATTCAAAAGTTAATCAAAGAACATGATCTATGGGAGTATAAAACAAAAAATTTGTTCCATACATATAAGCATAGAAAATCATTTCCATATTAGTCAAGGCTCACTGCTAAGACAATCATAGTAGAAAAATTCCTTTACTAAAATGAGTTTACTCTCCATTCAGGCCCTATATTACTAAAGTGATTTCACTTCCCATTTCATCCCTATATTACTGAACTAGGTTCACTTCCCATTCTAGTAATGTCTATCTCATGATATATAAATCTTTACCCAATGCATTGGAGGGAGATATAGGTCACACCCATCACATAATTAAAACCATATTTATGTGTGTTGTAAGATCATAAACATACATCATATCATAACCCATGAAATGAAATGGTTATCATAAGCATTTCATAATATCATAACCTTTGGAAAAGATACAGGTTTCAAAATCATTTTAGAATTGCATAACCTGTGAAATGAAGTGAGATTCATAATTATTTCATCATGGTATAACCTATGGAAGAGAAAAAATATTCATAGACATCATTCCATAAAATATAAACCATCTAAAGAAAGAACATGAATGGTATCCTTGGATCATTTCCCCAGTAAGGCATAGGTATTACCAATGAATATCATCTTAGATGGAAAATAATTTTGAAATATCATTTAAATAATTTCTTGAGGAAAATATAATTTCTTCATTAAAAAATTATTTTTAAAATGAAAAACATTTTGAAGGACATTTTATTTGAAAATAACCTTGAAAACTTATAAATTAATCTTCAAAGCAATGATTAGTCATGATATTGGAAAATTTTGTTCATATCGTACATGTAAAATTGAAGATTCCTTTTACATTTTTGGTAAAATCCAAATGAACATTGTTTGGAAAATGACATGAAGATTACTTTAAAAACATTTTGTAAAAAGTAAAAAATGGGTAAAAATTTCTTTTACAAATCATAAGAGTAATATTTTTTTTTAATTTTTTTTATAAGACACGAGTCTGAAAGAAAACAGAATTATGACTGATGAGAGAAATAAAGTTGGATTTTATTGAAGACATTTTATTAACTATTTAAGTACCAAAGAGTAGGAAAATGGTACCATTACTTGAATATAACATGAATAAAAAAAGAATAATAAAATTCATAATAATTCTTGATAGGTATATACTGATATTTTAACATTGGTTACTTCATCATAAACAATCTCGATAAATGATGAGATTATAACATAAAATATTTACCACTTTGGTAAAATTGAATCATAATAACCATTTGGGTATAAAATAAAATGAAAATTAAAAATATAATGAGGATGAATAAATTCATGATATTAAATTTCAAAGGGTTTTTATATACAACACTTGAAACATTATAGGTGCATAACATAACATACATCACAAAGAAGAAAAATTGAGACAAATATCCCTTATTATTTTGGTAAATTTTGAACCTTAAACCCCATGAAAGAGAGATACTCAAATGGACATGTAAATAAAAATAATTTTGTTTATAATAATTATAAAATACATTCATGGTCATTATATACACCACATAGAAGATAAAGGTGGTGAATATAACATGTGTCTCACAAAAGTAAAAAGTGAGACGAAAATACCTTACTACTTGAGTAACTTTTGAATCATAATCCCAATGAAATAATAACATAGATGGAAAAATTAATTATCATAAATTAGTTATATTTATTATATATATTATCATAGGAAAGTATATACATCTTACAAAATAAATGAGTGGTGAATATGGCATAAGTCTCTCAAAAATAAAAGTGAGACTAGAAATCCCCTTACCTTAAGTGTTGAATTCCATCGTACTCGTTAAAAACTACTGTATAATAAATAAATTTTATTATTTATATATTACAGAATCATATTCATATATATCATACCATATATGATTTTATTATGACCTTTTATTAACCATTTATTAACGATTCCTTTTTAATGTTACGTTTCAGGAAATAATCGCTTTGTTTTTTGTAAAAGATTTGATTTGTTATATTTTTGTTTCTATTAATTTAATCATTATTTAATCAAATAAATAATGATAAAACTTATATAAATATTATATATATTAATTTTATATGTTTTTATAATAATCTATAAAATATATAAATAGAAAATTAATTACACCGTTCAAGGAGACAGTAGGTCGTGCGTACGCATGAATGCTGTTTCCATTTTCTTTTTAGATTGAAATAAAAAAAATATGTTATATTATCTTTAAAGAATAATTTTTATTTCATATATATCACGTATTTTTATTAAAAATATCCTTAATACATTCCATGTAAAGCGTTAATGAATCACATCGCTTCGTGAGGCGGTAGTCCGTTGTACACATGAATGATGTTATCTTATTCCCAAAAAATAAAAATCATGAAGGTATATGTGATATAATAATTATAGAATCATAATAAAATAATAAAAATCATATATATCATATATAAACAATAAATACATCATTATTACTATCCTTGATAGGTTGTAATAGAAAATCGAACAACATCAGTTCACGAGGTGCTAGTATGCCCTAAACATGAATGTTGATTTTGTAACACATTTGATGGAAGTATAGATGATTGTAGGTAATGAAATTATCATAATAAAATCTTAGTATATGTAAGATACTAATTTTATTATATAGTCATGATATAAAAATAATTAATGGGATTTGAGGAAGAAATAAAAAAAACATTCAATGATGAATTCCACCTATTCTTTGGTTATCCTCCTTATATTTTCACTAAAATAATTACTAGGATTGATTTATTCCAAAAATAAGGGTTCTAAGATGAGGTTAAGGAAGTTGGGAAGTGATTTTTGTAGGTATTTCCCAAAAAAAAAGAGGTTTTAATGTGTGAGTTAAAGTTTAATGATGATGGAGTTGTGATATTCATGAAACAAATTTGTGTTCCATCATATCCAAAGATAAAGAAGGATCTCATGAATTATTATAATATATATATATTCTACATACATGAAAGAAAAAAAGAAAATTTATAGAGATATTTGAGAAAAAATTTGGTGGGAAAATGTGAAGAAGGGTATTAAGTAATATACATCAATGTGCCTGATGTGTTAATAGGTGAAGGATGAGAGGAAAAGTAGTAAGGGATGATACAACCATTGTACATACTTACATGTAAATGGGAAAACATCGCAATGGATTTTTTCATGGGTATTCCAAAGACATAAAAATGGAATAATGCTATATGGGTTGTGGTGTACCATATTATAAAGACTTCTCACTTCATTGGAACTCTAGAGGGATTCTCAGTCAATCACTTTTCAAATATATACATTAGAGAAGTGGTGAGGATACATGGAACACAACTATTTATAGTATTTGATCAAGATGTTAGGATCATCTCAAAGTTATAGAATAGTCTTCAGCATGCTCTAAATATAGATTTGAACCTTAGTATGACCTATCATCCCCATATTAATGGAAAATATGAATGGAATATATAGAAACTTGAGGATATGTTGAGAAATTTCTATATGTACTTTAAGGGAGGCTAGGACAAACATATTCATCTGGTCGAGTCCTCTTAAAACAACAGTTTACACTAAAGAATCCAAATAGTCCCATAATAAGCCCTCTATGGGAAGAGATTTAGAACACATGTTTTCTATGATGGGGTAGGTAAATGAAAGTTTTCAGGACCTTTGATGGTTAAATAAATGGTAGAAAAGGTCAAGGCCATTCAATGGAAAATCAAAGCATTGTAGAGTCAAAAGAAGAGTTATACTGATAACTGTCAATGAGACCTATGAAGGTTCCAAGAACAGTGGAAGCACAAGGATGGGAGATAAATCATAAATATTTTTTTCAATCTGATGGAAAATTTTCAATATTATCAATGATGTGAATTCCATGACCAATAAAATTTTTCCAATCAGATATTGGAAAATAGAGACCCAAAACCCTAAAAGGATATTTTCATTTTAAATTTATAATTAATTTATTTATATTTGAATAAAATAACTATATAATATTAGGATTATTTATTTAATTATATTTTTATCTTCTAAAATACCCTTTTTGGATTACCTTTGTTGTTCTATAAGGATCCAAGTGTAGGATCCCTATAGCAGTGATTCACATGTGTTCCTTTGATACTGAGCAACATCAATGGAGTTATGGGTGTTAGATCAAAAAATCTATCATCTTTTTTAATTTTTATTAATTTACAAGCCTTCATTATTGAAGGATTCTCTCTAGATATTCTCATTATTAAGAGGAAGATAGGAGGAGTCGAGAGAGAAATCAGTTGTGGGTAATAATTCTCAATTCTCAATTAACTCTACACAATATACATAACCATTTATTTATAAAGCTAGAGTTTAAATTAAAATATTATTTAATTATATATATTCCATTAAATAATATAATAGTTTTTAACAAACCCCATGCTAATTAATAATAATAATATTATTATTTTATGGTGTGCACTAACTTGTGCAAAGATAAATTTTATTTTACCAAGTTGTAAATTAATATTTATCACCAAACACGATCTTGGTTAGCTCAAAATCCTCAACATTTATTAAATACCTGAATAATTATTTTATTCACAAATTAATATTTCATTCACAATCCCACAAATAAATATTTATTAAATATTAAATAAATAAAATAATTTTTTTTTCACAATCCAACTAATAAATATTTATAATATATTTATGTTACTAAATAAATTATTTATTAATGAATAAATAGTTATTTTAAAATAAACACATTGTTACACCAGGGATGTGTAATTTAATGCGATGGTTCCATTCCAATCAAGGGGTTGAGATATTAACTTCTATAAATATGTAAAGGACAAATCCTTCCTTGAATTATTCATTTATAACATGTCACTCATGAAACAAAAAATGTATCTAACTTATCCATGAACTATATCACCCTGATTTATGAAATATAAATAATTATGTGAGTCATAACATGCATTAATAATAATTTTAAATTCTAAGGACCATTACACATGCCCAAAGATAGGAATATACAATAACACCAAAACATCCAAAATTCCTATTGTTAGGCCAGGTCTCAAAATCTCTAATCTTAGAGATTACCAAGTATGAACTTCATGAGAAGTCTCATCCATTTAAAATTACTCACACCTGATAGTAATGTTCTATGTGTCCCATCATATAACATTATCCCACCATAGAACTACATTTAAGAATACTATCATATAATTTCAAGGTTCTCATCATAGTGGAGAACTCTTATGACCTTATCAATACAACTGATATTCTAGGATATTATCACATCAATTTTATGCAAAAAAAACAACAACAAAGATGTAGTAAGATATTTATATTAATATTCACTTCTTTTAATATATAAGTAATCTAAATTAAAAAGTAGTTGGTTCTAAGGAAACAACTCCAACTACCTAAAGTTTGAGGTTGGTGATAAAGTGTTCCTTAATATATCTATATAGAAGAAATTCATGAGATTTGAGAAGAAGAAGAAGCTAATTTTGAGATATATTGTCCCATTTGAGATTCTTAATCACATCAAAATTTTGGCATATTTATTAGTGCTCCCACCAAACCTGTAAAAAGTACATAATGTGTTCCATATATCCCTCTTGAGGAAGTACATACCAGATCACTCACATTTACTAAATCCATAGGTGGTATAATTGGAGAATTACCTTTTTATGATGAACACTCAGTGAATATCTTGGACTATATGGAAAAACTTCTATGAAACAAAATAACTCACCTTGTCAAATTAATTTTGAGAAACCATACGTTTGAATAAGAAACATGAGATAATAAATAGACAATGAAACAAAAGTACCATCAACTTTTTTCAACTTAATGTTTGGAATGAAGTTTCAAGTGTAATATTTCTTAATGGGAGAATAATGTAACATCCTAGGATTTTACTATGAAATCATTCCTTTAAAAAAACATTGTGTTTGATGAATTATTTCAAGTACTTCACCAAACTAAAATGAGATACAATATATTAGATTATTATCATCATAAAAATTATAATAACTTGAGTCAATAAAATATAGTAATCTATTAAAAATTTATACAAATTATGATTAGGAACATTCGAAGTTTAAACATGTCATTTTTCAATTAAAGTAATTTTTATTTATATATCGAATCTTATTTTAAAAAATAGATTTATAAATTTTAGAGTTTATATTTTGAAAAAAACATCATTTTTTAATTTGAAATGTCAAAACTATATTTAGAAAAAAATTTATTTTTCTGAAATAATTGATTTTTAGGTGAATGGAAAAATACTGATTTTACTAATACTGTAATTTTAATGACATTATTATACAAGAATGGCATGAAGTTTTTTGAAACCATTTTTACTATACAAGCCAAAGAGCCTATACCCGAGTGGTAAAGGCTTCTTCTTGGCTTCCAAATGGCCCATGATCAAATTCTGGTAGGCCCCTTTGGGGATTTATGATGTGAAAATGATGCATGGATGATGCAGGCAAGCGGTGACATATTCATGATGCAGTCAGGGTAGAGTCCTTGGGCATGATGATGCAGTAGGGACTTCAGTCCAACAAAGAATTTCAAGCCACTAGAACTCTGAACTATGGAATAAGATCACCCCACATGGGAATATGACCCAAAAGAGGAATGAGAGTAGTAGAAGTAACCGGTAGAGATCACTAGATTAGAAGAATGAGAGGGTATGGAAACTACTATTCATGTAGCTATGCATGGGGAAATGCTAGATGATTATCCATGCAAAGTGGGGAGCTAGATTCCATCAACTAAGTAGATTCTAGGGAGGGGTAGTTCCAAGTGTAGGTAGGTATTTGGGCCTTCGGGTCATGTTGAGACCTTGTGCCTTTGGGCCTACGGGTCATGTAAGTGTTCCCTCTCAATCCAGTTAAAAAGTGGATTATCCAAAAATAAATAAAAATATAAATACTTCAGGACATTTCATGAATTTTTACTATAAAAATATGTTTTATAAAGTTAAATTAAGTATTTTAAAATACTATGTTGATATATAAAACCCATGCTTAACATTTTACAAAATTTAAGTAATTTTGTAATGAAAACTATTTTTAATCTATTTATTTTAATAAAATTTTCACATAATGGAATTAGGATTTTGTCTCTAATTATTACACATGCCAATAGGTCTAGGTATAACACCATAAAACTTCTATTTTTATTCAACCACTTCCAGTTCAAACTTGTAATTGGGATGAGAGATCTATGGACTTTGTGGTTGGGTTGCTGCATACCCAAAGAAAGAAGAATGCAATATGGGTTGTGATAGATTGAATGAAAAACTCATCTCACTTTATAGCCATTTTTAATACAACCAAGGTTGAGGAGTTAGGAAATATCTATGTAAAAGAGATTATTTGTTTTCATGGAGTTTCATATGCCATATTTTTTGACAGAGATCCTCGGTTCACTTCTCATTTTTGGAGAGGCCTTTAAGAGGAACTGATATCTCAGGTCTGTATGAGTATGGATTACCATCCATAGTCGGATGTCTAGACATAAATAGCTATACATGTTCTTGAGGATATTATCCTCTCTTATGTTCTAAACTTTGGTGGTTTTTGGGATGACCATTTGGGTATGGTTGGGTTTTATTATAACAATAGTTACTAGTTTGGTACTAGAATGGATCCTTTGGAGGCCTTATATGGTCAGCCTTATAGATCTTTATTGTGTTGGTCGAAGATTGGTGAAAATTCCTTGGTTGGACCAATCCTGGTTCAAGAGATGATAGTAAATATTTAGTTGATTTATCATATAATGTTGATGGCATAAATCCGGTATAATACTTATGTTGATCATCGTTATAGACCGTTAGAATTCTCAATTGGTGACCCGACATTCTTGAAAGTTTCACCTCAGTTGGGTAATCGATGGCTTGGGAGGCAAGGGAAGCTTGCTCCTCATTTTGTGGGACCTTTTGAGGTTATTGACCAGATTGGGAAACCTTCTTACCATTTATAAATTCCACTATATTTGACATCAATACATGATGTGTTCCATGTATCTTAGCTACAAAAGCATCTATCTAATTCATCTCATGTTCTGAGATGGAGTGATATTGACATTGAACCTAATTTATCCATGACTGAATGACCAGTCATGATAGTTTCTGAAACCAAGGTACTTCATGGGAGTATGATACCTTTGGTTTGAGTTTTATGTAAGCATGGTTTAGATTCTCATGATACATGGGTGTGTGAGGCACTAATGAGAGAGAAGCGACCTGACCTTTTCGATATGGAAGTTTTTTTACAGGCTTTATGGGGATATAAAGTTTTTATGATGGTGAGGTTTTAACATCCTATTACCTTTCTTTCAGGTATGTTTTAAACCTTATCAAGGTTTTACTTTTTCATTATCTAGGTAGGGATGATAAGTAATTGGGAGGATACCTATAATGGTTAAGTCATAGATTTTTTGGATTCTCAGCATAAAACCTATTGGTTTTGCAGCCTACTATGAATTTTCATGCCATGTAATGTGGTTACAAGATGTGTAAGTTTTAAAATAATAATAAATCCATTTTCAACAAACGGTGATGGGTTTTTCAATGATTTTGGGATTTGTCAATTACACAACATGTAATTGGATTACAGGTCATGTAAAGTCCTGAATGTTGTTTTTAAAAAGGTAGTTTGGTAGAAAATTCTATTTCCTCCTCTTTATAATTCTTTACTCTTGACCCAAGAGACATACCTTGGTTATTTTGGATCCCTCAAACCCTTCGGGGTTATTTCATTCAATAATTGAACATTTTTTTGATTACGGTGTGACTTTCTAAGTAATCATTCTCCCAATATCTTCATCTATTTCTATTTTCCTCCTTGGAGTTTGATATATCATCTTGGGATTGATGTATCTAAAACCTGTGTTGATTAAATCTTGTTTCTATTTTTATTTCCTAGATCTTCTGTGCCTTCATTCTTATTGGTGGGTTCTGTTGCAAGCTTTGTGTTTCTTTGAGAATGGTAGGTGGTTCTGTTATGATGACCACATTTGATTAACCCAGAATTTATTGATTTAAATTCAATTACTTGAAACTAATTTCAATTGGTTTATTAAAAACCCAATTCCATTGAATTAGGGGATTTGAATGTGAAATTGGATTTTTGGCATGAAATTGGGAAAACCCTCTAATTCTATTGAATTGGGGTGTGTTGTGAAATTGGATGGAAATTATTCAAATTAAATTGGGAAATTTATTTGATGAAATTGATTTCAAATTGGTATTTGAGAAAAATGGATTAAAATATTTTTGATAGAAACCCAATGGTTTTATCTTAGAAAAGGCATGTTTTTATTAAAAACCTATTTTGGTTTTTAAATGTAAACTTATAAATTTTAAAAAGGGGGAATGTGATGAATTGTATTTTTAACAATTTTAAAATAAATTTTCCATAATTCATTGTATTAGAGCACATGAAAGACTAGTTAATTGGTGAGTTATTGGGAAAACACTCTTTTTATGCTTTATAACTGAAACAAAACATAATGCTACAGGTTAAATCCCTAATAGGATGGAGATGAGTCACCTTTGTCCAGTGTCATAGGGATGTGTGTATACACATATTTCCATGATCACCTTTGAGTGTGTGAGGACCCCGTAGCCTGGAACTATCTTACCTTTTGACAGGTGACCATGTCGCTCTCTTGTTTATATTTGAGATATAAATGTGTTCCAATGTTTGTAAAATATTTTAGATGAATAATTAATTTTTATAAACTATTTTAAATAATTTTTTTTTGAATCTATTTGTTTAAAGTATTTCCATCATTTGAAATGTAAAGCATATATTTTTTTAATTATTATATGAACTTCTATAACTGTTTATTTGATATTGAAAGATTTATTTGGTTAATTAAATGTTGTAATATTATTATAGAATCCTTGGTGAGACCCTATTGGGATTTTATCTCACACACTACCTTTGACTTTGAGTGTTTGTAGATTATCTTCTTCCAGGTTCAAGTAAGGGTAAGGCACCACTTAGAGGTGGTAGTAGCTGTTGATCCTTGGCCTTGGAGAGTTGACACCATTGGGACTTGGGTTTTTGTCCTATTTTTTGGTACTTTGATATAATACTTTAGGGTTATTTACTTGTTTGACTTTTGGTACTCTACTCCCTGTGGAGTTTTTATTGTTTGCATACTAACTTTTTTATCTGATTTTGTAATGTTTGCCAAAAAATCATTCCCACTTTCATGTTGTTTGATTCTAGGTGCTATTTTCTAACTCATGGGGATTGGGAACACCCTTCGGGACATGTCAGTACCAACTTAGTTATCGTGTTACTAGGGTACTCGAGGTGGTTCATGACAACTTGAGTAAAAGCTATTATTGTAAGAAAACTCAACTAGAGGAAGTTTTTGATCCCAACCACATTTTAAATCCAAATAAAAATATCTCAAAATATTATCCAAGGTTTGAATTATTATTTTAGACTAACCATCTATTTAAGGATGATGCGTAGGATAAAACTCAATTCCATATCAAGATCTTTTTGAATACTTCTCCAAAACTTTTAGGTAAACCTAAGATCCTGATTAGACATAATGAAATGTGGAACTCCATTAAACCTTACCACTTCTTTAATTTATATCCTAGAAAGATGATCTAGATAGAATTTTTATCTGATGGTGATGAAGTGTGCTGAATTAGTAATTCAACTGACTATCACCCATATATCATTATTCCTTTTAGAGGTTTTAGGGAGTCCAATGATGAAATCCATAGTGATGTTTTTAAAATTCCATTATAGTATGGTTAATGGATGAAACATCCCCTTATAATTTTGTCTTTCATCCATAACTTGTTGGAATACAAAGCACCGGGATAAAAATGTTGGATTAGTGCAGCCCGATCTATTTTTGGATGAAGCTTAGTCGAATGCTTGTGGACCATACTATGCTCGAGGTTGAAACTCTGACCAACTGTAGCAGAGCTGACTGACCGACACTGATAGTTTACTATAGTAGTGAAAACTTTGGCATGACTACTATATTAACTCATAATTTGGAGACAAAAGTAATATAGCTTTGTGGAATTCCATCTATTAGCCACTGTAACATCTTGGACTTGGGTGGCCATGGTACTACAACAATGCAGACTTCCAGACACCATTCACTATAGTAGTGTGGGATTTCTGTATAGTTGGAAGCATAATACTTAATCTTCTTTATTAGCTCATTTATGGATAGGGTTTCTTGGGATTGAAACTATGAGACACTCCCTATATTTTTTGCTCCTGATTTAGTGATATTTATACCTCTATATGGAAATATGGATCATTTCCCAGACCACATAAATCCCTATGTCCCAATATCTTCTTATCATTATTTTTTTCCATTTTACTCTTCTATGAATCATTTATCGCTTCAATACACCAGGTGTTTTCCACAACAACAAACTCCATGATATCTCTCTTCATGCTATCCCACCAGAAGTATTCTTTCAAATATCTATACATCTTCATACTTTGAGGATGAATGGAGAATGAAAAACTATAAGCTTCTTATAACAACTTAAAATATGGTATTGGTAGAAAAAATAGATGATTCCTAAACCTTATCATCCCATCATGATCAAGGTTAAACTCATGAACATTTCTAACCTTCTTTTTTAGCTCTATATCTTCCTTCTACACCTTTTAATCTTCACTTGGATAGATGATTTAACATTTAATTAAAAAAGGTAATATTTTTACCCTTACTTTAGGATTTTAAGATCCATCCTTTTAAATTCTATAAATATTGGATATTTTTCAATCTTCATCTTGGATAATCTAGAATTATCCATTTGAATCAAAGCATAGGACATCTTCTTTGCTTTCCTAGGGTGGTAATGTATTGAGCAGTCATAATCTTTAATCATCTCCAACCATCTTCTCTGGCGCATACTAAACTACTTTTGTGTGAATATGTACTTTAAAATTTTATGATATGTATATATATCACACTTTTCTCCATAAAGATAATTACTTCATATCTTTAATGAAAAAATTACAACAACTAACTCAAAATCATGAATTGGTTAATTTTTCTCAAGAATATTCAATTTTCATGAGACATAGGCTATAAACATGTCATTCTGTATAAGAAAACATCTCAATACCTTATTGGATGCATCAATATAGATTAAAAACCCTTCTCCACTATAGGGTAATATAATAATAGGTTCACTGACTAACCGTCTCTTTAGTTCCTTGAAATTTTACTCATATTCATCTATACATAGAAACTTGTATCCCTTCCGAGTTAACTTAGTTAGAGGATTATATAGCCATGAGAAATTCTCCACAAATTATTGATAATATTCAGCTAAACCAAGAAAACTATGGATCTCAATCACTATGGTTGGTCTAGGCCAACATTTAATAACCTCTATCTTTAATGGATCTACTGATATACCCTCTCTTGAGATTATATGACCCAAAAATGAAACCTTTTCCAAAAAAAAAATCATTCTTTGGAAAATTTTCATATAGTTTATTTTTCCTTAGGGTCTTAAAGTACAATTATTAATTGGTCTTCATTATATTTCTTTCTCTTTTAATAGATAATAATATCATCTATAATGACTACCAAAAACTGTTCAAGGTAATCTCTAAATACTATATTCATTAAATCCATGAAGATACAAGGGGAATTAGTAATACCTAAAGGCAACACTATATATTCATAGTGTCCATACCTTGTATGGAATTCTATCTTGGGTATATCCTCTTTATTGACCCTCAATTACTAATATCTAGAATGAAGGAAATCTTCAAAAAATTATTAAGCTCCACGTAGGTGGTCAAACAAGTCATCAATATAGGGAAGATGATACTAGTTCTTAATTGCGATCTTGTTCATCTCCCGAAAATCAATGAAAAGTCTCATTGATCCATATTTATTTTTAATAAATAGAACATTTTCACCCCAAGGTGACATAATTGGCTGAATGAATCCCTTATCAATGTTTTATAGGATTTTATTCTTCAATTAATAAAACTCAATTGAGGACACTCTATAGGGAGTCTTTGAAATTAGTGTGGTACCAAGTATGATTAATATTGAAAACTCCAATTCACATTTTGACAGAAGGCTAGGAAAATATTCTAGAAAGACATCAAAAAATTACAAAACAATAGGCATATAATTGATGTCCCATTTATCCTCAACCATATGATATAAACACCCCTTTTGAATGGGAATTAAGACCCATAAAATGGATGTGATATTAATCAGAAGTTCATAATTATCATCACATTGATAGAGGATCATAAGTTAGTTTGGAATATCAAGTACAACCTCCCTTACTTGTCAATTTATTTGTGTTTTATATAGATAAAGACAATCCATGCATAATATGACATCAAATTAAACTAGAGTTATATGTATAAGATTTTTGGGAAGCACATTTCCACCAACATAAACTTGAGAGAAATCATTTAATCGATATATGATCATCATACCATTAAGGGGTTTCACTTATAATTCCACATATAATTATTTGGTTGAAATCTTGATACCCTTATAAAATTATTTATATATGAAATAATGGGTAGATATAAATTCAAATAAGACATTAATAGTTCTAGAGTAGATGGTAAGTGTACCTTTCACCACGTTGTTATCACACACCTCATCAGAAATAGTTATCACATGTGATTTCCCTTTGACCCTAGACTTGAGAGGTTACTGATGTCGATCATCATCATTAACCCTTGGGTTTGGTCACTAGTTATCATAATTCCCATTCTCTTTATACTTGAAGCACTGAATTTTGGGAGGTGAATTTTTTATAGATTTCTCTATATTTGCATCATTAGCTAACCTATTCCCATTAATTTGTCACTCAATTACCTGATGAACTTACATCCCACACTTAAAAAATTTACTAATCTTCTTAATGCAATTTCCTCCATGATTCTTCCCACATTTTTAGTATAAAGGAAAGCTCATCTTCTTATATCCAAGGTTTTTAGACTTTACTTTGAATTCCATCTTACTTTATTTTGTCAAAAACATGAGATTGATATGTAAATCCAACCTCTATTTCCACCTTGATAGCACATAGAAAAATATATTCATAACTATTGAAGTTTATTATGGATAATACCCTTAAGAGATTTGGGTTTAAGCCACTAAAGAATTAATCAACCACACTTTTATCTTGGATGATAATACAAGAATCATACCTTTCAAGTTTTGTAAACTTTTCCTCATAAGTACCAATAGATTCATTATCCTTTTACTTTAACTCAAGGAAATCCTTCTCCATATTCATACAAAGAATATGAGGAAAGTAATTATTGAAAAAATAATCTCTTTAACTCTTCCCAATCTATGGAGTCAATTTAATCATGTTACCTTGTATTATTGATAAGATTCCACCATTTATCCACTTAAACTTCCAAATGGTATACAATCAAAATGAATTTTTCATGTTCTAAACATTGGAGAACAAGAAATATATTTTCATTGGTACTGATCCATTGTTAAGAAACTAGTGGATTTGAAGACCCAATGAAAGAAGGTGGAAGTTTTCTCATGAAGTAATCAATAAAATGTTGTTACCTGCTTTGTTCATTTGGAATTCCAACATGATTCATATCTTGAGAGAGTTTTGTGAGCATAAAAACAATAATTTTCATTACAACTCCCATAAAATTTGGATTAATAGGAGGAAAATCATTATATTGTCTATCACACTCAATAATAACATGGTTCCTTCAGGTTACATCTATTGACTAAAACCAAAAAGCATATTATAAGAAACAATAGTCATATTGGGGAACTAAATAATCATGAAAAATCACTTATAGAATTTATAAATCATGATACCTTATTCTTTATTATGTGACACCATAGTTTTATCCTAGAAAATTTATAGTAATCTTCTATTTAAATACCTCATGATTGTTCATAAAGAGTTTTTTAATTTCAAAAGCATATCCCTTAGGAGTGTCAAACTGGGTGTGCATAAAGGCTCATTGTCATGCACTAGTTTCTGATCGAGTGTAGCTTAATACAGTGTTTTTGGGGTTATTACCCCTAGGTACATCTATGTAATATCTATATACACTTGAAGTATCAATAAAAATATGCATTTCTAGGAAACTACTCTCTATCATTTTACAAAATTCCATGACATTTTCCTATACTTTAACTCATCATTAGACTTATCCTTAGACATGTCCTTAGGAATATCACTATTTTTTCACTAAGAGAAAACTGCCGTTTAGCGGCGGTTTTTTCGTGGTGGTTTTTAAAACCGCCGCGAAAAAACCGCCGCTAAACGACAAAAAAAAATTATTTTTTTAAAATTATTTTTTTATTATTTTTTTAATTTTATTCAAGGATTAGCAGCGGTTTTTTAAAAAACCGCCGCGAAATAGCGTCGGTTTCAGTAAAACTGCCGTGAAATAAAATGAAAAAAATAAAAAAACGTGAGAAACCCCGAAATCACTAAAACGACCATAACTTTTGATCCGGGCGTCCGTTGAAGCACCACCACCAGTCAAATCGAAGCTCATGAAGAGATATAGAGGAACATATAATCAAAACCGTGAGACGTTATAAGGTGTGGACTATATTAGATTTATAAAAAAGTTGAAAAAAGTTTTCCAACTTCAAACGGCCATAACTTTCGCTCCGGGTGTCCGTTTGGGCTCTACCACATATCAAATCGAAGCCAGCGAAGAGAGATACACACCGGTTCGACAAAAGAAAGATTCTGTCGGGTTTTTAGACCCCAAAAACCCCTCCGAAGGCCTCCAAAACCCCGTTTCCATCAACGGTGTCCCGTCAAACTT
Organism: Viscum album; assembly: GCA_963277665.1. Lineage (NCBI taxonomy): Eukaryota > Viridiplantae > Streptophyta > Magnoliopsida > Santalales > Viscaceae > Viscum > Viscum album. The sequence goes on along the minus strand of OY728137.1, from coordinate 648,857,621 downwards.
GTCTTCAAACAGACCTAACTTTCGATCTGCGTGTCAGTTCGGCCTCCTCCACCTGCCAGATCATAGCTCATTCCATGAGCTTCAGTTTGACTGGTCACGGTGCCCACATGCACTTCTAGATCATATGTTATGGCCTTTTTAGTAGGTATCGGGTTTGTTATGTTTTTCAATGCCTCATTTCTAGCACCCATTCCCCGTCAGCTTTTTTTTAAATGGTCGTAACTTCCGATCCGCCTGTCCATTCAGACTCTTTCACCTTTCAGGTTGAAGATCGTTTCAGGATCTTTGATTTGACAGGTCGCGGATCTAAAACAGACTCTCGGATCTTAAGTTATCTCCGTTAATGTGAGTACAATGTTTTTGTCTCTTTATGACCGTTTTGACGAGTTTTAACGGTAGCTCCATTTATTACTGTTTATTTGGGTTTCCATGACTTGTTATCTTTATCAATGGTTTTTTGTGGGTTATTATGATGATTATGTTGAATTATTAAGGAGTTTTCCAGAGTTGTCACGAGTTTTCATGCGTTCTCATTCTTTCTAATACCTCATTCTTCATATGCTTCTCCATACTTTTTCATGCATTTTCATGATTTTTCATCCCTTATCACGTCTTTTCATACTTTTTCATGTGTTTCCTTTATTATTTATTATTTATTATTTATAATATACTTTAATTTATTTATTATATATTATTTTTAACTGGTTATTTATTATTTATTATTTATTATTTATTATTTATTATTTATTATTTATTATTTATTATTTATTATTTATTATTTATTCTTTATATTTCTTAATTATTTATGTTTATTTATTATTTATTATTTATTATTTATTATTTATTATTTATTCTTTATTATTTATTAGTTATTTTTTATTTTTTATTTTTTATTTTTTATTATTTATATTTATATTTATTTATTATTTATTATTTATTATTTATGATTTATGATTTATGATTTATATTTATTTATCATTTATATTTATTTATTATTTATTATTTATATTTATTTATCATTTATATTTATTTATTATTTATTATTTATTATTTATATTTATTTATTATTTATTATTTATATTTATTTATTATTTATTATTTATATTTATTTATTATTTGTTATTTATTTATTATTTATTATTTATTATTTATTATTTATTATTTATATTTATTTATCATTTATATTTATTTATTATTTATTATTTATTATTTATATTTATTTATCATTTATATTTATTTATTATTTATTATTTATTATTTATATTTATTTATTATTTATTATTTATATTTATTTATTATTTATTATTTATATTTATTTATTATTTGTTATTTATATTTATTTATTATTTATTATTTATTATTTATTATTTATTATTTATTATTTATTATTTATTATTTATTATTTATATTTATTTATCATTTATATTTATTTATTATTTATTATTTATTATTTATTATTTATATTTATTTATTATTTATTATTTATATTTATGTATTATTTATTATTTATATTTATCTATTACTTGTTATTTATATTTATTTATTATTTATTATTTATTATTTATTATTTATTATTTATTATTTATTATTTATTATTTATTATTTATTATTTATATTTATATTTATTTATTATTTATATTTATTTATTATTTATTATTTATTATTTATAATTATTTATTATTTATAATTATTTATTATTTATTATTTATTATTTATTATTTATTATTTATTATTTATTATTTATTATTTATTATTTATTATTTATTATTTATATTTATTTATTATTTATTATTTATCTTTATTTATTATTTATTATTTATTATTTATTATTTATTATTTATTATTTATTATTTATTATTTATCTTTATTTATTATTTATTATTTATTATTTATTAATTTTTATTTATTATTTATATTTATTATTTATATTTATTTATTATTTATTATTTATTATTTATTATTTATTATTTATTATTTATTATTTATTATTTATTATTTATTATTTTTTATTTATTACTTATTGTTTATTATTTATTATTTATTATTTATTATTTATTATTTATTATTTATTATTTATTGTTTATTATTTATATTTATTTATTATTTATTATTTATATTTATTTATTATTTATTATTTATTATTTATTATTTATTATTTATTATTTATTATTTATTATTTATTATTTATTATTTATTATTATCGAGTTTATATCTATTATTTATGTATTATTTGTTTTTTCAATTAATATATATAAGTATATTAATTTCTGTTTATTAACCACATGGCGAGCTTGTTGGAGTGATAAAGTCTTTGGAAAATATGCAAGAGGTTAGGGGTTCAAATCTCACCAGACGCAGGATTTATTTATATTGCATGGGCATGCATGTGCATGGGCATGCATGTGAGTGCCTTTGTAAATATATGACAGAGAACCATAATAGTTTAGTGCCTTTGTAAATTTAGAAACATAAAAACTAGTCCATAAGTGAGTTACATCATCTCTCATTATGTTCTTCATAACTTGTACCCTTCTCATACATATCACATATAATACATATCTTCATAACATGGGGAAATGAAACATAATAAAGAGTGATCTCAGATACTCAATAAGGGTAAATAAGGGTGATACGTATGCATAACATGAACATAAGGGTATGAGAACATGATCATAACATTTTAAAAACATTCCCTATATATCAAAGATAATAATCATAAGTCATAGAATAAATATTGGTAGTTCATAAGACATGATTCATAAGGGAATAAAAAAACATGATCCATGAGAGCATAAAATAAGATTTTTTCCTTACACATAAGAATATAAAGTAATTTCCATATTAGTTAAGGATCACTACCAAGACAATCATTGCAGAAAAATTCCTTTACTAAACTGAGTTCACTCTCCATTCGAGCCCTGTAATACTGAACCTGGTTCACTTCCCATTCCATCCCTATATTACAAAACTAGGTTCACTTCCTATTATAGTCCTATCTATCTCATGATATATAAATCTTTACCCAATGCATTAGAGGGAGATATAGGTCCCACACATCACATAATGAAAACTATATTTTTATGTGCCACAAGATTATAAACATTCATCATATCATAACCCATTAAATAAAATGGGTATCATAAACATTTCATCATATCACAACCTATGTAAAAGATACAAGTTTTATAATCATTTAATAATTTCATAACCCATGAAAATAAGTGAGATTCATAATCATTTCCGCATGGTATAACCTTTAGAAAAGAAAAGGGTTTCATAAACATCATTCCATAAAACATAAAATATACAAATAAATAATGTGAATGGTATCCTTGGATCATTTCCCCAGTAATTCATAGGTAATACCAACGAATGTTATATTAGATGGAAAATAATTTTTAAATATCATTTAAAACATTTCTAGAGGAAAATATACTTTCTTATTTAGAAAATTATTTTTAAATTGAAAAACATTTTGAAGACAATTTTATTTGAAAATAAACTTGAAAAACTATAAATAATGCTTCAAATAAATTATTGGTCATGATATCTAAAAATTCTGTTCATATCATACATGTAAAATCAAATATTCCTTTCAAATTTTCAGTAAAATTCAAATAGAAACTATTTATAAAATGACATGAATATTCCTTTAAAAACATTTTTTAAAAAGTAAAACATGGGTAAACATGTCTTTTAAAAATCATAAGAGTAATAAAAAAACTTTTTATTTTTTTAAAAAACATGTGTTTGAATGATAATAGAATTCTGACTGATGAGAGAATTAAAGTTGGATTTTATTGAAAACATTTTCTTAATTATTTAAGTACCAAAGAGTGGGAAAATGGTACCATTACTTGAAGATTACATGAATAAATATATAAGAATAAAATTAATAATAATTATTGATAGTTATATCATTATATTTTATCATTGGAGACTTCATCATAAATAATCCTGATAAATGACGAGATTGCAACATAAAATATTTACCACTTTTGTAAAATTGAATCATAATAACCATTGGGGATAAAATAAAATGAAAATTAAAATATAAATAGGATTAATAAATTCATGATATTACTTGTTAAAGGGTTTTTATATACAGCTCTTGAAACAATACAGGTGCATAATATAACGTATGTATCAAAGAACGAAAATTGAGACAAAAATCCCTTACTGTTTTGGTAAATTTTGAAATGTAAACCCCATGAAATAGATATACTAAAATGGACATGTAAATAAAAATAATTTTATATATAATCATCAAAAAATACATTCATGGGAATTATATACACCACATAGAAGATAGAGGCGGTGGATATAGCATGTGTCTCACAAAAGTAAAAAGTGAGACGAAAATCCCTTACTACTTGAGTAACTTTTGATTCGTAATCCCCATGAAATAATAAAATTTATGGAAACATGAATTATCATGAAATTAGGTATATTTATGATATATCTTTTCATAGGTAAGTATATACACCATTCAAAATAAATGAGTGGTGAATATGGCATAATTCTATCAAAAATAAAAGTGAGACTAGAAATCCTCTTACCTTAAGTCTTGAATTCCATCATACTTGTTAAAAAATCCTATATAATAAATATAAGTTTATTATTTATATATTAAAGAATCATATTCAAATATATCATACCACATATGATTTTATTATAACCTTTTATTACCCATTTAATAACGATTTTAGGTTAATCTTACATTTTGGGAAATAACCACTTTATTTTTTGTAAATATTTTGATTTGTTATATTTTTGGTTCTATTACTTTAATCATGAATTCATAATATAATAATTAGAAATATGATATAAATATAATCTATATTCAGTTTATATGTTTTTATAATAATATATAAAAGATATAAATAGGAAATGAAATACACCGTTTTAGGAGACGGTAGGTCGTACATACACATGAACGGTGTTTCAGTTTTATTTTCAGATTAAAAGAAATAAAAATATGATATATTACCTTTAAAGAATAATTTTTATTTTATATATATCACATATTTCTACTAAACCAATCTTTTACACATTCCATGTAAAGCGTGAATGAATCAAAATGCTTTGTGAGGTAGTAGTCTGTCGTACACATGAATGATGTTATCTTATTCCCAAAAAATAAAATTCATGAAGGTATGTGTGATATAAAAATTCCAGAATCATAATAAAATAATAAAAATCATATATATCATATATAAACAAGAAATAAATCATTATTACCAGCCTTGATAGGTGGTAATGGAAAACCGAACGACATCAGTTCGTGAGGTGGCGGTCCGCCGTACACATGAATGATGATTTTGTAACCCATTTGATGGAAGTAGAGATTATTGTAGGTCATGAACTTATCATACAAAAATATAAATATATTTAAGATATTTATGCTTTTATATAATCATGATATAAAAAGAATTAATGGGTTTTGAGGAATAAATAAAACAAAAACATTCATTGATGAATGGTACCTATTATTTGGTTTTCCTCCTTAGGTTTGCACTAAAATCCTTCATAGGATGGATTTATTCCCAAAATAAAGCTTCTAGGATTAGGGGAAGGAATTTGGGAAGTGATTTGTGTAGGTATTTCCCAAACCAAAGATGTTTGAAGGTGTGATTTCAAGGTTTATGAAAATAGAGTTGTGATATTCAGGAAACGAATTTGTGTTCCATCAGATATAGAGATAAACAAGAAGCTCATGAATGATGCTCATAGATATATATTATAATTCCATGAAAGAAACAAGAAAATGTATATATATATATTTGATAAAACTGTTGGTGGAAAAAATATGAATAAGGATAATGAGTAATATACATCAATGTGCCTAATGTGTTAGTAGGTGAAGGCTGAGAGGAAAAGTATAAAGGGATGATGCAACCACTATCCATACCTAAATGGAAATGGCAAAACATCATTATGGATTTTTTCATGGTTCTTCCAAAGACATAAAATGGAATAATGATATATGGGTTGTGGTGGACCATCTTATAAAGACTTCTCACTTTATTGGAACTCTAGAGGGATTCTTAGTTGATCACCTTTCAAATATATACATCAGAGAAGTAATGAGGTTGCATGGAACACCACTATTTATGATATATGATCAAGATATGAGGTTCACTTAAAAGTTATAAAGGATTATTCAGAATTTTCTAAACATATAGTTTAACTTTAGTATGACCAATCATCCCTAGAATAATGGAAAAAATGAATGGACTATCTAGAAACTTGAGGATACGTTGAGAGATTTCTTTATGGAATTTAAGTTAGGCTAGGAAAAACATATTCCTATGGTCAATTCCACTTAAAAAAATAGTTTCCACTCAAGAATCCAAATGGTCCCATAATAAGCCCTCTATGGGAATAAATTTAGAACACCTATTTTCTAGGATGGGGTAGGTAAATGGAATTTTTTTGGACCTACGATGGTTGGATAAATGGTAGAAAAGGTCAAGGGCATTCAATGGCACATAAAAGAAATATAGAGTCAAAATAAGAGTTATACTGATAACTGTCAACAAGACCTATGAAGTTTCCAAGCACAATGGAAGCACCGGGGTGGGCGATAAATCAAAAATATTTTTTCAATCTGATAGACCATTTTCAATATTTTCAATGATGTGAATTTCATGACCAATGAAAATTTTCCAATTGGATATTATTATATAGAGACCCAAAACCCTTATAGGATCTTTGTATGTTAAATTTATAATTAATTTATTTAGATCTTAAGAAAATAATTACCTCATATTAGGATCATTTCTTCAATGATGTTGTTGATCTTCTAAAAGTCCCTTTTTGGATTACCTCTGTTGTGATATAAGGATCCAAGTGTAGGATCCCTGTAGTGGTGATCCACATGTGTTCCTTTGATCTTTAATCAACAATGATGGAATTACGGGTGTTAGATCAAAAAATATATCATCTTTTTTTATTTATCTTAGTTGATTAGCCTTATTTCTTATAAGATTCTCTCTAGATATTATTATTCTTAAGAGGAAGAGAGGAGGAGTCAAGTGAGAAATCAATTGTGGGTAATAATTCTCAATTCTCAATTAAATCTACGCAATATGCATAACCATTTATTTATAAAGTTAGAGTTTAGATTAAAATATTATTTAATTGCATATCGTCCTTTAAATAATATAATAATTTTTAATAAACCCCATGCTAATTAACAACAACAACAACAACAACAACAACAACAATAATAATAATATTTTATGGTGTGCACTAACTTGAAAGAAGATAAATATTATTTTACAAATTTGTAAATTAATATTTATTACCAAACATGATATTGGTTAGCTCAAAATCCTCAACATTTATTGGATACCTAAATAAATATTTTACCCAGAAATAAACATTTCATTCAAAATGCAACAAATAAATAATTATTAAATATTAAATAAATAAAATAAATAATTTATTCACAATCCAACTAATAAATATTTATTATATATTCATGTAACTAAATAATTTATTTATTAATGAATAGTTAGTTATTTTAATATGAAAACATTATTACACCATGGCCGTGTAATTTATTACGACGATTCCATTACAATCAAAGGGTTGAGATATTAACTTCCATAAAGATGGAAAAGACAAATCCTTACTCAACTTATTCATTAATAACATGTCACTGATGACACACCCAATGTATCTAACTTCTCCATGAACTGTATCACATTGGTTTATGAAATATAACTAATTATGTGAATCATAACATGCTTTAATAATAATCTTAAATTCTAAGGACCATTACACATGCTCACATATAGGAATATCCAATGAAACCAAAACATATAGAATTACTACTATTGGGTCTTTTCTCATAATCAATCATCTCAGGGATTACCAAGTAATAACTTCATGATAAGTCCCATCCATTTACAATTACTCACACCTGACAGTCACATTCCATGTGTCCCATCATAGAACATTATCACACCATAGAACTATATTTAAGAATATCATCATAGAATTTCAAGGTTCTTATCATAGTGGGGAACTCTTATGACCATATCAATAAAAAAATATTCTAGGAAATTATCACATCAATTTTATGCAAAAAAACAACCAATATGCAGTAAGATAATTATATTAATATTCATTTATTTGAATATAGAAGTAATCTAAAGTACAAAGTAGTTGGATCTAGGGAAACAAATCCAACAACCTAAAGTTTGAGGTTAGTGATAAAGTGTTCCTCCATATATCTCTATAGAAGTGAGTTATGATATTTGAGAAGAAGGAGAAGTTGATTTTGAGATATATTGTCCCCTTTGATATTCTTGATTGCATCAGAGATGCAGTATATTGATTAGCGCTCCCGCCAAACCTGTACAAAGTACATAATGTGTTCTATATATCCCTCTTGAGGAAGTACATACCAGATCACTCACATATACTAAATCCAAAGGTGGTATAATTACAAAATGACCTTTTTACAATGAACACTCAGTGAAGATCTTGGACTATAGGGAAAAAATTCTATGAAACCAAAAAATCACCTTGTCAAATTACTTTGGAGAAACCATAAGTTTGAATAGGAAACATGATAGCCTAAAGAGAAAATGAAACAAAAGTACCCTCAAAATTTTCACCTTGATGTTTTTAATGAAATTTCGAGTGTAAAATTTCTTAGTGGGGGAATAATGTAACATCCTAGGATTTTACTATGAAATTGTCCCTTTAAACAAACATTGTGTTTGATGAATTATTTTATATACTTCATCAAACTAAAATGATATACAATATATTATATTATTATCATCATAAAAATTATAATAACTTTAGTAAATAAAATATAGTAATCTATTAAAAATTCATACAAATTATGATTAGGAACATTCAAAGTTTAAACATGTCATTTTCAATAAAAGTAATTTTTCTTTATATATCGAATCTTCTTTTAAAAACTAGATTTATAAATTTTAGAGTTTATATTAAGAAAAAACATTATTATTTAATTTGACATGTCAAAACTATCCTAATAAAAAAAATATTTTTCTAAAATAATTGATTTTTAGGTGAATGGAAAAAATACTGATTTTACTAATACTGTCATTTTTATGACATTATTATACAAGAATTCCATGAAGTTTTTTGAAACCATTTTTACTATACAAGAAAAAGATCCTATACCCGAGTGGTAAAAGATCCTAATTGTATTCCAAATGGCCCACAATCAAATTCAGGCAATCCCCTTGGGGGATTTATGATTTGATAATGACGCAGGGATGATGTAGGTAGGCAGTGATGTAGGAATGATGCAGGTAGAGTGGAGTCCTTGGGCTTGATGATGCAACAGGGAATTCAGTCCAACCTAGGATTTCAGGCCACTAGGACTTCGAGCTATAGAATAAGATCATCCCATATGGGAACATGACCCAAAATAGGAATGAGAGCAGTAGAAGCAACTAGCAGAGCTAACTGGATTAGAAGAATGAGAGGGTATGACAACCTCTATTCATACAACTATGCATGGGAAAATTCTAGCCGATTATCCATGAGAGGCGGGGAGCAGGATTCCATCTGATAAGTAGATGATAGGGAGGGGAAATTCCAAGTTTAGGCAGGTCTTTGGGCCTTTGGGTCATGTTGAGGCCTTGTGCCTTTGGGTCTACAGGTCATGTAAGGGTTCCCTCTCAACCTAGTTAAAAAGGGGATTATCCAAAAATAAATAAAAATATACGTAAATAGGGACAATTAATTAATTTTTAATATAAAAAATATTTTTTATAAAGTTAAATTAAGTATTTTAATATAATATGTTGATATATAAAACCCATGCTTAACATTTTATAAAATCTAAGTAATATTGTAATAAAAACTATTTTTCATCTGTTTATTTTAATAAATTTTTACATAATGGAATTAGGATTAGGATTTTAATGTTAATTTAATATTATTTTAATAATAATAAAAGATTTAATTTTAATATGAACAATAAAATTGATAATTTTATCCTAAACATAAATCTTATGCTTAAACATACATTTTTTTCTTCTAAAAACAGGTTTTTGTTCGTTACATGTGCTAATGTTAAAATTAAATTTTCTTACACATATAAATTTTATTTGATAAATTATATTTTTTTATTTATAATTTTTTTTGATTAAATTATCTAATATTTCTCATTTTTTAGGCATTAGAAATAAATAAATTAGGTGAAAATTATTTACCTAGGTAAAAACCAAAAATGGTAAAAGTAAAAATCTAAGAGTAAATGACTTAAAACATGTTTAAAACATCTATGTAAAAGTTTTTTTGATGATTTATATAACTTATACCTTCCCAAACTCTATTATTTCCCACTCTGGCTTCACATGTCACGTGAAACATGTTCTCTCTTTTTATTAAAGAGTTATATGTGGAAAAAAATTCCCTTCTCTTCAATTATAAAAGGAACCACCAACCCTCCACCTCTAAAAACTTAAAAATACCTTTAATATCAACCCATAATCAGACATAGTATCTAATTTATCCTCTCCCCAAGTCATATAATCTCTTATCTTTCCAAAATACCAAAATAATGTGCCTTATGGTGGTGACCAAAGGGGAACATCCAAAGCAAGAGATAATATTTTCCACCGTGCCTTCTTTATTATTTTCTACTTCTACTATACCAAACATATTTTATACATGATATTACGATAAAAAAGTATTATTAATATTATTATATGTTTTTATACTAATGTAACATCAATTTATTACCTTTATCTAAAATATTTTGAAAAGTGAAGACGCCATCTTGTGTACATGCATACTACGACCTTCACACGGTGACATTTCTCTTTCATTTTCCATATCGACCAACATGGGTGAAATAAAACATGCATGAAATGTTTAAAAAGGTTATTTAATAAACCATTAACATTATATAATGATAATATTATAATTTACATGAGTGATATTAACAATAAACAGTTATAGTAAATTTATCTGCTAAAATGGTCACATCAAAGTACCTTTTCTAATTTTAGTCCATTTATGGAAAAAATATTTACCTGTATAAATTATTTACTAAATTAATAATAAAGTACATAAGAATATATAATTATGGATATTATGAAACTATTTTATAACACTTTTTCCTTGTTAAAAAAAACATGATTTTTTTGAGAAATTGTCTAAATAACTTCAAGTAACTGACGTAAGTGTAAATGATGTAATAAATTAGTGATACATTATGATAAATGAACCTTATAAAAAGAAATATATACAGATAAGGTTATTATAAATGTTTTTAATAAAATTAATTTGATTATATTGGATGTTAAGTGCAAGTGTAGATCAATTTTTGACACGAGGTAAAGGTTTTATCTCAAAAATTTATTTGAGACAATTTTTTATGTGCATAATTTATTTTAAATAGTTTGTATACTTTCAATTGGATATATAATGTCATGAATTATATTATTCATGGTATATTAACTTTAACCTAAATATCTCTATCTTTCAATGGGATTTTATTATAATGGTTCTTAAGCCATAAGGGGTCCTCCAAACCACCCTCACGGCCTTTTGGTTACATGTTATATTTATTTTTATCCTTTTTAAATTATATTATAATAAAGTATATCATACATATTATACATATATTTTATCTTTACATTTATATCTATTTTAGTTTACCTTTATTTGTTGGGGACAATACATTTTTAAGTTCCCTTTTAAATTCCTTATTTTAAGTGAATCTAATTTAAGGGAAATTCCCCATACCTAATTTCATGTCAACTATATCCCTATAAAATGTTTATTAATTCCATTTATATTTTCTAAAACCCCTCATGTAGCATCCCTCCTTGAGTTCCAATTCATGGTGCCCCGGGACTGTGGCCAAAATACCTCTATCGCACCTCCTTGAATGCCAAAGGCTGATGACTAGCAGTGTGATCCTAAGGTGTGTCCATGGGAAGACTATGACCTCATAGATCAGAGTGAGCACAACAATAGAAAATAAATGATAAATAGAGGAAGAAAAAATAGGAAACAAACAACACAAAAAATAATGGCAATAAACCAAGAAATATAAGTAGACAAACATAAGTTGAATAAATATATTGATACAAATGATGATGATGTTCATGATGCTATACCCAAATGAAAGTACACAGGGTATAAGGGATGCATGAATATACTAAATGCTGAAAAATTATACAAAAAGGAAATAAATTCTACTACAAGCATCTCAAGCATAGACTTGGTCCTCTTCCCTATGCTCCAACCTAGAAGAAAAATAAGGAATTAGAAGCCACACAATTCCCTTTATCAATATCGGTAATCATGAATTCTAATTGGGTACCAAAGGTGGCCCAAGAAGGGTTTGAGATACAATCTCAGTAGTCAACCACCAATGGTGTCTAGATCAAACCACTTAGTACAATTAATAAATGAGAAGTGTTCCATATAAAATAATTACATGAAGGACTGTAAACAAATAAATAAATAAACACTTTAGTTTGATTTCCTAAATAGACACCCATATGATACCACCTGCTTAAGCCTAAGACAGATATCTGAGCCAAGATACCAATACAAGTGATATGATAATTACATAGGAAATCATGAAATAAAAACCAATGTAGACAGAACCCAAGCATGTTCTTTGTCTTGGTAGTCACATTTCCATGACATCATATAATCATGCTCACAATATAAATAAGACACATCACATATAACTCAAGAAGGTAGTCCTTCAAATCCAATATGGGGTCTTGAGCCCATACAAAGTGATCTACAATGGATCCCAAGGGTTTATATAGGAACCTATGATATAAACAATGCCATCGAGTTCATCCAAGGTGACCTATAATGAAATACCTTATATCACTCATGGCATGCTGACTCTAAGTCCATACCAGGTATCTCACATAGAGGACTGAGTATCACCTAAGTCATGGCATAACAATATTTCCATTGATTCCATCCATGGTTTCTCCCCTAGGAAAAACCACGAGCCCATACAAGTATAAGTAATCTTCTTGAAGATCCCATATGAGGATAAGAAAAGTATCGCTCCCAACATGTAAAGTATATCCAACCGAACATGGTGAGTCCATCCATGGTGTCTTTAAATCGAGAACCGTGTTCTCTCCCAAACCATAACAGGAAAGGAATAGAAACAAAGTCACATATCACAAGTCATAGAACATATAATTACTTTTCATCAATAAGAATCTCAATTTCACATGCTAATAAGATAGCTCGAGCTCAACATCCATTTCAAACCATTCAAATATAGTATGAGACAATGGAAATAAGCCCAAGTCATAGGATGTAAGCAGGTAATAAGGCACAAGACACATGATGTAAGGAAAAATAATTTAATAATCAAGCATTACCGCTTACCTAAGGTGGAAAACATGTCACATTTTGATAAATGAACATATATGAAAGTTCCAAGTAAAAATCAAGCATATGGAACCTAATTAAAGGGTCTACTCATGGCCTACTTTTTATCTTAATTCAAGTTTTTAAATTGAAGGCACATAAACAAGGTGAAATACACATAAAAAAGGTGTTTAAAAATTCAAGGCATGGTAAAATAGGCTATTTAGGTGGGAACACCCAAAGGGTGGTAAATTACAAGGTGATCAACCCAAAAATGGTTTTTTAAATAATTTAAGGTCAAAAATGACTAAGGTACGCATTAAATTAATTTTATTAACATATCTGATGCATCGCTCAAAGGGTTCGACATGAAGCACAATGAAACATCATTTAAAAAGTGATGAAATGAGTGGGAAAGACCTAGACCACCTACTTAAATTTAGTTTCAATAAACTCATCCATTATCGAAGCTTGAATCAATCTAGAACAAGTGAAATCAAAGAAATCATCCAACACCTTGAAAATAGGGAAAAAGTGATCAAACCTAAATATCACAATAGAGGATGGAAGGAACTCAAAAAATAAGGGATAGGATGAGAGATATTACCGATGCTTTCGACGATAAGAGACTTAGAGTCTAATTGGGGGAGTTATCAAAAAATCTATGGAGAGGGGAGGAGGAAGATCACACATGAGAAAGGAAGAATAACCCACTGGAGGAGGAGGAGGAAGAAGAAAAATGAGGTTAAAACATTAAATAGGATAAAAATTGTAAATTAAACCTCAAAAAATAGTGGCGCATATTTTGGACACATGTTTGGCCAAACTATGCCCCAAGATACTACTTTAAAGGGGCACTCCACATGGAAAAGCATAAAATTTATCTAATCATGTGCAAACCATGTGAAATGCCACTATACAAAACTACAAATGGACCATAAATCCATGCACTTAGGGTCGCACAGTTTAAAAAAACATGTGGCCCCTAGCACCCCACTTTCTATAACCACATGGTTAGAGAAACTATGCAGGTTGTGCTACACAGTTTCTACTAACTGTGTAACCCAATATACCTCTTTAAAATATGGGGATTTGGGTTTCAAATAATCCCCAGACACCCATAATACCTCTTTGACTCCCTTATACAACATTATAAGGGATGAACAAAATAATATAAACTAAAAAATAATAGCATGAACCTTTGATAAAATCCAGGTCATTACAACCTCCCCTCCATAAGGAAACTCATCCCCGAGTTTCCCTTATGAGGGTGGCAAGACATCATCTTGGAATGTTCTAGACAATACACACATACATCAACCTATAGCTCCCAGGTATCATCATGTATGTGTCCATGCTTCAATAACACCCAGACCAAAGGAACTGACCTACCTTGGAGAGCCTTTGTGCTTCGATCAATCACATGTATTGGATGATCCTTGAAGGATGCCTCCACCTACATCTCAATATCCTTAGGGTCAAATGAACGAGACATATCATCATGATACCGTCAAATCCATGATACATGGAAGATTTCATGCATGACATGATACCTTTGAGGTTACAACAATTGATAGGCTATTAGAACAACTCTCTCTAATACCTTGAAATTCCTGATATATTGAGGTGATAAATTTACCTATCTCCAAATTCATCTATGACGCAATCTAGGAGAAACACACAGAAAGACCTGATGTACCACCTTGAACTCTAGAGGTTGATGATGATGATAGGTATATGACTTTTTCTTAGATTGATATATATACACACACTTTTGAATCATATATAATTTCTCTGAAGTCTCTTGAATGAGATAAGGAACTAGTATAGCTGCCCCACCTACCTCTTTCTAGAACAGAGGTGAAAAACATGGCCTATCATAAAGGGCCTCATATGGAGCCATCTATATCATTGATTGGAAAATATTATTATAGGAAAAATCAACCAGTGGAATATTATTTTCCCATGAACATCTAAAATCAAGGATGAAGGCCTGAAACATATCCTCCAACACCCATATTGTTTGCATGGAATGACCATCAATCTGAGTGTGATAGGTTTTAATCAAAATCACCTATGAACCCAGTGCCTTATTTAGACCTTTCTAGAACCATTAGGTGAAATGGGTGTCTTGATCTGAAATAATGGATTAGGGAACACCATGAATGTGCACTATATTATGGATATAAATCCTTCCTAGCTCATCAAAAAAGAAGGTCTCCCGGATTAGTAGGAAGTGTGTAACCTTGGTCAGCCTATTGATGATCACCTATACTGCATCACTTCCTCAAGGGGATCTCAACAATACCATAAAAAAACTATGGTGATGTCCTTACATTTTCCATTGGGAATGAAAAGGTGCTTATAGAAGTTTTGCTGGCCACTATTTCTCTACCTCCACCTACTGATAGGTGGAGCACTGATTGATGAAACCTTATATCTACCTCTTCATACCTATAAACCAATACTGGCAATTCATGTCTCGATACATCTTGGAAAGACCAGGATAAACTGCTCAAAAATAAGTGCGATATTCCCTCATAAACTCTTCCAATATATCAGAAGTAACCCAAACACACCCATGGAATATTAGAGTCTCATCTCCATCAAAATCCAAACTAGGAGGTGGGTTCTTACTTGTGACACTCTCTCAAGACAAGGCCCTATGAATCTGATAACTATCTCATATAGACATGATTTAGAAGGTATTATTTCACCACCAGAGCTACTAAGAATGGATAAAATTTATTTTCCTGAACCTCCAGGTGATACTAAAAAAAATCCATCATATTCCACTCACTACTAGCCACCCAGACAACTTGTGTCTGTGTATTCCGGATTAAGGAATTATCTATGGTATTTTTCTTTCCGGGTGAGTAATCAAGATCAATGTCAAACAATTACAGGTATTCCACCCACATACACTACCTTAGATTCAAGTATCACTGTATATAGATATATTTGATACTTTTGAAATCTGTTTTAATAATGAATTGCTCACCTAAAAGATAGTTACTCCAACAGAACATATCATGAACCAAGACTTCTAGCTCAATGTCATGCATAGTGTAATTCCATTAATGAGGCCTCAGCTAGAAGGACCCATATGCCACAACTATATCACCTTGCATCATAACTATACCCATCTTGATTTTTGAGGCATCACAATAGACTTTATAACTTTTGGCCAGCTCTATAATAATTTGGATCAGTGATGAGGTGAGTATTCACTTTAAATCCTAAAAAGATGTCCTACAGGCTTCATACCAACTGAATTTCACACCCTTCTTGGTCAATCCCATAAATAGCACTACCAGGCATGAGAAGTCTTATATGAATCTCCTGTAATATCCAGATATCCTTAATTAGATGCTTATATCAAACACATTCTTGGGTTGCTCCCCAAAAACCATGATTCTGACCTTCTTTGGGTCAATAGATACACCTACCTGTGAAATGATATAACCCAAGAGGTGAACCTTACTAATCCAAAAGTGGAATTTACTAAGATTTATAGATATATGGAACTCTCTTAGTTTATTTAGCATGATCTCAATATGGGTGGAATGGTTGTTTCTAGTGCACAAATACACTAAGATGCCTTCTACAAAGACTATCATAAAGGTATCATGATATGGGTAGAAAACCAGATTCATCAGATCCATAAAGACTTCCAGTGTGTTCATAAAAACAAAAAACATAACCATGTACTCATAAAAGACATACCTACTGTGGAATTATATATGTGTTATGTATGATGGTATCACACACACACACACACCTGATGATAGCCTGAACACAAATTGGTCTTAGAGAAAACATTTTCTCCTTGGAGCTGGTCGAAGAGTTCGTCGATACAAGGAAGCAGATACAGATTCTTCACCATAATATGGTTCGATATGTGTTAATCCATACACAATCTAAGGGTACCATCCACCTTCTTGAAAAAAAGGATAGGTTAAACCCATGGGGATGTGTTGGGTTGGATAAAACCATTTTCCTATAGATCTTTAAGATGTTTCTTGAGTTCTTGGAGCTCCATAGGTTCCATCCTATAGAGAGTAATGGAAACTGGTGTTGCACCTAGCACTAGCTCAATGGTGAACTCGAACTATCTCTTAGAAGGTAATCTAGATAAATTTTCAAGTAATACATCCCTGAAATGATCCACTATAGGAGGGAACTCCATTATCTACATTTTTTGATTTCTCATAAGGAGACTCACCAACTGAGCTGTCACTCCACCTAGCCCAGTATGCTTGTGTCTAACTAAAATTTTCTAGATATCCTATTCACCCTTATGGATATACATGATACCCTCACGTGATGTGAATGATAATCGATGATGATAAAATACACGTGGGCACGATAGGGAACAAGATAGTCCATATTGAGAATGATGTCTAAGCTGGTCATCTTGAGGATAAAGAAAATCCACAGAAATCGATACCCACCTATTTCAAGGGGGTACTCCTGAAACTGGAATATTCCATATTTTTTGACTCCCAGTGGCATGTTGATAGACATAATGCCACATAAGAACACAATTGAAAGGACTAGAATTTGTAAAATCACAATAGATATAAAAAAGTGCGATGTACCTCTATGAAAAATGGCATAAAATAAAGTAGAGTATACTAGAATAA
Source organism: Viscum album (assembly GCA_963277665.1). NCBI lineage: Eukaryota > Viridiplantae > Streptophyta > Magnoliopsida > Santalales > Viscaceae > Viscum > Viscum album. Next base: position 648,839,613 of record OY728137.1, on the reverse strand, counting down.
TACATCTAACTATAGATAGCCCTGGAATCTTCTCCTTAGGTGCAGGCTGCACTGCATAGATATAGTCTAAACCATGGCTCTAAGATGATACTTGACTAGCCTGATAAGATCCACTCCACTGACACTGAAACTCTAAAGCCTGACTACCTCAGCCATGACCACCACCACCTCGACCTGATCAGATGGTAGAAGACCAACTCCCAAACTGATGTGGAGTTACAAATCCTGAACCTGATAGAGGTTTTAATATGGACACCCTCTCACTAGATGTTGGAGGAAAAGACTGGCAGAAGCATTAAAGGTAACCCATCCTACTACAAGCTCATCACTCAATTGGGTTCCTCGTGCACTAGGGATTTTTATGTCATGGCCTTCCAAAATGGTGACACACCACAAGACTATTAGTGCATGTCACATGGCTTGTAATTCCCCAACATGAACCCTCTAAATGGTGCTTCCTACTTTCAAATGAACCATCTCCCTATCTCAGAATTGAACCACCATAGATCACACTTCCAACTTCTCTCAGATTCCATTCTATAATTAGGCCTAGTTCACTCTCTCTATAACATTAGTCAATTAGAAGAGATTCAACTAAGAGAGTACAATGTACCCAAACCCATTCTTAAAGCTCCACATAGTATTGAACTCATCACCATTCAGAGATGAAGCAAAATGATGGAGCTCAGTGAAGTGGGAAAAATACTCGAGCACAGTCATAGTTCCCTGCTGAAGATGCATAAACTCTTTTGAATTATCTTCCCTAAGAGTACATGGGAATAAGTAGTCATAGAAGGCCATATGTAAGTCTTCCCAGACTATACCCTGATAACAATCAACCTGATAGATGATATCCCAATAGTGTTTTGTGGAATCGTGTCACATGTATGTAGAAAGCTTGACCCTCCGCTCTAGAGTTTTCTCAAGATGATCGAATATCAACATCATGGACACTATTCATGACTTAGTAGCCTAAGGTCCACCATCCCTTGATAAAGTGGGAGGATGCTACTACTGAAATTCCCGAGTCATCTCTACCATAGTAGGGGCTAGACAAGGAGCAACCTTAATAGACCATATGAATTGAAGAACACTATCATGGAATTGAGCATCATCACCTAGTGGAAGACCATCAAGAGGTGCATTAGGTGGAACTATATAAGGTACTATGGGTGACTTAGGGCCCCCACCTCTGAAATGTTCTCATCACCACTCTATTGGAATACATCATGAGGAAATCACAGTGGTATAACTATACAATTTTCAAGCACATTCCTCAGACAAGGTGTATAACAGATAAGAAAAGAAATAAAGAAAGGACAGGTGAAATACATCCTACTAAAGAAACACACCCCTCTGCCTACTCTTGGAGATAGATCTGGGTGATCAGAAAAGGTCACATAAAGATCATAGAGACATGTCCTACTACCCACTACTGGTCGGGTCAGGGTCAAGGTCTCATATTGCACATATATGGTGATCATTTAATTTAAAGGTTGTTTTCATTTTAATTTATTTATGAATTTAAACCTCTTTTTAAATGGTTGAATTAGGTGGATTACCACTCCCAATTTATAAGGGCCCATACTCCTTATAAATTGAAATATGGCATCCACTTAATCCTAACCATAACATGTTCTAGCCCATGCGACCAATGGTCTATGGCTCAATGTACCATAACTGGCTGGTCAAGGAATCTGATTTAATATATGCAAGAAAACACTATTAGGTTTTTGGAGGCACTTTAAGTGTCTGTTATGTCTCTAAATCCTGTAAGAAAATATGGCACATTTCCATTTGAAAGAATCAAAGCACATACAATAATCACATGAAAAACAGGAAATGCATGTTGGATGCAAATATAAAATGGAATAATTCATGACATTTTATTCTTATGGTTCCCAGTATGATCCATGCTTTTATACTCCCTCATATAATCATTATATGGTAAAATAAATCCCAAAATGTTAATAATTTTATCAATAATATTAATGGTATAAGGGAAGTGCATCACCCAATGGTAAAATCAATTAAACCATAATAGCGCAAGCAGTAACAACATTTACCCATCCTAGGAAATTTGGGTTTCCCCTGTATGTGGGGTAGCTACTCCCAGGAATAATATCTTACCAAATTACAATGTCCCATTATCCTATATAACCCAAATCGTAATACAAAAAAGAAAAAAAAAACATTTGATACCACTTTGTAGCATCCAGTTTCAAGTGCTACTTCATGGTGCCCCAATACGGTGGACACAAGGCCTCAAGTGAACCTCCTCAAATTCCAAAGGCTGCCGAATAGTAGTGCAAGCTTGGGGTGTGTCTGTAGGGAGACTATTCCATCATAAATCAGAGTGAACACAACAAAATACAATAGATAATAAATGGAAAAAGTAGAAATAATAAACATAAAACTACAGAAATGTTGGCCATAAACCAAGAAATATAAGTAGACAAATGAAAGATAAATAAATATATAGATACAAATCATTATGATGTTCATGATGCTATAAAAAATTAAAGTACATAGGGTATAGAGGATAAAAGCATATACTACGTGCTGAAAAAATATACAAAAAGGTAAAAACTGCTACTACAAGAATCTTGAGCATAGGCTTGGTCCTCTGCCCCATACTCCAACCTAGAAGGAAAATCAATCATCAGAAGCCACAAAATCCCCTTTATCAATACCTGCAATCATGAGGTCTATTTGGGTACCAAAGACAACCCAATATGGGTGTGAGAAACAATCTTAGTTGTCCACCACCAATGATTTCTAGATCAAACCACTTCATGCAATTAATAAATGAGCAATATTCCATATAAAATAAAATCATGTAGGGCGGTAAAAAAATAAATAACTAAACACTTCAGTCCAGGTTCCTAAATGGACACCCTCCCGATACCACATGATTTGGCCTAAGCCAGATTTCTGATCCATGATACCTATACAAGTGATATGATAATTACATAGGCCATCATGAAATAAAGAACCAAGGTAGAAAGACCCCAAGTTTGTGCTTTGTCTTGGAGGTCACATTTCCATGGAATCATATAAGAATGATCACAATATAAATAAGACACATCATATATAATTCAAGTAAAAAATCCAAAAAATCCAAGATGGAGTCCTGAGCCCATCCAAAGTGATCTACAAAGGATCCCAAGTGTTGCTGCAAGAACCTATGATATAACAAATTCTATAGATTCCATCAAAGGTGACCTATAATGAAGTCACTTGTATCACTCATGCCATGGTGACTCTGAGTCTGTACCAAGTATCTCACATAGAGGACTAGGTTTCACCCAAGTCATGGTGTATCCATCTTTCCATTTAATTTTCCATGGTTTCTCACCTAGGAAACTAGTTTCACTCACAAGTATAAGTAATATACCTAGAGATCCCATAAAAGGAAATACAAAGTATCACCCTCGATGTGTAAATTGAATCCAACCAAACACGGTGAGTCTATCCATGACGTCCTTAAATCAAGACCCATGTTCTCCCTTGAACTGTAGTGGGTGAGGAATAGCAACCAAGGAACATATCACAAGGCACAACACATATAATTACATTTCATCAATAAGAATATCAATTTCAAATTCTAACAATCTAGATCGAGCTCAACATCCAATTCAAACTATTTAACTATAGTATTAAATAGTGTCAATAAGCCCAAGGAATATGATTCAAGTAGGGAACAAGGCATAGAGCACATGATATAAGGAACAAGCATTTAAAAATCAAGCATTATTACTTACAGAAGGTGTAAAATACATAATATTGTAAAAAATGAACATATATACAAGTGAAAAGGAAAAGTAAATAATAGGTCATCTAATTCAAGGGCCTACTAATGGAGTAAAATTTATCTTAATTCAAGTTTGTAAATTGAAGGCATATAACCAAGGTGAATCACACACGTAAACAAGGTGTTTAACAATTTAATTCATGGGAAAATAGTCCATTTATGTGGGCACACCCAAAGGGTTTCCAATTACAAGGTGATAAATCCATAGATGGTTTTCACTGTGAGGTAAGGTCACAAAATACATAAGAAACACATTAAATTAATTTTCTTAACATATTTGAGGTGTTACCAAAAGGGTTCGATGCACGTCACAAGAAAGATTCATTTTAAAAGAGAGGAAATGAGTGGGAAAGAACTAGACCACCTACCTCTATGTAGTTTCACGCCACTTTTCCATTTTAGAAGTTTGAATCAATCTAGAATGAGATAAATCGAAGAAATCATCCAATGCCCTAAAAATATGGAAAAAGTGGTTATACATGAATAACACAACATATGATGGAAGGAAATCAAAAAAGAAGGGATATGATAAGAGAGATTATCGAGAGATTTCTGATGCTTCTGAATAAAATATATTTGGAGTCCAATTGAGGGAGTTATCAAAAACCCTATGGAGAGAGGAGGAGGAATCTCATGCACAAGGAAGGAAGAAGAACCCACTAGAGGAGAAGGAGGAGGAAGGAAAAAGGGGTTAAATCATTAAATAATGATTTTTTTAAAATTCAACCTCAAAAAATAGTGGCACACGGTTTGGCCGCACGGTTGGCCAAACCTTGTGCCAAAAGTTCACCAGGACACTGCTTTAAGGGGGCACCCTGAATGGCTAAGTACACAATTTGTCTAACCGTGTGAAAACCATGAAAAATTACAATTTAAAAAACTTTATATGGCCCATATGGCCATAAACCTAGGGTCTCATGGTTTCAGAGAAACCATACAACCCAGTCCACCTCTTTAAAATCTGGGGCTCTAAGCCCCAAACGAGCCCCAGAAACCCCTGAGACCTCCTTAACTCCCTTAGAAAACATTATAAGGTCCAAAAAAAAAGAATTTGTACCAAAATATAATGGTACATACCTTTGAGAAAATCTATGATGTTACACCTCATTATTTTATGAAAACCTTTTTTTTGTAAAATTGTGGTTTTAAATGAAAAAAATGTCTTTAAATATCATTTTATCTTTTTGAAAAGCTTCACCTAAGTGGTGAATTTTTATTCTTACCACTTTATTTTTCTGATGAATTATTACTTCAATGGATATCTATCTTCAAATACTATTTTTTTTTCAAAAATGAACTTCTAAAATGATTTATTTCTATCTTTTCTTGAGAATATTTATGATATAGCCTTCTATTATGTCTTAAGACATGATTGTGAAACCTAATTCCTTATTCTAGGTTATATCATGATTATGATTTATACATGAATTGTTTTCCTCTTATAGTAAACATATTTATTTACATATTATAATGTGATAGAGGGTATTCTATTACTCTCCAATACATTAGGTAAAGAATTATATCTCATGAGATGTTATGAAAACGATTATTACGTGAACCTAATCCACTATGGGAATTTTTCCACTTTATGATGATGGTCTTGGGAGTGACCCTTGAATTATGATTATGATATCATGTTTTATATTATTTTCACATGATTATGAACTTATGATATCATATCCTTATATCATGTCCCCATGCTTATGATAATCCACTTTATGATTTCATGCTACGCCTCTTGACTCACATATTATACTTTATTGCCATGTTTATTCCCTTATCAGGATTTCTATCTCACCCTTTTCCTCATGTATTTTACCCATGATATCATGTGTAGTTTTATAAGCTCTATGAGAGTTAGTATTACTATATGGAATTTTAAAAAAACTTGTTTTTTTATGTTTAATATGATGTATTTTTATGTTAGATCTTCTAAATACACTATACCTCTAGATCCTTGACCTTTATTTTCTAGAAAAGCATGTTTATAATTATTAAATAATATACGTTTTAAGGTTTGGGTTGTTATATTTGGTATTAGGGGAAGGTATATTTATTTTTGGAGATTAGGATAACATAAACTTTGGTGAAACCCTAGGGATGAGTGTAAGGGATAAGAATAAGTATAGAAGAACATCATAAAATTTTAGTGAACTATAGATTTTGTGGATTTCTTTACAATTAAATCCATTTATGGATACTAGCAAGTGGATGTAGGCTTTGGAACAATTTTAATTAGGGGTAATAACCCCAAATAGGTTTTTTGGGTATTAACTCAACTATGACATGGTGCATGATAAAGAGGACTAACTACAAACCTAACTACAAACCTAACTACACACTCCTAGAGGATATGCTTTGATAAATTCACAAGCACTTTAAAAACCACTAGGAAGGACTTAAATAAATTGTTAGGTTAGATAAACTAATTGGAAAATGATCTTGTATAACCTAGATTGAAACTTATAGACTCATAAGTCAGGATATACATTTCATTTATGAATTATTCCTTATAAGTTCATAGTTTCCCTTTTATATGCTTATTAGTTTGATTATCCTCATCCCTAAATTTATTTTGGATATAGTAAATGATGGAAACCAGAATCAAATAGTGAATAGTGTTCTAATTATCAATTTATAAAATTCAAATGTATTGTATGATTATATTTCTACACACTCGTTCATATTAATAAATTTTAGTAGAACTATTTAAAAACCCCTGCAAAACATGGAGGTTAAATTATTAGTGAAAACCACTGATGGAGAGATTGTTTCATAAATAGTACATAAATATTCCACAACATATATTTGTATGATTAATTGCCCAAAAAACCATTTTATAATACCTTTATTGTAATTTTATGTTATCCTAGTAATGTACTGGTTGTCTCTATATAGATCCCACATCAACTTCTAGGATAAATAAATCACCTTTTTGTTGATTCAATAAGGTTTTCCTTATGACTTTTCTATTCCTACTTGTTTTGAAAATCACAAACACCTTATACTTAAGAAAATATATATTTTACTTCTCTAAGGAAAATTTACTTCATTAAGGAAATTTACCCTAACCTATATTTCCTTATACATATCAATATTTTTCTTAAGTATAAAAATCGGATTCATACCAAAAACCTCAGAATCATATAATACTTAGATATGAAGCATTCTGTTTTAGGATCCGAATTCTGGATACAATCCCTAATAAAGTTCCACTTCGAATTCTGGATACGAACTCTAATAAAGTTCCACTCCGAATTCTGGATACGAACTCTAATAAAGTTCCACTCGGAATTCTAGACTCCGAACTTTTACTAGTTTGACTCTGAACTTCTATGAGTTTGACTCCGAACTTTTACTAGTTCGACTCAAAACTTCTATGAGTTCGACTCTGAACTTTTACTATTTTGACTCCAAACTTTTATGAGTTCGACTCTGAACTTATAATAGTTCGACTTCGAACTTTTATGAGTTCGACTCCTAACTTCTATGAGTTCAACTCCGAACTTCTATGAGTTCGACTCCAAACATCTACTAGTTCGACTCTGAACTCTGTAAGTTCATATTCTGAATTCTAGTAAAACTAGAATGAAAATTTACTTAGAAATTTAGACTCCATATTTCTACAGAATTCAGGTTCTGAGTTCTTACAAAACAGAATCCAAATATCTCTTTATTATATACTCCGAATTCCATTTTGGTTAGACTCCAAACATTTATTTTCTTACATTCCGAACTTCAGTTTTTACTTACACTTATACTTGTTTCATTACAAAATGATGTCTTGCTTTCAGTCATTTACTAACTGTTGGTTGAGTGACACATGTACAGGTCCCTCCGAAATTCAAGGAGAAATATGGCCATTGGAGGAGGGAGCCGACCGTTGGAGCTTAGCCTATAAATAGGAGCTCATTTGAAAATAAGTGACAAAAACACAATACTGATCTTTAACATCTGTGCTTACATGTTGTTGAAGTGATTTCTAAAGAGATAGAGGCTCTTATGAACTCTCAAAGCTTCATGCAGAAAGTTTTGAACAACTTGTTAAAACTTTTCCTTGTGTAGACTTGCTTCATGCGACTCTAATTGTTGGTGATTACAATCGAGGGCTTCTGGGGATAGGAAGATAGAGGTTCCAACTACCTTGAAGTTTAGGGATTGAGGGGATATCAAGACAGACTCAGATCTTCGTATCGAGGGCTTACCCTGGTGTGGGTAAGAAAGACTTTCTTGAAAGTATAAATCAAGAGACCTTTATCCAAGGTTGTTGGATACCCTTCTCTTTGGGTTAAAAGAGTTATTGTTTGTTACTTGTAGTTTTACTACTTGTTTTTTCTGCTGCATTTTTTATTGTTAAGGAAATTATAACTTTCCTATACTTCCTTAATTGTACTCTGATTATATAGGATTTTATATGCTTTAAGGTAGAATCTTAGAGGTTATGTGAATTTTGGTTACTCAAAATTTCCTTAAATTTTTTGAAAAGGTACAATTCACCCCCCCTCTTGTATCTTTGTATCTCATTGTACTTATTCGATCCTACGTTTGGTATCATAGAGTATATCATAATCAGAGTCATACCATCCTAACAATTGGTATCAGAGCGAGGTTACCAATCCGAATTAATCTCACGATTAGATTCAGAAGACTTTCCTTCTCTTATAACTTTCGGAATTGAATTTTCAGATTCATACTTTTTGGAATCTGTTTTTTGGACTCATAGTTCAGATTCAATTTTTTCATAGAGTTATATTTTTTTTGCTTAGAATATTTTCTCTTGTTTACAAACTTATACTTATAACAAGTTTGTGTGCCAAAGATTTTCTTAAGAATGGCAGGTTTAAATGTTGGTTCTATTGAAAACCTAAATCATACCAGACCACCAATTTTTTATGGTAATGATTATGAATATTGGAGAGATCGTATGAAGACTTTAATTATCAATACTGGGGTAGATAATTTTTTTATACTTACTGGTGGATACAAGATCCCTGATAAAGAAGTAAGTGATTTTACTAATCAAGAAAAGCATGATTACCAACTCAACTATAAGGTACGCAATACTTTACTTTGTTCAATGACTAGGAACATATATAGAAAAATTTCTTCTTGTGAAACAACTAACTGTATATTGAAGAAACTTGAGGTTAATCATTTTGGTACATCTAAAGTGATTGAGACAAGAAGAGCTATGCTTAGAGCTAAGTATCATGGTTTGAATTTTCCTTATGGAGAACCAATTTGCAATCTGTAACAGAGATTTATGAGCATCGTGAATATATTACAGTAAATGGGAGAAAAAGGTTTGGATGATAAAGTTCTTGTAGATAAGATTATTGATATTATGCCCAATGAGTGGGAATCAAAGAGGATATCAATTGATGAGAACAGGAAGGTCACTCAAATTTCTCTTGATGAACTATTTGAAACTCTTCTTCAACATGAAACAAGAATGAATAGAGATGATGACAACATAAAAAATAAGAATGGAAACATAAGACCAGAATTTCCCTTGCTCAAAAAGAAAGAAATAAAAGAGATACATTCTGAAAAGAACAAGAAGAATTTCTATAAAGCTAAAGATAAGAAAGTCCTGAAAGATAATACTACTTGGAGTGCTAGCTATGGATACTCTTCAGAAAGATAATCTTCTGAATATGATTCACCGGCTCTGAAGAATATGGGATTCATTGCTACAACTTATTTTCCACATACATGTCTTATGGCCAAGGTACGCTCTGCCGAGGCTTTAAAAAATTTATCTCTTGATAAGAATTACTATTCTGAAAATAGTACTTATAATGAAGATACTTCATCTTCATAAAATGAAGAACCTTCATATTAATAAGTATCTAGATTTTCCAAGTTACATGATGCAAAAAATTGTAAAATTTCTAAGGAATTAGATAAGGAAAATACTAGGGAAGAAATTCTTACAAAAGAGATTTTAGATCTTTCTACAGATCTTAGAAATAAATAAGAGATTTTAGAAAAACTTTCTAAAGACCTTGAGAAAGAAAATTATGATAAGGAAGACCTTTCTAAAGATCTTAAGAATGCTATTTTAAAGATAAATGTTTTTGAGGAAAAATCTAACTCTAAGGAAATGATTCCTGAGGATAAGAATTTAGTCATCAGACTAAAATCTGAAATATTTTCCCTTAAGAAGATTCTTGAAAAATTTACCTCTGGGAAGGAAAATTTTGACAAGATGTATTCTCAAATTAAACCTCATGGAGACACTACTGAAGTAGGTTATACTCTCCAAAAACCAGTTTTCAAAAACAACTATTTTATTCCTTCTAGAGCCCCTTTTTGCACCAAGTGTCAAAGTGGTGGGCATTGGAAGAAAAAATGTTCTTTGAATAGAGTTCAATATCTTGGGTTTCATAAAGCTTATTTTTTTTAAAAAATGTGTATACCCAAAATTTTTTTTTCTAAAAATTCCAGATCCAAGAAAGTCTGGATTCTGAAAACCTAACTTATTTTTTATTTTCAGGAAAATATGGAAAGTACCAACAACAATACTTGGTACATGGATAGTGGATGTTCCCGACATATGAATGGTAACAAAATATATTTAGAAAAGGTTATCAAGACGAATAGAGTAAAAGTAACTTTCAGAGATAATTCTCAGGGAGAAATTATTGGTATAGGTAACATTGTTCTTCTTGGAAAAACTTTGATTTCAAATGTTTTGTTTGTTAAGGCTCTTAAGAACAACCTCATCAGCATAAGTTAATTATGTGATGAAAGCTACCTTGTAAATTTTAGGAATGATAAGTTTTTAGTATACAATTCCAAGGAAGAGTTTATTCTTTCTGCCCATAGGCAAGAGAATGTTTACACACTAAACTTATAAGACCTTAGGAGCCAAGACTTACCTTGCCTTAGTGCAATGGAAGATCACTCTTGGTTATGGCATAGAAGGTTAAGACACTATAACTTTAGGAATTTATGAAAAATCTCTAAGAAAGGTTTAGTTAAGGATCTACCCAATATTAGATTTGATTATTCAAAAGTTTTTGATCCTTGTCAATATGTAAAGAAACATAAATCAAGTTTTAAATCAATCGGTAAAGTCTCAAAAACTGATGCACTACAGTTGGTGGATATGGATCTTTTTGGTCCAACACAAACCGGAAGCATTAGAGACAAGTACTATGTATTTATTTTAGTTAATGATTACACTAGATTTACCTAGGTTTATTTTCTAGAAAAGAAGTCTGAAGCTTTTTCTTATTTAAAATGTTTTAGAGCCCAAGTTAAAAATGAGAAAAGCCTTCGATTGAAAACTATTCATAGTGATCATAGAAAAGAATTTCAAAATTCTGATTTTGAAACTTTTTGTAGTAGAAAAGGTATTACTCACAACTTATCAGCACCCAGAACACCTACAAAAATGGTGTTTTTGAAAGAAGAAATAGAATTATTTAGGAGATAACTAGAACCATGTTGAGTGAGTATTCTATTGCCAAACATTTTTTGGGTTGAAGCTGTATGTACTTCTTGTTATACTATAAATTGAGTTTTGATTAGACATTTTCTTAATAAAACTCCTTATGAGTTATGGAATGGTAGAAAATCTAGACATTCCTACTTTAAGGTTTTTGGTTGCAAAGTATTCATTCTGAATACTAAAGATAACTTGCACAATTTTGCACCAAAATTTGATGAAGGAATTTTCTTAGGCTACTCCACAACTTCTAAGGCTTATAGAGTTTTCAACAAAAACACTTGTATTGTTGAAGAAACAGTACATGTCAAATTTGATGAAACTGATCCTTTTGTTTTCAAACAACCCCAACCTACATCCACTAATGTGTTTTCAAAAACTGATTATCAACCTTTGATAGAAAATCCTTCTGATAAGGAAAATGTTCAAGAAGATGCTTCTGAAACATTTACCCCAGAAGATTCCCTACCCTATTTTGATGAACAAGTTTTAAAAAACCCAAACTAGTCATTTCTAAAGAATCATCCCAGTGATAGTATCATTGGTGATGTGAATCAACCTATAAGGACTAGAAGTTCCTTAAGAAATGAAGTAGAGCATCTAGTATTTTTTCCCAATTGGAACAAAAAATCACTGAAGAAGCTTTATGTGATGATGATTGGATTAAAGACATGAAATATGAACTAAATGAATTCGAAAGGAATAAAGTATGGACCTTGGTTGAAAGAACTAAGGAAAAGTCTATTATTGGAGTAAAATGGGTCTTCATAAATAAGTATGATGAAAATGGAATCATTGTATGAAATAAAGCTATATTAGTTGATAAAGGCTATAATCAACAAGAAGGAATAGACTATGAAGAAACCTATGCTCCATTAGCTAGACTTGAATCTATTCGTATTTTACTCGCCTTTGCAGCATTCTTCAATTTAAAACTTTTTCAAATGGATGTGAAATGTTCTTTCCTTAATGGTTATGTTCAAGAGGAAGTTTTTGTTGAACAACCTCCTAGATTTGAAGATACAAAACATCCTAATCATGTTTTTAGACTTACCAAAGCTTTGTATGGCCTTAAACAAGCCCCACGAGCTTGGTATGATAGAATTACAGGATTTTTGCTTCAAAATAACTATGTTAAGGGAAATGCAGATCCAACCCTTTTTATAAAGAAATATAATAAAAATGTTTTGATTGTTCAAATTTATGTTGATGACATTATATTTGGTTCAACTCAACAATCTTTAACCGATTCCTTTGAAGATCAAATGAAATCTGGGTTTGAAATGAGTATGATGGGTGAGTTAACATTTTTCCTTGGTTTTCAAAGTTTCTCAAAAACCAGAAGGAATCTACATATCCCAACATAAGTATATTAAAGATCTTCTTAAAAATTATGGATATGAAAACACTAAGAGAATAAGTACTCCTATTGGTACCTCAAACACACTTGATCTTGATGATGCTGGGAAACCAATAGATCAAACATCTTTTAGAGGTATGATATGAAGTCTACTTTACTTGACAGATAGTCATCCAGACTTGATTTTTTCAGTATGCTTATGTGAAAGATATCAATCTAATCCTAAGGAATCTCATTTAAAGGCAGTGAAAATAATTTTTCGCTACTTAAAGGGAATCATGGATCTAGGATTATTTTATACTTCTGGAAATGATTTTGTTTTAAAAAGTTTTTCGGATGCTGACTTTGGCGGATGTAAAATGGATAGAAAGAGTAAATCTGGAACTTGTCATTTCTTTGGAGATTCATTAGTTGCTTGGTCTTGAAAGAAGCAACACTTAGTAGCACTCTCCACTACTGAAGCTGAATATGTAGCAGCTGGAAGTTGTTGTGCTCAAGTGTTGTGGATGCAACACACACTCACAGATTATGGCTTGAGTTTTACTAAGACTCAATTTTTTTGTGATAAAACAAGTGCCATTGCCCTTAGTAAAAACCATTCACATCACTCCCGTGAAAAACACATAGATATTAGGCATCGCTTTCTTAGGGATCACACACTTAAAGGAGAAATATTTCTTCAGTTTATCAGAACACAAGATCAACTTGCTGATATTTTCACAAAATATTTACCCTCTGATAGATTTGAATACATTAAACAAAAGTTAGGAATGATAACTGTAAGGTAATATTTCTTCCTTAAATTCCTGTTGAAACAATCTCCTTACAGTAATAAACTCTTTTTTATAAGAGGAGCACATTTGTTTGTTAGTTTTTCAAAAAAATTCGTAATGATCTTTTCGTACTGGAAATTTTCGTAATGAAGTTTTCGTATTGGAAATTTTCATAATGAACTTTTCGTACTGGAAATTTTTGTAATGAAATTTTCATACTGAAAATTTTCATAATGAAATTTTCGTACTAGAAATTTTCGTAATGAAATTTTCATACTGGAAATTTTCGTAATGAAGTTTTCGTACTGGAAATTTTCGTAATGAAATTTTTGTATTGGAAATTTTTGTAATAAAATTTTCGTACTAGAAATTTTAGTAATGAAGTTTTCGTACTAGAAATTTTCGTAATGAAATTTTTGTACTGGAAATTTTCGTAATGAAATTTTCATACTAGCAATTTTCGTAATAAAGTTTTTGTACTGAGAATTTTCGTAATGGGAATTTTCATACTCATATTTTTCATAGTGAGTTTTTCTTAATGAATTTTTTTTCGTAGTCAAATTTTCTTCAAGAATAATACTACCTATTACGAATAAACTTCCTAGCCAATATGAAAGGTATAATTTCCTTACTTATGTCTTTCGTAGTCATTTTTTTCTGGTAATTTCATTTTCTTATAAAATTTCTCGGATTTTCTTCTTTTTAAATATGAATGTTTTTAAAACCTCAAAAGATCGGATTCAGGATTTCCTTGTAGGTATGTTTTCAACCATCAAATCAGATCAGAGAGCTTTTCAACCATTAGATTGTTTTTGGAAGTTCAAATATCACATCCATTGCCTATATAAAGGGGACCCCGATGGTTGTCCCACATCGTTTTTCAAGCTCTCGTGTGTCGAAGCTCTGCGTCGATTGTTAAAGGCTATTCTGAATCCTTCAGAGATCCTCTATTCTGAATGTCTATATAAGCTACTTCCAAAGATATGTCTACTTCAAAGCCAATTTCAAAATGGCAAGTGTACAGAGAAAGACTGGTCCATCCTAATTTTTACATGTATGATTCTATCATCTCCAAGAACATCAAGTTGAATGGTTGGGAAGATGCATGTGTATCCAAGAAAAGTGATCAAGATTCGGTCTATATGGAGTTACTTGTATAATTCTATGAATCAACAAGCTTTTATGAGGAATAGGGAAGATAAATTTTTTCTTTCAAGTCTTATGGAAAGACTTACAAACTTACTTACACCAAGGCAGCAAGCTTGGTAGGGCTAGAATATTATGGAGAAGCTGAATTTTTCTCACATAAACTTCTGAATGTACAAGGCAGTTTTGTTAAGGTAAATCCCTTGGAGTGTCTTGGGATTCATGATGTAAAGACATCCAAGATTGCTCACCTATCTCATAATAATCAGATTTTTCAGTTTTGGGTACATGTTTTCTTGGTTCCAAGAAATGGTGATAAAGATACTCTGAAGAAAAGTGACATATATTTATTAGACTTCTTGGTGAATCTAAGAAAAATAAATCTGATGAGGCATTTTCTTATGACGATCAAGAACATAAAGGAATGAAATTTGAGAGCTGAGATCATCATATACCCTGCCTTACTATCAAAGATGATAGTTCAGTGTCAATATTCTTTCAAGATTGCATGTAAGTATAAGGTTCAGAATTGAAAGGTTATGCTTTTTAGTGATGATACCTTGAAAAAGATGAATATGGCATATTCCAAGGAAACAAGAGAGTTTTATAATTTTACAGAGGAAGAGGATGAAACCATTCCGGAAAATGTGGAGAAGGCTGAACCAGTGAATAAGGTTGCTAAAAAGAGGAAGCTTAAGGAAGTGGTTATTGAAGACAAGACCCCCAAATCTAAGGAAACCCAATCCGTACCTCCCAAGCCGAAAAACAGAAAGCATATCCAGATGAGGTAACTATTAAATGGAGAGAAGATAAGGAGAAAAGGAAAGAAGGGGATCCACAGTTTGGATTAGACCCTGTTGAGGCTAAGTCTTTAAGAGAAAAATCCGCGGATGAGTTATAAAAACAGGCCAAAGAGAAAAAAATAAAGAAGAAAATGTCAGAAGAAGTGATTGTTCAATATCTCTTAAAATCCACAAAAGTAGCTTCTGAGAAGATTCCCATTCCGGAAACTTTTGATGTCCAACCATTACCAGAGACTCCTAGGAAGAAGTACTTCACTCTAGAAACGTCCAAAGGTAAAACGTTTGTTGAAGAAGTAGAGGAAGAAGTTATTGAACAAGAAGAAGAAGTAGAAGAAGGAAGTGATGATCTCAATGACTTGATTAAACAAGTTGAGGATTATCAAGAAAAGGCTAAATCTTCAAAATTAGTCACTCTGGGAAAGGGAGATGACAAAGAAGTTAAGAAAGATGATGTTGAGGAAGAAGAAAAAGAAAATGAATTATCTTATGAGGAAGTAATCTTTGAGAAGCATTATCTTGAAGAAGGAGCAGAGAAGAAGAAACCAGATGATGACAAGATTGTTCAAGTATCTGAATCCAAGGAAGAATCTCCTAATGAGGAACCCATTCCGAAGGTTGATAAGGGTAAGCAAGTGCTTTTAGACACCCTAATAAAAAGATATAATAAGGAAGAAGGATGCTTCTGGTTCTTCAAGAAGAAAGCTGGTTGAAAATGAAGAAAAACAATCCCCTAGAATGTTATCGGATTCAGAGTCATCAGAACTGGGTCATGACTTTATTGTTGAATATTTGAAAAAGTTGGTTCACACCATTCTGATCTTTCCCACCATAGACTCCAGATGCCAGATGATGCAACAAAGTCTGAATGAGAAGTTAGAATCCTTATCTATGGTGATGGATAAGTGTGTGAAGATTGAATTAGATCATAGAAATTTCCTTATCAATTATGATTTCCATAGGAAATCATGCAGAAAAATCACTTTGTGGTCAAATAAGGTTTATGAAGACATGATAGAGTTTGATAATTTTCAGAATGATGTTAAATATGCTTTTGATAACGAGGATGCTAAGATTAATAATCTTCAGGAAAAGCTGGACCTTGAGGAAAATTCTCGGAATCAACAAGTGAAGGACTTGAATAGGAAGGTTAACTCTCTTGATCAAAATTTTAAAAGGGATAGAGATCTCTGGATTGAGCTCGAAGAAAATCTTGTAAAGAAAGATGATGTTTTTAAGGAACAATCTGAGGCCCTAAAAGCTCAAGATGAAAGGATAAAAGCCTTGGAAAAGAAAGTTGAGGAGGACCAGAAAGACTTGAAGAAGCTGAAAACTTTGTTGAAGAAGTTAATTCCTAATGAAAAGGAGGACAAATAGACTCAATCCGATCTTTTGTTGCATTTTATTTTCCTTGTAAAAATTCTTTCAACTCTAATGAAATTTTGGTTGGTTGTATTTTTTCTTGTTATGTACTAATTTTTTAGGTACTTTATTTATTTTACATTCCCTTCAATTATTTTTGAAAATCACAAAGGGGGAGAAGGAAAAAGAACTAATCAAAATGGGAGAAGGAAAAATTTAAAATGGAGAAGGAAAAATTTCTAAGTGATGAACTATCCTTTCCTTAAGTAAGGGGGAGTTCCTCATTATGAAGTCTTTCATTCCTATGATAATAAAAACTCCACTCCAGAAATTAAGAATACAATCCTTAGAGTTCCAAAGTCTAAGGCGGAGTTAGTTGTATTCACTGTCATCCATGATCAAAGGGAGATAAGCTTTAATTTCAAAGTCTAAAGATTTTTTTTACAAAGTCCTTATATTATTTTTCGAAGGGTTTTTTGTGCTTTCAAAAAAGGAGGATATTGTTGAGTCAATAATGTTTTCCTTATGAATTTTCCATTCCTACTTGTTTTTAAAATCACAAACACCTTATACTTAAGAAAATCTATATTTTACTTCTCTAAGGAAAATTTCCTTCCTTAAGGAAATTTACCCTAACCTAGATTTCCTTATACATATCAATATTTTTCTTAAGTATAAAAATCGGATTCATACCAAAAACCTCAGAATCATATAATACTTAGATATGAAGAATTCTGTTTTAGGATCTGAATTCTGGATACAATCCCTAATAAAGTTTCACTCTGAATTCTGGACGCGAACTCTAATAAAGATCCACTCCGAATTCAGGATATGAACTCTAATAAAGTTCCACTCCTAATTCTGGACTCCGAACTTTTACTAGTTCGACTTCGAAATTCTATGAGTTTGACTCCGAAATTTTACTAGTTCAACTTCAAACTTCTATGAGTTTGACTCTAAAATTTTACTAGTTCAACTCCTAACTTTTATGAGTTAGACTCTGAACTTCTACTAGTTCAACTCCAAACCTTTATGAGTTCGACTCCGAAATTCTATGAGTTCGACTCCAAACTTCTATGAGTTTGACTCCGAACTTCTACTAGTTAGACTCTGAACTCTATAAGTTTAGATTCTAAATTCTAGTAAAACTAGAAATTGAATTTCCTTATAAATTCAGACTCCATATTTCTACAGAATTCAGGTTCTTAATTCTTACAAAACAGAATCCGAATATCTATTTATTATAGACTCTGAATTCCATTTTGGTTAGACTCTGAACTTTTATTTTCTTATATTCCAAAATTTAGTTTTTACTTACACTTATACTTGTTTCATTACAAAATGATGTCGGTATTTCAGTTATTTACTAACCGTTGGTTGAGTCACACATGTACAGGTCCCTCCGAAATTCAAGGAGAAATATGACTGTTGGAGGAGGGAGCCGACCGTTGGAGCTTCTCCTATAAATAGAAGCTAATTTGAAAAGAAGCAACAACAACACAATACTAATATTTAACATCTGTGCTTACATGCTATTGAAGTGATTTCTAGATAGAGAGGCTCTTATCAACTCTTAAAGCTTCATGAAAAAAGTTTGAACAACTTGTTCAAACTTTTCCTTGTGCAGAATTGCTTCGTGCGACTCCGATTGTTGGTGATTACAATCAAGGGCTTCCAGGGATAGGAAGACAGAGGTTCCAACAACCTTGAAGTTGAGGGATTGCTGGGATAGAAAGACAGACTCTGATATTTGTATCAAGGGATTACCCTGGTGTAGGTAAGAAAAACTTTCTTGAAAGTATAAATCAAGAGACCTTTATCCAAGGTTGTTGGATACCCTTCTCTTTGGGTTAAAAGAGTTATTGTTTGTTACTTGTAGTATTACTACTTGTTTTTTTGGCTGCATTTTGTATTGTTAAGGAAAGTATAACTTTATTATACTTACTTGTAATCTGATTATATAGGATTCTATATGCTTTAAGGTAGAATCTTAGAGGTTGTGTGAATTTTGGTTACTTAAAATTTCCTTAGAAATTTTGAAAAGGTACAATTCACCCCCCTCTTGTATCTTTGTATCTCATTATATTTATTCGATCCTACGTTTGGTATCACAGAGTATATCGTACTCAGATTCATACCATCCTAACACTTTTATATCCTGAATTACCCTTTGATTCTATACAAGTGTAAGGAGGAGGAAAAATCTACTTTTGAATATTCTTTAGAAGCATGGATATTATTTCCATATGAGCAAGCATATATAGATAAAATGACTGAATAAAAGGATAGGACCACCCTAAAGGAATTTTCCATTGTAAGGGATTATACTAATGTATTCCCTAAAGAAATGTCTGTGATTCCTCTTGACTAGTAGGTTGAGTTCTCAATCGAACTTATAGCTAGATTTATGCTGATATACAAGAATCTATAGAGAATGACCCCCATTGAACTTGATGAACTAAATAATAAATTATAAGAACATATGGACATGGATTTCATATGACTGAGTGTTTCACCATGGGGTGAACCGACCCTCTTTGTTGAGAAGAAGGATTAGTTTATGCATATTTGTATTGATTATCATAAACTCAACAGGATGAAAATATATAACAAGTATCTTATACCATGAATTCATGACTTGTTCAATCAATTATGTTGAGATAAATACTTATTTAAAGTAGACCTTCAATCAGGATATTATTAGTTAAAGGTGAAGGAGGATATTTCTAAGATCACATTTCATACAAAATATGATAACTACAGGTTCATATTCATGCCATTTGGACTCATAAATGCTCCAGTGATCTTCATGGATATAATTAATAGAGTATTTAGATATTAACTTGACAAATTTTTGGTAGTATTTTTAGATGATATTTATATATACTCCAAAATCAAGGAGGATCACAATGATATTTTGAGCATTTTTCAAAAGGTATTTAGGAAGGAGAAGTTATAAATATAGTATAATAAATGTGAGTTTTGTATAGATAAAGTATAATTATTAGGGTATGTTATCACATGTATATGTATATCTATGGATATTTTGAAGACTAAAGTGATTGAAGAACGACCTAAACTAATATTTTTAATGGATATTTGTAGATTCTAAAATTAGATGGGTATCATCAGTTATTTGTGAGAAACTATTCACAATTATAAACCCTTTAATCAAGCTGATTTATAAGGGATTGAAGTGTGTATAGATAGATAGGTGTGAATAAAGATTTAAGGAGATTAATAAGATACTAAACATTACACCTGTACTCACCATACCCACAGTGGGGAATGATTTTTGATCCATAGAGATGCATTAAAAAAAGTATTGGGTTTTTTAATCATGTATAATGATATAGTAATATTCTATGCTTCAAGAAATTTGAAGGTTTATGAACAAAACTATCCAATTAATAATCTTTAGTTGGATATAGAAATATTCTCATTGAAAATTTGGAGGAATTATTTCTACATAGAGGAGTGTGATATATATATATATATATGGACCATAAGATCTTGAAATATATATTCACATATAAGGATATCAATATGTTCCAATGAATATACTTAGAGCTGATGAAGGGATATGATTTCTCAACCCACTACCATCTAAGGAAGGAAAATAAAATTGCAGATGATCTGAGGAGAAAAGATCCTAAAACCTTATTTATTATGAGGATTGAAAAGAATCTCATGTTATTATACATAAAAATGGTGGACATAAGAAATTTTAATAAAGGAACACCATCCTACCTTTCTCAAATGATTGTTCGACCATCACTAATTGAGAAGATTAAGAAATATCTAAGAGATTATGTAAAGATACATAAGAAGGTGGATGTCATGAGGAAGGAAAAAACCTATAAGTTCAAGGTTTATGATGAAGGAGTTGTAATATTTAGAAAACTAATTTGTGTTCCATTAGATTTGGAGATAAAGAAGGATCTATTGAATGATTATCATAGCTCTACATTCTCCATCCATCCAAGAAATATGAAATTGTATAGAGATATCTAAGAACACTATTGGTGGGACAATATGAATAAGTAGAATGAGTAATATACATCAATGTTCCTGGTGTGTTAGTAGGTGAATTCTGAGTGAAAAAATTATAAAGGGATAGTGCAATCATTTCTCATACCTACATAGAAATGGGAAAATCATTATGGATTTTTTCATGGTTTTTCTAAAGTCATCAAAAAGGAATAATGATATATGGACTATGGTAGACTATATTACAAATATTTCTCACAGAATTTTCATTTTATAGGACTTATCACACGATCACCATGAAAAGGTATACATTAAATAAGCGGTGGGACTAAATGGAACACCACTATCGATTGTACCTAAACAAAATCTATGGTTCAACTCAAAGTTTTAGAAGAGTATTCAGAATGATCTAAACACATAGTTGAACATCAGTACAACATATCATCTCTATACTAATGTCCAATCTGAATGGACTATCCAAACACTTAAGAATATATTGAGAGCTTTCTCTATGGACTTCAAGGGAGGTTGAGACCAACATCTTCCTCTGATCGAGTTCTCTTACAACAACAGTTTACAGTAAAGAATACAAATAGATTAATATGATGACCTATATGGGAATAGATATAGAACACCTACATTATGGGATTAAATAGGTGAATGAAAGTTTCCAGGACTTGATGTGGTCGAATAAATGTTAGAAAAGTTCATGGCCATTCAACAACACATCAATGTAGTGTAGAATTGATAAAAGAGTTGTGATGATAACCATCAGTGACACCAGAAGTTTGAGGTTGGTGATAAATTGATCATATTTATATCTCCATGGAATAGATTCATGTGATTTGGGAAGAAGGGGATGCTATGTTTGAGATATATTGGCCCCTATGAGATTCTTGACAGTATCAGAGTTGTGGTATTTTGACTAGCACCCCCACCAAGCTTGTAAAAAGTATATGATGTGTTCTATGTATCCTTCTTAAGGAAGTACATACCTTATCCCTCACAATTATTAAATTGATAGGTGGTATCGGTGGAGAATGAACTCTCTTGTAATGATCATCCAATAAATATCTTTGAATGTAGAGACAAACTTATACGCAACAAAACAACTCACCTTATCAAAGTACTATGGAGGAACCATAAGTTTGAAGAGAAAACATGGGAACCAAAAGATACAATAAAACAATAGTACCCTCACCTATTTTCACATTGATTCATGAAATGAAAATTTTAGGTAAATATTTCTGGGGGGGAGATGTAACATCCTAGGATTTTACTACGAAATTTTCCCTTTAAATAAACATTGTGTTCAATGACTTGTTTTGCAAGCTTCAACAAACTAAAATGATCCATAGAATATTATATGATTATCATCATGAATATTATAACACCTTTAGTAAATAAAATATAACAATATATTGAAATTTATACAAATTAAGATTAAGAATATTCAATGTTTAAAGAGGCTATTTTTCAATAAAAGCGATTTTTCTTTATATATTGAAATTTCATTTAAAAATAAATTTATAAATTTTAGAGTTTTTATTTTTTTAAATGAAATTAATTTTTGAATTAATAATGTTTAAATTATATTAATATAATTTTTTTAATATTTTTTAAAATATTTTATTTTTAGGTGAATAGTGAAAAAATAACGATTTTACCAATATTGTCATTTTTATGATAATATTATATAAGAATTGCATGAAGGAATATAAAACTATTTTTAGTAAAAAAATAAATTTCATAAAGTTAAATTAATTATTTTGAAATATTATGCTGATATATAAAATTCATGCTCAACATTTTCAAAAAATTAGAAAACATTTTAACAAAAACTATTTTTCATATGTTTCTTTTAATAAGATTTTTGAATAGTAGAATTAGGTTTTTGACATATTTTAATTTCAATTAAATATTATTTTAATAATAATAAAAAATTTATTTCTAGTAGAATCAATAACATTGATAATTTTATCCTAAACATAAATCTTATTATAAAAAAATACCATTTTTTCTAAAAATGGGTTTTTTCACCTTATATGCGCTAATGTTAAAGTTAGTTTTTTTTTGACACAGAGAAGATTTATTTGATAAAATTTATTTAATATTTAGAATAATCAGGTTCAAATTATATAATTTGAATCATTTTTGGGCATTAAAAATAAATTACTTAGGTAAAAATTAGTTAGCTCGGTAAAAACAAAAATGGTAAAAGTAAAAATCTAAGAGTAAATAACTTAAAAACATGTTTAAAACATGAATATAAAAGTGTTTTTGAGGATTTATAAACATTAATTCCTACCACACTCAAATATTTTACACTTTTTCTTCACATTTCATGTGAAACATGTACTCTATTTTTATTAAATAGTTGTATGTGTCAAAAATTATATTCTCTTCAATTATAAAGGGAACCACCAACCCTACATATATCTATACTTCTAAATACCCTTATTATAAACCCATAATATTACCTAATATCTCATCAAAATTATAACCATGTACTGATTGATTTTATATTTATAAAATATCAAGTTAAGGTTCCTTAAGGCGGTGACCAAAGGAGAAAATCCAAAGCTAGAGGTAATATTTTCCACCGCACCTTCTTAGTTATTTTTTACTTATACCACCCTAGAACTCTTATATCCATGATAGTATGAAAAATTTATTATTAATATTATTTTATCTTGTTATACTAATGGAAAATCCATTTCAAACCTTTCTTCAAAACATTTCAAAAAGTGAAGACGTCGCCTTGTGCATGTGCAGACTATCCCCTCCACGTGATGACATTTCTCTTTCATTTTCCATAATTACCAACATGGGTGGAATAAGACATGTATTTAGTTTATAAAAATTCTTTTTACTTAACAATTAAAATTATATAATGATGATATTATATATTTCATAAATTATATTAACAAAAAAAACTATCGTAAATTTAACCGCTTAAAAGGACATATCAAAGTACCTTTTATAATTTGTGTTCATTCATGGAAAATCTATTAAAATATATAAATTATGTGATAATGGAATAATAAAGGACATAAAAATATACAATTATATATATTATTAAACTATTTTACAACACTTTGACCATGGTTAACACACCATAAAGTTTTTGAGAAATTGACTGGAGAACTTCAAATAACTGACATAAGAAAAAATGATATAATAAATTGGTGAAACATAATAATAAATAGACCTTATGAAGATAAATATAGATAGAGTAAGTTTTTATAAAGTTTTTTAATAAAATTAATTTTATTATCTAGAAATTTAAGAGCAAGTCAGAGTGATTTTGGACACAAGGTAAGGGTTTTATCTCAAAATTTCCTTATTTAAGACACATTTTCTTTCATGAACCTATTTTATTTTAAATTTTATGCATACTACCAATTGTATATATAATATAATGGATCATATTTATTCATGGTATTTTAACTTCAACTTCAATCTATCTCTTTTTCAAGGGTTTTTTATTAGAATGGTTCTTAATTCATAAAGGGTCCTTCAAACCACCCTCATTACCATTTGGTTATGTGTTATCTCTCTTTTTCTCCATTTTCAATTATATTATTCTAAAGTATATCATAAATATTCTATATATATTCACTCTTTACATATTTTCCTAGTTTTATTTACCTTTCTTTGTTGGGTATAATACATTTTTTAAGTTTCATTAAAAATTCTCTCTTTTAAGTGAACCTGATTTAAGGGAACTTCCCTATGCCTAATTTCATGTTAAGTATCTCCCCATTTAATGTTTATTTATATCATGTATATTTTATAAAATGACTCATTATTTTATGAAAACACTTTTTGGTAAAATTATGGGTTTAAATGATAACAATATTTCATTAAATATCCTTTGGTCATTTTGAAATGCTTCACCTAAGTGGTACATTTTTATTCTTACCACTCTATTTTTCTGATGAATGTTTCCTTCAATAGAAATCCATTTTCAAATCCTATGTTTTTATTTTCAAAAATTAACTTAAAAAATGAATAATTTCCATATTTTCTTGAGAATATATATGATATAGTCTTGGATAATGTCTTAATAGATGATTGAGAATACAACTTCCTTATTCCCAGTTATATTGTGCTTATGATTTATGTATGGGTTATTTTCCTCACGTGGAATACCTATGAATTTTCATATTATGATGTGATATATGGGTTTCCATATCTCTCCAATGCATTGAGTAATGATTTATATCTCATGAGATTTTATTTAAGTGATTAAGAATTAAACCTAACCCACCATATGGATTTTTCCACTTTATGATGATGGTCTTGGGAGTGACACTTGACTTATGTTTATGATATCATGTTTTATGTTGTTGCCACATTTTTATCAGATCATGATTCCATTTATTTGTGTACTATCTCTATGATTATGATCACCCTATTTATTATTTCATGTTATGCCTCTTGACTCACAAGTTATGTTTTATTTTCATGTTTATTCTGTTATTAGGATTTCTTACTCACCCTTTTTCTTATGTATTTTCTTGGATATCTTATACAGTTTTAGAAGGTCTATGAGAGTTGGGATTATTATTTGGGGTTTTAAATAAACATTATGTTTTTATGTTTAATATGACGTATTTATATTTCTATTTTTTCAAAGATACTAGACCTATAGATCCTCAACTTGTATTTGTTGGAAAATTATGTTAAAAATTATGAAATGATATGTGTTTACGGATTGAGTTTCTATAAGTAAAAACTTTAATAGTATGACTAAGAAGATAAAAGTTTCATTACTTTTTTTGAATATTCATGTAGGTATTTTATTGGGAATTGTTGAATGAGGATAATTTCCCTTTGGAGAGAGTCATTTTGATAACTATAGGTAATTTTTTCAAATAAAAAGCATTTCATATAATTCCAATAATTCATGGAAATGATGATATATTATCAGAGAAATGATTTTGTAGAGCTACAGAGGGATAATGGTAATTATTAGAGTTTTATTTTATTTTTTCATAAAAATCCCCTTGAATTTTCATGATAAATAATACAAATTGAGAACCCTTAAGTTCAATATTAGGATCTTCTCTATAAAGTTTATGAAAGTGAGGAAAATTATTTATCAAAACTTATTTGAGTTTGAAATTTGATTATATGTTAGTATACAAAATACTGAGGGGTTGGTAATTCTTATCTTAGGTGGTGATTTATTTTAGAGTATGTTCCTATATATTTTCATTCATCGTATCAAGGTAAATTATAGGTAAAGGGTAAAATGTACTTTGACTATCCCTGATGGTCCTCCTAAGTCAACAACAACTTCTCTCATTTGTCACTTCAAACAAAATGGAGAGATTATCAGGTAGGCCAAGAGGCATTCACACTTACTACAAAAACTAGTATAAAAGGTGGGTATAATTTATTTTAAAGTTTATTTTAATGGAGTGTGGTAGTTTTTTTAAACTTATTTTCATTTATTATTATTTTTAAGTTTTTCTTTTAAATAATTTATAAGATGATCAAAAAAATAATTCTGAGTAGCATCTTTCTTTGTAATAATGTAAATTTAATGTGTAATAAAATTTCAACCATTAACTATCAAATATTATGGATATTTTTTATAATGTTTATAGTGACATTCTTGTATAATCAATTATGATGGTACTAAATTCATAAAACGATTTTATTTTTTTGTCCATGAAATGTGAGGCTTTAACGTTCATCGAGCTCAAGTTAAATGAAAAATAAAACAAAGTTTATAAAAATATTTGAGGTGAATTGGGGTGAGTCACAAGATTTTTTTTTAAGTTTTTGTTATATACATGATATTTAAAATAATATTTAATTAAATTAAAATTTATTTTATAAGATGATTCAAACTAGATTTTAACTGAGTGTTACCTTCATTTAAATCCTTAACATGGGTTTCAATATTACCACCATCAAGTTAATGTGATGTTTAATAATACATGGAAAATTATGCATGAAGTGTTATGGTAATTCATGAAATTCTCAAGATTAATTAAACATTCCAATAATCCATGATATGCCTAATTAAATAAATATAACATTAATTTAGTGATCATTAAATTAGTATAGCTCTCAATAAACTTATCCTACCTAATTTATAACTTACCCATGGGGTAAATCAACTATTAAATGATGGATTGACCTTTTTTTGGATATTTTGATGAAAAAATAAATGAAAAATATTAAAGGATGTAATATTATAATGATATGAACCCAAAACACTTGTATATATAAAATAATAATTACACATGTGTGCATTGAAATTTAAAGGAGGATAGTTGAAAGAGATTGAAATGAAAATAATTTAATTTAAGAACATAAAATTAAAATAATTCAAGGTAGTTTAGGTTAAATTAGAATAGTTAAACTTTTATTAATATATTAATAAAGTCAAAAAAACACTCACAATACATGATATTTAAGAATGATAAAATGAAGGAAATGCAGTGGAGGAGTTGTTTCTCTAGTATACACTAGTGCATGAGAAGTTATATCACCCTTATTCAAGGTTTAGAAGATACATAACCCCCCTACACTTATAAAATCAAGGCCTACTTTAATGATTTTATGGACATAAATTTATATCCAAAATTGGTGACTTGATTTTCCTTCATTTTTCCCTCTAAGTTGTATCCTCTATCTGATCATGAAGAAAAATATCTATCAAAAAATTTTATTATTATTTTTATATTTATCTTAAACATCCACCAATAAAGTTGTATGTTATTTAGTTTTTTATACTGGAATATACTTTTTCTCAATAAACTATGTAATATAGTCTTTTAATATTTTTTATAGCCCATGTGCTGACACATTTTAGAAAATGAACATGTTCATATCTCATATTAGTAACAGATTTTTCCTCAATCATATTTAATCTCTAAATACAAAATATTAGGCCATTTAGATTCACGGTTTGGGAGACATGATCCAAAAAATAACATGTGGTCTAGATCGTGTGTGGATCTATGGGGTTCTATTCCATACTTTGATTGGTACACATGAATAATGAACTGGTCATTAATGTCTTTACAAGACTTACACCTTATTGTTCGTGTTTATCCAATGACATTTCATGACATTTGAGGTACTTTATTATTCCTAATAATGAAAACATTGTAACTGGTCTGGTAAGTAGTAATAACCCATTTGGGCATCTTATAAGCTCCCTATTTCCAACTATATGTCTAAATATTTGAGTATTTTCATTATAAAATTTATACTATAAGGGTGAAACTAAAAACCATTTTCTGTTAATGATAAAAATAAATTGAGGTGTAGGATTGAAATTATGGTTTGAGGGAAGGTAAGGGAGGCACAG
Organism: Viscum album; assembly: GCA_963277665.1. NCBI lineage: Eukaryota > Viridiplantae > Streptophyta > Magnoliopsida > Santalales > Viscaceae > Viscum > Viscum album. The sequence goes on along the minus strand of OY728137.1, from coordinate 648,811,576 downwards.
ACATAGAGACCGAGGGATGGGGATGGGGATAGGGGTACGACATACGATTGGTGATGGGAGATGGTTGATGAAAGAAAGATGGTGTGGCCTGTACGAGCTACGAGGCAAGTGGCAGGCGGCAGGATGTGAGGTGAGATCTGAGCGGCTGATAGTTTCTTGTAAAGTTTTAAATGGGGTCATCTTCAAAATCAAGACTATAGTTATCCTCAAAGTCTGAAAGTATTTTTTAAAATAAACTATAATTTTATTCTAAGGTGAGGGATACTATTGCTACCCTAGTATCCAAAAATTCAATCATAAAGAAGAAAAAGTACCGTGGTGATGTAAAGATAGGGGGATTATTTGATCTATCTTCTCTATATGAGTTTCTACCAAAATTAAAAACAAAAAATCCCTAGTTAAAATTGAGATGAAAGTCAAGGAACAAGATTATAATGAAGGAGAGGGAGTAGATGGGTGATTTTTTTAGACATACAACCTTCTAGTCTGATCTGATCACTGTTATCCATCAGAACTTGCAGTGCACTCAGCCTGTTATATAGGAGAATCCAGAGAAGTTCAAGAATAATAAAAAGAATAATGGAAGTAGGAAAATAAAAAATAGAGTCCCTCATATTTGATACATGGATGTTTTTGATTCTATCTTTTCAGGTACATTATCCTATTAGTATCTTTAAATATATATATTTAAAAAAAGATAAATCTAAATTGATGAACATTATTTAATAACCATGCATTTTTTATATTTATAATCATTTAAAATCATGAAAATAGTGATTTATCAGGAGGTAAGGGTAAGTCCCCAATGTTGGACATTTGAGAGTAGTTGTATCTATGGATCTAGAAAAGTCCATAAAGAGTAGAGAGGATACGCCTTTTATTTATTTATTATTGGTCTCTATCCTTGGGACCTTTTTTAGTTACTTGGTTAGATTCACATGTTTTTAATCACATCAGTTTTTTTATTTGTGTATGAGATTTATAAATTCATATTATTATATGGTTTTATTATTTGAGTTGTGCCTGTGATTCTAAAACTATAAAATACCATTGGAATATATTGTCTTTTGATTATAGGGTTTTTAAAGATAGTTGAATATAAGGATATCACATGCCCAAAATTTGGTTGATTTTAAAACTATCAAGGCTGGGTGGTTGAGAGTCAGGGAGAGGGGTCATGAAAAAGTGCAATCAGAGTAGTTCAAAGAATTTTGATTCATCATAAGAGTTGGGGTAGTATTTTTGAGAGATGATAATTATAAATATTAATGACTAGTATAATTATAATAAAACTCAAATTACTAAGTATTTTTAGGTGAAGCAAGACGCTTTTTCACCTTTGAGTAGTTTTTTTCTGAAATTTCTTAAAGTTGTAATATCAACCTTTAGAGGGGAAGGATAATTTTTTATCTAATGATTCTATCATTTTTAAATGAAAAATCTCCTTTCAAATATGTCTTCAAAATTTTTACTAACACTTTTAAAATTATGATTTATTCATTCAACAAATAGAACATCCTTTGACTTCAGGTTTTGGGCCACAATTTAAAGTATTCCAATTATTTTTATCTTCAAAGATATATCATGTTCAAATGAAACTACTACTTTATTATTTTTATCCATATTCATCAATATTTTTGGATCTCTAGTCATATAAAAAGAACAACTATAAGTATCCATGAATTTTCTTTCTTGGGAGTTTTTAAGGAAACTACCAGTGATATTCCTCTATACACTCTTCTTCTTTGAATGTGTCTTGAATTATTTTCTAAATTAAATTATAAATGAAGAATGATAAATAAATATTTATCAGATCAATAAAATTGGTTAAACCATATACACATTTCCTTAATCCCATCAAATCAGTTTTGAGTTTTCAAATTTGTATCTTTCCTCTCAACTGGTGTTTTTTATTTCAGATTTATTCTTGTAAGTCCTTGTTTGGTCCTGAGGAATGGTTTTGATGGAAGAGGAATGAGAAAGGTTAATGAAATGGGGATGGGAATGGGAGTGTTAATTGTAACTAAAAATCATGTTTGGTACAATTAGAGAATTGATGAGGGAACAAAGGATTTTTTTGAAAGCACTGGATTAGCCTTATCTTCCTCATCTTCCTGCATCATCCACTATTGTTCTTATACCCTCCCTAGTCCCTCATTTACCAGTACCTATCAACCGCCATGTCCTCATCGACCAACAAAATCACTAACTTAAGCCTTTTTGGTCACCATGGCCCTATTTCCCTACAAATTCGCTACTCACCGTAGCCTGATTGTTAGTTGCAACCACGCTTCCATGCTTTATACTAAAGCCCTATCTCCCTATAACTCCATTAGCCACCCCAACACAATCTCCTACCATAACCTGATTTCCCACTATAGCTTCGCTGCCCTATCCCCCCTACAACCCCATCACTATTCAACTACATCGGCCACTATATCCCCATCACCCACCGCAACCCCATTACACACCACATCCTCATCACATGTTAGACACTCCAACTTTGTAGTTCCACTAACCACCACAGACTCATTGACTAGATCATATTTTTAACCCATAGTAAAATCTACACAAAGATAATATGGTCCAAATATTTGGATTCCAACAAAAAGGAAACTCTTCTATCCCATTCTAGATAAAACCCCATTCCCATCACAGAATGAAATTTATGGTTCCTTAAAAACCATATTTTATCCTACCAAATATGAAAAAATGGAATTCTGTTTTTGTTTCCATTTCCATATCTTTTCTTCCCTCATACACACTAAATCTTGAATTTCTTCTATTATCTAAGTTTTATCTAAATTTTTTTAATTGTCTTTGGTGTAAAACAATAATAATATTTTACCCAATCCTTGGAGAAATATTTTTTCTAGAAGTATTTCTAATATTATTTGATATAGAGGTAGTTCATCTTTGATCTTTTTATATTAGATTTATCAAAATTAATTTCTAGGATCCTTGATTTAGTCTTATCTTTAAATTCTTATTTATTTTTCTCAAAATTAGGCACATGATTTTTTAAAATCCTTCTCACTTACAAACACTTAACTTATTTCTTTAAGAAACCAGCCTCATTATTCTTCAATTTAATTGATTATTTATTATGAAACTTGATCTACCTTTTATGTTTTAAATTTGGATTAATACATGCTTCTAATTTTTCACTCAATAAGTATTGTATATATGTTTCAACTTTTTACCTAGAAATTTTCATTCTTCTAAACATAGTATAAAATTCATTTACTTCACATTTAGTTCATCATCATATTTAATGTTACTTTCTTCTGATGTATGTTAGTGGTGGGTTAGACAATCCAGATATTTCAAGGCTGAAACTCATAATAACACGCACATACTATCATAAGAAGGGTAGTTTTGGGAATTCCCTTAGAGTTTATTGTATAAGTTGGTTGGATAAACACATGATTTTATTAGTGCCTAGGGTGGTATGGTAAGGACACTTGGTATTTTCCATGGAAAGAGCACTATTGGAAGCAATCATTCAAGAGAAGTGGACATTCCCCAACACCACTCATCCACAATGAGGAAGGATTACTCAGAGTTGGTCTATCCTAAGTTCCACTTACTGTAAATATTTTCTCTATATCTACTATATTTATCAACTCAACTATATAAAATTTGAATATATTACATTTATTGTATTTACACTATGATATATTATCATGAAATTTGTTTTCAAATCATGTCGGAGCAGCTGCGATAGCATCAGTGTGGCATAGAGTGATTCCCCATCCCTTCTGGTGGTCAACTTGTAGTGTAGTGTGTGATTACACTAGTCTTTCAATGATAACGACATCACAACATGTCCACACCATGTTTAGGTGTGCAAAAATAGGGGAAATTTTGTTTGAACACCCCTCTTGGATTCACACCCCAACATCGCTACTCTCCCTTACAACTTGAAGATGTGTAGATACTGCTCACAGTGTTCGACTCTCATGGAAGAGGTGGGATGAGTCCTCAAGGCATGTAAAAGGATCACAAAATCAGTTTATTTGAACTTATTTACAGGGGAATAGTGGCACCAAGTGGAGGAAAATTCTCCTGTAGATGGAGAATATAAAAAATGATTTTTCAGTAGGCAATGTCAGTGTCAAACGATTGCTAGGATGGAAAAGACTGATATCAACAAATCCCTAAAAAAGATGTCTCTTTTTAGGTAAAAGTGGTGATAGGTTGGGAATAGTATCCTCTATCCCAACTAAGAAAAAAAATTGGATGGGTGTTTAATTTTTTATGTTTTTTCTAATTTTTCAGCATATATATGTGTGAAGTTATATAATTTAAATTTTATTAATTAGTCTGTGATTGGATAAAAAAGCAGATGCGATGCGATCTGCTTTACCATCATCCTACTATAGGACCCCACCATATCGCTCCACGATCTAAAATGGACTACTATGAACATGAACTTGTAGTTCTAACATTTTAGGTGACTCCCCTAGAGAACTTATTTTTGGCTTCATGGAAGCTGTTGTGTGTCGATTGACGAGTAAATGATGTGTCAGAAAGATGGTTGCAGTTGGATGAATGAAGTGTTATCTCATTGTGAGTATTTTAAGTCCCTAAATTCTAATAATTATGGATAATAGAATTGAAACTATTTATATGAAAATGGATAGTATACAACATTCATTGTCAACAATGCATGAAATTCTGGACAGGTTGACTCTTAGACAAACTGAGAGTCATCATGTTGTGCAAGATTTGGTGTAACAGTTAGAAGAGAGACTATGTACTTGAATACATGACATGGAATAAAAAATATTGGAGAGAAATTGGGGGAAAGATATTCATATGGAATTAGGATCAGAATCTATAAATCAGAGTAAGGATGTTATGAAAATTCCTAGATTCAGTAGTCTCATTAGTGATGAGGTTGTCTGAGAATTTGATTTTGGAGGAAGTTGATCTTGTGGATGGTATGTGGAGTGTATCATGGATATTAGAGTTTCTGTATATTAATATAGAGGTTACTTTCATATGGATTATTAAATCTAATACATACTTTATGATTATTCAAACTCTAGAGGACATAAAGCTTCATTAAGCACAACATTTCATGGAGAATACTAATTTGCATCATTTTTTTCATGGAGAAGTGTTTATACTTATTTTTCTTGGATGAAGTTCAATATAACTCTTATTAAGTGGTATAAGAAATTTATTGAGGGTGATTCACTGAGATTCTTTAAGACACTATGATAATATGGAATGGTATATGGATACATAGAAGAATTCAAGCAGGTAGTGATGAGGATTCATGTTTTCCCGAGCATGGTACCTGAGTTTGTTTATGGGAGGGTTGTGGAATAATATTAATAAAAGAGTTTCAACACATGAACAATCTAAAAAATTTGGGATGCATACTTTATCTAGGAAAGTCTATAGAAAACCAGTAGGAGAGGGTGTTTTTAGGAGTGTATAAGGGTGGTTGTTGGTGCCACTAGTCCCATGAGGTTCCAGAGTCGGTTTTCCAATCTCAGTTCTCAAAAAGACCACAGTTGAATTAAATAAAAAGGAAGAGGAATTAAGGAGATGAGTGTGAGATGAGTGGTGTACTAATGTTAATAGATATCATTCGACATGAATGTTAAGAACATAAGTAAAAGGGGTTGTGCTTCCTTTGTGGCTAGACCAACATCTCAATGCACCAGTGTGCAGACAATCATTTGTGAGTTATAGTATGGAATTTTGATTAACCATTAGTATATTTGGGTGAGGAAATTAAAACTTGTACAGGAACAAGGTGGTGTGTCTTAGGAAGTGAGATGCTCAAAGATAAGAAGGGGGAACAAATATAATAATCAGTGTAATTTTAGAGTATGGGAATAATAAGAGTTGAATCAATGTTATTCATAGGATGTATTTCAGGGGTTCCTATAATGGTCCTTGTGGATAGTGGTACAAGTCACAATTTTATTTCCAAATCTCTTACCAAAATGGAAAATGTGGAGTTCGACCCTACTATGACTTTTGGAATTAATATTGGAGATGGATACCGAGCTATGTCATAGGGTATTTTTAGGGAGGTTAAGGTTTGTTTGGAGAATTTTATCTTTTTAGCCGAGGCATTTATGTTTGATACCGAAGGATGGAATTGGTCCTTGGAATTTATTTTTTGAAAATTTTGGGGACCATAATAACCAATTGGTGTCACAAAACTATGGAATTATTTGTGGGGTGGATGAATGTTAAGTTGTAGGGGGTTATCAAGGTACAAGAGAATCTTTTGGACTTTTAAAAGAATTACCAATTGAAGGAACTATTTATAGATGGTTGCTTATGGCATGCTTAGCTCATGTATCCCATGGGAGGAGGTTAATAGGGGGAGAACGGTTATCAACAACACTTGGAGTGGGTTATGTAAAAATTATATATATTATTTGATGAACCACAAGGGTTTCTGTTATAGATTAATGTAATATGAAAAAATGTTGGTGGAATGGGTTACTACTGTGAACATTTGACCATATAATTTGTAATAATACCTTAAGTATTAGGTAGAAAAAAGTGTCTGATATGATGGAAAATGGGGTTATTCATCATACTAATAACCCCTTTTCAAGCCCAAATATTCTGATCAAGAAGAAATATGGAAGTTGATGCATGTGTGTGGACTATAGGGTTCTTAATAAGCTCATAGATCCTGACATGTTTATGATTTTTATTACTGAGGAATTATTATATGGGTTTTGTGTGACACATTTTTTTTACCAATATTGACCTAAAATCTAGGTTCCATCATATTCGGGTGAGGGCTGGAGATGTTCATAAAACAACCTTCAAATCCCATGAGGATCATTACAAATTTCTCCTAATGTTGTTCAATCTCATGAATACTCCAATGAAATTCTAGAATAGGGTTTTTAGGGTTTTTATAATGGAACATATTGATTTTTTTGATGACATCCTTATCTATAGAAAAACTTGGACCGAACATGAATTTGTGTTTTGGTTGTTGTTGGAAAACTGGTTACAGGATAACAGGGAAAAAATATTTTTTCCCATAAATAGTGGACTACGTTGGTCATATAATCTCTAGTGAGGGGGTTCCAATGGATCTAAATAAAATTGTATGTGTTTTGAGCTGACTAAGGCTGCGTACTGTTAAAGGAGTAAGGGGATTTTTGGGCCTTATAGGCTACTACAAGATGTATATAGATGGATATGAGAATATAAATTATCCCCTTATTGAATTAACCATAAAAGATGATTTCCTTTGAGACAAACAATATTTTTAAAAGCTTAATAAAAGTATGGTTTTAGCTCCATTAGTGGATCTTCCAGATTTCCAAAATCCTTTTTAGTCGAATGTGATCTATTCATGAGAGGAGTTAAAGATGTATTAATAAAGAAATATGTCTTATAGCTTATTTTGGGAAAGAAATAGTCAATTCCAATCTCTCTAAGTCTGTTTATGAAAATGAGGTCATGTTGCTCATTCTATCCATGAGTCATTGGGTACAGTATTTAGTTGTCCAACATTTCATTGTTCACTTGGATCATAAGGTGCTCAAATGTCTTCTTAGTTAGCATTTCTATACTGCTAATAAACATTTTTAGCTTGTGAAATTACATGTCTTATACTTTGAGGTGGTCTAAAAACCTGGTAAGATTAATTAGGTGGAATATTCTTTGTCCTGGATGACTGCATATGAATTGGAGGATAGTTTAGAGGTTAAGATTTTAGGATCCGCTATTTCCAAACTATTTTGATTAGAGGCTAACATAATTTAGAAAGAATTATAGTTGGAACCTGAGATTTTGAGTATCATTAAAACAATTGCACAACAACCTATTTTTAGACTAGGATACTTTTTCCATGATGGTCCCTTGTATTATAAAGGGAAGTTGTTTCTATCCTAGCACTTTATCCTCATATCCAAGTTCTTTCATTACTACTGATATGAAATAGGTAGATGACCTTAACTTGATGGTATGTGCGGAGTTGGAGTTCTAAGGACCAATGATGAAAGGAAGATTAAAGAGACTAAAATCATTAATGATAGACCATCTCAATGCATTAAAAGGCATAAACCCTAGGTTCATGCATGGAAGTGGAAAATGAGCTTATTATCTCTCTTATTCAAACCCAAAAATGATGTTCGAATCTTGGTCCACATGGTTTCATGAATTTTTAAATATTTTCCCACATGGTGATTCTAGAATGACATCTTTGAACACCAAAGTCAAATCTGGTGGGCAAGATAATCAAAGTCATATCTGGTAGACTATTGGTAGAAAGGCATGTACTACTTTTAAAAAGTCTTTGTTAGACTTTATTTTTTTGACTTTAAGGGGACAAGGTAGGTTTATCCTTTATAACTTTAGGGTATTATACCCTTGACTATTATATCACCCCTTGGATTTAAATATCCACCCCATGGAATTGTATTTTCATTCAAGATTTTAATAGAGAGATTATGTTTTGTTTCTCTCCATTGTGTGAGGATTGTTCCAATTATTCCCTTGATCTTTTTCATTTTTTCCTTGTTAGTCTATATATTAGATCGGTGATTCAAGATCACAAAGCCCCCATTTCTGTGCCTCAACCTAAGTGTGTTTTTGTGTGGATTGGCCATCACATATCTCCCTTCAGTGTGTTTTCTAAGTATTAGGTCACACTCCTTATAATGTTGGTTGAATACTTGCATCCACTATCCCTACCCGTCACCCAACACTTAGCCCCAAACTGCATCCTTCATCTATCGCACTATTCCATGAAGATTGGGCCACCCCTGAGCATTTTACATATGTTGGAATCAAATATCTAGTTTACACAGTAGGAATCTATCACCCCTTTTTATCCCACATATCCATTATCCTTATCATATTTCCTTATTATCCAAAATTTTTAAAAAAATACATTTTTCTCTAAAAACCTCATAAATTGGCCTATGTTGTGCAAGATTGAAATATTTTTACATTAAGCCAATTATTCATCCATATTATTTTTTACATTTAATTTGCTATATGTGATTTGTATCTAGAAAAAAAATTAAATTCTTTCACCTAATCATTTTTCGCTTTTAAAAACTAAGCACATCCTTTCTTTAAGAGATTTCAAAAACAACCAGCTTACTCTATGTTTATTATCTTGTTCTTTAAAACACTAAGAATAAATATTTAGGGGATATTTGATAAAAAAAATAAAAAAATGTATACAATTACTTATTCTTTGTTCTTTAAATTATTAACACTTTCCATTTACATACATCAATTTCTACATCACTTCATCACCATATCATATTTGGATCATATTGATATTAATTTTTCTTGTCTTTAAAAATCATGAAAAACCCCTTTATTACACCCATCCACCATTTTCCACCATTTACCCATATTTTCTACCCTCTTTTACACCCTCTATTATTTTGTAACCCTTTACCACTCAAATGGGATATGTTAAACCATAACCCAACACAACCTTGATTTGTGAAGGACTGGTGGCACATCATCACCCCAAACAAGGTATTATATTTCATAAGAGTTTAAGATTTGAATTGAGTATTGAAAGTGGAGATAAATAAGAAAAAATACTCACGAGTGTGTATCCTTATGTGCATGAGGGTGTATATCTTGCGCCTATGAGTGTTTATCCTTATGTGCATGAGTGTGTATATCTTTCATGGGTGAGTGTGTATCCTTGTATGCATGAGTGTGCATATCTTGTGTGCATGAGTGTGTGTCCTTGTGTGTGTGAGTGTGTACATATTGTGTGTGTGAGTGTGTACATATATTGTGTTTGTGTACCTTCACATGTGTGATTGTGTGTGTATCATTGTGTGTGTGTCTCCCCATGTGTGTTTGTGTTTGTGTTATATATCATGGAAGAATATCATGGTAAGATAATTTCTCATGCTAGTGATGAAGGAAGTCAAAGTAGATCCCCCTCACCGGAAGCTATGATACTCCAAATGAAAGATTTGATGATCCATTTTGATAAGCTTCTTGATAGAAAGTTGGAGGTGCTACATGAGAGGATTGAAAACCTAGATAATCAATCGAGCCTGAGGATGATTCATGATAACCCATGACATGCTCTGACACCACATCACCCCCACATTTTGGAGGAGGAGATAAATAACTTTGATGATTATTTTGAGGATGTCCCACAAAGAAGGAGGAGGTTCTAAAAACGTATAGGAGGCCAAAATAGACCCATACGAGGATGAAATACTTGGAGGTATCAAGGTGAAAGTCCTTTCATTTCAAGGGAAAATTGATCAATAAACATACTTGGAATGAGAGATGTGGATCGTGAAAGTCCTCTCGTGTCATAACTATTACGAGGAGAAAAAGGTAAAACTTTGAGCCCTTAAATTCATTGATCATGCATTAATATGGTGGGATCAAGTTTAAAAGGATAGATCCTGATATAGAGGATGTCATATCCATACTTGGGAATACATGAAGTTTTCCATGAGGAAGTTATTTGTTCCCTCACACTACTATAGATATCTCCACAAAAAACTTCAATGCCTCACACGTGGGAGTAAGAGTGTTGAAGATTACTACAATGAGATAGAAATTTCCATGATTCAAGTAAACATTGAGGAGGATCCGGAGGTAACCATGACATAGTTCTTACACAGGCTCAATTGGGAGATTTCTAATCAAGTAGAGATATACCACCATGTAAAGATACAATATATGATCCAACAAGAAACCAATATCGAACAACAAATCAAAAGGAGAAGAAACATGAGTCAAAAAACCACCCCTTTCAATCTATGTAGAAATTCAAGGAAGGAGATTGGAGATCCATTAAAGGAAACATGGGTGATTGATCGTAAAAGTAACGAGGTAATTATTCTACCTAATAAACATACTATTGAGACTAATCAAACAAGTAATTGTGATATTCAATGTATAAAATTCCAAGTAATGGGTCACATCGCTAGTAAATTCCCAAACCGATGCACCATGAACATCAATAAGTATATATAATGGGAGAATTATAGAGAGAGCTCGAAGGAGGAAGAGGAGGAATCCCCCAAAATTGATAATGGAGAATATTTAGAAGATGGTGAGGTTCTTGTCACTAGGAGAGTTCTAAGTTCAAAAATGACCATTGGAGAGAAGGATCAATTGGAGAACCTTTTCCATACATGGTAAAAGATCCATGAAAAGGTATTTAGTTTTATTATTGATGGAGTAAGTTATAACAATGTAATGAGAACTGATTTGGTGGAGAAGTTGGGAATTCCAACTTTGGAGCATTAACATCTATAACAACTTCGGTGGTTGAAAGATTATGGTGATCTTAAGGTTACCAAGAAAGTGAAAGTATTGTTTACCATAGGTAAATAGAAGGATAAGGTATTGTGTGATGCTGTTACTATGAAGGCATTCCATTTTACATTAGGATGACCATAAAAGTACAATTAGTGTGTTACTCATGATAGGTTCTTAAACCATCACTCTTTTTTAATATGAGGGGAACCTATAACCCTCAATCCTATATCCCCAATTTTTTTGAAAGATCATATTTTTGAGAGAAGAAAAAAATGAGTGATCAATAAAAAAAGAGAAAAAAAGAGAGAATGGGGGAATATTAGAGAATAGGTATAGTGACCCTATCCTTTTACACATATTATTACATGATTTAAGTATAATTAACCATAAAATATAAACCAATGATAATAAATTATAGTGTATTTAGAAGATTATGTACATAATTAGTAAGCATGAAACTAAAATAAAAACATATTTTACTTAATCTCCATAATGAGATCCTAACTTTATTTGAGCTCTTATATATTCCTAGGATAACTTGGGGAATACATGAACAAAGAGATAAGCTAAAAATCTCAGTAAGGGAATAAACATAGGAATAAAGAATAACACATGAGTTAGAAGGAATAATATGATGAAATAAAAAAGGAATGACATAATAATAAACATATGGAAGCATAACATATAGAACATGTGATCATGTAATCATGGAAACATAGGAATTTGGTAGAAACATATGACATGAAATAAAAATGAGTCAAGGATAACTTCCAAGACTATATCACATGGTGGAAAAATTCCCATAATGGATTAGGTTTACTCCCTAATCCCATACATGATGGCTCATGAGACTAAACATTACCTAATGCATTGGAACAGTATATGGGTGCACCCATTATAATATGTTCATGCATATGTGTGACATATAAAGAATCAAGTATAAGGAATAAACATAAGGGTTACCCACAAAAAGAAATGGGTATCATAATCATGTTATGGGGAATAACCAAAGGGAATATCATAATGGTGTCCATGAGAGAATGAATTTAAATCATAATTAGACATTAATAAGGAAAAATAGGTATATATCATGATAAATTATTTCAAATTGAAGTAAAAACATGTAAAAATAGTGTTTAAGAAGCATTAGAAATGAGGCACTTTAGTGTGGTTTAAGGAAAATATTAAAGATTCTTTAAAGAGGATAAAGACATAATTGTTTGTATAATACCAAAAAATGAACTAAAATAGTTTTAATGATTAAATGAGTTATTTTTTTAGAATAAATGTGGCTTAAAATATATTATTCAATGTGCTTTAAAATAGGTAAGAAATTTGGAAGTTCCCTTTAATCAAGCTTGCTTATCGGGAAGAATTAATAAGGGAATCCTTATAAAACATGTATTTACACATAAAATAAATTGATATAGGTATAAATGTTTGGAAAATATACAAAAAATTTAGGATTAAATAATAATAATTAATAATTAAATTGGGGTAAAGAGATAGAAATCATAACCCAAAGGAAAAATGGAGGTTCGAAGAGAATCCCGTACCTTATGTCTGAATGTGTTCTACACTTGCACTTAATGTCCTGGATAGTCAAATTATATTAGTTAATAATTTAATAAAAACTTATTCAAATTATATTTTATTTATTATAATTTTATTAAGTTCATTTATCATCATTTTGATGAGTTATAATGTTTAATTTTGTTGTTCCGCGAGGGTTTGTTTCATAGTTTTATGGTTGTTTCTCTTGAGTATAATTATGGAAGTTCTTATCAAATAGAAGAAAAACTATAGAAGTGGAATTATATGATATTAATGTAGCTATATAATTTTAATTTAACCCATATATAATTTTTTATAGTATTATGATGATTCATTTGATAAAACATTAATGATAAATGTTTGGTTTATTTTGGCAGTTTTTCCAACCATCAAAAACTAGTCTCGTTTTATTTAATATTATGTATATAAATTAGTCACAAAACAATAAAATAGTTATAATATATATATTAAAATCTTTTTTAACCATAATAACTATTTTATTACTAGCCTTGAATGTGGTAATGTAAAATGAAAACTCGTCATTCATAAAGGTGGTGAATCGACACCTTACAGACGATGTTTTCATTTTTAGAATAAAAGAAGAGGAGAAGAGATTTGATGATGAATATTTTTTTAACACTATAAAATTAAAATATATGTATGATATTGGAGTTATCATGTTAATTTTGATAGGTTAGTTTAAGTAAGGATAAGAAAATAATAGAAATTAAAAGAGAAAGAAGGAGAATCTTACCTCTTGAATATCGTTTCATTGAGAACCTCCTTAAGGAACTTAGAATTGGTATTTTGGTGATACAAACAAGACCATGAAGTGAGGAAGATTATTTAAAGATTAATTTGATATAATATTAGAAATATTCAAGGCTTATAAGGTGTGAGGAGAAGATATGGTGAAGGGTGATATTTACAGAGGGAGGATGGGGGTGTTTTTGATTATTTGTTTCATTTGTTTATTATTTTGCATCATGACATTCAATAGTGTTGATTATTATGAATAATTACAGTAACTAATGCAATTTAGTTCTAAATAATGGGTAATTAAATCATCCATGACTCAAAAATTCATGTATTTGTCTTAAAATGTTAAATACTGTAAATTATCGTATTTCACTATTCACCAAAAATTCAACTATTCTAGGAAAATCCCAAAAAGTTAAATCAAACATTTTTTCAAAGTTTTGATTTCAAAAATTTACTTAATTTTATGAAAATTATTTTTTAAATATGAGAAAAACTTATTTTTAATTAAAATCATCATTTTTTAATAAATACCAATTTTAATATTATAACCGATTTTATATCAATTTGAAAAATTAATTAAGGTCGCATAAAATTATCTTATAATTATAATAAAAAAATATATTAATTTATGAATTCTATTTTATTAAAATAAATTTTCTTTTAATTATTTATATTATTTATAAAATTGTAAATAAACATTTACATTTCATAAAAATACCAACACCTAATTTATCATTTAAAAAAAATTATTTATTTATTACATGAGATAAATATGTCATATTTTCATTGATAATATAGCTAAATTTTATTTATAATTTCATATTTTATGTTAATATTCTAATATCCATATACTATTTTTAATAGTCTCATTACTATTCCAACAATTATGTTACTATTCCATCAGTATAGGTTCCTTAATTTCTATAAATACCACTTATTTCATTCTTAATTTATGATAATAATGTTTTTATTGGGTTTTTTATGTGATTAATGTGGTTTATACTATATTACATAATTATAATAATGGAAATTTCATTGATAAAATTCAAGGTTGTTACATTCTTCCCCCCTTATGAAATTTCATCCTTGAAATTTTGTTTTATATTCTAAGTTGAAAACAGGCGAGGGTACTTATCCTTCATTGATTATTACAATTCCCATTTATTCTCTTTATACTTATGATTCCTACATAACGATTTGATAAGATGAGTTGTATTGTTGCGTAGGACTTTGTCTCTACGGTCCAAGATATTCACCAGATTCTCTTCATATGAGAGGTCATTCTCTAGTTGTACCTCCTCCAGATTCATTACTTATGAGGGGTCAGGTTTATACTTCTCTAGAAGAGATACATGGAAATTTAATGAACTTAAGACATATTCGGTGGAAGTTCAAGCAAATAGTCCATTGATACTATGCGATCAAGGATTTAAAAGGGGCCAATGTACCTTGGATGAAGCTTCCCTTTCTTTCCAAATCACATGACTATATTCCATGGTGATATTAAAAGGAAGACTTTATCTCTAACTTCAAACTCCATTTCCCATTTATGATAGTCAATATATCTCTTTTATAGACTCTAAATATATTTTATATGTTGTTGGATGGCTTGAACCTTCTCTGTCATCTCTTTCACAAGATCAGGTGCAAGTAGATTTCATTCAATAACTTCATCCAAACAGGTTAGAGTTTTAAATCACTTCACATATAAAGATTCATATTGATCCATATAAATACTTGATTGATTTTTTTTTGTATAATAAATCAACAAATGGGAGATAATAATCCCACCCACCTTTAAATTCCATTGAGAAGGATCTCAATATGTCCTCAAGCATCTGAATAGTTCTTTTAGATTTTCCATCAGTTTAGGGGTGATAGGCCATGATGAAATTAAATTTATTACTCAAATAATGTTTAATAATTCTATAGAATTTATATTTGAACCTTGGATCATGATTATATATGATCAAGAGTGGTACCCCTTACATCCTCACCACTTCCTTCACATATAACTTGGAAAATTTTTCTAGTGAGAAATCTTCCTGAATAATAATGAAGTGGGCAGTCTTGATTAGTTGATCCACCACAAACCATATCAAATTATTTCCTTTGGATGTTTTTAGGATACTAGTGACAAATTATATAGTTACATTCACCCATTTCTATGTGGGTATAGGAAATGGTTGCATCATCACTTTGGACTTTTGTCACTCTGCTTTAACTTGGTGGCATACCAAACACCTTGATATATACTCTATAATATTTTTTTTCATATTGTCACACCAGAAGTGTTCTCAAAGATCACGTTAAATATAAGTTCTTCTAGGATGGATGAATAAAGATAATATATGTGAATTATCCAATATATCCTTCTTTATCTCAACATGCACACAATGTTTAGTTCCAAACTGAATCACACGATCATCATTGATGTGAAACTCATATAGATTCATTCCTTTATTTCTTTCACCTTATTTTTTATCTCCAGATCATCCCTTTGTGCCTCCTTGATCTTCTATTGGATAGATGGTTGGGAAATAATTTGGGAAAGGTAGGATTTATTCCCTTCTATTATTATTTCGAGATCTACAATTCGTATTTCAATGAATATAGGGTCTTTCTCAATCCACACCATAAATAGAGTAGCAGATTATTTTCTGCCAAGAGCATCAAATACCTTGTTTTCCTTTCCAAGATGTTAGTGAATAGAGAAATAATAGTCCTTGATTAGCTATAACCATCTCCTTTGATTCATTTTGAGATCCTTTTGTGTGAATATATAATTTAGGATTTTGTGATCAATATATATGTCACACTTCTCACCAAAGTGGTAGTTTCACCAAGTTTTTAAGGAAAAAATCACATATTCTATCTCCAAATCATGTGTTTGGTATTTCTTCTCATGGATCATCAACTTCCATGAGGCATAGTCTATCACTTTATCATTTTTCATGAGTACACAACCCAATCCTTTCTTTTAAGCATCATTGTATATTATAAAACCTTCTTCAATTATTGGTAGTGTGAGTAAAAGTGCAGAAATTAGCTTCTTCTTGATCTCCTTAAATATTTCCTCAAATTCTTACATCCATAAATACTTTACCCCTTTCTATTTTAACTTAGTTAGCAGGTTATAAAATCATTATAAATTCCCTATAAAACATTGTTAGTACCCATATGAGCCAAGAAAACTATGGATATCTATTATAAATGTTAGCCTATGCCACTCCTCAATTTCCTTTGTATTTGAAGAGTACATAGATATTAATTTACTGGTGATAACATTCCCCAATAATAACACTTACTTTATCCATAACTCACATTTACTATACTTTTAATATAGTTTCTCCCTTTGCAAATTCTTTATCACAATATTCAAATTCTCCTCCTATTCATCCTTGCTCTTGGAGTATATCAAAATATCATCAATAAAGACTACCATAATTTTTTCGAGGTAATATCTAAAGACTCTATTAATTAATACCATGAAAATTGATGGGTCAATAGTGAGTCCAAAGGGAATAAATATGAACTCATAGTGTCCATAACTCATTCGAAAGACAATCTTGAGAATATATTCTTTCTTCACATGTAATTGGTAATATACCGTCTAAAGGTCCACCTTAGAGAAATACTTGTCCCTATATAGTTGATCAAACAATTAATATATCCATGGTAAGGGAAACTTATTATTTATCATGATTTTTTTGAGCTCATGATAATCAATTCAGAGGAACATTTATCCATCTTTCTTATTGACAAAGAGGACTAATGCACCCCATGGCGAAGCACTCGGTCATGTGAAACACTTATCCATATTCTATTGTAACTATTTCTTTAGTTCTTACAACTCAATGGTGTCTATTCTATAAGAAGTCTATAATATATGTAGATATATAAGAATAAGTTCAATTAAGAACTCAACCTCCAAATCAAGAGGAATACTATAAAATTATTCATAGAACACATCAGTGTAGTCCCTTAATGTGGTCATGTCTTAGAGCACGATCCTTTTATTTGTCTCAATTATTTAAGATAGATATTATTTCTTATTATTTTATAATATCCAAAATTGAGATGAATATTCTAAAGAATATTCATCCTACTCCTTACACTTGTACAAAATTAGAGGATTACTTGTGATGTAAAGAGCGATATCCCTTTATTTACAATTGATGTTGGGTTTATATAAATATATCCAATCCATGCCCAATATATAATCAAACTCCACTAAAGGAAGTAAGAAAAGATTTTATGGAAGGTTGAGTCCACAAACATTAACTGGGGAGGAGTTATATACTTTCTATGTATTAATTTCCCTATTTTCTATTATCACAGATAACTCAACCTTTATATTTTGAGGTGGAGTTTGAATAGTTCTTCTAATCTTTCAATATATAAATGAATGTGTAGAACCATAATAAAATAGTATGTTCACTATTCTTGAATGAATAACCAACATACCTATCACCACATTATTTGTGGGATCCACCTTAGCAGTAGTGATATCATATTACTTTCCTTGCTACCTTGGAGGATTTTGTTGATTGCCTCTGACAATCCTTGGTTTAGGGAATTGGTTCACATAATGCCAATGTTCATTGTAGTTGAAACACTGAACTACAAGATGAGTGTTGGTCTAAACCTTCCTTTCTTCTTCCAAATTAGTGAAATTATTTGAATCCCTTCAACAAAAATTAGCCTGATGACCCTCTATTCCAAATTTAAAGCATCTCTTGGCCCCCTTAGGCAGTTTATAGGATTATTCTTCCCACAGTTTGACATGTGGGATATTGGGTTTTATTTCCATCATGGGATTTATCTATTGATCCTCCCATATTAAACACTATTTTTTCTTTTTATATCCAATCCCATGATACTGATGAGAGTATCTGATATTCATTTCAACCTTAAGGGAATAATAGACAATTTCCTCATAGCTTTCAAAGTCTCGAATTTCCAATGCTTTTAATAAACTTAGCTTTAGTCCACTGAAGAAGTGATCCACCTTGATTTCAGTGTTCATGAAAAGGCTAGAGGCATATCATGAAAGCCTTATAAAGTTTGAACCGTATACCCCAATAGACTCATATTCTTTTTGCTTCATTCCAAGGAACTTGTTGCAGAAATGCTCAGATTCATAGTGAAAAAACAGGTTTGCGGATGAAGAAAAGTAATAAAAAAAGAAGAAGAAAATTGACATAGAGATTTATGTGGTTCGAGAATAATCCCTACATCCATGGAGAGGAAGAAATACTTCACTAAAATTAGGAGAAAAATTTACAGGGAGATCATATAGTTTCACACACTAAAACCCTATCCTGAAATGGGATAATAAATAAGATGAAGTATTGTGCCACCAACCACATAGAAAGTACACACTGCTACAATTAATGATGGTTGGAAGTCCACATCACTATAGTTTTGTGGCCACCCAATTCCAAAATGCTATAGTGGCTGGTGGATGGAATTTTGTGGAGATAGAATACTATTTATCCAAATTTTGACCTGTTATAGTAGCCATGCCAAAAGTCCTCACTACTACAGTTTCCTGTTGGTGTCGTCTAGTCAACTTTTCTATATTTGGTTAGAGTTGTGGCCTGGTGCGTAGTATGAGCCACAAGCATTCATCCCAAAATCATTCAAAATGGTTTGGGATACACCAATCCAAGAATCTACCACTTGGATCCTAATATGCTACATTGACTTACTTATATTCCATTTGATTATGCAACCTACTTAATATTGTATCCTCCTCTTATTCTCTAACCAGTGCATTATTCCATTCACAACTTCAATTTCAAGATGATAATTCATGAAATACTAGCTTTTCCCTTTTGTTCTCCAATGGTGTCCTCCCATATTCTTCTTTTAATCTTATATTCATCAGTGGAGACCAAAAAAGGCATAATAGTGCCTCAACTTATGTATTACCATCATCTTCATCAACATATTTGTTGGATTCTTTGTAACAAGAATATTTTGTAATATCAACAACCCATCCTGTATCAAGCCTATGATAAAATGGTACTTCTGATAAATGTTCTTTTTCTGGGTATGAAACACTGGGTTCTTTGTAAGATGTATATCACTCTGACTATCATAGTGCAATAAATTTTCCTCTCACTTTCTACCCAACTCATCCAAGAAGTTCTTCAACCAAACTATCTCCATTATAACTTCTATTACAATAATGTATTCTACCTCTGTAGTGGATAAATCCACCACCTTCTATAATTATGATATCTAGATTATTGTAGTTTCTCTATAAGTAAATACATAAGCTATGATACTCCTCCTACTATCGACATCACCTCAAATGTTCATATACACATAACCCTACAATGAATTTCCTTTCCCAAAGCACACAAATACTTCCTTTCTACCCTTCAAATACCTTAGTATCCACTCCACAGCTTCACAATGTTGCTTTCTAGGGTTATCCATGTACTTGAGCACAACTCCCACTGCATGATCAATGTAAAGTCGAGGAAAAACCATGCCATATATCATGCTTCTAATAGATGATACATATGGAACCTTTACCATGTAATCAACCTTTTCTTCCATCTTCAGTGATTACTTCTTTGATAGTTTGAAGTGGACCACCAGGGGAATAGAGAATTGATTTTATTTCAACATACTAAATCTTCTCAGAACTTTTCCAATATAGTTATCCTATGATAACATCAATATTCCATCTACACGGTCTCTCTTGATCTTTATTCCCAAAATCTTCCCAGCTTCTCCAAGATCTTTCATTTCAAAATCCTTATCCATATTCCCTTTTATCTCATCAATTATTTACATACATGATCCTATAATAATCATTTCATCCACATATATAATTAGTATAATATATTCATTACCAAAATACTTTATGTAGTAACATTGATCCATGGCACATCACTTGTATGAATTTTTAGTCATGAATGCATCAAATTTTTTGTTCCACTATCTGGGTGCCTATTTTAACCCATAAAGCTCTTATAAAGTCTATACACCAGTTCATCCTTACTAGAATCAAATTATCCCTCTAGTTTCTACATATATATACCATCCTCTATATCTCCATGAAGGAAATCCATATTCACATCATGCTACTCAAGATACAAGTCTTCATATGCCACAATACTGAGAACCACCCAGATGGTGGTAAGCTTCACTATAGGTGAGAAAATTTCATTGAAATACACTTCTTTTGAAAAACTTTCACAACTATCCTTACATTATATCTCTTATTTCCACCATGTTCTTCCTTGTCCCAACATACCCACTTTTTATGCAATCATTTTTTCTTCTTAGAAGAGGTGTCAACTCACAAGTGTTTTTATCATGCAATGCAGAAATATCCTTATTCATAGATAGCTTCCACTTTCTCAACTCCTTCAACTACATTTCCTATTCAAAACATTCTATTTTTCCACTATCAGTCAATAACATATAATGTAAGTATGGTGAGTACCTCTGCACAAGACTTATCACCCTTGTTGATATCCTCAATTCCACTTGATTAGTATTCTCCACTAGTTATGGTGTCACATGCTCAGTTCCACCTTCAAGATCCAATTGATCATGGAATTATGATTCTTTATTCCCACTATCAACTTTAGCAGTATAATGGTCCTTGTACATGACAACTTCATTAAATACCATGTTCTGGCTCCTGATTACCATCTTGTTGAGATCATCCCAAAATATATAACCAAAATCCTCAACACCGTATCCAATAAAGAAACATATTTTAGACTTAGCATCAAGCTTTTAACTTGCATAAACATCAACATGTTCATATACCAAAAAACCAAAGACTCATAAATTTGAGAGTATTACCTTCTTACCAGACTAGAAATCCTTAGGTAGACATTCTCCCATTGGTATAGATGGACTCCTATTGATGAGATATTTCTCCATGTTCACTGCATCAACCCATAAAATATTGGGTAACCCCGATTGTATCCTCATACTCCTAGATCATTCATTTAATGTCCTATTAATCTTTCGGCCAAACTAATCCATTGAAGTGTTCTTGTAATAGTCTTATCCCACTGAATTCCATTATTTTAACATAATTTTATAAAGTCAATACTGCTATACTCCCCACCATTGTCAAACCTCAAACATTTTATATTTGTTCTTGACTCATTCTCCACCATGGCCTTCTACTTCTGAAACACTTTATACACATCATATTTCCTTTTCATAAATGAAACCCATACCTTCCTTGTTGAGTCATCGATAAATGTCACATAATATTGTGACAATCCAAGGGAATTTACTGGTGAAGGCCCCCAAACATCAATGTGCACCATGTATAGCATCCTGACCTTTGGTGTTCTTCCTCATTTTGAAAAAGAAACCTTCTTTTTCTTTACAAAGATACAGTCTTCAAAAAGGCCAACATCCACTGACTTCAAATCTGGTAGTAGTCCTTTTGTTTCCAGCACCTTCATCCTCTTCTCACTCATATGGCCTATCCTTTAGTTCTATAGTTTTGAATCCCCAATATCATTTACTAAAGAAACCATGTCAATCCAAGTCTCTATTATATTGTATAGGTTACCATTATTTACTCCCCGATCTATAACCTTGGATACCTTAGTGATCTTCTATGAACCACCAGTGAATGTGGTGATAAAACATGAATCATCAAGTTTTCCAGCAAAAATAATATTTCTTATTAGTATAGGGATATACATCAAATTTTTTAGAACCATAAAACTCCCACTATTGGTCTTGATTCATGCGTCACCATTCCCCACAATCTAAAAGGGTCCATCATCAACAAGATGCACCTTGCCAAAATTTATAGAAACATAATTGTTCATGAAACCCTTCTATGATGTGGAATAGAAAGACTCCAATGAGTATAAAATCCAATAATCCATTGGGATATCCACACTCAACAGAAGAACAACATCAGTTCCTTCAACCATCTCGTTTTTTGTGTTTGTTTTTGGCACCTTCGGTTTATCTCTTCACTCCTTCTTGACATGTCATTTCTTCCCAAAAATCCAATAGGTAGAATCATCCCAATTTTCATTTTATTGAATATTTTCTCTTAAATTTGATATTCCTTTGTGATCATCTCGCTGTGCATATCTTCCTCTTCCTTCAACATTCTAGTTTGAACCAGAGAATCTTCTTAATTCTCTTCTTCGAATATCCTCACTAAGGATCAGGTCCCACACATCTTTCAAAACCCGATTGGTATTCTCTGAAGAACTGCTTAAAACTATTACAACCACTTATGAACTATTAGGTAATGAAAATTGTAAAACTAGTTCACATACCTCATCATCAAGCACAATTTCCACTGATGTCAAATGTCTTATGATGGTGTTGAATTCATTGATGTGATCTGAAAAAATTGTCCCTTAAACCATTTTCAAATTGAACAATCATCACATAAACTGCACTTTATTTGATGCAGAAGGCTTCTCATACATATTCATGATAGCTTCATCAGCCCAGTCATCATATTCTCCTATATGATGTTGAATGCCGCATTTTTGGCCAATATAAGGCACACAAATCCAAGAAACTATCGATCTAGTAGCTCCCACTCTGACTGCTCCATGTCTATTGGATTTAAACCCAAAAGAGGCCAATGAATTTTCTTCTAGTAAAGATATTATTTGATCTGAATCCTCTAATAGTTGATGTCAGTTCCATTAAAGTGTTCAATATTTATCTTTCCTTTTTCCATATCCATAATTTAATTCAAGAAATCCAAACTCAACATTTGATAACAATTGTTTCAGAAACTTCATGAGTCACAATGATAGAACATATTTTCAGATGAAGAAAAATCAGAAAAAGAAGAAGAAGAAGAATACCATGGAAATAGAGATTTATGTGTTTTTGGAATAATAACTACATTCATGGAGAGGTAGAAATACTTCACTAAAGTCAAGATAAAAATTTATAGGTTTATCATAGAGTTTCACACACCAAATACCTTTCCTGAAATAGGATAATAAAGAAGATGAATTACTATGAAATTAACCACGTAGAAATTCCACATTTCTAAAGTTAATGGTCTATGGACGTCCATATCAATATAGTATTGTGGCCACCCAAGTACAAGATTATACATTGGATGGTGGATGGATGTATGCAGAGCTATAGTAACACTGTCTCTAAAGTAAAACCTACTATAATATCCATGCCAAAAGTCTGCACTGCTATAGTTCCCTATCATGTTTTCTGGTCAGCTTTTATATAGTCTTTCATCTATTCTAGAGTCAGTTAAATATTTAGCCTCTTGAGTAGTATGGACCACAAGTTTTTGACCCAACATCATTCAAAATGGATCAGGCTACACCAATCCAATAGAATTCCCTTTCCATATTAAGATAGAGAGTTCGAGGAAAATATTTATTGAAAAATATTTTCTTAAATGATTCCCATTACATGGAATCAATTTCCTCTTTAGAGTTCATGTTCTTGATTAGTGTCCACCACTGATCTGCTTCCCCATCAAAATGATAGACCGATAACATGAATTTCTCTTATTCTAAGCACTAGATGACAAAGAATATCTTCTCAATAGAGTTAATCCATTGTTAAATGATGAAGGGATTAAAATATCCACTAAAGATAAGATGAATTTGTTGCATAAAGGATTTGAAAACAACTTTCTCTTTTTTACGAGAAGGAGGGAGTTTTATATGATTCAACTTATTATTCATAATTTAATCTAGTTGAGCATGTTATTTCATGAAGTTCTGAGCTCTCATTCCCATTAGATTTTTCATTTCATTTGGGTAATCGTCACATTGCCTATCACATTGATTATTGACATAGTTTTTACTATTTTACTCCATTAAATAAGAAAAATAAAATACAATTAGGGGGCTTGAATACTTATCTCATAAGAATATAAAAAAGGAAACTTTAAACTTATAAGGATACAATTTTAAATGAAAGGTTTATCCTAACTTGTGATTCCCTAAGTTTCAATCTAGGTTATACATGGTGATAGGATTATCACTAAGGTTCTTACTAATTTTATACATATTATTACATAATTTTAAGTATAATTAAACATAAAATACAAACCAAGGATTGTAAAGTCTAGTGTATTTGGAAGATTAGGAATATAATTTAAAAGCATGAAACCAAAATAAAAACATATTTTATTTAATATCCATAATGAGATCCTAAATTCCTTTGAGATATTACATCTTCATAGGATAAACTGGGAAATTCATGAAAAAATGGATAAGCTAAAAATCCCAGTAAGGGAATAAACATAAAAATAAATAATAAAACATGAGTTAGAAGGCATAACATGATGACATAAAAATTAAAGAACAAGAATAAACATATGGAATCATAACATATAGAACATGTGGTCATTTAATCATGGAAACATAGGAATTTTGTAACACCCCAAGATTTCATAGTGTGTTATTTCTTCAAAATAATTCAATAACTTGCACTACACGCAACACCGAGTTCAATCGCACCATGAGTTACCAAACAAGCCGTTAAAAAGAGGTTATGAATAGTATTAACTAAATTTTAAACCTTATATAATCCTTATAATTTTAGAATCCATATTATGAGTTTCTTAGACATAATGTAAGAACAAATTCATTTTCAGTATTGCACTTTTATCAACTTTTAATAGTGAACCCTTTTTAAATACAATATTTTAAACTTTTTGACTAAATGGGGACATCAAAAATTTAAAATGAAACATCCCAAGCTTCCACGATACACTTTCCTTTGAATAATACAGTAGCGTGTGTTGTACGCAACTTCGAGTTTTAACACACAGCACAACCGATCAAACTAGCCGTTATGAATAGTAATACCTACTTTTTGAAATTTTATCTCTCAAAATGGACTTCATTTTTGGATTCGGAGTATCAAATTTAGCCTAAGGTGAAATTTTGGTACTTTTCGGATAACTTTAATATTTTGATGAATAGTGAAAATTACTAAATTTTAATTAAAAACAACTTTTTTAATCAAAATAGTTAATAGTGATAAAATATGAATTTGAGTGGTTTTAAAGTATATTTAGAATATATTTTTACCATTTAATACAATGTTGGTCATTGGAAATAATTTCACAATTAAACCGAACATAAACAAGTGTCAATCTTTTGATAGTTATTATCTCTTAAAAACACACTTTTTGTTTTAACAACGGGAATTAATTTTAAATTAATTTCTGCCACTTCTGTGTTTTGAATTTGGAAAAATGGATTCCATATTTGAAATCAGGATGTTCAAATTGTGTAAATAGGTAAATTTTATTTTTAGACATTTTGAATAATTACTGCGGTAAATATTTTATTTACCATAGTTAAGGGTAAATCCGGTAAATAAGGGTTAAAAATAATATTATAATAATAATAAATTACCCTAAAACGTGTCCTAACCTTATTGGTGGATACATGTCCGACCATGGGCATCTTTGGGTCGATTTTGGGACCCCATGGAGCCACTTGTAGGTGATAGGGACACTTTATTTTAATTAAGTTAAAATAAGTACAAAAATGACATAAGCATATATCTTTTAGAAAACATTTTTTTACATAGGGTTATATATGTTGGATGTTTGAATATAAATATTCATTAGAAAGATAAATATATTTCCTACATAATTATATTTTATTTATAATTTTTATATATTACATAATTTAATTTATTTATGACACAATGATGATGCAGTAATTACCATAATAGTGCAAATTTAAAATAATTGATATTATAAATACCCAAATAAATATAATTTGATACTTTTAATGAATTAAAATAATTTTCTAGGATAATATGACATATTATTATTGATTTATTTAAAGTATTTCGAAGTAATAATTCTGTTATAAGTTTCAAAAAAATCAACTATTAAATAGTGTCAAAATTGACATAAAAGAGTTTTTAAAACAAATATTATATTATTAATTGATATTAAATTCCTAAAAATATATGGTTCGGCCAAGATACTTATATCATGATATTTTTATCATTAATGGACCACTTGGGGGTCTCTTGGATGTATATGGTAAGTTTATTAACCATATAATATAAAAATACAAAGAGACATTGTAAAAGTGAAACTAATTAACTTAGAGTTAATACTTAACGATAAGGTTAATATAAGTACCCAAACCTGTATAAATTCTATTGGTTGAGTGGTTTTAGACCCATCCCAACCTTAAAATTTAAATAATCCACTTTTTAGCCATTGGAAACTGAATATGAATTTATTATAAATTAATATTTCTAGCTTTTCCAAAGGTGCCCCTCACCCCTCTTATAAAAGGGCACTTATCCTTCTCATTTATTCACACCTTAAAATCATTTTTTTCGGCCAAAATCTGACCAAATACTCTCCCTACTTCCCTAAATATAACCTAGAGGCCTTAGTTTGATCCGAAAGCCAACCTAATGATCCCTTTTGATCAAATCAAAAGGAAGAACCCGAAGAAGAGGTAATGATTTCACCACCCTTTTTCCAAGTTCCTTTCTTCTTCCACTTCCTCTTTCTTTGTTATTACCATTATAAAATAATAACTCCAGTATCATATATATACTATGATGTTATTATAAATATGGTACAATCATATTCAGTATTCTATTATCCCTTTGAATAACATGTCACCATACGTGCGTACGTACGACTTACCGTCTCCACATCGTGGTGTAATTGTTATTCAATATATTATTATTTTGATGGGAATAATAATGACGTGTAACTCATGAAAATAATAAATATAAAATTTTAATGATTCTTTATATATGATATACCATCCATTTATATATTATTTTAATATCAAAATAAGGATATTGTCGCTCGTGCGTACGTACGGACTACCGTCTCCACGAACGCGATGAGATTCATTCTCCATCGTATCCATTCAAGTATAATTCTCATATGATGATTAATAATAGTATCTAAGGACTTTATATCATTATTTATATGATTAAGATAAAACTTATCCATTACAAACATGGCTTACATGACAAAACATATAAAAGAAAATGAGTAAGTTAACACCCGAAACAACGATAATACTAAGATATTATTAACAAATCAATGTTAAAAGATCATATATGATATCATATTAATGTATATGATTATTTTATAATTTAATAACAATTATTTCACCATTATAAAGGAGGTTAACCTACCCCCAACCAAGGAAAAGTACAAGGTAAGCGTTTATTTCGCAATCTCTTCATTATCTGAGGTTGTTTATACGTAATAATCTACTGAGATCTCTTTATCAGCCACATCCATGTTTCTTAAATTTTTTTTTCAAAACATTATTACTATTTTAAAGAATATGGGTTAAAGTCATTTATAACCTTTTTTACTTTTTATAAGAAGTTTATAATGGAATCTTTCCATCGTTTTCCAAACAAGGTCCTTTTTAACCTTTTCGACAGAATTAAGGTAAGAATGTTTTTTTAACTTATACGGCGGGTGCAGCTATTTTCCACCATTATAAAATCATCAAAGCTTCCCTTACAATATTATAAGGATATTTTCAAAGTAAATGTTTTATTTTATAATTATGTGACTTTTAAATGATTTCAAAATGCATATTTTAAGAATTTTTGAAAGGTACTCTTTATCAAAATCAGAATTTTAAATGTTTTAAAGATTTATCTTTCTAAATATTTTTAATTAATGTCAATGTTTTCAAAATGATTTTAAGGATTTATTTATATGGACATGAATGTTTTGAAATGATATTTCTTTTCAAAAGTTTCAAAGTGGTATGAGACACTTTGATTCAAAAATTTCTTTTAAATTACTTCCTATATAAATGTGTGACTTTTCAATGATTTCGAGAAAAGAGATATTTCTCTCAAATAGTTTTGATTTCATCTATGTCAACATCCTTTTATGGATTTTAAGATTATTTGAAGTTGATTTATTATGATACAAAACTTCTATATTATATTGAAGGTTTTGTGATATGTTTTACTGTGAATGTGATATTTTTATACTATTCATGGTTTATGGTGAAAATATTGACATTTCGTATGCTAGTTTTAATACGAATGTTTATGTTATGTTTAAACCTTTTCATATGGGAATGAATTGGACTTAATATGTGATGGGTGGAGCCCGCTATAGCTCCTCGATGCATCGGTAGGTCTCATGAGACAAAATAGTGTCTTGGCACAAGGCCTTGACAAAATCTTATTTGTAGTCTTGGCACGAGGCCTTGGCTATGTGGTTATGATAGTCTGACATTATGCATTCCATCATTATGAAAGTGGTTATTGATATTGCATGTGATTATTCGATTAGTAGAATATCCATGTGAATAAGTAAATGGAATTATTTAATTTTATTTTTTCCATACTATGTTGAAGTTCATGTTTAAAAGGCTTTTGTTTTAGTTATACACTGCCTTAAATGTTTATTCTTATTTATGAAAGTTTCCGCTATATTGTTATTCTTACTGGGCATTTGATCTCACCCCTTTTCTATGTTTTATTTTTCTCAGGATATGAAGAAGTAAATTATGAATGACCTGCAGGGACAGTATGAGGGGATAAGATTTTGGTCTATGGAGACTATATTTTTGTAGTTTTCATTTTTATGATGTAAAACTTTATGAATATATATAGTCTTTCCAAGGATACTAAACCAATCGGTCTTTCAAGATTTGATCTTTCTTGTGATCATGCTAATGTTATGTAATAATGCACCGACTCTGGGTAACTTGGGTTGGGGCGTTATAGTTGGTATCAGAGGAAGTTTAGTACAAACCTTGGAAGCTAGATTTAGATAAACTCTGATTAGAGCACATTGATTTAAGATGGAATTTGAGGATTAGTATAGAAGAATTTCCTAGAATTTTGGTATTGTAGAGATTTTGTGAGTTTTCCGAGTAATACATCCCTGTCTGGATACGAGCAGGTAGAGGTTGCTCTGGAACAGATGTACCTAGGGGTAAAACCCGAAAACACCACTTTGAGCTAGACTCGAACGGGAACTGGTGCACGAAAATGGGCCTTGCTGCACTCTTGGTTACAACACTCCCGGGGGATATGCTTAGGATAATTCTCATTTTCTTTACAAACCATTATGAAGGGTTTATGAGTATATACTTCCTCAAAGGAGACATTTTTATGACTATGGATTATATCCATAAACTATTTAATTTATGTTATGTGTTTTAAAAGTTTGGGATTAGGTATTGTTATTCATAAACTAATCTAGTGTATGCCATTGTTTAGAAACGACACCCAGTAGAAGGAATGAGAACTCCATCAATGCACATGATACAAAGAGAAATAAGAATCATATATTTCATGGTCTTAAGCCAGAATTTATAAGATAAATAGTCTCGCATGTATTATCATCATATGAAGAAATAATATCATGTGTTGATAAGATAAGTAAAGAGTTTACCGAGTCCTATGGCTTTGAAGGGAAGCAAGAGAAGAAACAGATGGAAGAGGGAAAGATGGATAAAGGGGAGAGGGAAAAGAAGAATTTTCCCATATGTGATAACTGTGGAAAGAAACACCCTGGAACTTTCCTGAAAGGAATGGGAGTTTGTTATAAGTGTGGAGGAAAAGGGCACAAAGTACGTGACTAAAAGGGTAAGAAAATGGTTTCAAATGTATAATGCTTCATTTGCAAGGAGTTTGGACACTATGAGAGCCTATGTATCAGTCATCAGACTATGCCACAAATGATGCTATTGGATAATAATCAAGTTATGATACTACCACAGATAAAGAGAAATGATTAGAGTTCTTATGTTGATTATGTCATTTGAGTGTTGTATCAACAATGTACTTGTTATAATAATTATGGAGTATATAAGGATTTTACTGCAGTACTATTTCATTATGGACTTGAGATTGTGTGGAACAAAGAAAAGTGACTCAATAGTAGGTTAAATTTTTGGAAAATATATGGTTGAGAGAAAGATAAACCATAATATGGTTCTGATACCGAGGTAGTGATTTTGGAATAATACATGATTGTTTTGGATAAATTATATTGGATATTCTTAACTACCTTGAAACTGATTAATGATTTGTATATTCCATCATTGTTGGGGTTTACAACATTTTTGGATTGAGGGAGTATATATATTATTCTATAAGGAATAAGGGATCATAAATGTAATCAATAAGGTTTTATGATAATTCAGGATGTTGCAGTGTTTTAAAAGAATACATGATGAAGGTGTTCACATGTTATTATTTGGAAAAAAAGGATCTTCATTGTGTTTACCTTCCTTATAAATTTTGGACTGAAGTATTTTGGATAGTTCTAGTTTGGATTATTTTGGATTGCCATAAAAGGAAAACCCGGAGGTCGGGCGGCAACCCATCGCGTCCAGAAAGGCCACGAGACTTGAACCCACAACCGAAGGGCGACAAGGGTGTATCACCTACCATAGACCCATGTGATGTCCATGATTAAATAATGTAGTTTTTTTAAAAATATCTGGTAGATGAATTATAAATTCCTTTTTTTTAACCTTATATGAATAGGATAAATAGAATATTTTTTTTACGTTCTATTATCTTTTAGAGTGAAAGATGAGTTTTTGGTAGAAATTAGTTAAAGGATGGAACTCTACTTGTCAAGAATATATTTTTCTTCTTCTCTCTATGAAGATATTAATTCTTATACTTTATTTAAGGAATCCTAAAACCAAAAATGTGTTATCCTAATACCATATGTTTTGTTGAACTGATGGTATTTCGAATCATCATAGATTGATGAATTTAAGGACCTAAATTTTACACTTGTTTGTGATTGATGACCTCAATCACTACCTATAAATATTTACATTTTTCCTCCAATTATATGTCTTTAATTTCCACCAATGTTCTCCTAATCGAGATCATAATTTGGTGGTGACCCTTTCATTTCCCTTTTCCTCATATTAAGACAAAATTTTAGTAACCCAATTTCCGATGTGGGTTTTCCCACAAATATATTTTCTATTTTCAACCTTTTATTTTCAAAGAACAATTTTAAATTGCAAGGACGCAATTTATTGAATGAGGGGAGAATGTAACACCCCAAGATTTCATAGTGTGTTATTTCTTCAAAATAATTCAATAACTTGCACTACATGCAACACTGAGTTCAATCGCACCATGAGTTACCAAACAAGCCGTTAAAAAGAGGTTATGAATAGTATTAACTAAATTTTAAACCTTATATAATCCTTATAATTTTAGAATCCATATTATGAGTTTCTTAGACATAATGTAAGAACAAATTCTTTTTCAGTATTGCACTTTTATCAACTTTTAATAGTGAACCCTTTTTAAATACAATATTTTAAACTTTTTGACTAAATGGGGACATCAAAAATTTAAAATGAAACATCCCAAGCTTCCACGGTACGCTTTCCTTTGAATAATACAGTAGCGTGTGTTGTACGCAACTTCGAGTTTTAACACACACCACAACCGATCAAACTAGCCGTTATGAATAGTAATACCTAATTTTTGAAATTTTATCTCTCAAAATGGACTTCATTTTTGGATTTGGAGTATCAAATTTAGCCTAAGGTGAAATTTTGGTACTTTTCGGATAACTTTAATATTTTGATGAATAGTGAAAATTACTAAATTTTAATTAAAAACAACTTTTTTAATAAAAATAATTAATAGTGATAAATTATTAATTTTAGTGGTTTTAAAGTATATTTATAATATATTTTTACTATTTAATACAATTTTGGTCATTGGAAATAATTTCACAATTAAACCGAACATAAACAAGTGTCAATCTTTTGATAGTTATTATCTCTTAAAAACACGCTTTTTGTTTTAACAACGGGAATTAATTTTAAATTAATTTCTGCCACTTCTGTGTTTTGAATTTGGAAAAATGGATTCCATATTTGGAATCAGGATGTTCAAATTGTGTAAATAGGTAACTTTGTTTTAGACATTTTGAATAATTACTGTGGTAAATATTTTATTTACCATGGTTAAGGGTAAATCCGGTAAATAAGGGTTAAAAAATAATATTATAATAATAATAAATTACCCTAAAACGTGTCCTAACCTTATTGGTGGATACATTTCCTACCATGGGCATCTTTGGGTCGATTTTGGGACCCCATGGAGCCACTTGTAGGTGATAGGGACACTTTATTTTAATTAAGTTAAAATAAGTACAAAAATGACATAAGCATATATCTTTTAGAAAAACAATTTTTACATAAGGTTATATATGTTGGATGTTCTACTATAAATATTCATTAGAAAGATAAAACGATTTCCTACGTAATTATATTTTATTTATATTTTTTAAATATTACATAATTTAATTTATTTATGACACAATGATGATGCAGTAATTACCATAATAGTGAAAAGTTAAAATAATTGATATTATAAATACCCAAATAAATATAATTTGAGACTTTTAATGAATTAAAATAATTTTTTAGGATAATATGACATATTAGGATTGATTTAAGTAACGTTTTTAGAAGTAACCATTCTTTTATATGTTTCAAAAAAATCAACTATTGAATAGTGTCAAAATTGACATAAAAGAGTTTTTAAAACAAATATTATATTATTAATTGATATTAAATTCCTAAAAATCTAAGGTTCGTCCAAGAGACTTATATCATGATATTTTTATCATTAATGGACCACTAGGGGGTCTCTTTGATATATATGGTAAGTTTATTAACCATATAATATAAAAATACAAAGAGACATTGTAAAAGTGAAACTAATTAACTTAGAGTTAATACTTAAAGATAAGGTTAATATAAGTACCCAAACCTATCTAAATTATATTGGTTGAGTGGTTTTTGAACCATCACCACCTTAAAATATAAATAATCCACTTTGGAGCCATTATAAACCGAATATGAATTTATTATAAATTAATATTTCTAGCTTTTACAAAGGTGCCCCTCACCCCTCTTATAAAAGGGCACTTCTCCTTCTCATTTATTAACACCTTAAAAGCCTTTTGGTTCGACAAAAATCTGCCCCAATACTCTCCCAACTTCCCTCAATACATCCTAGAGTCCTTAGTTTGATCAGAAAGCCAACCTAAGGAGCCCTTTTTATCAAATCAAAAGGAAGAACCCGAAGAAGAGGTAATGATTTCACCACCCTTTTTCCAAGTTCCTTTCTTCTTCCACTTCCTCTTTCTTTGTTATTACCATTCTAAAATAATAACTCCAGTATAACATATATACTGTGATGTTATTATAAATATGGTACAATCATATTCAGTATTCTATCCACCCTTTGAATAACATGTCACCATACGTGCGTACGTACGGCTTATTGTCTCCACGTCGTGGTGTAATTGTTATTCAATATATTATTATTTTGATGGGTATAATAATGATGTGTAACTCATGTAAATAATAAATATAACATGTTAATGATCTTGTATATATGATATACCATACATTTATATATTATTTTAATATCAAAAGAATGATATTGTCGCTCGTGCGTACGTACGGACTACCGTCTCCACGAACGCGATGAGATTCATTCTCCATCGTATCCATTCAAGTATAATTATCATTTGATGATTAATAATAGTATATAAGGACTTGATATAATTCTGTATATGATTAAGATACAACCTATACATTACAAACATGGCTTATGTGACAAAACATATAAAAGAAAATGGGTAAGTTAACACCCGAAACAACGATAATACTAAGATATTATTAACAAATCAATGTTAAAAGATCATATATGATATCATATTAATTTATATGATTATTGTATAATTTAATAAAAATTATTTCACCATTATACAGGAGGTTAACCTACCCCCAACCAAGGAAAAGTACAAGGTAAGGGTTTATTTCTCAATCTCTTCATTATCCGAGGTTATTTATACGTAATAATCTACTGGGATCTCTTTATCAGCCACATCCATGTTTCTTAAAAATGTTTTTCAAAAAATTATTACTATTTTACAGAATATGGGTTAAAGTCATTTATACCCTTGTTGACTTTTTATAAGAAGTTTATAATGGAATCTTTCGGTCGTTTTCCAAACAAGGTCCTATTTAACCTTTTCGACAGAATTAAGGTAAGAATGTTTTTTTAACTTATACGGCGGGTGCGGCTATTTTCCGCCATTATAAAATCATCAAAGCTTACCTTACAATATTATAAGGATATTTTCCAAGTAAATGTTTTATTTTATAATTATGTGACTTTTAAATGATTTCAAAATGCATATTTTAAGAATTTTTGAAAGGTACTCTTTATCAAAATCAGAATTTTAAATGTTTTAAAGATTTATCTTTCTAAATCTTTTTAATTAATGTCCATGTTTTCAAAATGATTTTAAGGATTTATTTATATGGACATGAATGTTTTGAAATGATATTTATTTTCAAAAGTTTCAAAGTGGTATGGTACACTTTGATTCAAAAATCTCTTTTAAATTACTTCCTTTATAAATGTGTGACTTTTCAATGATTTCGAGAAAAGAGATATTTATCTCAAATAGTTTTGATTTCATCTATGTCAACATCCTTTTATGGATTTTAAGATTATTTGAAGTTGATTTATTATGATACAAAACTTATATATTATATTGAAGGTTTTGTGATATGTTTTACTACGGATGTGCTATTTTTATACCATTCATGGTTTATGGTGAAAATATTGACATTTCATATTCTAGTTTTAATACGAATGTTTATGTTATGTTTAAAACTTTTCATATGGGAATGAATTGGACTTAATATGTGACGGGTGGAGCCCTCTATAGCTCCTCGATGCATCGGTAGGTCTCATGAGACAAACTAGTGTCTTGGCACAAGGCCTTGACAAAATCTTATTTGTAGTCTTGGCACGAGGCCTTGGCTATGTGGTTATGATAGTCTGACATTATGCATTCCATCATTATGAAAGTGGTTATTGATATTGCATGTGATTATTCGATTAGTAGAATATCCATGTGAATAAGTAAATGGAATTATTTAATTTTATTTTTTCCATAATATGTTGAAGTTTATGTTTAAAAGGCTTTTGTTTTAGTTATACACTGCCTTAAATGTTTATTCTTATTTATGAAAGTTTCCGCTATATTGTTATCCTTACTGGGCATTTGAGCTCACCCTTTTTCTATGTTTTATTTTTCCCAGGATATGAAGAAGTAAATTATGAATGACCTGTAGGGATAGTATGAGGGGATAAGAGTTTGGTCTATGGAGACGATATTGTTGTAGTTTTATTTTTTATGATGTAAAACTTTATGAATATATCTAGTGTTTCCAAGGATACTAAACCAATCGGTCTTTTAATATTTGATCTTTCTTGTGATCATGCCAATGTTATGTAATAATTCACCAAATCTAGGTAACTGGGGTCGGGGCATTACAAATTTAATAGAAACATACAATATTATATAAACATGATTCAAGTATAACTGCCAAGACTATATCACATGGTGTACAAAGTCCCATAATGAATTAGGTTTACTCCCTAATCCCATACATGATGTCTCATTAGACTAAAAATTACCCAATTAATTGGATAACTATCTGGTTACACCCATCATAACATGTTCATGAATATGTGTGCCACAAAAATAATCAATGATAAGGAATAAATATAAGGTTTACCCACTGAATGAAATGGGTATCATAATCATTTTGTAGGGCATAACCAAAGGGAATATCATAATGGTTTACATGAGAGAATGGATTTAAATCATAATTATAAATTAATAAGGAAAATAGGAATATATCATGATAAATGATGTCAAAATTAAGTGAAAACATGTAAAAATAGTGTTTAAGAAACATTATAAATGAGGCAATTAAGTGGATTTTAAGGAAAATATTAAAGATTCTTTAAAGAGGAATAAAGAATAATTGTTTGTATAAAACAAAAAATTAACTAATATAGTTTTTCATGATTAAATGAGTTATTTTATAAGAATAATTATTTCTTAAAACATAATATAGTGTGTTCATAAAAATGGGTAAGAAATTGGGAAGTTCCATTTAATCAGGCTTGCTTATCGGGAGGAATTGAGAAGGGAATCCTTATAAACATATATTTTACCATCAAATAAATTAATCTAGGTACATATGTTTGGAACATATACACATAATTTAGGAGGATTACATAATAATAATTAATAATAATTACATTAGGGGTAAAGAGATATAAAGTGTAAACTAAAGAAAAAATAGAGGTTTGGAGAGAATCTCTTACCTTATGTCTGAATGTGTTCTACACTTGCACTTAATGTCATGGAAAATAAAATTAGATTCATTAATAATTTAATAAATAATATATTAAACATAAATTTTATTTATTATGATCTTACTAATTTTATTTATGGCCATTTTTATGAGTTATAATGTTTAATTTCATTGTTCTAGGAGCATTCGTTTCATGGTTTTATGGTCGGTTCCCTTGAGTATAATTATGGAAGTTATTTTCAAATGGAATAAAAAAATAAAAAAGTGGAATTATATTATATTAATGAAATTATATAAGTTTAATTATACTCATATATTATTTGGTTTTATATTATGAGGATGATCATTTGATGAAACATTAATAATAAATGTTTGGTTTATTTTTGCGGTTTTTTTGACAATCAAAAACTAGTTTTGTTTTATTTAATATTATGTATATAAATTAGTTTGAGAACATTAAAAGAGTTATAATATAAATATTAAAATATTTTTAAATCATAATAATAGTTTTATGACCATCCTTGAAGGTGGTAATGGAAAATGAAAACACGTCATCCACGAAGGCGGTGAATCGACACCTCATGGATGATGTTTTCATTTTTAGAAAATTAAGAGAGGAGAAGAGATTTTATGATAGATATTCCATTAATAAAATAAAGTTTAAGTATATATATTATACTTGAGTCATCATTTCAATTTTTATTGGGGAGGTGAGAGGAGGATAAGAAGATAAAATAAATTAAAAGAGAAAGAACGAGGATTTTACCTCTTGAATATCATCTCCTTGAGAACCTCCTTAAGGAACTTGGAATTGGTCTTTTGGTGAGACTGAAAAGACCAAGACAAATGTAAGAGGATTGATAGTGTAATTTTTTAGATTATTACTAATATCCAAGTCTTATAAGGTGTGAGTAGAAGAGGCAGCGAGGGGTGGTATTTATAGAGGGATGAGAGGGGTGTTTTTGATTATTTTATTCATTTCTTTATTATTTTGGCTCAAGACTGTCAATAGTGTTGATTATTATGAATAAGTATAGTAACTAGTGTATGTGAGTTTAACTAATTTGTGATTACATCATCCATGACTCAAAAATTCATGTATTTTTATTAAAATGTTAAATACCTTAAATTATCGTATTTCACAATTCAAAAAAAAAATCTATTATTTTAGAAAAATCAAAAAAATCACCCTAAATTTTTTTATAAGTTTAGATTCAAAAAATAGACAAAATTTTATGAAAATAATTTTCTAAATATAATAAATTTATTTTTTAATTAAAATTATAATTTATTCGAAAAATACTGATTTTAATATTATAACTGATTTTATGACATTTTGAAAACTTAATCAAGGTATCATAGAATTATCTTATAATTATAATAAAAAATATATTAATTTATGAATTTTATTTTATGAAAATAAATTTTCTTTTAAATCTTTATATTATTTATAAAATTGTAAATAAATATTTACGTTTCACAAAAACTCCAACACTTAATTTGGAATTTTTAAAACATTCATTTACTTATTATATAATATAAATATATCATATTTTCATTTATAAGATATTTAAATTTTATTTCTACTTTTATAGGTGAGGTTACTATTCTTAACTATCACATTACTATTCCAATGGTCAGGTTACTATTCCATTGGCATAGGTTCCTTAATTTCTATAAATACCACTTATTTCATTTTTCATTTATGATAATAGTGTTTTCATTGGGTTCTCTATGTGATGTATTTTATTTATACGACATGAAATAATTATAAGAATAGAAACGTCATTGATAAAATTCAGGGTTGTTGTATTAAGAGAAGCGATATTTATTTAAAAAAAATAAAGAGAGAAAAGAGAGGTCATTGAGTGAAAAAATGTGATGATAGAGAAAAGAGAGGTTAAAGAAGCTTTGATTTCATGTTAAAACCTCAAGCTACTGATGTACAAAGAGAAAATTCTAAACACTAACCAGTTGACACATTTTTTTAAATATTGTGGGATCTTTATCCTAGGTTTATGATGATATAATTATTGAGGAGGCAACACCATGTATTATACCTATTAGAGAGAGAAAATAAATTCAATGATCCATTGAAAAAATCACGAGTCTAAAGTATTAGAAGGAGTTTCTACTGTATGTTGAGTTTTCTTAAAAAATGGAATATCACTCTACAAATCAATTTTATCCATATGGAACTCCTTTTGGATGTAGCCTCATTACCCCTATTGTGTCACGACCCATCCTCGGGACCCGTGCCATGAATACCCCAAGCCCACCTTCCATAGGCCAGGGGCTGACGACTAGCACCAAAGGCGTAAATCCCAAATAAAGGGAAGGCATTGCCTTTATAAAGTAAACCAACACCACAGAGTACACAAGCTGAAGTAAACACTAAGTAAACTGAATACGAAAGTAAGTGCTGGAAGTAAATGGGCCAGAATACAAACCCAACTGAAAGTAAAGTACAAATAAAAAGGGAGTACAACAACAGTAAAGTAAAGCAGAAAGTCTGAGCCATCCACTAGAAATCCCACCTAAAGGGTGGGTACAGATATTCTCCTCTGCTCCTCGGCTCCAGCCGTCCGCTCCGAGCACGTCCCATCTAGTGATCCACCTCCAGGTTCTATCCAGCTCCATGAGCTCCCACCTTAATCAGCAATGTCCGTCGTCTGCATCCAACACAACATAGTGCGGGCATAGATCATGCAGGGGTGAGTATACGCTACTCAGTAGGGACCCTGAGACCCCCTTAGGTCTCCCAGAATCCACAAAGGATAAACCAGAAAAGAAAGTTACAATCACGAAGTAACAACCAACACTACTTAGGTATATGCCCATACATATACCTAAGTCATCAATTATAGTTCAACTCCAACATCTGAGCCCAAGTTCGATCAAATCCACACAAGATAGCACAATCCAATCCACACAGGATAATGCAACCCAATCCACACAGGAAAGAAAGACAATCATATCGAAGATAATGATTGAAAGTCAAGACTCAACTCACACAGGTATACTTATTCGTAAGATGATAGAGATGATCATATGTAGCCACTGATTCATCTAAGCTATCAGACCCACATAGGATACAAGACCAGCTAAGCTGTCGGACCCACAAAGGATACAAGACCAGCTACTCTGCCGGACCCACATAGGATACAAGTACAGAGTCAAATACTGCTGGACCCACATAGGATACAAGAACAATAGTACTTCTGGACCCACACAGGATACAATAATAGTAGTCATCTCCGTCGAACCCACGGAGGATTTCAGAACGGTCATTGTCGCTGCCGAACCCACGGAGGATCCCATTACAGTCGTCTTCATCGTCGCAGTCGCAGCCAGCTCTAGGGTTCCTGCACACAACATGCTCGATTCCAGGAGGGTCCGCTCCATGAGCCAAGGGGGTCGATACATCAATTGAAATGAAGTCTGGAGTTGATTTATCCCAAATTTTCGTCTTGTCAATAGGAACTCAACGTGATAGATGGCACGTCAATTGGGTGCCCGGTCTGAGAGTTATCGGCCTTTTTTCCCAGGGGCCTGGTTGGTTTTTAAGTCAAAACCAACCCGACCATACTCAAACTGCGTCCAAACCTCGAGCGGATTAATCCAAAATAACTGTCTCACTAATAGGAATCCAAAAAATTCGACGGCACATCAATCGGACGTCCGAATCTCAAGTTATAAGCGTTTCCGCTCCGAGGGCCCGGTTGGTTTTGTGTTCGAACCAACCCCGCCATACCCAAATTTCTCTGAAACCTTGAGTGTAATATAACAAAAATACCTTCTCGATCCAAGGATCTCTACGAAACTGACGGTGCATCGATCAGAGATCCGTAGCCCATGTTATGAGCGTTTGAACGGATCTGTCCGAAAACAGGGGGGTTTGGGACCGGTCTGACCCGACCCATTACCCCCTGGGTCAGCCTGAACCGGGTCGACCCAACCCGGGTCCGGGTCCAGCCTGACCTGGTGCGGGCAGTCCGGCCCGGCGCGGGCGGTCCGACCCGCTGCCTGGGCACCTGCGTGCTGAGCAGATGCGCGAGGGGGGGGGGGGGCTGCTCTCCTTGATTGATAAACGGCCTACCATTTATGGTTGGACTTAACTGAACCCGCAGGGTCCCACCTCTAGCTGGCTCCAGCGGCCGGCTCAGCCGGCCGCTTCCCCAAACCACTGTGGCCATAGGCCGCAGCTCTTCCATGTCTGGCGCGGCGCGACGGCGCCGCACCCCTCCACCGCAACCCGACTCCGGGATGCGACCTCCTTCGGCCTCACTGGCGTGGCGCGATGGCGCCGCGCTCCTTCACCGTGGTTCTCTTGTTTCCGCGCGGTGCAACGGCACCGCGTCGCCTCTGTTTCCAAGCCGCGTAGAAGTTCAACAACAAAAAGGGGAGGAGGGTCGGTCGTGTTTGTGCTGTCCGGCCTCCTCCCATTAATCCAATAACAAGAGGCTAAATATTTAACGATGAACTCCAGAAAATAATCACGAATGTAAAAACAAACCCCAACCTCGAAGAAGTTTTCGAACAATGATCGTCACGGGAAAACAACGTCGCGAGGAAAGTCTTTGTATGAGATGATGGGGTTCGTCTGAGGAAGAAATGATGTTCCCCTTTCTTTGACGTGGAAAGAATATGGAACGACGTACGTCCAAGAAGGGTACGTCATCACACACCAGCTGCAGAGAGAAGA
Organism: Viscum album; assembly: GCA_963277665.1. NCBI lineage: Eukaryota > Viridiplantae > Streptophyta > Magnoliopsida > Santalales > Viscaceae > Viscum > Viscum album. The sequence goes on along the minus strand of OY728137.1, from coordinate 648,770,098 downwards.
AGAGACAGCTCGTCGATCTCTCCTTGCAGTGACAACGTTCTTCGTTGAAGCCTAAACATTCTTCACGTTCTTCAAACTTAGAGCATACTCTCCCAAAATCTCCACACAATGAAAACCACCCCAAATAAAATAAGGAATGCTTATTTTATTAACACATTCCATGCGTTTTCAAAACTTCAAACTGAAAATTAAATTAATTGACAACATTAAACAATCAATTTAGTGTGAGAGTTGACATGCAATTAAAGAGGAAGAGTGGATGAGTTACAAAATAATGGGGGGGGGGGTTCCAACTTTAAGAGAGGTTAGAGGAATTGAAGGGGTGGGGCTCATGCGGGCCCCACCTCACTAATATCCTACCAAGTGGAGTTAGGATGTAGTAGGTCCCACCCCAACTTCCATGCATAGGTTATAACTACTTAGAATAGAAATAAAAATTGTAGCGCAATTTTTTATTTCACTCTTCAGTTAACCCGTTTATTTAACAACACCACCCGAGAAAACGCAACTCCAGAAAAGGTCTTCGTAAGCAATTACCAGCTCTGCGGTTTCATCAGTGCCCTCAGATTTCGATTCCGAGCACCGGTTCAAAAGTTAGGAAAACCCACTCGTTCGTTCACTGAACGTACCCAAGCTAAACTTTAGAAATTGATTCCGGGCACACCGGGCCTCAGAATCAGGTGCCGTTAGAAACTGCGTACTCATAAAATCCCAAAGAAATTAAGAAAAAACAAATTCCTTGAAATATGAGGGTCTTTACATTACTCCCAACTCAGGGCTTTACATCCCCGTAAAGATACATCACAAACTAGGGGAAGAAATGAGGGTACTGAGCACGCATCTGAGCCTCCCACTCCCAAGTGCTCTCCTAGAGGTTTCTGTGCTACCACCTAATGCGCACTAGAGGAATCAACCTCCCACGTAGGACCTGCTCCCGTAGATCCTCAATCTCCACTAGGACCTCCACAAAAGTCTCCCCGTCATCAATGTCCATCTCCGCATGGTCGATGATATGTGTCAGGTCGTGCAGGTATCTCCTCAGCTGTGATACATGGAAGACGTCGTGCACCCGGTGCAACGAAGGTGGTAGAGCCAGGCAATAAGCCACATCACCTATCCTAATAAGAACCTAGAATGGTCCGATGAAGTGAGGAGATAACTTGCCGCCCCATCCAAATCTCCGTAATCCACACCGTGGTGAGACCCGTAAGAAAATGTGGCCACCATCCTCAAACTCTAGTGGTCTTCGCTTCCTGTCAGCATAATACTTATGTTGGCTCTGAGCTATCCTCATCCACTCATAGATGAACTATACCTTCTCCGTCGTGGCCTAGACCATCTCTGGTCCCACAAGTGCTGACTCCCCAGGGTCTATCCAGCACAGAGGTGATCTGCAGGGTCGACCGTACAATGCCTCGTATGGTTCCATCCCGATGGTGGAGTGGTAGCTATTGTTGTACGCCAACTCCACCAAGGGTAGGTGATCCTCCCAGCTGCGACCAAAGTCGAGGAAACATGCACGGAGCATGTCCTCGAGAGTTTGAATGGTCCTCTCTGTCTAACCATCCGTCTGAGGGTGAAAGGCGGTGCTCAGACGTAGCTGCGCCCCGAATGCCTCCTACAACCCCTTCCAAAGCCGGGAAGTAAAGTGAGAATCACGATCAGAGATGATAGATGATGAAACACCATGAAGTCGTACGATCTCCTGAACATAGAGGCGTCCCATGCTCTCCACTGAGCCCTTCTCTCTAATAGGTAAGAAGTTAGCCGAATTGGTGAGTCGGTCTAAAATCACCCAAATAGAGTAGTGTCCTCTGAAAGTACGTGGAAGCCCAGTCACGAAATCCATTGATATCCCGTCCCACTTCCACTCCGGGACCTCCAAGGGCTGTACCAAGCCTGTTGGTACCTGGTGCTCTATCTTCACCTACAGGCAGGTGAGACATCAAGAAACGAACTCTGCCACAACCTTCTTCATACCCGGCCACCAGTGCTTTCTTCTGAGATCTTGGTACATCTTCTCCACTCTTGGATGTACCGCTAAAGGGGAAGTGTGAAAATCTCTCAGCACCTCCTCCTATAAAGCAGCTAGTACCATGGTACGTCCTCTGAAAATGATGAAGTTCTCTCCTCCTACAGAAAATCCATCAGGTGCCTGTCCTGTGGAAATCTGTGCACGTCGCGTCTCACAGTCAACGTCCCCACGCTGTGCCTCTCTGACCCGCTGAAGAAGTGGAGGTGTGAATATGAGTGACTAAAGGAAGGATGCCCCATCTATATCCATGAAGGATATCTGCAAAGTGGCTAGCTGCTCTGTCACCTCTCCAAGTAGCTGAATGCTCATTCTCCTACTGAGAGCATCAACTACTATGTTCCCATTTACAGGAGTATAGACTATCTCAAAGTCATAGTCCTGGAGGAACTCAAGCCATCATCGCTGTCTCAGGTTCAGGTCCTTCTGTGAGAATATGTACCTGAGAATCTAGTGCTCAGAATAGACTGTAAAGCGCTCGCCCATCAGATAGTGCTGCCAAATCTTCAGAGAGAAGACCACTGATGCTAACTCCAGGTCATGGGTAGCGTAGTTCTACTCGTGCTTCCTCAACTGCCATGATCCATAGGTGATCACTGCCCACTCCTGCATCAGGACACACCCAAGTCCGGTCCCTGATGCATCACAGTAGACTACGTACCCTACTCCCTCCTTCGGTAGCCTCAAGATGGGTGCGCTGGTCAATCTCTGTCTCAGCTCCTGGAAGCTCTGCTGACATCTATCTGACCACACGAAGGGTTTCCCCTTCTTCTTCAAAGATGAAAGCGGTGCCGAAACTCTGGAGAATTCTGGCACAAATCTTCAGTAGTACGCAGCGAAACCTAGGAAACTCTGCACCTCCGTCACACTCCTAGGTGGCTCCCAAGCTAGAACTGCCTCGATCTTCGCAGGATCCACCACAACTCCCACCTCAAAGATGACGTTCCCAAAGAAGTGCACCACACATATCCAGAACTGATACTTCGAGATCTTACCATAAAGCTGGTTCTCTCGGAGTGTATCCAATACAACCGCAAGTGGTAGGCGTGCTGCTCCTCAGTAGTCAAGTATATAAAAATGTCGTCGATGAAGACCACAACAAATCGATTGAGGTAAGACTGGAAGATACTGTTCATGAGACTCATGAACACTAATGGAGCTTTGGTTATGCCGACAGACATAACTAAGAACTCATAGTGGCCATACCGACATCTGAAGGCCGTATTTTGTACATCCTCATCTCGAACTCTGAGCTAATGATAGCCTGACCTGAGGTCTATCTTTGAGAACCACCGTGCTATTTTGAGCTGATCGAAGAGGTCGTCAATACTTGGTAGCAGATACCTTTTCCTCACGATCGCCTGGTTCAGGCGTCGATAATCGACACACAATCGCAAGATCCCATCCACCTTCTTGGTGAACAATATCGGGGAAGCCCAGGGTGAAACACTGGGTCAAATGAATCCCTTGTCCTACAAGTCCTCCAGTTGTACCCATAGCTCTCTAAGATCAATGGGGGACATCCGATATGCTGGTGTGGATATCGGGGTTGTCCTAGGGTACATGTCAATATAGAAGTCTACCTCTCTGTGAGGAGGTAGTCCTGGAACATCGTCAGGAAAAAATTCCGCATACTGATCCACTACTACAGGAAAACTCAGACTCCGCATGTCCACTGCTCCTAGGATGAGGCTGGCCAACTGATGAGTGATCGGCTATCCTCTCCTTTGTGTGAGTCCATCCTGCGCTGCAAAGGCTCCCTTATCGCCAGTGAAGGTGAACCTGATCCCATCGGTGCAGACACACCGCACCTTGCGCCTAATACAGTCGATCTGAGCATGGACCATAGATAACCAATCCATGCCCAAGATGACGTCGTAAGGCCTCGACGCCACTACAAGAAGATCCCAGCCAAATCTATCGCCTCCTAGAGTAAGCTCACACTACCGGAACCAGTGTGTAATCGTCGAGTATGCTCCCGTAGGAGTCTCTAGCCGTAAGAATCGATCCAACGGCTCCGTCGAAATCTCCGAGATCCGAAAAAGGGAAGCAATAATGAAATAATGACTCACTCTTGTGTCTATAAGAACTACAAAAAGGGTGGAGTAGACACAGATAACACCTCAAATCATCTCTGGTGCACCGTGGTCATAGGCCTTCGCTGCCTGAAGATGAGCCTGCCTCTGTCCGCCGGCTCCCTGCGGACTGCCACGGTCGAACCTTTTCCTCTGCTTGGGTGGTCCCTCAGCTGTCTACTACTCCTCTGCACGGCGGGTTGGGCAGTCATGAGCCATGTGGCCCAGCCCGCCGCATTCATAACACTGTCTACTCCTCAAAAGTCTGGCTCTACTACGTGTGCCCCGCACTTCCCAGCCAGTATCCTGAGGCCGTCCACCTGATGGTCTGGTCCACCTGGACCCCTGTGACATCCGTCGACTACAAGCTGTAGAAGACTCTGCTACGTTCCACCCTGTGGTAGGTCTCACTGCTGGTGTAGGCTCAGAAAGAAAGCTCTCTATGAGAAGGGATCGCTACAGTAGTCTTGCCTACGTCGAAATGCTGAGGGAGATCATTGATGCCCTGATCTCATACCTCAGTCCCTGCTCGAAGGTCCGGGCCCGGAAGAATGGGTACCGTACCATGTCCATGGAATAACGCGAGAGATCGGTAAATATCCCCGAGTACTGGGCTACCGTCATGCTGCCCTACCGCAGCTGTAGTAGATCCTGAATGCGCACCGCACGGAGGGTGGCTGGGAAAAAATATGAGCGAAAGAGGCGCTCAAAGTCCAAACAAAGGAGAGATGAATCATCGAGCACCTGGAGCATCAGGCTCCACCATCTGCCTGCTACCACGTGCAAGAGACTCGCTGCAAGGATCACCATGAGGTCAACTGGTGTCACTACTAACCTAAAAACTCGAACAACAGCCTCCAGCCAATCCTCGGCTGCCTGAGGGTCCATCTCCCCGCGGAACCTGGGTGGTCTCTGATGCTAAAACTCGTGTAGTTCACTAAGGCGACATGCACTCTCAGCGACTGGGGCTGGTGGCATTGGTGGCATTGGTGGCTCGGCGGGTAGAGGTACCGCCGGTGCCCCCGCTGTAATAGGGCCCTGCACCGAGGCCTCGTCGCTCAGTGGGATGTCGTCTCGCACAAAGCTCAGAACCCTAGCTGGCTACCATCGTGGGGCCATTCTGAAAATAGACAGGTGCACCACGGTCAAAACAGTATACCTGGTGAGCTGACAGAAAGTAATCACAAAGAAAACTTTTGAAACACACATGCAATAAAATTTTTCGTACACTGAGTCGGAAATCAGAAGTCAGGGTCCTGGTGTATGGATACGTCGGCCGCCGCACGAACACTGGACTCCCTGGACTGATAACCACACTCAATACCCTTAACACTATTACTTTACATAGAAGAAAGATCAGAGTCCTGAGTTCTGCGGTAGAACCGAACTCCTCTGATACCAATTTGTCACGACCCATCCTCAGGGCCCGTTCCGTGACTACCCCAAGCCCGCCTTCCATAGGCCAGGGGCTGACGACTAGCACCAAAGGTGTAAATCCCGAAAAAAGGGAAGGAATTGCCTTTATAAATTAAACAAACACTAGAGAGTACACAAGCTGAAGTAAACACTAAGTAAACTGAATACGAAAGTAAGTGCTGGAAGTAAATGGGCCAGAATACAAACCCAACTAAAAGTAAAGTACAACTAAAAAGGGAGTACAGTAACAGTAAAGTAAAGCAGCAAGTCTGAGCCGTCCTCAAGAAATCCCACCTGAAGGGTGGGTACAGATAGTCTCCTCTGCTCCTCGGCTCCAGCCGTCCGCTCCGAGCACGTCCCGTCTAGTGATCCACCTCCAGGTACTATCCAGCTCCACAAGCTCCCACCTCAATCAGAGTTGTCTGTCGTCTACATCCAACACAACATAGTGAGAGCATAGCCCGTGCAGGGGTGAGTATACGCTACTCAGTAGGGACCCCAAGACCCCCGTAGGTCTCCTAGAATCCACAATGGATAAACCACAAAGGAAAGTTACAATCACGAAGTAACAACCAAAAATACTTAGGTATATGCCCATACATATACCTAAGTAATTAATTCTAGTTAGGATCCAACATCCGAGCCCAAGTTCGATCAAGTCCACACAGGATAGCACAATCCAATCCACACAGGATAACACAACCCAATCCACACAGGAAAGCAAGACAATCATATCTAAGATAATGATTGAAAGTCAAGACTCAGCTCACACAGGTATACTTCTTCGTAAGATGATAGAGATGATAGGATGTAGCCACTGATTCATCTAAGCTGTAGGACTCACACAGGATACAAGACCAACTAAGCTGTCAGACCCACAAAGGATACAAGACCAGCTACTCTGCCGGACCCACGTAGGATACAAGTACATAGTCAAATATTGCCGGACCCAAATAGGATACAAGAACAATAGTACTACCGGACCCACACAGGATACAAGAATAGTAGTCATCTCCATCAAACCCAAGGAGGATTTTAGTACGGTCGTCGTCGCTGCCGAACCCGCGGAGGATCCTAGTACAGTCATCGTCATCTTCGCAGTCGCAGCCAGCTCTAGGGTTCCCGCACACAGCATGCTCGATTCCGGGAGTGTCCGCTCCATGAGCCAAGGGGGTCGATACATCAACTGACACAAATTCCGGAGTTGATGTATCCCAAATCTCTGTCTCGTCAATAGGAACTCAATGTGATAGATGGCGCGTCCATCAGACGCCCAGTCTGAGAGTTATCGGCTTTTTCGTCCCAGGGGCCCAGTTGGTTTTTAAGTCAAAACCAACCCGACCGTACTCCAACTTTGTCAAAACCTCGAGCGGAGTAATCCAAAAGTACCATATCTCTAAGAGGAATCCAATAAAGTCGACGACACGTCAATCAGACGTCTGAAGCTCAAGTTATAAGCATTTTCGCTCCGAGGGCCCGATTGATTTCGTGTTCGAACCAACTCGGTCATACCCAAAGTTCTCCAAAACCTTGAGTGTAATATACCAAAACGACCGTCTCGATCCAAGGATCGATACGTAACCCATAGTGCGTCGATCATAGGTACTTATCCCATGTTATGGGCGTTTGAACGGATCTGTCAGAAAATAGGGGGTTTGGGCCCGGTCCGACCCGGCCCATTACCCTATGGGACGGCCCGAACCAGGTTGACCCGACCCAGGTCTGGGTCCGGCTCGGTTGGGTGCGGGTCAGCCCGGCCGGTGTGGCCTGACCTAGCTGGTGCGTCCCGACCCGATGCAGGGGTCCGGCCCGGTGCGGGCGGCCCGACCCGGCGCGGGCAGCCCAGCCCAGCACGGGCGGTCCTGCCCGGCGTGGGCAGTCCGGCCCGACGCGGGCGGTCCGGCCCGACGCGGGCAGTCCAGCCTGGGCGCCCGCGCGCTGAGAGGACGTGGGGGGGGGGGGGTACTGCCCCCCTTGATTGATAAACGTCCGACCATTTATGGCCGGCCTTAACCGAACCTGCGGGACCCATGGGGTCCCACCTCCAACTGGCTCCAGCGGCCAGCTCAGCCGGCCACTTCCCCAAACCACCGTGGCTCCTCCACGTCCGGCGCAATGCGACGACACCGTGCCCCTCTGCCGCAACCCGACTCCGGGCGGCGGCCTCCTTCGGCCTCACCAGCGCGGAGCAATGGCTCCACGCTCCTTCACCGTGGTTCTCTTGTTTCCACGCGGTGCAACGGCACCACGTCGCCTCCGTTTCCAAGCCGCATAGAAGTTCAACAACAAAAAGGGGAGTACGGTTGGCCGTGTTTGTGTGGTCCAGCCTCCTCCCATTAATCCGATAAAAAGAGGTTAACTATTTAACAATGAATGCTAGAAAATAATCACTAATTTAAAAACAAACCCCTACCTCGAAGAAGTTGTCGAACAATGATCGTCATGGGAAAACAACGTTGCGAGGAAAGGCTCCGTATGCGATGAAGGAGTTCGTACGAGGAAGAACCGACATTCCCCTTTATTTTATGTGGAAAGAAGATGGAACGACGTGCGTACAAGAAGGGTACGTCATCACACACCGGCTGCGGAGAGAAGAAGAGACGGCTCGTCGATCTCTCCTTGCGGTGACAACATTCTTCGTCGAAGCTTCAGTGTTCTTCGCGTTCTTCAAACTTTGAGCATTCTCTCCCAAAATCTCCACACAATGAAAACCACCCCAAATAAAACAAGGAAGGATTATTTTATTAACACATGCCATGCGTTTTCAAAACTTCAAACTCAAAATTAAATTAATTGATATCATTAAACAATCAATTTAATGTGAGAGTTGACATGCAATGAAAGAGGGAGAGTGGGTGAGTTACAAAATAATGGGGGGTTTTCCAACTTTAAGAGAGGTTAGAGGAATTGAAGGGGTGGGGCTCGTGCGGGCCCCACCTCACTAATATCCTACCAAGTGGAGTTAGGATGTAGTAGGTCCCACCACAACTTCCATGCATAGGTTATAACTACTTAGAATAGAAATAAAAATTGTAGCACAAATTTTTATTTCACTCTTCAGTTAACCCATTTATTTAACAACACCAACCGAGCAAACACAACTCCAGAAAAGATCTTCCTAAGCAATTAAAGGAACTGCAGTTTCATCAGTGCCCTCAGATTTCAATTCCGAGCACTGGTTCAAAAGTTAGGAAAACCCGCTCGTTCATTCACTGAACGTACCCGAGCTAAACTTCAGAAATTGAGTCCGGGCACACCGGGCCTCAGAATCAGGTGCCGTCAGAAACTGCGTACTCATAAAATCCCAAAGAAATTAAGAAAAAAAAATTTACTTGAAATTTATGGGTCTTTACATATTGATAAAGTTTTATTTCCTTTGTAGGAAAGTAGAAATATGGAAGGAAAACAACATGTTAAGAAACACTATAGGAAATCAAAGAAGATAGAGAGATTTCAAAAGAAATAGAATTCAAAGCTCAAGATACATGGAGATGGACCATAATTTGTACTTGATATGATTGATTACAAGATTTAATTTCAAGGTGAGTATGATTCCATTTTTAAATTCAATGTTTCTAATATTTACTCATATTTGGATGTAGATTATGAAGAGTTATGGAAGAATCCTTTTCAAGAGGGGGAGGATGATATAAAACTGGTAGATGACATTGACTTGGAGACATGTGCAAAGGTGGTGTTTCAAGTCCTAATGATGCAATGAATATTAAAGAGACTACAAGTAGCAATAATAGACCATCTTGTTTCATTAAAATCCCTAAACACAAAGTGCATGCATGGAAGTGGAAAATGGTCTTACTATCTCTATCATTCAAGCCCAAACATGATGTTTGAATCCTGGTCCACATGGTTGCATGAATTTTGGAATCCCACATGAAGATTATAGAATGAAATATTTGGACACAAAAGTCAAATCTAGTGGGATAGGCACTCAAATTCAAATACAATGGGTTATGGGTAGAAATGCATGCGCTACTTTTCAAAAAAGTATTTGTTAGGATTTATCTTTTTGAATTTAAGGGTACAAGGTAGGTTTATCCTTTTTGACTTTAGGGTATTAAACCCTTGAATATTTTATCACCCCTTGTCTATAAATATCCACCCCATAAAATTTTATTTTCATTCTAGATTATAATAGAGAGATTATGTTTTGTTTCTCTCCATTGCGTGAGGATTGTTTTAATTATTCCCTTTAAATTGTGAATTATTTCCCTATCAGTCTACATATTAGAGCAGTGATCCATGATCACAAATCCCCCAATTATGTTCCTCAACCCAAACACATTTTTTTGTGGATTGGTCATCACATCCTTCCCTTGAGTGTGTTGTTTAAGTTGAAGGTCACACTTCTTATAGTGTTGGTTTACATTTTCATCAACTATCCACACCCATCACCCGCCACTTATCCCACAATGAAATACTTCATTCATCACCCTACACCATGAAGATTGGGACACTCTGAGCATCTCATATCAATTTCCATTTATCCACTATTGGTGACATACTGGTTTCCTTAAAACATAAATGAGTCTAGCTTTTGGGTTATTTTGGAAGGTCATGACTAAGTGAATCTTACAATTTTTCAAGGCACATGATACCTACCAATGGAAAAAGTATCTGGCTATGTCACTCACGGGTTTACTTCAACACTTCCCCTTCTAGATCTCATCTTGGATGAAGTTTCATTGGATTTTATTTCAGAATTGCCTAAGCACTAGGGGTTTTATGTGATTTGGGTGGTCGTGGATAGGCTATTGAAGTATCCCCCTTTTATATTTATGTGACATCCTTGTATATATAAAGTGGTTTCACAAGTTTTTATCAAGGTGTTTTTTTTTGTTTTCATGGCATTCCTAGTCCTGTCCTCCGTAACCGCGATCCAATATTTTTAGGTAATTTTTGTAAAGAACTCTTATGGTCACATGGTACAATGTTGAAAATGTTTTCTTCATACCATTCTCAAATAGATGAAAAAATAGAATTTGTTAATATATTTTTGAGTATTCATTTGTGGTGTTTCTGTTTTGATAGGTTGCACACATGGGGTCTTTTGATTCTATAGGGGTATGTATTGTTATAATATTGCCACCCATGCTTAATCTAGGATAGAACCCTTTGAACCTTTGCGGTTATTTATGTCTAAAATCAATCTTTAGTGTTGCATTTTGTTGAAGGGGTGATCTAGTTGAAATGGTTGCTGGTGCCCTTGTAGACTAGGATATAATTTTGGACCAACTTCGATATAATCTTTTGGACACACAACAACTTATGACTGAATTTTCCAACAAACACATGAGGGAGGATGATTTTGAAGTCAGTGAGTTAGTGTTTTTTAAACTCTATCCTAATATCCAAATGTAAAAGTCCAAGAATTTGTGTCCCATTCTGGCTGATCACCTTATGGGCCTTACAAAATTGTAGCTCGATTGGGGAATACTTCTTATAAACTTTACCTTCCTAAAAATACAAGGAAACATATCATGTTTCATGTATCTCAACTTAAATGGTATTTTGGATATTCCCCAAACCATCCTCCTAGAATTGTGGGACAATGATCCTTCTCCTAAGGTTGAATAAGTTGAACTTTTGGCCACCAAGGAGGCTTCTTGGTATTCCCACAGCTTGTGGATCATCACATAGGAAGAAAAAACCATCGAAGAATCCACTTGGGTAGATAAAGAGAAAATCATCGCCTAGTTTCTAGAGTTCCATCTTAGTGACAAGGTGACTATTAAGAAGGGGTGAAATGTTAGAAGCGGGTTGGATAGTTTGGATATTTATAGGTCATGAATACTGGTAACAGATATACCAATGTAGGAGGGATATTTTGGAGAATATGCCTAGAGTTGAGTGTACAGGTTAGTTGGTCAAGTTAGTTGGATTAGAACCCAATTACTTATCGATTCCTAGGGTGGTATGGGAAGGAAACTTGGAATTTTCCTTGGAAATAGCATTGTTGGAAGAAGTCACCCTAGAGAAGTGGACATTCTCTAGAACCACTCATCTATAGTGAGGAAGGAGAACTTAGTGGTGGTATCTCCTAAGTTCCACTTACTATAAATCCTTTCCCTCTTTATTATATTTCTCTACTCAGCCTTATAGAATTTGAAAATATTGTATTGATTGTTTTTCCCTTACAAAATATTCTAACCTACTCATTGTCATAACAACTTATACTCATCACAATCCTTGTATATGTAACATATTTTATCTCAAAACATTTTTTATATTTCATTGAAATATTTCTTGTATTTATTGAACTTAATTTCTTTTACTGAGTTTCCTTCTTATTATGGACTCCAATTTATCTATTTTAACAGTTGTATCATTCTTCTTTATTAAACCATCCATGTAAAAATATATAATACCTCCACATGAATGGAATTTTAAATGAAATTTCCATTTATAATTATCTTCATCTTCTGAAATCTATGGAAATCTACCTTGTTCAAACTAAAAAATTTCATAGATTTAGAATAAAATTATTTCTCCATTTTTTAAATATTTCTTTGTATCATAGTTTTTTAATACTCTATATAGATTATAAAAATTCAATTGATGAAGGTCATTATATTAGTATGGTGAATATTTTTAATGATATATTCCTAGTAATATTCTCATAATTTTCATAATAGAAGTATAATGAGTCTAAGTTTTATCATATCCCCTTATAGTATTTCTGTGAAGAAGTAATCATTAAAAATTTAACTCAGCCTAAAATTATAATCTTTAACTTTATTATTGTCTTTATATAAGTTTATATGTTTTATCCTTATTTTCTTGATTTTTTTGGTGTCTTGAGGGTGAAATAAGGTTGGTCACACCATTATGCAGTGAAGTTCTCCAACCATCATCTACCTCCTATATTAATTAAATAAAAATTAATGGAGCTATGTATAATAAATTATAACTAAATTAAAATGTATAATGAGTGATGAGTGAAGGATATTTAATAATACTACCTTGGGAGGGGGCACTTGAAATACCACATCACCTTAGGAAATGCATCGACAGAGTAAATAATCCATTTCCAACCCTAATGGAGTTTCAATGGGAGCCTATGATCCCTAATTTTTAATTGGTATAATATCATATTTTGATTATTTATTTTATATTAAAGCCATTTCTTGGCCTATCTTTCCTCACACGAACCTCCCAATCAAACACTCTCTATTTGTTTTTGTGATTTTGGCTCATCCCAACTCAATTATTATCTGAATATGGTGTCAGTGGTTACAATTGGAAGCTAGAGGTAAGTCTAACATTCCACTTCCCTAAACTCGGGTGTTCTCTCATTATTTTCATGTTATTTGTTAGATCACCCTCATTTTTGGGAATTTTTTATAGGGATTGTGATTCATACCATTAAGGCTTAATTTTCCATTGATATTTAATTAGTGGGACCCTACAACAACAAGACAAGAGGTCCATAATATTTTTTTTATGGTTTATTCTTGTGTGATGCGCAATTCATGAAAACCATGAAATATTAACCCTAATTTAAATTTAAAACTAGGTTTCATAACCATTAAGAATATATAACGACTACTGGAATCATGGGTGGTTTCCCCACTTTTGTGTTTTGATTCCATAACCGCCAATGGCCATGACCTTGATCTAAAGTGTGTTGGAATATAAGCTTAGAACACAAATGGGGATTTATTGAGTTATGTGATGACATTATGGACCTATATTGGTGCCCCCTTAGCCTCATTAGACATAGGGTAGGTATAGATTTGGGAAGGGCTGTCATGAGGATTGACCCATGTGGAAGTTATGAGTTACCCTAAGACCCTTTTTGGCTATTTATTGAATTGTATAGGGTGAGTGTTCCCCCACCCTCTAACCTGAACATACCCAAGTAGTTTATCATAAGGGTGATTCGTGTGAGTGGTTCAACCACGACCACATAGCCCACATGTTCACGTTGCACCCCATGTAGTCACAATATTCTCATGCCCCAAACCCCTATGAAATTTCATAATAATATATTATAATTATATATAATATAAATAATTATATATATTACTTATGGTTTCCCTCCTGCCGGTGGGAGGGGGGGTTCGTTTAGCTGGCATAATTCTGCTGGGATGCTAGGATGTAGCGTTGAGATGGGCCTAACCTTCAGGGGATGACGTTCAGCAAGTGTGGCCAATATCAATTGATGATGACATGAGGAGGATCCCCCACCCATCAGTGAGGGGGGGGGGTGATAGGAGGGGTGTAGAGTAAAACTACCCCATTATATATATATATATATAATAAGAGAAAGGACTAGTCTGGTTTATCCCTTGGGGGGGAGGGAGATATGGACTGGGTTATGACCTTGAATTGTGTGTGCATGTGTGTTTTTATTGTAATTGTATCCCCAAGAACCTAATATATATATATATATATATAAATTATAAATTATAAAACAAAATTAAACATGGGACCCAACTCTAGCATGAACCACTCTCGACACCACACTTAGCATGAAATTAAGACATGCAATTTCCATCACCCCCACTCCCTACTTAGTTATTTAATGATTATTTTATATATTAAAATAAAATAAATATTATATATATCTGTGTGTTTCTATGTGTGTGTGTGAATAAATAATTTAACTAGATGTATAAAAAAATATAAAATAAATATAAGATGAGTCTTGTTATTCTTCTCAGATGAACTATGAAATAATTTTTTATTAGTTTACTCTCCATGGGGATCCCTTGAAATTAAGAACCTATGAGGTTAATGGTGGATTTACACATTTGGATTAGTTTTATGACCAAAAAACTATGTTTTATTTTTATGAATATCCATTTATAAAGTAATTATTCACGTGATTCATAGTAAATCAAAATCCACTTCTTTATATGTTTACTCTGACACTTTGGAAACTACCCTTTCATGGATATGGTCAGGATTTTTTGGTTTCCCGATGGTGTTAAGACCACCATCCATTGAATTAGGGTGACCTAAATTTGGCCACACTACTATGAAAAGAGGGTCTCCAACCACCCTCTCCATTTTCTATTAATTAAATAAAAATTAATAACTTATTTAGAGATATATTTTTCAAACTATAATGAAATCTATATCTTATAAATGATAATTAAAATGCATACCGAGATATGAGTGAATAATATTAAATAATCCTACCATGAGGGGTGGGGGTACTATCCCTCTTTTATAGTTCCAATAATACATGACCTTAGTAAATGTTTCTATTGACAAAAATGAGAGGGAAATCTATCAATTTATAGAGTAAACGAGCCTCATAGGGACCATTAATAAAAAATTACAAGATTCACCTATAAATTAAATAAAAAAACCTAAGAAAAAATATTTTTAATAATCATTAATAAGAGTTTTGGATTCAAAGATTAATTCATTTCTTACTGGGATAATATTTTTTCAAAAAAAAAACATGAATTCCATAAATTCAATTCATTTTTCTTCTAAAATGAGAATTAACTTTCTTAAAAAGTTACCTAATTGAAATAATCACTAGTAATATATTTGAGGTATTATTATGTGTTCAATTACATTATTAGAAAATTTTATTCTATAAAAAAATAGGATCAAAATATCATCTCCACCTTCAAAACATTTCATCCATAAAAGAAACAAACTCAATCAAAGATGTGAGAGAAATGAGAATTTACTAAGGCCCCAAACAACTAAGTGCTAATGTCATCTTACCTGAAAGGTCCCCAAAAATGTAAAAAATACACACATAAAGAATCCTTCTCATGTAAATCCTTTATTTTTATTGTATAAATAAAAATTTTATCACCTTATAGATATGTCTCTTCTCAATCAATGATATGCGAAAAGTCTCACATGTACCTCTTAAGTTGAAACACATGGAAAGCATCATGCATTTTATCTATCCACAATGATAATTATAATGACCCATACTTTTAATAAATAGATACTATATCATTTTTTATGAATATTTATTAATTACATAAATACACACCCAAGAACCATACTAGTTTAGTGCCTTTGGAAACTTGGAAACATAAACATGGGTCTATAAGTGAGCTATTTAATCTCCTAATATGTTTTTTATAACTAGAAAACTTCTTAGATATATCATACATAATATATATATTCATAAGATGGGGAAAGGAAACATAATAAAGTGTGATCTCAGATGCCCAGTAAGGGTAAACAAGAGAGATATGTAATCATAACATGAACACAAGTGTATGAGAATATGAGCATTACATTTGAAAAACATTCCATGCATATCAAATATCAAAATCACGAGTCATGTCATAAAGATTGAAATTTCATAATACATGAGTCATAAGGTAATAAAAAGAACACGATCTATGAGATCATAATAAATGTAATTTGTATCATACACAAAAGAATATAAAATTATTTCCATATTAGTCAAGGCTTACTTCCAAGACCATCATAGCGAAGAAATTCCTTTACTATACCGAGTTCAATCCCCATTCTAACCCTGTATTACTGAACTGGTTTCACTTCATATTACAACCATATATTACTTAACTGGGTTCACTTCCCATTCCATCCTTGTATTACTGAACTGATTTCACTTTTCATTCCATTCCCATCTATCTCAAGAGATATAATTTTTTTCCTAATGCATTGGAGGGAGATATAGGTCCCACCCTTCACATAATAAAAACCATATTTATGTGTTCCACAAGATCATAAACATTCATCATATCATAAAACATTAAATGAAATGGGTATAATAAACATTTCATCATATTATAACCTATGGAAAAGATACATGTTTCATAATCATTTCATCATAACATAACTCATGAAAAAGAGCAGATTTCATAAGTATTTCCTCATGGTATAACTCGTGGAAGAGAAAAGAGTTTCATAAACATAATTCCATAAAATATAAACCATTTATAGAAATAATTTTAATTGTATCTTAGGATCATGTCCCTAGTAAGTCATAGGTAACGCCAATAGATGTCATCTTAGATGTAAAATAATTTTGAAAGATCATTTGAAATATTTTTTGAAGAAAATATCCTTTATACTTTGAAAAATCCTTTTTAAAATGTATTTTTAATAAATTTTTATTTGAAGATAATCTTTAAAACTTAAAAAGTAAGCTTTGAATAAATTATTGGTCTTGACATCGGAAAATTCTGTTCATGCTATACACGTAAAAATTAATATTCCATTCACATTTTTAGTAAAATCCAAATGAGCATTGTTTGAAAAACAACATGAATATTTCATTCCAAAAAATTTAAAAAAATTCAAAAATGAGTAAAAATATATTTTAAAAATCATAATTTATTAATAAAATATTTTTGAAAACATTTTAAAAAACATTGTTTTGAAATAATATAGATTTCCAACCAACGAGAGAAATAAAGTTAGATTTTCTTAAAATATTTTATTAATTATTTGAGTATCAAAGAGTGGGAAAATGGTACAATTACATGAAGATATCATGAATTACCAAAGGATAAGAAAATTCATTAGAATTATTTATATTTAGATCATTATATTTTAACATTAGAGACTTAATTATAAACAATCCTGATAAACGATGAGATTGTAACATAAAATATTTTCCACTTTGGTAACATTGAATCATAATCCCCATGAAGGTATAATATAAAATGAAACTTAAAATATCATTAGTATGAATAAATACATGGTATTACATGTCAATTTTTTTTGTATATACACCTTGTGAAATAATATAGGTTCATAACATAACATATGTCTCAAAGAAGGCCAATTGAGACAAAAACACTTTACCGTTTTGGTAGATTTTGAATTGTAAACTCAATGAAAGATAGATACTAAAATAGATATGTAAATGATAATAATATTAATTATAATAATAATAAAATACATTCATGTTCAACATATACACCACATAGAAGAAATAGGTGGTGAATATAACATGTGTCTCACAAAAGTAAAAAGTGAGATGAAAATCCATTACTACTTGAGTGACTTTTGAATCATAATACCCATGAAATAATAAAATAAATGGAAAAATTAATTATCATTAAATGAGTTATATTAATTATATATCATGTCACTGGGTAGTATGTACACCACACAAAATAAATGAGTGGTGAATATTACATAAGTCTCTCAGAAATAGAAGTGAGCGTATAAATCCCCTTACCTTAAGTCTTCAATTCCTTCGTACTAGTTTAAGCCTAATGTATAATAAATATAAGTTAATTATACATATATTAAATAATTATATTCATATATATCATACCATATATGATTTTATTACACTTTTATTAACAATTCCATGTTAAAGTTACAATTTCAGATAATAACCGCTTTGTTTTTCATAAATGTTTTGATTTGTTATATTTTGTTTATCTTACTTTAATCATGATTTAATAATCTCCATAATGATAACCATGATATAAATATCATATATATTCAGTATATATGTATTTATAACAATCTATAAAATATAGAAATAGGAAATTAAATACACCTTTAATGGAGACAGTAGGTCGTACATACGTATGAACGCTATTTCCATTTTCTTTTCAGATTGAAAGAAAGAAAAAATATATGATATATTATCATTAAAAAGTAATTTTTAGGTTATATATATTACATGTGTTTATTAAAATCATCCTTAATACATTCCATGTAGATAATGAATGAATCAGATCACTTCAAGAGGTGGTAGTCCACCACACACAGGAACGACATTATCGTATTCCCGTAAAATGGAAAACATGAAGGTATGTATGATATGACACTTATAGAATCATAATAACATTATAAAAATAATATATATGATATATAAACAATAAATCCATCATTATGAATAGCCTTGATAATTGGTAATGGAAAAAATAACAATATCAGTTCGCATGGTGGTAGTCCTCCATACACATGAATGATGATCTCATAAATAATTTAATGGAAGTGGAGATGATTGTAGGTGATGACCTTATCATAAAAATATATCAGTATATGTAAGATAATGAGGTTATTATATAATCATGATATAAAAATAATTAAATCTGTTTGAGGAAGAAATAAAACAAAAACATTCATTGATGAACATTACCTCTTCTTCAGGTATCCTCCTTAGGTTTTCACTAAAAACATTCCTAGGATGGATTTTTGTGTAAAATAAGGATTCTAGGATGAGGGTATGGAATTTATTTAGGTAGGTATTGGATGAACTAAATATTTTTGAAGGTTTTAGTTAAAGGTTTATGATAAAGGAGTTGTAAAATTTGGGAAACAAATTTATGTTCCATCAAATCCAGAGATAAATAAGGAGCTACTGAATGATGCTCATAAATCTTAATTCTACATCCACACAAGAAACATTAAAATGTATAGATATCTTGGAGAAAAATATTGGTGGTACAATATAAAGAAGGACATCAAGTAATATACATCAATGTGCCTGACGTATCAGCAGGTGAAGGCTGAGATGAAAAAGTTTAAAGGGATGATGTAATCACTATCCATACCTACATGTAAATTGGAAAACATCTCTATATATTTTCTCATGGGAATTAAAAAAAATCAAAAGATAATAATTTTATATGGGATGTGGTGGACCATATTACAAATACTTCTCACTTAATTGGAACCCGATAGAGATTCTCACTTGATCACATTTCAAATATATACATTAGATAAGTGGTGAGGTTGTATGGAACACTAATATTTATTGTACCAGATTGAGATTTGAGGTTCACCTCAAAGTTCTAGAAGAGTATTCAGCCTACTATAAATCCAAAGTTGAAATTCAGTATGAACTATCATCCCCAGACTAATGTCCAATCTAAATGGACTATTTAGAAACTTGAAGATATATTGAGAGCTTTATATATGGACTTCAAGGGAGGTTGGGACCAACATCTTCCTTTGGTCGAGTTCTCTTACAACAACATTTTCCACTCAAGAATCCAAATATACCCATAATAAACCCTAAATGGGAAGAGATTTAGAACACCTTTGTGCCTGGATGGAGTTGGTAAATGATTTTTTATGAATTTTCGTGGTTGAATAAATGGTAGAAAAGTTTAAGGCCATTCAACGATACATCAAAGAAATGTAGAGTCCATAGAAGAGTTATACTGATAACCATCAATGAGACCTATGAAGGTTCTGAGTATAGTGGAAATACTGGGGTGGGTGATGAATTAAAAATATTTTTTCAATATGATGGATCATTTTAAATATTTTCAATGACGTGAATTCCATGACTAATGAAAAATTTCCAATCAGATATTGACATATAGAGACCTAGAACCCGAAGATGATTTTCAATGTTAAATTTATAATTAATTTATTTAGATATGAGGAAAATAATTACCTCGTCTTTTGATCCTTTATTTGATGATATTTTTTATCTTCTAAAAACCCTTTTAGATTTAATTTCATTGTGGTATACGGATCCCAGTGTAGGATCCCTCTAGTAGTGATCCAGATGTGATCCTTTGACCTCTAAGGAACATCAATGGAACTCTGAGTGCTAGCATGAAAAATATATCATCTTGTGTTGTTCATCTTTATCATTCGTCCTTTTTTTCTCAATGTATTCTCTCTAGATCTTCTCATTATTGAGAGGAACAGAGGAGGATGAGTCGAGAGAGAAAGTTGTGCACAATAACTCTGAATTCTCGATTAACACTAAACAATAGACATAACCATTTATTTATAAATCTAGGTTTTATATTAAAATATTATTTATCTATACATCAGCCCTTAGATAATATAATAATTTTTAACAAAACCCATGGTAAATAATAATAATAATAATAATATTTTTTTATGGTGCGCACTAACTCTCATAAAGATTAATATTATTGTACCTACTTGTAAATTTATATTTAACACCAGGCACGATATTGGTCACCTTGAACTCCTAGACATTTATTGAATACCCAAATATATATTTTATTCATAAATAAATATTTCATTCACAATCCAACAGATAAATATTTATTAAATATTCAATAAAAAAGTAAAATATTTTATTCACAATCAAACTAATAAATATTTATTATATATTCATGTAATTAAATAAATTATTTTTTAATGAATAAATAGTTATTTTATTACCTTGAAAATATTAGCTATTAATAAAACTTAAATAAAATTATTTCTCAGTCTTGAGAATAATATTTATTCTAATAATTAAATTCAAATAGAATTTAATCAAGATCAATGGAAACACTTAGTGTGTGGTCTTCTAGGATTCTTTAGTGTTGGCATTGGGTATGCTCTGCAAGATTATTTTTTATTAATGGGTCAAGGAACCCAAGAGAAATAAAATAATATTGCAACATCAAAAACCATATATGAACATACAATATGTAATATAATCCCTTTTGTGTCAATATCTCATCAGGCATGTCACACATTTGTGTCACCGACCTATATGCTCAATACATCTTTCTTTGACCATCTAAAATGAACACATCATTACACCATGTTCATGTAATTTACTGATACAGTTCTATTACAATCAAAGGGTAAAGATATCAACTTATATAAATATGGAAGAGAAAAATCCTTCCTCGACTTATTCATTAATAACATTTCACTCATGACACACCTAGTGTATCTTACTTTTCCATGAACTATACCATCGTGGTTTACAAAATTCATCTAAGTATGTGAATCGTAACACATATTTATAATAATTTTTATGTCTAAGGACCATTAAACATGCTCACATGTAGGAGTATTTGATGACATCAATTCATATAAAAATCCTACTGGTGGGTCTATTCTTATAATCTCTCATCTTGGAGATTACCAAGTGAAAACTTCATGAGAAGTATCATCTTCTTACAAGTACTCACACCTGACATTCACATTCTATGTGTCCCATCATAGAACATTATTCGACCATAGAACTATATTTAATAACATCATCATGAAATTTCAAGGTTCTCATCATAGAGAGGAACTTCTATGACTTTATCAATTCAAAATATATTCTAAGACATTATCACATCAATTTTATGTAGAATAAAAATCAATATGAGGTAATATATTTATATTAATATTAACTTATTCTCATATACAAGTAATATAAAGTACAATGTAGTTGGTTCTTGTTGTCAAAAAAAATGTAGTTGGTTCTAGGTAAACAACTCCAAATATATAAAGTTTGATGTTGGTGATAAAGTGTTCCTCCATATATCTATGTATAAGAGATTCATGAGATTTGAGAAGAAGGAGAAGCTTATTCTGAGATATATTGTCCCCTTTGAGATTCATGATCACATCGAAGTTGCGATGTATTTACTAGTGATACCACCAAAACTATCCCAAGTAAATGATATATTCCATGTATCACTCTTGAGGAAGTACATGCCACTAAACTCACATGTACTAAATCCAGAGGTGGTATATCTATAGAATGAACTCTCTTATGATGAGTATTTGGTGAAGATCTTGGACTATAGAGACAAAGTTCTACGCAACAAAACAACTCACCTTGTCAAAGTACTTTAGAGAAAACGTAAGTTGGAATAGGAAACATTAGAACTTAAATAGAAAATTAATAAAAATAATCTTATTTTTTTTCACCTTGATGTTTGGAATAAAATTTTTAGGGTGAAATTTCGTAATGGGGGAAAAATAACATCCCAATATTTTATTATGAAAATGTACCTTTAAAAAAACATTTTGTTTGATGAATTATTTCACATGATTCACTAAACTAAAAGATGAAATAATATATTATATTATTATAATCATGAAAATTATAATACCTTAAGTAAATAAAATATATTAATCTATTAAAAATTCATAAAAATTATTATTAGGAACATTCAAAGTTTAAACATGTCATTTCTCAATAAAAGTAATTTTTATTTATATATTAAATATTATATTAAATACAATATTTATAAATTTTTGAGTTTATATTTTGTAAACATATAATCTATTTTTAATTAAAAATTTAAAAACTATCTTAATAATTTTTTTTTTCTAAAATAATTGATTTTTAAAGAATAGAAAAAAATTCTTATTTTAATAATACTTTCATTTTTATGACATTATTATAAAAGAATAAAAATAAGGTTTTTGAACCCATTTTTAATATTCAAAATATTTTTTAAAACATTAAATTAAGTATTTTAAAATACTATATTGATATATAAAACCCATGCTTAACATTTTAGAAAATTTAAGTACTGTTGTAACGAGAACTATTTTTAATCTATTTCTTTTAATAAATTTTTCTATTGGTGGAATTAGAATTTTTATTTTAATATTAATTAAATATTATTTGATTAATAATAATTTTTAATTCTAATTGGATCAATAAAATTTGTAATTTTATCCTAAATATAAATCTTATGCTTAAAAATACATTTTTTTTCTAAAGACGGGGTTTTGTGCGTTACATGTGCTAATGTTAAAATTAATTTTTCTTACACATATAATTTTTATTTGATAAATTAGATTTAATATTTATATTTTTTAGTATTAAATTATATAATAATTATCATTTTATTTTTAGTCATTAAAAATAAATTGTATAGGTACAAATTAGTTATCTTAGTAAAAGCCAAAAAATGGGAAAAGTAAAAATCTAAGAGTAAATAAATTATAAACATATTTAAAATGTATATGGAAAAGTGTGGTTGAGTATTTATATGACTCATAACTTAAAAAAATATTATTTTAAACTCTATCTTTACATGTCATGTGAAACATGTGCTCTATTTTTATTAAAGAGTTTTATGTTCCAAAAATGCCCTTCACTTCAATTATAAAAGGAACCACCACCCATCCATCTATACACACTTAAAAACCCACTTAATATGAACCCATACTCAACCCTAGTATCTCATATACCCTCTCAAAATGTCCTATAATCTTTTATCTTACCAAAATACCAAGATAAATTTCTTTAATCGGTGACCAAAGGCGAACATCCAAAGTGAGAGGTAATATTTTCCACCATGCCTTCTTAATTATTTTATACTTATACCACTAAAAACCTCTTTTATAATTTAGATTATGATAAAAATAGTATTATTAATATTTTCATATGTTTTTATACTTATAGAACATCAATTTTATACCTTTCTCCCAAACCTTTTGAAAAGTGAAGACATCATCTTATGTATATTCAGACTACCACCTCTGTGTGATGTCATTTTTCTTTCAATTTCCATACCAACCAATGTTGGTGGAATAAAACATAAATTGAATGTTTAAAAAGGATATTTAATATATATAATTATAATATTTTAAATTACATAAGTGAAATTAACAATAATTAGTTATAGTAAATTTTACTGCTAAAAAGGACACATCAAAGTACCTTTTCTAATTTGAGTCCATTAAAGCCTATTTAACAGTATACATTATGTGATATTGGAATAATAAAGTACATAATAATCTATAATTATGTATATTATAAAACTATTTTACAACACATTGACTTTACTCATCATCCATGAATGTTTTTCAGAAAATGACAGAAGACTTCAAGTAACCAACATAAGTGAAAACAATATAATAAATTATTGAAACATTATGATAAATAGACCTTATAAAAAGAAATATTTATGGATAATTTTATTATTAATGTTTTTAATAAACTTAATTTAATTATCCAGGAAGTTATGTGCAAGTGTAGATCAATTTTGGACACATGGTAAGGGTTTTATCTCAAAATTTCCTTCTTTGAGACACATGTTATTTTATGCACCTAATTTATTTTAAATGGTTTTTATAATATAAATTAGATATATAATATCATAAATTATATTAATTCATGGTATTTTAAATTCTATTTCAATATATCTCTCTCTTTGAAGGATAATTATTAGAATGGTTCTTAAGCCATAAGAGGTCCTCTAAACCACCCTCGTTACCTTTTAGTTAATGTTCTCTTTACTTTTCTCTATTTTACATTATCTTATTCTCAATTATATCATACATATTATATATATATTTTATCTTTACATATATACCTATTTTACTTTACCTTTATTTTCACGGGGATAATAATATTTTAAGTTCCCTTTGAAATTCTCTATTTTAAGTGAACCCGATTTAAGGGAACATCTGTATGCCTAATTTCATGTCAAGTATCTCCCTATAAAATTTTTATTATTATAATGTATATTTTATAAAACCCTTCATTATTTTATGAAAAACATTTTTTTGGGTAAAATTATGGTTTTAAATGAAAAAAATGTTTTTAAAAATCATTTTCTCATTTAGAAAAGCTTCACCTAAGTGGTGTGTTTTTATTCTTGCCACTCTGTTTTTTAATTAATTATTACTTTAATGGAACTCTGTGTTAAAATACTATTTTTTTAAAAATTAACTTCAAAAATGATTTATTTAAATCTTTTATTGAGAATCTATATGATATAGCCTTCGGTTATGTCTTAAGAAAATATTATAAAACCTACATTCTTATTCTGGGTTATATCATGGTTATGATTTATACATGGATTAATTTCCTCCTATGGAACACATATGAATATACATATTATAATATTATATGGGGTCTATTATAACTCTAAAATATATTAGGTAAATCTTTATATCTCATGAGATGTTATTTAAGGGATTAGGAAGTTAACCTAATACACTATGGGACTTTTCCCACTTTATGAAGGTTGTCTTGGGAGTGACCCTTAACTTATGTTTATGATAACATGTTTTATATTATTTACACTTGATTATGATCTTATAATATCATATCCTTATATCATTTCCCAATTATTATGATAATCCTATTTATGATTTCATGTTATGCCTCTTAACTCACATGCTATGCTTTATTTCCATGTTTATTCAGTTACTGGGATTTCTAGATCATGATTTTACTTATATATTTTCCCCATGATATCTTATGTAGTTTTATAACCTCTATGATATTTAGGATCACTATATGGAATTTTAAATAAATATGGTTTTTTTATGTTTAATATGATGTATTTGTATGTATAATCTTCCAAATACACTAGACATCTAGATCCTCAACTTGTATTTACACTAAAAGTAGTTAAGAATTATTAAATAATATGTGGATTGGGTCACTATAGTTGGTATCGAGGTAAGGTCTAGTTATTTTTTGAGATTAGGATAATACAACCTTATTTAAAACCCTAGGGATAAGTCTAAGGGATAAACATAAGTTTAAGAGAACATCCTAAAATTTTGGTAAATTAGAGATTTTGTGGGTTTCCTTACAATTACATCGATGTATAGATATTGGAAAGTGGATGCAAGATTTAACATATTTGTAGTTAGGGTTAATCATCCCAAAAAGGGTGTGTTGTGTAATAACTCAACTAAAACTTGGTTCATGATAAGGAGGCCTAACTATATATTTATCAACACACTCTCAGGGGATATGCTTTGATAAATTCATATGATCTTTATAAACAACTATAAATGAATTAAATAAATTATTAGGTTATAGAACCTAATTGTAAAATAACTATGGATAACCTATATTGAAACTTATAGAATCATAAGGAATGATATACATGTCATTTATGAGTTATTCCTTCTACGTTCATAGTTTCCCTTTTATATGATTTTTAGTTTGAGTATCTTCATCCTTAAGTTTATTTTGGATATAATAAATGACTAGAACTAGAATGAAATAGTGAAAGGCATACTCATTATCCATTCATGAAATACAAATTTTGTGTATGATTATACTTCTAGACACTCTTTCATATCATGAAATTTTAGTAGAACTATTCAAACACCACTACAAAACACAGAGTTTAAATTATCAGTGAAAAATGCTAATTGAGTGATTTTTAAATATCAAGTACATAAATCTTCCCCAAATGATATTTATGGGATGAATATCCTATTTTTTTCATAATAACTTTAGTGTAATTTTATGTTTTCCTGGGAATGGATATGTTTTCTCTATATAAATCCCAAATCAACTTCTTGGAGAAATAAATCCCCTTATATATCCCAAATTACCCTTTGATTCTATACAATTGTAAGGAGGAGGAAGAATAACCTTTGGAATATTTTTTATAAGAATGGATATTATTTCCATATAAGAAATCCCGTCTAGCTAAAATTATTTAATCAAAGGAGAGGAACACTCTTGTGGATATGATAATTTTAAGGGATTATACCAAAATATTCCTTGAAGAATTGTCTAGGCTTCCTATTGACCGATAGGTTGAGTTATCAATTGAAATTATAGATAGATCTCTAGAGATATCTAAGAATCTATATATAATGAACCCTATTGAACTATATTAATTGAGAAAGTAGTTATAATAACATTTAGACATGGATTTCATATCCTCGAGTGTTTTACCATGGGGTGCATTGATCCTCTTTTTCAAGAAAAAGGATAAGTTTACGCATCTATGTATTGATTATCATGAACTCAAAAGGATCACAATAAAGAACAGGTATATTCTACCATGAATTTATGAATTTTTCTATCAGTTATACTAAGATCAATACTTATTTAGAGTAGACCTTTGATCAATATATCATTAGTTAAATGGGAAGGAGGATATTAACAAGACCACCTTTAATACACAGTATGGAAACTATGAGTTCATAGTTATTTTATTTGTACTCAAAAATACTCAAGTGATATTTAAGGACATAAT
This sequence comes from Viscum album, assembly GCA_963277665.1. Lineage (NCBI taxonomy): Eukaryota > Viridiplantae > Streptophyta > Magnoliopsida > Santalales > Viscaceae > Viscum > Viscum album. The sequence continues at coordinate 648,742,955 of OY728137.1, read as the reverse complement.
GAATAGATTATTTAGAGATTTACTTGATAAAAGTTTGGTAGTAATTATATATTATATTCATATATACTCAAAAATCTAGTAGTATCACATTGAAATTTTGAGTATTATGCTGAAGAAATTTAGGAAGGAGAAGTTATATATTTAGTACAATAAATGTGAGTTTTTTATGGAGAAAATATAATTTTTAGGAAATGTTATCACATGTACAAGGATATATTGTAATGTCCTGGACCTATCTGGTCTATTCCTTTGTGAAAAAGTGGATCTGGAGGTGTTCTAAGAGGGCAAGGTGGCTTGGAGGTGCGTTTGGGTGGACTTTTAAGGAAAGCTAAAGGGAAATAGCTTTCGCACGGTTTGACTAAACTGTGTGGACAAAACATGCAAGGTTGGTGTTGGAGGCAGTGGCTAATGCCTGGTTAGTGCATGATTTGTCTAACCGTGCAGAATAACCATGCGAGGAGTGTTTGGCGAGGCAGAAGCTAACACACAATTAGCACACGATTTGTTAAACCGTACTGACTAACCATGCAGACACTTAAAGTTAGATCCTAAAATTGTGGATCTGAACTATTTTGCCTCTAAATGGTTTTTTTAAGCCTCTAAGTGGCCATAAATCAGGATTATCCTTCCTTGGAGGTAGAAGAACCTCTCCCAAGAATTTTTGAGGTGATCCGGAGGTTTTTCTTGGTGAATAAAAGCCGGTTTCTTGAGTTATGTGATCATTCTTGTTTGGTTTCTTGGATCTATTTAGATCTACTCCACCTATTCTCTCGATTTCTTAGATATACTCCTGTTATGGGTATATCTAAGCATGTTAATGTTGAATATGATGAGCTTTGGTATTGGTTGTGTTAGGAGAGGAGATCTAAGGAGGATTCGTGGAGAATTGACCCAGTTTCTTGGGCGTTCTTCGACCGTTGTGGTTTTCCTCGAAAACCTTTGAGGTAGGGGACTCCTGGATTATCTAATTGTTTATGTGCAATCATAGAGTTAGCATGATTTATCCCTTTGGATCACAATGAAATTGACCTAATTAAATACTTGAACAGGATTAAAAGAATTGGTTTAATCACTTGTTGTTACTTTGTACTGTGTTAACGGTTCGCCTCTTGATTTTCTAGATAGTGTGATATCTATCCCTTCCTTGTTATCATGTTGTTCTTGATGAAATTGATAAAGAATTTAAATCTAGAATTAATTGATATTTAATTGGATAAAGATAAAGAGGCATGTAAACGAATTTGGTTGTTGTTGTTGTGGTTTTTGATCCAAATTGATGTTAATCAAATTGATGCCGATGTATGTAATTAATTCAGTTGGTTGGTAAAACTAAAAACTGTTGTTGCTTGTTATTTGAAGGCTAGATTCCTTGTTAAAGGGCCAAGAGCCCAAATTGATGTGACGTTTACTTTCCAGCTGTTGGTTCTATGATGTGATCCAGGATGGATGTTGTGATATGTTGGGGCATGGAGGCCTTGTGGTTGTGGCAGCGGATGATGCCTAGAGTGGAGAGATGCATCAGTTTATGCATGTGGGTGTCTGGGAGGACACTAGGGATGATGGAATGGGATGGATGTTATTATTGGATGTTTGGTGCTTTGTTTGGTTGTTTATCTGCTTTACTTTTCCACACTGCTCAAGGTAGCTAGTATTTCTTACTCATCTTCTAAAAGAGGCGAAGACATGCGTGGTATGCCACGTGCTTTCCGTGTTTAGCCTCCCAAGGGATAATGGGTCTATGCTCTTGCTATAGGCGGCAAAGACTCGATGGATAGTACATCTACTCACCGTGTTGATCCCCTTGTGTTTAGTAGCATATGATTATTTTCTAGAATTATTGGGAATATGGGAAAGTAATTCTGTAATGAATGTTTGAATAAATGATGTTAACCCATGGGGTTTGAGTTTATTGAAACTTAATGATGAGGTTGAGAACTTTTGAAGGGACAATGGTTTTTAGATATGGTGTTAATGGAATTTAATGTGAAATTGTTTATGGTTAATTAATGTTTGAAGAATTAATTAACGTACAGTGGAATTGATAAAAAGGGAATGAAGTAATATAATAAATTCCTTAAATGATTGTGTGCTTATAGGATACCTAGTCTTAGAAGTGGCATCCCAGAGTCTGAGAGATGTTAGCTGTAGTTGTATCTAAGATTAGGTTATTCCCATAGTGTGGTTGTGAGTTATATTCTTTACTTTTTGTGCTTCTATATGCTACTCCACCCTGTCCGTAAGGGAAACTGGAACCTCAGGGATTCTGAGCCCTGGGGGTGTGTTTTCCCCAAAATTATGGTGGGAGGATGAATGGATGAATACCCCCTTTGACCCTGCTCTCTTCTCTTGGTAGATACTAGTGCCATTTGGAACAGTGGTTAGTTTTCCCCATATATGTGTGTAGTGGGCTGTAATGGATTGTGGTTATTCACACACATATATTTTGGATATAGTATCCTATGGACTACTATAGGTGTAATGTGTATAGGCTGTGATGGATTGAAGATCCTTACTCGGTGTATGGGCTGTAATGGCTTGAGGTATAATACCAAACGTATGATACACGTTATGAGAGCTGTGGTGGTTCCCAGAAACTACTTGGTTACTTTTGGTTGTGAGGATGGTGTGGAGATTTGCCTAGGTGTCTATGGGCAAGCCTTTGTGGTGCACATAGTGCAGATTGTGGAGCTTAGCCCAGGTGTATACGAGCAAGCCTTTGGAGAGAGATGCACATGACATATGTCATTGGGGAAAAGTGGAAAACCAGTGGGGAAGTAGTAGTAGGGTCACCTTTATATTCTTTATTATTTGATATATTATTGTATGTGTTAATAGGTTAGAATAGCCATGGTGAGGATGGGAACATAGTATACCTGTTTAGGTGACGAGTTAGTTTCACTTGTTGTTCACTGTGCTTTATCATGCTTTCTTTACTTTTGCACGAGAGGATTCGGGGAGGATCCTACTGATTAAACTGTTATACTCACCCTAGATATATATAAACTATTTTTCAGGTCACTTGGAGTAGGTTTGAGATCAGGCTAGTTACTACTAGCTAGTGGTTGCAGGAGATGTTCGGGCTTGTGGTTGCTGCGGTTTTTTTACTTTATGTTGGGTACTTGCAATTTTTCCCTTTCAATTGTAGTACTTTTTCATGACATTTCATATATGAACTTGTGTTTCTTTTATATTCCAGTTCTGAGTTGGAGTTTATTGGTGTCTATCTTATCTCACTCTTCTGCAAGTGTTCTCTTAGAGGGTAATGCCTCCCATTTGTGTGTTTATTATACCCTCAGTGCTAGTCGCCAACCCAGGGCCTACTGGAGGTGGGACTCGGGGGTCATTATCCCCCTTATCACATTTCTGGCCCATGAGGGGTACACTTTGTGGGGAGGGGGTCGTGACAGAGTGGTATCAGAGGCAGGTTGAGGGATAGGATGGATTTTGGAGTTAGGCACATGTGAGGTTTCATGGGTTGGTAGGGAAACAATGTCATTCATGTTTAGCAAGTGAGGTAAACACTGGAGACTGGCTGAGACATAGGTGTTTAGGCCCCCCTATGATCTGATGTACGGAACTTTATGTTTACAATGGCTACTAAACAAGGTGATACTGATTGCGGGGTAGAGACCTAGGAAAGGATCATGCATCATTCTTCTTTGTGCCCATGTTTGAATGGGTAGACCTTGGGAAAGGTTAACCTAAAACAAATAAAAGAAAAAAATTAATTAATTAATGTTGAGTCTTCCATATTCCAGGCTTAGGAGCTTTAAGTGTTTGTTATTTTATAGGTATGGATCCAGGTCGATGTCCTTGTCAGGTTTGCGCAAAAAATGTTCAGTAGGATGTTCCAGCAGATCGCTACAGGGTAGAGGTTGACGATGATGATAATTGGAGGAAGACACTCCAAGAGTTTCAGCGCCAGAGTCTGCAGAAGTACGATGGATCCGTTTCTGATGCAGTCACAAAAGACTAGTTGGAGGAGGTTGGGATAGGCTTCAGTTTGATCCGTGCTCAGAAGGAGCACTGGGTGTCCTTAGTTGTGACGATGCTTTGTGGAGCAGAAAGACAGTGGTGGTTCTTGTACCTCAGGTACCGTGAGGAGTCAACGATCTTATGGGAGGAGTTCCGGGACAAGTTTAGAGCCGAGTTCCTTTCTTTGACTATGAAGGCATCTAGTCGCCAGGATGATATTACCCTTCGATAAGGGAGATCTACTGTTCGAGAGTTTGAAATCCATTTTAGGAACCTTTTACGATATGCTTTGGACCTATTACAGATGTGGAGGTCAGGGCGAGGCATTTTGAGGAGGCTTTGTGTCCATAGATCCAACGCAAAGTCACCCCATTTATGCTGAATATATATCTTGAGGTGCTGGAGAGGTAAGAGGTTGTTGAGAGGACTTTGTCCAAGACTGGATCATCACGAGAGGGGGATTGTCTTGATCCATCAGAAAGTAGAGTTGTGGTCCGGGGTTCCTGGTTTTTAGGGCAGAAGAGTTCTCATTCAGCCGGGGGTAGGTCCCAACACTTCACATCTCATTTCTCCAGAGGCAGAAACTCTCAGGCCAATGCCAAGGGATCAGGCGCTTTTTTTTCCTGTGGTGGTCGTGGTCATCAGCAGCGGGAGTTCCCAAACTTTCAGAGCGGTCATCGTGCACCAGGCGCTACGCTCCAGGTTCCTCCATTGAGACAGTTCCAGCTGAGGCAGTAGTAGCCAGTTGCACCAGCTTTAGATCAACATAGGGTATATGGGGAAGGTAGAGAAAAACCCCATAACACTCCCCGTCCTCAGAGAGCAGAGCACGACCATGGTGGTGGTCATCATCAGGGTCAGAGAGGCCGTGGAGGAGGTCATGGTCAGATTCATGCTCTAGCGTTGCAAGCTCTAGGCAAGCCAGACGTCGTTCGAGGTACCATTTTTTTGTTTTCTACCTTGGTTTATGACTTGTTTGACTCAGGAGTGACACAATCCTTCATATCACCTACCCTTGTCCATGATTTGGGACTTGAGGTAGAGAGGCTTCCAGTGCCATTGTCATTGACTACGCCAGTTGTAGGTTGAGATGACTTGTCTGAGGTATGTAGAGACTGTGAGCTAGTGTTGGGGCAACACTGCTCTTGGGGAGATTTCCTATGTTTACAAATACAACCATATGATGTCATCCTTGACATGTATTGGTTGTATTCGGTGAAGGCTATCATGGATTTCTTCAGGAAGAAGGTCAGTTTCTTTAGTTTGGATAGAGAACAAGTGGTGTTTGTTGGTGAGAGAGATCTTTGGATGGGTCATAGGCGCATTGCATCCTTATCGTTCGTGATGGATGAGATGATGTTGAGTTCTTCAAAGGTTCAACAGTTTTATTTTCCTAGATTCGTAGAGGAGTACCCTAATATCTTTCCAAAAGAGGTTGTACCACTACCCCTCAACGAGAGATCGAGTTTGGGATCGAGCTACAGCCAGGAGATTCTCTTATCTCTATGTCTCCATATAGGATGGACCCTTTTGAGTTACAAGAGCTACGTATACAAATTGATGGTCTATTGCAGTGTGGTTTTGTCTGACCAAGTGTGTCACCATGGGGTACACTAGTTTTTTTCGTGAATAAGTCCAACGACAATTTACAATTGTGTGTCGATTATCGTCGCTTAAAAAAAGTGGTAATAAAGAACCGCTATCCTCTTCAGCGAATTGATGAATTATTCGATCAACTGAAGGGTGAAAGTTGGTTCTCAATGATCGAATTGCGGTCAAGATATCATCAGATGAGTGTGAAGGATGAGGATATTCCGAAGACTGATTTCCATTGTCGTCATGGGCATTATGAGTTTGTTGTAATGCCGTTTGGTGTGACGAATGCTCTAGCTGTATTCATGGGTTTGATAAATACTGTGTTCCGTGAGTTCCTGGACAAGTTCGTGGTAGTTTTCATCGACAAAATCCTTGTGTAGTTCACATCTGAAGAGGATCATGTAGAGCATATACGAGCCATCTTGGGAGTTCTTTATCGACATCAGTTGTTCAAGAAGTTTTCGAAGTGTGAGTTTTGGGCACGATAAGTCCTTTTCTTGAGGTACGTTGTGTCCCAACAGGGAGTAGCTGTGGATACATCAAAGATATAATAATTTGTGTCTTGGGAATCCTCCAAGATAGTTTCAGAGGTGCGAAGTTTCTTTGGTCTCGTAGGCTACTACAGGAGGTTCGTAGCCAATTTCTCTTGAGTTGCAACTCCTCTACCAAAACTTTGACTAGGAAGGATAAATCATTCATATGGACTGATCAGTGCCAGGAAGCTTTCAATTATCTAAAGGAGAAGTTAGTAAGTGCTCCAGTTCTTTGTCTTCCAGCTGAGGGATTTCAGTTTGATGTTTTCTGCGATGCTTCGCATTTGGGGTTCGGTTATGTTCTGATGCAGCAAAGATCCGTTGTTTCTTATGGGTCTCAACATTTTTTTCCACATGAACGCAACTATTCCACCCATGATATTGAGTTGGAAGACGTGGTGTTTTCTCTGAAGTTTTGGAAACATAACCTCATTGGTGAGCGCTTTGTGGTATTCACCGATCATAAGAGTTTGAGGTATGTTTTCTCCCAGCGTGACTTGAACTTATGACAACATCAGTGGATGAAGTTATTATAGGAATACAACTTCGAAATATCATATACACTTGGAAAAGGGAATGTTGTAGCTGATGCAATGATCCTAAAGTCGTGTAGTGATGATGTGCGTGAATCCGGTGATTCCTAGAAAGTAATGGAAGAACTGTCAGCATTGGATCTTGATATGGGAGAAGTTGGGGGTAGATGTTGTCTTTTTAAGTTGACAATACTATCATCCCTAATGCAGAAGGTGGAAGAGTACTATTTGGGGGATCTTAAGGTGGAGGTGTGGAGAGACTGAGTTGATTGTGGTGAGGCCCTTGATGGTTGGTTGAAGGATGAACAGAACTGAGTGTTGTATCATGGAAGGATTTTTATTCCCTTGGTGATACGTGAGACAGTTCTCAGAGAGTTTCATAGTTCTCCTTTAGCAATACATCCTGGCATAACAAAAATGTACCGATCCTTGAGGATTCAGTTTTGGTGGCCTGCGCTGAAGCATGTGGTTGCAGAGTTTGTATCTTGATGTTTAGTCTGCAAAAGGGTGAAGGCCGAGCACTGTGTTCCAGGTGGTATTCTTCAGCCATTAGAGATTACTCATTGGAAGTGGGAGGACATATCTAAGGACTTTGTTACAAGTTTACCTCGAGCTTTGGGAGGACATGATGTTGTTTTAGTGGTAGTGGATCGTTTAACAAAATAGGTCCACTTTATAGCGATCAAGGAGTCAAACTCAGTGGAGGTTTTGTTGAGGTAGTACCTAGAGGAGGTTGTGAGACTTCATGGAGTCCCAAGGATGATCATTTCTGATCGAGATCCTCATTTTACCTCCAGGGTGTGGAGAGGTCTCCAACATGCTTTTGGTTCTCAACTATGCCTTAGCACTACTTTTCATCCTCAAACAGATGGTCAGACAGAGCGAACTATCCAGACTCTTGAAGAAATGTTACGCTCTTTTGTTCTTTATTTTGGAGGTTCATGGATGAGGCACTTACCCTTAGTGGAGTTCACTTATAATAATAGTTTTCACTCCACCATCGGTATGGTGCCGTTTGAAGCCTTATATGACCGACCTTTCCATTCTACGTTGTGCTAGACTGGGTTCGGAGAGTCAGCAATTCTCAGACCATAACTAGTTCTGAATACAATAGAGATGGTTCAGGTGATTCGTGAGAGGATGAAGACAGCGCAAGATCATCATAAATCATATGACGATCAAAGAAGAAGACCCTTAGAGTTTAATTTTGGGGATCATGTATTTTTGACAGTGACTCCCCGTCGTGGGAATCAAAGGTTTGGTCATGGAAGTAAGCTTTCTCCTCAGTTTTTTGGGCCTTTTGTGGTCTTAGCTTGTGTTGGAGATGTGGCGTACCGAGTATCACTTCCCCCTCAGATGAGTTAGATACATGATGTTTTCCATGTATCATAGCTCCGTTTTTACCTTCATGATGAATCTCACATCATCAATTGGGGAGATATTGATGTTGATGATGATGAAAACTTTGAGGAGCGACCTTTGGAGATCCAAGAATACAAGGAGAAGGTGTTGCATGGGCCTTTTATCCCTTTAGTTCGTGTCTTGTAGCGACACGGTGGCTTGGAGGCGAGTACTTCGGAACGTGAGTCACAAATACGTGCTCAGTACCCCGAGTTGTTTGATGTTTAACCCTTTTCATGTAATGATGATCCCTTATGTGGTTGTGGAATTTGAATGTTTATGAGATGGAACCCTTTTTTGCTTTGGTGGCTTTCTCTCTTTTGATAGGTATCTCGACAGGTGGTTGTTCAGACCCTATTTCGTTTTCTCTTTCAGTGGGTTTTGGATTCTCGAGGATGAGAATGTTTTGATAGGTATCTGATGTAATGGATCAGACATCTCTAGTCCATTCCTTTGTGAAAATTTGGCGTTGGAGGTGTTCTGGGAGGTCAAGGTGGCTTGGAGGTGCATTTGGATGGACTTTTAAGGAAATCTAAAGTGCAATAGATTTCTCACAGTTGGCGCACAGTTTGCCTAAATCGTGCAGCCAAACCGTGCAAGTTTGGTGTTGGAGGCAGTGGCTAATGCATGGTTAGCACACAGTTTGTCTAACCGTGCGGACTAACCATGCAAGGAGTGTTTGGCGAGGCAGAAGCTAACGCACGGTTAGTGCACGGTTTGTTAAACCGTGCAGACTAACCATGCAGGCACTTAATGTTAGATCCTAAAATTGTGGATCTAAACTCTTTTGCCTCTAAATGGTTCGTTTAAGCCTCTAAGAGGCCATAACATGGTGTTACCCTTCCTTGGAGGTATAAGAACCTCTCCCAAGTGTTTTGGATGCAATACAGAGGTTTTCTTTGGAGAATTGAAGCCAGTTTTTTGAGGTATGTGATGGTTCTTGTTTGGTTTCTTGGATCTATTTAGATCTACTCCACCTATTCTCTTGGTTTCTTAGATCTACGCTCGTTATTGGTAGATCTAAGCATGTGGATGTAGAATATGATGAGCTTTGGTCTTGGTTGTGTTAGGATAGGAGATCTAAGGAGGATTCTTGGAGAATCGATCCGGTTTCTTGGGCGTTCTTCAACCGTTGTGGTTTTCCTCAAAAACCTTTGAGGTAGGGGACTCGTGGCTTCTCTAATTGTTTATGTGTAATCATAGAGTTAGCATGATTTAGCCCTTTGGATCACAATGAAATTGACCTAATTAAATACTTGAACCGGATTAAAAGAATTGGTTTGATCGCATGTTGTTGCTTTGTACCGTGATAACGGTTCACCTCTTGATTTTATAGATAGTGTGATATATATGCCTTACTTGTTAGCATGTTGTTCTTAATGAAATTGATAAAGAACGTAAATCTAGAATTAATTGATAATTAATTGGATAAAGATAAAGAGGCATGTAAACGAATCTGGTTGTTGTTGTTGTGGTTGTTGATCCAAATTGATGTTAATCAAATTGGTGTCGATGTATGTAATTAATTCAGTGGGTTTGTAATCCTGAAAACTGTTGGTGCTTATTGTTTGAAGGATGAATGACTTGTTAAAGGTCCAAGAGCCCAAATTGATGTGATGTTTACTTTCCTGCTTCTTGTGCTATGATGTGATCCTGGATGGATGTTGTGATACATGGGGGCATGGAGACCTTGTGGTTGTGGCAGCGGATGACGCCTAGAGTGGCGAGATGCATCGGTTTATGCATGCAGGTGTCAAGGAGGACACTAGGGATGATGGAATGAGATGGATGTGATTTTTGGATGTTTGGTTCTTTGTTTAGTTGTTTATCTGCTTTACTTTTCCCCACTGCTCAAGGAAGTTGGTCTTGCTTACTCATCTTCCGAAAGAGGTGAAGACATGCAGGGTATGCCACATGCTTTCCGTGTTTAGCCTCTCAAGGGATAATGGGTCTACACTCTTGCTATAGGCGGCAAAGACTCGACAGGTAGTATATCTACTCACCATTTTGATCCCCTTGTGTTTAGTAGCATAGGATGATTTTCTAGAATTCCTGGGAATATGGGAAAGTAATTCTGTAATGAATGTTTGAATAAATTATGTTAACCCATGGGGTTGGAGTTTGTTGAAACTTAATGATGAGGTTGATAACTTTTGAAGGGACAGTGGTTTTTGGATGCAGTGTTAATGGAATTTAATGTGAAATTGTTTATAGTTAATTAATGTTTGAAGAATTAATTAATGTACATTGGAATTGATAAAAAGTGAATGAAGTAATATAATAAATCCCTTAAATGGTTGTGTGCTTATAGGATACCTAGTCTTAGAAGTGGCAACCCGGAGTCCAAGAGACGTTAGCTATAATTGTATCTAAGATTAGGTTATTCCCATAGTGTGGTTGTGAGTTATGGTATATTATGTACTATTTGTGTTTCTATATGATACTCCACCCTGTCAGTAAGGGAAACTAGCACCCCTAGGATTCTGAGCCCTGGGGGGTGTTTTCCCCAATATTCCAGTGGGAGGATGAATGGATGACTACCCCCTTTGACCCCACTCTCTTCTCTTGGTAGATACTAGTGCCATTAGGCACAATGATTAGTTTTCCCCATATATGTGTGTAGAGGGTTGTAATGGCTTGTGGTTATTCAAACACATATATTCGGGATATAGTATCCTATGGACTACTATAGGTGTAACTTGTATAGGTTGTGATGGCTTGAGGATCCTTACTCGGTGTATGGGCTGTAATGGCTTGAGGTATAATGCCCGACGTATGATACAAGTTATGCGAGTTGTGGTGGCTCCCGGAAACTACCTGGTTACTTTTAGTTGTGAGGATGGTGTGGTGCTTCGCCCAAGTGTCTACGGGAAAGCCTTTTTGGTGCACGTGGTGCATATTGTGGATCTTAGCCCAGGTGTATACGGGAAAGCCTTTGAAGAGAGATACACATGACGTATGTCGTTGGGGAAAAGCAGAAAACCAGTGGGGAATTAGTAGCGGGGTACCCTTGATATTCTTTATTATATGATATATTCTTGTATGCGTTACTTGGTGAGAGTAGGCATGGTGAGGTTGGGAACATAGTATACCTGTTTAGGTGATGAGTTAGTTTCACTTGTTGTTCACTGTGCTTTAGCATGCTTTCTTTACTTTTGCACGAGAGGCTTCTGGGAGGATCCTACTGAGTATACTGTTATACTCACCCTACATATATATAAACTATTTTTCAGGTCACTTAGAGTAGGTTGGCGATCTGGCTGGTTACTACTAGCTTGTGGTTTCAGGAGCTGTTCAGGCTTGTGGTCGCTACGGTTTTTTTACTTTCTGTTGGGTACTTACAGTTTTTCCCTTTCAGTTGTAGTAATTCTGCCTGACATTTCATATATGAACTTGTATTTCTTTTATATTCCAATTCTGAGTTGGAGTTTATTTGTTTCTATCTTATCTCTCTCTTCTTAAAGTGTTCTCTTAGAGGGTAATGCCTCCCATTTGTGTGTTTATTATACCCTCGGTGCTAGTCGCCAACCCGAGGCCTACTGGAGGTGGGACTCGGGAGTCATTATCTACCTTCTCACATTGCTGGCCCAGGAGGGGTACACTTTGTGGGGAGGGGGTCATGACATATATGTAGACCTTTTGAAGACTAATGTGATTGAGGAATAACCTAGACAAATATTTGTAATGGAGATCCATAGTTCCTCAGATTAAGTGGGCACTATTGGTGATTTGTGAGAAATTTTTCACAATTTTCAAACCATATAACAAATCTGATTAAAAAGGGAGTGAAGTATGTCTAGATAGATGAGTGTGAAGAGATATTCAAGGATACGAAGAAGAGGCTAACCATAACACATTTACTCACCATACCCATAGTGGGGAAATATTTTTGATCTATAGTGATGCATCAAAAAATGTATTGGATTGTGTACTCATGTAGAATGATAAAGTGATTTTCTATGCCTCAAGACAGTTGAATATGTATGAATAGAACTATCTAACACATGATCTTGAGTAGGCCAAAAAAATATTCACATTGAAAATTTGGAGCCATTATCTCTACATAGAGATGTGTGATATATATATATATATATGGAACGCAATATCCTATAATATATATTAACACATAAGGATCTCAACATGTGCCAATGAAGATACTTAGAGATCTGATTATGGAATATGATTTCTCAACCCACTACCATCTAAGGATGGAAAATAAATTGGCAGATGATTTGAGTGGAAAAGATCCTAAAACCTTATATATTATGAGAATTGAAAAGGATATTATCTTCTTAGACATGTAATGTATGGACATAGGAATTGTGAATAAAGGAACATTATCCTACCTTTCTCATATTATTTTTCAAACATCACCAATTTATAAGATTAATAAAGATAAAAGGGATTATGTGAAGATACATAAGAAGGTGGATGTCACAAGGAAATTGAAAGACCTATGAGTTAAATGTTGATGATGAAGGAGTTGTAAGATTTGGAAAATGACTTTGTGTTATATAAAATCCAGAGATAAAGAAACAAATAAACATGAAAACGTGTAGAGATATCCAAGAACACTATTGGCGGGTCAATATGAAGAAGGATATTGTGGAATATAAATCAAAGTTCCTGGTGTGTTATTAGGTAAATGATGATAGGAAAAGGACCAAATGGATGATGCAATCATTTCTCATACCAACATAGAAATGGGAAAAATCATAATGAATTTTCTCATGGTTATTCTAAATAAATTAAAAGGGAACAATTATATATGGGTAATGGTGGACTTTCTTAAAAATATTTCTCACACCATTTCTATTTAATAGGACTTCTCACTTGATCACCTTTCAGTGATATAAATTATAGAATTGGTGAGGTTTAATGGAACACCACTGTCGATTGTACTTGAATGAGATCCAAGGTTCACCACATAATTCTAAAAGAGTCTTCAACACAATCTAAACACATAGTTGAAATTCAGTACAACCTATCATCCCAATACTAATGGAAAATCTGAATGGACTATCCAAACACTTAAGAATATATTGAGATCATGGTTTATGGACTTAAAGGGAGGTTGTGGCCAACATCTTCCTCTTGTTGAGTTCTCTTGAAAAAACAGTTTTCACTCAAGCATTAAAATGGACTCATATGAAGACATATAAGGGAATATATATAGAACACCTATCTGTTAGGATGAAATAGGTGAATCGAAGTTTATAGGACCTTATGTGGTTGAAGAAAAAGAAAAAAAGTTAAAGTCCATTCAATAACACATCGATATAGTGTAGAGTTGATAGAAGAGTTATGTTGATAACCATTGAAAACACCTATAGTTTGAAATTGGTGATAAAGTGTTCCTTTGTATATCTATATATAAGAGATTCATGCTATTTTGGAAGATAAGGATTCTATGTCTGAGATATATTGACCCCTTAATATTCTTCACCGCATTAGAGTTGTGGCATGTCGACTAGCACTCCCACCAAACTTTTGCAAAGTACATGATGTGTTCTATGTATCCCTATTAAGGAAGTACATATCCGATCCCTCACATGTACTAAATCTAGAGGTGGTATTAGTGGTTAATGGAATATTTTTTAAGGAGAATATTGTGAAGATATTAGACTTCAGAGACAAAGTTATACCCAATAAGACAACTCAACTTGTCGAAGTACTTTGGGGAAACCATAAGTTTGAAGAAGAAACATGGAAACCTGAAGATAGAATGAAACAAAAGTACCCTCACCTGTTTTCACATTGATGTGTGGAATGAAATTTTAAGGGATAAATTTCTTATGGGAGGTGGGTGTGTGTGGTGGGGGGGGGGGAGAATGAAACATCCCATCATTTTACTATGTGATTGTCCCTTTAAATAAACATTAAGTTTGGCGACTTGTTTCACATGCTTCACCAAACTAAAATGATCCAAAAAATATTATATTATTATAATCATGAAAATTATAAAAACTTTAGTAAAAAAAATATAGTAATCTATTAAAAATTCATACAAATTAATATTAGGAACATTTAAATTTTAAACAAGTCGTTTTTCAATAAAAGTGGTTTTTCGTTATATATTGAAATTTCATTATAAAATAAATTATAAATTTTAAAGTTTTTATTTTTTAAAATGAACATCATTTTTTAATTCAAAATTATGAAATTATATTAAGATAATTTTTTTTATATTTTTTAAAATATTTTATTTTTAGGTGAATAGTTAAAAAACACTAATTTTACTAATACTGTCATTTTTATGACATTATTATATAAGAATTACAAGAAGGTTTTCGAAAACCATTTTTACTAAAAAATAAAATTTTAAATTTTAAATTAATTATTTTGAAATATTATTCTGATATATAAAACTCACTCTTAACATTTTCAAAAAATTTAGATAATGTTTTAACGAAAAGTGTTTTTCATCTATTTCTTTTAATAAAATTTTCACATGGTGGAATTAGGTTTTTGAATTATTTTAATTTAAATTAAATATTATTTTAATAATAGAAAATTTATTTCCAATAAAATCAATAACATTGATAATTTTTTCCTAAAGAAAAATCTTATTCGTAAAAATACCATTTTTTTCTAAAAAAATGTGTTTTTGCACGTTACAGGAGCTAATGTTAAAATTAGTTTTTATTATACATATAAAATTTATTTAAAAAATTGGAATTAATATTAATAATAATTAAGTTAAAATTATATAATAAGGATCATTTACCATGCATTAAAAATAAATTACTTAGGTAAAATTAGTTACCTCGATAAAAAAATGTTTAAAGTAAAAAATATACGAGTAAATGACTTAAAAAAAATGTTTAAAACATGTGTTTAAATGTGTGTTTGAGGATTAATCAAAATTAATGATTCAAAAACTATTGTATTTTCAAATTTGGATTCACATTCCATTTAAATCATGTACTTTTTTTATTAAATAGTTGTGTGTGTCAAAAATTCCATTCTCTTCAATTATAAAAGGAACCACCACCCCTCCATCTATCGACAAGTGAAAATAACCTTATTATCAACCCATGATCTTCCTTAATATCTTATAAACCTTATAAAAATTCCCTATAATCTTTTATATTTCCAAAAGACCAAGAAGGGCCTTAAGGTGGTGACCAAAGGAGAACATCTAAGCTAGAGGTAATATTTTCCACCACACCTTCTTAGTTATTTTGTACTTATACCACCCCCAAAAACTTTTATACATGAGAGTATGATAACAATAGTATTATTAAAATTATTTTATCTTGTTATAATATTGTAACAACCATTTTATACATTTCTCCAAAACCTTTTGAAAAGTGAAGATGTCGTCATGTACATGTGCGGACTATCACTTCCATGTGATGAAGTTTCTATTTTGTTTTCCATACCAACTGAAGTGGGTGGAATAAAAAATATATGTAATGTATAAAAAGGTTTTTCATAAACCATTAACATTATATAATGATAACATTATACTTTACATAAGTTATATTAACAATAAACAATTATAGTGAATTTAACCGCTAAAAATGACATATCAAAGGACCTTTTCTAATTTGTGTCCATTCATGAAAAAACTATTAAACTATATTAATTAAATTATAATTGAATAATAAAGGAAATAATAATATAAAACAATAGATATTATGAAACTATTTTACAACACTTTTACCATGGTTAACATACCATAAATTTTCTGATAAATTGACTGAAAAACTTCAAGTAACCGACCTAAGTGAAAATGATATAATAAATTGGTGAAAAATGATGATAAATAGACCTTACTAAAATAAATATAGATTGAGGATGTTATTAGAGACGTTTTTAATAAACTTAATTTTATTATCTAGAAAGTTACGTTCAATTTAAGAGTACTTTTGGACATGAGGTAAGGGTTTCATATCAAAATTTCTTTATTTGAGACACGTTTTCTTTTGTGAACCTAATTTCTTTTAAATTGTGTGTATACTTCTAATTGAATATATAATATCATGGATTATCTTTATTCATGGTATTTTAGCTTCAAATTCATTATATATATCTTTCAAGGGATTTTTATTAGAATGGTTCTTAAGTCATAAGGTATCCTTCAAACCACCCTCATTACCATTTGGTTACACATTCTCTTTATTTTTCACCACTTTAGAATATCTTATTCTAAATTATATCATCAATATTATGTATATTTTAACTCTTTAAATATTTAAATTTTTTATTTACCTTTATTTGATAGGGATAACACATTTTAATTACCATTCAAAAATTATCTCTTTTAAGTGAACCTAATTTAAGGGAACTTCCCTCTACCTAATTTCTTGTCAAGTATCGCCCTATAAAATTCTTATTTTTATCATGTATATTTTATAAGATGTCTCATTATTTTATGAAAACCATTTTTTTATAAAATTATCGGTTTAAATGAAAATAATATGTCATTAAATAACCTTTTTTATTTTGAAAATCTTTACCTCAATGGCATGTTTTTATTATTACCACTCTGTTTTTATGATGAATTTTTCATTCAATAGAACTCTATGTTCAAAGACTATGTTTTTTTCAAGAATTAACTTCAAAAATGATTAATTTCCATATTTTCATGATAATATATATGATATAATCTCCTGTTATGTCTTAAGATAATATTGTGAAACCAACTTCTTTATTCCAGGTTATATTGTGCTTATGATTTATGTATGGATTCTTTTCCTCTTGTAGCACACATATGAATATACATATTATGATTTGAAAAATGTGTTTTTATATCCCCCTAATGAATTGGGTAAATCTTTATATCTCATGATATGTTATTTAAGGGACTAAGGAGTAAACATAATCCACCATTGGACTTTATCTACTTTGTGATGATAGTCTTGGGAGTGACCCTTGACTTATGTTTATGATATCATGTTTTATATTGTTTCCATAATTTTATCATCTTATTATATAATTTCTTTATACCATGTCTCCATAATTATGATCATACTCTTTATTATATCATGTTATTCCTATTGACTCTCTTATTATGCTTCATTTCCATGTTTATTAAGTTATTTGGCTTTCTAGCTCACCCTTTTCCTTATGTATTTTCATTGGGATATCTATGCAGTTTTAGAAGGTCTGTGAGAGTTGGGATCATTATGTGGTGTTTTAAATGAATATGATGTTTTTATGTTCAAAATTATTTATTTTAATGTATAATTGTATAAAGATATGAGACCTCTAGATTACTAGATTTTGTTTTTTGGGAAAACATGTTAATAATTATGAAATGATATGTGTTTGAATCTTGAGTCACTATAAGTACTGACTTTAATAGAGTGACTAAGTAGATACAAGTTTCTTTAACTTTTTTTGAATATTCATGTAGTTATTCTATTGGGAATTATTTAATGTAGATAATTTCCATTGGGATTGAATCATTTTTAGAACTAGAGGAAATTTCTTCAAACAAAAATCTTTTCATATAATTCCAATAATTCATGGAACTAATGATGTAGTATCAGTGCTAATATTTTTAAGATATGGAGAGGGATAATGGTAATGATTAGATTTTAATTTTTTTCATAAGAATACCGTTGAGGTATCATGATAAATAAGAAAATTTGAGACTTCTTAAGTTCAATATTAGGATCTTTACCATAAAGTTTATGAAAGTGAGGAAAATGATGTATCAAACCTTATCTGATTTTAAAATATGCTTATAAGTTAGTATAAAAAATATTGAGAGGTTGGTAATTATTATCTTGGGTGGAAATTTATTTTAAAGTATGTTCCCTAGGATTTTATTTCACCATATCAAAAGAAATTATAGGTAAAGGGTACAATGTAATTTGACCACCCCAAATAGTACTCCTAAGACAATAATGACTTTTCTCAATTGTCAGATCAAACAAAATGGTGAGATTATCAGGTAGGCCAAGAGGCACTCACACTTACTCCAAAAAATTTGTACAAGGTGAGTACAATTGATTTTAAAGTTTATTTTAATGTAGTGTGTTAGTTTTTTTAAATTTATTTTCATTTATTATTATTTTTATTATTTTATTTTAAATAATATAGAAGAAAATCAAAAAAATAATTATTAGTAGCATATTCCATGGTAACTTTGTCAATTTAATGTTCAATCAATTGTCACTTATTAAAAATAAAATATTATGTATATATTATTATAATGTTTATAATGAAAATCATGTATAATTGTAACATTCCCAACCTAGAGGCCACTAAACCAGTGCCTCGATCTGAGTAGCCACATGACCTCAAGCATGCCTCCCCATATGCCAGAGGTTACCGACCAACAATAATGGTCTAATAGATCATGTTGGGAGAATATACCCACTTTATCAGATTAATTCAGAATATATAACATATAAAATAAAGGAAAAATAAGCAATAAACCAAAAACATGCACTACCAACCATTTATCAAATAGGGTACAACCACAACCAAACAATAAATATGTCATATCATGATAAAAGTTCCAAAAGTGAAGGAAAATCAAAAATAAAGACCAACAGATGAATCCCCAAAATAAGTTTGGACTCCCAGTCCAGATCCTCAACCATGCACATCCAAAACCCAACTCAACTCCCTAGCATACGACCTTTACCCTTGTCCTGACCTGCAACCATGAAATATGCTCGGGTACCCAATGACAGACCGAGTAGGGTTTTAGTGAAACTCGATAATCCACCACCAATAGTGTATATAAAATATCCTGTATAAATATGTAGTGCATGTAAGTACTAAATAAATGAAAGGATAAATAGAGATAACTCAGGTGCGATTAGTTAACAATATTCACTTTAACCATTTTCATCATTCATTCCATTTTCATCACTTGTTCCATGGGTTAACCATTTACATCATTTACACTATGGAATAAGCCAATCAACTACTATGCATAATGGGATAAGTTATTTACACTATCTCTCTAGGGAAAAAATTTCATAAAAATTACATCCTACTTACCTTGGAGCCTCAGTCAAGGTAGTTTCATCCAATGAAACTGTTAGGGTACTAGAGCCTCATTTCAACTCCCTAACCCATTCATTATAGGGGTGAGATTTAGATCCTAATTCCAAACTAACCTATGGGAGGATCCACAATCCAATATCTCATACACCACCAAGCCATGTGCACATTCTTATTTATCCATTTACCACAAAACCATATCACAAAACACACACAACCAAAACACATAACATTTGCAATTCACATTTCATACAACATATGAATCTTCATCAATCCTTAACCCCTTATCACATTTACCATCTTCTTATTATAACCCAATTAACCAATTTCCATTTATACTCTTTAACCCATTTAGTATGCATAAAAATTATCATACATTATTCCATTTGAAATATTAATCAATTTCTATGCATTAACCCATTTGAAACATTCATCAATTAAAATGCCTTAATCTATTTATGCATTTCAATTACAAATTCAAAATACATTTAAAACATTCAAATTAATACATTTAAAATTTTTTACATTATGACAAAAATTACCTTATTCCATTTCCAACAACTAGGAATAACTACCACTAGTGTCTCTTTATAACTCAAACCAACATATCAACATTATATTCATGGGCTCTATTTCAACATAAAACAACTCTATACTTAACATAATAATTTTCCATGTTCAAAAATGTGGTTACACCCCATGGGTGGCCCTAAATTGTTCAAATCAATATCGATGAATCCCACGAGGATCATGAGAGGTTCAATTCATCATTTAGCCAACCATTTTACCAAATATCACTAAAAGAATCAAGTACACAATAAGAGATAACCAATAATACAACCACACATGAAAAAATTAACAACAAGACTATGGTATATAACTTGTAGACCACCTACCTTGATTCTAAATACAACTGCATGATTAAACTTAGCCTTTGACTTGGATTAAAACACCAATTGAAGACCCAACCTAAGATCTACTAGAAAAATTGTGTTTTAGGGATTTGGAAGAAGAAGAACGAAACCAAAATCCCCAATTTGGGAAATAGAGAAAAAAGAAGAGTTATACTTACCCAGAGCTTTGATTCATGCCCAATGGCACTCCAAATGGCCTAGAAATGAAGGGGAATGATAGTTGGGAAGATTTGAGGGTTTAGGTTCATCAATAGGTCTGGAGGAGGAATAATGGGGAAGAAAATAGGATGAAACACTTAAAATCCCAAGGGAGAAAAATGGTAAAAACACAATTTTAATGAGGAACACGGTTTGGCCACACGGTTTTCCAAACCGTGTACCAACTGTGCGCAACCTCTGTCTGAAAGGGGTCCAAGTCACATGATTACCTTTGGATGATGCAAGGTATGGAAATCCATACACCAACCATGTGGAATGCCTCTATCCTAAACTGCACAGTTTGAATTTCCCCCTTGCATGGGTTACTTAACCATGCACCCGTCATTCTTTCTAGCATGGTTTGGGCACATGGTTACACATAACCATGAACCAACCTTGAAGCATGCACAAGATGGCCTGAGTTCCCCTTTCACTCATGTCCTAAACCCCCAGTACACCCCTGAGCTTCCTCATACTCCTGGTAAACACTTAAATAGAAATATTAAAGGGATGAAAACCAAAATATTAACAAGAATATACCACCATGAATTCTGAGATCTTATAACCTCTCCATCTTATAATGGATCATCCTCAAGTTGCACTTCCAAAAATCACTAAGCTTCCGAAGTGAAGATATTTTTCCATTGGGCTCACATATCTGTCTCTCTCTCCCAAATTTCTTCTAAAAAATTACCATGATCCCACAAAACTCAAACCAAAGGTACAATCTTTCCCTGCAAGATATTATCACTACAATCTGTAATATGAATCAGATTCTCCTCAAAGTATGCATCAACCTCAAGCTCAACATCATCAACACTAATCACATGAGATGTATTAGGGTGATATTGTTGAATATGTGACACATGAAAAACATCATGCATACCAACGTACCACTATGGAAGAGGAAATCAGTACACCACCCATCTAATCCTCTCCATAATCTGAAATGACCCCACATACCTGGGTGCCAACATACCCTATTTACAAATATGATGGTGACCCAACCTTGGTGACACATGAAGAAACACATGATCACCTATCATAAACTCAAGAGGTCTGAAACTCTAATCCGCATACAACTTCTGCCTACTCTGATCTATAGCCATACGTTTCTATATCAACTGAATCTATTACGATTTCTCCTGTACAAGACCCAATCCCAAAAACTCTGATTCTCTATCCTCTATCCAACACAACATAGATATATATGGTCTACCATAGAGCGCCTCATACAGTGTCATCTAAATTGTATCCTAACAACTATTATTGTAGGAAAACACAACCAGTGCTAGATACTTTTTCCTATGATCCACAAAAGTCTAGGACAAATGCCATCAACATGTCCTTTAACATCTAAATAGTACGCTTCATCTTCCCATCCATTTGCGGGTGGAAATCCATACTAAAAAACATTAGGGGTACCAAGAGTCTTATGTAATCCCTTCCAGAAGTGTGATGTGAAACATGAATCATCGTCTGAAACTATATCCCATGGTACCCCATGCAAACTCACTACCTCCTGAATGTACAAATCACCAAACTGATCCATGGAGAAAGTCTCTTGAATTGTAAATAAATGATTCACCTTAGTCAACCGATCCACAACTACCCAAATCGCATCATTCTTCTAAGGATTCCTTGGGAGACCTACTACAAAATACATCATCACGTCATCCCATTTTCATTCTAGAATGGGAAATGACTGAAATAAACCACCCAGAAACTGATTCTTAGCCTTCACCTACTGAAAGATAAGGAATCACACCATGAAACCTACAACATCTTTCTTCATCTCTAGACACCAATACTACCTATGAAGATCATGATACATTTTGGTCAAACCGAGATGCACTTCCCACTTAGATGAAAAAAACTAACACATCAACTCTTCTCGAATACTCATTGGCACAAAAACACAACCATGAACATAAAGGATCACATCATCTCCAAAAATCACACTAGAAGGTGTATCTCCACCTCTAAGAATTTCCCTCAAATCTAAACACTTCTGATCCTCACACTGCCTCTACTTGATACAGCACAGGAGCATGGACTCAACTTCCAAGGATATAGGACTCATATTCCCTTGTCCATCCAACACCTCCATATTCATCTCAGAAAACAATGCCATAATTCTTCACTCAAAAATATAATACTAAACCGCCTAATTTTGAGTCTTCTAGCTCAAAGTATCTGCAACAATATTCCCCTTTCATAGCGTGTAAATGAAATCAAATCCAAAATAATTCATTTAATAAACCCATATTCAATATTGAATATTCATATCATGCTAAGTGAAGATATACTTAAGGAATTTATGATCAGTATACACCATGAATTGCTCTACCAACAAGTAGTGTCAAGATAACTTTAGAGCATAAACCGCCACAATTATCTCGTGATATTATATAGGGTAATTTATTTCAAGATTACTCAACTTTATTGACCCATAAACCACAATCCAATCATCCTGCATCAATACCACCTCAATACCAAAACTGAATGCATAAAAAAAACAAGATATACCCTTTAACTGGCTTAGGTAAAGTCAAAATTAGTACGGTTATTAGCCAATTATTCAAGTATAACTTATGATCTCTTAGTGTACCCAAGATGATGTCAAGATGTTTGTCATGATCTTCATGATTCTTAAAGTACACCAAGATTTAATCAACAAAGACAACTACAAAATAATCTTAGTAAGGGTGAAAGATTTTATTCATTTGGGCCATAAACACTGTCAGCGCATTGGTCAACTGGAATGATATCACAATAAAATCATACAATCCATATATGATTTTGAAGGTAGTCCATTGTAAATAAGAAGGTCTCAACCTTAACTGATGATAACCTAACCTTAGATCAATCTTAGAGAACACTGAAACACCTCTCAGCTGTTTGAAAAGATCATTAATTTGTGGAAGAGGGTACCAGTTCTCAACCATCATCTGATTCAGCTTCTTATAATCAAAACATAACCACAAAGATACATCATCCTTCTTAGAAAACAACATTGGTGATACCAAATGTGACGTACTTGGAAGAATAAACCCATTATTTTGTAATTCCCCCAATTGAGTTTTAATTTCTTGGAGTTCTGTTAGTTCCATTCTATATGGAAAATTGGAAACACGTTATTCTCCCAAAAGCAACTCTATCCTGAAATCAACATCTATTTTGGGTGGAAACCCAGAGAAGTCCTCAATAAACACATCCTAAAACTGATCCACTATAGAAGGAAATAAAATCTCCTCTATTTCTTTATCATCAATTATAAGACAATCTACCAGGGTGGTGAGTTCACCAAATTATTGACAAACTGGCCCTGCATGGCCTACCTAGACATCCAATTACCCATTATGGACATACATGTATCCCTCAAGAGATGTGAATGTTACACTATGATGGTAACAGTCAATATGATATTGGTACAAAACTATCAAATCCATACCAAAAATCAAATAAAAAACTAACATCTAGAGAACAAACAAGTCCCATAGGAAATAAAACCCACCAACTTCAAGAGAACACCCCTTACATTGCCTAATATTTTCTTCTCACACCCCCAATGATGTATCAATTGGAATAACCCCACACATGTGTTCCACTGCTAGAACCAACACACCCACAAACTAAGAATACATGAAAGAACATGAGGAAACTATATCAAATAAAGCACTAGAAAGTGTAAAATCTATAGGGATGATACCTTGAATGGTTGATGATCCCACATCACCACCTTTATGTAAAGGATGAACCTTATAAATTTGGATTGTCCCTTTTCTCTAGGCTTTGGTATGAGTTCCTGATGATGCACTATCCTGCTGATATGGATGCTCTTGTCCTGGAGTACCATGTTCGCTACCTCTACCAGTTCGACCAATAGATCTCCAGCTGCCTTCCTAATATGAGGTAACCAACCCCCAACATGTACACTGCATCAACCTCGATCCTCTATCAGTACCCATCTGTCAAGGGTTTCTATAGAACCTCTGAAAATTCCCTAACCTTCTGTATGCTCAGCACTCAACTGGTGGGTTGGGAAACTAACTATGTATGTGTCCCAGCCTACCGCACTGATAACATGAAATTTGATCACTACCCTGCGAGGCCTGTTCCCTATTTTGACTACCTTGTCTGCCACCTCCCTTGTGTAAACTCTCGAAGTAGCACTTCTAATCATCGGAAGATGCACTGCTAGATTTCCCAACTGGAACTACATGTCCACCAATAGAATCCTTATTGAGATTCACTTCTAAAATAAGGTCTTGATCCACCACTTCAGTAACCCTCATCAAACAGAAGATGTTCACTTGGGACTTAATCTCATGTATAAGTCCATCTAAGAAAAGTATCACCATAGCTACCTCATCCCCTACCAACACTTGAAAGAAGCATTGTAAGTTTGTGAAATGACCAGCGTAATCCATTACTGACATATACCAATGGGTCAACCATATAAAATCTACATCACTATCCTACCTCAAGGTCTCTAAATAGAAATTCTCTAGAAACTTTTATGAGAAGTCCTTCTATATCATACCATCAGCCTGTTGGTTTTGAACCAGAACATCCCACCAATGCTTTAGCTGACCTCACATCATGTAAGCCACAACTTGAATCTCTTGTAAGGAGGAGTCTCTAAGTGATCAAGTATCATTTGAATGGACTCTATCCAAAAACCAGCTACATTAGTCCTAACTTCTCCAGAAAAAGTAGGAGGGTGCTATAACAAAAACTCCCTGGTCAGCTCAAACATACTCGAAACAACCCATCCTAGGTCTTGCTCCATCATCTGTATAAAATGAGTGAATTTATCATAGAACTTATCCTCTCCCCTATTACCCTAGATCACTAGGTTTCCTTGCTTCATTTTGGGAGAATCATTCTTAGTGACATCCTATTGTTTCCCAACTGACACATGACATCGAGGTGGAATTTTCTTACAACACCAAACACACATCTTAAAACACATAAAAAAAATCATGTAAAGTTTCACAAAATAAAGATCTCCACTAGCCATAAACAACCAACTCCACATAAATTATCCCAAAAGACATCACCACACCTCTTTCACTACCCTTAGCCTGTAACACCCGAGACTTTTATGTTATATAAATCATCAAAGGAATCTTTTTCTACACAACACTTGCTTGGCTTGCTTTACACGCAATCGCGACCTTCCTCGATAGCTTGCGTCGTACGCAATACCGAGTTTCACTAAACAACAATACACTATTAAAACTAGCCGTTATGAATAGTAATAACCACTTTTTGGAATTTTATAAATTTTATTTTTCAAAATGGACTTCATTTTTGGAC
This sequence comes from Viscum album, assembly GCA_963277665.1. Classification (NCBI taxonomy): domain Eukaryota; kingdom Viridiplantae; phylum Streptophyta; class Magnoliopsida; order Santalales; family Viscaceae; genus Viscum; species Viscum album. The sequence goes on along the minus strand of OY728137.1, from coordinate 648,717,509 downwards.
TCAGAATATCGAAATTAGCCTAGGGTGAAATTTTGGTATTTTTCTGAAAACTTTCAATTTTTGATTAATAGTGAAACCACTAAGTGGTAGGTTAAAAACTGAATTTTGCATAAAACTTAATTTTACCGCTTCTATGAATGGAATTTCAAAAATCCGAGAGACACGGTTAATATCAAGGACTAAAATGTGGTTCAATGAGATGAAAATAATTTTTTGGTGAATAGTAACTTTTTACTTTTTTTACCGCGGTTAATAGTAAATAGGGTAACTAAGGGTAAATATGATATTACTATTACCCTAACACATGTCCTAATTCTATTGGACAAGTGTAATTCTACCAAAAACAAACTTAGGAATAAAATATGACCATTTAGGCCCACATGGATTAGATTAGGACATTTATTATTAATTTATTTAAAGAAGGGTTAAAATAGTTAAAATCAAAGTTTAATAATTAAATCATTTTTAATATGGGGTTATACATAATATAAATTCGATTGTAAATATTCATTAGAAAGATAAAAAGATTTACTACATGATGGTATTTTATTTGTAATTTTTAGACATCAAATAATTTAATTTATTTATGACACAAAGATGATGCAGTAATTATCTTATTAATGAAATATTGACATAATTGATAATATAAATACCAAAATAAAAGTAATTTAAGACTTTTTATGAATTCCACTAATTTTATAGGTTACTATGATATATTAGTGTTGATTTAATTAACTTTGTTCGAACATATAATTCTGTTATGACTTTCACAAAAATCATATATCAAATAGTGTCAAAATTGACACAAAATAGTTTTTAAATCAAATATTATATTACTAATTGTTATTTTATTCCTAAAAATATAAGGTTCGGCCAAATTACTTAGATAAGGATATATATATTAATAATAAACAATTTGGGGTTCGTTTGGCATGTTATAGTAAGTGTATTAACCATATAGTGAAAGAAAACAAAAAGACACGGTAAAAGTTAAATTAATTAACTTAGAGTTAAATCTAATTGATAAGGTTAAAATAATACCCTAAACTTGTCTAAATCCTATTGGTTGATAGTATTTCGACCCATCCCCAATTTATCTTCGAAATAAGACCCTTTGGAACCATTATAAACCGATTTTGACTTTAATATAAAATAATATTTTGAGATATTCCTAAGGTGCCCCTCTCCTCCCTTATAAAAGGGCACCTCCTCCCCCTCCTCCTCACACCAATTTGAGCACTCAAGCTCGGCCAAACCCTGCCATTTTCTCCTCTCCACTTCCCTAGAATAATCCTAGAGGTCCTGGTCTTCTCCAAAGACCAATCTTAGTTCCTTAAGTGGAGGATTCAAAGAGGCGTTCCAAAGAAGAGGTAATATCCATTACCGATCTTTTCAATTTCTTTCTTCTTCAACTTCTTCTTCTTTAGTTGTTTCATGATAAAGTAATAACATCAGTATTACTTACATACTGATATGTTATTATAAATATGAAACAACCCTAATTCACCTTCTATCCATCCTACGGAAAAATGAAATCACCGCGCGTGCGTATGTACGGAATACCGTCTCCACGCTGTGGTGTAATCTATTTTCCACCATCACCTTACAAGGATGGGTATAATGGTGTAATGAGTAACTATATATGATTATTATGAAGTAACATTGATACTGAAATAATATATATATACTCCAATACAATTCCACGATCATAGGAACGATATCATCACTCGTGCGTACGTACGGAATACCGTCTCCACGATGTGATGCGACTCGTTCTACATGATCTTCATTTCATAATGATTATATAAATGAATTGAATGAATGAATATGGTATATACTATACTAATACCATTCTGGAAATGAATTATCTATAACCTAAAGATAAGAATAAGAATTTATTCAACAAAACACGCATAAGAACAAAAAGTTATAAAGACCCGAGTAACAAGTAACAGTGAAATATTACTAACAAGAAGCTAATAATATGACCATATATGATATCATATCAATATGTATGATTCTGGAATAAGTCAATAACATTATTTAAACCATTATACAGGAGCTTCGGACACGAACAAAGCAAATCGGACCTAAGGTAAGGGAAATATCACAATCTCATTTTTATCCGAGATTGTTTATTCGTAAGTATTTACTGGGGTGTATTTTATCATCCACATCCATGTTCCCTCAATATGTAATATTGTTTCCATCCACTTGAAATAGTTTAAATCCAATTTTACCCTTAGGTGAGTTTTTAGTAAAGAATATGAAAGGAATCTTTTGTCGTTTTTCCGTACGAGGTACTTTTTGACTTTTCCGACAAAAGTACGAAGAATGTTTTTTTTAACTTATACGGCATGAATGGATTTTTAAAACATTACTTCAAAGAAGCTTCCTTTACAAGTTTTCAAGTTTATTTTTAATCAACTTCTTTTATTTTAAATCTGTATGACATGTTATGAAAGGAAAAATGTTTTTGAAGAAGAAAGGATATTTTCCTCAAGAATTCAATTCAAGTGTTTTATCAAAATTATTTTCCATCTAAGATAATAAAGGGTTCTGTTTCTATCCATATTTTTACATTGGTTTGACTATGTTGTGATGGAATTATGTTTATGAATTCCTTTATCATATATGAATTGATTTATGATGTCATGATGTTTCAAGAATCCCATTTTTGTTATATGTGTTATGCGATGATGTATGTTTTATGATTATGTGGCACACATAAGAAAGGATTCATTATAAGATGGGTGGGACCTATATCTACCTCCAATGCATTGGGTAAAGATTTTATATCTCATGAGATAGACATGGCTGGAACGGAAGGTTATTTCGGTTCAGTGATACAGGACTGAAACGAGGAGTGAACTCGGTTCAGAAAGGGACTTTGTCCACTAAGATAGTCTTGGCAATGAGTCATGACTAACAAGAAATGATTTTCCATGATTATGTGTGCATGCCACAAAGTTTCAAGTTTTATGTTATGATTTTGGGGATCTCATTTTCACTTCTATGATTTATTCCATGTTAAGATATTATGATCTCTTTTGCAGGTTTTGATTTTCAAAAAGATATGATATGATTTTTATTTCCTTTATTTGCCCTTGCTGAGCATTTGAGCTCACCCTTTTATGTTTTCTTTTCCCCAGGTCAGGAAGATGGATATTAAGTAGAATATGCTAAAAGGGACCCTAGATATGATGAAATAAATGGGAGACACTGTAGAAGATTTATGAACCAGTTGTTTATGTTTCCCAGTTTCTAAAGACACTATACCTATACGGTCCTTTGTGGTTTTGTCATATGTTGTAATAAGTGTGCTTCAATTTTGAAGTATTAACAATGTATGTAAAGTATGGGTCGTTATAGTTGGTATCAGAGGAAAGGTATAGTCAACCTTTGGGAGCTAGGATGTGAAAGCCTTAGTAAGAACCCTAAGGATAAGTCTAAGCATAGTACACAATCTTAGTGTTTTAGAAATGGCCTTGAATAACCTAGGATAAGACCATAAGCATGAAAATTTTATTCTTGAATTATGTGGTTTCCTATTATAATTAGTGTTGCTCACACTATTCTTCTTGGTTTTAGTCAATGGCTGGAACCCGAAGGAACCGTGTTAATGAGGAATGCGATGGGCAATGCAATGATTGTCCCCCTGAGCAACCAAACGATATGGGAGCTGGAATGCAAAATCTTGTAGCCATGCTCACACAACTTTCTCAAGCTATGAATCATGCAGGATTTCCAAACGAGCAAAGGAGGGAGCAACATTCTGTTGAATCCTTCATGAGGCAGCGTCCACCTTCTTTCAGCGGGTCTACTGATCCATTAGTTTCTGAACAATGGATTAGTACTACTGAAAAGATATTTTCACTTCTTCAATGTTCTGAACATGATAAAGTCATCCTAGCAGTGTATCGTTTGGAAGGAGATGCTGATCAATGGTGGAATCTTGTTAAGAATACGAGGCAAAGGGATGAAATTGAGTCTATGGAATGGGACGAGTTCAAGAACTTATTTTTCAATAAGTACTTCCCTCGTATTCTCCGAACAAAGATGGAGAAAGAGTTCCTTGAACTGAAGCAAAGGGATGATGAATCTGTTAGTACCTATGAAGCAAATTTTACAAGACTTGCAAGGTACGCTTCTGGTATTATTATCCAACCTGAGAGTAAGATCGATCGATTCTTTAGTGGCTTAAAACCAAGTCTTCGAAGGGCGTTAGCCATAAGGGACTTCAATAGCTACGAGGAAATCGTTCGATGTGCTCCTAAAGTCGAGATGGAGATTGGAGTAACCCATCAGTCACATGGGTTTGATAAGAAGAGGAAGATGGAATTCAAAGAAAAATCTAAAGAGCACACGGAAAAGAAGATGAACTTTCCCTTATGCTCAAAGTGTGGAAAGAAACATGGAGGGAGTTGTCTTAAAGGGACAAGTAAATGTTTTAAATGTGGGAAGGAAGGTCATCGGGCATTTGAATGCCGTGATAATGGGAAGAAGATGTCTAATGACGCAAAAAAAGGAAGGGATACACAGAATGAACCTACAACACTTCAATGTTTCAAGTGCAAGGAGATGGGGCATTATGCCAATCAATGCCCAAATCCAAGGGTTGATGATGATGGTCGACGTCAACAAACTCTTAAGGCTAAAGACAAAGGAAAGTCACATGCAATTTCTATCAGCGATGTGGAGTACGATAACGATGTGGTGAAAGGTACACTTACCATCCACTCTAAAGTAGCAAATGTTTTATTTGATTCTGGATCCACCCACTCTTTTATTTCTGAAAAATTTTCTAAGGGTATCACCGTATTACCTCAACAATTAGATGTTGAGTTAGCTGTGACAACACCTAATGGCACATCAATCGCATCAAAAGTTTATAATTCTTCTCCGATCGAAGTTTGTGGGAAAGTGCTTCCTGCAAATCTTGTGATCCTTCCTTTAGTGGAATTTGATGTGATTCTTGGCATGGATTGGCTTTCCCTACATGGAGCTCATATCAATTTCCAAAGAAGGGAAGTCACATTTCATATTCCAGATCAATCTACGATCGTATACCAATGCAAGGATGAACATAACCTTCCAGTGGAAATTTCTTCCATCTTATGGGTATTGATTCCACTAAATGAAGGTTATTTATCTCAAATGGTTGGTGAGAAACTCACGATTAAGAATATGCCCATTGTACGAAAGTTTGATGATGTCTTTCCGGAGGAATTGCCGGGTCTTCCACCAAATCGTGAAGTTGAGTTTTCAATAGAACTCGTACCGGGTGCTTTGCCTATTTCAAAGACACCTTATAGAATGGCCCCAATTGAGTTGCAGGAATTGAAGAAGCAACTCCAAGAGAATCTTGATAAGGGATTCATACTCCCTAGTGCGTCACCTTGGGGAGCACCTGTTCTATTTGTTAAGAAGAAATATGGATCAATGAGACTCTGCATTGATTATCGAGAACTTAACAAGATCACTATCAAGAACAAATATCCTCTCCCACGCATTGATGACTTATTTGAACAACTACGCGGAGCTCAATACTTTTCCAAGATTGATCTTCGTTCAGGGTATCATCAATTAAGGGTCAAAAGGGAGGATATACCAAAGACGGCTTTCCGTACAAGGTATGGACACTATGAATTTATAGTGATGCCATTTGGTCTTACTAATTCCCCTGCTATCTTCATGGATCTAATGAATAGAGTCTTTAGAGACTATCTTGATCAATTTGTGGTAGTCTTTATAGACGATATTCTTGTCTATTCAAAGAGCAAGGAAGAGCATGAAGATCACTTGAGAATTATATTGAAGACCCTGAGAAAGGAGAAGCTTTATGCCAAATTTACCAAGTGTGAATTTTGGCTTCAAAAAGTTGCGTTTTTGGGGCATATAATCTCAAAAGAGGGGATATCTGTGGATCCAGCAAAAACAGAGGTTATCGAAAGATGGTCAAGACCAACAACAGTAACTGAGATCCGAAGTTTTCTTGGTTTGGATGGTTATTATCGACGTTTTGTAAAAGATTTTTCACGATTATCTAATCCACTCACCAAGTTGACTCGGAAAGGAGTTAAGTTTGTCTGGACAGAGGAATGTGAAGAGAATTTCAAGGAGTTGAAAAGAAGGTTATCCAGTGCACCTGTGCTCACACTGCCTTGTAGTGGAGAAAGGTTTGTGATCTACAGTGATGCATCCAAGAAGGGATTGGGGTGTGTTCTTATGCAAAATGATATGGTGATAGCTTATGCCTCACGACAGTTGAAAATCCATGAACAAAATTACCCAACACATGATTTGGAGTTGGATGCGGTAATCTTTTCATTAAAGATTTGGAGGCATTACCTTTATGGTGAAAGGTGTGATATTTATACTGATCATAAAAGTTTAAAGTATATTTTCACACAAAAGGAGTTGAATATGCGTCAAAGAAGATGGTTGGAGCTGATTAAGGATTATGACTGCTCAATCCATTACCACCCTGGGAAAGCAAACAAGGTGGCAGATGCATTAATTCGACAAGACCATGCTAGTTTATCCATGATGAGGATCACAAAAGATCCAATATTTATGGATTTACAAAGGATGGATCTTGGAATTATAATGGAAGGGGAAAAATCTTATCTTTCTCAAATGAATGTTCAACCATCTATACATGTGAAGATTAAAGATGCACAGAAAGAAGATGTTGAGTTACAAAAGAAGGTGAGAAATGTTCCTGAATTCAACCTTGATTGTGATGGGATAATAAAGTTCAGGAATCGGGTTTGTGTTCCTCCCATCCCCGAATTAAAGAAGGAGCTGCTGGATGAGGCTCATAGTTCATAATTCTCTATTCATCCTGGAAGCACGAAGATGTATAGGGACCTGAAAGAGTACTTCTGGTGGGATGGCATGAAAAGAGATGTTGCTGAATATGTCTCTCGATGCTTGGTTTGTCAACAAGTTAAAGCTTAGAGACAGAAGTCTAAGGGGATGTTACAACCATTACCCATACCCGAATGGAAATGGGAAAACATCACTATGGACTTTGTCACAGGACTTCCTAAAACATCCAAAGGCAATAATGCTATCTGGGTCATAGTTGATCGTCTTACAAAGTCTGCACACTTCATTGCTATTAGAGAGGATTTCTCTCTAGATCAGCTTGCCAGGATATATGTAAAGGAAGTGGTAAGATTGCATGGAGTACCACTTTCTATTATATCTGATCGGGATCCGAGATTTACCTCGAAGTTCTGGCGAAGTCTTCAGCATACTCTGGATACAGAGTTGAGTTTCAGCACTGCTTATCATCCCCAGACAGACGGTCAGTCTGAGAGAACAATTCAAACCCTAGAAGATATGTTGAGAGCTTGCTCTATGGATTTCAAAGGAGGTTGGGATCAACACCTACCTTTGGTGGAATTTTCTTATAATAATAGTTTTCACTCCAGTATTCAGATGGCTCCTTATGAAGCTCTCTATGGAAAGAAATGCAGGACTCCAACTTGCTGGGATGAAGTTGGGGAAAGAAAGCTATTAGGACCTGATCTCGTTGATGAAATGGCAGAAAAGGTCAGATCTATTCAACAACACATAAGAGCAGCTCAGAGTCGACAGAAAAGTTATGCCGACAACCGAAGAAAAGACCTAGAGTTTGAAGTGGGCGATAAAGTGTTCTTACGAATATCTCCCTGGAAGAGGGTTATGAGATTTGGAAAGAAGGGGAAGTTGAGCCCTAGATATATCGGTCCTTTTGAAATACTGGATCGTGTTGGGAAGGTAGCTTACCGATTGGCGCTTCCACCAAATCTCTCTCAAGTTCACGATGTGTTCCACGTATCTCTCCTGAGAAAGTACATACCAGATCCTTCACATGTACTCAGCTCAGAAGTTGTACTTCTGGAGCAAGATCTTTCTTATGAAGAACAGCCGATAGAGATTCTGGATCATAGCGAAAAAGTCCTACGAAACAAGACCACTCACTTGGTGAAAGTTTTATGGAGGGACCACCAACTTGAAGAAGCTACATGGGAGCTTGAGGATATGATGAGGGAGAAGTATCCTCATTTGTTTGTTACAAAGTGACGAATTTCGAGGGCGAAATTCTTTTTAAGGGGGGTAGAATGTAACACCCGAGACTTTTATGTTATATAAATCATCAAGGGAATCTTTTTCTACACAACACTTGCTTGGCTTGCTTTACACGCAATCGCGACCTTCCTCGATAGCTTGCGTCGTACGCAATACCGAGTTTCACTAAACAACAATACACTATTAAAACTAGCCGCTATGAATAGTAATAACCACTTTTTGGAATTTTATAAATTTTATTTTTCAAAATGGACTTCATTTTTGGACTCAGAATATCGAAATTAGCCTAGGGTGAAATTTTGGTATTTTTCTGAAAACTTTCAATTTTTGATGAATAGTGAAACCACTAAGTGGTAGGTTAAAAACTGAATTTTGCATAAAAGTTAATTTTACCGCTTCTGTGAATGGAATTTCGAAAATCCGAGAGACATAGTTAATATCAAGGACTAAAATGTGGTTCAATGAGATGAAAATAATTTTTTGGTGAATAGTAACTTTTTACTTTTTTTACCGCGGTTAATAGTAAATAGGGTAACTAAGGGTAAATATGATATTACTATTACCCTAACACATGTCCTAATTCTATTGGACAAGTTTAATTCGACAAAAAACAAACTTAGGAATAAAATATGACCATTTAGGCCCACATGGATTAGATTAGGACATTTATTATTAATTTATTTAAAGAAGGGTTAAAATAGTTAAAATCAAAGTTTAATAATTAAATCATTTTTAATATGGGGTTATACATAAGATAAATTCGATTGTAAATATTCATTAGAAAGATAAAAAGATTTACTACATGATGGTATTTTATTTGTAATTTTTAGACATCAAATAATTTAATTTATTTATGATACAAAGATGATGCAGTAATTATCTTATTAATGAAATATTGACATAATTGATAATATAAATACCAAAATAAAAGTAATTTAAGACTTTTTATGAATTCCACTAATTTTCTAGGTTACTATGATATATTAGTGTTGATTTAATTAACTTTTTTCGAACATATAATTCTGTTATGACTTTCACAAAAATCATATATCAAATAGTGTCAAAATTGACACAAAATAGTTTTTAAATCAAATATTATATTACTAATTGTTATTTTATTCCTAAAAATCTAAGGTTCGGCCAAATTACTTAGATAAGGATATATATATTAATAATAAACAATTTGGGGTTCGTTTGGCATGTTATAGTAAGTGTATTAACCATATAGTGAAAGAAAACAAAAAGACACGGTAAAAGTTAAATTAATTAACTTAGAGTTAAATCTAATTGATAAGGTTAAAATAATACCCTAAACTTGTCTAAATCCTATTGGTTGATAGTATTTCGACCCATACCCAATTTATCTTCGAAATAAGACCCTTTGGAACCATTATAAACCGATTTTGACTTTAATATAAAATAATATTTTGAGATATTCCTAAGGTGCCCCTCTCCTCCCTTATAAAAGGGCACCTCCTCCCCCTCCTCATCACACCAATTTGAGCACTCAAGCTCGGCCAAACCCTGCCATTTTCTCCTCTCCACTTCCCTAGAATAATCCTAGAGGTCCTGGTCTTCTCCAAAGACCAATCTTAGTTCCTTAAGTGGAGGATTCAAAGAGGCGTTCCAAAGAAGAGGTAATATCCATTACCGATCTTTTCAATTTCTTTCTTCTTCAACTTCTTCTTCTTTAGTTGTTTCATGATAAAGTAATAACATCAGTATTACTTACATACTGATATGTTATTATAAATATGAAACAACCCTAATTCACCTTCTATCCATCCTACGGAAAAATGAAATCACCGCGCGTGCGTACGTACGGAATACCGTCTCCACGCCGTGGTGTAATCTATTTTCCACCATCACCTTACAAGGATGGGTATAATGGTGTAATGAGTAACTATATATGATTATTATGAAGTAATATTGATACTGAAATAATATATATATACTCCAATACAATTCCACGATCATAGGAACGATATCATCACTCGTGCGTACGTACGGAATACCGTCTCCACGATGTGATGCGACTCGTTCTACATGATCTTCATTTCATAATGATTATATAAATGAATTGAATGAATGAATATGGTATATACTACACTAATACCATTCTGGAAATGAATTATCTATAACCTAAAGATAAGAATAAGAATTTATTCAACAAAACACGCATAAGAACAAAAAGTTATAAAGACCCGAGTAACAAGTAACAGTGAAATATTACTAACAAGAAGCTAATAATATGACCATATATGATATCATATCAATATGTATGATTCTGGAATAAGTCAATAACATTATTTAAACCATTATACAGGAGCTTCGGACATGAACAAAGCAAATCGGACCTAAGGTAAGGGAAATATCACAATCTCATTTTTATCCGAGATTGTTTATTCGTAAGTATTTACTGGGGTGTATTTTATCATCCACATCCATGTTCCCTCAATATGTAATATTGTTTCCATCCACTTGAAATAGTTTAAATCCAATTTTACCCTTAGGTGAGTTTTTAGTAAAGAATATGAAAGGAATCTTTTGTCGTTTTTCCGTACGAGGTACTTTTTGACTTTTCCGACAAAAGTACGAAGAATGTTTTTTTTAACTTATACGGCATGAATGGATTTTTAAAACATTACTTCAAAGAAGCTTCCTTTACAAGTTTTCAAGTTTATTTTTAATCAACTTCTTTTATTTTAAAGCTGTATGACATGTTATGAAAGGAAAAATGTTTTTGAAGAAGAAAGGATATTTTCCTCAAGAATTCAATTCAAGTGTTTTATCAAAATTATTTTCCATCTAAGATAATAAAGGGTTCTGTTTCTATCCATATTTTTACATTGGTTTGACTATGTTGTGATGGAATTATGTTTATGAATTCCTTTATCATATATGAATTGATTTATGATGTCATGATGTTTCAAGAATCCCATTTTTGTTATATGTGTTATGCGATGATGTATGTTTTATGATTATGTGGCACACATAAGAAAGGATTCATTATAAGATGGGTGGGACCTATATCTCCCTCCAATGCATTGGGTAAAGATTTTATATCTCATGAGATAGACATGGCTGGAACGGAAGGTTATTTCGGTTCAGTGATACAGGACTGGAACGAGGAGTGAACTCGGTTCAGAAAGGGACTTTGTCCACTAAAATAGTCTTGGCAATGAGTCATGACTAACAAGAAAAGATTTTCCATGATTATGTGTGCATGCCACAAAGTTTCAAGTTTTATGTTATGATTTTGGGGATCTCATTTTCACTTCTATGATTTATTCCATGTTAAGATATTATGATCTCTTTTGCAGGTTTTGATTTTCAAAAAGATATGATATGATTTTTATTTCCTTTATTTGCCCTTGCTGAGCATTTGAGCTCACCCTTTTATGTTTTCTTTTCCCCAGGTCAGGAAGATGGATATTAAGTAGAATATGCTAAAAGGGACCCTAGATATGATGAAATAAATGGGAGACACTGTAGAAGATTTATGAACCAGTTGTTTATGTTTCCCAGTTTCTAAAGACACTATACCTATACGGTCCTTTGTGGTTTTGTCATATGTTGTAATAAGTGTGCTTCAATTTTGAAGTATTAACAATGTATGTAAAGTATGGGTCGTTATATAGCCTTCCCTGAATCGGGTCATGGTCAACATGGGATAAAACAACTTACATAGTTACAAGTCTTCCATTGAAAACCCTTTTAAACCATTTTCCACATTCACAATGTAAATATTTCCCTCTTAGGCACATTACCAACTTCAAAAATCATTACAACCAATATTATTATCTCATTTAAAACCCTTTATTAATCAAAATTATTTAACCATTCTTTCACATTATTTTAATTAACTCATTTAGATCATCTTTATTAGACACCATATATTTCAATTTTTTTAAAAAATTAAAATATATTATACTCTTCATGTCCCACACACCCATACCATGTGTGATTATCATGATGTATTCCACCTATATCCCTAGGTTCTTATAATTATGTATGAATGCACAACCTTGTACCATTTTGGTCACAGGTAAAATATCATAGAACTGTCACATCAAACAACAAGTGCATCACCCAATGGTTAGATATCATCCAAATATAAAAAAATGCATAAAGAATAAAAATTCTCACATTGGGTACTTGGGTTTTCCCTCATACATGGGTTAAATACCCTCATGCATGATCTCATTGACAAGACCAAAAACCCTAACATGTCCTAATCTACTTTCTACCATCCCCAAATAGTAAGGTAATAGAAAATAATTCCTTTAATACCACTTTGTAACATCTCCGACCCATAATCCACTAAACTGGTGCCCCAAGAAGAGTCGCCACATGACCTCAAGTGTGCCTTCCTATATTACAGAGGTTATCGACTAGTAGCGGGGGTCTAATAGATCTTATAGGGAGAATATACCCTCTTTACTAGAGTAAGACATAATAGATAACATATAAAATAGAGTAACAATAAGTAATAAACTAGAAACGTGCATTACCAACCATTTCCCAAACACGGTACAACCACAAAAAAATAATAAATATGTAATGTCATGATAATAGTGACAAAAGTGAAGGAAAACCCAAAATAAAGACCAACAGCTAAATCCCCAAAATGGGACTTGAATCTTTGTCTAGATCCTCAACCATTCACATCCCAAACCCAACTCAACTCCCTAGTAGAGGGCATTTACCCTTATCCTAACCTGCAACCATGAAATCTACATAGGTACCCAATGGATGCCTGAGTAGGGTGTTATTACAAATCAATAGGACACCACCAATAATTTCTATAAAATATTCATTCTAAACAGTCAGGGAATTAAAGTACTAAATAAATTACAAGATTAATAGAGATAAATCTAGTTCCATTAGTTAAAAAAATTCACTTTAACCATTCTCATCATTCATTCCATTTTCATCACTTATTCTATGGTTTAAGCATTTACATCATTTTCACTATAGCCTAATACAGTCAAATAATATGCATAAGAGGATTAGTCATGTCCCATATCTCACTTGGGAAAAAATTTCATAACAATTATATAAAACTTACCTTAGAGCCTCAGTCATGGTAGTTTCATCCAATGCAACTATTAGGGGCCTAGATCCTTAGTATGACTCCCTAACCTGTGCATTATAGGGGTAGGTTTTAGGGCCTCAGTCCAACCTGACCCATGGAAGGAGCCTTAGTACAATATCCCACACACCACTAAGCCACGTTCACATTCTAATTTCTCCATTTACCACAAAAACATATCAAAAACCATACACAACCAAAACATATAAAATTTAAAATTAAAATTTCATACAACATATGAATCTTCATTAATCCTTAACCCATTATCACATTTACCATTTACTTAGAATATCTCAATTAACCAATTTCCCTTTATATGCCTTAACCCATTTGGTATAGTCAACAATTCTCATACATTATACCATTTAACATATTCAAAAATTTACATACATGAACCCATTTGAAACATCCATCAATTCATATTACTTAATCCTTTTATGTATTTTAATTACAAATTCATAATCCATTTGACACATTCACATTAATACATTTAACCCTTTTTACATCATTCCTAACAATCCCTTATGCCATTTCCAATAACTAGACACAACTGCCATTGGTGTATCTTTATAACTCAGACCAACATATCAACATAATTTTCATGGGATCTATTTCAACACAAAAAAATTCTATGCTTAACATCATAATTTTCCATGTTCAAGAATGTTGGCACACCCCATGGGTGGCCCTAAATAGGTCAAATCAATATCAATGCATCCCATGAAAATCATAAAAGGTTTAATTCATCATTTACCCAACCATTTTACCAAATATCACTAAAAGAATTAAATTAACAATAAGAGAGAACCAATAACACAACAACACATGCAAAAATCAACAACAAGACTATGGGATTTTACTTTTAGACAACCTACCTTTATTACTAAGACAACTGTATACATAACCTTAGCCTTTGATTCAGATTAAAGCACCCTTTGAAACCCCAAACTAAGATTCACTAGAAAAGAGGGTTTTAGGGATTCAGAAGAAGAAGAATGAAACTAAAATCCGTAATCTAGAAAAGAGAGTAAATAGAATTGTTAGACTTACCTAGATATTCTATCTGCATAAAAAATCACTCCAAACATCCTAGAAATGAAGGAAATCAATCTTTGGAAAGATTTGGGGGTTTAGGTTTGTCCCTAGGGCTGGAGGAGGAATAATGGGGAAGAAAATATGGTGAGAAACTTAAAATACCAAGTGGTAAAAATGAAAAAATACACTTTTAATGAGGCATAGGTTTTGGATGTAAGGTTTTCCCAACCATGCACCAACCGTGTTCCAGCCTCTTTCCAAGAGGAGTCCAAGTCACATGATTACCTGGGGATCCTACATAGTTTGACAAACTGTGCACCAACCATGCGAAATGCCTCTATCCCAAACCACATGGTTTGGATTTCCCCTTTGCATGATTTACTTATCCATGTACCCCTCCTCCTAGATATCATAGTTTTGGTGCATGGTTACACCTAACTGTGTGATAATTATGAAACATGCACAAGATGACCTGAGTTCCCCTTTATCTCATGCCCCAAACCCCTAGGACACCCCCAAGCTTCCTTATATTCCAGTAAACATTCAATCAGCCAAATTAAAGGGATTAAAACCAATATTTAAATAATAATATACCACAAAAATGTATGTGATCTTGCAATAACATGACAATGGTACTAAATTCATAGGACCATTATATTTTTTTGTCCATGAAATGTGATATTTTCATGTTCATCGAGCTGAAGTGAAATGAACGATGAAAAAAAAATCATAAAACTATTTGACATGAATTGGGGTGATTCATAAGATTATTTGTTTAAGATTTTTCTATATATATGATATTTAAAATAATATTCAATTAAATTAAAATTTATTGTATAAGATTATTCAGACCAGAGTTTTCCTAAGTGTCACTTTCATTTAAAGAACAAACTTAGGTTTCAATATAACCACCATCTAGTTAATGTGATGTTTAATAATATGTGAAAAATTATGTATGAATTTTTCTAGTAATCCATGTAATTATTAAGATTAATTAAAAATTATAATAATCCATGAAATACCTAATTAAATATATATAACATTAATTTAGAAATAATTAAATCAGTATATCTCTCGATAAACTTATCATACCTAATTTATAACTTTGGCATGGGGGTAATATGCTATTAAATGATGGATTAACCTTTTTTGGATATTTTTATGAAAATAATTAATGAAAAATATAAAAGGATGTAATATTATAATGATACGAACCCAACCCACATGCATAAATAAAACAATAATTACACATGCATGCATTTAAATTTAAAGGAGGAGAGTTGAAAGGGATTTAAATAAAAAAATAATTTAATTTAAGAACATAAAATTAAAATAATGTAAGGAAGTTTAAGTTAAATGAAAATAGTTAAACTTTCATTAATATATTAATGAAGTTAAAAAATCACTCGTAATACAAGAGATTCAAGAATGAGAAAATGAATAAAACACAGTGGATGAGTTGTTTCTCTAGTGTAAACTTGTAAATGGGAATTTCTCTCACCCTTATTCATGGTTTGGTTGATCCATAATCCCCCTACACTTATAAAATAGAAGCCTGATTTAATTACTTAATAGACATAAATTAATATCTAAAATAGTTAACTTGATTTCCCTATATTTTTTCCCTCTAAGTTTTATCCCCTATCTGACCATGAAGACATATATCTAGAAAAAAATGTTATTCATTTTTTTATATTTATCTTAAACATCCATCTATTAAATTTAACGACCTTCAACTTTTTATACCAGAAGATAATTTTATCTCAATAAAACATGTGGTATCGTCTTTTATGATTTTTTTCATATCCCATATGTCAAAAAAATTTATATTATGAAAATGTTTATATCTAATATTAGTAATAGATTTTTCATCTATCATATTTACTCTCTAAATATAAAATATTAGGACATTTGGATTCAAGGTTTGGGAGATATGATCTAAATTGTAAACTTGTCGTCTAGATTTTGAGTGGATCTAGAGGGTTTTGTTCCATACATTGATTGGTCCACAAAAATAATGAACTGGTTATTAATGTCTTTACATAAATTCTACCTTCTTGTTCATGTTTATCTTAAGTAGTTTCACAAAATTTGATATTCATTATTATTCCTTATAACGAAAACATTTTAACTAGTTTGGTAAGTAGTAATAAACCATTTTGATCCATGGATGTTTTCTAATTTTATCGTTCTAGGTAAATTCTCTTATCAGTATCTTTTAATATATTAATTTTTTTTAAAAATGATAAATCTAAATTAAATAACATTGTTTAATATCCATGTATTTTTGATGAAAAATTCACTTTGTATAATCATTTAAATTTTTAAAAAATTTATTTATTAGTAGGTAAGCGTAAGTCCCTAATGTTATAAATTCGAGACTAGTTGAATCCATGGATCTAGGAAAGGCCATGAAGAGTATAGATGATGTTTATTTATTTATTTATTATTAGTATCTATCCTTGGGAATTTTTTTAGTTACATGGTTATATTCCCATGTATTTAATCATATTAACTATTTTATTTATGTATGAGATTTATAAATTTATATAATTATATGGTTTGATTATTTGAGTTATGATTGTGATTATAAAACAATGAAATATGAGTGGAAGATCTTCAATTTTGATTACAGGTTTTTGGAGATAGTTGAATATGAGGACATTACATGCTTGAAATTTGGTAGATTTTAATGGCATGAGATTTTGGTATTTAAAATAAAAATTGTCCCCCTATGATTATTCCTAAACCCTCAAAACATATCATCTTTCTCTTTGGATCAAGGCTATGTTCTTGAGACTTAGGGAGATGGGTTATAACAAAGTGAAATTGGAGTAGTTCAAGGAATTTTGATTCATTGTAGGATTTGAGGTAGTATTATTGAGACTTGATAATTATAAATATTTCTAACCAGTATAATTATAATAAAACTCAAATTTACAAAGTTTTTTTAAGTGAAGCAAGAAACTTTATCACCTTTGAGTAATTTTTTTTAAATTTCCACAAGTTATAATCTCAATATTTGAAGGTGTTTGATGTGGTTGTGTCTTATGAATCATGTTAACTCACTCAATGATTTTGTGACATGCATGGTATTGATTTTGGTTTCAGTTTGATGAAAAAATAAGACTTTGATTTTTTATTTCTTACACATAAATTTGATTCCATGATGATACTTTGATGAGTTACAATTTCATATGAGAGAATAGGTTTTTATGTTAGGGTTTGAAATACTATATTACATTTAGATTCCATAATTTCCCTCTTATATATTATTGATGACATAAAAAAATAATTATGATTCCATGTGAGATTATTTTTTGAAAGATATATGGGATATGAGTAAGTTGAAATGACTTGATTTACTTTGATGTAGATTTTAGTGATCTGAACATAAGATTATATGATTTTATTTGGTATGTGATACTTGGATTTGATCCTGAAATTCCATGTGTAAAATTTTATTTGAGGAGCTTCAAGGATTTTTTTGAAGTTTTAGAGCTTGCCTTATCGAGACATAGTTTCTACATGTTTTGTGCCAGTATTGTGGGGGTATCATTTTTATTAGGTGAGTTTTTAATCCTAGGATGTGGTTTTAACATAGTTTGTGAGAACCACATGGGAGTACAATTTTTATTAGAAAAATTCTCATGATCTAAACATTATTTTTTTTGTATATTTCTCACAAACCATGTGAAAAAGAGACTTTGACCAAGGTATAGGGCACTAAAAAAGAATGATGATGACATGATTTGGGTAAAAATTACACCTCATTTTACAATTCATTTTACATCATTAATCTTCTATATCTAAGGGAATGAAACAAGTCCCACATAACATTGTAATTTTATTCAATGTTTAGGAAACTTGAGAATCATGTGAAATGATGTAATAGAGAATTTTGGGGTGTATTATCGGAAATAATATTAGTTTTTAAGTAAATTTATATTTGATTTGTGTCTATAATTTTATTAAACATTATAAAACTATATCATCATGCATAAATCTATAATTTTAACTTTAGGGCACCAATGGAAGTTGTTTATAGTAGTGGCACTTACTGACTCGATGTTTAGGGAATACATCATCTGAGACTTCCAAGATCTGGGTTGGGGATTAGCTATATATAGTCCATTATTGGTGAAATAATTCTAAAAATTTCATCATATATTCAATTTATTTCATATGGTTGAGGAATAATGTGTGGATCTAGATTCCCTCATGATAGAAGGAGTTACGCGATGTTGGTGAGACATGATGGTTCAAGACAATAAATATGTAAAATTGAATTGGGATGAATTTGAAACATTTCATAATAAACACTCCATATTCACAACCCAAGGATGGATACAGATTTTAAATTCATGATGTACTATCAAGGAAACTCATCAAAGATGGATGATAATACTATATCCCTGAAATTAGTCTATTTTTTTCACCATTTATTTTGTTAAATGAGTCTATAAAGGCCCAATGATTTTTAATGGGGTTGTTGTCTATGATATACTCTATGGTGATAATATTTTTCTACTCCATCTATTAAGAAGTAGTGAACAAGTATTTCAGGGTAGAAGTAGACATGCAAAGGATCTGAAGAATTGGTGGTTTGTAATGCTTTTGGAATACAATAACTGGTCTTCTAGTGGGAAGAGATAAGGGAGAGAGAAGAATAATTATATTGGTTAATGTCTATGGATACAAATTATGGTTACATATCCCCCCTTCCTAGATAAGGACTCTAATAAAATTATTCCAATAGGAATGTTGACTAACTTATTGAAAATTATGCTTTATTACTTCAACAAATAGAACATCATTTGAATTCATATTTTGGGACTCAATTTCATCTATTTCAATTCCTTTTATCTTCAAGAACCTTTCATTTTCAAATGGAACTTCTCCATTAAAATATGATTTCTTTTATAGTATCATAATGTTGACTAACAGATTGAAAATTATGATTTATTCATTCAACAAATAGATCATCCTTTAAATTCAGATTTTGGGCCACAATTTTAGATGTTCTAATTATTTTTATCTTCAAGGATCTATCATTTTAAAAAAAATTACTTTATTATGTTTATCCACAATCATAAATATTTTTTTTGTCTCTAGCCATATGAGAAGAACTACTATTAAGTATCCATGAATTTTCTTTCTTGGAAGACTTTAAGGAAACTTCCATTTCCATTCCTCTATGCACTCTTATTCTTTGATTATGTCTTGAATTATTTTATTAATTAAATTATGAAGGAATAATGATTAATAAATCTTTATCATAGTCATAAAATTGGAGATACCTTATACACATTTTCTTAATCCCATAAAATTTGTTTTGAGTGTTCAAATTTGTGACATTCCTCTCAACTGGAATTTTTTATTTCATCAACTAAATATTTTTTAGTCACTATGACCCTATCACCCTTAAACTCCACTACCTACCATTGTCTTATTTCTTGTTGCAAAATCATTTCCCCATTACAGACCACAAACCTATTTCCCTGTGACTCTATCACCCACCACAACACCGTCTCCTGATGCAACATGACTCCCCACCATAACCTTGTTTCCCTGTCACACCCTCCAACCCCTTCGCTCTTAAACTACATCAACCACAATAACCTCATCTCCCACCACATCCATGTTTCACACCACACCCCCCTCTCATTTCAGCCACTCCAACTTTGCAGTGCTGCTGAGCAATGCAAACTCATCACCTATACCATATTTTTTTCCCATAGGAAAATATACATGAGGATATTATGGTCCAAATATTTGGATTCCCATGGAATGATACATGATTCTAATCTTGAAATTTTTCTTTAATTTTCTCAAAATTATCCACATGATTTTTTAAAATCCTTCTCACTTATACACACTTAAATTCTTTCTTTAGGAAATAAGCCACATTATTTTTTAATTTAATTGATTATTTCTTGAGAAACATGATTTGAATTTAATGTTTTAAATTTGGATCAATACATGATTTTAATTTTTCACTCAATATGTATTCGATATATGTTTCAAATATTTCACTGGGAATTTTCATTCTTCTCAAAAGGGTCCATAAAATTCCTTTAATTCACATTTAGTTCTTCATCATAATTAATGTTAATTTCTTTTGATATATGTTAGTGGTGGGTTAGATGGTCCAGATATTTATAGGTTTCAACTCTTTATAACACACACATACAAGTATAGGAAGGTTAGTTTGGGTAATGTACCTAGAGTTGAGTGTACAAGTTGGGTATATGTGCACAAAACTACTTATTGGTGCTTAGGGTTGTATGAGGGGATTGGGGGGGGGCACTTGGAATTTTCCTTGGAAATAGACACTACTACAAAACAAGGTTTTATCAGCAAAAAAAGCCTTTATGAGGGCTAAAATGGCACTAATAATTGAGACACTATTAAAAGAGGGGTCCTTTTTATCAACGTTAAAAAATCACTGATAGAGGCCCCTTTTATCAGTGCTAAAAAAGTGAGGATAAAAGTCAAAAAATAAATAAATAAAAAACCTAAAAAAATTCTATAAATTTTAGGGTATACTCACACTTTTTTAATATCACTTGAATCCCATTTCAACAGTGCTAGGAAGCCCCACTCACATGTTCCCCCACAACCCCTTTAATAGCGTTAGGTGCAAACCCCCACCCTTTAACAACACTGTACCCCTATGCACCCACCTGTGCAACCCTACCTTCACTTGGATTCGAACATGATACATCTCCCTTGCACACCTGCACCTTTACCACTCTCTCATCATGTTTTTTCTCTATTTAATGATATATATATATAGTTATATTTATTCGTATATTAATATAGATTTATATTAATATATATATATAGTTATATTAATATAAAAATATATATATTTATTAATATATTAATATATATTAATATATATTTATTTTTATATATATATTTTTACATTTTTTATCCATATATTTATTTGTATATTAATATATATTTGTAATATTAGTTTTAAATACATTTATAATTTTTTTTGTGTTTATAAATAAATAAATACATACATACATATGTACAACATACATACACTTATAAATATATGATATATATGTGTATTTGTAAGTATAATTATACATATTTATATATGTTTTTATATATTTACATATATTATATATTAATATGTATATTAATATGTTAGAAAATATAGATAATATATATCAGTTTGTTAATACATACACACACTATTACACACACACATTATATAGGTATATAAATATTCATATATTTGTATTTTGAATAAAATGGATATTAGTTTTTATTTATATAATGTTTATATACTGATAAATATATTTTATATGTATATATATTTAATTATTTATTTATAAAATTAAATTTTTATGTGTAAATATATAAAAAAATTGTATATAAAGTTACATATATGATTGTAAATAATAGTAAATTGGAAAAAATTATAAAATATCAAAGACATAATATTAATATTAATGTAATCCCTGGGAATAAATTATGTCCCCACTATAAAGGGAAAAAAGACCCCCTTAAACGAGGCTGAAATTCTATCGAATGTTAAAGCATTTGGGTATCTTGACTAAAAACTCACTTTGGAGGCCTTATGAGATTTTTTAGCCTCAAAAAATGTGAAAGATGGTTCCCCTATGTCACCAGTGCGTATATATCTTTGTAGGATTCAAATTAATATGTGGTAGAACTCAAACGGACACCCAGATCAAAAGTTATGATTGTTTGAAGTTTGAGTTATGTTTTCAACTATTTTAGATCTTATATTAAATTTTTGATTTTTTGTATCTTCAAATTGATATTAAATGATTATAACTACATAATAATTAGAAAATTATTAATTAATAATAATTTTTAAAATATTTTATAATCAATTTTCAATAAATATATTATATATTAAGTGTAAATATCTATTTATACTTATCTAAAAAAATTTAAATATATATATTATATTATATTAATATAAACCTATTTATATATTTATATATTAATATATTATTTGTAATGATTTTTTTTGAAATATACCATTTATCAGTGCTAGTAAAAAAGTGCTAATAAAGACCCCTTTATCAGTGCTACTAAAAAACGTTGATAAAGGGGGTCCTTTTAACAACACTAAAAAAAGTGTTGATAAAGGGGTACTTTTAACAATGTTTTTTTAGTTCTGATAAATGTAATTCCTTTATCAGTACTTTTTTTAGTTCTATTAATGGGTTTCACCACAAAAACACGTTTTTGTGGTTGTGAGCACTATTGGAAGTAGTCATCCTGGAGAAGTGGACATTCCCCAACATCACTCATCTATAGTGAGGAAGGATCACTCGAAGGTGGTCTCTACTAGGTTCCACTTACTATAAATATTTTCTATATCTCTACTATATTTCTTGGATCAACTATGTAGAAATGGAATATATGACAATGATTGTTTTTTCACTATGAAACTTTCTCACAAACTCTATTTTTAAATTGCATCAGAGTAGCCATGATAACATCGGTGCGGCGCAGAGTGATGCCCCATCCCTTTTGGTGGTGAAATAATAGTGCGTTACATAATTGTTCTAGTTAATAAGCGATTGAGACATCACAACATGGCCACACCATGTTTAGGAATGAAAAAATAGGGGTAATTTTGATCGACCACCCCTCTTGAATTTACACCCCAACACCGCTGCTCTCCCTTACAGCTTTTGGATGTACACCCACTTCTCACAGTGGTTTTCTCTTATAGAAGTTGCAAGGTGAGATCCTCAAGGAATGTAAAAGGCACAAAAAATTAGTTGATTTGAGCATATTTATAGGGACAGAATGGTGACAAGAAGAGTAAAAGGATCCTATTGTGGGAGAATATAAAAAATGAGTTTTTCGGTAGTTAATGGTAGTGTCAGATAACTGCTAGGCTAGAAAATAATAACATTAATAAATCTCTAAAAGACTTCTTTTTTGGGGTCAAATTGGTCCCAATATGGTAATAGTATCCCCTCTTCCAACTAAGAAAACAAATTGATATTTATTTAATTTTTAATTTTTTTTAATTTTTTAACATATATATGTGTGGAATTATATAATTTAAATTGTATTAATTGGTATACGATTGGATAAAAAATGGGTTGTGATGCAATCCGCATCACTGAAATCTCTCTATAGGACCCCACCACATCGTTTCACAATACTAAATTGACTAATATGATCAAAAACTTGTTTTCCTAACATTTGAGGTGACTTCTCTAGAGAGCTTGCTGCTGAATTTGTGGAATATGTTGTGTGTCGATTGACGAGTGAATGACGTCGCAGAAAGACGATCACAGGTGAAAAAATGAAGTCTCATTTACTTGTGAGTTTCTTTAGTCTCTATATGCATATGGGGATGGAAAATAGAATCACAACCTTTGAGGAAAAAATTAAGATTATACAATGTTTGTTATTGAAAATTCATGAAAGTTTGTAAAGGGTGATTCACAGACAAACCAAGAGTCATCATGTTGTGCACAATCTGGTGCAATTGTCAGAAGAGTGAATATGTTTTCAAATGTATGACATGGAATAACAAATGTTGGATAGAATTAGGGGGTATATCTTTAGAAAAATATGGGATTGGATTCTGGAAAATAGAGTAAGGATTTTTTTTGGAATGCATGGAGTCAGTAGTCTCATTAGTGCTGAGGTTGGATGAGAATTTGATTCCAAAGAAAGCTGATCTCATGGACGGACTATAGAGTGTATTTTTTGAGACTGGAGCTATCATCATTTACTTGATAGGATCCTTTAAAATGGATTAATAAATCAGATACATACTTCTTGATTAATCAAACTCTATAGGACATAATGCTTCATTTATCAAAACTTTTCATGGAGAATACTACTCTATATCATGTTTTATCATGGAAAAGTGTTCATCCTATTTTATCTTGGAGGCAGTTCAAGGTAACTCTTATGTAGCGGTACAAAAAATTGATTGAGGGCAATTCCTTTATATTCTTGAAGAAACTGTGATAATATGGAATGGTAGATGAATATATAGAAGAATTCAAAAAGGTAGTGTTGTGGATTCTTATTTTTTACATGTGTGGTACAAGATTTCACTAATGGGGTGGGGGTGGGGATTGTAGAATAAGATTGAGAACTGAGTTTCACCACATGAAACATCTAACAAATTTAGTATTCACACTATATCCAGTAAAGTGGAAAGATAATTAGTAGGAGAGGGTGTTTTGAAGAGTGTAAGAGGGTGGCCATTGGTTTCACCAGTCCCATGAGGTTCCAAAGTCAATTGGCCAAACCATCTTCTCAGTAGTCCCATGGTTGAACAAAATAAAAAGAAATAGGAATTTAGAAGATGACTGGAAGTTGAGGGGTGGAATGGGGTTAAAATATTTCAGTCAACTAGAACATGAAGAGCATAAGCTAAAGGGGTTGTGATTCAATTTTGGATAGACCTATATCTCAATGAACTAGTGTCTAGACTAACATTTTTGAGTTGTAGTATGGATGCATGATTAGATGTTAGTGGCATATGGTAAGGAAATTGATAGTTTTTTGGGAACAAGGTGGTGTGGATTAGTAAGTGAGATGCTTGAAGATTAGTAGGGGACAAAAATAGAAGAACCAATGGAATTTTGGAGTATGGGTGCAATGAGAGTTGAATCAATGTTATTCATAGGATATATTTTAGGGGTTTCTATAATGGTCCTTTTGAAGAGTGGTGAAAGTCTAAATTTTATTTCCAAAACCCTCACTAAAATAAAAAATATGGAGGTCGAACCAACTAGAACTTTTGGAGTTAATCTTGTAGATGGATACTGATCTATGTCGTAGGGAGGTTAAGGTTTGTTTGGAGAATTTTCTCTCTTTAGTTGAGATATTTTTTATACTGGGGGGGGGGCAGGTTTGGTCCTGTGAATATAGTTATTGAAAATTTTGGAGACCATAATAACCAATTGGTGTTATAAAACTACATAATTATTTTTGAAGGGGAATAAAGTTAATTTTTAGGGGGTTATCAAGGCATAAGGGACTCTTTTGGACTTGTGATAAAATTACCAATTGAAGAGACTATCTATAGATGGTTGGTTATGGTAGGATTATCTCATGACTCCTATGGAAGGAGGTGACTAGGGGAAGAAAGGTTATCAGTAACACTTGGAGTGGGTTATACAGAAATTATAGACTTTACTTGATGTACCATAGGGGTTGATGTTATAGAATACATAATAACATTGGTATAAAGGGTTGAACCTATGAACATTTGACCATATAAGTTATCACACTACCTTAAGAATGAGGTGAAAAATAGGTGATTGAGTTGTTGGAAAATGGTGTTATTTGTCATAGTTATAACCCCTATTCAAGCCTAATTTTTCTAATCAAGAATAAATATGGAAGTTGGTGCATGTGTATAGACTACAGGGATATTAACAAGATCATAATTACTTATAGGTTTATGATTTCAGTTATTGAGGAATTGTTGGATGAGTTGTGTGTGAAAACCAAGATTTACTTGAAATTTAGGTTACATCAGATCCAGGTGAGGGTTGGAGATTTTTGAAAAAAAACCTTCAAAACCCATGAGGGTCATTAAGATTTTTTCATGATATTGTTTGGTCTCATGAATTCTCCAATGAATTTCTAGGATAGGGTGTTAAGGGATTTTAAGGTGGAATGTATTGTTTTTTATAACATCCATGTCTATAAAAAAATATGGACTAAACATATGTTACATATTGAATCTTTGTTCCGGTTATGATTGGAAAACCGATTATAGGCTAACAGGAAAAGATTTTTTTTCCCACAAAATATAAGAACCCAATTTTTCACTCAGGTATGGATCCTTTAAATTTTAGTCTAATTCTTTATTTTTGGACCTAGTGTGGATGCCCAATGGGTTAGAGAAGGTACCAAGGGTGTCCATGTCTTTTTCGAAGCCCATAACACATATTTTTGAAAAAATGGTCCTACTACACGATTAGAGTAAACCGTATGGGGATAATGCATGGTTAGAGCTAATTGTGTGGATGGTCTACATTTTCAGGCAGAGCCATCTCACATGGATGGCACACAATTTTCCTAACTGTGCAACCTAACCATGTGAATAACCCCTCTTCTCTAGGTACTCATGCATGGTTTTTCACTATTTGGAAAACTGTGTAGCCAAACTGTGCAAAGGCTAAATTTTTGGTAATTTTACATTTTTACCCTTAATGATCTAATTAATCCCTCCTTTTCCCATAATCTAATTTCCAACATGATTCAACTCCATTTCTCATATTTTCGAGCTTTTTTTAGGGCCTAATATAGGGATTGAGATATCTTATTCATCTGGGAACTGATGAAGCTTTCATTTGTTATATTAGATGTGAAATGGTAAGTAATCGATTCCATTTGATCCGTTCTTCATATTTCTTGATCTTGACCTAGTTATTGAGGTTTGAGAGTTTTTATCTTTTTCATAGATACACTTCATTCCAATATGAATTAGGGTCTAATACTATAGGATGAGAGTCATATAAGCCTAAGATGGGTGGTTCATAACTCATCCATCAAGTTCATTGATTTTGGAATTTATGTGTGGGGATCTCTGATTTCATCAGGTTCTATTTATTGAATTTATATGCCTTATTATAATAATTAGAACCATATTTTTATTCTCTTTCCAAATTTTTGATTATTTTTTAGTGGTTATGTCCATAACTCCATCCATCCCACATAGGATTTTTTTCCATAATTGTTGTTTTAGTATTTTGAAATGTTTGAGCCACCATTTGAGTATGCATTGGATTGAACATTCTAAGGGTAATATTTTCTATATTAAATGGCTTGACTTATCTTGTGAATTTCATTATGTAAAGTACCCTTTATTCTCACCACTTTACCCAACTAAGGTATGTGTTTCAATTTGATAATTAAATGTGAAATGGAAACTAAAAAATATACTAAGTATATGACTTGGCCTTATTAAATGTAATTGAATAATAGTTTGCATACCCATAGAACCTATTAACATGTTAATGAAAGACAACAGAGTGAACCATGATTATTTAAAATGCCTTAAATGGATTAAATGAATGGTTTCAAGCTACTTTACCTTCTCACACTAATTAAAGGAAAGGCTTGAACCAAATATACTTATTGATTAATTATGACTTGATTAAATGGTTTCATGCTCAATTAGACTTATCACACTAATGAAAGGAAATGGATTGAACCTTATGAATTATATATGACTTAATTATCAAAATACGAGTGGCCTGACTCAAGATCACCTTGGATTCCTGAGGGAATTCCTTGAGCACTTGTTGACCCCATTTTTAATTCATGGATATGACTTGATTAGGTTGATAACCTCATAGAACTTGATCCTTGTATAACTTTTGATGCTCGGTATGAAACCATAGGATCCATCTTGTAGTACTATATGATGCCTTGGATACACTCCTTAGATCCAACATTGACAAGTAGGTTCCATGGTTAAATCCCATCAGGACCAGTCTTTCCTTATCTATATTTTACGTTGAATGAACTCCTTGGACTCGATAGGAATCTTATTGTTGAATGCCTTAGACTATGATCTTTGGATTACACTTGTACCTTTAGCCAAGATAAAATTATTACTGAGTTGATTACCCTTGATTTCTATGTTTCCTTGTTTATTACCTTGGAACAACACTATTTGATATCATTTCAGGTTTCCTTGTTGCATCTTGGAACCTTCACTATTTCTAAAATCTATCATAATTATGAACTGGTAATAATCCAATAATTAACTAGTTACATGTTTAGACACCATCTGAGGGATGAAGCAGGTACTTCAGTATTTATTTACATTATACTATTTTACTTTATATATGCATGCTTTCACACAATTACATTACCATCAAATGAGAAAAGTTTTATAGACACCGTTGTTAGTGTCCTACTGAGATTTATCTCACACCCTATCTAAGATCCATTGGTACCTGAGGAGATTACATATATCTAGCTGTTGATAAAGGGAAGTGTAATTCTTCAGACACTTGATTTCTTGCCGTGCTAGGATGGTGCTTGTAGCAAATGATCAAGATGTTGCTCAGGATTCTTGGGATAGTTTGTATATGTCCTTTACTACATTTGGTTTTGCATGTATTATTTCTACCTTGTATCCATGTTTTCCAGCTTACTAGATACATGATATATCATCATTAGTTTTTATATATTATTCCAGTTGTTTTAGTTATTGTTATCCTTGTCTCTTTCTCCTTTACATTCTATTTACTTATATTACTTCTACTATTTACCTATGCTTATAATTGTCCATTGTGCTACACTCTAGTAACGAGGGAATAGTCTCCCCATGGAAACACCTTAGGCCATTGCTACTAGTCAGAAACCATTGGTGTTCAAGGAGATGCGCTTGAGTCCATGTGGCCCACCGGGCATAGGGAACCTATTAAGTGGCATCCGAATCCAAGATTTCACAAAGTAGTATCAGGGTAGTTCCTTTCTTACTTTACTATTTGGATACAATAGTCAGAAGATTATGAATGCTTGGAACATGGTTATAAGTCGTGTTTGGGCGTCAAAAATCCATGTTCAGGGTAAAATTTGAGTTTCCTGAATTATAATTATTATTTTTTGTTTTTTACTATTACAATTGATATCATTTCACTGTTGGGTGATGCACATATTGTGTGATGTTGTTGTTTTTTATTCTGATTAATAATTTACCTTCATCCTTGGCCCGATGATATGAGAGAAAAGATCATTGTTACCAGAATCATTATAGGCACCTAGAATTTGCATGTCATGCATATTTCCATGCCATATAGGTGCATTTCATGTTTTTCATTTCTTGTTATGCCTGTGATTATTGAGTGAACCATGCCTTTTATATATGCTTGTACTTATTTTGGGCTGTGATTTAGTGATTTCCTATTTCAATTCATGAGGTGTTATGGGCCCTCATGGGTTGGAATGAGTAATTTACCAAATTGGGCCTTTTAATTAGAAATTCAAATGGGCGTCATTTTCAGTGATAAGGAGTATGAACCTTGATTCACTGGGAATGACTGTCCATTTTAAAGTAACTTTGATGCAAGTTATAATAATCATAAAAGTGGAAAGGTTTCATGTCCTTATCCCTCATTTTCATTCTTATAAAAGGTAAAGGAGTGAACATAGTAAGTAAATGTAAAATGAAATGAAAATCATACTTGATAACATTCCAGTACCTGGTCATATAAGTGGGTAGTTGGGGTAGTATACCTTGGGTAGTGATCCTTTACTTGTTTATATTCCATAAGTGTTTTTATTTATCTATTTAAATCTTGTTTCGAGGTTTGTTCTTGGTATTTTTAGACCAATGCTACCACAGCATCC
This sequence comes from Viscum album, assembly GCA_963277665.1. Taxonomy (NCBI): domain Eukaryota; kingdom Viridiplantae; phylum Streptophyta; class Magnoliopsida; order Santalales; family Viscaceae; genus Viscum; species Viscum album. The sequence continues at coordinate 648,687,943 of OY728137.1, read as the reverse complement.
TCGTATCATACAATGGGAGGGTGGCTATGACCATGCTCTAGACATGGTGGGCCCTGAGCCTCCAGTATTATCTCTAAGAGTTTCACTTGAGGCATCACCTTATATACTTGATTTGGTCACTGTCAAAAAAGTTCATGATAGTTTCCTACGTCTGATGCAGTCCATGAGTGGTGCTTCACAACTTGAACATACAATGGCTGATTTGACTCATGAGTTCCAGCAGTAGCATCCTCTTACTTTCATAGGGGATGGTGGCCTACATGCTACTGAGTCTTAGCTAGAGGCCACCCTTTCTATCTTTGAGTATCTAGAGACATCTCTAGAGTGGAGGGTAAAAATTTCTACATACATGCTGCGTGATTTGGCCAAGCACTAGTGATACGTGATTACCCAAGCTGGTCATCATCAGTGCATGTCATGGGTTGATTTATAGACTTCCTTCGATGATCAATTTTTTCTTCAGATGCTGAGATCTGACAGGGCTAGAGAGTTCATGCATCTTGAGTAGGGTTCTATGTCAGTTATAGAGTTTTCAATATGTTTCACAGAGTTGTAGGGATTTTCATCACTTCTAGTCGGTGATGAGATTTCATGTGCTAGACATTTTAAGGATGGGATTCAATACACCATCTGTATGTTGGTGAATTTATTTTTCCTACCTACTTTTTTTGAAATAGTCAATTAAACTCTTATCACTGAGCACAACATGAGGGAAGAAAATGACAAGGGTCATAGAGGATTAGTGTCACAACATGCAAATAGTTCTCCCAGTGGGAGGAAATGTTTCCTTGAGGTTTCTCATCAGGGTAGTGAAAACCAGAGTATCTGTATTGATAGCTCCATGTAATGTCATTAGCATGGATGAAGGGGGAACCTGAAGCCTCATTGTGATAGAGAACCAAAACAGTGATAGGATTGCAGTCATATGAGGCATCTTTAGAGATTCTACAGGAACTTTACACTAGCCTCGATTGAAAAATGATCCACACCAGCTCCACCTTTAGAAGAGGGTTCTTTTTCATCGCATCAGGTGGGGTGTTGGAATATCACCGATAGGACGAGCTGAGGAGGAGGTCATTTCCATGGTAGCCAGACCCCTAATCACCAGAAATTCCAACATAGTAGTTATGATCGTGGTAGTCTAGATATTGCATAGGGCTATGGATTAAGCTAGTTTCATGCACTACAACCGATACCTGAGGATCAGGCTACGTGAACATCTACAGTACGAGGAACTATTCTAGTGGCATATACTATAGTATCTTCTTTACTTGATACAGGTGCTTCAAACTTTGTTATATCTTTATCTATCATGGAAAGTATCATACGAGAGATACAATATTGATATGGTGTAATGAACCTAGATACACCATTGGGAGTACAATCATAGGGAATACACCAATGCAGGGATTGGAAACTTGAGGTAGGAAGTTACCCTTTCTTATGGTACCTATTTTTTCTTGAGATGAAAGGCTTCAATTTCATTCTTGGGATGGATTTGTTGGTTCAATGTCAAACTTTTGTAGACTGGTATCACTATATGGTATCTTTTACATCACTAGAGGGTAGTATTTATCTACATATGGTTGAGTGGGATGTCCAGGCCTGTAGAGCTATATCAGAGCATCATGTGCTAGGTGGAGCGACCGCCCAGATTGCCAATCTCTTCATGGAAGATCAGGTCTTATATAAAGCTGATTCCCCCAGTAGTGGATCATTTTAGGGATATCATTCCTGATGAATTTTCTAGATTACCTACTGATAAAGAGGTATAGTTTACAATTGAACTTATTCTAGGAGCAGCTACAATGTCCATTCCTCAGTATAGGATGGACCCTACCAAGATCTAGGAGCTCAAGCGACAATTAGAGGATCTAGAGGCCAAATTATTTATACATCCCAATACATCCTATTGGGGTTAACCCATGATTTTTACCAAGAATGCGGATGGAACCTTACATTTATGTGTGGATTACAAATTTTTGAACTGGATTATAGTCATGAACTAGTACACAATTCCTTGAATATTTGATCTCTTCATCCATATTCAAGAAGAAAGAATCTTCTCTAAGACTGACCTGAGATTGGGTTATCATCAGGTGTGATTCAGGCCATCAGACATACCTCATAAAACTTTCCATAGTAGGTATGGTATGTATGAGTATCTATTTATGTCGTTCAGTAATTTTCATGTCTATGATGAATAGGGTGTTCCACCCCTATTTTTATTTTTTTCGTAGTCTTTTTATATGACATCTTGGTGTATTCTAACAATAGTAGAGACCCTGAAAAGCCCTTTGATATCATTTTGAGCACACTAAGAGATCATCAGATTTACACCAATCCTACTATGTGCCAAATTTGGATTGAAAAAGTTCACTTCATGGGTCATATAATATTGGAATTAGTATTTTCTATTGAACCAAAAAAGGTTAGTGTTGTAGTTCCTTGGGAGCATCCCAAGAATGTGTTTTATATAAAGAGATTATTAGGTCTAGTTGGATATTACAAGAATTTCATACGGTACTTTTCATTCCTTGATTCACCTATTTCTAGTCTTAAAAGAAGGGTGTTAATTTCATGTGGTCAGAATAGTGTGAGAAATAATTTCAGGAGCTGGAAGGGAGGATTTTCTCAACACCTATTTTAAATTTTCTAGATCCAGGTAGAGGTTATATTGTCTTCAGTGATGCATCATCCTAGGATAATTTATGATGCATAAGGATAGATTCATTGTGTATGGATCTAGACAGTTGAGGCCTAAGGAGAGAAACTACATGACACATGATCTTGATATAGCAACATTTATCTATTCCATACATTGTTGGAGACACTATCTCTTATGTGATCACTTTGTGGTTTAAATAGACCACAAGAGACTCAAATATATCTTTACATAGTGTGAATTGAACCTCAGACATCAAATATGGGCCAAATATCTATAATCCTTTCATTTGAGCTTTCCTATATACCTAGAAAGGGAAATTTGGTTGCATATGTACTAATTAAAAAAACTTATACACAGGTCATACGAGAATTTAGTGATGAATGGAAGATAATAACCCACTTTTATGTTATACATATGGAGTTTCATGATAGTCACGAGTAGTCTTACCTCTAATCTTTGACATTTACCTCTTCCCTTATTGAGAAGGTGAAGGGTAAACAATTTTCAGATCCTGAGGGATTGGTTCTCTATGAGAGTATATCAGGAGATAACATGCCTCCAGATTGGTCTGTGGACAGAGATGACATCTTGTGTATTCATGGGTGTTTCTGGGTTCCAATAGACATGAGAGAGGAGTTGATGTGTGAGTACCATTCTTCTCAGTGGGCAGTTCATCCAGGCATCTCCAAGATGTATCGAGATATGCAATGCCAATATTGGAGGCCTGGGATGAAACATCATATTGTAGGCTTTATCACTAGGTGTTACACCTATCAGTAGGTGAAGGTGCGACACTAGAGACCTAAAGGATTATTATATCTGCTTACTATATTATAATGGAAATGAGAATATATTTCTATGAATTTTATAGTTGGCTTACCTAGGTTGCTGAGGGGAAGCGATGATGTATGGGTAGTTATTGACCGACTAATGATAGAATACCACTTAATTCCTATTTGGGAGACTTTATCAGTTGATTATTTGGGAAGACTGTATGTCTATGAGATCATAAGACTACATGGGGTCCCATGTACTATCGCTTCAGATAGGGATTCTCATTTAACATCATGATTCTGAAAGGTATTGGAGAAGGATATGGGAACACAAGTGCTTATAAACACATATTGTCACCATTAGACCGATGTAAAATCATAATGGAAGATACATGTTCTATATGATATGATCTGATCATGTGTCCTTGATTACAGTATTTCTTGGGTGAAATATATACCTCTCATCGAGTTATCCTACAATAATAGATTCCAAGTGATTATTTAGATGGCTCCTTTTGAGGCCTTGTATGGTAAGCCATGTTGTTCACCCCTATGCTGAATAAAGGTAGGTGAGGCAACCCTACTAGGTCCTCATATCGTTCCGGACACTTTAGACCAGGTTTATCTAATTAGAACTTCTATTACTACTCCTCAATCTAGATAAAAATCTTACGTTGATTGTCATCGAATACCCTTAGAGTTTGAGGTTGGGGATCATTTTTTCCTTCAGGTATCACCCAATCTAGGAAATAGATGGTTATAGAAGCAAGGGAAGTTGTTGACTTGTTATATAGGGCCCTATGAGATTCTAGAGAGAGTCATCCTGGTAGCCTATTGGTTTCTACTACCTCAGAGGTACCATGCCATGCACTATGTCTTCCATGTTTCACAAATTTTCCAATATCATGCCAATCCATCCCATACATTTGATCCTAATGAAGTTAAGTTATATGTTGATGCCTAAATTGAGGATTATCTAGCAAACATCATTGATCGGAGCATGAAGGCTCTCCAAGGATGGTCTATCCCTCTAGTATGGGTGATATGGCAGCACGGTCGTGTATAGAACGGGATTTGGGAGCGGGAGGTCGACGTACTTGCCCAGTGTCTAGAGTTTTTCCCGGATATTGTTTCACCTCCCTTGGAATGTGAACTCAGGGATGAGTTCATTTAAGGGGGGAAGACTGTAAGAACCAATTTTTTCATCCATGTATGTATTCTTTAAATTTTGGTCTAATTATTTATTGTTGGACCTAGTATGGATTTCTAATGGGTTAGTGAAGGTCCTGAGGGTGTATGAGACTTTTTTGAATCATATAACCCATATTTTTAGGAAAAATGGTCCTGTTATATGGTTAGAGTATACCACACGATTAGATATAACCTTGTGGATGGTCTGTATTTTCGGGCAGAACCATCGTGAACAGTTGGCACATGGTTTCTGTAATAGTGGAACCTAACTATGTGAGTGCCCCCTATTCACTAGGTACTTGCACATGGTTTATGCATGGTTTGGAAAACCATGTAGCTAAACTATGCACAAGCTAAATTTTGTTTAATTTTATATTTTTAACCTTATTGATATAATTAATCCCTTATTCTTCCCTTATCTGATTTCCTCTGGTATTAACCTCAATTTCTCCCATTTTGGAGGGTTTTGAAGTCCTAATCTAGAGGTTGAGATATATACTTCATTCGGGGTATGATAAAACATCCTTTTTCATATTGGATGTGCAACAGTAAGTACTCATGTCCATTTGAGCCGTTCTTTATCTCTCTTTCTTTCGACCTAATTATTAAGGTGTGATAATTTTTACCTCTTTCTCAATTATACTCCATTCTAATCTGAATTATGTGATAATAATGGATGAGGAGAGTCAAACAAGACTAAGGTGTGTGGTTTATAACTCATCCCTCAGGTTCATTGATTTTGGAATTTATGTGTAAGGCCCACCAAATTTATCAGGTTCCATTTATTGAATTTATATGCAATGATTATAATCATTATAACTATATGGTTATTATCTTTATAAATATGTGATTAGTTGTTATTGGTTACACCCACAAATCCATCCATCCCATGTATGATGTTTTTCCATAATTTTCATTTTAGTGTTTTCACACGTTTGAGCCACCGTTCAGGTGTGCCTTGGATTGACATTTATAAGGGTAATCTTTTCTATATTAAATGGACTGACTTATCTTGTGAATTTCATAATGGTAAGTACCATGTATGCTTACAACTTGACCCACATAAGTCAAGTGTTTCAATTTGATAATTAAATGTGAAATAGAAATTATCAAGTATAATAAGTATATGGCTTGGCCTTATTAAATCTATTTGAATAATAGGTTACATGTCCATATAACCCCTTACCATGTTAATGGAAGGTAGTGGAGTGAACCTTGATTATTGAAAATGACTTAAATGGTTTAAATTAATGGTTTCATGCTACCAGGCCTTGTCACACTAATGAAAGGCAAGGAATGAACCAAATTGAATTATTGATTAATTATGACTTGATTAAATGGTTCCATGCTCAATTAGTATTTTTACACTAATGAAAGGTAATGGTATGAACCTTATTAATTATATATGAATTAATTATCAAAATAGGAGTGGCTGACTCAGGCTCACCTAGAATTCATGTGAGAATGTATTGAGAACTCGAGGAACCCATTCCGAATTCAAGGATATAGCTTTCTTAGGTTGGGACCCACCTAGAACCTGATCCTTTTATAAATTTGGATTCTAGGTATGAAACCATAGGATCCATCATGTAGTACTACTAGATTCCTTGGATAAACTCCTTGGATCGAGAATTGATAAGTAGGTTCCATGGATAAAGCCCATTGGTCCCAATCTTTGCTTATCCCCATTTTAGCTTAGATGAACTCCCTGGACTCAGTAGGATTCTTATTGTGAAATTCCTTGGACTATTATCCTTGGATTACACTATTACCCTTATCTAGGATATAGTTATTACTGATTTAGTGACCCTTGAGGTCTATGTTGCCTTGGTTATTACCTTGGAACTTCAATATTTGATATCATTACAGGTTTCCTTATTGAATCTTGGAACCTTAAATATTTATAACATGTATCTTAATTATAAACTCGTAATAATAAAATAATTAAATGGTTACATGTTCAGACACCAGATGAGGTATGAAGATGGCAATTTGGTATTTAGTTACATTGTTATGCTTTAATTTATATATCTATGATTGCACTTAGTTATATTACCATCACACAAGCAATATTTTATAGACACTGTTAGTGGTGGCCCACTGAGATTTATCTCACACCCTATCTAGGCTCTATTAGTACCCAATTAGATTACATGTATATAGGTGTTGATAAATGAAGGCGTAATTCTTTGAACAGTTGATTGCTTGCTGTTCTAGGATGGGGCCGGTAACAGATGAACGAGATGTATCTTGGGATTCATGGGATAGTTTATGTATTTCCTTTTCCACATTGGGATTTTCATTTATGCTTTCTACCTTATATCCCTGTTTTACAGTTTACTAGATAGATGAAATATCATCATCAATGGTTCTATGTTATTCCAATTATTTCACTTATTATTATCCTTATCTATTTTCATTGTACATTCTATTTACTTATATTGTTTCTTATATTTGCCTCTATTTATAATTATCATCTATGATACACTCTGGTAATGAGGTTATAGTCTCCCCAAATACACACCCTAGGCCCTCACCACTAGTCGGTAGTCTCTGGTGTTTGGGGAGATGCACTTGAGTCCATGTGGACCACTAGGCTTGGGGGACCTATTAAGTGGAATCTAGGCCTGGGATGTCACACAAACAGTGAATTACATTGGACATATAATCTCTAGTGAGGAGGTGTCAATGGATCCAAAGAAACTTAATTATGTTTTGAGGAAACTAAGTCTATGCACTATTAATGGACTAAGGGTATTTTTTGTCCTTACAAGATACTATGATATGTTTGTAAATGGATATGGGAAGATTGATAAGCCCCTTGCTGAATTAACCACGAAGGAATATTTCCTTTTTGGAATTTGACAGTTGAACAAGACTTTGTAGAGCTTAAGAAATATATGGTTTTATCTCCATTATAGGATCTTCTAGATTTACAAAATCCTTTTTAGTGGAATGTGATATTTTTGGGAGAGGAGTTGGAGCCGTCTTGATGAGAACAATCCAACCTGTATCTTATTTGAGTAAGGTACTGGCTGATGCCAATATTTCAAATTCCTTTTATAAAAATGAGGTCACAGATCTCATTCTATCCCTTAGTCATTGGAGGCAGTATTTAGTTAGAAAGAATTTCGTTGTTTAATGGGGTCATAAGGAACTAAAAAATATTCTTAGTTAGCATTTATATACTTCTAATAAACAATGATGGCATGAAAAATTACTTGGATTATACTTTGAGGTGGTCTAGAAGACTGGTAAGATTAATCACATGGTAGATTCTTTTTCCTGGATGGTTGCATATGCATTGGAGGATAGTTCAGAGGATAAGATTTTAGGATCAGCTATTTCCAAACTATTTTGGTTGGAAGTTAACATAATTTAGGAAGAATTATATTGGGACACAAATCATTTATGTATCATTACAACACTAGTAAAACATCCGAGTTCCAAATTAGTATACCATTTATATGAAGGACTATATTATTATAAAGGGATGTTAGTTGTGTCCCAATGCTTTGTCCTTATAACCAAGTTATTTCATTACTATAGATATGAAACTAGTAGATGGAATTGACTTTATGGCATGTGTGGAGTTAGATTTACAAGTCCTAATGATGAAAGGAAGATTAAAGAGACTACAAGCAAAAACAAGTGCCCATATTTGTGAATTAAAAGGAACAAACCCAAGGTGCATGCATGGAAGTGGAAAATGGGATTATTATATATCTTATTCAATCCCATACATGATGTTTGAAGCTTGGTCCACATGGTTGCATGAATTTTGAAAGCCTTGTCCACATAGATATTCTATAATAGAATCTTTATACATAAAAAATATAATATGGTGGGCTAGGTACTCAAAGTCAAATCAGATGATCTATGGGTAGAAAAGCATGTGCTACATTTCAAAAGAGTCTTTGTTAGACTTTATTCTTTTTACTTTAAGGGGGAAAGGAGAGTTTAGCCTTTATGAATTTTGGGTATTAGACCCTTGAATATTGAATCACCCCTTGTCTATAAATAACCACCCCATGGAATTGTGTTTGCATTCAATATTGTAATAGAGAGATTATTTGTTTTATCTCCATTGTGTGAGGATTGTTCCGACTATTCCCTTACTTTTATGCATTCTTTCCTTATTGGTCTACATATTAGTTTGGTGATGTAAGATCACAAAGATCCCAATTCCATGCCTCAACCCAAGTGTGTTGTTTTATGTATTGGACATCACATCACTCCCTTAAGTGTGTTTTCTAAGTAGTAGGTCAAACTCCTTATAGCATTGGTTGAATACTTGTATCCACTATCCATACCCATCACCCAACACTTAGACCCAAACTTTATCCTTCATCCAACACCTGATGCTGTGAAGATCGGGCCACCCTGATCATCTTTCATGAGTTGGTATCAGATATATGGTTGGCACCATATGAATCTATCACCCTTTTCTATCCCATATAATTGTTACCCTTCTTATCTTTTCTTATTATCCATCCATTAAAAAAACAAAAAACCCCTTTTTATTTGGAAACCTCCACAATTGGCCCATTTTGTGGAAGATAAAAATATTTTTACATTGATCCAACAACTCATCCATCTTCTTTTTTTATTTAATTCGGTATATGTGATTTGTATACAGGAAAAAAATCAAATTCTATCAATTCAAAAAAAATTTATTTTCAAAACTAAGCACATCCTTTCTTTAAGAGATTTAAAAAAACCATATTTCTCTCTATTTATCATTTTTTTCTTTAAACCACTAAGCACAAATCTTTTGAGGATATTTGAAAAAAATAAATAAAAAGAAAAAAAGTGTATACAATTACTTCTTCTTCATGCTTTACATAATTATATGTTTACATTTCTATAAATCACTTCATCAATCATTTTATTTCATCATTGTATCATATTTGGATCATATTGTTATTAATTTTTCTTATCTTGAAAAATTAGGGAAAACCCATTTATTACACCCATCCACCATTTACCATTATTTTCTACCCTCTTTTCCACCCTCTTCTATTTTTAACCCTTTACCACTCATGTGGGATATTTTAAACCATCCCCCAACAAAAATTTTATTTGGGAAGGATTATTGGCACATCATCACCCCAAATAAGGTATCATATTTCTTAAGATATTGAGATTTTAATTAAGTGTTTATAGTGTAGATAAATGAGAAAAAAATACTCATTATTGTACATTCTTTTATGCATGAGTGTGTATATATTGTGTATGTTAGTGTGTATCCTTGTATGCCTGAGTGTTTATATCTTTCAGGTGTGAGTGTGTATCCTCATGTGAGTGATTTTATATATCTTTCATTCCTATTTTTACTTTTGTTCTTGATTGTGTACAACCTGTGTATGAGAGTATGTACATATTGTGTTAGTTTGTGTATGTATCTTCACATGTGTGATTGTGTATGTATAATTGTGTGTTTTTCTCCCCATGTGTGTTTGTGTTACATATAATGGAATAAGATCATGGGAAGATAATTTATTATTCTAGTGATGAAGTAATTCAAAGTAGATCTCACGCATTGGATGCTATGAAACTCCAAATGAAAGCTTTGGGAATCCATTTGAATAATATTATTGATAGGAAGTTGGAGGAGTTACATGAGAGGATTGGAAACCTGGAGAATCAATTGATCCCAAGGATGATCTATGATAAACTATGGCGTGCTCTAGAACCATGTCGCCCCCAAATCATGTATGAGGATATATAGAACTTTTATGATGATTTTGATGATGTACCATAAAGGATGAGGATGTTACAACAACCTATATAAGGCTAAAGGAAACATGAGGATGATATCCTTACAAGTATCATGGTAAAGAGTGATCTGGAAGAATAATTGGAATGAGAGATAAAAATCGATCATGTTTTCTCATGTCATACCTATTCTGAGGATAAAAAGGTAAAACCTTCTATGCTTGAATTAATTGATTATTAATTAGTATGGTGTGATCATGTTCAAAAGAAGAGAGCCTGAATGGAGGACATCATATCCATACTTGCGAAGACATGAATTTTTCCCTAAAGAACTGATTTGTTCCCTCATAATACCATAAATATCTACACAAAAAGCTTCAATTCATCACATAAAAGAGTAATAGTATTGAATATTATTAAAAAGAGATGAAAATTTATATGATTCAAGAAAATATTGAGGAGGATATAGAGGAAACCATGGGGTTTTTCTTACATGGTCTCAATCCGGATAATTCCAATCAAGTATAGATGTACCACCATGTGAAGATACAAGATATGATCCACCAAGCCACCAAGACTGAGAAACAAATAAAGCAGAGGTGAAACATGAGGAAACCAACTATCTCTTTCAATACATTGATAAATTTAAGGATGGATATTGGAAAATCAACAATGGTAGAAGAGGTGATTAATCAAAAAAGTGACAAGGTAATTATTCTACCTAAGAAACCTACTATTGAGACTAAACAAACAAGAAATCAAGATATTTTATGTTTAAAATGTCAAGGAAGGGGTCACATCACTAGTTAATGCCCAAAACTGTGAACCATAACCATCAAAAAGTATGGAGAATGGAATACCAATGGAGAGATCTCAAATGAGGAAGAGGAGGAATTCCCCAAAATTGATAAAGGATAATTTATAGAATATGGTGATATTCTTCTCACTAGGAGAGTTCTAAGTGAACAAATGACCATTATAGAGAATGAGCAATGAGAAAACCTTTTCCATACAAAGTGAAAGATACATGGGAAGTTATGTAGTGTTATTATTGATGGAGGAATCTATAGTGACATAACGAGCACCAATTTGGTAGAGAAGTTGGGACTTCTAACTTTGAAGCATCAAAATATATACCGGCTTTAGTTTTTGACTTATTTTGGAGATATAAAGGTTACCAAACATGTGAATGTATTGTTCACAATCAAAAAATACAAGGATGATGCATTTTTTGATGTTGTTCCTATGAAGGTGTACCATTTTCTATTAGGTCGACCGTGGAAGTTCGATCAGTGTGCTACTCATGATGAGTTCTTGAATTTTCACTCTTCTATACTCCAAGAGGGAATCGATAACCCTCAATCATGTGTTTTCCAAACAAATTTTGGAAGATAATATTTTGATAGAGAAGAAATAATGAGTGATCAATAAAAAATTATAGAAATAAAAAAAGGATATAATGAGGTAAGTAGTGAGAATAAGAGAATAGATGTTGATTTTAAATAAAAATAAAGAGATAATAAAGAGTTCATTGAGAGAAAAAAGATGTGATGATAGAGAAAAGAGATGTCAAGGAAGTATTGATTTCATGGAAAACCACCAAGCACTGATGTAAAAATGAGGAAATGATAAACAATAACCACTTGAAACCTTCTTGGTCAAATATTGTGAAATATTTGTCACAAGTGTATGATGGTGTCATTATTTATAATAATCCTCCATGTTTGATACCAATTAGAGAGAGAAAAGAAATTAAAAGATCCATTAACAACATCATGAGTATAAGGTATTAGAAGGAGTTTCTACCACATGCGTATTTTTCTTACAAAAGGGGAGATCACTATAAAACTCAATTTTATCCATATGTAACTCATTTTGGATGTAGCCTCCTTACCCCTGTTGATCATGTTTTATTTCCTTTGTAGGAAATTAGAAATAATGTAAGGAAAATGGAATGTTAAGAAACACCAGGGGAAATCAAAGAAGCCAGATAGATTTCAAAATAAATGGAAGTCAAAGATTAAGATGAATGCTAATGGACCATACTTAGTTCTTGATATTATTGATTATAATATTTAATTTCAAAGTGGGTATGATTCCATTTTAAAGTCAATGTTTAAAATCTTTCCTTGTATTTGGATGATGATGATGAAGAGTCAAGGATGAATCCTTTTCAAGAGGGGGAGGATGATATGAAACTTGAAGATGACATTGAATTGATGGCATGTATAGTGTTGGAGTTCCAAGTCCCAAAGATGCAAAGAAAATTAAAGTGATTACAAGTGGTAATGAGAGACCATCCACTACATTAAAAGGCCCAAACCCAAGATTCTTTCATGGAAGTGGAAAATGGGATTATTATCTCTTTTATTCAAGCCCGAACATGATGTTTGAAGCTTAGTCCACTTGATTGCATGAATTTTGTAAGCCTTCCCCACATAGAGATTATAGAATGGAATCTTTAGATACCAAAGTCAAATCCAGTGGGCTAGGTACACGAAGTCAGATCCAGTGGGCTATGGGTAGAAATTCATGTGCTACTTTTCAAAAAAGTTTTTGTTAGACTTTATCCTTTTTACTTTAAGGGGACAAGTTAGGTTTAGCCTTTATGACTTTAGGGTATTATACCCCTAACTATTGTATCACACATTGGATATAAATATCCACCCAATGTTATTTTATTTGCATTCAAGATTTTAATAGAGAGTTTATGTTTTGTTTCTCTCGATTGTGTTAGGATTTTTCTGATTATTCCCTTTCTCTTGTAAATTATTTCATAATTGGTCTAAATATTAGATTGGTGATGTAATATCACAAATCCCCCAATTACATGCCTCAACCCAAGTGCATTGTTTTGTGGATTGGCCATCACATCCATCCCATGAGTGTTTTGTCTAAGTAATAGGTCAAACTCTTTATAGTGTTGGTTGACTACTTGCATCCACTATCCATACACATCATCTGACACTTATCCCCAAAATAAATCCTCCATCCACCACCCTAATCTATGAATATTGGGCCTCCTCGAGCATCTTGCATCAACTACTATTCATCTTCTATTGGGGGAAATGATGGTTTCCTTAAAATTACAAGAGGTTGGATGTTGGGTTATTTTAGAAGGACATTATTAAGTGTATCTTCAAATTTGTCAAGGAATGTGATGCTTGACAATGGAAAAATTATCTAGCCACGTCGCCTATTAGTTTTCTTCAGAACTTCCACTTCCAGATCTCATCTGGGATAAAGATTCAATGGATTTTATTTCCAAATTGCCAAATTCCTAGGGGTTTTACATGGTTATGGTGGTTGTGGATAGGCTATTTAAGTATCCCCATTTTTTGTTGACATAAAATCCTTATACAACATAAGTGGTGTCATAAGTTTTTGTTAAGGTGATTGTTCATTTTTAGGGAATTCCTAGTTCCATCCTTAGTAACTGTGATCCAATATTTGTAAGTAATTTTTTGTAAAGAACTCTTGTGGTAAGAGGGTAAAACTCTAAAAATGATTTCTTCATATGATCCAAAAATGTATGAAAAAATAGAAATTGTTACTAGATGTTTGATTGTGTATTTGTGATGCTTTGCTTCAGATAGGATACACACATGGGCTCAACGGATTCTCTGGGCTAAGTATTGTTATAACATTATCATCCATGATTTATCTAGGATTATCCACTTTAACACTTTGAGGTCATTTATGGTCAAAATGCATCTTTAATGTTGTATTTTTTTGAAGGGTATGATCCAATTTAAATGGTTGGTGGTGCCCTTATAGACCAGGATATAGTGATGGATAAACTTTGACACAATCTTTTTTAGGCATAACAACTTATGACTTGACTTTCCAGCAAACATTGGAGGGAGGAGACTTTTGATGTTAGAGAGTTAGTGTTTTTTAAACTCTATCCTATTATCAAAATGTCAAATTCAAAGAAGTCATGTCCAAATATGACCACTATCCATTATAGGAATTAAAAAATTGTAGCTCTATTGGGTAATAACACTTATAAACTTTTCCTACTCAAAACTACAAGGATGAATCATAGGTTTCATATATGTCAGCTTAAATGGGATTTTAGAGATTCCCTAGTAATGACCATCTTCTCAGAATTTCAAGACAGTGATCTTTATCCTAAGGCTGAACCAGTTGAAATTTTGGACTCTAAGGAGGATTTTGGGTGTTACCATGACTTGTGGTTGTCATAACATGAAAAAACAAACCCATGAAACAATCCACTTAGAAATATGTAGAGAAAATAATTTCCCAGTTTCTAGAGTTCCACCTTGGAGATATGGTGACTGTTAAGGTGGGGTGAAATGTTAGTGGTGGGTTGGACAGTCCAGAGATTTCTAGGCTATGGCTTCTAATAACACACATACCAACATAAGAGTGGTAGTTTAAGGAATGTGACTAGAGTTGAGAATATAGTTTAGTTGGTTAAGTTAGTTAGATGAGAACTTGACTAATTATTGGTTCCTAGGGTAGTATGAGTAGTAAACATGGAATTTTTCCTTGAAATAACACTATTGGAAGAAGTAACCCTAAATAAATGGACATTATACAGTGGGGAAGGATCACTCAGAGGTGGTATCTCCTAGGTTACACTTGCTGTAACTCCTTTCTCTCTATACTTTATTTCTCAGATCAACCTTGCATAATTAGAAAATACAAAAACTTTTATTTGAAATATTTCATACATTTTAGTTAGTCAAACCATCCTCTCCACCCTATATTAAAATTCATTCTAAGAGATGAGTAAAGAAGATTAAATAATTCTACCTTGTGAGGGGGCACTTCCAATACTACATCACCTTAGGAAATGCATCGACTAAGTAAAATGGGAGGGGAGAATATATATTAATAGAAAAATGCACCTTTCAAAAATTCCAAGATTCAACCTTATAAAAATTTAGAGGTTTGGTTTCAAAGATAAATTCATTTTCTTTCTAGGATTATTTTTTTTCAAATAATCATGAATTCCTTAAATATAATCCGACCTATCTCTTAGATTTATGGTCTTGTGGATGTTTTTTCTAGTAATTTGTTTTAAGGAAAAGAGTTTTATAGTTTTCCGTTAAATCCTTTAAATTGGTTTTATTAAAAAATATTTCTTAGATAAAGTATAAACACTACATTGATTTATAATAATGCAACAAAAAATCAGAGATAAAAATTACCCATAATATGCAGAACTAACAATGGTAAATTAAAACAAATAAAAATAATTAATATATGATATGATTCATGTGGCTCAAATTTGAAAAAAATAAGATACTAAAATATACACTAAAACTAGGAAAAAAATATAATCCATGAAATATAAGTTTTTTTAGAGAAAATGAATTTGGGAATTATTAGTGTAAATTTTAGCATGTTAATAAAGGGATTATATAGGAATAATATGTATTATTTGAATTTTACATGACTATTTATAATATATTAGGTATCCATTAGAGTAAAATGTGGTCATTGGAATAATAATGTATCTATTACAAGTACCATATATTATAATGAAAACATTTTCTTAAGTATTTATTTAAAAATTAAATTTCTGATAAATATGAATTTTAGAAAAATTCATATCAATTTTTATTTGTGACAATGACATTATTAAAAGGTGAAATATTGTTAATTTTTAGAGATAATGGTTTCTTGGACTAAATATTTAAATATGATATGCATATATGGCATATAATTTGAGTGTATTATTACTTAAAAATGATGTAATAATTTGTTTTATCATTTTAAAAAATCTAAAAAGTATTTTTATTTATTAAATAATTGATTTTCAAGTATTTTAATCAACCTTCCAACTTTAATATAATTTTAAAAAGTAAAAAACATATCTTTTCAATTTAAAAACTATTTTTTATTTTGTTTCTGGTATACTTTATTTTAATGATACCATTATATTTATTACAAGTTTAAATTCTAATAAAACATGTTTTTCTTTAAAACAAAAAAACATGGTCAGATAGTTAAAAAAATAAATTTAGATACTAATTATGAATTTTTAAATAAGAATATTTTACTACTATGATTCCAAGGTTCAATAAAAAATTATTAATATATTCTATAAGTTTTATTATAATTAGAAAAATCTCCACCCATTAGTTTCCACATACAACCTTCTTATCATGGTTTCCCTCTCATTTACACTCTCAAAACTCTCTTCAAGAGCTCCTATGAAGTCAAGGGTTCTCTCTCATGTTTTAGGAATGTTTAAGGTAATAGAATCTATATTTCTCTCTCTATATCTATATCTCTCTCTCTCTTTATTAGTTTTATTTTATAAGAATATGTTTTAATTTATTTTTCTTAGATAGTTATGATTTGATATCCATTATAATATTATACATTTAAAAATTGGATAAAACTGCGAAAGCGACACACACGCAAAGAATAAAATTACATGTAAAACCTTTAATTACCTTCCTTTAATGAGTCCCAAATGCTATTAGAGTAATTTTCTCTCATTATTATAAAACCATTTGGTATAATCCCTAATATGTCCTTATTATAGATATTAAATTTCTAAGAGGGTGTCACTATTATAGGTAATATAATATACATTTTAATTATTATTTATAGGTATATTAATGGGAATACTATCTATATTGTTACAAGTGAACGTCCATTATCAATAATGACAAACTTGGGAGTTCTTTCTTAGGGGATTTTGTATCCCAAATGTAAATAGAATATATAGGATACATAGTCATAATTTTAGAGGGGATTTATTCCTCACTATCTACTTATTGATTTATTTAAATCATTTACTAATTATCCTTCATTCATAGGGGTAAAGTTTTACCATTTCTTTTACTATCAAGGTGTTATTCATGACATTCATAGGATACCTTTCAGAAAAATCACACAAAACACGAGATTAACTATATATTTGAGTTTTATCATAATAAATGTATATTTATTTAAGTGTAATATTCTATTTTTGGACATCTTTATTTAATTTTCTATTTCTATAAAATGAAGATGAAATTTATCTATTCATGGGAAAACTTTGATGATTATTTACATGTGAAAATGTTTTATGATATGTGATAATCTATAAAAATTTCCATACAATTATTACATTGAATCATGAAATAAGTTTTGAGATGAGTGTGCCTGAAATTATATAGCCTACCAATGTATTTAGTGATCATTATTCTCTATAGATACTATGAAATAAAGTCCTGGATATCGGTATTGACTATATGATACCTTTATGATTATCCATGGTAAAATGTTTAGGAAATGATTATAATGAGCCTTGGTAATATGATTATGATAAATGAGTGATGATCCTTAGAAATATGTTTATGATGTCTAAATTCATGGGATTCTTATACCCCTAATGACTCAAGTATTACATACCATCCATGATAATCACTTTATTACCCACAACTCATGATATTCACTTAATTACTATTTCCCTTGATGAGTCATGAAATTCTTATAATTTTACATATGAATGAATTATGTATCTTAAATAATGAACCCTTTATTACCGATATTTTTTTGATTATCAATTCATCACTTATATTTTATAATTATGATCCCTTCATTACCAATGCCTTTTTATGGGATTACCTATCACTACAAAACCACCACCCAAGGGAAGTTTTATTAGTTGTGATCCAATACACAATAAGTAGATAACTAGTGTAATTTATAAAAAGTAAACCTAGTTATCTCATTACCTATGAATGTAAATATAAATATGAGGTAGTATCGAGGAGGGTATAATGATGATTTCAATTATGAATAGGATGTGAGATGATTAAATATTCTGGTAAATTGGTTCTATAGGCATGACACGAGATGTCTGAATTATTGGTTATTGGGTCAGTGGGAGTGTTTTATAAGACCCAAAATTATTATTTTTGAATTATTATAATGTATAATTATATTTACTAATCATATTATTCTAGTGATTATGATTTTTGTAGAGTAGGAAATTTTTATACAAGTGTATCACTTGTATGGTTATGCACAAAATTATAGAATAACCTAGTTAGCCCATAGTCTAAAAAACAATGAGGTGAGATGAGACAATGCTTTATAATTTTTATTAGATAATTATTATGGATGCATGTTATAATCAAATTTTTCCACTTTTATAATACACTACTAAATATGTGGATATACTCACCCCTATATTTATATAAACGCTTACAAGAGTGATTGGGTGGTGGATTTGAGCTGTAGAAAATCATCATTCACAGATTATCCTTAACATTGGATGAGCGATACATTACTTGGAATACACTGGTTGGTAGATATTGTCCTTGTTAATATATTATGTTATTTTGATGCTTCTTTTGTGTTGTTTTATGAAATTCATCCATTTTTTCATCATTGAGTTATTTCTATGAATCATGGTAGTTCTTTATTCATATTGGTGGGTTGCATTTAATTTCTTGTCTGTTGTAGTGACCTTCAAGTATGGAGGTGAATTTTTTTATTTAATTAATGTCAAAGATTATATATTTTTACCTATCTTTGATAAAGAAGGATCTGGTGGAAGTATGAATATAATTTTTTTGAGAGAGAGAGGATAGTTGGTGGATATATTTTTTAGAGAAGATTTCCCACCGCAAGCTTAGTGGGGGTCCACAAGACTTCTAGTGGACCTAGGTAGTGGGGTGTACCACTACCGACCACACTAGAGCTTCGATGAAGGTCCACCAAAACTATTTTGGGTGGGAAGTGGGTAATTATATTTCCCACCCCACTAGAGTTTCAGTGGGAACCCCTAAACCCTAATTTTTAATTATTTCAGTATCATCTTTTGATTATTTCTTTCCTCTTAAAGACATTTCTTGGACTATATCTACCTTCACAAACCTCTCACTCAAACAACCACTATTTTTAGTGATTTTGGATCCTCTCACCACAATTATTATCTGAATATGAAACCGATAGTTAAAATTAGAAGATAAAGGTAAGTATAACATTCCTCTTCCCTAAAACTGGGTGTTCTCTCATTATTTCTGTGTTATTTTTTGTATTACTTAGTTTTTTTTAAATTTTTATAGGGGTTGTGTTTCCTACTGTTTAAGGCTAAATTTTCCATTGACATTAAATGAGTGAGATCCTACAAATACAAGTCAGGTTGTCCCTATGATTTTCTAATGGTTTATTCTTATGTAATGTTTGGGTCATGCAAACTATGAAATATTAACCCTAATTTAATTAAAAAAACTAGTTTCCTAAAAATTGATAATATATTATGATTATTAGGATCTGGAGTGGTTTCCCCACTATTGTGTTTTGACACTATGACCACGATTTGCCATGATATTGAACTAAAGTGTTTTAGATGATATTATTACAACCCAAATGGGAATTTCTTACATTATATGATGACATTGTGGACCTAGATTGGTGCCCCCTTAGTCTCATTGGACATAGGAGAGGTATGGAATCAGGAAGGTTTGGATTGAGGCTTAAACCATGTGGAAATTATGAGTCACTCATAGACAATTTTTGGGTAGTTATAGAATTGTATGGGGGTGAGTGTTCCTCCCCCTATAACCTGAACATACCCAAGTAGATTATCATAAAGTTGATTCATGTGAGAAGTGCAACCACGACCACATGGACCACATGTGTATATTTCACCCCTTTCAGTTACAACGTGCTCATTCCCCACACCCCTATGAAATTTAATAGTAATATATTATAATTATATATCATATAAATAGTTATATATATTACTTATTACTAGTAGATTATAAAACAACATTAAACATGGGACCCAACTCTAGAATGTGCCACTCTAGACACCACACTTAGCATGAAATTAAAACGCAATTTCAATCACCCCCACTCCCTACTCAATTATTTAATAAATATTTTATATATTACAATAAAGTAAATGTCATATATGTGTGTGTGTTTCTATGTGTATGTGTGTATATATATAATTTTACTATATGTATAATATAATATGAAATAAATATAAGATGAATCTTTTTATTATTCTCATATGAACTATGAAATAAATTTTCAATAGTTTACCCTATATGGGACCCCTTTCAGTTAGGAACCTATGAGGTTGATTGTGGACTTTACACTCTTGTATAAGTTTGATATGAACAAATACATGTTCTATTTTGATTAATATCCATTATAAATTAATTATTCATGTGATTCAGAATAAATCAAAATCCATTTATTTATATGTTTACTCTGACACTTTGAAAACCACCCTTTCATGGATATGGTCATGATTTTTTTGGTTTCTTAGTCGTTTTCATACCACTATCCATGGAAATAGGGTGACCCAAAGTTGGTCACACTATTGTGCAAAGAGGGTGTCCAACTACCCTTTCCATTCTCTATTAATTAAATAAAAATTAATAACTTATTTAGATATATCCTTTTCAAACCACAATGAAATAAATATCTTAAAAATGATAATTAAAATGGATATTGAGAGATGAGTGAAGGATATTAAACAATCCTACCCTTAGGGGGGACTATACCTCTTTTATAGTTCCAATACGACATCACCTTAATAAATGTGCTGATTGACTAAAATGGGAAGAAAAACTATCAATTTATCGAGTAAATGAGCCTCCTAGGGACCATTATTATAAGATTCACCTATAAATTAAATAAACTACCCCAATAAAAAGTATTTTTAATAATTTTTAATAATTTTTTTTCTTCAAAGATAAATTAATTTTCTCATTGGTATTATCTTTTTTCAAAAAAACCATGAATTCCTTAAATTTAATTCATTTTTATTTCAAAATTAGAATTATCTTTCTAAAAAATTAACCTAATAGAAATGATCACTAGTAAAAACCCTAAGGTAAAATTATGTGTTCAATTATATTATTAGAAAATTTAATTCTATAAAAAAATAGGATCAAAATATAATATGTGCCTTCAAAACATTTTATCCTAAAAAGAAATATACTCAATAAAATACATGAGAGTAATGAGATTGTACTGAGGCCCCACACAACCAAATGCTAATTTCATATTGTCTCAATGGTCCCAAATAATGTAAAAAATACACACATGAATAATTATTCTCATGAAAATGCTTTATTTTTATTGTATACATAAAAAATGTATCACCTTATAGATATTTCTCCCCTCAATCAATGATGTGTGGTAAGTCTCACATGTACCACTTGAGATAAGACACATCGATATAATCATGTATTTGATCTATCCATAATGATAAATATAATGAACCATAATTTTCATACATAGATATTATATCATTTTTATGAATATTTATTACATTACCTAGATACACGCCATAGAACCATAATAGTTTAGTAACTTTGTAAACTTGTAAACATAAACACTGGTCCATAAGTGAGCTACATCATCTCCCACTACATTATTCATAAATATCTCCCTTCTTAGACATATCATACCTAATAAATTTATTCACAGCCTGGGGAAATGAAACATAAGAAAGGGTGAGATCATATTCTCATTAATGGTAAACAAGGGATATACATGAGTAAAAAATGATGATAAGGGTATGAGAACATGAGAATAACATTTTAAAGCCATGAACTACATGTCAAATATCATAATCACAAGTTATGGCATAAGGATTTACATTTTATAATACATAATTCATAAGGGAATCAAAGAACATGATCCAAGATCCATGAGATCATAAGACATGAAATTTGTGGCATACACATAATCATAGAAAATAATTTCCATATTAGTCAAGGTTTACTTCCAAGAACATCATACTAGACGAGGACCTTTACCGAACCGATTTAACTCTTCATTATAGCCCTATATTACTAAATCAGTGTCATATCCCATTCCATATCTATATTACTTAACTTTGTTTACTTCTTGTTCTAGCTTTTTATTGCTGGATTGGGTTCATTTCCCATTCTAATCCTATCCATCTCATGAGATATAAATCATTACCCAATGCATTGGAAGGAGATATAGGTCCCACCTATCACATAATGTAAACCATATTTATGTGTTCCATAAGATCATAAAAATTATCCATATCATAAAAAATGAAATTAAATGTGTATCATAAACATTTCATCATATCATAACCTATGGAAAAGATACAGGTTTCATAATCATTTCATCATAGTATAAATTGGGAAAATAAGTGGGTTTCATAAGCATTTCCTCATAGTATAACCCATGAAAGAGAAAATATTTTTATAAATATCATTCCATCAAACAAAAAACATTCATAGAAATAATATTAATGGTATCCTTAGACCATATTCCCAACAAGGGATAGGTAATTCCAATAGATTTCATCATAGATGGAAAATAATTTTGAAAGATTATTTAAAACATTTCTTGAGTAAAATACCCTTTCCATTTTGAAAAATGATTTTGAAAATGTAAAATATTTTGAATAACTTTTTCTTTAAAAATATAACTTAATAGTTATAAATTAATTATTGAAGAAATGATTGGTTATGACGTTATAAAATTCTGTTCATTCTTTACATGTAAAAATGAGGATTCCTTTCACATTTTGAGTAAAAGATACACGAGTATTGTTTGGAAAACAACATGAATATTCCTTTCAAAAATTTTTGTAAAAAAGTGAAAAAATGGGTAATTTTTTTTTTAAAAAAAATATTAAGATAGTAATAAAACGTTTTATAAATTTTCATGGAAATTTTTCTGAAAGAAAATATATTTCCAACAGACGAGAGAAATAATGTCAAATTTTATTAAAAAAATTTTCTTAATTATTTAAGTACCAATGATTAGAAAAATTATACCATTACTTGAATATATCATGAATAAATAGAGGATAATGAAATTCATGATAATTCCTGAGAGTTATATCATGATATTTTAACATGGGATACATAATTATAAACAATACCAATAAATGATGAGATTGCAACACAAAATCTTTACCAATTTTGTATTATTAAATCCTAAGACCCATGAAGTAATAAAATAAAATGAAACTTAAAATATCATGAGAATGAAAAAATACATGATATTACATATTAAAGGGTTTTTATATACACATATTTAAAGAATATAGGTGCCTAACATAATGTATGTTTCAAAGAAGGAAAATTGAGTAACTTTTGAACCGTAAAACCCATGAAAGAGTGATCCTAAAATAGATATGTAAATACCAAAAATTTTAATTAGAATAATCATAAAATAAATCCAGGTGGATTATATACACCACATAGAATAAAGAGGTGATGAATATAGCATATGCCTCGTAAAAGTAAAAAGTGAGATGAAAATCCCTTATTTGTTATGTAACTTTTGAATCGTAGTCCCCATAAAATAAAAACATAAATGGAAAAATTAATTATCATGAAATGTGGTAGATTAATGATATATCATTCTATAGGGTAGTATATACACAATACAAAAGAAATTAGTAGTGAATATGACATAAGTCTCTCAGAAATAAAAGTGAGACTAGAAACCCCCTTACCTAAAGTCTTGACTTTCGCCGTACTTGTTCAAACCTCATATATAATAAATAAAAGTTTTTTTATAAATCTATTAAATAATAATATTCATATATATCATACCATATATGATTTTATTATGACCTTTAATTTCCTATTTATTAACAATTCTTTGTTAAAGTTATGTTTTGGGTAATAACCGTTTTGTTTTTTTAAATGTTTTGATTTGTTATATTTGTGGTTATCTTAATTTATTCATGATTTAATCATCTAAAGAATGAAAACCATGATATAAATATCATATATATATTCATTATATATTTATTTATAATAATCTATAAAATATAGAAATAGGAAATTAAATAACCTTTCCATAGAGATAGCAAGCCATACGTACGCATGAACGATGTTTTCATTTTCTTGTTAGATTGAAAAAAAGAAAAGTATATGATTTATTATCATTATAGAATAATTTTTATTTCATATATATATCATATGATTATTAAATCCATCCTTAATATGTTCTATGTAAATAGTGAATGAATCACATTGCTTCGTGACGCAGTAGTTCTCCGTATACATGAACAACATGGGATTTGTGGAATACACATAAGACATAAAAATAATTTCCAATTTTTTGTAATATAATAGAAAATAAAATAATTTCCAAATTTTTGGAATAAAAATAAGACATGGAATTTCTAGAATACACATAAGAATATAAAATCATTTCCATATTATTCAAGGATCACTTCCAAGACCATCATAGTGGACAAATCCCTTTACTAAACTAAGTTCACTCCTCATTCCAACACCATATTACTAAAAAAGGTTCATGTCTCATTCCAACCCAGTATTATTGAACTAGGTTAACTTCTCATTCCATCCCTATATTACTAAACCTAGTTCACTTACCATTCCATTCTTGTCTATCTCATTAGAAATAAATCTTTACCCAATACATTAGAGGGAGATATAAAACCCACCCATCACATAATGCAAACAATATTTATGTGTTCCACAAGATCAATACAAATTCATCATATCATAACCCATTAAATAAAAAGGGTATCATAAATATTTCATCATATCATAACTTGTGAAAAATAGATAGGTTTTATAATCATTTCATCATAGAATAACCCATGAAAAGAAGCAGGCTTCATAAGCATTTCCTTAAGGTATAACCCACAGAATAGAAAAGAGTTTTATAAACATCATTCCATTAGACATAAAACATTAAGATAAATAATATGAATGGTATTCTTGGATCATATCTCCAATAAGGAATAAGTAACACCAATATATGTCTTCTTAAAAGGAAAATAATATTGAAAGATCATTCATTTTTTTTAGTAAAATATCTTTTCATATTTGAAGAAAAAATCTTGACGACCTTTTTATTTGAAAATATCCTTGGAAACTTTTAAATTAATATTCGATGTAATGATTGTTCACGCTGTCAAAAAATTCTGTTCATGTCGTACACAAAAAAAAAACAAATATTTCTTTCACATTTTTGGTAAAATCCAAATAGGAATTTTTTGGAAAAATACATAAATATTCCTTTCAAAAAATTTTGTAAAAAATTAAAACATGGGTAAAAATGTATTTTTAAAATCATAAGAGAGTAATAAAACCTTTTTAGAAAACATAGTTTTGAAAGAAAATAGATTTTTTAATGACGTGAGAAATAAAGTTAGATTTTATTAAAACCATTTTAATAAATTTTTATGTACCAAAGAGTTGGAAAATGGTACCATTACATGAAGATATAATTAATAACTAGAGGATAAGAAAATCCATGAGATAAAAATCCCTTATCTTTTTGGAAACATTTTAACCGTAAAACCCATTAAATAGAGATCCTCAAATGGATATGTAAATACAAATAATTTTAAGTATTGTAATAATAAATATACATTCATGTGTATTATATACACCACATAGAATAAAGAGGTGGTGAATATAGTATGTGTCTCATAAAAGTAAAAAGTGAGACATAAATACCCTACTACTTGAGTAACTTTTGAATCATAATCCCATTGAAAGAATAATATCAATAGAAAAATTAATTATCATTAAATGAGGTATATTCATGATATATAATGTCATAGGTAATTATATTCACCACACAAAAGAAACGAGTGGTGAATATGACAGAAGTATCTTAGAAATAAAAGTGACACTAGAAATCCCATTACCTTAAGTCTTGACTTCTGTCATACTCATTCAAACCTCATGTATAATAAATATAAGTTTAATATATATCTATTAAATAATTATTTTCATATATATATATATATCATACTATATATTATTTTTTTCATGACCTTTTATTACCAATTTATTAACGATTCCATGTTAAAGTTACGTTTCAGGTAATAATCGCTTTATTTTTTGTAAATGTTTTGATTTGTTATATTTTTGGTTCTCTTAATTTAATCATTATTTAATAATCTCTAGAATTAAAATAATGATATAAATATAATATATATTCAGTATATATGTACTTATAATAATCTATAAAATATAGAAATAGTAAATGAAATACACCATTCATGGAGACGGTAGGTCGTACGCACACATGAACATTGTTTACATTTTATTATCGGATTGAAAAAAAGAAAATTATATGGTTTATTATAATTCCAGAATAATTTTTATGTCATATATATTACATATACTTATTAAACCCATCCTTATTACATTCTATGTGAAGCGTGAACTAATCACATCGCTTTGAGTGGCTATAGTCCACCGCACACACAAATGACATTATCATATTCCCACAAAATCAAAAGCATGCAGTTATGTTTGATATAACAATTATAGAGTCATAATATCATCATAAAAATAATATATATCATATATAAACAATAAATCCATCATTATTACTAGCCTTTATAAGTGGTAATAGAAAAATTAATGACATCGGTTCACAAGGTTGTAGTCTGCTGAACTCAGGAATGATGATTTTGTAACCCATTTGATAGAAGTGGAGATGATTTTCAGTCACGAAATTTTCATAAAAATATCTAATTATATGGAAGATACTTAGGATTTTATATAATCATGATATAAAAATAATTAAAGGGGTTTGAGTAAGAAATAAAAAAATGTTCGTTGATGAACGTTACATCTTTTTCGGGTATCCTCCTTAGGTTTGCACTAAAATCCTTCTTGGGATGATGTTATGCCCAAAATAAGGCTTCTAGGATTATGGTATGGAATTTTGGAAGTGATTTTAGTCTTTATTTTCCGAAACAAATAGGGTTGAAGGTGTGAATAAAAGTGGATATGGGGGGCTTTTTATAAGTGGGGGAGAATACACATTTGGTTTTTTAGAAAATAAATAAGTGCTCCCAAATTTTTCATATGAAAAAGGGTCCAAATTAGGCTATTATGAAGTTTGTTTTATCAAATTAATTTTCTAAAAGTGTCTAAAAAATTATTATTATTCATATAAAGACATGAAAAGCATTTTTTTTTGAAAAATAGTATTTTCAAATCATTTAAATACTTTACCAAAAATTAAATATTTTATTATCAACATATTTTAATTTTATAAAAACATTATACATAATACTTAAAAAGTATTTATTACTATTTATCTCACTAAGTCTAATTATTAGATTGTAATGGTCGCATTTGAATAACTATATTTGTAATATATCGATGTTACATTCTACCCCCTTAAAAAATCAGGATGTTACATTCTACCCCCTTAAAATGAATTTCTCCCTCAAAATTCATCATTTTGATTAAAAAAATGAGGATAATTCTTCATCATCATATCCTATAGTTCCCACATAGCTTCCTTAAACCGGTGGTTTCATTAAAAAACCTTTACTAGGGGAGTGGTATTTTTTTGTATAACTTAATTTGTACATTCCAATATCTCTATTAGTTTCTCCTTGTTAGAAAGATCTTACTCTAGCGGTATGACCTATGAGTTTAGTACATGTGAAGGATGTTGGAACCATGGTCAGTCTTTTCAAGAATTGGAGTATGGTTTGTGTTTGTTGTCAATCCTTATTGGATGTTCAGGACATTTTCCAGTAAAGTGATCATACAGTTTAAGCAGAAAACAGTATTGAAGGTGGCGTCATTTCCCAATGTTTGCCAAATATTTGGGCCTAAAAATCGGAAAATAAAAAAATGTGTCTTTGGAAAAGGAAATTGCGTGAAAAAGGCTAGGTTTGTTGAAAACTTGTGTGAAAGGTATGTTTTAGGATCAGATCACCGAAAAATGGCAAAGGCATGAGCTGTGTGAAATATTGGAGTGGAGTGCGAAAAACATGGATTGCATGCTAAATCGGTTTTGTACACAATAGTGAATGTAGGTTGGTTTTCTCATGCAAAAGGTGTTTCTAGATCAAAATGATGAAAAATGGAAAAGGCATGAGGTGCGTGAAAAATCTGAAGATGTGTGTGAAAAATGGTTCCTGCATGAAAAAGGATTGCGCGCAGAATGAGAATTTTGCGTGACAAGGAGGGGTTTTACGCATGGGGATCAGTGATGCCTATAAATAAGAGGTGACCCCCCTCATTTGGTATGGCTGAAAACTCAGAGAAGATCCGAGTTCTGATGCATGTAAAAGGTGTGCGAAAGGGAGTTGCACGAAAAAGGGGAAGTTGTGCGTAAAAGATTGAGGTGCATGAAAAAGCAGAAGCTGTGTGTAAAAGTTGAAGTTTCACGTAAAAGTCTGAGTTGTGCGAAAAAATATAAGTTGTGCATAAAAGTAGAGACTGCGTGTAAAAGATTCAGTTGCATGAAAAGGGTTCTATTGCGTGAAATATTTTCCATGTGAAAAGTAAATAGTTTGTGCAAAATTGAAATCTTGCACGCAAAGGGTAGGTGTTGTGCGCAATCGTCATTGTAACCTTTTTTCACATTCTGAATATTCGGTTCAGTGGTTCAGTGCTTTCAAGTGAATCAATTTAGTACTTCAATGCAAGCAGAGTGTCGTGCTGAGTAGATGCAATGACTTCAATGAAAATATATTGAAGAGACCTTCACGTCTATAAACCGAGTGGGACTTTACCAAAGGAAGTGAGCTAGGGGGAGTCAATGAGAGTGACCCGAGGGACGTAGTGCACTATCCTTGAACTTTTGTAAACGTAGTGAGCTTGGAACAGAGTGACTATACCCAAACATTGTAATCTATAGCTAGTGAAGTTTAGTTGATTTAGGTAATCCAAAAAACCTGTCGACATATGCTCTTTGGATGTAGCCCTTAGTGGTGAACCAAGTAAAAGTGTTGTGAGGTCTCTTATTTTTCTCTTATGGTTGTCTTTATTTCTTTACCCATTGGTCTTATAGGTTTAATTAGTTCCTACCACTGTGGGAACAAGATCCTTGTTTTAAAAGAAAAATTTGACACCCTGATTCACCCCTCCCTTCTCAGGGTGTCTCGGGGTCCTACAAAGGGTCAGGTATATATTTTCTCAGGAGAGATACATGGAACGCATCATAGAATTGTGATAGGTTTGGTGGAAGTTCTAAGAAATATTCCACCATCTTGATATGATCGATAATCCCAAATGTACTGATATCCCTAGGGGTTAATTTCCCCTTCTTCCCGAATCTCATAACAATCTTCTATGGATATATTCTTAGAAAATCTTTATCCCCAACTTCAAATTACAAATCACATCAGGGATTATTAGTGTAAGTTTTCTATTGAATCTGAGCTACCTTGATATGCTACTGGATGGATCTAAACTTCTCAACCATTTCTTCAACTATCTATGGTCCCAATAGCCTTCCTTCCCAAACTTCATTCTAGCACACTGGGGCACTACATTTATTTCCATAGAGGGAACCATAAGGATCCATATGAATGATTGAGTAAAATATATTATTGTAATAAAACTCAACTAGAGGAAGGTGTTGATCCCAACCACCTTTGAAATCTATAGAACAAGATCTCAACATATCCTCTAGGTTTTGAAATGTTCTTTTGGGATGACCATCTTTTTGAGGATGATACGCAAGATGAAACTCAATTCAGTATGAAGATATTACTGAAGACTTTTCATGAACTTTGAGGTAAAACTAAGATCCCTATCAAACAGAATAGAGTATGGTACTCCATGAAACCTTACCACATCCTTATTGTATATACTAGAAATATGATCTATATAGAAGTATTCTTTGATGGTGATGAAGTGTGTTTAATTAGTAAAGAAATTGACTATCACCCATATAACATTATTCCCTTTATAGGTTTTGGGGAGTACAATGAAAAAACCCATAGTGATGTTCTCTCATTTCCATTCTGGTATGGGTAATGGATGCAAAATATCCTTAGACTTTTTCCTTTCAGCCTTAAATTGTTGGCATACAAAGCTCTGAGATATAAACTCTATGATATCTCTCTTCATGACATCCCATAATAAATATTCCTTTAAGTCTCTATACATCTTCATACTTCTAGGATGAAGAGAGAATAAATAACTATAAGATTCCTCTACCAACTCCTTCTTCAAATCTGGTAGTTGGTGGAACACATAGACTATTCCAAAACCTTATTATCCCATTATGATCAAGGTTAAACTCAAGAACATTTCAAAACATATTTTGTAGCTATACATCTTCCTTCGGTGCCTCTTTAATATTAAATTAGAAAGATATTTGAAAATTCAATTGAGAAAGGTATGATTTCCCCTCCCTTTAGTATTTCTGGATCAATCCTATGAAAATCTAGAAATATTGGACATTTTTTTATCCTCATAATGGATAAAATAACATGATATTTTGACTCAAATCATCAGGAACCTTGTTCACTTTCCCAGGGTGGTAACATATTGAGCAATCATAATATTTAATCATATCTAACCATATTCTATGATGTATGTTCAAATCCTTATGTGTGAATATATAATTTAAACTTTCATGATCCGTATATAAATCACGATTTTTTCTATAAAGACAATTCCTCCATATCTTTGATGAAAAAAATACTGTATCTAACTCCAAATAAAGAATTGGGTAAATTTTCCCATCAATCTTCAATTTTCATGAGACATAAGCTATAAACATGTCATTATACATAATAAAACATCCTAATCCCTTATTAGATGCATCACTATAGATTGCAAACCCTTCTCCACTACTAGGTAATGTATGTATAGGTGCGCCTCCTAACCTTGTCTTCAACTACTTGAAATTTTCTTCACATTCATCTATATAGAGAAGCTTGGATCCCTTACAAGTTAACTTGGATAGATGATTATATAGTCATGGTAAATTCTCTAAAAAACTTCCATAATATCCAGATAAACCAAGAAAACTATGGATATCAGTCAGCATGTTTGTCCTGGGCTAACATCCAATATCTTACGTCTTTAATGCATCTACTGATATACCCTCTCTTGAGATTATATGACCAAAATATGAAATCTTTTGCATCCAAAATTCACACTTTGTAAATTTTTCATATAGTTTCTCTTTATTTAGGGTCTTTAGTACAATTATCAAGTGGTCTTAATTCTCTTACTTACTCTTTAAATAGATAAGAATATCATCTATAAAAACTACCAAAAACTGATCATTGTAATATATAATGTATTTATTCATTAAACTGATGAAGATATAAGAGGAATTAGTAAGACCAAAATTCATCACTATATATTACTAGTGTCTATAACTTGTATAAAATGTCATCTTGGTTATATCCTCCTTCATGACCCTTAATTTATGATATCCATAATGAAGTTAAATCTTGGAAAAGTATTGAGTTATATGCAGTTTGTTAAACAAGTCATCAATAAAAGGAAGAGGATACTTTTTCTTAATTTTGATCTTGTTAAGCTCTCAATAATCAATGTAGAGTTGAATTGATTTATATTTATTTTTAGCAAAAATAATAGGTGAAAACCAAGGTGACACACTTGGCTGAATGTTTCCTTTTTCGAGGTTTTGTTGGAGTTACTTCTTCAATTACTACAACCCAGTTACAAACATTCTATAAGGAGACTTTAAAATTGGCATGGCACCAGATATGAGTTCTTTTGAGAACTCAACTTCACATTTTGTTGGAAGTCTAGGCAGTTCTTTTGGAAAGGCATCAAAAAACTCCTGAACAATAGGCATATCCTCAATGTCATGTTTCTCCCCAACCATTTGAGATAAAAACCCATTCTGAATGGGAATTAAAACCCATACAATTAATGTGATCCCCATAAAAATTTCATACTTATGGTCACATTTATAGATGATCATAGGTTGGATTAGAATATCAAATGCTACTTCCCTTCCTTAATAATTGATATGGGATTTATGCATAGAAATCCAATCCATGCCTAAGATGACATAATAGACAACCAGAGGAAGAATGATAATATTTATAGGAATAAAATTCCCACCAATGACAAAAAGAGAAGAATCATATACTTGATAGGTGATCATCATACTATTATGGTTTTCACTACTAATTCCACATATAATCATTTGGGTTGAATCTTGATACCATTATAAAATTATTTAGATATGAAAGAAAGGATATATCTAGATTCAAATAAGACATTATAATTTCTAGAGTAGATGATAAGTGTACCTTTCACCACATCCTTATCATACCCCTCCTTAGAAATAGTGATCACATGATATTTCCCTTTGTACCTTGAATTTAGAGGTTGCTGACGTTGATCATTATCATTAACCCTCGGGTTTGTACACTGGTTAACATCATGCCCATTCTCCATACACTTTAAGAAATGGATTACATAGGGTTCATTCTATGCATCATTATCTCTATTCATATTGTTAGATAACCTCTTCCCATCACTTTGAAAAAAATTTTCATGATAACCTTCCCTTCCACACGTAAAACATTTACTAGTCCCCTTAAAAAAAATTCCTCCATGCTTCTTGCAACACTTTGAGCATAAAGAAAATTTCATCTTCTTCTCTCTATGGTTTTTAGATTTTCCATTGAACTCCATATTTATTTTCCTCTAAAAATCATGATATTGATACATAACAACCTCCATTTCCACCTTTATAGAACATCAAACAATCTATTCATTGCTAATAAAGTTTCTTATGGATAATACCCTTTGAATAATTGGTTTTAAGCCACTGAAGAATCGATCAACCATACTTTCAAGTTGTATGATGATACCAGAAGCGTACCTCATAAGTCTTGTAAAATTTTTCTCATAAGTACCAAAATATTCATCATCCTATTTATTTAACTCAAGGAAATCCTTCTCCACCTTCATATGAAGAATATGTGGAAATTACTTACTAAAAAATAATTTATTGATGTCATCCCAATCCATGGAGTGAATTTTATCATGTTTCCTTGTATTCATGATAATATCCCACTATTTTTTATGCTTCAACTTCAAAATGTTAGACATCCAAAATGAATTTTTCATGTTTCGAACACTGGATAAAAAAATATATATTTTCAGTGGTACTGATATATTTTTTAGAATATATTGGATTAGGAGACCCATTGAAAGAAGGTGGATGTTGCCTCATTAAGAACTCAAAAGAATGTTGTTCCCTACTTTATTCATTTGGAATTCCATAATTATTCATAGATTAAGATATTTGTTTGAGAATAATAACAAGATTTTTCATTCCACATCCCATAAAAGTTTGATGCCCAGGAGGAAAATAATTTCATTTTCCATCGCACTTAGAATTAATGTAGTTCCATCGATTCCAGCCATCGACTAAAACCGAAAAGCATAGTGTAAGAAACAATAGTCATAGTGGGGAACCACATAATCTTGAAAAATAACTTATAATATTTTCTAAATCTTGACACCTTTTTCTTTAATCTATGACACCTTAAGTTTATCCTAGGCCATTCATAGAAATATTTTATTTAAATCCTTTATTATGGTTCACAAGGAGTTCATGAATTTTAAAATCATATCCCCCGGGAGTGTCAAACCAAATGTGAAATAAGGACCATTGTAATGAATCAGTTCTTAACTGAGTCTAGCTCAATAGAGTGTTTTTGGGGTTGTTATAGCTTGGTAAATCTATACCAGATTCAGATACACTAGTAGTATCCATACAAAGATGTATTTCTAGTAAACCACTCACTCTATCCTTACCAAAATTCTAGAACATTTTTTAATACTTTGGCTCATCCTTAGACTCATCCTTAGACATGTTCTTATGGATATTACTATGATTTTCTCATACTAGTTTCCAAATGTTAACTAAACCTGGATCTAATACCAACTATAATGAACTAGGATTTTCATACATAGAAATTACATCATTTTTTATAAACATTTATTACATTACATAAATAAATTCCTTTGAATTGTAATAGTCTAGTGCCTTTGGAAATTTGGAAACATAAACAATGGTCCATAAGTGAGCTAGGTCATATACCACTATGTTATTCATAAATAACAGCCTTCTTATACATGTCATACATAATACATATCTTCATAACCTTGGAAAATAAAAAATAATAAAGTGCGAGATCAGATGCTCAGTAAGGGTAAATAAGGGATAAATGTAACTATAACTTGAATATAAGGGTATAAGAACATGAGCATAACATTTGAAAACCATGACAAGTATATCAATGATCATAATCATGATTTTTGGAAGAAATATTGGTAGTTCATAAGACATGAGTAATAAGGTAATCAAAGAATATGATCTGTGAGAGAATAAAACCTGGAATTTATGGTATACAAATAAGCATAGAAAATAATTTCCATATTAGTCAAGGCTCACTACCAAGAACATCATAGTGGAAAAAGTCCTTTAGTGAACTGAGTTCACTCCTCATTCTAGACTTGTATTACTGAATCAAGTTCACTTCCCACTCTAGCCATGTATTACTGATCTGAGTTCACTTACCATTCTAGCCTTATATTTCTGAATCATTTTCACTTATTGTATGAGTCCTATATATCTCATGAGATATAAATATTTACCTAATTTATTTGAGGGAGATATTGGTCCCACTCATCACATAATAGAAACTATATTTACATGTACCATAAGAACATAAAAATTAATCATATCATAACACATGAAATGAAATGGTTATCATAAACATTTCATCATAAAATAACCTATATAAAATAGATTTATTTTATAATCATTTCATCATAGCATAACCTGTGAAAATAAGCGGGTTGCATAATCATTTCATCATGGTATAACCTGTGGAAGAGAAATAAGTTTCATAAACAGAATTCCATAAAACACAAACCATTCAGAGAAATAATAATAATGGTATACTTGGATTATATCCCCTATCATTAATTGGAAACACTAATGGATGTCATCTTAAATGAAAAATAATTTTGAAAGATCATTTAAAACATATCTTGGGAAAAATATCCTTTACGATTTGAAAAAATATTTTTAAAATGTAAAACATTTTGAATAAATTTTTATTTAAAAAAAACCTTGAAAAATTATTAATGAATATTCTATGTAATGATTGGTTGTGATGTTGGAAAATTCTGTTCATGCTGTACAGATAAAAATAAATATTCCTTTCACATGTTTGGTAAAAGCCAAATGGGAATTATTTAGAAAATGACATGAAGATTCCTTTCAAAACATTTTTAAAAAATGTAAATCATGGAAAATAATTTCTTTTAAAGATCATAAAATAGTAGTAAATAATTTTTGATTTTTTTAGAAAACATGGTTTTAAAAGAAAACAAATTTCTGATCGATGAGAGAAATAAAGTTGGATTTTCTTAAAAACATTTTAATAATTATTAAAGTACCAAAGAGTAGATAAATGGTACCATTACTTGAATATATCATTAATAACTAGAGGAGAAGAAAATTCATGAGAATTATTTAGAGGTATATTATGATATTTTAACATTAGAGACTTAATCATAAACTATCCCGATAAATGATGAAGTTGTAACATAAAATATTGACAACTTTGGTAACATTGAATCATAAGAACCGTAATGGGATACCATAAAATGAAACTTAAAATATCACGAGGATGAACAAATTCATGATATTACATGTAAAATTGTCTGTATATACATCGCATAAAAGAATATAGGTTCATAGCATAACATATGTCTCAAAGAAGGAAAATTGAGACACAAATCACTTACAATTATGGTAACTTTTGATCCATAAACCACATGAAAGAGAGATCCTTAAATCGATATGTAAATAAAAATAATTTTAAGTATAATTTTCATAAAATAAATTCATGTATATTATATACACCACATAAAAGAACGAGGTGGTGAATAAAGCATGAGTCTCACAAAAGTAATAACTGAGACAAAAATCCATTACTTCTTGAGTAAATTTTGAATCATAATCCCCAAAAAATAATAACATAAATGGAAACATTAATTATAATTGAATTAGGTATATTAAAGATATTTTTTAAAGATTGAGGCATAAGGAACCTTATATAAGATAATAAAAAATTACATAGGGGGAAAAATAGCAGCAGATGTCCAAAAAAACAAGCCAAACAAAAGGAGTGAAAATTCATGCAGCACGAGACTGAGTTTTCATGCTGTGGTGTGGGGAACACCCACCCCTAACATGAGTATTCCTCCATATTCGACAAGTTTTCACTTGCTCCCATGGTCCTACTCCGTTATCTGGGATTCTATTATCAACAACTTCCTTCATTTCTCCATCTTCAAATGCATGGTTGTATTCTTGTCCATCCTCCTAGCTGCTTTCAATTACAAGCAGAGAAAAAGAATTGTGTGTGCTTAACTTGGTATGAATTTTTCTCTTAGCCTATTGTGAGGTATCATGAGACATAAGAGAGGTAATAGGTTCATTTTTTGATCCCTTGTCCTTAGCAGATTATGAAAAGCCTGCATTAGGAGTTTGAAACCCTCCTATGTCATGTGAAGAATCAATTAGCTGCTTACAGGACACCAAAATAGCCATGTTACCAGAGTCATCCTCCTTCCTAGGAG
This sequence comes from Viscum album, assembly GCA_963277665.1. Classification (NCBI taxonomy): domain Eukaryota; kingdom Viridiplantae; phylum Streptophyta; class Magnoliopsida; order Santalales; family Viscaceae; genus Viscum; species Viscum album. The sequence goes on along the minus strand of OY728137.1, from coordinate 648,651,245 downwards.
GTATTTTAGCAGCAACATATATTATCTTACCATGAGTAGGTAAAAGATAAAGATCCTTAACCTACACTTGATCTAGAACCAAGGGCAACCTTTGTTTTAAGACAGAGGGATGAGCCAACTGCTGAATCACTGTATGATTGCAGAGTGTTTGAGGGCTCTCTACTGAAATCGCTAGTATCAAATCCCTAATATGTTTAGTTTATCCCTTCCTAGAATGTAACTTGGGGGAGGCCAGTTCTAGTGGTTGATTATTAACATCAACCTCTACATATCATTTCTCAGGTGTAGGGTTTCTTAATTTACCTTGTTCATAAGTATCCCTTTTGCAATTGGATTTCAAATAAATAGTGGACTCTATTTTTTCCTTAACATTTAGACCCTTTGAGGATTTTAATTTTTATTGTTTCCACATTTCTAGATCAACATTAGCTTGAATATACAATTATTTATCACCCTGACTATCATCCAAATCATTATCAGTCTGTTCATCCTCTAATCCAGAATAATAAGATTCTTTCCAAGACATAGAGAGGTGTGACTCACTTACAAGATCATCAAAAAAAAATTAACCTTGAGAAAACCTACATTAACAGGAGTCAAGGGCGTAGCCTGAGACAACTCTTCCCCCCCATCAGGCCTAATGGGAACTTCATCCCCATCCCTAACCTGGGACTAAGGGGGATCCTCTAAACCAGCAATACTATGAATAGAATTAATCTGCAGAAACAATTTTTCGGAGGAGTGTTTATCAGCAGTTCCATATGTCTCTTTAATCAGTGTAGTGGAATCAGTTGCTACAATTTTCTTTCTTCTGCATTGGTTGGACTCATCCCCCTTTAAGAGACAATTTGAGCATAATGTATTACTTATATAATTAGAGATCAAGTGGCCTATAATACCACAAATAGTATAGAAAGGAGGAGTTATTTCATATTCAATTCTCAAACTGACCTCATCTTTTGGTGTTAAGATAATTACATGGTCAATTAGAATAACACTTAGATCAACTTCTACTAGTATTCTTGCAAAGTGACCAAAAGTTTCCATTTCTGTTGTATTATCCATATGGATCGAGATACCAATAGCTGAAGCTATGTCATAGAGAATTTCAAGGTTCCATATTACCCAACTTAGTTTATGTACTTAGTACCAAACCTGAGCACATGTATCTTTAAAATCACTCAGTTCAAAATTCAAATTCCAGTCATGAATTCGAAGAACACCTGGTTTGAGATTAATCGACCCAACACCCCATGCAATCCTTTTTAACTAAGAATATGGGAAGAGGATGTGAAAGAATATGCGACCTAAGGACACACATTTGAATTTGGAAAAACCTTAAATCATATCTAATATAAAAACCAAATCGGAGACCCTCCATGGCTTCATACCCTTCGATAATGAAATACATGAAATAAAAGAAAACTTACAATGCTCAATTCTCTTAGATATAACTCCATCAGAGGCTGAGACGTGTGAAGTTAAACCTTTTTTAATGATACATTGGCCAATATGACCCTTGAGAAATGAAAATGAATCCCCCTTGGAACCAACGTGTGAAGGTAATGATTTTTCAGAATCACTATCTTGGACAATGAAAATAAATGGGAGACTAGAAATCCCCTTACCTTAGGTCTTGACTTTCATCGTACTCATTCAAACATAAAAAATAATTTATATAATTTTGTTATAAATATATTAAATAATAATATTCATATATTTCATAACATATATGATCTACTTATGACCTTTTATTACCTGTTTATTAACAAATCCACGTTAAAGTTACGTTTTAGGTAGTAACAACATTGTTTTTTGTAAATGTTTTTGATTTCTTATATTTTTAGTTATCTTAATTTAATAATGATTTAATAATATAAATAATTATAAAAATTATATTAATATAATATATATTCAGTATATATGTATTTATAATAATCTATAAAATATATAAATAAAAAATGAAATACACCGTTCATGGAGACAGTAAACTGTATGTATGCATGAACACTGTTTCCATTTTATTGTCAGATTAAAATAGAGAAAATTGTATGATATATTATCATTAAAGAATAATTTTTATGTCATATATATCACATATTTTTATTAAAATAATCTTTAATACATTCCATGTGAAGCGTGAATGAATCACATCGCTTTCTGAGAAGGTAGTTCTCCGTACACACGAATGATAATATTATATTCCGAAAAAATGGAAAGCATGAAGGTATGCATGATATAAAAATAAAAAAAATAATAATAACATCATAAAAACAAAAACATATCATATATAAAAAATAAATCCATCATTATTTCTAGCCTTAAAAGGTGGTAATGGAAAAATTAATTACATCTGTTTGTGAGGCGGTAGTCCACCGTACACACAAATGATTATTTCGTAACCCATTTGATGGAATTTTAGATGATTTTAGGTCATTAAATTATCATAAAAATATATAATTATATTTAATATTTTGATTTTATTATATAATAATTATATAAAAATAATTAATGAGGTTTTAGGAAGAAATAAAACAAAAAAGTTCGCTGATGAACATTACATCTTCTTCGGGAATCTTCCTTAGGTCTGCACTAAAAGAGTTCATAGAATAAATTTATGCCCAATATAAGGATTAAAGTATGAGGTGAGAGAATATGGTAAGTTATTTGGGTAGTTATTGGTGGAAACAAATAGATTTTAAGGTGTGAAGAAAAGACGAGAGGAGGTGACCTTTTATAAGTGGGGAAGAGGCCACATTTGGTATTTTTGAAAAGAAACAAGTGATCCCATATTTTTCATATGTTAAAATGGTCCAAATTAGGTCATTATATATATTTAAAGGTGTAATGGTCTAAATATTTCTAGAAAATATTTTTTTTCAAACTTTATAGGTTATTTTTACCCTTATCTTTTTAGTTTAACCCCCCGATATACCCATTTTAACATCAACCACGATAATTAATTTTTTACTTCATTCACTATTAATTTTGGTCAAAAACAAATTTTACCTTATTAGAAATTAGAAATTATTATTATTAAAAATATTTAATCCATTATTACAAATTTCATTTACAAAAATAGAAAAAATTATTTTAAAATTAATTCTGCAGACATGATGAGAAAATGGGTTTTTAAAAGCGAAAAAGTTCAAAAGTTTAGAAAGTTTTTATATCCAATTTCATTTTTAAATTGATTCCAATGACCTAAATTGGATTAATATATGTATAATTTAACTAATTATACTTTAAAACAAATATAAAATTTAATTTAAATTTATAAATAAATTAAAAAAATGGAAGTTTTCAATTAAAATTTAGTATTTTCACTATTCATCAATTTTTTTTAGAAAAATCCAAAAAATGACCCAAAATTAATATTGAAATTATGAATTAAAAAATTAATTTTATATTATAAAATTAGTTTTCTAAAATTTTCATAAATTATTTTTATTATTGTTCACCGAAAGACATGAAAAATAGTTTTTTTAGAAAATGGTAATTTTAAAACATATAAAGACTTTAACAATAAAATAAATATTTTATTATAAATATATTTTAATTATATAAAAAATTACACATAATATTTAATAAGTAGTTATAATTATTCATCTCACCAATTTTAACGGTTAGTTTATAAGGGCCACGTTTGAATAACTATATTAGTAATATATCATGGTTTTATTAAAACTCGATATCACGTGTAGAAAAAGATAACCTAGTGTTGCATGTAAATAAAGATTAACTTGTTTTTTCATGTAGAAAAATCCATAAAATAAGTCAATTTATTCAAAATAATAAAAATTTATAAGAATCTGGGGTGTTACAATGACTCTAAATGGTATGTCATATCGCATATTCCACTTGAATGTGGAATTATAGAATAAACCGCAAGAAAGGATCAATCAAATATCATTAATACATGGTGAGTGAATACCTATATGTTCACTTACTTTAAAATAAAACACATGTAAACATAATATCTTCTAGATAACTTTATTAATCCTTTATGTGTGGCCACATTTTGGTGATTGTAAAATCATATTTTAAAGTAGAAAAGTCTCAGAAGCCTACTAAAACCTACATAAAAACCAAGAAGAGAAACCATTCTCTAAATTATAAAATGATAATTAATAGAAAAATCAGTCAATTATCTAAGTGATCCTAGAAACTCTAATAGATAATAAATGGGAAGAATTTATCAACTAGTTAATGATTACCCAGATAATGTCATGAAATTTTTCAAAATGTGGATGGCCTATCATAATTCCCATAAATATCTCACACTAATTCAACTCTAGGATATTCAATTACTTGTTTAAAACTTCAAAATATTAATGGTTGACCTCCACCTATTTACATTTATGAAATTTAGCTACCAATTTAGAGACCCTCTTCATAACTATTTGTTATCATTGAGGTCAAAGATGTCAAAAAACCCTCACATCACCTAGATGTATCTATAATTGGGAAAAAATAAAACCCCTAAAGTAGGTAAAATGAGATTTTTTAAAAAGAAATTTTACTCTCTATTGTTTTTGAAAGAATAGACTTGTTTCTATAGGATAACTTCAACTTTGATGACAACCCTATTAATCAGTAACTGTGTTGCAGATCAATTTGGTCTCTTTAGTGTTGTCTTGTGTTTGAAGGCCTCATGGTGACACTCTAGTAATGTTATTCTGGGTTAGTTTCCGAAATTGGTTTTAAATGGCAGGTTCTGTTTATTTAGTGATTTTATTATCTTGGTATTAAGGTCCTCATTAGTGGAGGTGTAAAACTATGATTTTAAGAGTTCAATATCCCAAGGTCTTGATACCCATGTAGCGCAGGACCTGAGACAGTTGACTTCAGGTATAACTTCCTTATCATCCAACCATTCAGGTTCCCAACCTACCTCTTGGGTTTCTAGTCTTATGAGTGTTTTTATTGTTTGGAAATTTTTTTAGGTCAAGATCTCTATGGTTTCCCACTCAATCCTTTAAAGTGGTTTTATTCAAAAATAAAAAAAATATTAGAGAAAAGAATAAAAACTATATTTATTTATAATAATGCAACACAAAGTCAGAGATAAAAATTCCTTGTTTCATATAGAACTAAAAATGGGAAATGAGAACAAATAATAATCATTAATACATGATATAATTTATTTGTCTTAGATTTGAAAAAACAAAATTCTAAAATAAACACTAAACCAAGGAAAAAAATATAATCCATGAAATAGAAGTTTATTGAGATAAAATTAACTTGGTAATAAGAATTATATATTTTAGTTTGGGAATGAAGAGAATATATAGAAATATATATGAGTTATGTGGATGTTACATTACTATTTATAATAAATAATATATCTATTATAATAAAATGTGTTAATTATAATAATAATGTATCCATTACAAATTCCATCTATTATAAAGAAACTATTTGTATAAGTAACTATTTTAAAATTAAATTTATCATAGTTAGAAAATAGATTTTATAAAAATTCATATCAAATTTTGAGATATCACATTGACATTAGTAAAATGTGAAATATTGGTAATTTTTAGAAATATTTTTTTTGGAGAAAATATTAAAATATGTAATGAATAGATAGTATACATTATGCGTGTATTATGTTTTAATAATGATTAAATAATTGATATTATAGTTTTTAAAAAACTAAAATATATTTTTATTTATTAAATAACTGATTTTAAAGTATTTCACTCAACATTATAATTTTAATGCAATTTTGGAAATGGTAAAACATATTATTTTTTATTTAAAAAATAAATTTGATTCCTTATATTGTATAATTTATTCCAATGATACCATTAGATTTATTTCATGTTTAAATGTCAATAAAAAATGTTTTTTTAAAATCAAATATCATGGTTTAGTTGTCAAAAAATTTGTTTAGGATTTTTTTTATGAATTTTTAAATAAGAATATTTTATTACCAAGATTCCAAAGTTCAATAAACAATTATTAACATATTCTCCAATATTTACTGTAAATAGAACCATCTACACCCATTTATTTCCAAATACAATATTCTAATCATGGTTTCTATCTCATTTCCACTCTAAAATTTATATTTAAGATCTTTTATGTTCTAATAATGCTTCAAGTAAGGTAAAAGAATATACATTTCTATCTATTTATTAGTTTTATTTTATAAAAACATTGTTTAATTTCTATCTATTAGATAGTTATGATTTTATATTTATTCCCATATTATACATTTAAATTACTATTCATGTTGTTCCTTTAATCCCTTTCTTTACCTTCCTTTCATGAGTCCCTAATTATATTAGAATAATTTGATTTCATTCTTGTAAAACCCCTTAGTATAATACCTATTATTTAATTATTATAGATAAAAAATTTATAAGAGGTTACCTTTATTCTCAATAATCTAATATACATCTACTTTATGATTTATAGTGACTTGAATGGGAATACTCTATATTTTTTCAAAAGTAAACCTTCGGTATCGATGTCGACAAATCCATGAGTTCTTTCATGGATGATTTTTTTATCCCCAATGTAAATAAAATATATGGGATATGTAGTCATAATTTTATAGGGGGATATATCCATAATTATATTTCTCATTATTTATTTTAATACTTTCTTAATTATCCTTCATTTATAGGGGTAAATTTTTACCAATTCTTTTACTATCAAGGCATTATTCATGACCTTCATAGTATAACTTTTACATGAATCATACAAAAACTGATATTAACTATATATTTGAGTTTCCTCATTATAAATGAATATCTATTTAAGTATAATATTCTTTTTTATTATATCTTCCTTTAATTTTGGATTTCCAAAAAATGAATAAGAACTTTCCTTATTCACCGGCCACATTTGATGATTATTTCAATGTGAAAATGTTTTATGATGTGTTATAATGTATGAAATTTACCATTCAAGTATTCCATTTAATCATGGAATAACATTTGATATGAGTGCACCCAAAATTATATAGCCTACCAATGAATTTAATGATTATTATTCTCTAGATATACTATGTAATGAAGTCCTATAAATCAGTCTTAACTATATGATACCTTTGTGATTATCCTTCATAATATGTTTAGGATACACCAGTGATGTACCTTGGTAATATAATTATGATCCATTAGCAATGAGCCTTGTTCATAAGTTTTTTATGTATAAATTCATGTGATTCTTATACCCTAAATGATTCCTGTATGGCATATCGTCCATGATAATCACTTTATTACCCATATTTCATGATATTTCCTTTGTTATCTATGTCCCTTGATGATTCATGTAATTCTTATTATTTTAAATATGAATGTACTATATATATTCAATGATGACCCCTTAATTACCAATGTCATTGATTATCAATTCATCACTTATATTTATTAATAATGATACTTTGATTACCAATGTATTTTGATGGTATTAACTATTTCTACAAAACCACCACCTATGGTTAGTTTTATAAGTTATGATCTAATACACACAAAGTAGATAACTAGTGTTATTTATAACAAGTATACCTAGTTATCTCCATACCTATAGTGTAAATATGAGTTTGAGGTAGTCTTGATGATGAGGGAATGGCACTTATGTGATTTATGACCATGACACAAGATGATTAGATATCCAAGTATGGTGGTTTTATAAGAATGACATGAGATGTTATACTTATTGGTTACTATGTTTATGGGAGTGTTTAGTTAGGCAGCAAATTATTATTTTCATATGAGTATAATGTTTACTTATATGTACTATTCCCATTCTTCTAGTGAGTTCAATTATTGATGATTAAGAGATTGTTATATAAGTGTATCATTTTTATAGTTATGCACATACTTATAGAATAACCTAGTTATCCCATGGGTTGGAAAACAATGAGGTGAGATGAAACAATTCCTTTATAATTTCTGCTATCTCATTATTATGAATGCATGTTATAATCTGATTTTTTTGTCCTTTTTTTAATGTATTATTTAATATGCATATATAATCATCCCTAAATTTGTATAAATGCTTATAAGAGTGATTTTATGGTGGATTTGAGTAGTATAAACTCATAATTCATTGATTATCCTTAAAATTGTATGAGTCATACATTACATAGCACACATGGGTTAATATATATTGGACTTTTTTATGGTATTTTGATGTTTAATTTAAGTTTTTTTATGAAATTCATCCAATTTTTCATTGTTGAGTTATTTCTATGGATCATGGTGGTTCTTTATTAATATTGGTGGTTTTAATTTCATTCTATTGTAGAATCCCTCATATATGGAGGTGATTTTTTTTTGATTTAATTACATTCAAAGACAGTATATTTTAATATATTTTGGCTATTGAAGAATTTAAGGTAGGTCTGAATTTAAATTTTTGAGAGAGAGGGGATAGATAGTGAAAGTCTTCCTATGAGAATATTTCCCATTGTAAGTATCATGGGGGTCCACTGGACTTCTAATGGATCTAGGAAGTGGGGTGTACCATCCACCCCACCAGAGTTCTAGTATCGGTCCACCAAAACTTGGTTGGACCATGTTAGTGGGTAGTTCCACTTTTCACCCCACAAAATTCTTGAGGGGATCCTACCAGAGTTCTAGTGGGAACCTAGGAACCCATATTTGTTAATTTTTCCAGTTTCATATTTTGTTTATTTGTTCCCTATTTAAGTCATTCTTTTCCTAGATCACCCAATATAAAACTACCACTCATATATACAATTTTTTTGGGTGATTTTGGATCCTCAAACATCAATTATTATATAAATAGGGTGTTTTTAGTTATGATTGGATGTTATAGGTACGTCTAACATTCCTATTCCCTAAAATCAGGCATAATCTCATTATTTATACATTCTTAGTCAGTTTAATCTAATTTTGGGGTATTTTTTAACAATTAAAATTCCTACTATTTAAGGCCAAAATTTCCATTTATATTCAATGAGTGGGATCCTATAAAAACAAGTCAAGTGGACCCTAATCCTTTTCTGATGGTTTATACCAGTTTTCATGCTTATGTGATGTGTAGGTCATGCCAACTGTGCATGCTTGACCTTAATTTAACTTAAAAACTTGGTTTTATTACAACTGAGAATATATTATGATTATTAGGATCATGAGTGGTTTCCTCATTTTTGTGTTTTGATGCCATGGATGCTAATGATAATTATCTTGAACTAAAGTGTGTTGGACTAATTGTTCAGAACCCAAATGGGGATTCCTTGAGTTATGTGATGACATTGTGGGCCTAGAATATTATCCCCTTATCCTATTTGTACATAGAGTAGGTATGGAATTGGGAATAGTTTTATTTCAACTTAACACATGTGGAACTTGTGAGTGACCCTTAGACTTTTTGGATAGTTATGGAATTGTATAGGGTGAGTGTTCCTCCCCCTTTAACTTGAACATACATGAGTAGGTTACACCTTGTGTTAAGGCCTGTGAATTGGTTGGGAGTGTGTGGTCCAACCTAGAATTTATTTATAATTTGTGGGATATATCAACCCAGACTTTTCATAAATATATATCACATATTAATAGATGAATATTAATTATATAACATAATAATCCATGCAAGAATTATACATTCCTAGTCACTTTGGAAACTTGGACTCATAAAAAACTGGTTCATAAAAGATCTATATCATCACCCACTAAGTTCTTCATAACTAGAAACCTTATTCAACACATCATACTTAATAACTTTCATTGTAATATAGGTAAATGAAACATAATAAAGGGTGAGCTCTGATGCTCGGTAAGGGAAAATAAGGGAGATATCAATGATCATATAAGTATAATATGAGAAAAAGGGTATGATAATATGGGCTAAACATTTTAAAACCATACCCTTCATATCATATATCATAATATTTAGTCATGTAATAATGTGTGGCAGTTTATAATATATTAAATACTAAGGAATCAAAGAGCATGAGCCATCATATCATAATATGGGAATAAGACATGGAATTGTGGCATACATATAATCATATAAAATCATTTCCTTAGTAGTCAATGATATTTTAAAAGACTATCATAGTGGAATGGGTTTACTCCCAAAACCATTGTAGTAGTAAAGGTTCACTCATAATACTATCATAGTGGACAAATCCCCTTATTGAACTAGGTTCTCTCCCCATTCCAGCCCTATTTATCACATGAGATATCAATCGTTACCCAATCAATTAGAGGTAGATATAGGTACCATCTATTACATAATGAAAATTATAAATATGTGTGATATAAGAAAATAAAATATTCTTCTTTTCATAACTCATTCAAATAAATTATTTTCATAAACATTTCATCATAGCATAACTCATTGAAAAAAATGGTTTTCATAAACATTTCATAAATTCATCACAACATAACCCATGGAAAATAAATGGGGTTTGTAAAAATTTTATCTTCATATTCATAAAAAATCCATAGAAATAATAAATATGGTATTATTGGATCATATCACTATTCAAAAAAAAAACAACATCAAAGTATTTTATTATAGATGAAAATTTCTTTAAAATAATCATTGGAATATTTCTTGAGGAAAATACACTTTTTATTTCAAAAGTCAATATTAAAAATCTAAAAACTAAAAAAATATAAAAGAAAACATTTTATTTTAAAATAAACATGTAAAATTTTAAATTAATCTTCAAATAATTGAGTCATTATGATGGATAAAAATTCCATTCATTCCGTATAAGTTAACAAAATATTACTTTTACACTTTCAATAAAAGTCAATGAGAACCTCATTCAAAAAATGATAAGAATATACCTTTAAAAATATTTTTTAAAAAAGGTCAAACATGGGTAAAAACATATTTAATAAATCATTGGTGGATATTAAAAATATTATTTAATTCATTTTGGTGAAAATATGGATATTGAATAAAAAAGTGTTTCGACTGATGAGAGAAATGAAGTAAATTTTCCATAAAAACATATATTTTCGATCTATTGAGTAATTAAGGTGAGAAAAATTAAGGTAAAACATTTATTTTCAATATATTATCATATTAATAGAAAACTAATGAGTTTATTGAGAGTTATATAATAATTTTTCTTCATTGTATTCATAATCATAAGAAATCTTGATAAACGATGTGATTATAACATAAAACCCTTACCACTTTGTTAATTTATGAATCATTAGCCCCATGAAATAAATAATATTATATGGATATTTAAATCACCATAATTTTCATTATAAGAATCATAAAATACATTTATGGTTAATATTTACATTGCATAAAAGAAACAAGTGGTGAATATGACATATGTCTTACCGAAATAAAAGTGAGACGACAATCCCATACCTTAGGTCTGTCTTCCTTTATATGTGTTGGAACCTCTTGTATAATAAATATATATTTATTATAAATATATTATATAAAAATAATAATATATATCATACCATATATTATTTAACCATAACCTTTTATCATCTATTTGTTAACAATTCTTTCTTATTATAACTGTTCGATTTGATATTTGTTTTGTTTTTCATGTATGTTTTGATATGGTAGTTTAGGTACATATGTTTTGATGATGGTTACATAATCCAAATAATGAAAATTATTATTTAAAAATCATATATATTTATTATATATATTTTTATAGTCATTTTTAAAAGTATATATAGAAAAATGATTTACACCATTCATAGAGACGGTAGGTTGCATGTACACATGACACTGTTTTTATTTTTCGAGGGATTGAAAGATATAAAGTTAAATAATAATCACCATTATAGAATAATTATTAAATAATATATATCATATATATTTTTTAATTACAATCTTATTACCATCCAAGTAAAACATAAATGAAAATTTAATCACATCGCTTCATAGAGGTGGTAATCCAAACGTATGCACGAACACCATTATAATTTCCCAACGGTTTGTAAGGTAAGAATGTATACATGATATTATAATTGAAAAGGAATAATTATTTCATAAATATAATATATAAACATTAAACACATCATAATAACTATCTATGAAAGAAGGTGATGAAAAATGAATTGTATCACTATGTGGAGTCGGAAAGCTATACGTACGCACAAGCGATGCTTTCACTTCCCATTTAATAGAAATATGATTAATAAATGTTGTTTTATAATCATAATAGAATTTAAGTATATTTAGGATAATTAATTTATTATTTTATATATAATATAACATATTTATAGGAGGAAAAAAACAATTAAACATAAAGTGATCATTTAAGGTGATTACCTCTTCTTTGAAATTACTTCTTTAGTTATCCTCTAAAGGGCTCTGGGGTTGGTATTTTGGGAATAAAAAATCATCTTTAATGTGTATAGTAAAGTGTATAAGGTATTTTTTAAGGTATTGGTTGATATATTAAGCTCAATGTTTTTTAAATAAATGAGGGATGAAGGGCCGTTTTATAATTGAGGTGAGGGGCACTTTTGGAATTTCCTAAAAAATTAAAATATATTAAGTATATTCTAGAGAAAAATGCTACCATATGAACATTATCAAAACCTATAGTATGATATGGTTAAAATATCATCAAAATATAAAATTTTATAGGTTTAAGTTCCATTTTACCATATCTTTTAGTTTAATCCCTTAATTAACATATTTTAACATTAACCATGGTAATGAATTTTTCTCTCTTAAAGGGTCATAATTTTACTTATAAGGTGACAATTGGATAATAAATAGAAAATTTATGAACTTATGGACCATTTATTATCATAATGTTCAACTTTAAATATTTTTTATAAAATATTTATAATTTATTAAAATATTTTTTTATAAAATATCCTCAATGTCAATTTTGACACTATTCATTTAATTTGACTTTAAATACAACATGATAATGGGGGAATTGTAATATAATATTTTATAACATACTTAAACTGTCAATAGATATATAAAATTCATTTAAAACATTATTTATTTAAAATTATATGGGTTTTATATTTTTAAAACCATTTATTTGATTTTTCTATTAAATAAATAAATATTATATCACTGTTGTGCAAACATTTAAGATATTTATTTAATACCTAAAAAATTATAAACAAATTTATTTTATTAAAATAATTTTATTATTCTAAAAAATAAATTAATATTTGTTCAATATGTATTTTATTTCACATCTATTTCATGAAAACTTATTTAATATGTTATTTTGACTATTTCTGCATGACAAAAACATTATACAAGAATTTGGATAATACCCTTGTTATATAACTAAAAAATTCATGTATTAGAATAAAAAAATATATTATACTTAATATTTAATAAAAATTAATATAAGGACTTATTACATCTCAAATATTATCTTTAGGATATTGAATTTGACTTTTCCAGCACTGCGCAGACTCCACGTCGACACTGAAGATGATTTTAATATTTATTATAGAATAAATTCTAATTTATATGTTTTGAATTATTTGTGTGTTATATTAGTATTAATTTATATACTTGAGAAATTACATAAGTTTTATAAATTTTTATATTATTTTTATGTATTGGAAATATCATAAATGATATTGTATTTCATAAAAATAGTTTTTTTACTATTCACAAAAAATTTAACTTTTTCAAAAAAATGAAAAAAATAATCCTATTATAAATTTAGATTTATGAATAAAAAAATAAATTCCATTTCATAAAATAAAATTCCTATAAGTTTCAAAATTAATTTTAAAAAATAATTAGGTAAAATGTGATGAAAACCACTTTTTAGAAAAATTATATTTTAAGCATAAAACCTGATTCATTCTTATCCCTTGCCTAAAAAAAATATTAAATGAGTGTTAAAATATTTAATTGAGTATAATATATAAATTTCATTAAAATAATTCACCAATATTTATTAATTTAATTAATTAATATAAAAATACATTGCATGCCTAAAAATAGTTTTTTAGAAAAATATATTTTTATGTATAATTTTTTTTATACCAAATTAAAATATAAAATTATTTCCATTAAAATTAATTGTATTATTTAAAATATAATAGAACTAATTTTAAATTGAAACCATTTTAAAATAAAAATTCAAATTTGTACATGCTTTTAACAAAAATATAGTTTTCAATTAAAATTAGTATGTTTCATTATTAATTGAAAAATTAAATTGTTCCGAAAATTCTCAAAAATTCATCAAAAGATTATTTTGATATTATGAATTCAAAAATGGTATAATTTTTATTAAATAAAATATCAAATTTTTTTAAAAATTAATTTTAATATCTACTCATAAAAAAAATAATAAACATTTTTTTAAGAAAACGTATTTTGGAAGCATAAAATGAATTTACTTAAAATTAAATGATTATTTCATAAGATTTAATAAATTAATATTTATTTAGTAGAAACTATATATATATATGCGGTTAATATTATTCATACCCTCTAATTTAATAGTTATTTTATAATTGTCATATTTAAATAAAAATATTTCATGGTTCATTTAAGCTTGATGTTGTGTATATTGTATGTTTATGATCATAGTATCCTTTTAAAATATATATTGGATGATATGAAAACCTAAATATAAATTACTTCTATTATGTTCCTTGAATACTTAATATAACATGTTGTGATTATGGTTATGCATGTGGGATGTTATTCATTTGTGCTATCAGTTACTGTTGTTGGGATAAAATGCCCATTGATATTCTGTTGGTTATGATGAAGGATATAATTCCCATTGTGTTGTGTTGTTGTGTCTAGGATGATATTCCCATGACAATTTGATATAATTCCCCCATAATCTTGATAATGTTGGAAATGGTTTGTTATGCCCAGTTATTTTCTCTACCCTTAGAATTAGGACATACCACCTATGGTGTAATGCTTCCAAAGAAGGAGATGTGATCCCATGTGATAATGGATACTTATTGGACATGTTTCCCTCTCTTAGTTCCCATATTGGTATGTTATGTATGGTACTATATTATTGCTTGGGGATGTTGTGCCTACTATTAATGTACATGTTGGGACGTTATGCATGCTATTATATTATTTCCTAGGGATTCCAGAACAAATTTTTAACCATTATTACTAGGATGTTATGACCACTATTATGACTTGTTTTCTAGGAAATATCACCCATAAAATGACTTCTATGATATAATGAGACACTGTGATTATTTTGTGGTTTTCTTACCAGGACATACTACCCAAGAGTTTCCTGTTATATTATTATGGGACTTTATGCCAATTATTATGACTCGGGATGTGATCCAAGTTGATATTCTAGTGATATGTTCCAATAAACCCCAAAAATGGCCAAAGAAAGTATAGTTTCACCTGGGTGGCTGTTGTGACTGTGACATGTTTATTTATTATTTCCATTACCTGATATTTATTTAGGATAATATCACACTATATATACACATGTATATACTATATTTGTTAAAGACACCATTGGTGTTAGCCTACTAAGTTTTACTTACACCCTGATTGAGTGCTTTGGTACCCAATAAAATCTAATGGTTGCAGGTATGTATAAATGAAAGGGCCCTGCACTTGATGGGTTAGCTGGAAGAGTATGCTTGGTGTTAGGTTATGAGGTTGGGAGAGGAATCAGGACAACATTTTTCAATAATCTAAACTATTTGTTTTATTTAAGATATTTTTATTATGGTCATCCCATATGAGAACGTACTTTTATTGAATGGTATCTCAACCTTGAATTTTATATCATCTTGTTTTAGCAAGTTTTGGATGATTTTCTAATTGATTTTTTATAACCATAATTATAAGTTATACTATTATTGTATCTTGATGTTTGATACTACTTCCGTTGTGATTTATGAGCATATGTATTAGAGGTTATAGTCCCCCCACTTTATATACATACTCTCAACACCAGTTGGTAGCCTCTTGTGTATGGGGAGGTGTGCTTGAGGCATATAGAAACCTCAGGTTAGTCAAAGTGGATGTGAGTTGGTATGAAGGATGTTATAAAGTGGTATCAAATCCTCATTTCTCATATTAGTATTAGGGTATGGTACATGGGAGATAATAAGTGGTTAGATAATTAGTGTAGCTAAACCACATATCAAGAAAGTCCATCTAAATAGGGAATAGATTGATGTTCTTGGTTTTTGATGTAATGGTTTTGTAATTTTTACTAATAATGGTGCATTATTTTGAATAATTTATATTTTATGTTTTTTACGCTTGTCCTGGGGCTATAAAAGGGTGTGAGGTATTGTATAATTCTTATAAAGTAATATTAACATGAGATGCATGTGATTACTTATTATTGATGACCCTGATTATGATATAGGGTTTAGTTGTTTAAAATTTTATTATTCTATAGTTTTTTAATAATTGATGGTGTGAATGTTGAGTCGTAGACTCACTTTATCCTTAGTTTTGAATATCACATGACAGTCATGTAATAATTCATATTATCTTTATGTTTTTTTAGTTTTCATAAAAAAATTTGGTAACATTCATTCCAAAGTTTTTTAGTGTAAAAATATAGAGATCTGATCAGAATACATTCACTGGATTAATGAGAATTGTAGTGGTGTATGACTAAATTCAACGAAAGACATGAAGCTATGTTGAGTTCATTATATGGGGATGAAGGAGATTATGATGTATTTACAACTATTCCTAAATATTTAAAGTTTTGATAATTGATTTTTTCCCTATAAATAAGACCACTACTTAGAGCAATATAAGAATGAAGATACACAAGTACACGTTTTGGGGTTGCATCCACTTGCAACCTATAATAACTTATTTTTTTAGCGCACTTTCAATTGTATTTCTTTTTGAGTATTTTTATAAAATCTCATTTGTGAGGTTTTCATTCTAAAGTTATTATAATTTATTTTGTAACAACTATGTTTCTGATCATTCAATATTGAGGGATTATAAGGAGGAGGAAAAAGTAGTATCTAATCTTCATGATCATGAGATTCTAGGTTGTGGAAGCGGGCTACAACCTATCAGTTTGATTTAGGGATTATGAGGAGGAATACAAAGTTTCTAGGCTTATAAACTGATACCTTATGATGTGTTAATTCATGGGATTCTAGTGGATATATTTAATCATGTATACATATTCTCCTTATACTTTGGATAAAAGTGTAGTTTATAATATTATTGTCATGACCCGACCCTACCCGGGCTCGAGCCGCAACTACCCCAAGCCCGCCTCCATAGGCCAGGGGCTGGCGACCAGCGCTGAAGGCACAAAAACTCGGGGAGGCCCTTTCCTAAGTACCTGTACAAACACACGCAACACACTCAATGCAACATTGCAGAGTAAAAAAATAAAAACAAAGGATAACTACTATATATATAAACCACAGATGTGCATCGACCTCTAAACAGTACAAAGTACAAACTGAAAAGAAAAGTGGCAAAACATGCGCCCAACCAAAAAGTTCCACAACCCGACAACAGGTAAACAAAAAGAAACAGCTGTCGGGTCTCCCTCCTAGAACCCGGCCACGTCCACCGCACGCGGTCCAAGCTCCCAAGTTCCTACGCTCCACTGATGTCACGCTCCACCTTTCCGTCGCCTACAAGGGCACACCAAGTGCGGGAAAAGCCCAAGCAGGGGTGAGAATAAAAATACTCAGTAGGATACCCCGAAGGCTCGAGGGAGCAACAAAAGGAGGTACCGAAGGGTGATCAGTAGAGCAAACAGAGGAAATCAATGGGAGTACAACAAAGAGTACAGTAAAGAGTAACAGTAGAGAGTCCAACTCAACCCAATAAGAGGAAAGAAGGTAGACTCATCCAGACACAAGGAGCTAGAAACAGTGAGAAGATGAACTTCTCATCGAGTTTTCGCTACCTATAGCAGGAGAGTAGACTCATCCAACCACGAGAAGCTAGACACGGAAAGCACGTGGCATACCCCATGCGTCTTCGCCTCTCCTGGAAGGAGAGTAGCCAAAAACCAATAGTGGGTACTCGAAAAAAAGGTATATACATATATATGCTCTGCCAAGAAGCCCGAACAAGATCATAAGGGGATCTCCGTCCTATAGATCAGCCCAAGAAAATGAGTCTCCAACAGTCCCAGAGGTAACACCATCATCGATGCCCAGCATCCCGCACGTCTGCCCTGAACCGCAATCCAAGGGGCTCAATCACCGCACCTTGACACTATCCGCTTTGGGCGGAACTGACTCGCCTGCACGGTTTTAGATCATGTCATAAGAACACGTCTCGGTGGCGAAAGTTCCCCTCGTACTTGAGAGTTCTAGGGAAAGTCAAACCACACCTTGTCACTGCCTTGCAGTCGAGAGGTCTCCTCAATGTCAAGCCGTCATAACACTGACCCGTACAACCAAGGGTCCCGCTCCAGTAACCACGGAGGAAGGCCACAGACTAGCCTAGTAGGAACGACTGATTATGGAATGCCAACAGGTGACCCACTGCCCAGCCCTGATGGAGGGTAACTCGTAACCAGATATCGGGTGACCCACTGCCCAGCCCTGTTGGAGGGTAAACCCCAACAAATCATCAAGCGACCCACTACCCAGCCTCGCTGGAGGGTAAACCATATTAAGATACTGGGTGACCCACTTCCCAGCCCTGCTGGAGGGTAAACCATAACACATCATCCGGAGACCCACTGCCCAGCCCCGCTGGAGTGTAAACCTTATTACATCATCAGGCGACCCACTACCCAGCCCCGCTGGAGGGTAGACCTGGAATAAGTCGACAGGCGACCCACTACCCAACCGTGCTGGAGGGTAGACCTAGAACTAGACGACGGGCGACCCAATGACTAGCCCTGCTGGAGGGTAGACCCTAAGAGGTCATCGGGTGACCCACTGCTCAGTCTCTGCTGGAGGGTAGACCCTAAGTGTGTCGGGTGACCCACTGCCCAGTCTCTGCTGGAGGGTAGACCCTAAGTGCATCGGGTGACCCACTGCCCAGTCTCTGCTGGAGGGTAAACCCTAGAAGCCGATGAGTAACCCACTGCCCAGCCCTGCTGGAGGGTAAAACTCAGAACTTCCCTAGCCATCTCCACTGGACGGTACAACACTAGCTAACCGAACACGGAGTGGGTATCGCACAACCACCCAACTCCAGCACAACTCACCCAAAGGGGTTCAGCGCCTGTTCCATCACTAGGTGCCACTAACACCGCTACCGGCCTATCCATCGAGAACGAAACCAGGGGAGACCACTCAACCCTGCTGGTCAAACAAACGGGCACAGAGCCAGGGGAAAAACTCCACCCTTCTAGTCAAACAAACGAGCACAGAGGGACCCTCTACATCACGAGAGGTCAAAGTACGCAAAGCAGGACATGGCACACACATGAGGCCCACACGACGTGTGGCCCCACATCAACCCCAACTGAGCGCACAAATGTTCTCAGGTACAAACTACACGTACCTCCAAGTGCTCTCGTATACTCCCAGATTATACCACGTCTCCAGCCCAAGGGCTATTGTGCACAAGGCACCCAACGTCAATGCAACGTCATGACGTAACAATTCCACCTCAAAGGCCCAGGAACGACCAACCACATCTTATGAACCGATTATATCACTCTCCCAAGAGTGCACGATCACACACCAAGGGTCCACTACAAACAAGGTAGGGCGAACCACCACTGGAGCACCCTCCATGCTTCCACATTTAGCAAGATCACGCAAGAAGCTCAACATAACCAAACAGATCGGACTGTTGTAATCCTCGCGGAAAAACACGCGAGATCGACTAATTACTCGCCTCCAACAGATATCCGACAGAAAATTCACCAACACCGCCTCACGCCCGAACAACGTCCCGTGATCCCGAGCCTCAGCCCCGAAAACAGTCGGGCGCATCGCACCAATGCGATCACCTCGGGAAGACACGTCAAAATCACTACTCACTTGAGTGCAACAGATATCTGGAGAAAAAGATACGTTCCAACTCCCCACGCATGAGTGGTACCACGCGAGACCCACACCATGGTCCCGAAGCGCTGCCAACAGATCACACCGTTGCGATCCTCTTGCAAAAGCAAACAAGGTGGACTACTCACTTGTCCAAAACGGTCGCCCGGTGATAAAGATAGAAAATCACCGTCGATGCCCAAAGGACCCTCGTGGTCCCCACACCATCGTGCCGAATTAGGGCGGGTGGATTGAACCATTGCAATCCCCTCGGAAAAACATCAAGAATCGACTGCTCGCACTCCCCGAACGGACGCCCGGTAAGAAAGGGGTGGAACGCTGCACGTAGCTCGAAAGACGGGTCGTGGGGCCCATGCCTCAAATCTAGTATCAATTCCTGAAACCAACCTGTAAACCTTATCCCCGGCTCCAGGGTCCCAACGCAACTGACGACACTCAAATCGGACGTCGGATGCGTCCGCGCCGCTCAAAACAATATTCCCTGAAAGCCCGCTAAGCTTCTCTAGGCACGTGACGTGCCCCCGAGCCTCTCATATTGGAAGTTAAAACTCCCAAAACCACCCCATAACGTCCTCCTCGACGTAAGGGCCGTGATGCCATAGACGGCATGCAAAACGGACGCCCGTAGTAAAAGATACGGGCGTTGGAAATTCAAAGGGGGCACTCCCTTAGGCCGGACCGGCCCGGACTGGCCGGTCTGTCCACAGCCGGCCCGTGGCCCGGCCGCGGGTCTGTTTCAAGCCACCGCGGCCAGGTGGCCGTGGCCCACTACCACCAACCGGCCTTGACGGCCGGTCCACCCTTTTTCCGCAGCAACCCGCGTCGCGCGGGTCGCGGTCGCCACACACGGGGTCGCGCACCCCGTGGCCCTCGTCCCTCTTCGCGCTACACAGGCGCCGCCCGACCGAAGCCCGCCACCACGGCGCCTCGGCCTGCCGCCGCGTTGCCCGCCTGAAGCCGCCCGCACCACCGGAGCCACCGCCTAAAGCCGACGAGCCCGATCCTCGCCACCCACCGGAGGAAGCTGCCACCGCCAGCCGAAGCCCCTGCCGCCGCCGGAACCCGCCGGAAAACACCCCAAAAACCCTTAATTCCCGCAACCTTCGGCGAACCACTACGGGCTTCTCCAAACTAGGATTTCAAATCCGAGACAAGTGTTGGAAATGGGATAAAATCTACTTTGCGTTCATTGGATCCGATCTACGTTTAAGCAGCAATTCGACACATCAAATTGGAATCAAAGTAGGTTCGGGGATTAAAACGAAACATTAAACAAGATCCTACCTGGAGGGGCGTTGCCCGAAGCTTCACGGGCGATCATCCAGAGCCGTTCCTTGCCGGAGCTGTCTCGCCAGAGGAGGAGGGGGAGAGGGAGAAGAGGGGCTGCCAGGGGGGAAGGGGAAGGAGAAGAGGGAGGTGGGTGTGTTAAGCGTTTAAATAGAAAACGCTTAACCACCCGCCCGTCGGCCCAAACCCGAACTCCCGACGGGGTCACGGTTAAGCCTCCCTTAGGTTAAAAACCACCTCCCGAGCACAACGGAGGTCTCAGAATTTTAATCCGAGACCTTGTTGAAAAGTTATAAAATTTAACGTCCGAAGCCGCTAAATTACGAAAACGCCCCTGGAGCCATTTTTCACAAACGGCTCGCGCCCGCAAAACTTATACCCCTCATAGGGTAAACGGCACGTCCTGAAATCAACATTCTCCTCGTTTTTACAATCCGAGCCACCGTTTAGAATATACTAGAGTTTCACCATTAAAAAAATAAATTAATTTATAAATTTATCTATTTAACCTTCCGAAAGAGAGCGAGGGGTCCAAACATCCCACGCCGACATGTTTTATGTCATTCCTAGGGTAAACACCCCATTCCGGACCCATCCATACACTCAGATCTCTGATCCAGAACTCTGTTTAGGAGTTATCCCATTTATTTGGCGTTTCCAGTGTGAACGCACTGAAAATTTAATTCCGGCCACTCTGGGGCTCGTAATCGCACGCCGTCTGAAGGCGCTACTCTGGAATATCATCAAGAATATTTCAAAGTCTTTCACAGCAAAAACCGGGTTCTTGCAATTTTTTAAGGGGAAATTGATTTGTGAATCATTGCTTAATGTTTTTTAAATTTCTGTTGTGATTAAAAATTTATTAATTGTATTTATTTCCATAGTGTATTTTTTGGAAGTATATAAAATTCTAACAGATTTAACTTCCACTCTACATACTTTTTTTACTGTGATATATTATAGGTTAATATTTTATGGGTTGATCTAAAGTTCATACCTTCTGTTATTTTTAATACTTGATGTGGATAAAAATTTTAATTCACAATTACAATTCATACCTAGTTTTAGTTTACCTTATTTAGTATTATGGGACAAAATTTAGTGTCAAAATTCCTCTATGATTGAGACGAATCCTAACATTATTTTTTTTTCTGTTATTTTATCAAAATGTTGGTTTTCAGTTTACTTACACATAATAGTGTGTTAAGGAAATGTTTTTTATTGAAATAATATATATTAGGAGTATCAATAATATTAATCCAAATTGACCTTATATTTTCTTTGGTAATGATTATACATTGCTGGAGAGATTGTAAGGGAAATTTTTTTATCAACACCGAAGTTGAAAATTTTATAATGTTGAATGGTAGTTACATGATTATAGAAAAAGTTACTAAAATTTATAGAGAATAAAAATTAAATTTTAAGTTAAATTCTTGAGTGATAAATGAGTTTATATGTACGATACCGAGAAATATATATAGTCAAGTTTGGTCTTATTGAACAACTAATATAATTTAAAAGAAATTAGAGGTAAAAAACATTAGAATTTTAGAGATGTTGGAGACTAATCCATGCTCGAGGATGATTACCAAGTGTTTTATTTTATATTTAGTGAGTGTGTAGCTCAAATATATCATATATTGATGAATAGTTAACAATATATAATCGCTTGGAGAGAAGGAAGTTTCATAAGAACAACTCATTGAAAAATTTATTGATATTCGATCAAAGTATTGGGAGTATAAGAGGACTACTATAGAATAAATAAATAATATCACTAAGATGAGTATTTATGACTTGATCAGAACTTTAATTGAATATTATTATCACTTAAAAATAGATATATAAAAAATAGAGGAAAATGGTTTTGCATTTTATTTAACTTCTAGAGCTCTAAATTCTTTAGGAAATACTTTGAGGAGTAATGTTAAAAATTATGTATATGATAATTGTTTAGAATTTATGAAGGATAAATTTTATAATATTGTAAGAAAGATATTTAGGAGTGAAAATTTCAAAATAGATTTTATGAAATAAAAAATAGATAAAAGAGATAAGAAAGATTCTAAAAAAACTATTTTCTATGAATGTAGAATGCATGGTCACATTCATCCAGATTTTTCAGAGTTGAATAAAAGAGATATAAAATATTATAAAAAATATAATAATAGAATATATAAGGAGAGTTTGAAGGAGATATACTCATGGAGTGTTAGTGGAGGATATATTACATTCAATATCCCATCATATGGAAGTAATGATAAATGGAAAATCAGTAGTTTATAATAAAATATAAGAATGTCAGAAAATGAAAAATATTTCATGGATAAGATAAATAGTTCTACAAGATTATCACAATATTATTTCAATAACAGTATAGATAATTTATTCATTGATGAGGAGAGTGGTGATGAAAGTTATACTTTTTCCAATGATGGAGTGAATATTAAATATCATGAGGAATTAGAGGATTATATCACTAAAGTTGAGGAGTCTTAATAAAATCTTTATAAAAAATATATTGATTAAGGATGAGGGTATTGATAACAAATCTAAGTTGAGTATGTATAATATTGATATTTAAAAATTAACATATGAGTTAAGTAATAAAAATTATGAATAATCAAAATATAAAAGTGAAGTTAATAAAATTTTATGTGAGTCAAAATAAGTGAGTGATTCTACTAATTCAATGGTAAAGTATTTATAAAAAGAAATGAATGAGATTTAAAAACTTGTTATAGAGTTATACAAGTACAAATAAAAGCTATCAAAGATGAAAGTTAAAGGAGTTGTTAATTCACTAGAAGATCATTCCAATAATGGTGATCAAAAGTTAAGAAGTTATGAGAAGAGAGTGGAGTTTTATAAATATAGAAATGTGACTATCAAGTTGAAATCTAAAATTAAAAGTTTAAAGAAGATTTTTATAAAATTCACTAATAGGCGTAAATTATTTGAGAATATGTATGGACAACTAAGAGTTAAAAGATATACTTTTGGACTTTGATGTAATTCCATAAAAAGTTTTTCATACCAATCAACTTATTTTTATCCTATTTATTCACCTTTCTACACCATGCATCAAAGAATAGGTCATTGGAGGAATAATTTTCCTCTCAACAAAGTTCAATCATTCAGAAGAACCTAATATTTTATCTCAGTAGATTTTAATATTTATGAGTACCAGAGGATCAAACAATTAGGAGTTCCTAAAGTTATTTTTGTAATTACTTATAGACATAATAAAATCTCTCTTTCAAAGTTCTAACGTTAAAATAAATTAATCTACTGTGTACCAGTAGCTAAATACTGAACATTGGTACCTATTTTTTTTAAGTTTATCAAAACTTAATTTTGTTGTGAAATAACTTATTTATAAGTTCTAAATTTTCAAGAAAAAATATTTATATGTCAAAATCCATTCTTAAGGGGGATTTTTTCTTCATATTTGGATAACTTTTAAGTACATTGTAGTTACAAATTTTTTTATAAATTTTTACAAATGTAATGAAATCTCTCATAATTGATTTTCTATGACCATCATTAAAAATATAAAATCAATCCATCGATATGGTAGATAAATTATATAAATTTTCCCAATTTTATCTTATCATTCATATTATTTTTAATTGAATATTTTTTTCTACATTACTTATCTCATTTTATAATTTATTTTCATTTAGATCTATTTTATCAAAATATTTGTTTTTATTTTTTAAACTTTTTAAAAATATTTTTGTGATTTTGGATTTATTTTCTTTGGTACAAGTTACTGAGGACTGTTGTATAAGTTTGAGATCAATAGTAGAAAAAATCCTATAAATACCTCTATAATACCATATTTCTTTGTCTGTATTAATTGAAAAACACTAAAAAAATCAATTTAAAAATTTTAATTCCCTATTGGCCTTTTATGCCTCTTTCATGGCATCTTCCAGAGAACTTTCATCAAGAAAATTATTTAGGGAAATGTTGGTTGATCATTTTTAGTATCATCAGTATGAATATTTATTGAAATATTTTTTTCATTATCATGGATTGGATAACCTTTTCTTAAAAAGTAAATCACATGAACTCTTTTATTTAAATTTAATTTGAGTTTTTTATTTAATAACTATTTTTTTGGTATATGGAGTTAAGAATGTCAAATTTTTAGTTTATGGAGTTGTATTTGTCATTTTTATAAGATATTTGGAATATTACTTATTTTACCATTGGATAGAGAGACTATATTTTTTCTCACAAAATTATGATGATCTATAGATCATTCATTAAGGAAAAAGAAGAAAATAACCTTTTCAGGTCAAGGAAAATTTTTAGAATATGAATCATTTTAATCCTGAATGAATAATGGTTTTTTAATAGATCCAAGTTCTTCATCCAAGAAAAGTAAATAAATTTAAAATAAATATTCAAGATGATTATATCTAATATTTAATCTAAAATATGAGTAATTTTAATATGGTAAAGTTTACCTAGGACTATATTTTTTTTTATTCTGGTGTGGTATGGATAAATATCTTCCCCTTTGCAAGATTTCTAAATAATGTCATTTTTTATCAAAGGAATAATTTTCTTACCTCATAGTTTATGAGAGGGTAAATGAGAATCATTTTAACATAGTAACTTTTACCAAAATAAATCTTATTTATGTTATAAAATAAATGATTTTTTAATTGAAAATTTAGTATAATAAAATTAAATATATGATGGATAAAAATGAGATGAGAGGTTAAAGTTCCATATATTCCTCAATAATAAAGAATTATAATGATTGATGAATAGTTTATATCTTTTTATAAAAGGAAATAATCTTAGAAGGGAATAAATTCTATTATAAATATAAAGGATTCCCTAGTACCTCATTGTACTATTCATTTAATGTTGAAAAGAGGATATATATTTCAAAAGAATCTTTTGAAAACGAAAAAACAGAAGAATATAATGTTATTTAATCATTTGAAGAAGATAAAACTCCTCAAGAGATTAAATTTTTGAAACAATTTTCATCATAAAACCTCCCTTTCATAAGAATTCTTTAGTTTTTAAGTTTTAAAAAGTTATTTAGTTTCTATTTCTGTTTTTTTGAAATCAAGTTGTTCATTAGAAGATGAAACAATATCTATAAAAAAGTAAAGAAAACATCAATAGTTCATTACATGGATTCAGTTAAAGATAAGTCACTTGAATCATCTATTTAAGATGATTCTAAATAAAAATAGTTTAAGGATGAAAAATACTCTAAACCAATCAAAGTTAAAAACATCAACCCATCAAAAAATGAAATTCACTCCAAAATCACCACAAAGGAAGAATCAGAATCCTTTAAGAAAATTATTTAGAACTTATATATAAAAGTGAAAGGAATTACATAAATCTAGAAATGATAACTAGTCATTTGAAAAAGATGTTGAATATCATCTCTATACTTCCATATCTTGATTCCTAGATGAATTAAATGAAGTATAACATTTAAGAAATCTAAACCTATCTGACCTTATAATATGTTTTAGATCAATAGAAAAAAATAAAATTCAATTAGGTAATTTTTAAAGAGGTTTGTGAAGGTCGTTTTCATGATCTTGAGAACATTGTTGAGTATTAGAATATTTAGGATAAGGAAATTAAATATCTGATAAATAAGAATGAAAACATGATAAGGGAGTTTGATGAAATTAATATTTATTTTAGTTCTATGAATTTTAAAGTTAAAGATATTGAGAAAAAGTTAAGGGAAGCTGACCAAAAAATAGAAGACCAATAAAGGGAGTTTTAATAATTGAAAGAAGTTATAGATATGATGAATAAGAATCTATAATCTTTGGATTTGATCATGGACATATTGAGATAATATAGTTAAATATTGAGAAGATAATTACAAAATCACCTCAAAAAGTTTTAATTTCAAAAATCTTTATGATGTTGTGAATATAACCTTGACCATTTTGTGATAATAATTTTGTATGAAAAAACTTTTAAACATGGATGTTTAAATTTCCATTTCATATATGTTTGAATTTATATTTTAATGGGTGTTTTTTCTTATTAAATTAATGATTTTATGATTTTTATAAATTATTTAATAGTAAATGAACTTTATTACTCAAATAGAGAGAAAAGTATTTGTTTCATATTTTTGGGTCTTATATCATAAGTCTGAGCGAGAGAAATTTCTTGAGAAATAAAATTTCCAAGAAAAAATGTTTCTATTTTATGTTTAATATAATTTAATTTTTAGTGGGAGTTTATTTCAAATATTTTTTCCATTTCTCTCATTTATTATTTTCCCCTTCCTAATTATTTTTGAAAATCACAAAGGGGATATATTTTTGAAAAATTAAATAATCAACCTCTTTAGGGATAGATATTTAAAAGGAAATATTAAGGACATTGTTTTCATCTTTAAGTGAGACATTCGAAAAAAATTTATTTAATTATAAGTTTAAAAAATTAAAATTTTCTTTACTTCCTTAAGGGGAGAGTTGTATAACTTTCTTAATTTTTTTAAGGGCATAGATTTTATTATTTTTATAAGAGAATTTTGTTTTTAAAATTTTCATTTTTTTTTCTATTTTCAAAATGGGGGATATTTTTGAGTTATAGACTCAATTTATCTTTATTTTTAAAAATGCATAACACTCATGTTATTATTCATTTCAACTTTATTTTATTAAATGGGTTTTTTGTGGAAAATGAATACTTTGTAACTATAATTCTAAAGTTTTTTAGTGTGAAAATACATTGATCTCATCAGACTACATTCACCATATTTATAATCACTATAGTGGTGCTTGAATAACTTCATCAAAAGATATTAAGTGACATCGAGTTGATTAGATGGTGATGAAAGAGCTTCATATGTAGTTACAACTAATCATGGATATTGAGGATTTTGACTATTGAAGGTTTTCTTATAAATAAGACTATAGCTTCAAGGACCAAGATAACAAAGACATGAAAGTAAACTTTGTGATATTACATTCACTTGAAGACTATAATATCTTTTTTTCATGAGTGTTCTTTTGATTATATTTTCCTTATATGTGTTTATGCTAAGATATTGTTTATGAGGCTTATATTGTAAATCTATTATCATTTCATTTGAAATCATTTAATTTTTGATACTTCATGATTTAGGGTTTATGAGGAGGAACAAAAAAGATGTATATGATCTTTTTCATCACGATACTTTGGGTTATGGAAGTGGTATACTACCAATTGGATTGAACAAAGACTTTTGAGTAGGAATAAAAAGTGTCTAGTGATGGAAACTAATAGTATTCATGGGTTAAGTCAAGAGTTTCCACAAGATGGGAAGATAAACCTTTTGATAGGTTATAGACATAGATACCTCGAATTAGATCTACAGACTCTCCTTATAATTTGTATAAAATTATGTTTTATAATATTCTTTAAGGGGTTCTTGATTTATGAGTTAGTACTCTGTGTTTTGTTAATTTATGCTATACTTATAATTTTATTACTTATCTTTATTTCCGTAGAGTATTTGTTTTTTCAAAGTACATAAAATTATGATAGATTTAATTTATTCTATGTATTCATGTTTTAATCTAATATATTATGGGTTAATATTTTATAGGTTGATTAGAAGTTCATACATCCCATTAGTTTTTAGACTTGATATGGAAAAAATATAAGTAACATTTTTTTCTACAATTTACCCTCTCTTATAGTTTACCTACCATGGTAATATTGGAAAAAAATGAATTATACTTGTATTTTATTTTATTTCTAAGAGAGGGTATCTAAGGCTAGAGAGGGAGCTCCTAAGTTATGTGAGAGACCCATATACAACAGGGTGTGTGTATACTGTAGTAGGGCATTATTCCCATTACTACTTATATTAATATATTATATTTAGATTTTGATGTAATTTTATTCTGATTCATGCGTTTGGAATTATATAGGCGTGCCACTATGATAGCCACCCATTGAGTTCTAGGAGGTTGGGGATGAGAATTCCCTATCAGTTGTAGAGCTTGAGCCCCTTGTTTCATCTGTTCCTCCTATCGACCAGAAACACCATTAGAGGTGATGTAATTTTATTTAATTTTATCAGTTGTGAGGTGATCCATCCATGTCAGATATAACTCATTATTTTTAGCTGTAACACCCTCCCCCCACTATTTACTAGAGAGGGTGGACCTTAGGCTTTTGAGATATTAGATGAGTCTATGTGGACTATCTTTGATCATCTTGAGACACCCCTTGAGATACATGGGAATATTGTAATGTATATGATTCAAGGACCATTAAGGTGCTAGTAGGATATCCTAGTCTAGTTATATCAATATGTGGGGATTTCATGTAAGTACTTTTAGGCTTTTTTCTTTGATAATTTATTCCTTGTGACACTGAGAGATGATATGGATTCGAAGTTCATGCATTTGGTTCATGGGAGAATGTCCATGATAGGATATGCTGCTGGATTTATCAATTTTCTTCAGTTTTAACCTTCACTGGTGGGTGAATAACTATCAGGGTTTTCTATTATGAGGATGGGTTGAGAAATTTGATTCAGTCTAAGTTAATATTTTTCATATTATTTTTTAGGATGTGCACCAGTCCCTAATTATCAAGAGGAACCATGTTAAGGGTAGGCCTTTTAGTCATTCTAAATTTTTATATTGGTTATAGGATTGGATCTTTTGGTAGTTGTAAATATAGATTTGACAATTTTTACTATATTAGAAATATGTAGGTGAATCAGGTACATGGATCATCTATTCCACTAAGTGAGATTGCCTATAGTTTGTTATCAGTGTGGCTCTATGGAGTGTAATTCTTATGAAAATATGGGGTAGTTTTATCACTTATATACGAGGTGATGTCCTAGACTAAAGATGCATTGTTGGATATGATTTCATACCATATGTTGGTGGGTGGAGTTATTTTAGTAGATCAGGTCATGAAATAGGTCTTGGTTCCCAACAGTCAGGGTAGCAGGGTCGAACTCCTCAAGACAATCATTCAGTTGGAGGTAAGCACAGAGGCATGGTCCTAAGATGGTTACATGATATTGATCTATATCCTTTAGGTTAGGATGAGTGGTCATCTAATATTCTAGTTATGATTTTAGTATCATCACTAAGTGTTGGTCATATAACACTTTTATGGGATTTTTTTATGTATATATTCCCTTAGGGGGTGCAATCTGAGGGTATTTCGATGAGCTTAAGGTGTGTTATCATGATATTTATCTATGATCATCTTTGGGATTTCTTTATGATAGAGATTCATAGTTTTTAGATTATCCTTGGAATGGATTGGATTAATCATTATCAATCCCACATAAATTTCTATCATTGATTGGTATCTTTCACATCAGTTGAGGGTGATTTTTATTCCTATGTCATATAGTAGTATTTTTAGACATAATTTTTGAGAATTTACCCTCCGTAGTTGGGAGTGATGTTATCCTAGATTATGAGTTTTTATTTAGGATATTAGGAAATGTGATAAATAGTATTTTCTATAGTGGTTGATCATTTTTGGGATATCTTTCTTCATGAATTATTGGAGTTTTCAACTTAAAGATAGATCTAGTTTATGGTTGATCTCATGTAAGGTATGGATCCCATATAATTATGAAAAAAACATGGATTATAATGAGCTTCAAGAGTTAAAGGTGTCACTAGAGGATCTTGAGGCAAAGAGTTTTATTCATTAAAGAATTCCCTCTTAGGGTGCTCTGATTTTATTCACTAATAAGGAGGATAGTTCCTTTCATTTATGTGTAGATTACCAAATATTGAACTTGATAAAGGTCAAGAACTAGTATCCTCTTCCATGTAAAGATGATATTTTTGACTATCTAAGGGGATCCAAGTGGTTCTGTAATATTTATTTAATATTGGGATATCACAAGTTGTGGGTGATACCTTCTAGTATTAATCATAATAATTTCATGAGAAGGTATAGTCTATGTGAGTATCTTGTGGTTACTTTTGGTTTAAAAATGATATGGCAGTTTTAATGAATTTAATGAATCAGGTCTTTCTTCTATATTTAGGCTTTTTTTGTTATCTTTTTTATGACATTATGGTGTACTCTTAGTCACGGGAGGACCATTTGTTTCTATTTATATATTTTTTTGGGAACATTGAGAGAGAATCAATTTTATACTAAACTACAAAAGTGTGATTTTTTTGGATAAGTGAGGTTTATTTATTAGGGTATGTGATATCTCAAGTAGGCATATCAAAGGACCTTGTAAAGGTCAATAATATGATTTATTTTAAGAAAATTAATATTTTTTTTAGATTTATAGTTTCTAGGGGTTTTCAGGTTACTATATATGGTTTATCTATGACTTCTCCTGATTGGTAGTACCAATAATTTTCTATACTAAGAAAGGGGAGAATTTTGTGTGATCTGATTCTTGAGAGAGATATTTTTAGGAGTTTAAGGTATTATTTACTTCTACATTAATATTGAACTCAAGTTATCCATGTAAGAAGTATACCCTCCATTATAATGGATTAAGCACAAGCCTCGGAGAATTCCTAATGCAAGATGGGTGTGTTTGTGCCTATAGTTACAAGTAGTTAAGTCCACATGATTTGAATTATCTGACTCATAATTTATAGTTGGAATCCATAGTGTATTAAATGAGGTGTTGGTTCCACTAATTTTGGTGCAACAGGTTTTTGGTGTATACTGACCACAAGATCCTTTAATATATCTTCTCACTACATCACCTGAAGCATTGATAAAAAATGTGGGCTGAGTATTTGTAGTATTTTTATTTTTAGATAGTAAGAATATCAAGATGCATATTTATAAATAATCTTATCATTTTCACTCACTACTCACCCCCATACCACATGTGCCTTATAAAAGGAAATTTTATAACAGTTTATTTGAGTAATAATACTCTGAAACATGTGGTACCAGAGGTGAGGAGTGAGTGAAAAATTACAAGATTCTTTGCTAAGATTCATCTTGATATTCAAGAATATCAAGGTAGTGAATCTCTCATGTATATGAATATTATCTCTTAACTCCTATAAATAGTTAATAAGAGTTGTTTTTTAGATTCATATTTCTAATGATGAGGGAAAAAATGTAAAGACACCGAATATAGTAGCCCATAGTTTGTGGTTACTTTATTACATTAGCATAATATACAAGAAATTATATCTAGAATGAACAGATAGTTTAGTAGTTTTGGAAAAATAGATACATAGTTAAACCTTAAATTACAATTTAAAATATAAAATACCACTTATAGAATCATTTTATAACACCATTATTCTCCTAGTTTAACCCTTCATATCAATCATAATAAACTTCTTGGTATCTTGTGGAAAAATAAAACGTAAGAAAGGGGTGAGATTAGATGATCATTAAGGGTATATATACAACAGAAGCTATCCTAGATATGCATAAACAATATATCAAGTTAAAATAACTAAAATACATGCCATTTAATCAACAAATTGAGTATAATATTATGGGAATAAAATATGATCAAATAATTATATATAAATAATCACATGATCCTGAAAACTTAACCATGGACATTCTACTAATCAAATAATAACATAGATATCAATAAACAATCTCATAATGATGTAAGTAATAATTTTTGACATCTAAAAATTACCATCAATGCTTCATTCCAAGAATCTAATACCATCAAGTCTTTATTCCAAGAATATAATAAATAGGTAAGTCCTTGGCTAAAACCCAACCTATTTTGTCTTATGTGGACTACCAATGCATTGAGGGTATATAGAAATACCTTAAAATCAATTAATAATTCTAATTAATTCCTAGTATTAAAGGGATAAAACATAATAAATATATACATTTGTATTTAAACTAGCATATAAAATGTAATTAACTTTCCCCAATCAGTAAACATAATCATAAGCCACCCAGAGTAATATGGTGTATGGTATCTAAATATTATATTCCAAATAAAACTAATCATAAACCATTCAATAAAATACGGTAAATGATATAATAATATAATAACCTCAATTAATCATAAGATTAAATAAATGATTTTGAAATAGATGAATATAATTTATTAAGATCATTAAAAATTTCTTGAGGAAAATAACTTCTTCTTTTTTTGAAATCACTCATTTTTAAAAAATGTGCAATTATAAAACAGAAAATTTTATTTTGAAAAAACCTTATATAATTGTAAAGTAATATTAAAAACATAAAGACATTATTATGGTGGGAAAATACACTCATCCCATATAAGTCAAAAAAATTTCTTCCGTATTTTTGTTAAAAGAGTCCTAAAGTTCCTCAATTGACAAATAAAAAAAATATTCCTTTAAAACCATTTTTCAATAAGTAAATCATGTGTAAAAATGATTTTAAATAATTTTAGTATAATATTATAAAAAATTGAAAACATTTTTAGAACCCATGGACATGGAAGATAAATATTCCCCAATAGAGACTTAAACATAAACAATCCCGAATGAGATTGTGAAATAAACCCTTACAGCTTTGTAATTAGTAAAATCATATTCCCCATGAAAGAATAACATTTTAAAAAAAACTTTAAATATCAATAGAATAAATAAATTCATTATATAACATGTCAAATGGGTGTTATATAAATCTCAAAAAATAATATAGGTTCATAAAAACAAAATATTCCTCAATGAAAGGAAATTGAGATGAAATCCTTTATAAAGATTATATAAATGAGATGAGCATTAATAAAATTAATATATTATGTGTATTCACTATAAATAAACATAATTATTTTTAAATAAAATCATAATATAATAAAAAATTATTTCTCACATAATCTTAGCATGCCATACTCAATGAAGTAAAATTTTAACCTAATGAATGGAAATTGACTTAAGAAATCCCTTACCTTAGGTCCAAAAGCATTATTCAATTACAATTAATATACTAGATAATAAAATAATATTCATTAATTACTTAATTAATAACCTTTTACACATATATTTTATTAATTATAATTTTATTAAGTTCATTTATGTCCATTTTGATGAGTTATAAAGATCAATTTCATCGTTCCATGAGTGTTTGTTTCATGGTTTCATGGTCGGTTAACTTGTGTATAATTATGGATGTTATTTAAAAATGGAAATAAAACTCAAAAAACTAAATTAAATGGTATTATTGCATTCCTAGAAGTTTTCATTGTTCCATATATGTTTCTATTTCTGACATGAGGATGATTCATTTGATAAAATGTTAATGATAAATGTTTAGTTTTTTAGGTAGTTTTTTCTGATCATCACAAACTAGTTTTGTTTTATTTAATATTATGTATATATTTTAGTTATATAACATGAAATAAGTTATATTAGACCTATTAAAATCTTATTTAACCATAATAATACTTTTATGTACATCCTTGAAGGTGGTAATGTAAAATGAACAAAATCATTATTCATAGAGACAGTTAACTGCCATAATTTGGATAGTGGATTCGATTCATTGAATAAGAGGAGATAAGAAAGGGGATGGATATAATATATTCCATTATAAATATAAAATTATAGTATATAAATGATACTGTATTTATTATTATTTTTTATGGATGGAGGAGGTGAAGACAAGGCATAAGAAGAAAAGAAATTAAGAGAGGTGGTTTGATAAAGTTCCCTCTTGAATATCACCTCCTTGAAGGACCCCTTAAGGAACTTGGGATCATTATTTGGGTGAGAAAAATAACAATTGTAAGTTCTTATATATGGGAGGAGATGTTTTGGTTGATATTATAAGAGATTCAAGACTTTTTAGTTGAAATGGGGTGGTGAGAAGTGATATTTATAATTGACGAGGGGTGGTTTTAAGTGATTAAATAATGATTATTTTATATTTAAAATCAACCACATTTGTGTGGATTTAATTGCAATGAATTTGGTTGATAATTAATGTTTTAAAGGATGGATAATTTCAAGAAACACATAAACCACCCATTTAATTTTGTGGTTTTTAGTTATTTTAATCTTTCACCATTTAACTTTAAACCGCTACATTATTTTACCTATACTATAATAAATATTTTTTTACCATGGCAGAGTTTTTTTGCATAAAACATAAAATGAAATTTTAACTTAATTATGACCTCCTGATTAAAAATATGTAATACAATTATCTTTATTCTATTTATAAAATCGATAAAAATAAATTCTAAATATGTTACACGTATAAATCTTAAAAACTATTTTTTTTAAGGTTAAAATCATTGTTTTTAAAATTACTATACATGTGTTTATAAATGTAACACCTTATGTATTATTTCATTCCTTAAATAAATATTTCTAAAAAAAGGTTTAATAAATTTGAATTCATGGTCATATAATAATTATTTCATAAGAGTTAAGATATTTCGTAAGAACCATATTTTCACTTTTTGATCTGAAAATAAACTATTTTATAAAGTTACCAAAAAAATTAACCTAAGACAATTTTGAAATTTCGAGTCAAAAAATGAATTTTATTTTATGAAATAAATTTTCTAAAAGTGTCAAAAATTATTTATATATATTTTATCATAGAAAGAAATAAAAATGTATTTTTGAATAAAACATATATTTTAAGAATAAAACAACTTTAATAAAAATTACGTGTTCATTTCATAAGAATAATTAAATTTTTATTAAATTTGATCTTCGTATTTATTTCATAATATAGTTAATATTATTCATACCCACTAATATAACTACTAGTTTATAACAGTCATGATAAAATTATAATATTATAGAGTTCATTTAATCTTGGTGTTTTCTGTAATGTATGCTATGGAAAATAGTGTTATTTTAAAATATCAGGGTGTTACATGCTTCCATACTTCAATAAATTACGTACTTGAAATTTAAACTTGTGATAGATAATCATGGATTTTACATTTTAAAATACCCTTATGAAAATCCAACAACATAAAAAGGGTTAATAAGACTTAATCTTAAAAAGAGGGAAAGGAAAATGCAAAGGTCACCAAAAAAGAGGTTTCCATAAAGGATAAAATTAGTGGGAAGTGTAAACATGTACATAGAAAATAAATCTAACTTTAAAGTTATAATGGAGAGTGATAGATAACATGGTCATTGAAAAGTTATCCATCGCAAAACTGTAAATCTATGATGGGTTAAAATACCATTGATTTCTCAGTTAAAAAAGTAACCAGATAATTTTTTTATTCCAAAATCATTTTCCTTAAGTTGAGGGATTATTTTACTATCCAAATAAAGTAGATGAGAAAAAAAACATACTTGATTTTATTCCACATCATAATTATAATCTCATCCTTCGGTTGTTCTTTGATCTATTTCCGCTTCATCTCTTATGCTCGGAAAGGGATATTCATGATGAATTTTTCATAATTTAAGCACTTATAATGAATTATAAGATCAACAAGTAATTCTTTCATATTTTAAATATTTATTGAAAGAAAAATGGTTGGCACGGTTTATTCAATATGATAAATCATACTTTAAACCCACACAATAATATCCAAAATTAAACTTAATCCATTTTATAAGTAGTTAAACTTAAGACTCTTCCTAAATATTATTGACCAAATTCCAAATCTATAAATTTGATCAAACATTTATCCCTAGGTAGCATAAAGTAGTTTATAATGTCACATTCTAAACATGTGACTTATTTAATCACATATTCTCCAAGAAGATGGTAATCACTATAAATATTTAATAAAAAATGTATATAATATAAAGTTGTTGAATATATTCCTTAAATACAAACGTGTAGTAAAATCCAAAAAAGATAAACTATCAATGCACTAACCAATTCTACGATCACCATTTATATCCCATAATAATATTTTTATCCTTATTATCTCAAAATTGATAACACATTAAATGTTTTCCTTCTTTAATCATGTGTTTTATAAGAGGTTCAACCTGCCACTGAGTCACTTTTCTTGGTCATCAGTTCCATTCAACATATGCTCTAAAATCCATTAAGAAATGGTAACACAGTACAATACTTATATGTTTTAAGAAAAAAATAACTTTACAATATATTCCTTGGATCAAAATACATAATCAAAATATTTATTCCATTTTAGCTATATTAATAATAGAATCTTGACCATGACCCCTTAGCTTCTTCTAAGATATATTTCCTTGATGCTTTAGGCATTCATCTGCATAGTTCCCCATATCCTTATAAGGGAATCATTGCACATTGGTAAATTATCTCTTTACCTTTAAATAACAAGCATTTTATCCTTTTAAACCACACTTAAATAAAAATCCTTTTCATTTTATGCATTTACCATTGTGTTTCTATATAAAAGTATTACATGTTGGAAAATCCGTTTTTCCCTTATTCCCTTTGTCCGCCTCTTTCTTTGTCATTATGTTATTCTCTTTCTTCCCTTAAAAGTTGTAAGACTTGGAGAATTATTTCTCCATCTTGACAGAACATGCTACTATATCCTCATATTATGAGAATGTTTGGGAGACAAGTTCCCTTCAAAATAGTGGCTTAATCCCATCCAAGAAACAATTATTCTTACTCTTTGGATCATGTGTATTGATTTCATTCCCATTACTTATTTTAGGATCCATTTATAAATGATGGAATACACTATATTATGAATCATAAAATTATGAAACATAATGAATACTCTAAAAATACTAAACTTAATCTGAAAATTTGGTATAACTAATCTCTATATCATAAGTTTTGTTTCATTGGGAGTATTCAAAAATTATGTCAAAGGGTTTCTCTATCTATTCTATGTTTTCCTAAATCTAGTTCCCAAGGTTTCTACTAAAATTTTTATGATACCAACTATAAAGACCCCAACCCTAGTAGCCTAGAGCCTTTGGTTACATTATTAGATTGGAATTATATACAAGGAATTATATTTTTAAGGACCGAATAGTTTAATAGTTTTTGAAAACTAGATATATACTTTAACCTCATATTAAAATTAAAAATAAAAAATAAAAAATAGATAATCCTTTTAGAAAACCATTATTCTCCTATATTAACTCTATATATCAACCATAATAAACTTCTTGGCATTCTAGGGAAAAATAAAAAATAATAAAGGGGTGATATTAGATACTCGATAAGGTTATGCATATAGAGGAAGCTATCATAGATATGCATAAACAATATTGAAATGTAAAATAACTAAAACACATGTCATTTAATTAATAATTTGAGAATAATATGATATGAATAAAATAAGATCAAATAATTCCATATAAATAATCACATGAGCTTTAAAAATTAACCATGAATATTATACTAATATAATATTCACATGGAAATCAATAAATAATCTCATAATTATGTAATAGAGAATTTCAGACATCTAAAACTTACCATTGAGCCTTCATTACAAGAATCTAATACCATCAAGGATTCATTCCTAGAATCTAATAAATGGGTAAGGCCTTATCCCAAACCCAATCCAGTTTGTCTCTTGAGACCTACCGATGCATCAAGGGGCTATAATGGGCCCTGAACATCACTTATTAAGTCCAATGAATTCCTCATATTAATGTATTGAAACATAATAAATATATAATTTTTTTTAATCTAGAATATGAAATGTAAATAAATTTCCCCAATAAGTAAACATAATCACAAACCATACAGAGTAATATGGTGCAAGGTGTCTAAATATAACATTTCCAATAAAACTAATCATAAAAAATTTAATAAAATATGGTAGATGATATCATAAGAGATTAACCTCAATGAATAATAATATTCAATAAAGGATGTTGACATTAAATAAAGATACTTTATTAAGATCATTGAAACATTATTGAGGAAAATATCTTCTTTTACTTTAAAATCACTTATTTTAAAAAAACTACATATTTATAAAATAATAAAAATTATTTGAAAACAAACTTATAAAACTATAAAGTAATATTGAAAACATTAAGGCATCATGATATCTATAAAATCCTCTTATTCCATATAAGTTAAAAAACATTCATTCTATATTTTTTTCACAAAGGTCACAAAGTACCTCATTTGGAAAATGATAAAAATATTCCTCTCAAACCATTTTGTAATAAGTATTACATGTGTAAAAATATTTTATATAATTATAGGATAATAGTAAAAAAAATTGATTTTTTTTAAAACACATGGACATGGAAGATAAATATTTCCCAGTGAAGACATAAACATAAACAATCCTGAATGAGATTGTTAAATAAACATTTTCCACATTGTAATTAGTCAAATCATATACCCCATGAAATAATAAAATTTAGTAAAAATTTAAATATCATGATGATAAATAAATTTATGATATAACATGTCAAAGGGGCGTTATATACCCCTCATAAATGAATATAGTTTCATAACATCAAAATATGCCTCAATGAAAGAAAATTGAGATGGATTCCCTTATAAAGATCATATCATTGAATTGAGTGTTAATAAAATTAATAAATTATTTTTATTTAGTGTAAATACACATAAAAAAAATGTAATTAAAATTATAATATAATCAAAAGTAATTTCATATATAATATTAGAATTAAATAATAAATGATGTAAAATTTTAACCCAATGAATGGAAATTGAGTTAATAAATCCCTTACCTTAGGTCTAAAAATGTTATGCACTTGCACTTAATTTATTGGATAATAAAATTAGATTAATTAATTAGTTAATTAAGAACCTTTTACATATATATTTTCTTTATTATAATTTTATTAAGATCATTTATCTCTATTTAAATGATTTATAAAGATCAATTTTGTCGTTTCGGGAGCGTTCATTTCATGGTTTCATGGTCAGCTCACTTGTGTATAATTATGGATGTTCTTTTCAGATGGAAATAAAACTAAAATTTTTAAATGAAATGGTATTCATGAACTTACAAAAGTTAAAATGTTCCCATATATATTTTTCTTTTGTACATGAAGATGATTCATTTGATAAAATGTTAATGATAAATGTTCAGTTTATTTTTGTTGTATTTCCAACCATCAAGAACTAGATTCATTTTATTTATTATATATATATATATATTAGTTTCAAAACAATAAATAAGTTATAATATACCAATTAAAATCTTATTTAATAATAATAATATTTTTATAACTAGCATTGAAGGCAATAATGTGGAAAAAATGAAATCATTATTCACAGAGATGGTTAACTACCATAATTTGGACAATAATTTTGTTTCTTTGAATAAGAGGAGATAAGATAAGGGATGGATGTAAGATATTAAATTATAAATATAGAATTATAATATATACAATATACTATATATTTTATGATTTTATGGATGAAGCTCATGAAGAGAAGTTAGAATAATAAAATAAATTAATAGAGGTAGTTTGAGAAAGTTACCTCTTGAATATCACCTCCTTAAAGGACCCTTTAAGGAACTTGAGATTGGTTTTTGGATGAGAAAAACATCACTTATACATGGTGAGAGTTGGGATGAGATTTTTTGGAATATATTTTACGATATTTAAGGATTTTTATGTGATAGGGGGTGGTGGTGAGGATAAATATCTATACTTGAGGAGGGGTTGTTTTAAGTGATTAAATAATGATTATTTTATATTTAAAGACAACCACTTTTGGGTGGAATTAATTAAAAAAAATTGGTGGATAAATAATGTTGTAAAGGATTGTTAAGTTCAATAAATACATCAAAAATACATTTAATTTTGTATTTTTTAGTTATTTTAATATTTTACCTTTTAACTTTAACCCGCTATATTATTTTACCTATACTGCAGTAAATATTTTTTTTACCATGATAAATTATATATGTATAAAATTAAAATGAATTGATAAAATAATTTTTACCTCATTATTACAAATATTTAATCCATTTTTCTTGATTCAATTTATAAAATTGATAATAAACAATTTAAAATATGTTATGCGTATAACTTATAAAAACTGTTTTTAAGGTTAAAACTGCGGTTTTCAAAATTATTGAACATGTGTTTTTTAATATTAAAAATTATTTATTATTTCATTACTTAAATAAATTTTGATCAAGAATAAGGGTTAATAAATTTTAATTCATGATCATATAATAATTATTTCATAAGAGTTACGGTATTTTTTAAAAATATTATTTTCACTTTTTACCGAAAAATCAACGTTTTTATAAAATTCCCAAAAAATTACCCAAAGTTAATTTTGATGTTTTGATTAATTATTTTTTTTTGAAGTAAATTTTAAAAAATATTCAAAAAATATTTATATTTATTTTCTCATGGAAATAAATAAAAATTTCTTTTTGAAGAAAACAAATATTTCAAGAATAAAATGAATTTACTAAAAATTAAGTGTTCAAAATAATTAAATTTGTATTGAATATTAACTTCATAATATATTTAATCTTATTCATACCCACCAATTTAATGGTTGGTTTATAATGGTCGTGTTAAAATAAAAATAATTTGGATTTTATTTAATCTCAGTTTTCTTTGCAACATATGATATTAAACATAATGTTCTTTTAAAATATTGGGCTGTTTCAAAAAATATATAGTGGGGAGCCACAACCTAATTTTTACCTAGATTCTAATGATATTATTTATGACAAGTTAATGTTTTGATCCCTATGAGCATACATGGGGTGAATATATAGTATTTACATGCCTCAATATGGAAAATTCACCTTGGGATTACCAAGATGTATCATGACATTCATAAAAAGTATTGGTATCCCAGGATGAATAATGATATAATTAGTTTTGTTTAATAGTGCATGACTTGTTAGAAGGTAAAGACCAAGAACCAGTGACCCACAGATATTTTCCAATATCTACCCATTTGCATGTGGAAATGGGATGATGTCATAATGGATTTCATGATAGGATTTCCAAGGATGAATCTTAGTAGTGATACAGTATGAGTTATTATTGACCAATTTACCATGTTTGCACATTTCCAACCAAAATGTGACCCCTATTCTATTGATGAGCAGGAAAAGTTTTATGTCTGGGAGATAGTGCATCTCCATGGTGTTCCCAAGAGCCTAATTTCTAATTGGGATTCTTGTTTTACATTAAACTTCTAGAATGTTCTGTAGAAGGTGATTGATAAATAGGTTCACTTTTGTATTGCCTAATATCCTCAATCATATGGGTAATCTAGGTATGCCATTAAAATATTAGAGGACATGATTTGGGAATGAATTATTGATTTCACTAATTCATGGGAGAGATATATTTATTTACCAAAGTTTTCATATAAAAACATTTATCATACATTAATTAACCTATCTCAAATTGAGGTATTTTATGATAGGATATTTTGATCATCTATATGTTGGTTAGAGGCAGGGGAGTTTTGATTATCATGCTAAGTCTCATGTAGGATACTTTAGAGAATATCCAGATGATCTAGAAGAGATTGGTGACTTCCTAGAGTAAAAAAAATATTATACAGATCGAGGTATCCATCCCCTTGAGTTTGAGGTGGGTGACTTGGTTTTCTTTAGGGTTTTACCACAATTGGGACATCATCATATTCAAAGAAAGTAGAATTTAGTGCCTAGGTATGTGGGGTTGTTTGAAGATATTGAGAGTATATTTACCATGTATT
The DNA here is from genome assembly GCA_963277665.1 of Viscum album. Taxonomy (NCBI): domain Eukaryota; kingdom Viridiplantae; phylum Streptophyta; class Magnoliopsida; order Santalales; family Viscaceae; genus Viscum; species Viscum album. The sequence goes on along the minus strand of OY728137.1, from coordinate 648,608,496 downwards.
ACCAGTTAACACTTCATCAATGGTATAATTTTATGCATGAAATGTTTCATGTATCTCAGTATAGGATATACCACCCCAAACCATCTCATGTGATTAACATCGATGATGTTGAGTTTGAGCGAGATGCATCATTTTTGGAATGACCAGTTCATATAATGGACCTAGATAAGATAGTTATTCATGGGAATACATTCCCTCTGGAATGAGTTTAATGTAATTATGTGAGTATCCATGAATAGAATTTGTAGTAAAAGGTTTATATTTGATAAAAATATTCCAATTTGTTTACTAGTGATGCTCAATGACACATCTCGGGGATGACCTATTGATGATAGGGATATTGTAACATGCATTATGTATAGAGGTTAATTTTTTTATTAAATTTTAGTAAAAAAATATACATTTTCAACTATTTTGGCTGTATAAGGATCTAAGGTAAGTCTCGGTTCAAATTTTAAATAGATAGGGGCTAGATGGTGGAAATGTTCTTAGAATTAGATTTTCTGCTAGAAGATCACTTGGGGTCCACTAGACTTTTGGTGGACTCAGGCAGTGGGGTGTACCACATCCCACCCCACTGGAGTTCTGATTAAGGCCCAACAAAAAAATATTAGACCTGATAAGTGGGTAGTTCAATTCCTACCCTACTGGCATTCCAGTTGGAGGCCACTAGAATTTTGGTTGGAGCCTAGAAACCTGAGTTTTTAATCAGGGTAGTACCATCTTTTGATGATTTCTTCCCTTTTATGAAATTTATTAGTCTACATCACCCCCAATAACATTTCACTTGAAATACCTCCATTTCTTAGTGATTTTGAATCCTCTTACCTCAATTCTTATCTAAATTGAGTACTATCAATCGTGATTATAAGACAACGATAAGTATAACATTATTCTTCCCTAAAATTACACATCTTTTCACTATTTTTTTTGTTCTTCTCAAGTTCACAAAAAACATTAGAGTCTTTTTCTAGGGATTATGATTTCTACCATTTGAGGCTGAATTTTCCATTTTTATTCAATGAGTGGGATCTTACAATATCATGGTTGGTTGTATATAATCTTTTCTAATGGTTTATACCATTTTTTATGCTTGCGTGATGTGTAGGTCACATCAACCTTACACACTTGACCCTATTTTAAATTAAAATACTGATTTAATAAAAATTGAGAATTTATTATAATTATTAGGATTAGTAGTGGGTTTCTTATATTTTTGTTTTGATTATATGGATGATAATGGACATGATATTGAACTAAAGTGTGTTGGAATATTTGATAAAAACTCATGTGGGGATTCCTTGATTTATGTGATAACATTTTAGACCTAGATTTATGCCCCCTTAGCTTATTTAGACATGTTAGATGTATGAAATTAGTAATGTATGGATTAAAAATTGACCCACATGTTACTTTAAAGTTTACATTATCCCTTTTTGGCTAGTTATGTAATTATATGAGGTGAGTGTTCCTACAACTCTAAGTTTAAATATACCTGGATAGGTTTTACCTTGAGTTGAGACTTGTAAATTTTTTGTAGAGTGAGGTCTAACCTTGAATTGAATTATAATGTATTGAAGGATATAACAACCATAATTTAAATTTCATATATTATAATTCTTGAGCTACTTGAGATACCATGTCATGATTATAGTTGTGTATGTGGGATGATATGCCATTATGCTCCTAGTGGATATTGTTGGAAAAAATACCCATTTATATTATGAATGTTTTGATAAGGGACACAATGACCATTATGTTTAACCATTATGTTAGGGATTTTATGACAGTGGTAATGGGATTTAATGATCATGTAACCTTAATGATATTGGAAATATTATGATTTACCCAGTTATTTTTTCTACCATTGGAAGTGGATCATACTTCCCATGGTGTGATGCTCCCAAGGAAGGGGATACTATGTCTATGTGAGAATGGATACTTATGGGATGTAATTCCCTCTCATAGTTCCCATACCAGGACATGATGATCACTACTATATTATTGTTTTCTGATGCTATGTCCACTATTAATGCATGTATCGATACGTGATTCCCACTGTTATATTATTACTTTGGGATACTATTCTCACTTCTAGACCATTGTTACCAAGATGCTATGAACACTATTATGAATTGGTTTCTAGGATATAATACCCATGTAATGACTTATTTGATATCATGGGATTATATTATCCTATTTTTCTTATTTGGATGTACTTCCCCTGATTTGGTTTCTATATTATGATAGAACATTATTTCCATGCATATGACTCATAACGTGTTTCCTAGCTGGTCAACCTATGATTTTTTTAGAGACACTCTAACCTTGTATAGAGAAGGTGTAGTTGCACCTGGGTGGATTTATAGTACCCCTGGATATGATATATTTATTTATTGTTTCTATTTATAGATATTTATTTTTCATAATATCACACTACACATACATCTATATATATAGAATTTTTTACAGACACTGTTGGTGGTGACCTACTAATTTGTACTCAAAACTTTCTCATGTGCCTTAGTAACTGGGCATATCTCATAGTCCCTGACATAGATAAGGGAAATGAACATGAATTTGATGTGTGAGTTGTAAAATCACGATTGGTGTAAATATATGGGTCAAGGAAATGACCTGATACCCTATTTTACAATAGTCTCCTCTATTTGGATTCTTGGTTTTGATTATTTTTATCTCATGGGTGGACCTAATTTTTTTGAATTCTCTATTGACCTTGTAGTTTAGTTTTTATTTTTATAACATGTGTTGGATTTTTTACCAGTGGTTGTTCTGTAATTACAATTCAATTTTATGTGGTATTTTTATTTTTATGTTTGATCTTATGTAACGTCTCGACCCGACTCACCTCTAAGACGGTGGCCGGACCGGTGGGTTATATAACCTCAAGCACATCTCCCTGAATGCCAGAGGATGCCGACTAGCAGTGAGGGCTATTTTGTGTCCATGGGGGAGACTGTGCCCTCATAGGTAATGAATAATATCACAACATAAGTAACCAGTAACAATAATCAATAGAAGAAACATGTAAATGAATAAACTGCAGGAGAAGCAATATAAATAAATTCAACTAAAAGATAATAACCAAGTGTGGATGCTCACAAAAGGATGTCATACCATGATATGAGTCTAAATTGAAATTACAAAAAACTGAACTAAAAAATAAAGCCAACTAAAAGAAAACACACAAGAATCAATTGCATCATGAGCAAGGCCTGATCCTCTGCCCCAATATCCATTCTAAGTAGTAATGAACAATCAAGCATTGGAAGCAGCACCTTTCCCTTTGTCAATACCTGCAAGCATGTAATCTACTTGCATGTACATGATGCCCGAGTAGGGTGTGAGATAAAATCCCAGTAGGTCGGAACCCACAGTGTCTAAACCTTTCCATTTTTTGTAGTAATAAAAAAGCAGTGTGCCATTACTTAATAATTTTCAGATAATAAATTTAAATGCAATGAAATAAATAAGTCAGCTTGGGTTCCAAATGGTACCCATGCCTAATCACCTGATTCAGCGTAAGATGGTAGTCTAAAAGGGTACCTGTCAGAAGAATGCACAAACACTTATATATATAAAACCGAAATGCATGGTAAAGCAAGGAAGATGTATATACCCCAAGCTTGTGCTTTGGATTGCGGTCTAAGTCAAGTTTAAACTAGGTACACTTTCACATATCATTAGGGCATCTCAATTATCAAGAAAACTAAAATAGTAATAACATAAACCTTAAGCGCATCATTATTAAGGTTCAAGTTGAGAGTTGGAGCCCAAGCTCATCCCAAAGGTATCTCTATGGAACATCTGTCAATTTATCCAATACCACTGAGCCCATGCAAGGAAATATTTTGAAGGACCGAGTATCGCCCGAGGCATGGCTTTACCCTAAGTTCATCCCGATCTTGCAGAAAGGGGTTGAGTGTCATCCGAGGCTGGATTAGCCACATTGCCAACAAATCCATCCCGATGGGCCCTTCTGGAACTAGTATCACTCATAAGTATTAGAAAGCTCAGGGAAGTCTCAGTCCGGCAAGGCCAATGACACTGCCCCCGACACATAGAGTAATCAGTCAGGAATGGAGGGTCTAACCGTGGACCTTAATACAGGACTCACCTCCTTTCCCCACCCTAAATTTAATTAAAGTTTTCATAGAAACAAATATGACATAATCAGTATATAAATTTGCAAGGTAATAAACCTATCATATCAACCTCAGCAGATAATGAAATTTTTAAATAATAATAGTTTAGCAAAAAAAAGTTCTAATGATCCAAAAATTCAAGTTCATGTTGAAAGAAACTATTTATTTAATTTAATTACAATAAAAAGGGGATGCACAACACATGCAATTAATCAAACAATAAACCCAGCTAACGAAAAAATACACCAACTATGTCAGCACGCCCAAAGGGGTGTCCGATATTGTTGCAACAATTCAAACAAATTAATCTAAGATGACTAAGGCTACAACAATTTGGAAAAAAATTAAGGTAATTAAATTGGGTAAAAACACACAAAGACGGTAGGCACCGACAAACGACACAACGGTGTGTTTTTATAGAACAAAATGAAATAGAGGGAAAGAAATTAGGCACCCTACCTTATAGTCATAGATACCTCTGAGATCTGTGATAGGCTTTTATTTGACCTAAAATGGATGAAAATGGAGGATTTTAGAAAAACCCCAAAATAGGGTAAAAATATTCTGCGACGAACTGTGCGTAGATTACTCAACAAAAACATACGATTCCAATTGAGAAATGTTATCCTTACTCTAAGGTTTACTGAGAACCTAACGACAAAGGAATTGAATGTTGGATGGAGGAGCAGCGGACTTTTGAAGGGCCTACTGGTTGGTGTGCCACCTAGGGGAGAGGAGGGGCGCGACGTGAGGGTAGGGCAATAGAGAGAGGAGAGGATAATAAAATAAAAGAAAGAAAAGAAAAAAAATAAAATAAAAATAATAGAAAATTAAAAGATAAGTAAATAAGGAAATAAAAGAAAAAATAAAATAAAACAAAAGGATGGAAGGGAAAGTGATAAAAATAATTAAAAACGGAAATCCCTCATTTTTAATTATTTTCATTTTTCCCGTAACCCCCTATTTATTTTATTTCAGAATTTATTTTTATCCTTTCTTGATTTATTTTAAATATGTATTAAATCTCTTATTACTCTTTTTCAATCCTTAATTAATTATTTAAAACCCAAACACCGCACCAAAGCGCGCCGTGAAATTTTTCATAAAACGTCTACAATTATTTAAATTAATTAAAAAGCTATCTGGAACCCGCAATGAGGTGCGCATGCGCACACCCCGGTTAATTAATTAATTAGAATACAATAAATTAAAAATAATTCGTACCTGATTAAGGCTGTTACGTTACAACCTCTCCTCTTTAAGACAACTTGTCCCCGAGTTTCCCTTTTCAGGGTGGTGGAACGTTTCCAGAGAAAAGTTCTAGCCACTGCGCACGTACATCCATCTCTCGCTCCCAAGATTCATCCTGAACACATCTGTGTTTCCACAACACTCGGAACAGAAGGACTGACTTACCTCTGAGTAACTTCATGCTACGGTTGATGATACGAATCAGATGCTCCGCAAAGGATGCATCAGCATCAAGCTCGATGTCATTAGGGTCAAAAGAATGAGATGGGTCTAGATAATATTGTTGAAGCTGAGATACACGGAAAACATCGTGCATGGAATTATACCTTTGAGGTAGAAGTAACTGATAGGCTACCATCCCAACTCTCTCCACTATCTTGAATGGATTGATGTATCACGGTGATAACTTCCCCTGCCTCCTGATCTGCCCATGACCCAACCTCGGAGAAACACGTTGAAAGACTTGATGTCCCACCTCGAACTCCAGAGGTCTCCACTGACGATCGATATAAGAATTTTGTCTGGACTGAGATATATTCATACACTTCTGAATCATTTTAACTTGATCCGAAGTCTCTTGAATGAGATGAGGATCCAACAAAGATTCTTCACCTGCTTCGAGCCATCATAAAAGAAAATGACACGGTCTACCATAGAGAGCCTCTTATGGAGCCATTTGAATTTTCTCCTGGAATTTGTTATTATAGGTAAATGCAACAAGAGGTAAAAGATTCTCCCAGAAACCTCCAAAATCAAAGATACAGGCCTGTAATATTTCCTCTAACACTCGTATAGTTCTCTCGGACTGTCCATCGGTCTGAGGGTGATATGCAGTACTCAGAAGTACCTATGAGCCCAGTGCCTTTTTCAACCCTTTCCAGAACCATGAAGTAAAGTGGGAATCCCTATCTAAGATAATAGAATGAGTCACACCATGAAGTTTCACCATCTCTCAGATATACAGCCTTCCCAACTCATCAATAGTAAAGGTCTCTCACATAGGCAAGAAGTGTGAAACCTTGGTCAACCTATTGACAACCACCCATACTACATCGCTGCCTCAAACAGATCTTGGAAAGCCTGTAATAAAATCCATGGTGATGTCACTCCATTTCCATTCATGAATGGATAGAGGCTCTAGGAGTCCAGCAAGTCGTTGGTGCTCTGCCTTTACCTATTGGCAGGTAGAGCACCGAGTGATGAAACCTCTTATCTGCTTTTTCATACTAGTCCACCAATACTATCGACACATGTCTCTGTACATCTTGGCCAGCCCAGGGTTAACTTCCCAAACAGAGGTGTGAGATTCCCACATCAACTATTCTCACATACCTGAAGGTACCCATACACGACCACAGTAAAGGAGAGTTTCACTGCCATCAACAACCCAACCAGGAGGTGGGTTCTCTCCTGTAACACTTTACCTAAAAAATAACCCCTCAGGATTAGTCAAATGTTTCATGTAGATTTTCTCTATAAGAGAGGATGTCACTGTAATAGTTGCTAGAACCAGTTGTCCACTCTACTCCAGAACCTCTAGATGCATCTCTGAAAACAAGTCCATTATCTTCCACTCACTACAAGCTACCTGCAAGGTCTGTGTCTGTGTCTTGCGGCTTAAAGCATCTGCCATAGCATTACCTTACCAGGGGTATAAGAAAGCTCAAAATTGAACGACTGCAAGTATTTGACCCACCTGTGTTTCCTTAAGTTCAAGTCTCATTGCATGGAGACATATTTCAAGCTTTTATGATCCGTGTAAACAATGAATCTCTCACCCAACAAATAGTGTCTCCAACTGCATAGAGCATGAACCACAACTGCCAACTCAAGGTCGTGGGTAGGATAGTTCTGCTCATGAGGTCTCAACTGGTAGGATCCATAAGCCACAACTCGATCACCCTGCATCAAAACTAAACCCAATCCGATTCCTATAGCATCACAATAAACTATATAGCTCTTACCTGGTTTAGGTAGAATCAGGATCAAGGATGAGGTCAGTCTTCCTTTCAATTCCTAAAAATTCTTTTCACAAGATTCTAACTAGAAGAACTATACAAAATTCTTATTCAAGGCCATAAGAGGTGCTTCTAAGCGAGAGAAATCCTAGATAAAATGCCTGTAATAGCTAGCAATCCCTAAAAAACTGTGGATATCGAAGAAACTTTTGGGTTGATCCCATAAAACCACGACGCTTGCCTTTTCTGGGTCGAATGATACCCCTACTTTAGATATAATATGTCTCAATAAGTGTACCTTATCAGTCCAAAAGTGGCATTTGCTGATCTTAGTGTATAGCTGATGCTCTCTCAATGTACTCAGTACAATCTCAAGATGGGTTTCATGGTTGTTTCTGGAACACGAATACACTAAGATGTCATCCATGAAGACTACCACAAAGGAATTCAGATACGGATGCAAAACCCTATTCATCAAATCCATGAAGACTGTTGGCACATTCGTGAGGCCGAATGGCATAACTAGATACTCGTACAAGCCGTACCTATTTCAGAATGTCTTATGTGATATGTTAGATGGTCTCACATGCACCTGGTGATATCCCAACCTTAGATCAATCTTAGAGAAAATAGTTGCTCCCCGGAGTTGGTCAAAGAGATCATCTATACGAGGAAATGGATATCGATTCATTACCATGAGCTGATTGAGTCAATGATAATCCATGAAAAACTTGAGGGTACCTTCTTCCTTCTTGGAAAAATGGATAGGTGAACCCCAAGATTATGTGTTAGGTCTGATGAAACCCTTCGCCTCAAGGTCTTCATGCTTCTTTTTGAGTTCCTGTAGCTCTGTTGGTGAAATCTTGTAAAGAGAAATAGACATAGGTGCCACACCTGACACAAGCTTGATAGTGAACTCCACGTCTCTCATAGAATTTAAGCTAGAGAAATTATCTGGGAAGACATCCCTGAAAACGTCCACCACTGGAGAAAATTCAACTAGGTGTGTTCCTTGATCGCTAATGAAGAGGCTTGCCAACTGCGCTGTCACTCTACCCAACCCTGTATATTTAGGCTTAGCTCGGTCAACCTACGTATCCCATTATCATTTGTGAAGATATGTGTCACCCTCAAGGGATGTAAAGGAAACCTAATGGCGATATCAATCCACTTGGGCACAATAAAGAGAAATACAGTTCATTCCAAGAATTACTTCGATGCCAGACATGTCGAGGATATATAAATTCCATAAAAACGGTACCCACCTATCTTGAGGGGGCACTATTGGCTGAAAACACACAAAGACGGTAGGCACAGACTAACGACACAACGATGTTTTTTTATAAAACGAAATGAAATAAAGGGAAAGAAATTAGGCACCCTACCTTATAGTCATATATACCTCTAAGATCTATGATAGGCTTTTATTTGACCTAAAATGGATGAAAATGGAGGATTTTAGAAAAACCCCAAAATAGGGTAAAAATATTCCGTGACGAACTGTGCGTAGATTACTCAAAAAACATATGATTCCAATTGAGAAATGTTATCCTTACTCTAAGGTTTACTGATCACCTAACGACAAAGTAATTTAATGTTGGATGGAGGAGCAACGGACTTTTGAAGGGCCTACTGGTTGGTGTGCCACCTAGGGGAGAGGAGGGGCGTGACGTGAGGGTAGGGCAATGGAGAGAGGAGAGGAGAAAAGAAGAAAAGAAAGAAAAGAAAAAAAGAAAAGAAAAATAATAGAAAATTAAAAGATAAGTAAATAAATAAATAAAAGAAAAAATAAAATAAAACAAAAGGATGGAAGGGAAAGTGATAAAAATAATTAAAAATAGAAATCCCTCATTTTTAATTATTTTCATTTTTCCCGTAACCCCCTATTTATTTTATTTCATAATTTCTTTTTATCCTTTCTTGATTTATTTTAAATATTTATTAAATCTCTTATTACTCTTTTTCAATCCTCAATTAATTATTTAAAACCCAAAAACCACACGAAAGTGTGCCGTGACATTTTTCATAAAACGTCTGCAATTATTTAAATTAATTAAAAAGCTGTCTGGAACCCGCAATGAGGTGCGCATGCGCACAACCCGGTCAATTAATTAATTAGAATACAATAAATTAAAAATGCTTTGTACCTGATTAAGGCTGTTACGTTACAACCTCCCCTCTTTAAGACAACTTGTCCCCGAGTTTCCCTTTTCAGGGTGGTGGAACGTTTCCAGAGAAAAGTTCTAGACACTGCGCACATACATCCATCTCTCGCTCCCATGTTTCATCCTGAACACATCTGTGTTTCCACAACACTCGGAATAGAAGGACTGACTTACCTCGGAGTACCTTCATGCTACGGTTGATGATACGAATCAGATTCTCTGCAAAGGATGCATCAGCATCAAGCTCGATGTCATTAGGGTCAAAAGAATGAGATGGGTCTAGATGATATTGTTGAAGCTGAGATACACGGAAAACATCATGCATGGAATGATACCTTTGAGGTAGCAGTAACCGATAGGCTACCATCCCAACTCTCTCCACTATCTTGAATGGATCAATGTATCACAGTGATAACTTCCCCTGCCTCCTGATCTGCCCATGACCCAACCTCGGAGAAACACGCTGAAAGACTTGATGTCCCACCTAGAACTCCAGAGGTCTGCACTGACGATCGATATAAGAATTTTTTCTGGACTGAGATATATTCATACACTTCTGAATCATTTTAACTTGATCCGAAGTCTCTTGAATGAGATGAGGATCCAACAAATCTGTTTCACCTGCTTCGAGCCAGCATAAAGGCAAACGACACGGTCTACCATAGAGAGCCTCGTATGGAGCCATTTGAATTTTCTCCTAGAATTTGTTATTATAGGTAAACACAACAAGAGGTAAAAGATTCTCCCAGAAACCTCCAAAATCAAAGATATAGGCCCGTAACATTTCCTCTAACACCTCTATAGTTCTCTCGGACTGTCCATCGGTCTGAGGGTGATATGCAGTACTCAGAAGTACCTATGATCCCAGTGCCTTTTACAACCCTTTCCAGAACCATGAAGTAAAGTGGGAATCCCTATCTAAGATAATATAATGAGTCACACCATGAAGTTTCACAATCTCTTAGATATACAACCTTCCCAACTCATTTATCGTGAAGGTCTCCCACATAGGCAAGAAGTGTGAAACCTTGGTCAACCTATCGACAACCACCTATACTACATCGTTGCCTCAAGGAGATCTTGGAAAGCCTGTAATAAAATCCATGGTGATGTCACTCCATTTCCATTCATGAATGGATAGAGGCTCTAGGAGTCCAGCAAGTCGTTGGTGCTCTGCCTTTACCTGTTGGCAGGTGAAGCACCGAGTGATGAAACCTATTATCTGCTTTTTCATACTAGTCCACCAATACTATCGACACATGTCTCTGTACATCTTGGCCAGCCCAGGTTTAACTTCCCAAATAGTGGTGTGAGATTCCCACATCAACTATTCTCGCATACCTGAAGGTACCCATACACGGGCACAGTAAAGGAGAGTTTCACTACCATCAACATCCCAACCAGGAGGTGGGTTCTCTCCTGTAACACTTTACCTAAAAAATAACCCCTCAGGATTAGTCAAATTTTCCTGCAGATTTGCTCTATAAGAGAGGATGTCACTGTAATAGTTGCTAGAACCAGTTGTCCACTCTACTCCAGAACCTCTAGATGCATCTCTGAAAACAAGTCCATTATCTTCCACTCACTGCTATCTACCTGCAAGGTCTGTGTCTGTGTCTTGCAGCTTAAAGCATCTTCCATAGCATTACCTTACCAGGGGTATAAGAAAGCTCAAAATTGAACGAATGCAAGTATTTGACCCACCTGTGTTTCCTTAAGTTCAAGTCTCAATGCATGGAGGCATATTTCAAGATTTTATGATCCGTGTAAACAATGAATCTCTAACCCAACAAATAGTGTCTCCAACTGCATAGAGCATGAACCACAACTACCAACTCAAGGTCATGGGTAGGATAGTTCCGCTCACGAGGTCTCAACTGGTAGGATCCATAAGCCACAACTCGATCACCCTGCATCAAAATTAAACCCAATCCGGTTCCTAAAGCATCACAATACACTATTTAGATCTTACCTGGTTTAGGTAGAATCAGGATCAGGGCTGAGGTCAGTCTTCCTTTCAATTCCTAAAAATTATTTTCACAAGATTCTAACTAGAAGAACTATACAAAAATCTTATTCAAGGCCATAAGAGGTTCTTCTAAGCGAGAGAAATCCTAGATAAAATGCCTGTAATAGCTAGCAAGACCTAAGAAACTGTGGATATCGAAGACACTTTTGGGTTGATCCCATAAAACCACGATGCTTGCCTTTTCTGGGTTGAATGATACCCCTACTTCAGATATAATATGTCTCAAGAAGCGTACCTTATCAGTACAAAAGTGGCATTTTCTGATCTTAGTGTATAGCTGATGCTCTCTCAATGTACTTAGTACAATCTCAAGATGGGTTTCATGGTTTTTTCTGGAACATGAATACACTAAGATGTCATCCATGAAGACTACCACAAAGGAATCCAGATACGGATGCAAAACCCTATTCATCAGATCCATGAAGACTGTCGGCACATTCGTGAGGCCGAATGGCATAACCAGATACTCGTACAAGCCGTACCTATTTCAGAATGCCGTATGTGATATGTTAGATGGTCTCACATGCACCTGGTGATATCCCAACCTTAGATCAATCTTAGAGAAAATAGTTGCTCCCCGGAGTTGGTCAAATAGATCATCTATACGAGGAAATGGATATCAATTCATTACCATGAGATGGTTGAGTCAATGATAATCCATGCATAACTTGAGGGTACCGTCTTCCTTCTTGGAAAAAAGGATAGGTGAACCCCAAGATGATGTGTTAGGTCTGATGAAACCCTTTTCCTCAAGGTATTCATGCTTCTTTGTGAGTTCCTATAGCTCTGTTGGTGCAATCTTGTAAAGAGAAATAGACATAGGTGCCACACCTGACACAAGCTTGATAGTGAACTCCACGTCTCTCATAGAATTTAAGCTAGAGAAATTATCTGGGAAGACATCCCTGAAAACGTCCACCACTGGAGGAAATTCAACTTGGTGTGTTCCTTGATCGCTAATGAAGAGGCTTGCCAACTGCGCTGTCACTCTACCCAACCCTGTAAATTTAGGATTAGCTCGGTCTACCTACATATCCCATTATCATTTGTGAAGATATGTGTCACCCTCAAGGTATGTAAAGGAAACCCGATGGCGATATCAATCCACTTGGGCACAATAAAGAGAAATACAGTTCATACCAAGAATGACTTCGATGCCAGACATGTCGAGGATATATAAATTCTATAAAAACGGTACCCACCTATCTCGAGGGGGAACTATTGGAATTGGCGTATTCCCTCTGTTCTAACCTCAAGCGGTGTGTCTAGAGACATGAAACCACAATGGTACTCAATTTGAAAACAAATACTTTCAAAAACAGCAGCAAATATTAAGGAGTACAATGCGTTAGTTTTAAAAAGAGCAGAAACTAAAGTAGATGCTACTAGAATAGTAACTCTAACTGTAGATGGTCTTGCACTCTGCTCTTATAGTGTTGATTGCACTTCATATATGAGACCTGATCCATGACCCTGATGTGCTGCCTGGTTGTCCGGAGTAGGTCCACTCTAATTTAGCTGATAATTTGTAATTTGATTTCCTCGACCATGACCTTCACCATTACCTCGACCTGATCAATTGGTGGAAAAAGAACTTCCAGCCTACTGTGGAGTCATATATCCCATACCTGACAGAGGTGCATGTGTGGATCCTATACCACTGGACACTGAAGATAAGGAATGGACAAAATGCTGAAGGTGACTCATCCTGTTGTAAGCTGGGCACTCCTTCAGGTCTCTCGTGCACTACGTATTCTTGTGACCATCCCCGCCACACTGATAACATGTGACAGAGCTATCAAAATGTGCTTTTTGGCTAGGATTTACCCCATGTGCACTTTCAAAATGGTGTTTTCTACTTCCAGAAGATCCATAACTCTGTCTCGGAACTGAACTACCCCGAATCACTAGTTTATCTTGCCTGACATTTTTCTCTGAGATCAGAGACTGATTCAAGATCTCTGTAACAGTGGTCAAACGAAAGATGTTCACCTGCGAGCAGATAGTATACTCAAGTCCATACTCAAAACGCCTCGCAGTAGTCTGTGCGTTTCCAGTTAGAGATGGGGAAAAATTCTGAAGTTCTGTGAATTGAGTAAAATTCTCTAACATAGTCATAGATCCCTACTGAAGAGGTAGGAACTCCTGCGCATGATCATCTCTTAGAGTATATGGAAAAAAATGTTCGTAGAAGGCTTCTTGTAAGTCATCCCAAGCCATGTCACTATTCTTCTCATCCTAAGAAACAACATCCCACCAGCGCTTGGTGGAGTCAAGGATCATGTAGACTGCAAGATTGAACCTTCACTCTAGAAGAATCTCAAGGTGGTCGAAGATAGACCATATAGATTTTATCCATGACTCTCCTTCATGAGGGATGCCAATCCCCTAGAAGTTGATAGGGTGTTGCTGCAGAAAGTCCCGCGTGAGGTCTACCATAGACAACGCAGGTCTTGAGATATTCTAAACTGACTGCATAAACCTGAGGAAACTATCCCTGAACTAAGCATCATGGTCCCTTAGAAGATCAACAAGAGGCAGTGCCATAGGAGGCTCGACGAGAGGTACCACTGGTGGTTCACGACCCACCATCTCAGGAATGTGCTCATTGCCACTCTCTGGAGGCACAACACAAAGATGTCGTGGTGGCATTTATCTACAACATCCAAACACACACCTTTAGATAAGGAGTAAAGAAGGTGAGAAAAACAAGTAAGACATAAAAGATGTTTGGTACATAGTCTTCCTCTGAGCACTAAAAAACAGACAACCCACCTCAAGGGTTGGGTTTTGATATGGAAGAGGCAACCCAAAAGGATTACTAAACAAGTTCTACAGTCCATTCCTAGGTTAAGTCAGGCTAACATATAACAGACTATCACAACCTTATATTCAATAAACCATCAATTCAAAATTTTACCACTAGGAACAATAACACTCACATGAAAATAAGAAAATTCACGCAGAAAGTAGATATGGCATGACAATATACATGGAATTTAAATTTGATGGTGCCTATTATGATGCATGGAATGTATTTCCCTCGTATCATCAGGCTTCGATGGTAAACCCATTATCTCAACAATATCTATACAATAAAAAAACAATACAAGTGAGTCACCCAATTATGAAATCATATCAATAGTAACTGGCATAATCAAGAAATACAATCCCAACCAATGGATTTGAGATTCCCCTGTACATGGGTTAGATACATCTAAGCACATGGTATATTTCAAATCCCTATATCGTAGTGTCCTGTCTAACCCAAATAGTAAGAAAAAAGGAAAAACTGCCTCTGATACCACTTTGTAATGTCCCGACCCAGCTCAACACTAAGACGGTGGCCAGACCAATGGGTTACATAACCTCAAACGCATCTCCCCAAATGTCAGAGGCTGCCGACTAGCAGTGAGGGATTTTTGTGTCTATGGGGAAGACTATGCCCTCATAGGTAATAAATAATATCATAGTGGAAGTAACCAGTAACAATAATCAATAACGGAAGCATGTAAATGAATAAAATATAGCATAAGCAATATACATAAATCCAACTGAAAGATAATAAACAAGTGCATAATCTCACAAAAGGATGTCATTCCATGATATGAGTCTAAACTGAAAGTACGAAAAATAGAATTCAAACACACAGTCAACTAAAAGAAAAGACACAAGATGCAACTGCATCATGATCAAGGCCCAGTCCTCTACCCCAGTCTTCATCCTAAACAGTAATGAATAGTCAATCATCGGAAGTAGTACACTTCCCTTTGTCAATACTTGCTAGAATGTAATCTACTCGGGTGTCCATGACGCCCGAGCAGGGTGTGATATAAAATCCCAGTAGTCTGACACCCACGCTGTCTAAACCTTTTCATTTCATGCAGTAATAAAAATGCAGTGTGCCATTACTTAATAATTTTCAAATAATAAATTTAAACGCAATGAAATAAAAAAGTCAACTTGGGTTCCAAATGGAACCCATGCCTAATCACTTGCTTTATCCTAAGATGGAAGTCTGAAAGGGTACCTATCAGTATAATGCACGAATTTGTATATATATAAAATCAGAATGCACCGTAAAGTAAGGAAGATGTATATACCCCAAGCTTGTGCTTTGACCTGGGGTTTAAGTCACGTGTCAACCAGGTGCACTTCCACATATTAGAAGGATATCTCAATTCTCAAGAAAACTCAAATGGAAATAATATAAACCTTAAGTGAATCATTATTAAGGTTCAAGTTGAGATTTGAAGTCCAAGCCTGTCCTGAAGGTATCACTATGGAATATCTGTCAATTTATCCAATACCCCTGAGCCCGTCCAAGGCAATATTTCAAAAGACAGAGTATTGCTCGAGGCATGGCTTTACCCTGAGTCCATCTCGATCTTGAAAAAAGGGGTTGAGTGTCATCCAAGGCTGTATTAGCCACATTGCCAACGGATCCATCCCAATGGGCCCTTCTGGAACCGATATCACTCATAAGTATTAGAAAACCCAGGGAAGTCTCATTCCGACAATGACAATGACACCACCCCCCTAGAACATAGAGCAACCAGTCAGGAACGGAGGGTCTAAGCATGACCCTTAATACGGGACCCACCTCCTTTCCCCGCCCTAAATTTAATTAATGTTTTCACAGTAGTAGATATGACATAATTATCATATAAATTCACAACTTGAAAACCAACCAGATACACCCATGCATCACAAGGCATAAATTTAGTAGCATAACAACTTGCAAGGAAATAAACATATCATATCAAACTCAATGGATAATTCACTTTTTAAATAATAACAGTTCAACCAAAACAAGTTCCAATGATCCAAAAATTCAAGTTCATGTTCAAAGAAACTATTTATTTAATTTAATTATAATAAATAAGGGCTTTGTAACACATGAAATTAATCGAACAATAAACCCAGCTAACGAAAAAATACACCGACTATGTTAGCATGCCCAAAGGGGTGTCCAATCTTGTTGCAACAATTCAAAAAAAAATCTAAGATGATTAAGGTTGCAACAATTATGCAAAACAATTAAGGTAATTAAATTGGGCAAAAATTCACAAAGCCGGTAGGAACTGACTAACGGCACAATGATGCGTTTTTATAAACCGCAACGAATTGGAGGGAAAGTGAGTAGGAACCCTACCTTGTTGTCTTATATGACTATAATATCTGTGGTAGGATTTGATTTGACCTAAGACGGATGAAAATAAAGGATTTTAGAAAAAACACCAAAATAGGGTAAATATATTCTATGATGAACTGCACAAATATTACTCAACAAAAATGCATGATTCTAATTGCACAATGTTAACCTTCCCCTAAGGTTTGCTGCGCACCTAATAGCGAAGGAATCAGATGCTAGACAGAGGAGAAACGACCTTCCAAAGGGCCTGTTGGTTGGTGGACACCTAGGGGAGAAGAGGGGTACGATGTGAGGGAAGGGAGAGGGAGAGAGGGGAGGAGAAAAAAATAAAAGAGAGAAAAGAAAGAAAAATAAACAAAAAGAAAAATAATAGAAAAATAAAAGATAAGGGAAAAATGAAATAAAAGAAAAAAATAAAATAAAATAAAAGGATGGAAGAGAAAGTGATAAAAATAATTAAAAACAGAAATCCCCCATTTTTATTTATTTTCATTTTCCACATAAACCCCTCTTTATTTTATTTCAGAATATCTTTTTATCCTTTATGGCTTTATTTTAAATCGTCTTTAAATCTCTTATTACTCTTTTTCAATCGTTAATTAATTATTTAAAACCTGAACACCTCAACAAAGCGCGACGTGACATTTTTCATAAAACGTCTGCATTTATTTAAATTAATTGAAAAGCTCTCTGGGACCCACAACGAGGTGCGTAGGTGCGCACCCCGATCTCTTAATTAATTAGACTGCAATAAATTAAAAATTGTTCGTACTTGATTAAGGTAGAGACGTTACATCTTACTTCCTCTATGATTTATAACCATATTTACTAGAGTTTATAATATCTCCACATTATATATAGACCCTTATTTTCAGTTAGAAGACTCTAGCATATGGTGATGCATGAATAAAGGATGTAGCACCACAAATTTGATCATGGTGGAGGTAATATGAGAAGTGGGATGCTGCATTTTTATATATTTTCTTTAAGTGTAATTTATCCTATATTCTATATACATACCATTGAAAAAAACATTAACCTAAGTCCTATTAGAGGTGGGATTCAAGGTCCATACTCTATTTCACTACTTTTAACACTGAAAATTTATCCAAAACCTCCACATGAATACTATGAATAATTTCATTGATGTTTATAGGAACAAAATTTTATGTGTGAAAAAAAACATTTATATGGCATGAATAACTCACCACATTTTCAAGACACACACAACTCAATATGCTCAAAATTCATGTATTTGGATTATCCATGTATGATTTTATCAATTGATGCACTCGATTCCACATTCACATTAATGATTATATATAATGATCCACAATTTCCACTATAAATTCACCATATAAGTTCCTCTATTATATACGGTGTACAAATTTTTCTATAAATAGGACCAAAAGAGCAATATTCATAAGGATGGAAACTCAGAGAGAGATAGATAGAGAGATAGAGAGAGATGATATAGAATACTAAGATCCACTAACATCCATGACCATTCTCTACATATTAATTTTGTTAAAAAACAAACTCTCATAATGTAATAACTTGATCAAAACAAGTTTATTTTACAATGGTGTGACTCATGCAAGTCCTTAACTTGGGATTTACACTCAATTCCCCATGAATAAGTTAAAATTTTATAATTATTATCATGATATTTAAAAATTATATGGATTTTTGGATTTACATGATAAATATACTCACATTATTCCCTATAACATGATATCACTTAAGAGTTCCTTTCTCACATGCATGTAATCCTCACGACTCACAAAACCCATGATTCTTTGCAAAATAGTTAATATACACAACAATTATTCATTAACTACAATTATGTTCATCCATTAATGTATTGGTTATTATGGGATGCTCATTCATAAGTCCTATATTCAGGGAACTCATACAAGCCCCATTACTCATGTATATCCTCCATACTTGGGGTCCTCTCTATCGGGATCTTACATATGATACCATTATCACTATTGTACTGATTATTATTTATCTTTTATTTCATTTAATGTTTTCTAGGTATTTACATTGGTTATAAAGTGTTTCTTGGAGCCCATGTATTTATAGTTTTAGACTTGCATAAGATCATGCTGTAATCCATAGAGGTGATACCATTACTAGCCTCTTTTATTTAAGGATTTCAAGGGTGATAATTGGTTATGTGATGACCAAGGGTTCCATTCCATGACACATCCCAAGCAGTGTGGGTATTTTTCTGTATAGTATGTCAAACTATGAAGGGGGCATCACATCACGAAAAGTCCATAAAAATAAGGTTGTAGGTTCAATGTAAGGAAATCTCACAATGAAGGGGTTGGGTCACGCAGCGAGCCATCCTAATTAGTGTATCTTCTTTGAAGTGGTAATTCTATCACACTATGATAGGTATGCCTTTCCACAACCTTCATGATCCTATTTTTAATTTTTATAATTTTACTATTTTACTCTATTATTTTTTAGGGGTTTTCCCCTTCTCTCACCTCACTCGTATCACCCAACTCATGGAGATATCAAGTGGAGCTCCCTCACTATCCTTCTATTCTAAGGCAATTCTTTATTGATTTCAAGAATATTTTTAAGGTAGACTCAACTTTTTCTCTTCCCCCTCTACTTTCATCCTTTCCCCCTTAGTTTCTATTTATATTGGAAACTATAATCCCATGGGGGATGGATTTAGTGTTTTTTTGGGTTTTAATTTAGGAATTTTTATGTCTAGGAATTTTAAAGGCTATATATTACCTTGGTTGTTCCTTAACTGTTCAAGTAAACTTGTTCCCACTTGGATTTATGTAGGTGCTTCTATGCAATTCCTTCATATTCCGTGTCATGAATTTCTTGGGTAATTTAAAATACTTTTATATGAAATCAGATGCGTGCGCGCGCACACACACACACATGGTGCCCATAATGACTAGTAAATGGTTTTCATTAGGATTTCATTATTGTAATAATTGATATTTTTGGGTTTAAATGTATTCTTAGCACTAATTTATTTTTTAAATAAGGGATTTCATAGTTTTAAAGAACTATTTTGAAAAGGAGTGTGTTTTTCCCATGTTAAAGTGTTTGAGACTAGTTAGTATTATGGTTGTTTTGAAATGATTTCAAAGGAACATGTTTGATTTATTAATGGATTTAGAGGGTTTTGATGATATAATGGTTTTAATGGTTGATAAAGTGGATTAGTATTCCAAGTGTGTTTTCAAAGTTCTATTTATCGCTTAGTTAAGAAGTGGTGATTTTAAATAGTGATTGCCATTGATTGATCCCATTTATTATATAATACTTTATGTGAATCATGATCCGATTGTGGATGTTTATTATTTATTATTGTGCATGGATGTATAAAGGGGCTATTTCATGCAAGTGTGTTAGAGGTTTGATGAGTGTTATTAATTGTATTCTATGATCCTTTGATTTGTTTAATTTATCACTTCTATTAATTAATGTCATTGAAAATTAGATAGATAAGTTAGGGATTAAATCTAGTGTATACTAACTTTATTGATCAAATTAGACTATGGAAGCTAATCGATATGACTTGATTAGACTATGGGATCAGATTGACCTAAATCAATAAGACCGTGGGAGATTATCAAAATATTGATTCTTTTGTTTATGTATAGTATTGTACCACATTAGGACCTAGTGTGTTTCCTATTATGCCTATTTCTTATTGATTATTATTTTTTGGATCCCTTTTCCTTGATATCTTGGTATCCCCTAGTTCTTTAATTTATTGTGTGGTACAATTTCTTGGTTATTATTATATTATTATTTCTTTCTTGATTCCTAATTGGGATTATATTCTCTTTTTAATATCATTTGGTTTTACTTTTAAAATTATTTCTAAAATAATTTTGAAATATGTTTTGAAGTATAAAGGGAAATTTTGTTTATGAAAATTGTATTTTAAGAAATGTTTTACGAAGGAGGAATGAAATAGATAAAGGGTTTTTTTTCTTAATAAAAATGTCCTCTTTTCATGGATTTGAAATTAATTAACTAAAATGTTAGTTCCACGCTTATTTAATTTGATACGGGTTAATGTTATATAAATTTAGTTATAATGTGATACTTGGTTTCATTATAATTGCATGTGAAAATATATTTTACAATTTATTTTTAAACTATAATTTATGAAATGTTTTATAAATTGAATTTCCTAGAATATTTAGTGAAATCCTATTAGGCTTGTTTAGATTACACCCTTCATATACATCTGTGTGTGTATGAAAATATTATGTTTTCTCTCATATGACTAGAATTTTACCCCATTATTTGGATGTTTTTAAGGTTAGTAGTTAGATGTGGTGGGACATGGTGTGTGACTTTGGGTTACATGGATATTTTTTTAGAGTAGTTTGGATTTCATTTTATTTTTTGGATATTGTACCATCCAATTAAACCTAGTGTATTTAATTGTTTTTGTACCCATTGTACCTAATACCACTATAATTTTATTTGGTTTTCTATTTGAATATTATTGGATGGATGTATCTTTTATCATTCCCTCTTTGGGGTGTTTATTTATTTGGAACCTATTATTTTATATGAATTGATTTCCAATATCTGAATAGGTCAAACCAAATTCTTTGTATAGTTTTTTTCTATTTTTTTTGCTCATATAAGGGTAAAAATATTCTCAAGTTTTCATGTTTGAGACCTGAGTGCTAGTTTCTAGACTATGGGGGTCAGAAATGCTTATCATGCCTTATGTTGAGCTGAGCTAAGTGACCAGGTTTGGTGTTTTGTTAGGTTTACTTGGGTTGTTCGTTGAAAAATGGTATTAGAGACTAGGTTTTCAAAAATATCATCTACTTGGAGAACCCTAATGTTATTTGGGTTTTTCATGGTATACTAGAGACTAGGATTATCATTAAAATTAGAGATCTATATCACCAGTAGGTTCTTGATCACAACATTTTATGATGACACTTGAGTTCCCAGGGGCAGTTAGGATTTTGATTATGTTTAGATTATATTAATGAACTTTTGTTTAATATAATGGTGTTTTTATTATTATTGTAATTGTTTATGTTTACTTAGGGTTTTTTCGGGTTTTAGGATGATAGTGGGGTGTGATTTAGTGGTTAATGATTATATAAAATGGCCTGAAAAAAACATAGAAGTTGGGAATGTGATATTGGAACTATTTTAGAGGTTGTTTCATGATCAGTGCATCGACCATTAAACTAGGCAGTCAACTCATTCATGGTTTTTTATCCCATTTTAATTTTATATTTAAACTAACCATGAATGATTTTATGTAATGGGGGATTAAATCAAGGAGAGTCTTGTGATTTTTGGATGGTGTGGATTTATTTTTTTGGATTTTTGGAATGTTTTGTTTATGCAGTTATTAGGAAGATAGTTTTCTTTGTGTGTGGAAAAAAGAGTATTTCGTGGAAACTATTTTTAGTTTAAAATTAGGTCTTAGGGATTATTTATAAAATTAATTTGGGTTTCATGAAATAGTTTTGGAAATGGTTGGTTCTATAACGAATTATGGAAAGTATTTTGGTTTCAAAACTAATTTGGATGGTTGTTTGGAATGTTTTTGGCCCTCTTAGAGTGTGTTTTTAAGAGTGGTCTTTTTTAAAATTAAAATATAAAGTATTTTATAAATTTTTTAAAAATATGAAATGTTTTAAAATATTATTTTATTTCTATATAAACAATTTCTAAGTGAAATAGATAATTATGAATCTTAAGTGGATTGTTTATTTTAAAGAAATATTTGGTGTTTTTTAAGCCAGGTTTAGTGTTTTTAAACTTCATAGTGGGAGTTGGTATTTTTAATGAGGTGTAATGTTTTCAAAGTATTGGTGATATTGGATTTTTTACCTTGGTGTGTGTTGGGTCTAATTTATTCGGTTTGAAAAACATAAATGGGTTGGATTCATGTTAATTTTTTTTTAAAGTGTGCATCCTAGAATAATTTTGAGAAAATGTATAAATATGGTCTCTTTGGATGATCCTTATGGGGAATTATCTCATTGATGGTTTTGGTCCTCTTATATCTTCTAATTTCTAAAACTATAAATAGTGTGGTGGGTTTTTTTCTATATTATCATGTACTGGTGCATCTTGGAGAATTATTCAAGATAGATTTTGTTCAGTTGAATTATCTGAAGACCATGTAGGTGGTGAAGCCACTATGTTCTTGAACCTTATGTTGGGGTGATCAAGTAATTAAGGACCATTATGTCTATTTATAAATTCATTATAGGCAGTCCTTGATCATACCTTTAATTTTTTGTGTGTTTAAGTGTGGAATGTTGTTCATTTTAATCCCTAGTGGTTGTGAGTTTTTGGTTCTAGCTTGAGGTGGCTATTCATGTTAACATTTGTGGTTTATGTGGAAATTTTGGGTAAGGAAATGTTGGATGTTATCAATATTTTGATTATATTCTATTTTAGGATTCCTACTCAAGTATTGTATATAATTTGAGGTTTTAGGGTGATCCCCATTTGGTGTATTCTTTGGGTGCTTCTTGTTTTCTCTTCTATGAGTAGTTGTTATTTTTGGATGATCATAGATCATTGTTTGATGATTCTAATTATTGTTCATGATTGGTGTGGATTATGGGATGGAGTTTTCTTGATTTATAAACATGGGGACACCATGGTTTCATGTTGGGGAAATGGGTATGAGTGGTTGATTTCAGATAAGATTATGAGTGCTACCGGGTTGGGATTTTCTATTGGGATCACCATGAGTTGGTGTTCTGGGAGTTTATCCCTGAGTTACCCTTTATTTTAGTTTTGTGTCTTGAGGTTAGAACCATGTTATTCCATGTCAATGAATATTTGTGATTGTTATGTATCTTTTTTTCTTATAATATGTGATGGATTAGTGATCTAGTCTAGTGACCTTTTAGATGTTCTTTGAGGACGTGATTCCTTTATAAAGTTGAGATTTTTTTTGTGGTTGGTATAATATTATTACATCCTTTTAAAATAAGTGTAAATTTGTTTGTATTAGTGATTCTCTTCATATAAAATATTTTATGTGATGTTTCACCATTTTACATGAATTATAAATAGTGGGGATACCTATGTTAGGTTTCTATTTTCCTATACCATCATGTTGGATGGTTGTGAACCAGTTTATGCTTGAGGATATTGGTTGATTATTAAGGATTAATTCCATGTATTTTGAAGACTTGTGTTATGATTTTTGTTCCATTTTTATAGAAACTATCTCTAGTTTTTTCCTACCCTCCTATATCATATGTTTGGGTGTAGATATTTCAACTTTCCATTGTTTTTACCTATATAAAAGACTTTATGGGTGTTCAAAGTGTCATGGTGGGGATAATTTTGACACCCCTTGAGGTATTTTGATATTTCCCAATGTTTCTATTGGGTTTTAGGTGTTTTGAGGATCCCAGTGAGTTGAAATTATAGACATGTAGTAGTTCAATCCATAGACCAGAGAGGTCACTCTTTAACTAACCCTCCTTTATATAAGTATTTTTGGAGTGGGGGTTGGTTGTGCTAAGACAAGGTGTGTTGCACCACAATACAACCCAATGATGCAAGTGTTTTTTTTTCAAAGTTAATGATTTCATGAAGGGGGAGGTGTTGCACTATTATGGGTCCTAGGTAGTGAGTCTATTGGTTCTAGGGAAGGGTGCCATACTGTGAAGGGTTTGGGTTATGTTAAGACCCAACCTAGGAAGTGTAGCAATTTTTGGAGGGGGTGGTCCATCACATTGTGATCGATATGTCACATCATGACCTACCCGAGTTTAGTTTTAATTTTTATAATTTTACTATTTTTACAATATATAAATTTTAGTGGTTTTAGTGGTTTCGGATCCCTTCTCTCACCTCACTCACATCACCCAGACTTTGTATAGATCAAGGGGTTCTCCCTCTTTCTCATTTGATTCCAATCTCATTCTTCGTTGGATTTAAGAGGATTTTGAAGGTATGTTATCTTTTTATCTTCCCCATTACTCCTTCCATTTATCCTTAGTTTCTCTTTCTATTGAAAACCGTAGTTCCCATGGGGGATGAATTTAGGGTTTATTTTGATTTTAATTTGGGTGTTTTTATTTATAGGGCTTGTAGAGTCCATCTCTTACTTTGGACGAGTCATCCTCATCGAAATAAACTTTCTGAAATTTGTTTTCTCTTGAGTTGAGGTAGGTTATTATATGAAATTATTTCATATTACATGTCATGAAATGTTGTGTTCTTTTATATAATTTCATATAAAATTACACACACACACACACACACACATATATATATATATATGGTACCTAATGGTTTTAATTGGTTTTTAATACTTGGAATAAAGTGGATTTTGTGGTTTTCCCCTCATGAAATTTTAAATTAAAAATGTATACATGCCAAGTGTTTTCTAAAATTCACGAGAGACATTTCAAAGGGAAATTTAGTGATTTTAAAGGAGTGATTAACACTAGTTGATTTTTTAAATAAGTGATTTCATTAATTTAAATAACTATTTGAAAAAGGGGTGTATTTGGATTATGTTGAAGTATTTAACACTTATTATTATTATTTTGGTTTTGAAATGATTTTAAAGGGAAAAGTTTGTTTTCCAAATGTATTTCAAGGGTTGTTTTCATGGAATAGTGTTAAATGTAGGAAAAGTGGTTAGGTATTCTATGTGCATTTTCAAAGGTCCGTTTGGAACTTTTTTAAGAAGAGGTGATTTGAAATAGTGTTTTTTCTTGATTTATACCCTTTATTATATGATGATTGATGTGGATAGTGATCCAATAAGGTATTTTTCTTATTGATTCTTATTCATGGATTTGAAAAGGGGTTATTTTATATGAGGTTGTTATAGGTGAGATGAGGATTATTGATTGTATTATATCACTGATAATTTGAATTTTTTTGATTTCTCACCTTTGTTTATTGATGTCATGGGAACTTGAGTAACTAAGTGAGGTATCTGATTAAGGCCATACTAGCATTATTGATCAAATTAGACTATGTGAGATAATTTATATGACTTGATCAAACTATGGGATTTGATTGACCTGACCCAGTAAGACTATGGGAGATTATCATAAGATTGATTATTTTGAATATGTCTAGGACCATCTCACATTAGTACCTTGTGTGTTTCCCATGATTCCTAGTTCTTATTGAGTATTATTTACTAGATCCATTTCCCTTGATTTTTTTTCATACCCTAGTTCCTAACTTGATTGTTTGTAATCCTTACATGGTTATTATTTTATTATGCTTCATTTCTATCTTAGTGATTGTTTAGGATTATATGATCTTCTAGGTATCATTTGGGTTTATTTTTTAACCGATTTCTAAAATGGATTTGAAACATTTTTTGATGGATAAAGGGTGACATTATTTTTGAAAATGGTATTTTAAGATTTGTTTGGAAAGTGGAATGAAAAATTGAGAGGTTTTTTTCCCCTAAATATAAATATCCACTTTCTATGTCTTTGAATGTGATTATCTAAAATGGTTTTTCCACCCTTGTTTTATTTTAGAAGGGTGAATGTTTTATAAAAGTGGTTTCAACATGTTAATTGGTTTCTTTATAAACGCATGTGAAAAACTACTTTTTTTTGAAACTACCATTTATGAATTTTTTATGAAGTGAATTGCATAAACACTTTAGTTAAATCCTACTAGGAATTTTTGGATCACACCCCTTATATATGAGGGTGGGGGGGTATGCAACTATTATGTTTTTTCTTAGGAACCTAGCATTCGATCTAATTTTTTCGATGTTCATTGGGTTTATAGTTGGACATTGTGGGACATGATGAGTGATCGTGGGTCATGTGAAGGTTTTTTTGAGGTGTTCAGGTTCCATTTTATTTTTAGAGCATTGTATTATACAATTCAGTATAATGTATTTTATTTTTCTATACTCATTGTACCTACTTCCACTGTAATTTTATTAGATGATCCAGTTCAATATTATTGGATGGATTTTTCTTTTATCATGCCTATTTGGTTGGTTTATTTATTTGTAATTACTTATTTTATATGAAAGGATTTTTAACATATGTAAAATTTATGCAAGATTCTTGGTGTAGTTTTTGTTACTTGTTTATATACTTATATGAGGGTGAAATTGTCCATAAGTGTGAATTATTGAGTCTCAGGCACTAGTTTACCTTCCATGGGGATTAGGAACCTCCTTCATCCCTTATGGTGATCCAAATTGGGTGTCTTAGTTGGGTTTCAACTCATGTTTACCTAATCCATTCTGTTACATTAAAACACTTAACCTCATTTAATATGTTAAGGTGTATTCTATATTTCCTTCATGAATGAATTATCATTCCCCAATTTCACCAAAAATCCCTCAAAGACAATATTTATTATGCACAAGCCCCACTCACAATATTTGAATCCCCCATCTAATTGATACCCAACCGTGTCATGCCACATGAGGTCCAAAATACTATGAGATACTTCTTTTTAAGAACCGACTATTTTACATAAACCCATATATTTTTAATTTCTATATAGAATCATTATAAACTATATAGACTAATATTAATATTCCTATTTTGTGTAATCCACTCATTTTTTCCCATCCCATCTAAGACTAATAAATTTTCAGAAATATCAGTGTAAGTACCAAATCACTCCTACTTTTTTCCACCACCTATAGATTAAGAAACATAATGGGTTATTCCATTTGTAAATGTATCTCATTGGTCCTAGATGTATGACCATAAACTACATGATATCATCCCTGGTTGTATAAACTTAAAAAATATTACATTATCCCTTTTCATATAACCTTTAATTGTAAAATATAATAGTTTCTCCCATAAGACCTTAAAATTATTGGAGTAGTCCTTATTGTATGAACTAAAACTACATAGTATCGATCCTTACCAAAAGAACTTAAAAAATGAAACAAAATATCCTGCATGCATAATGTTAAAATGAATGGTATTCCCTATCACATGGATTTAAATTATAATACTCATTATCATAGATAATTTTTATTCCCAAATTTTATGGAATTAAAGGGAATATTCTTCTTTCTTAGTCAACAAAAAATTTCAAGCCTTGTTTATTAAATAAGAGTACCACACAGTGTAACATGTATTTAAACGATGACCCTGAACTCTATGGTACTTTATTATTTTAATTGTGATACAAAGGAATATTTTTTTATGGTTAATACCAACACCATTGTAACACCTCCCCTACCAAAATTGTTTCATACTATTGGAAAAAATTAAACTCCAACACAACCCATTTTTATTACTAAATGGGATTGAACTATGGAATAAAATTTTATATAATTGGATTATATTAAACTCCAATATAATCTTTCATCTTCTTAGATAACATAAAAATTTATCATAACTTTCCACCTTCCTAGATGGATTGCTACTTTTTTCATCCTTTTTTTACATCCTATATGGAATTTAACTTCAATGTAACCCTTCCATATTATTAGATGACAAAAAACCAATGAAATATTCCAAATTCTATAATATTCCCTTAATATAGTGTATAATTTTGTATTTTAGGTGATATTAAACTCTAATATACCTTTATACCTTACTGAACAGCCTGAAAATCTACTATATAATTTTATCTTCCTAGAAAACATTAAACTAGATCATACCTTTCCACATAACTGGATGTACCAAAAATTCATTGTAACTATTATAATTCCTTAATTATATTAAACAATAACATACCATCTCATATTCTTATATGTGTTATAACTCCATCATACACTTTCATTTTTATGGATGACATTAAACTCCAAAGTTAACCTTTCTTCTTCCTAGATAACATGAAACTCCAACATACCTTTCCATTTTCCTAGATGATATAAAACTCTTGTGTACCTTTAATATTAATAAATGAAATTAACATCATGCATACCATTTCAACTTCTTGGATTTAATTGAACTTCACCATATCATTTCTTATCCCTAGATGACGTTAATATGTAATATAACATTTCATATTTATAGATGATATTAAACTTCATTATAACCTTTTATATTACTAGATGACATTAAAATCCAATGTAACATTTCATCTTCTTAGGAAAAATTAAGATATGGAACAACCCTCCTTATTCTTTTATGAAATTAATCTTCAATATAACCCTTGAGTCTTCTTAAATAGAACAAAAATCTATTATAATACCTCATATTCCTATATAATATTTAACTATAACATAACCCTTTATGCCTCTCAATCCAACTTGAAAATATAATATAACCCTTTACTCTTTCACATCTATCATTAAACCACAACATAACCTTTATTCCTTCCATTATATCTTTAAACTATGGTGTAACCTTTAGTTCATCTTAGTAAGGTTTTGAACATTATAGTACCTTCAAAACATATTTACATTATAGTATAACCATACCTCCTAGTAAAATGACCGTGTGATTCCCTATGACTTGGGTGTAGAATGATTTCATTTTTTGCAATATCTCCCACAACTTAATAATTAGTCCAAATATTTCATCATATGTTTTCACATTACTATGGAGATAAGTGATATAATAAACCAATATTATTACTGGTATGAAATATATAAATTTGGATTAAATCAAGAAGAGATACCTAGACCAAGAACCAAGTTCTCAGTGTGATGAGTTAAGCTACCATGCTCTTTCTTTTAGCATGTACATCCAAATATTAAAATGGTGAATAAGGTATGAAATCATTTATATTTAAATGATATTTACTGACGATACATTTTTACTTGGGATATAATGTTGATGGTTTTGTTTTATTATGTGGACCTATGAAGTATAAAACATGAATTATTATTATTAGAAATAGAATTATATGTATCACAAATAATTTGGGGATATCTTTATGGTTACTAGTGTCTCAATAACTTGGAACTGCCACATAATAATCCCATATATGCATTTTACTACTTCTATAACCTTGTTCCCTCTATGGAACTACCACTAACTCTTATTGATGTTGTAACTTTATCATTAAATGGAGAATGTACTAGTAAAAATTTATATAAAGGGTGAAATGATTTAATCTTGGATGGAATCCTAGGAAAATAAGGAAGAGTAAAATTCATAGTGGTTGGTTCAATGTCTATGAGAAAATAGAGGGTAGGTAGCCCCAAATATCACATAAAACTACTTTTAGAGTATTTATTCTAAGCATGAAAATGATTTCATACCTAATTTAGATGAAATTTATGAGGACATTAAATATTTACAAATGGTTTTTCAAGAGTATCATAGAAGTTATCTTAGAAACAATGGTCATATCTACTACCCCATGATTCTGATTTCCCAAGATATTTCTAAAGATTATCTAGCATCGACCATTAAATATTTAGAACCAATAAAGAGGTCACTATATGAGAAGGATTACCCTTATATCTAATGGTATGTTTATCCCTTATTATTTTCCATAACCCTTGAGTTTGTCCCTATCCAGATGGTGAATTGGGTGGAATTTATGTTTAGGTAGAGTTAAAATCCCCAGTATTCCATAAAGCATGCTTCAAAAACCCCAAAAATAGCTATTATTATATGATGGAGAGTAAACACCATATATGTTTTTCATAAAAAAATTGAAATCAGATACTATGGTGGTTTTCCCAATAGAAGTGAATCCATCAACCACTACTGAGATACTCCTTGAGAATAAGTTTTCAGACAACACAAAGGACCCCTCATGGGTAGTAGCATTACTATCACAAAGGTATTATCCATGATTATATAATTGATAATCACTATGGGGGACTAAAATAAAATAAATATGAAGATCCCAATTTATAGTAAATTTCTATCCAACATGGATTATTTCACATAATTCATCAAAAGTGGAATGACACTTCCTCTCTTTCATGATAATCAGATAGGAGTCAAACCCTGAATACTCCTCAAACTTCTAATTTGATATAGATCTAATGATTAATGGGGTTTTTAATATTATAGTAATATATTTATAACATCATTGATATACTTTAAAAATATTTTTCATGGCAACCATGAGGAAACTTTCTACACCTTGATCCTATAGGATTAAGGAGTTAGGCTTTGATATGGTGTTGTTGGGCACCCATTCATTTGAGAATTGATTACATTAGTTTCCTATATCTACCAAACATAGGGTCTAATATCAAAAATAATTTATTTCATAAATTTTTTAAATATTATATCTTATTAAGCAATGCTTATAAATCTAGAATGGGTATTATGAGATGTTTCATCTCTGATTGATGATTTCCCATATCACTCAACAGATTCATTGAAAAAAGAACATTTTAAGTCTATCCACAAGATCAATTTAACCCAGGTGAAGTTGAAAATTCCTAAGGATAAGATACACTTATCACCAATGTATATATAATAAAAACCAATGATGTAAAGATATTTTTAAATCCTTCTATTGAAGATTAAACTGACATCAATGACATGTGGGAGAAACTGGATGGAAATTGAATAATTTTTATATATTTTCTTCAATAAACCCATCGGTATTTCATTCTCAATATAATTAAGGAGGAATACATGTCATGATTATATCAAGAATAATGTATAAAATTCAACCTCGTCAGTTTCTAGTACATGTTATATGCCTGTCATATTGACCAAATCAATATTCTTAATGAGAGATGCAGGTAGGTTGACCTCACTACCATTCTAGTGGCTTAGAACCCTAAGTATAGTAGAAAACATGAGAAAATTAAACATAGTTTCATATATTATTTTAAAAGGAACAATAAAATCATTAAGTAAACTTACATTATATACTCATCAAGGTTTGAGGAAGGTATGTTGTGTTATATTTTACCCTTTTTATTTATCTTCATGGATGTTCTAAGTGATAGAACATGGCCTCCAACTTGGAATGATCACATGAGGTGGCATGAAAATTCATCAAAATTGGTGGTGACTGAAATACAAGGCATAAAAATTCTAATTAGTTTTCAAAATATGACCAACCATCTCCAACTATCAAAGAAACAAACTCAACATGATCGAGTAATTGAATGACTTATTTAGGAATCTGTTCATGTAGTGAATGTGTCACCAAATCTAAAGAGGTAATAATATAATAATAAGGACATCAATTTTAGTAGTTTCACTTATATAATTTTACTATTGTTGATAAAACCTTATATTAGAAATTTATACTAAAGGACTCACTATGGTAAAAACCAATGTCATTTTGGGTTGTGAAATTCTGGGGGAATTTGAATTTTTGACACCACTGAAAGGGTCAATTTAGGAACTGGGATTTGGATTAGAATTAAAGGAGTTGGAGAATATTTATATGAAGTTTTTGGATATATATTAAGGCCCATGAGGTGTATCTATTGCTCAAGTGAGTTTTAGGATTTTCAGGATAAAATTTTTAATTTTGAAAAGGGTCTTACCCTATCATGAAATTTCTACATGGTTAGGTGAAATCAAGCACGGAAATCATGAAAGGTGGTTTTAACTTAGGTTTTAGCACATGGTTGGAAATTTGATATATAAAAACCATTAAAATACAATATTTTTAGTTTTAGAGGGTGTTTCATAGTTGGAATATAGTTTGATTAACCATGCAGCCAACCCGTATAGGATGTGTAGCTTGGGTTAATGGAGGTTGCCCATTTAGTACATGGTTCGGTAAACCGTGTGACTAAATCATGTGAATAGGTGTGTATTGAGATATTGAAATCCACATAGTTTGTTCAATATTTTTTAAATCATGCATACAAACCATGTATCTTCTTAAATTTCATTGAAAGTAGAAAAATGATCATTTTCACCCCTTAGTCTTTACCCTCATCCCCACCCCCCTCATTATTTCCTCTCATTCATGCCAAACCGGGAAGGTACCTCTTTCTCTCCTTCAATTAACCATGGTTTAATGGTAATTTCTTGTGAAATTATATGGATATTTAAGGTATAATCTCATCCTCCCTCCTCTATTATTCCTCTCTTCCTCTTTACCCATTGATTTTAGTTGTCTCTAGTTAGGGGTTTGTTGATGATTCTACTAGTGCATAGTAGAATCTTCCTGATATTATGTGTATTTTTATCTATGTGGATAAAGGATGTCCTTGGATGACGAACACACACCATTAAACACTATTTTGATGAAGTCACATCTCCTAATGAATTTTCTTATGGTTTTTCCTAAAATTGATGAAATTGGACATTGAATCAAGCGAGTAAATTGTGTCTTTTATGTGGTTTAAGTCTAAGTGATTATTTAGAGTGGAACTTACTCCATTAATTAAGGTTTTGGTGAGTGTGTATTTCTAAATGATTTTTAATGCATTTATTACCATTTAAATTAAATTAAATAATTAATTATAAAATATTATAATTAATTGAGTTGGATATTCTGGCTTGATTCATGCGATCAAGAGATGATAAAATCATGGACAAGGCTTGGAAGAGCTTTGGTAGTGAAGACTAATCTTAATTAAACGATACAACCATATATAAAGTAGGTGGTCCTTGAATATATACCCTTGGTTAATGAATGTTTTATTGTAGCATGAGATATGTGGTATTGCCACTATGGGTGACCAAATGTTTATTTAAATAAATGTCTTCATTAGAATAAAATGATTACAAATAAAATGTAGGTGTCATGTTCCATGATGGACCCTTGGATGTTGGTAATGCCTCAAGGCTAAGGGATTGTTTATAAATATATTCTATGTGATACAAGAACCTATCAGGGTATAAATGAAATTAAATGAATGAGACATAGTGGACCTTGTTATATTCACCCATAGTGACTGTAACACCTGATATTTTATGAGAAACATTTTGCTTTTATGTTATATTCATCACCAAAAGAATTTTTCACTACAAAAAACATTGTCTTGGCTTGCCTTATATGCAATAGAAACCTTCCTCGATAGCTTTCATTATACACAATACCGAGTTTCACTAAACAACGATATATTATTAAAATATTATATAAACTAGCCGTTATGAATAGTAATACCCACTTTTTGGAATTTTATAAATTTTATATTTTAAAATGGACTTCATTTTTGGATTTGGAATATCAAAATTAGCCTAAGGTGAATTTTTGTTATTTTTTTGAAAACTTTCAATTTTTGATGAATAGTGAAAACACTGAGTTATTGGTTAAAACCGACTTTTTATTTAAATAATCATTTTTTATTTAAATTAATTTTAGGTAAAAATAGATAAATAATACCTATATAAGTTTAATGTAATTAATTAGAGTAATTTTATAATAATATAGATACATAAAAAGTTTATTGAACTTTTTACCGTCTTTTACCCACCTCCTAGGAGCATTTGTAAGTGTACATAAAACTTAATTTTACCGCTTTTGTGAGTTGAATTTCGAAAATCCGAGAGACACGGTTAATATGAAGGAGTAAAATGTGTTTCAATAAGATAAAAATAATTTTTGGTGAATAATAACTTTTTAATTTTATTTACCATGGTTAAAAGTAAATAGGGTAATTAAGGGTAAAAATGATATTATTATTACCCTAACACATGTCCTAATTCTATTGGATAAGTTTAATTCAACCAAAAACAACCTTAGGAATAAAATATGACCATTTAGGTCCACTTGGATTAGACTAGGACACTTATTATTATTTTAATTAAAGGAGAGTTAAAAGAGTGAAAATCAAAGTTTAATAACTAAAACATTTTTAATATAGGGTTATAAAAAAGATAAATTCAACTATAAATATTATTAGAAATCTAAAAATATTTCCTACATAATGGTATTTTATTTATATTTTTTAGAGATTAAATATTTTAATTTATTTATGACACAATGATGATGCAATAATTACCTTATTAATGAAATATTAACATAATTGATATTATGAATACCCAAATAAATGTAATTTGAGACCATTTATGAATTAAAATAATTTTATAGGTTAATATGACATGTTATTATTGATTTAATTAACTTTTTTTGAACTAATAATGCTGTTATGATTTTCACAAAAATCAATTACCAAATAGTGTCAAAATTGACATAAAATAGTTTTTAAAACAAATATTATATTATTAATTGTTATTTTATTCCTAAAAATCTAAGGTTGAGCCAAATGACATAGATACGGTTATATATATTAATAATTAACCACTTGGGGTTCTTTTGTCTTGTTATAGTAAGTTTATTAACCATACAGTGTAAGAAAATAAGAAGACACAGTAAAAGTTAAATTATTTAACTTAGAGTTAAATCTAAATGATAAGGTTAAAATAGTAACCTAAACTTGTATAAAACCTATTATTTTATAGTATTGCAACCCATACCCACCTTAGATTCTAAATAAATCAATTTGGAGCTATTTAAAATCGAATATGACTTTATTATAAAATAATATTTTAAGTTTTTCTTAAGGTGCCCCTCTCCTCCCTTATAAAAGGGCACCTCCTCCCTCTCTCCTCACACCGATTTGAGACTTCTAGCTCGGAACAACCCTGAAAATTTCTCTTCTCCACTTCCCTAGAAACATCCTAGAGGTCCTGGTATTCTTCAAAGACCATCTTTAGTGCCCTAAGAGAAGGTTAAGAAGAGGCGCTTCAAAGAAGAGGTAATGTCCTTTACCGATTCTTTCCAATTTATTTCTTCTTCTACTTATTCTTATTTATTTGTTTCATCATAAATTAATAACATCAGTATCACTCATATACTGATATGTTATTATAAATATGAAACAAACCTATTTCACCTTCTATCCATCCTACGAAAAATGAAATCACTGCGCCTGCGTACATACAGAATATCGTCTCCACGCCATGGTGTAATTTTTTTCCACCACCACCTTAATTGGATGGGTATAATGGTGTAAAGAATAACTATATATGATTATTATAACATGAAACTAATTATAAGACATTCCATCTTCCACTCCAATACCATTCAATAGTTATTGAAATGATATCATCGCTCGTGCGTACGTACGGCCTACCGTCTCCACGATGTGATGCGACTTGTTCTACCTGATCTTCATTGAATAATAATTATATATATGAATTTAATAAATAAATATGATATATATTACACTAATACCATTCTGTAAATAAGGTATCTATAACCTAAAAATAGTAATAATAATTTATTCGACAAGACATACATAAAAACATAAAGCAATGAACACCCGAATAGCAAGTAGCAATGAAATATTACTAATAAGAATATAAGAATATGACCATATATGATATCATAACAATGAATATTATTCCATAATAAGTCCATTAAATTATTTAAATCATTATACAGGAGGTTTGGATACGTATGAAGCATATCAGACCTAAGGTAAGGGAAAATCTCACAATCTTATTTTTATCCGAGATTGTTTATACTTTGGTATTTACTGGGGTGTATTTATCATACACATCCATGTTTACTCAATATGTAATATTATTTCTATACTTATACAATTTTCTAAATCCAATATTATACATTGGTGAGTTTTTAGTAAAATATATGAAAGGAAACTTTTTTCGTTTTTAGTACGAGGTACTTTTTGACTTTTCCAGCCAATGTACGAGAAAAATGTTTTTTTAACTTATACGACATGAATGGATTTTATGATTTCATAGAACATTATTTCCAGGAAGATTCATTTACAAGTTTTCAAGTTTATTTTTAATCAAATTCTTTTAGTTTAAAATTGTATGACATGTTAGGAAAGGAAAAATATTTTTGAAGTAGAAAGGATATTTTCCTCAAGAATGGAGTTCAAGCGTTTTATAAAAATTATTTTCCATCTAAGATAATATAGGGTTATTTTTATATCCCTATTTTTACATTGATTTGATTATGTTATGATGGAATTATTTTTATGATGTCCTTTTATCTTATATGGATTATGTTATGATGGCATGATGTTTAAGTTACCCATTTTTATTACATGGGTTATGATATGATGTATGATTTATGATCTTGTGGCACACATAAGAATGGTATCATTATGAGATGGGTGGGACCTATATCTCCCTCCAATTCCGTGGTAAATATTTATATCTCATGATATAGACATGGCTGGAATGGCAGGTTAATCCGGTTCAGTGATAAAGGACTGAAACGATGAGTGAACTCAGTTTAGAAATGGACTTTGTCTACTAGGATAGTCTTGGAAATGAGTCTTGACTACTAAGAAATGATTATATATGATTATGTGTGTATGACACAAAGTTTCATGTTATGATTATTAGGATTACA
Source organism: Viscum album (assembly GCA_963277665.1). Classification (NCBI taxonomy): domain Eukaryota; kingdom Viridiplantae; phylum Streptophyta; class Magnoliopsida; order Santalales; family Viscaceae; genus Viscum; species Viscum album. The sequence goes on along the minus strand of OY728137.1, from coordinate 648,571,570 downwards.
TTCCACTACCATGATTTATCACATGTTATGATATTATGATCTCTTTTGTAGGTTAAGATTTTCAAAATTTTATGTTCTTATGAATATGATATGATTGATATTTCTTTTGTTTACCCTTACTGATCATTTGAGATCACCCTTTTGTATGTTTTATTTTCCCCAGGTCAGTAAGAAGGGTATTAGGTAGGATATGCCAAAAGGAACTCTATATATGATAAAATAAAAGGGTGACAGTGTAGATGATTTATGAACCAGTTGTTTATGTTTCCTAGTTTATAAAGACATTATACCTATACGGTACTTTCATGGTTTTATTATATGTTATAATAAGTGTGCTTCAATTTTTAAGTAATAACAATGTATGTAATGTATGGGTCATTATAGTTGGTATCAGAGGAAAGGTATAGTCAACCTTTGGAAAATAGGATGTGAAAGCCTTAGTAAGAACCCTAAGGATAAGTCTAAGCATAGAACACAATCTTAGTGTTTTAGAAATGGCCCTGAATAACCTATGATAAGACCTTAAGTGTGAAATTTTATTCTTCATTATGTGGTTTTCTATTATGATTAGTGTTTCCCACACTACGCTTATTAGTTTTAGTCAATGGTTGAAACCCGAAGGAATCGTGTTAATGCTGAATGCGACGGGAAATGCAATGATTGTCCCCCTGAGTAACCAAATGTTATGGGAGTTAGAATGAAAAATCTTGTAGCGATGCTCACACAACTTTCTCAAACTATGAATCATGCAGGACATCCAAATGAGCAAAGGAAGGAGAAACATTCTATTGAATCATTCATGAGGCAGCGTCTACCCTCATTCAGTGGGTCTACTGATCCATTAGTTGCTGAACAATGGGTCAGTAATACTAAAAAGATATTTTTAGTTCTTCAATGTTCTGAACATGATAAAGTCATCTTATCAGTATATAGTTTGAAAGGTGAAGCTGATCAATTGTGGAATCTTATCAAGAATACGAGGCAAAGAGATGAAATTGAGTCCATGGAATGGGATGAGTTCAATAACTTATTTTTCAATAAGTACTTATCTCGTATTCTTCGAACAAAGATGGAGAAGAATTTTATTGAACTAAAGCAAAAGGATGATGAATCTGTTGGTACCTATGAAGAAAATTTTACAAGACTTTCAAGGTATGCTTCCGGAATTATTATCCAACCTGAGATTAAAATCGGCCGATTCTTTAGTGGCTTAAAACTAATCTTCGAAGGGTGTTAGCCATAAGGGACATCAATATGTACGAGGAAATTGTTCGATGTACTCTCAAGGTTGAGATGAATATTGGAGTAACCCATCAGTCATATGGTTTTGATAAGAAGAGGAAAATGGAATTCAAAGGGAAATATAAAGACCACACTGAAAAGAAGATGAGTTTTCCCTTATGCCCAATGTGTGGAAAGAAACATAGAGGGAATTGTATTAAAGGGATAATTAAATGTTTCAAATGTGTAAAAGAATGTCATTGGGCATTTGAATGCTGTAATGATGGAAAAAAGATGTCTAGTGATGTGAACAAAGAAAGGGATACACAAAATGAAACTCCTACACTTCAATGTTACAAGTGCAAGGAAATGGGGAATTATGCTAATCAATGCCCTAATCCAAGGGTTGTTTATGATTATCGACATCAAAAAACTCTTAAGGCAAAAGACAAAGGAAATTCACATGAAATTTATATCAGTGACGTGGAGTATGATAACGAAGTGGTGAAATGTACACTTACCAACCACTATAAAGTAGCAAATGTTTTATTTGATTCTGGATCCACCCACTCTTTTATTTCTGAAGAATTTTCTAAGGGTATCACCGTACTACCTCAACAATTAGCTGTTGAGTTAGCTATGACAACTCATAATGACACAATGGTTGCATCAAAAGTTTATAATTCTTCTCCAATTGATGTTTGTGGGAAAGTGATTCCTGCAAATCTTGTGATCCTTCCTATAGTGGAATTTAATGTGATTCTTGGCATGGATTTACTTTCCTTATATGGATCTCATATCGATTTCCAAAGAAGGGAAGTCACATTTTATATTCCTGATCAATCTATGATCACCTATCGATGCAAGGATGAATATAAACTTCCAGTGGAAATTTCATCCATCTTATGGGTCTTGATTACAATAAATGAAGGTTATTTATATCAAATGGTTGGAGAGAAACCCACGATTAAGAATATTCCCATTGTATGAGAGTTTGATGATGTCTTTCCAGAGGAATTTCTAGGTCTTCCACCAAATCATGAAGTTGAGTTTTCAATAGAACTCATACCGGGTGCTATGCCCATTTCAAAGACACCTTATAGAATGTCCCCAATTGAGTTGTAGGAATTGAAGAAGCAACTCCAAGAGAATCTTGATAAGGGATTCATATTCCCTAGTGTATCACCTTGGGGAGCACCTGTTCTATTTGTTAAGAATAATGATGGATCAATGATACTCTGCATTGATTATCGATAATTTAATAAGATCACTATTGAGAAAAAGTATCCTCTCCCACACATTGATGACTTATTTGACCAATTACACGGAGGTCAATACTTTTCCAAGATTGATCTTCATTCAGGGTATCATCAATTAAGGTTTAAAAGGGAGGATATACCAAATATGTATTTTCATACAAGGTATAGACACTATGAATTTATAGTAATGCCATTTGGTCTTACTAATTCCCCTACTATCTTCATGGAGCTGATTAATAGAGTCTTTAGAGACTATCTTGATCAGTTTGTGGTAGTCTTTATAGATGATATTATTTTCTATTCAAAGATCAAGGAAGAACATTAAGATCACTTGAGAATTGTATTAAAGACCCTAAGAAAGGAGAAGATTTATGCCAAATTTACCAAGTGTTAATTTTGGCTTAAAAAAGTTTCATTTTTGGGTCATATAATCTCAAAATAGGGGATATCTATGGATCCAACAAAAATAGAGGTTATCTAAAGATGGTCGAGACCAACAACAGTAACTGAGATTCGATGTTTTCTTGGTTTGGTTGAATATTACCGATGTTTTGTGACATATTTTTCATGATTATCTAATCCACTCACCAGGTTGACTCGAAAAGGAGTTAAGTTCGTTTGGATGAAGGAGTGTGAAGATAATTTCAAGGAGTTAAAAAGAAGGTTATCCAGTGCACCTGTGCTCACACTGCCACGTAGTGGAGAAAGGTTTGTGATCTACAGAGATGCATCCAAGAAGGTATTGGGGTGTGTTCTCATGAAAAATGATATGGTGATAGCTTATGCGTCATGACAGTTGAAAATCCATGAGCAAAATTACCCAACTCATGATTTGGAATAAGCTGCGTTAATCTTTGCATTAAAGATTTGGAGGCATTATCTTTATGGTGAAAGGTGTGATATTTATACTGATCATAAAAGTTTAAAGTATATTTTCACACAAAAAGATATGAATATGAACCAAATAAGATGGTTGGAGATGATTAGGGATTATGATTGCTCAATTCATTATCACCCTGGGAAAGAAAACAAGGTGGCAGATGCATTAAGTCGACAAGACCGTGCTAACTTATCCATGATGAGGATCACAAAAGATCCAATATTTAGAGATTTACAAAGGATGGATCTTGGAATTATATTGGAAGGGGAAAAATATTATCTTTCTCAAATGAATGTTCAACCATCTATACATGAGAATATTAAAGAGGCACAGAAAGAAGATGTAGAGTTACAAAAGAAGGTGAGAAATGTTCCTGAATTTAACTTTGATTATGATGAAATAATAAGGTTCAAGAATTAAATTTGTGTTCCTCCCATCCCAGAATTAAAGAAGGAAATACTGGATGAAGCTCATAGTTCTTCATTCTGTATTCATCCTAGAAGCACGAAGATGTATAGGGACCTGAAGAAGTACTTCTGGTGGGATGGCATGAAAAGAGATGTTGCTGAATATGTCTCTTGATGTTCGGTTTCTCAGCAAGTTAAAGCTGAGAGACAAAAGTCTAAGGGGATGTTACAACCATTACCAATACCATAATAGAAATGGGAAAACATCACTATGGATTTTGTCACTGGACTTCCTAAAACATCCAAAGGCAATAATTCTATCTGGGTTATAGTTGATCGTCTTACAAAGTCGAAACACTTCATTGTTATTAGAGAAGATTTCTCTCTTGATCAGCTTGCCAGGATATATGTAAACAAAGTGGTAAGATTGTATGGAGTACCACTTTCCATTATATCTAATCGAGATTCGAGGTTTACCTCAAGGTTTTGGCGAATTCTACAACATACTCTAGATACAGAGTTGAGTTTCAGCACTTCTTATCATCCTTAGACAGACGGTCAGTCAGAGAGGACAATTCAAACTTTAGAAGATATGTTGAGAGCTTACTCTATAGATTTTAAAGGTGGTTGGGATCAACACCTACCTTTGGTAGAATTTTCTTATAATAATATCTTTCACTCCAGTATTCAAATGTCTCCTTATGAATCTCTCTATGGAAAGAAATGCAGAACTCCAACTTGCTTGGATGAAGTTGGGGAAATAAAGCTATTAGGACCTGATCTTGTTGATGAGATGGCAGAAAAGGTAAGATCTATTCAACAACACATAAGAGCAGCTCAGAGTCGACAAAAAAGTTATGCCGATAACCGAAGAAAAGACCTAGAGTCCTAAGTGGGTGATACAGTGTTCTTACGAATATCTCCCTGGAAGAGAGTAATGAGATTTAGAAAGAAGGGAAAGCTGATCCCTAGGTATATTGGTCCTTTTGAAATACTGAATCATGTTGGGAAGGTATCTTACCGATTGATGCTTCCACCGAATCTCTCTCAAGTTCATTATGTGTTCCATGTATCTCTCTTGAGAAAGTACATACCTGACCCTTCACATGTACTCAGCTCAGAAGTTGTACAGCTGGAGCCAGATCTCTCTTATGAAGAACAGCTGATAGAGATTCTGGATCATAGCGAAAAAGACCTACGGAACAAGACCACTCGCTTGGTGAAAGTTTTATGGAGGAACCACCAATTATAAGAAGCTACATCGAAACTTTAGGATATAATGAGGGAGAGGTATCCTCATCTGTTTGTTACAAAGTGACGAATTTTGAGGGAGAAATTCATTTTAAGGGGGGTAGAATGTAACACCCAAGATTTTATAAGAAATATTTTGTTTTTATTTTATATACATCACCAAAGGAATATTTCACTACACACAACACTGTCTTGAATTGTGTTATAGGCAAGAGAAAACTTCCTCGATAGCTTTCATTGTACGCAATACTGAGTTTCACTAAACAACGATATATAATTAAAATATTATATAAACCAGCCGTTATGAATATTAATACCCAATTTTTGAAATTTTATAAATTTTATCTTTCAAAATGGACTTCATTTTTGGATTCAGAATATCAAAATTAGCCTAGGGTGAATTTTTGGTATTTTTTTGAAAACTTTCAATTTTTGATGAATAGTGAAAACACCGAGTTATTGGTTAAAACCGAATTTTTATTTCAAAAATCATTTTTTTTATTTAAATTAATTTTAGGTAAAAATAGATAAATAATACCTATATAAGTTCAATGTAATTTATTGGAGTAATTTTATAATAATATAGATACATAAAAATTTTATTGAACTTTTTACCGTCTTTTACCCACTTCCTAGGAGCATTTGCAACTGTACATAAAACATAATTTTACCGCTTCTGTGAGTTGAATTTTGAAAATCCGAGAGACACGGTTAATATCAAGGAGTAAAATGTGGTTCAATAAGATAAAAATAATTTTTGGTGAATATTAACTTTTTTACTTTTATTTACCACGGTTAAAAGTAAATAGGGTAATTAAGGGTAAAAATGATATTATTATTACCCTAACACATGTCCTAATTCTATTGGATAAGTTTAATTCGATAAAAAACAACCTTATGAATAAAATATGAACATTTAGGTCTACTTGGATTAGACTATGACACTTATTATTGTTTTATTTAAAGAAGAGTTAAAAGAGTTAAAATCAAAGTTTATTAACTAATTTTTTTTAATATAGGGTTATAAATAATATAAATTCGACTATAAATATTCATTATAAAGATAAAATGATTTCCTATATAATGGTATTTTATTTATAAATTTTAGACATTAAATATTTTAATTTATTTATAACACAATGATGATGCAATAATTACCTTATTAATGAAATATTAACATAATTGATATTATGAATACCTAAATAAATGTAATTTGAGACTTATTATGAATTAAAATAATATTATAGGTTAATATGACATGTTAGTATTGATTTAATTAACTTTTTTTGAACTAATCATGCTGTTATGATTTTCACAAATATCAATTACCAAATAGTGTCAAAATTGACAAAAATTTGTTTTTAAAACAAATATTATATTATTAATTTATATTTTATTTTTAAAAATATAAGGTTCAGCAAAATGACTTAGATAAAGTTATATATATTAATAATGAACCACTTAGGGTTTGTTTGTCCTGTTATAGTAATTTTATTAACCATATAGTGTAAGAAAACAAGAAGACAAGGTAAAAGTTAAATTATTTAACATAGAGTTAAATCTAAATGATAAGGTTAAAATAGTAACCTAAACTTGTATAAAACCTGTTGGTTGAGAGGATTTATACCAATACCCACCTTATCTTTGAAATAAATCAATTTGAAGCTATTAAAAACCAAATATGACTTTATTATAAAATAATATTTTATGTTTTTCCTAAGGTTCCCCTCTCCTCCCTTATAAAAGGGAACCTCCTCCCTCTCCTCCTCACACCACTTTGAGCCTTCAAGATCAGCCAAAACCTGAAAATTTCTATTCTACACTTCTCTAGAAACATCCCAGAGTTCCTGGTCTTTTTCAAAGACCATCTTTAGTGCCCTAATAAGAGGTTAAGAAGATGCACTTCAAAGAAGAGGTAATGTACTTTACCGATTATTTCCAATTTATTTCTTCTTCTACTTATTCTTCTTTATTTTTTTCATCATAAATTAATAACATCAATATTACTCATATACTGATATATTATTATAAATATTAAACAAACCTATTTCACCTTCTATCCATCCGACGAAAAATTAAATCACCGTGCGTGCATACGTACGGAATACCGTCTCTACACCGTGGTGAAATCTATTTTCCACCACAACCTTACTTAGATGGGTATAATGGTGTAAAAAATAAATATATATGATTACTATAAAATGAATCTAATTATAAGACATTCCATCTTCCACTCCAATACCATTCAATAGTTTTGGGAACGATATCATCGCTCGTGCATACGTACGACCTACCGTCTCCACGATGTGATGCGACTCATTCTATATGATCTTCATTGAATAATTATTATATAAATTAATTGAATGAATAAATATGATATATATTAAACTAATAAAATTATGTAAATAAGGTATCTATAACCTAAAAAGAGGAATAAGAATTTATTCGACAAGACATGCATAAGAACATAATGCAATGAACACCCGAATAACAAGTAACAATGAAATATTACTAATAAGAATATAAGAATATGACCATATATGATATCATAACAATGAATATGATTATATAATAAGTAAATTACATTATATAAATCATTATACAGGAGGTTTGGATACGTATGAAGCATATCAGATCAGAGGTAAGGGAAAATCTCACAATCTCGTTTTTATCCGAGATTTTTTATACTTTGGTATTTAATGGGGTGTATTTATCATCCAAATCCATGTTTCCTCAACATGTAATATTATTTATATCCTCCAACAATTGTATAAATCCAATATTACTCATTGGTGAGTTTTTAGTAAAATATATGAAAGGAATATTTTGTCGTTTTTAGTACGAGGTATTTTTTGACTTTTCCGGCCAAAGTACGAGATTTTTTTTAACTTATACGGCATGAATGGATTTAATGATTTCATAGAACATTATTTCCATGAAGATTACTTTATAAGTTTTCAAGTTTATTTTTAATCAAATTATTTTAGTTTAAAATTGTATGACATGTTGAGAAAGGAAAAATGCTTTTGAAGTAGAAAGGATATTTCCCTCAAGAATGGAGTTCAAGAATTTTATAATAATTATTTTCCATATAAGATAATATAGGGTTATTTTTCTATCCCCATTTTTACATTGATTTGATTATGTCATGATGGAATTATTTTTATGATGTCCTTTTATCTTATATGAATTATCTTATGATGGCATGATGTTTAAGAATCCCATTTTTATTACATGGGTTATGCTATGATGTATGATTTATGATTTTGTAGGACACATAAGAATGGTATCATTATGAGATGGGTGAGATCTATATCTCCCTCCAATTCATTGGGTAAAGATTTATATCTCATGAGATTTATATGGCTGGAACGGCAGGTTAATCTGGTTCAGTGATACAGGACTAAAACGAGGAGTGAACTCAGTTCAAAAATGGACTTTGTCCGCTAGGATAGTCTTGGAAATGAGTCTTGACTACTAAGAAATGATTATATATGATTATGTGTGTATGCCACAACGTTTCATGTTATGATTATTGGGATTACATTTCACTACCATGATTTATCTCATGTTATGATATTATGATCTCTTTTGCAGGTTATGGTTTTCAAAATTTATGTTCTTATGAATATGATATGATTGATATTTATTTTGTTTACCTTTACTGAGCATTTGATCTCACCCTATTGTATGTTTTCTTTTCCCTAGATCAGGAATAAGGGTATTAAGTAAGACATTCCAAAAGGGACTGTATATATGATAAAATAAAAGGGAGATAGTGTAGATGATTTATGAACCAGTTGTTTATGTTTCCCAGTTTCTAAGGACACTATACCTATACAGTCCTTTCATGGTTTTGTTATATGTTGTAATAAGTGTGCTTCAATTTTGATGTAATAACAATGTATGTAATGTATGGGTCGTTATAGTGACCTCCAAGTAGAGGAGTGTGATGGGTTGAGAATGGATGACATAAGGATTGGCTATAAGAAACCATAGTTTTCATTTTAGTCTCTCGGATAGTTGATTATAGAGCAAGGTGAGTGTTTCCCGCAACTAGAATGCGAGTTCCCAGTTGGGTATACTCTAGGTAGATTATTATAGGTTGGGTGAGAGGACCGATATAGTATAATCTTGGAAAGTGAGATGTGTATTTTGATGTATCCTTAATGTGATATTGTATGGATAACCTAGGAGGCCACTGATTCCTTTATGTGATTATGGTAGTGCTAGGGGATTTTATGTCCTATGAGTGATGAGCATGGTCCCGAATGATGAGATGAGTTAGAAATTCCCATGTAAAGTGTCTGGATTATGATGGTACCTAGGGGAACTCAGTGAATTCCCTAATTTCATATTGATTCTCGAGAGGGGTAGTGAAGAGATATTGGATCTATTTACCACAAGTGTCACCGTAGAACCTGCAGGTCAAAAGTGTGATCCTATATTGGTAGTAGAGACTAGGATGAGTCTAGCGTACTTGGGTGGATAACCTTACGGGTGATATGAGGATCCCAATAAGTTCTAAATTATTATCTTACATGACCAGGATGATCTTGAGAGATTGTCCCGAGTGTCTAGGAGGAATCATAGTAGTGCATTAGGATGCGGGGTTAGGCCCAAGTGGCTAGCACCATGGCGATGAGATGGGGATCTTAGGGATGATGTCTGATTAATGTATATTGTGTGATTGATATGGAGAGAGTGTATGCCTCTAATGTATGATTTACACGTGGTTCCTGGTAGGGAGAGTCATCCCCTAAGTTATAGATGATTTTTTTTGGTAGGATGTGGTTACACCCCTATGTTTATAGATGATGTTACTCATTTATTGAAATGGTGCAGGCACAAACCTAAGTTTCTAGATTATGTTACTTGTTTCATGGTAGGGTGATGGAATGATATTGAGTTTACAGATGATATTACTTGTGTTCTGAAAGGTTTAGGTCCTTCTCATGAGTTTTCAGATGATGTTACTCATTTTATAATAGGGTGAGTCAATCGCCGAGTTTAGGATGATCTATTCTTATTTTCTTATAGGGAAAGGGTATGCCCATGAGTTTTCAGATGATATATTTTTTTTGGTAGGTTGGATGTATTGCCTTCGGTTATAGATGATGTTTCTTATTCTCAGATATCTATAACATTATCCAAATAAGGTATGATCAATCCCAAGTTTCACCTTAGAACCCATAGATTGATTATGGTTATTTTATTTTGATTTTTCATTCTATTCATTATTCTAATAATATCACATGTGCATACACTATATTTATTAGTTATTTTAGGGACCTAATTAAAGGTTCTATATTGGGTTGTACTCACACCCTACTTGGGAATGCATGACACTTAAGGACCCAAATATACCTCATTTATCACAATTTAAGGTTGGGAGAAGGCTCAATGTTTCATGATTATACTGGATTATCTTGATAGGTACTTGGAGTTTGAGATGTGATAAAGCTTAAGGATATAAATAGGGTATCTTTTGTATTTTTATTTCTTTTTCTATTTGTATATTTGATAATCCTAGTTGTAAATTAGTTGGTATGTATTACTATATGTTTAATTTTCATTTTCTATAGTATGAAAATTGTTTTATTTATTTTATATACCCTTATTTTTTATTATTATATATGTTGATTTGGTTATTTTTATTGTTTTTATAGTATTATATGAGGGTATAGTCTCCCAATGATATAAATTTAGATACTCATGGATAATCAGTAGTTCTGAAATATGGGGAGGCATTCTTGAGGCCATATGACACCCCAAATCAAACACTATCAATTGGTCATGGGCCTACAGGGCATTATAAAGTTTTATTAGATCATATTTTTATTTATATTACTATTTGGGGTATAGTAGACAAGGATTGAGGATGTGTCAGAGATGATGAAAGACCCCAGACTTGTGTTTCATGGACAACTTTCTAGATGGGAATTCTAGAATACTAGGGATATAATATTTCTATTCTTGGTTTTATATATCATTGTTGAGATATTTATTTAATAGGATTTTTATATTGAGATTTATTTTTATGGTTTTGGATATTGTTCCATTATAAAGAAGCTTGTGTACAAGAATCATATTTGGAATTTAGGATTCGCATGACATTAATATTATTTTATATGATTGATATCATTATATTTAGAGGGTTCAAATGTTTTAAGTGTTAAAAATAACTTATATGATTTTTCCCATATAACTTATTGGTGTCATTACACTAAAATGAACCAAAATATATTTTCTCTGTTGATAGGTCATGTGGATCTTATGGTGGGAAGTTCCTTAATGATGAATATATGATCCATTTATGTAATGGATTTATGGTGAACCCTAATGGTTCGATATAGGAATTTGATATCTTGATGTTGGTTTTCATAATAAAATAGGTTAAGTTATTTAAAGTGTCAAAAAAATCCAATATCATGTTTTCCCATATATATTCTTGATGGTATTATACTCAACCAAACCATCTAACTATGGTATACTCAACAAAAATCATCATGGGATGATTTCATTAAATGATTTTGGATGATATCATAGTTCTTGAGGTGATATTCTTACATATAGATTCCCTAATAGGATTAGTTAATGGAGTGGGATGATGACTGAACATGTTATTCCTGATATTTATATGTATACACGAACCCTAGAGTGAATTTTTTGGCATGTGAGTTGATGTGTGATATCAGAGATGGTATAAGAGATGTTTCATCTTGAGTTATAACCTATGTAAGACATGATTTATAGTCTAGGTGGGAGAGATTAGTTCCTTTGAAATGTGACTCATTATATTGGTGAGTTGAATTATATGATTGAGAAGTAGGACATTTTTTTCTAATACCATTAAGATGAGATGTGATATATGAGGGTGACCTGAGAGAGGTTTTAGCCCGAGCTTGTGATTTCCCTTAGATATGGGAGGCATAGGTAGATGTCTAGTGGTTTAGTATAAATCATGCGAAGTGCTATCAGATATATGGTATATGTATAGAGATGCCTTGAGATTTTTAGATTTAAATCACTCAAGGTGCATTTGCTACCAAGGATGAATTTTTTAGGGTAATATTAGTTAGATACTTGAACTAGTTTATTCAGGTGTGGTTCTCAATGATATAGTGGATCATGGTCTTATATGGTTATATTTAGGATGGATAGATCATGGTTATATGATTCTAATTTTTTAATAATTCCTGAGTGGTGTGTGATCATGCGATTTTCCTTGGTATGTGAGAGATGTTTGGATTATTGCAAATTAAGCACTGAGGTGATTCGAGTTAAATTTGATTGACATTTGAATAGAATATGATTGGTGGTTTAGGAGCATGATCCTATTTTCAAACATGTGAAACTCATGGGATCAGGAGATGGGTTTTCGAAATCAAGTTGTATAGGAGCATAAACCATTGGGTATGATTGAGAAAAATATTGTTCCATTCATCTTGTTGGTCGGTGAGAAGTTGTGTACCGATCAAGGACTGATTATTTCAATTAGAAGATTTTGGATAGGATTTCCTAGGGTTTATAGAGGAGTGAGAAATATTAACTCTCATATCGATTGAGATACCATGGATGAATCGGGGAACCACTATATTGTTGACCCAATGTTATGACTTGGTAGGGGTTGATAAGATGGTTGAGTATGGATTGTGAGGAGAGATATGCATGTGATGATGGAACCTATTTGGATTTTTCTTGATTAGTGGTGTAAAAGAATACATATGGTGGGGAGTGCACTATAGGTGGTTAGAGGGTGTGACCCTCACTATAGATAGAATTTTGATGGATGTCAAGGATAAAAATCATGATGAGATAATAATAGGTAGTAGTTTATGTTTTTCAATTGTGCTTGGGTATAAAGAGGATGACCATGTCTTGCTATTACATGCAATAATGGATTGAGTATGGACTATGGAAGAATAACCATCATGTTGGTAGGGACATAGGGGTAATGGGACCAATCATTGGATGGTCTAGATTTCCCAAAGATTCAAGTATTCTTGTAAATATTTTTTATCTATTTATATAGAAAAAAATCCAGATGTGGTATGAGAAAAATTCCATGCTTTGGTATTGGGATAAATATTTTTTTATGTGATTTGAGGGTGTGTTAGATTGGTGGTGCATTGGTGCTCATGGGTGGTCTATAATGACTGGTTTATTTGGTTGAGGTTCTAACCATGGAATCATGTCAAATGATAGGCTTAGAAATTTTCATGGGTGTTTGGATGATTTCATGAATACTTTGAGAGTTAAAGAATCTTGATTAGGTAATAAGGTATTCCATTGATGGCTGTGGAAAATAATTTTTTGAGAAATACTAGCCAGAGGAGAAAAAATAGGTGGTGTTACATGAAATTGGATATAGTGAGATATAAAATACACTGGTCATGTCATTGGACCTCTGGGAATTTATTTTTAGTGGGGGATTTCGATGGTGGGGGAGAACCATGGCTTGTAATCATTCGTTGTGAGATGAGACTTATGGTGGGAAGCACCATGATATAGGGAATGAATTTTTTGGTGACACCAAGGTGTCTTGGGAGAGGCAGGTGTGATTAAGAACTATCTCATTAATTTGGTGAATGTTAAATTAGGTATCTTAGTTTATTTATGAATATTGATTCTTGAGTTTGAAATTTTATAGTGGAAGCTCGTTCCATGTTTTGGGATAGACCATGTTGATTTGATCAAAAATTGATGATCAAGGTAGGTTTATAATAATATTTTAATTACAAAAAGACATATTTTGGATGATAAGTGTTATGATGGGGAGGTTGTATAACCCCATGTCATTTTTTGTTGTGAAATTTAAAGAGAATTTGAATTTTTGACTTTTTGAGAACTGTGATTTCTATCGGAATTATATGATTTGGAGAATATTGATTGGATTTTTTGGATATAGATCAGGTATTGGGAGCTGTCTCAAGTGCTCAGGTGGGTGTTAAGATATTTTGGATGAAATTTTGAATTTTTAAAAGGGTCTCCCCACAACACATAATTACCTCATGGTTAGGGGAAACTATGCAAGAAAACTATGTATGGTGGTTTTCCTAAGGGGTTTGATGCATGGTTGGTGAAAATTTTCATAAAAACCACAAAAATAAAATAAAATTTAGCTTTTAAATGGTGTTGGATAGTGGGAACATGGTTTGGTGAACCATGTGGTCAAACCATGTGATATGTATATCTTGGGTCAATGAAGGTTACACTGTTGGTGCACTGTTTTGTAAACCATGTGACCAAACCATGTGAAGGGGTGCAACGTGATATTGTGCAAGTTGTATAGTTTTTTCATAATTTGGAAAACCATGAATCCAAACCATTTGAATACCTATATTTAACTAAAAGGGTAAAAATAACCATTTACCCCATTAGGCTATAAGCCCCCTCCTCATCCTTACCTCTCACATGCACCAGACCAAGGTATACCCCTTTCCCACCTTCAATTCCCCATGGGTTAGGTATAATTTCTTATAATATTCCATGTTTACTAAAGTTATAATATTATCATTCCCCCATCATTTCTCCTCTCCCTATTTAGCCACTAATTTTGGCAGTCTCTATTTAGAGATTTATTAATTATTTCCCTAGAACATGGTGGAATCATCCTGATATGATGGGGATTTTTATCACTATGGCTAGAGGATATCTCGAGATGATAAATTCATGTCGTTGTACACTATTATGATGAAGTTACACCATCCAATTAATTTTATTAGAGTTTTCCCCTAAATTGGATAAAATTTTACATTGAATCAGGCAAGTAAAATGGAGATTTTGTATGAATTAGGTCTGGGCAGATGTTAGGAGTGTGTCGCACCTTTTTTCTCAAGGTTTTAGAAATAATGTGTCACTTGGTGAGTTTTTAGTCATTTATTACCACTTAAATTAAATTTAATAATTAATTATAAAATGTTATAATTAACTGAATTTGGTGTTATAGTTTGAGATAGTTTCTCTGGAGATGATACGAGTGTGATAAAGGCTTGGAAGATATAGGGTGGTTATGTATGATCTTTCATAAAAGAGAAAAATATGTATGGATTTTGTGGTCCCTAAACAAATCCCCTTAGTTTATTCATGTTTTATGTAGCTTGAGATGTGCAATATCACCACTCTAGATGATTAAACTTTTCTTTAAATATTTGTTTTCATTAGAATAAAATCACTATGAATAAAATGAAGGTGTTAGAGGACATGATAGATCCTTAGATTCTTGTTATTACTCAACTACTAATATTTTAGGTATTATTTATAAATATACACCATGTGATAGTTCGACCCTGGAAGGGTATAAATGAAAAAAATGAATGATACATAGTGAACCTAGAGATAAGTAACCTTAGTGACCTTTGAGTAAAGGAGTGTAATGGGTTGGGAATGATTGACCTAAAGATAGGCCATAAGGAACAGTGGGTTTCCTTGTTGCCTTTAGGATAGTTTATTTGAGAGTAGGGAAAGTGTTCCACCCCCACTAGCATGAGAATACTTAGGTGGGTATACCCTTGGTATATTATGATAGGTTGGGTGAGACAAATGACCTAGGATAATCTTGTAATGTGAGATAAAGATTGTGTCAACTCTTCAGTTTGATGTTTTATGGATTACTTAGGAATAAATTAATGAATTAATGTCATTATGGTAGTTCTAAGGGATGTTATGACCTATGAGTGATGAGAATGGTCCTAGAAGATGAGATGAGTTAGTGGAGCCCATGTGGGGAGTTTGAATTATGATGGGAACTAGGGGAACTTAGTGGGTGGCCTAGTATCATGATGAACATTGAGAGGGGGTAGTATAGATAGATAGGTTCTACTAAAATTGAGTGCCACCTTAGAACTAGAAGTTCGAAAGTGTTATCATGTTTTTGAAATAGAGATCCAGATGGGTACAAAGTACACGAGTGGATGCCATTATGGGCGAGATGAGGATTCTAATGGGTTCAGTGTGATGTGATTGTGTGAATGAGATTTTATTGATAGATAGGCTTGAGTATACAATATTATTCATAGGAGTGTCTTTAGGTGTGGGTTTAGGAACAAGTGGACTTCTCCCAAGTGACGAGATGAAGAGCACAGGGATAGACTATGAGACCTGGTGTGAATATGTTGTGTGATGGTTCTGGGGTTATAGGATGACCCTGATGTATGATTTTTATGCTTTTCCTAGTAGATATATTCTACCACTTAATTTTGTATGACCTATTTTGTAACTTCCTTGACCTCGGATACACTAAACTGGTTCCCTGAGCTAGGTCACCACATGGCCTCATGTGCGCCTCCCCTTACACTAGGGGTTACTGAATAGAAGCGGGAGTCTATCATGTCATGTGGGGAGAATATACCCTATTTATCAGAGTAAGCCATGATAGATAAAATAATATGTAAAAAAATAATAAATAAATCATAAACATTCATTAATAAGAATTATCTCAAATAGGGTACAAAACACAATCAAACCATAAATATTTCATGTCATTCTAACATTTCTAAAGTGAGTGAAATCACAAAATAAATAGAACAACTGAATCCCCAAAATGGGTTCTGATTCCAAGTCAGGATCCTCATCTATACACATCGAAATCCCAACTCAACTCTCTAGCATAGGGCATTTTCTCTTTCCCTCACCTAAAACCATGAAATATACCTGGGTACCCTTTAGTGGTCCAAGCATGGTGTGAGTAAAACTTAGTAGGCCACCACCAATGATGTATACAAAATATCCAGTCTAAAAAAATAATTCATGCAAGTAGTATGTAAATGAAAAGGTAAAAAAGACAACTCAAGTTCCATTTGGTAAGAATATTCACTTAGTTCATTTCCATTACTATATACATTTCCATTATTTATACCATCTTTACTACTAAAATCATTTTCGTCACATGTTCTATGGGTTGAGCATTTATATTATTTACACAATGGCCTAATCCAGTCAATTATCATGCATAAGGGTAATAAATAATGTTCCTTATCTCACCAGGGTTACCATTTCATAATCACATACATCACACATACCAAAGAGCCTCAGTCCAAGTAGTTTAATCAAATGCATCCATTAGAGGTATAGATCCTCAGTCCCCTTCCCTAACTCATGCATTAAGGGGTGGGGTTTAGAGCCTTAGTATAACCCAGACAATGGGTGTAGATCCTCAAGTACAATGCCCCCAACAAATAAGGCATGTTCATAAGATCATTTATCTATTTACTACATATACCATATAATAAACCATACATAATACAAAACACATAACAACCACATTCCACATTTCATTTAGAACATAAATCACCCTTATTCCTTAACCCATTAACAAAATTATCATTTACTTAGTCTATCCCATTTAACACATTTCCCTTTTCCTTCCTTAACCATTTAGCATATTCAATAATTTCCATTTTTTAACCCATTTTACATATTTCATAATTTCACAATAATTATCCCAATTATGAAATTCCATTATAACTCATAACTCATTTGACACGTTCACTTTATTCCATTTAACCACTTTTCACATTTTTTCAAACAATCCCTTATTCCAATAATAATTCCTACACACAACTACCATTAGTGCCACATTTAAATCAAACTAATAATGTCAATATATTTATCAAGGGATCTATTTCAATATAAGGCAAGTCTAGGATTAATATTGCAATTTCTCATGTTCGGGAATGTGGGTGCACCCCATGGGTGGCCTTAATCCGGACAAATAAAACTCAATGCATCTCAAAAAGATCATGAGGGGTATAATTCATCATTAATACAATCAGTTTACCAAATATTACTTTAATGAATATTTTCACATCAATATGGATTCAATACCACAAAACCCATTTACAAATGTATAACAAAACTATGGAATATAACTAGTAAATCACCTACCTCAAATCCAAAGATGAAAACACCCTTAAAATTAGCCTTAGATATAGATTTAAACACTCTTTGAAGCCCCAAAATAATATCCAAAAGAAAAATAGGATTTTAAGGATTTTCAAGAATAAGAATGAAACAACAATCCCTAATCCGAAAAAGAGAAGCAAGAGGAGCATTAGACCTACTTGGAACTTCGATCTACACCCAAAAGAACTCCAAAGGAACTATAATTGAACAAGATTGATATTTGGAAGGTCTTGAGGGTTTAGATTCATCACTAGGTCTAGAGGAGGAAGAAATGGGAGGAAAATTGGGTGATATACTTAAAATCCTGAGGGTAAAAATGATTTTTTTTCACTTTTTAATGGGGCGCACTGTTTTTCAAACTGTTCCCTAAACGTGAACCAGACTCTATACAAGAGGGGTTTATCCACACGATTACCTAGGGAGGCCTTCAAGGTTTTAAAAACCATGCTCCAACCATGTGGAATACTCTATCTAGGCCCACATAGTTTGGCTCCCCCCTTTAATAATTTTCTTAACTGTTCACCCCTCCTCTTGGATAGCATGGTTTGGGCACACGGTTATCCCCAACCATGTGCCAACCATAAAAAAAGAAATGAATCAAAAAAATATACTTTATTTCATATCCTAAACCACCAGAACACCCTTTAACTCCTCATACATTTGGTAAACATTCCCTTATCCAAAATTAAGAGACTTAACCCAAAATTTAAACAAGGACATACCTCCATGATGTCCATGATCTTACAACCTACCCACCTTATAACGGATTATCCTTGATCCACACTTACAAGAATTACTTAGCTTCTAAGGAAAAGATATTAGGCCACTGGACCTACATATCTGACTCCATTTCCCATGTTTCTTCTTGAAAATTACCATGCTTCCATAAAACATGAACCAAAGGCACATTCTTTCCCCACAATACCTTCTCACTATGATCCATAATATGAACTAGATGATCCTCACATGATGCATCCATCAAGCTCAACATCCACAACATCAATCACATGATATGGTTTAGGGTGATACTATTGAAGATATAACACCTGAAAAACATCTTGCATACCACTATACTGTTGTGGAAGATCCAATCAGCATTGCACCTATCTGATCCTCTCCACAATATCAAATGTCCTCACATACCTGGGTTCCAACTTTCTCTGTTTCTGAATTTTGATGGTGAACCAACCTTGGAGACACCTGAAGAAACACACGATCACCCACCGCAAACTCAAGAGGTTTATAGAGTTGATCTTCATACTAATTCTTCCTAGTTTGAGTTGTTTTCATATGTTTCCGAATCAACCAAATCTACTCCGAAGTCTCCTACATAAGACTTAGTCCAAAAAACTTTGATTCCCCAGCTTCCATCCAACACAATGAAGATCTATATGGTCTACTATAGAGTGTCTCAAATAGTTCCATTTGAATTGTTTCCTAGTAACTATTGTTATAGGAAAACTCAACCAGTGATAGATGATTTTACCACAATCCAAAAAAGTCTAGGAAAAAATCCCTCAACATGTATTATAGTACCTGAATGGTGTGTTTTGACTACCCATCCTTCCGTGGGTGGAAATCTATACTAAAAAAACTAGGTACTAAGAACCTTTTGTTATCCCTACCAGAAGCATGATATAAAATTTGCATCATGATCTGACACTATAGTCCATAGTACCCCATGAAACTATAACATTTCCTGAACATACAAATCACCCAATTGATCTATGGTGAAGGTCTCTAAAATTGGTAAGAAATGTGTTGTATTGTTCAATAGATCTACAACCACCAAAATCAAATTATTCTTCTGAGGCATCCTAAAAATACCTACCATAAAATTCATCATCACATCATTACATTTCCATTCCATAATGGGAAATGGATGCAACAAACCACCCAGTCAATAATTCTCAGCCTTCACCTGCTGAAAATTAAGGCATCTCGCTATGAAACATGCAACCTCTATCTTCATTCTCAGCCACCAATACTTCCTATGAATATCCTGATTCATTTTGGTCAGATTTGGATGCACAACCCACTTTGATGCATTAAAATCATGCATCAAGTCTTCTCATGTACACGTTGTCACAACCACATGACCATAAACACAAAATATCCCATCATCTCCAACTTTCCAACATGGATATGACTCACCGAGCTTTAAAAATCTCTCTTAAAGCTACACATTTAGGATATTCACACTTTCCTTACTTAATATGGCTAAAAAGCACGAAATCAGCTTCAAAAGTTGAAAGGGTCATCTTACCTTAAATATCCTGCACCTCCAGATGAATCTTATCAAACAATTACATCATCTTCTATTTTGAACAGGATTCCAAAACCACCTAATTTTGAGTCTTCTGACTCAAGGAATCTGTAGGAAACATTCCATTTCCCAGGGTGTAGTCCAGATTAAAGTTAAAGGATTTCATATATTCAACCCATATTTGTTGAAGAAGATTCAAATAACATTTATAGAAAATGTACTTCATACTTTTATGATTTATATACACCCTAAATCATTCCCCCAATAAATAATTCCACCAATATTTTAGGGCCTGAACCACCACAACCAATTCATGATCACATATTGGGTAATTCATTTCATGAGGTCTCAACTGTCTGGACCCATATTCCACAACTTGATCATCCTACTTCAATACCTCCATATTCCCAACACCAGACACATCACAAAACAAGGTATATTTCTCACCTAGATCAAGTAAAATCAGAATCAGTGTTGTTTTCAACCACCTCTTTAATTCCAAAGAGTCATTCTCACATTCCTTAGACCACTCAAACTTGACACCCTTCTTGTTCAAACATAAAAGTGGAACTTGAAAATAAAAAAATTCCTTAATGAATCGTCAGTAATAGTTGTCCAAACCCAAAGAACTTCAAATATCAGAACCATTCTTGGGATACTCCCAAGACACAACTGCCTGCACCTTTTCTAGATCAACAGACACATCTTCATCTGAGTTGATTTTCCTTATGAAATGAACCTTATCAATCCATAAATGAAATTTGGATATCTTTCCATATAGCCTATTCTCTCTCAATGTACTCAAAAAAATGTCAAGAAGTTTGGCATGATCATCAAGATTTTTGGAGTACATTAAGATGTCATCAACAAAAATGACTACAAATTGATCCAAGTATTGGTGAAAGACCCGGTTCATTGGGTCCATAAACACTATCAGTGCATTGGTCAACCCAAATGGCATGAAAAAATATTCATAAAACCCTTACCCAATCCTAATGGTAGTTCACAATATATCATAAGTTATCACCCTTAGCTGATGATATCACGACCTCAAATCAATTTTTGAAAAAATTGAAGCACCTCTCAGCTGGTCAAAAAGATCATCGATGTGAGGAAGTGGATATCAGTTCTTAACCCAAATTTGATTCAAATTACTATAATCGACACATAATCACCAAGATCCATCATATTTCTTGGAAAAAAATATAGGATATCCCCAATGTGACGTACTAGAATGGATAATCCCTTCATTTTTGAAATCCTCCAACCAAGTCTTAATCTCTTGGAGTTCTATTGGTTCTATTCTATATGGTGCAATGAAACTGATGCTCTAGGAAGTAACTCTATTGTGAACTCAAAATCCATCTTGGATTGTATCCTTGAGAAATATTTAGGGAATACACACTAAAACTAATTCACTACTAAAGTAAATACAAACTAATCTTCTCTCCCATCATCAATCACAAGAAAAGACAGTTATTTTGTGAGTTCACCCAAATGATACCATATTGGCCCTAAACAGCCTTCCCAAACATCCCATTCTCCATAATGGACAGACATTTCTCCCTCAAAAGACATTAACATTACCCTATGATGGTTATAGTCAATGAGGGATAAGTATAAAACTAGATAGTCTATCCCCAAAATCAGATCAGAACCGGAAATATCAAGCACAAACAAATTCCATAGGAAACAGTACCCCCAACCTTGAGTGGAAATCCCTTATATTGCCTAATATTTTCATTTCACACACCTATGGTGCATCAATATTCACGAATCCACACATAAGTTCTTGCCACTAGACCCAACACAACAAAAAACTGAGCAGAAATAAATGAATGCGAGACACCTATATCGATTGAAGCACTGGAAAGCATGGCAGCTATGAAGATCATACCTTGAATAGTTGAAGGTCCAGCCTCGCCAAACCTTGGTGTAGACTAAACTACATGAAGATGACCTTCCCCTCTACCCTAGGATCCAGTCTAAGTACCTAGTGTTGCACTTCCCTGATGGTATAGATTCTCCCGTCCCAAAGTACCACGTACACCACCTCGACCGGTACAACCAATAGAAATCCAACTACATGCCTGATAAGGGGTAAATGATCCATTTCATACACCCATAACCAACCTCGATCTTCCATTAGTTCCCATCCATCAAGAGTTCCTATAGAACCTATGCACATTACCCATCCCGCCTGATTCTCGACACATAACTGGTGGTCAGGGGAACTAACTACACATGTGCCTTGGACTTCCACTCTGAGAGGTTGTTCCTCTCTTCATACCACTCTATACACTTCCACCATGTTGAAGATTTCAGAAACAATTCCTCCTACCCCCAGAATTCACATCACTAGTTCATGTAATTAGAACAAAAAACCCACCTCATGATGCCTTCTTTAAGTTCCCTTCTGAAATATGGTCTTGATCCAGTGCTTATGAAAATCTATTTAAATGGAAAACATTTTCCTGGGACTTAATATCATGTATAATACCATCCTGGAAACATTTTTCCAACATGACCTCATATCCTTCCAACACTAGAATGAAGAATTGTAAGACCTTGAAATGTTTTTCATAACCCATCATTGACATCATTCTCTAGGTCAACCTCATAAAATATGCAACCCACTCTTATCTCAAGGTATCCTTATAAAAGTGTTTCAAAAACTTTTCCTAGAATTCCTTCTATATCATATCGTCTGCCTATTGGGTCTGAACCAAGATATCCCACTAGCACTTCACCGGTCCCTGCAACATATATACTACAAACTCGACCCTATTCTCTATAAGAGTCTTCAAGTGATCCAAAATTGTCTGGATGGACTCTATCCATAACTCTGCATCCTCAGGTCCACCCTCTCTACCAAATATTGGCGGGTGTTACAACTGAAACTCTTTGGTAAGATGAAACATACTCAGCACTACCTGCCCTGGGTCCCATTCAATAATCTTAATAAAATAAGTGAAGTTCTCACAAAACTTGTCCTGTCCTTGATTACCCTGAACTACAAGAATTCCCTACCCCACTTCTGGAGGATCATTCTTTGTGACATCATCATGTCACCCAACTGTTACAAATCGATGTGGTGTATCTTCCTATAATGCCAATCATGAGTCTTAGAGAATATAAAATAAATCTTCCACAATTTATATAAAGGATACACTTCACTATCCATAACAACTCATCCTACACACACTATCCCAAAGAACATCATCACACCTAAGACACTAACCTCAACCATCCCTATTGTGTGTCATGACTAATGTGGGGGTAATCCAACATATATAGTTCCAAATATTTCATTTGGATTATTTCTAAAATTATTCCCTCACTCAAAACATATATATTTCCTCTTAAGCACATTTCCCATTTCACGATTTGTTACAACCAATATGTTAGATCATTTACAACCCTTTATTAATAATAATTCTCTAACAAATCATTAACATTCTTATTTTTTACCCATTTTTATCATATTTATTAGGCACCATTTTCTTCAAATTTTGAAGTAGGTAAAATGCATCCTACCCTCATTGTCTCACACACCCATCACGTGTGTTCCTATCACGATGTATGCCACCTATAGTCCTAGGTTCCTATAATAATGCATGAATGCATGACCTCATTCCATCACAACCACGGGAAAAACATCATAAAATAGTCAAATCACACAAAAAGTGCATCATCCAATGGTGAAATATCATTCAACTACAACAACACACATCAAGAACAACAATTCCCACGCTAGACACTTGGGTTTTCCCTCATACATGGGTTAGATACTCCCATGCATGAGATCATTTCCAAGGACCAACACTTACTAACCTACTATCTACCATACCAAATAATAATACAACATAAAATAAAAACTCAGAACCCACTTTGTAACATCCCCGACCTAGGAGCCCCTAAATCGATTCCCTGAGCCAGGTCACCACATGACTTCAAGCATGCCTTCCCATATGCTAGAGGTTTCCAAATACCAGAGAGGTTCTATCATGTAGTGTGGGGAGACTATACCCTCTTTTTAAAAGTAATCTATATTAGATAACATAATAAGTAATGGAAAATAATTAAATCAGGAACATGAATTGCTAAGAATTATCCTAAACATGGTAGAAACTACAATCAAACCATAAATATTGAAGGTCATGATAACAGTGAAAAAGTGAGTGAAAACCCAAAATAAATAGAATAGATAAATCCCCAAAATGGTTCCTAAAGACAAGTCTAGATCCACTTATATGCACATCCCAAGTCCAACTCAATTCCATAACATAGGGATTTTTCCCTTATACTGACCTACAACCATGAAATATGCTCGGTTACACAATAACAGCCTGAGCAGGGTGTGGGTATAGCTCAGTAGGCCACCACTAACACTGTATAAAAAATATCCAATCTAAATAGATAGTGCATGAAAGTAGTAAATAAATGACAAGGTAAAAAAAGACAACTAATGTGCCATTTGGTAAGAATATTCACTTAGTTCATTTCCATTATTATTATTTTTCCATTAGTTATGCCATCTTCACTACTAAAATCATTTTCATCACATGTATATGGGTTAGGTATTTAAATTATATACAAAAAAGGCTAAACAATTTAATTATCATTAAAATGGGGAATAAACCAAGTTCCATATCTCACTAGGGTTAAAATTTCATAATAAAATACCTCACACTTACCTGGAAGCCTCAGTATATGTAGTTTCATCAAATTCGTCGGTTAGAGGTATAGATCCTCAGTACCCTTCCCTAAACAGTACATTAAGGGGTAGGGATTAAAGCCTCAGTCTAACCCAACCCATGAGCATAGATAATAAAGTCCAATACCCCACAACAAACAATCCATGCGCACACTATTATTTATCCGTTTACCACAAATTCCATATCATAAACCATATATAACCCAAAACACATAACATTTCACATTTAATTTAAGAAATAAATCACCCTTAGGACTTAACCCATTAACCCAATTACAATTTTCTTATGATATCCCATTTAACCCATTTCCATTTTCATGCGTCACCCATTTAAAATATTCAGCAATTTCCATATATTAACCCATTTCACATATTTTAATAAGTTCACAAGAATTATCTCAATCATGAAATTACATAACAAATCATAACTCACTTGACACATCAACCTAATTCCATTTAACCCATTTTCTTATTTTTTTTTTCAAACAATATCATACTCCAATAACAATGCCTAGATACAATTACCATTAGTGCCCAATTTAAATTAAACTAATCATGCCAACATAATTATAAAAGGATATATTTAAACTCAAGGAAAATCTAGGATTAACATTGCAAATTATCATGTTTGGGAATATTGGTTCACCCCATGGGTGGCCTTAATCCAGTCTAATAAACATCAATGCATCCCATGGGTATTATGAGGGGACTAAATCATTATTTGGCCAATCATTTTACGAAATCTGACTTTATGGAATATTTTCAAATCAATAAAGAATAAATACCACAAAACCCATGCAAAAATCTATAAAAAACTATGGGGTATAACTTATATACCACCTACCTTGAATTTAAAGATGAATGAACCTTTAACCTTATTATTATATATAGATTAAAACACCCTTTGAATCACCAACATAGGATCCACCAGAAAAAATGGTTTTTGGGATTCAGAAGAAGAAGAAAGAAATTGCACACCCTAATCTGGAAAAGAGAAGAAAAAGGAACGTTAGAACTACATGAAGCTTCGATACACAACCAACAACACTCAAAATAGCCTAAAATCGAATGATATTTATCCTTGGGAGGTATTGAGGGTTTAGGTTCATCACTTAGGTTGGAGGAGGAAGAAATGGAAGGAAACAAGTGAGATACTTAAAATACCGAGGTAGAAAAATGGTATTTTTTTCATTTTTTTAATGGGTTGTAGGGTTTGGCCACACAATTTTTAAAATCGTGCGCAAACTATACACCAACATCTATCCAAGAGAGGTTTATTAACATAGTTGCCTAGGGAGGCCTTCATAGTTTGAAAAATTTTGCATTGACCATGCGGAATGCCTCTTTCTAGGCCTGCATATTTTGGTTCCCCCTTGAATAATTTTCTTAACCATGTACCCGTCCTCGTGGATAGAATGGTTTGGGTTCACAGTTATCCCTAATTGTACACTGACTATGTAACAAGCACTGGATGACCAAAATCTCCTTTATTTCATATCTTGAACCCCCAGAACACCCTTAAACCTCCTCATACATCTATTAAACATTCCATTATCCAAAATTAAGAGACTTAAACCAAAATTTTAACAAGTACATACCTCCATGAAGTCCAAGATCATACATATTTCTTAGAAGGGCGTGGACATGCCCTCATGTTTCTGGATGGTCTTACTTGTTTCTTAGTTGGGTATGGGAATGAACTTGAGTTCTTAGATGTTTTTACTTGTTTCTTTGAAGGGTATGAACATCCCCATGAGTTTCTAGATTATGTTACTTGTTTCCTAGTAGGGTACAAGCATTCCTCTAAGTTTCTTGATAATGTTACTTGTTGCTTGGAAGGGTGTGGGTATGCCCCTATGTTTTCAAATGTGGTTACATTATTCATGAATGGAGAAGTATTCCCATTATTTATATATGATCTATACTTGTTCCATGATATGGAATAGGCACCCCCTTTATTTTTGGAAGATATGTTTCCTATTAGGGAGAATGTATAAAAATGGCCCAAAAATGCTTTCTATTAGTAAAAGAACTCATGATTTACAATGATTGCTTTATTATGTTTTACAATTGAATCACTTAGAAAGAATATTACATTTAATAGGAGAATTACACATCATATAATGTTATTTTATATAATACCAATAAATAATGTATGGAGATAAACACCAAATAATAATGAAAACTTGAAGACAAACTCCATAGGCCTGAATTCTTCCATGAAGAACACTCCTTCCATTTAGAATTCAATAAGAAAGATAACCTTTAAGAATATTATATAATTTATCATGAGAATTATATAACCTTTAGATGTGAATTTTTAAATAGTAAATCATGGTAATATTGGTGTATATATAGGGTGTAAAGCGTAATATGATCATTTGGAACCAACCATCATATGACTATTACTCGACTGTCACAATGTGATCATCATATGACCATAGGAATAGTAATAATACCCAATAGAATTATAAAATATTAATTTAAAAGTAAATTAAACAGTATTATATAAAATAATTAAATTTTAAGTATGTTATTTATGATTCAATAAAAATGTTTTTATAAAAAAATTATAATTCTTTAAAGTGAATAAATAATATGTGTTTGTTTAAAAATACTATTTTATAAAAAATATATAATTTTTATTTAGAATAATTAATTCCCATACATTGGAATTTATTTTTATAAAATAAAAATTATATTTGAAATCATCATGTCAAAATTAATTTAGAGTGAAATTTTTAGAAGTTTCTAAATTAATTTATTTTTCATTGAATAGTAAAAATTAAAATTTTTTAAGTATGTTTTATGACTTCAAATATATTTAATAATGATTTAATAATTAATATAAGTTAATTTATATCAAAAATAAATTATTTTATTAATATAATTCATTTTAATGAATTAAAATGATTTTTCAAACCTATAAATTACTTTCCAAATTCTAAAATGGAAATTAAGGTTTTTAAAAACAATATTTTTTGGAAAAAATAATTATCATGCCCAAATTAATATAATAAATTGGATTTCGATTCTATTATGAATAAAAGTAAAAAATCATTCCTTAAATGTACAAAACCATGAACTAAAACCATTGGTAAGCCAATGGTTTCCCATTTTCCATAACCAAGATCTCTAGGCTTATATTTAGAAATTAATATACAATTGTACTCATTTTTATGTAAATACCCACCTCTACACACCATTTAATTCAATCCCAATTTTATTATAACATCTCACCCTCTATTATTCTCTGATTAAGTCCATTTTTGAAGCCCCCAATGTAATGACCCTGACCCTAGTAGCCCTGAACTAGTTTCGAATACCATTACATTGGTATAAGATACAAGGAAATCACATCCCAAAGGATTTAATAGTTTAGTAATCTTGGTAAACTAGATACATACATGATTATTGAATTATAGCTGAATAATAAAATTACAAAATATTTTTTCAAGAATAACTTTATTCCATCTAGAATATCTCTTTATATTAGTCATAATAAACTTTATGGAATCCTAGGGAAAGTAAAATAAATAAGGATGAACAAAAATTCTCAGTAAGGTTAGGTATATAGTGGAAACAATTAATAAACAAGGCGTAATAATAATGCAAAGGTAAATAACTAAAATAAATTCCATTAAATTAATAACATGAGCATAATATGGAAGGAATAAAAGGTGATAAAATAATGTAAAATAAATAATCACATGAACATGAAACTCATGCATGGATATTCTAACTAATTGAATAATCACATGGAATATCAATAACTACCACCTATATCTCATTATTCCAAAAAACATGGAATATAAATAAATGAATTCATAATGATGGAATGCATAAGTATTAATATCTAAAACATACCATCAAGTCTTCATGAAAAGACATCTAATACTATCAAGGCTTAATGCCATGAATCTAATACCATCAAGGCATCATTCCAAGAATCTAATGAATGGTAAGGCCTCGAACAAAACCGTATCTAGTTTGTCTCATGAAACACACTGATGCATCTGGTGGATATAGCGGTCTTCACCCATCACATACTAAATCCAATTAATTCTTCTTATAAATGGGTTGAAACATAATTAACATAAATGTTCATATTAAAACTAACATACTAAATTTAAATAATTTCCCCAATTAATAAACATAATCATAGAATATCTGGAGTAATGTGAATGGTATCAAAATTGGACATCCCTAGTCAAACTAATTATAAAACATCAAAAGAAATAATAATAATGATATAATTGAAATATATTACCATTTGAGTAATAATAACTGTTTTTTTGTTGATGAATAAAAATACAATAAAAAAATACTTAAAAAATTCTTGAATAAAATATTCTTTTCATTTTGAAAAAAAATTCAAAATCCTTTTCTTTGAAAATCAATTTATAAAAGTATTTTCATCAAAAATTTCCACATAAAATTCTAAAGGAATATTAAAATAAAAGATGGTCATGTTGTTAGGTAATTATATACATTCTATAAAGAAAATTCCCTTTTTATGGTAAAAAGTTTAGAAAATTTCCACGTTTAGAAAACAACAAGAAGATTCCTATGAAAACATTTTGTAAAAATAAAAAATGGGTAAAAATTTATTTTAATAAATCATTTTGAAAATGTTATAGAAAAAAAAATAAAACATTTTTATAAATCTTGGTTTTGGAATAAAACTTATTTCCAACTAAAGAGATAAATGAAGTTATATTTTCTTTAAAATAGTTTCTAAAACATTTTAGGTACCGAAGGGTTAAAAAATGGTACTATCACTTGAAAAAGATCATGAATAACCAGAGTAGAATAAAATTAATGGGTTTATTAAAAAAAATTTATATAAATTCATTTAATGGAAATTAAATAACAAAAAATATTTATTATAATGAGATTGTGAAATAAACCCTTCAAATGACCATAACATTGAAGTGTAAATTATTCAATGAATTTATTTTTTGTATCAAATTTAAATCCACATAAAAAAAATCTAAGTAAAACTATATATTGTCAAAATTAAATATTCACATAATCATATAATATTTATTACAACGAGTAAGTGGTATAACCCAATGAAAAGGAATTGAGTTATGAAATTTCTTTACTACTTGGTAACTTCAAGATAAAATACCCTTAGATTAAATAATTAAAATTATAACTTAAAATCCCATGATTAATGAATTATTCATGACATTAAATGTCAAAGGGGCAGTATATACACCATGTAAAAATTAATTATGTGCATATTATTATAATAAGCCTCAATGAAATGAAATTAAGATGAAATCCCTTACCTCATGCTTCATTTTTACCAAAAACGATTTAACCTTATGTATAGTGGTTTTAAACATGTTATTAACTTATTCCAAAACCGTATTAATATTTATGATATCATATATGATTCTTTTATAACGTATTATCACTTGTTTTTTTAATAATCTTTCATTATTTTCATTGTTCCGAGTGTTAATTGCCTTGTTTTTTTAGTATGCTTTGAATTTTTATTTTTTCCATATTACTTTGATCATTATTTAATAATATAGAGAACATAAACCATGATTTAAATATCATATATATTAATTATATATTTTATTTATAGTAATCCATAAAATTTGGTGATAGTGAATGAAATACACTATTCATAGAGACGGTAGGTCATACATACGCATGAACACTATTTCTATTTTCTTTTCATATTGAATGAAAGAAAATTTAATGCTATATATTATCATTAAAGTGTCACTATTATTTTATATATATCACATATTTTTATTAAAACCATACTTAATTCACTTTATGTAATATGTGAATGAATCCCATCACTTCACGAGGCAGTAGTCCGCCATATAAACGAGTGACGTTATCGTATTCTCACAAAATGGGTAGCATGGAGGTATGTGTGGTGTAATGATTAAAGAATAATAATAACATCATAAATATTATATATATCATATATAAAATATAAATACATCATTATTCCCAACCTTTAAATGTTTTAATGGAAAAAAGAATGACATCGATTCGCGAGTCAGTAGTCCATCGTACACATGAATAATGATTTCGAAACCCATTTGATGGAAGTGTGTGAATTTTTATGTCGTAAACATAAAATAAAAAATATCTATGTATATTTCATTTTTATATTATATAATCATTTTATAATAATAATTTAAGGAGGTGGATAAGGAAATAAAATAAAAACACTTTTATAAGATCATTACCTCTTCTTCAGGTTCCTCCTTGGGTTTGTACTAATGTATTTAAAGGATGGATTTATGAAAAAAAATATAAGGTTTCTAGGATGATTATAGGTTATTTGGGGAGTTAATTGTTCAGTTTAACACCCCAATATTTTGTAAATTTTGTTTTTCAAGTTAATTTAATCTTTTCAATTTTCTGGATTTCACCTAATACTGAATATAGCTTGTGTTATATGAAAGAACTAAGTTTGGATTTTGTTTCACACAAAAACAAGTTAATATTAAACTATAAAAAATAATTATATTATCTTGAGATACATTAAATAATATGTGTGGCTTATGTTATACACAATACATAGTTCCTTTGATAGTTTTCGTTAAACGTAAGACTGAGTTTTACCAAACTACTGTATACTATTAATATTATTATTGAAATATTAATATAGTTATAAACTATCCATTGGAATGTAAGTTATGAATAAGTTTAAATAAAATATGAAAATATCATTTACACATGTATATAAAATTAATCCTTTGGTTTCCAATTAGTTAGAAATCAAACAATTAACTATTTGAAAATAAAGAGATTCTTTTTCTAAGAAAACTATTTTTTATGTACATACATGTTTTATCTCAATAAATAAAAACATTTATGAATTATTTTAATGAAATATATATTATATATTCAATAAAATATTTAACACTAATCTTATTTGTTTTCTACAAAAGAGATAAGAATAAATTCAATTTTATGCATAAAAAGATATATTTTTTTAAAAAGTAATTTTACCACCTTTTAATAGAGAACCTATTTTAAATATAAGTTTTGAAAATTTTATAAATTATATTTTAAAGAATAAAATTTATTTTTGAAATTGGAATATCAAAATTTATTTAGGGTGAATTTTTAGTATTTTTCTGGGAGGTTTCATTTTTTGATCAATAGTGAAAAACGCTGAATTTTAATTAAAAACTAATTTTCATCTAATTTATTTCTATAGTTAAATTGTATTTTAAATATTTTCAAAGTTTAATAAGTTTAGTTATATAACAATAAATTTAATTTATCTCAAATTAATCAACTTCACATTGAAATTGGATGTAAAATCATTTCAAACCATTGAAATTTTTTACTTTAAAAACCCATTGTTACATCTCATTCACGGGATTAATTTTAAATTAATTTCTATTAATTATGTTTTTATAAATCAGAAAAATTGATTTATTATTTGTAATTATAATAATTTATAATATCTATTAAGGTAAAATTATATTTTTTCCCCAAAATATTAGTGAAAGTAATTAAATTTAATTACAATGATTAAGGTAAAAAAAAGTTTACTTAGTGGTTAAATTTTAACTTAAGGCGTCAAATATCATAGAAACATGTCCCAAATACATTTTATAGAAATATTTATACCATATACTCTATTTTATCAAGAACAGATAATTATTGGAGGCACATGATGTAAGGGAGCCCTGTCAATAATGTTTACCTTTTTATATTTATAAGAATGGCACTCCTCCTCCACTATAAAAGGGTGCTCACCCCATCAATTATTCACACTTATAATTAATTTTGGATAATAAAAAACATGATTAAATAAGATTTAAAAATAAATCCTATAAAACTATATGCTTCAATTTGGACATAAATCAAACCAATTAAGTCCTTTGGTGCAAGCCAAAAAGAGTTACCCAAAGAGTTGGTACCATTCTTCAATGAGATCTTTTGTTTTATTTCATTATCCACACCTTAAATTATTCTTATTTTATTATTATATAATAAATTTAGTATCCTAAATATAATGATATTTTTTGTGTTAAGGGTATGGCCTAAACATTCACACACTTCCATCTAATAGGATACGAAATCATCATTCGTGTGTACGGAAGACTACCACCTCACGAACTGATGTCGTTCGTTCTTCCATTACCACCCTTGAAGGTTTGTAATAATGATGGAATTAATGTTTTGATATGATTTATATTATATTTATGATTTATTTATTTTATTTAATTATTATATAACACATACCTTCATGCTTTCCATTTTGTAGGAATATGATAACTTCGTTTGTGGACATGTGGACTACTGCCTCCTCAAAGCGATGGGTTTCATTCACACTTTACATAAAATGTATTATGGATGGTTTTAGTAAATTTATATGATATAAATGTTACATAATAATTTTTATTTAATGATAATATATATACATATATTTTATTTATTTTCTTCCTTTCAATACGATAAGAAAACAGAAACAACGTTTATGCGTATATACAATCTACCATCTCTATGAATAGTGTACTTTTTTTCATAATTATATATTTGATAAATTATTATAAATTATTATATAATGAATATATATGATATTTATATCATGTTTTACATTTTATAAATAAAAAAATCATGATCTAAGTAAGATGATCAAGAATAACATGTCAAAACATATACAAAAAACAAAGCAATTATTACCTAAAATGTAATTTTAACATTAAATTGTTAATAAATGGGTAATATAAAGTCATAAAAAAGGAAATATGGTATTATATATAAGAATATTGTTCTTTGGTGTATTTATAATAAGATTTTATTTATTATATAGGAGTTTTTAACATGTATGAAGAAAGTTGAGATTAAAGGTAATGGTTTTCCATCTCACTTACGTTTATATGAGATGTATGCTATATTCACCACTTATTCTTGTTGCGTGGTGTATATAATACCCTATGAAAATTTATATGATTAATTTAATTTATTTCATGATATTTAATGTTTCAATTTATATTACTCTTTCATGGATATCATTATTTAAAAGTTACTCAAGTAGTAAAAGAATTCCATATCATTTCTTTATTTCCATGAGATACATGTCATATTCAGCACTCACTTATTTTGAGTGGTGTATATACTAACCTATGAAATTTTATGTAATTAATTTACTTTATTTAATGATATTAAAATATTTAATTGATGTTATTATTTTATGGGGATCATGATTCAAAACTTACTTATGCAGTAAGGGTTTTTCTCGCCTCACTTTTATTTCAGTGAGATATGCTATATTTGAAACTTATTCTTGTTGTGTGGTGTATATACTAACATATGAAATATTATATCATGAATTTAATTTATTTAATTAAATTTAAATTTTAAATTTATGTTATTATTTCATGAATCTCATTATTCCAAAGTTACTCCATTAGTAAGGGGAATTCTAGTATCACTTTTATTTCTGTGAGACTTATGCCTTATTCACCACACGTTTCTTTTTTTTTTTGTGGTATTTATACTACCCAATAATATTTTATATTATATTTATCCTTAAATTTAGGGTTATTTACATATACATTTTATTATCTCTCTTTCATGGAATTCATAGTTCAAATTTTATCAAACTGGTAAGGTAATTTTGCCTTAATTTGCATTCTTTGATACAAATGTTATGATATGCACCTATATTATTTTATGAGTTGTATATAATTACCTTTAACATGTTATATAATAAATATAATTCTTTTCATGATATGTGAATTTTCATTTATTTTTATTATTTCATGGGTATTTCGATTCAATGTCACCAAAGTGGTAAGAGTTTATTACTAGAATCTCATCATTTATCCGGAATGATTATGATTATGTTTCCATTAATGAAATATTATGATCCAAATCTCACGAATTATCATTTCTTTTCGTATACTCTCTTTATTCATTCTATATCCAAGAAATGGTACAATTTTTCCACTATTTGGTACTTAATATAATTAATAAAGTGTTTTATAAACATCCGACCTTATTTCTATCTTTAATAGAAAATTTGTTTTATTCAAAAACATTGTTTTCTAAAAATGATTTATATTTTTCGAAATTGAAATTTTAAACTAATTTTCATGGAAAAGAATTTTAAAACTGTTTTCTGTTTTAAAAAGTGTTTACAATGGTTTTCAAATCTTATTTTATAAATTTTCAAGGTTATTTTCAAAGTAAAAGGTCTTCAAAAATTTTTATGATTTAAAAAGAATTTTCAAAGAGTAAAGAATATTTTCTTCAAGAAATTTTTTAAATTATTTTTAACATTTACTTCATAAGTCTTCAATGTGGTTTTAAAATAAAAGGATTTTGAAATTTTTTTATGTATTAATAAAAATTATTTTCAAAGAAAGGTTATTTTTCTTAAGAACTACCCCAAGTTATCTTTAGAAAACATTATCCATCAAATATGAAATAATTTGATATAGTGTATTATTTAGTAGAGATTTTATCCAAGGATACCATTCATATTCTTTCTCTAAATGGTTTATGTTGTGATGGCACGATGTTTATGACACCCATTTCTCTTCCACGATTTATACCATGATAAAACGCTTATAAAACCTACTTATTTTAATGGGTTATTCTTTGATGAAATGATTATGAAACCTATATCCTTTAAATAGGTTATTATATGATGACATGTTCATGATACCCATTTCATTTCATGGGTTATGATGTGACATTTATAAAGCCCATCTATTTTTATGGTTTATGATATAATTAATGTTTTATTTTCTTGTAGAATATGCATGTATAATTTAATTATTTGAAGGGTGGGAGATATGTCTACTTCCAATTCATTTGGTAATGATAAATTTTATATGATATCAAAGGGTGGATGGTTTGTAGCCCAATCCCGAAAAAAAGAGGGTACATGGGATGAAATCCCAAGCCTATAAAAATAGAGTACATGAGAGGGCATGCTAATCCTATAATAATAGGGTACGCGGGAGGGAATCCCAATCCCATAACAAAAATCTACATGAGAGGTAATCACAAGCCCTTAACAAGAGGTTAAATAGGATGTAATTGCAAGACCAAAACAATATGGTACACCGGAGGGAATCCCAATCCTAAAAGTAGGTACATGGGTGATTATCCCAAGACTAACATGATCTTAAGGTCTTGGTATGTAGCCTGGACATAAGATCTTATATTCTTATGTGTATAAAACAATTCCATTTCTTATTACTATGTTATTATTTCATGGATATCCCCTTGATTTTCTTATGATTCATATATTATGAACTTACAATATTTATGCTATGATTCATGTCTATGATGTTTTCTATATAGGGTATGATATTCTAATGTTATGTTCATTCTCTCATAACCTTATGTTCATGTTATTCTAGAGTATATTATATGTTAACCCTTACTGATCATCTAAGATCACCCTTTATTATTTTTACTCTCCCTAGGTTACAAATAAAGGTTTTAATTAGGATTACTAAATGGGAAGATCTTTGTGGAAAAAAATTGAATATCTTTCACAATGTTAGAATATTGTGTTATAACAAAAAAATATTATAGTTATTAGGAATTTAATTTTTTAATGTGTTGAATATTCATAAAAAATGATGTAATATCCATGTGTGTTAAGCGTGGGTCTCTATACTTGGCATCAAATAAAAGGTTTAGTAAAATTTTGGAAAATAGGATGAGAAAACTTTAGTGATATCCATAGGTATATTTTTAAAGATATTTGTACGGATGTATTTAAGAATAATCCTAAGGTGTTGTCGATTAAATAAGTAGGTGTTATGCGTTAGACATCATATAAGTAATTTTTTATGATTATGTAGTTTTGTGCTATGATAAATGTTTCTCACATTATATATTCTAATCTTATCAATAACAGAAACTAGAAGTAACTTGGTTAAAATTTAATATTTCATATGTAGAAAGTATGGGCATTAAAAAAATTGATTTCCTATATGGAAATGTCATTAAGATAATTTGGAAGTTGTCATGTGTATTAGTTATACTGTTAAAGATAAAGAGACCAAAAAATACATGTGAATGGTATGACATGTTCTAACAGTATTGTTTACATTAAATGTAATAATCATGGTTAAATTTAGGTTTAGGAACCTTAAGACATGATTCACGTTTCATATTCAAGGAAAGGGTTATTGAGTAATAAGATAATGAATATTAAGCAATATATTAAGAATAAAGTTGGACGATTGAAGTGTATATGTATTAGAATTCAAGAATTATGTTATATAAATCATGAAGTATATTTTTTCCATTAAGGATTTAAAAAAATATATTGAATGTGGTTTATGACTTAGAAAATTGGTTTAATGGAAAGGTGATATTTTGATTAAGGGAAGGTAACCCTTAATGTGTTCCTGATGTTAAGAAAATTGTGTTTATCTTGGATAAATAGATGATTATGGATAAAGTAAATTGTATAGTAATGATTATCAGAGAACTGATTATTGATTTATTGAAAAAGTATTCTATGTTATCAAGGATGAAGTTTTAAACTTTTTTCATATTAACTAATATATCCAATAATATTTTCAATAATAAATTGTGTATGTTTTAAATAAGGTTTTATGGTGATTTAGGTTATTACCATGTTTCAGGATAAAACATGATCAAGGTATTCACATGTTTCGTATGCGACAACCAAGAGATACTTTATGATACACGGGGGAACAATGTTAATCTTTTTTTGAGAAAATTTAGTTACCTTTTTTATAAAGTTTTGTACATTCATATTTTATAAGGGTTATATGGTTATCCATTTATGGAATGGTTTATGTTAAACTTATGATGAGGTTTTGTAGATTAAAGTATTATCTCTCCATATGAGGATTTATGCATATTGGATAATATGTGCTAATTTTTCTGTTTTTATAATGATATATGGAATGACCTATCATTCTATTTATAGATCTCATGATCTGTTAATTCTTCAGGAATAAAAAATTCACCTTCATTTCTTGGGGTAATAGATAAAGTGGAAATTGATCAAGGAACAACCAAAGGGTCAGATTGTTATTGTGAAAAGGAATGAAATCAAGTAATCATATATCCTTGTGAAAACTCTTTAAATTTAAAAAAATGGTCTTGAAATAAAATTTTGTCTCATTATAATCATTTTTTATGATATCGATGACCTCTTTCAAGAATATTTAGTTTATGGATTTTTATCATTAATATTCTTATAACCATGTTCTCTATCATTATCCATCAGAACATGATAGTTATATTTATCTTCCATGTTTATGTTTTCACTTTCCACTTATGTTATACAATATGGTGACCTAGTTATGAGTTACTTTGGGTAACTGTTATGTTTTCAACATTACCTTTTTAAAGGAACTTTTAATATTCAATTTTATGATGTGGGTTTCTTTGAAAGAAACTTTCAAGAATTAAACATATGATAAAACAGAAGAATTACGTGGGATAAATTTATTTTATGGTGGTATAATGTAAAATCTTGATATTTTGGGAAATATTTTTTCAGATTAATTTAATCTTTTCAATATTCTTCATTACACACAACATTGAATATAACTTGTGTTATATAAAAGCAGTAAGTTTGGATTGTATTTCACATAATAATAAGTTAAAATTGCACTACACACAAAACTTAGATTATCTTTTGGTACAAACAAAACTATGTTTGTCTTATGTTGCACACAATGTCAAGTTCCTTTGATAGCTTGTGTTACAGCAAGACCAAGTTTTACTGAACTATAATATACTATTTATATTTTTATTTAAATATTATTAAAATTATCACCTATCCATTGGAAGGGAAGATATAAATAATATTAAATAAAATGTGAAAATATGAATTAAAATTTTATATAAAATGAATACTTTGGTTATAAATTATTTATACATGAAATTAAAAACTATTTAAAAAATAAAGAGATTCATTTTCTAAGAAAACTATTTTTTCTATGAAAAATAAGTTTTATCTCAATAAATTAAAAAAACTAATTTTGATGAATTATTTTAATAAAATGTATATATTATATATCTAATAAACTATTTCCCACTCATCTTATGTGTTTTATATAAAATATATAAGAATAAATTCAATTTTACACATATAAAGATATGGTTTTCTAAAAAAGAGTTTTACAGCCTTTTAATGGCACAACTATTTTAAATATAAATTTTGAAACTTTGATAAATTATAATTGAAAAAAAAATTTATTTTTGAATGATTAATATCAAAATTTTCTTTGGGTGAATTTTTTGTATTTTTCTGAGAAGTTTCATTTTTTATGAATAGTAACAAACACTGAATTTTAATTAAAAACCACTTTTTCATCAAACTTATTTTTATAGGTAAATTTTATTTTTAATTTGATTAAAATAATACAAAGTTAAATAATAAAAAAATAAATCCATTTTAGGTTATCTAAATTAATTTTTTTACATTGAAATTGGATATAAAAACATTTCGAACTTCCAAACTTTTTACTTTAAAAACCCGTTGTTACATCTCATCAACAAGATTAATTTAAAATTATTTTATACCACTTATGTGTTTATAAATTGAAAAAATGGATTTAATATTTTAAATAAGAATAATTTATAATTTATATTAAGTTCAAATTAGTTTTTTACCAAAACTATTAGTGAAATTAATTAAAATTAATTACAACAATTAAGGTAAAAACGAGTTTACTTAGTGGTTAAACATTAACTTAAGGTAAAAAATACCTTATAAACATGTACAAAGACATTTTATGGACATATTTAGACCATATAGTCCCTTAGTTTTAAAATTTATAGTTATTGGAGGCACATTATGTAAGGTATAACTCTCAATAGTTTTGACCTTTTTATATTTACAAGAATGCTACTTATCCTCCACTATAAAAGGGAACTCACCCCCTCACTTATTCACACATATAAAGCCATTTTTCTCATCCAAAACATGATAAAATAATATTAAAACAACCCTAATCTCAACCTATATTCCTAACTTGGGACAGAAATAAAACCAATGAATTCCATTG
Source organism: Viscum album (assembly GCA_963277665.1). Classification (NCBI taxonomy): domain Eukaryota; kingdom Viridiplantae; phylum Streptophyta; class Magnoliopsida; order Santalales; family Viscaceae; genus Viscum; species Viscum album. Next base: position 648,531,643 of record OY728137.1, on the reverse strand, counting down.
GTTCAAGCCAAAGGAAGTCACCCAAAGAAGAGGTAACACTCTTCAACGAGCACTTTTGTCTATTTCTTTCTCCACCACTTCAATTATTCATATTATATGATTATATAATAAAATAAATATCATAAATATAATAATATGTTGTTTTTTAAGGGTATTAAATAAACTTTCACACACTTCTATCAAATGAGATGCACAATCATCGTTCGTGTGTACGGTAGACTACAGCCTTGCGAACCGATGTCGGTCATTCTCCCATTACCACCATTCACGGTTGGAAAAAATGATTGAATTAATATTTTTATATTATATATATGATATTTATGATGTATTTATGTTTATTTAATTATTATATAAAACATAACTTCAGGCTTTCCATTTTGTGGGAATATGATAACTTCATTTCTAGATGTGTAGACTACCTCCTCATCAAAATGATGTGATTCATTCAGAATTTACAAGAAACATATTAAGGATGGGTTTAGTAAATTTATATGATATATATTAAATAATAATTCTAATGTAAAGATAATATATACACACACACACATATATATATGTCATTTATTTTCCTTCCTTCAATATGACAAGAAAACTGAAACACCATTCATGTGTACATATGACCTATTGTCTCTATAAACAATGTATTCCATTTCATATTACTATATTTGATAGATTATTATAAATAATTATATTCAGAATATAAATGATATTTATATCATGTTTTAAATTCTGGAAATTATTAAATTATTATCTAAGTAAGATTATCAATAATAACATGTCAAAACGTATGCAAAAACAAAACGATTATTACCCAAAACGTAACTTAACATGAAATTGGTAATAAATAGGTAATATAAAGTCATAAGAAAATAATATATGGTATTAAATATAATTTTTTTTATATCTAATATGTATAATAAAATTATATTTACTATACAGGAGGTTTGAACATGTACGAAGAGAGTCCAGAGATAAGGTAAGATTTTTCCCATCCCACTTATATTTTTGTGAGATGTATTCTATATTCACCACTTATTATTTTTGTATGGTAGATATAATATCCTTTGAAATTTTATATCTTGAATTTAATTTATTCCATGATATTTAATATTTTAATTGATGTTACTCTTTCACAGATCTCAGGATTCAAAAGTTACTCAAGTGGTAATGGAATTTCATCTCACCTTTTTATTCCTTTGAGATACACGCCATATTCACCACTCACTTATTTTTTGTGGTGTATATAATTACCTATGTCATGGTATATCATTTTTTTTAATTTATTTAATGATATTAAATTATTTAATTTATGTTCTTCTTTCACAGGGATCATGATTCAAAAGTTACTCATGTAGTAAGTGTTTTTCTCATCTCACTTTTATTTCTATAAGATGTGTTATATTCACAACTTATTCTTGTTTTTTGGTGTATATACTGACCTATGACATGTTATACCATGAATTTAATTTATATCATGATATTAAAATAATTAATTGATGTTATTATTTCATGGATATCATGATTCAAAAATTACTAAAGTGGTTAGGGGATTTCTAGTGTCACTTTTATTTCTACGAGAGTTATGCCTTATTCCCCACTCATTTATTTTATGTGGTGTATATAATCCCCAATAATTTTTTATGTTATAATTATAATTATAGTTATTGGTATTTACATATCCATTTTATTATATTTATTTCATGACATTAATGGTTCAAAAGTTACCAAATTGGTAAGGTAATTTTGTCTCAATTTGCCTTCTTTGAGACACATGCTATGTTATGCACTTAAATTCTTTTATGAGGTGTATATACTTCCCATTTAAATGTTATATCACAAATATAATTATTTTAATTATATGTTAATATTCAGGTAATTTTATTATTTCATGGGTATTAGTATTTAAAGTTACCAAAGTGGTAAGAGTTTATTGCTAAAATCCCATCGTTTATCATGATAGTTTATGATTATGCTTCCACTAATGAAATATTATGATCCATATATCAAGAATTATCATTAATTTTATTATCATATATATATCCCTACTATATATATGTAATGGTACCATTTTTAAACTCTTTGGTACTTAAGATAATTAAAAAAGTGTTTTATGAAAATCAGACCTTATTTTTCTCTTCAGTCGAAAATTTGTTTTATTTAGAAACTATGTTTTATAAAAATGTTTTAGAATTTTTTTTTAAATTATTTTTTAAACTCATTTTTATAGAAAATGTTTTCAATTTTTTTTTGTTTTAAAAAGTTTTTATAATTATTTTCAGGTCTTCCTTTATAGGGTTTCAAGCTTATTAATAAAGAACAAGGTTTTAAAAAGGTTTTATGATTTAAAAAGGGTTTTCAAAGAAGAAATTATATTTTCATTAGGAAATATTCTAATTATTTTTAAATATTAAATAATTATTTTTTAATGTGTTTTTCAAAGAAATGTATTTTAAAATTTTTTTATGTCTTAAATACAATGGTTTTCAAATAAAGGTTATTTTCTTGAAGAACTGCTCTAAGTAATCTTTCAAAATACTTCTCCATAAAATATGACATACTTTGATATAGTTTATTATTTACTAGGTATTTTATCCAAGTATACCATTATTATTATTTATATGAATGTTTTATGTTTTTATGGCATGATTTTTATGATATTTGTTTCTCTTCCATGGGTTATACCATGAAACAAAAAATGCTTATGAGACCCGATTCTTTTCATGGGTTAGGATTTGATGAAACGATTACAAAACCTATATATTTTCCATAGGTTATTTTATTATGAAATTTTTATGATACCCATTTAATTTAAAGGGTTATTATGTGAAATTTATAAATTCTAACTCTTTTTATGGTTCATTATTTGATGAATTCTTTATTATCTTGTGTCACATGCATGTATGATTTAATTATGTGATAGGTGGGACTTATATATTCATTCAATGCATTGGGAAATGATAAATTTTATATGACCTCAAAGGGTATATAGTTTGCAACCAAATTCTGAAAAGGTGGGTACATGGGTCGAATCCCAACCCTGAGAACAAGCGGGTACATCATATGGAATCCCAAGACCATAACAATAGGGTACACAGGTGGGAATCTCAAGACCATAATAATAGATTACACCGGAGAGAATCCCAATCCCATAACAATATGGTACATGAGAGATAATCCCAATACCATAATAAGAGGGTAAATGGGAGGGAATCCCAATCCCAAAACAAGAGGGTACACAGGAGGAAATCCCAAGACAAAATTAGGAACATGATTAATTATCCCAAGCCTAACATGATATTAAGGTCTTGGTAAGTATCCTTAACATAAGATTTTATATGCTTATGTGTATTCCACAATTACATGTCTTATTTATATGTTATGATCTCATAACTTATGATATTTATTTGCTTATGATCCATATCTTATGAACTGCCAATCCTTATTAGATGATTCATGTCTATGATCTATCCTATCTAGAGTGTGATCTTCTAATCTTATACTCATTCTCTTATACCCTCATATTCATGTTATCCTTACATATCTTACATTTTTATCATTACTAATAATATGATATCACTATTTATTATATTTATTTTTCCTAGGTTATGAACAATTTTCTTATGTGGTATTACTAAATGGGAAGTTCTTTGTGGAAAATGTTGAATATCTTTCCCCAAGTTTGATTTTTTTTTCAAGTTTCCAAAGACACTGAACTATTACGATCCTCGACCATGTACTTTTGTAATGTGTTCAATATTCATAAAAAAATGATGTAATGTTCATTTATGTTAATCTTGGGTCTCTATATTCAGGTATTTTATAAACTATATTGTTTTTAATGTGTGAATATAAGAGGAGAGGAGGTGGCCTTTTATAAGTGGGGTGAGTGCCAGTCTTGTAATTTCTGAAAAGGGAGAATTCCACCAATGTATTTTACATGTAAAGTGGATATAATAATAGAATAATATCTATAATATAAGTTATAATTTCTAAATATATCCATAAAATAGGTTTTTTACAAGTTTCTAGGTCATTTTCCCCCTTAAGTTTAAAGTTCGGTCCCTTGGTAAACTCGTTTTTCTCTTAATCGTTGTAATTAATTTTAACTAATTTCATTAATAATTTAGGTAAAAAACTAAGTTGAATTTATTAGAAATTATAAATTATTATGATTCCAAATATGGAATCCATTTTTCTAAATTCATACCACAAAATGTCTAAAAATTAATTTAAAATTAATCCTACGGACGGGATGAGAAAGCTGGTTTTTAATGTGAAAAAGTTCAAAAGTTTACTAAGTTTTTATATCTAAATTCTATATAAAAAATATTCCAATGAAATAAATTGGATTAATTTATTAATAATTGATATAATTTTGACTATAAAACTAATTTAAAATATAATTTAACATTATTTATTGTTTATATGAAAAGGTATTTTTCAATTAAAATCCTGTATTTTTACTATTCATCAAAAAATTAAACTTCTCAGAAAATACCAAAAAACCACCCTAAGATATTTTTTACATTCTGATTTCAAAAGTGATGTTTATTTTTTAAAATAAAATTTATAAATTTTTCAAAATTTAGTTTTAAAATAAGTGTGTCATTAAAAGGTGGAAAATTACCTTTATAAAAATACAACCTTTTTATGTGTAAGATTGGATTTGTTCTTATCTTATGCCCATCAAATTTGTTGGATGAATATCAAAAAAAAATATCAAATATATAATATATGAATCTCATTCAGATCATCCACTATATTAATTAATTTAATTCATTAATATAAAACACCTTTAGCACATGAAAATATTTTTTTTATAAAACCATTTCTTTTATATTCAATTAGTTTTTATATTCATTTCTAACTAATTTGTAACCAATGAATTCAACCATATATTTTATATGTTATTTAATCCTATTTATAACTTCCAATTTAATATCCAGGAGGTAATTTTTATTTGAAATAATAATATTAATAGTATTCTATAAAACTCGCTCTTATGTGTAATGCAAGCTATCGAAGAAATTCATTATTGCATTCAATACAAGCTAACTCATCACTACATGTATTACAAGCTATATAATAGATTTAATTTATTTAAAATAGTAAATATATCATAAATACTTGCAATGTTACCTTTTCTTCTAATATTGGTGTTGCATTTCTTATACGTTATCAAATATAATGTTATTCTTTTAGAATTTTGAGTTGTTACACCCAAGTTCTTAAGGAATCTTCCCTCTTAGATTATAAAGTGATTTTTAAGGTAAGGGTTTTTCTTCATATTTTATTTTATTAAAGTAATTTATTTGACAATATCCCTTTTTAACTATAAGAAACATAAACACTATAAAAACCAATTCCCTAAATGAAACACCCTAATATTTTTATATATGATTACATTTAAATAAGTAAATATGTTTGATAGCTTAGTCCACATGCAACACCAAACTTAAATGAAACCATAATATATTTAGATAAAATATAAATATTTAAGTGTTATTGTTAAAACATAAATGTTGACTTAGTGTTAATGAATTATAGTAACCAATTTATGCAATATTTATTGAAATAGAATAAAGGTTACTTTTAATATAAATAAAATTCAACTGGTATAGTAAAAATGACTAATAAGATCATTTTATGCATAGAATTGTATTTTTCTAAAAAATTACCTTTTATGTTATATGTTTTTATCACAATAAACATATGATTAATTTATGGTGTTGTATATTGATATGAATAATTGGTTATCACTAATTATTAAATGATACGTAATGATAAAAAGAATAAATTGTGTTCTAATGAGTCATTTTCCATATAAAAATACTTTTTTATTATATTTTATAATCTTCTTTAAAAGTTAAATTTCTAAATTTTAGAATTTTAATTTTAGAAAATTATTTTTTTTGGATTCATCATAGTAATATTTTTGTATGATTATTTTTTTAGATTTTTTTGATAAGATTGATTTTAATTTGAATAGTAAAATATACAGTTTTTATAAATACCATGATTTAATGAAATTATTTTTATTTAAGTATGTTGTATAAATTTTTGAAACATTTTTTACACAAAATATGTATTTTAAAAGTGAAATTATAAATAAAAAAATATTGATTTTAGTTTACAAACCTATATATGATATCTTAGAACATAAGTAATATTTTCTCAAGAAATAGTTTTTAATAAATTATACATTTATTATTTTGAAATTAATTTTTATCACTTTTTAATATTTAAACTAATTAAATTGATTCCAAAAATAGAATCATTGGGTTAAAATTATATTAAAAGGACTATTTTATTTTTATACATAAAGTATATATTACTAAGGTAAAAATTAGTTACAACGATAAATGTTAAAATAGTAAAAGTTGAAAATATAATGTTTAAGAGTTGAAAAAATGTTTAAAACATGTGTTAAATTTAATATTATAGGCTTTATTGAACTTATCTCTTTCCCAATACATTATTTCTTAAATTTGGAGCCACTTTCCTTGACAGTGACTTCCAATTGTTAAAAAGTTATAGGTATTTAAAAAAATTCCATCCTATCTCACTTATAAAAGGTTCCTCTCACCATCCATTCAATAATAACAATAAATTTAAGTTTACTCATAAAAACCCTCCCTTTTACCTTTCCCTTTAATTTTATCTTTCTTCCATTATCTTCTGGTCATAAGATTTTGGACCAAGCCCTCCATTTCTAAGTAAATATCCAAGGAAATCTCAAAGTGTTCAATGCGAGTAATCATTTTTACTTATATTATTTATCTTAAATATATGGTAAAATAAGTATTTGTTATATAATTAATGTTATTATGTTAAGTTAATAATAATTAACTACATGTACCCTCAAACGTTAAGAAAAAAACATGATTCGTGCATATATGGGGACTACCGGCTCTATAAAGAAACGTGTTTGTTTTCCACCACTTCCTGTCATGGATAGTAAAAAAAATAGAATTTCATATATGATTTGGATATTTATAATGTATTTAATATTATTAATTTATAAACCATATTAACCCTTTCTCCCATTCTATGAAAATTCAATCATCATCCATGCATTCGTGCAGACTACCACCTCTACGGAATGATGCATTATTCTTTTCATTACTTCCTTTTGTGGATAGTCCTAAGAATGTGTTTTATGGATAAATATGAATTTTTATTATATCATTAAGGTTATATTATGAAAAAATGGATAACTTATTAATGATATGATCAATAAACAGTCATAATTAATTCAATCATTTAAAACAAGCATATTAAGAGGAAACTATTTTTATTCATATCATGTAATATTTTCAAATCCATTTGTTATTCTTATAATTAATTCCAATTAAAATGTATTAAAATAATGAATACTAAATAATATAATTATTATTATATTTTAATGATATTACAACTAACCCACCACATAATAATCCATTAATCATGGTACGTTCATGTTTGGGTCAGTTTAACCACTTACTTGAATAATGATATGAATTTATATAATGAATGACTATGAGAAATAAATTAATGGTGTAATATGATATAAATATGTAAATATTGTTTTGTTCTGGAATGGTAAGTTTTTTATTAAACTCATTAATTTTGAAAACACCTTTCATTTGTTAAGAATCAGTGAAACATGATCATCATCAGTTTCGTATTCAATGATTGTAACCAAAACTACCATCAAATGAAATTATAACTTTATAGATGTCATGTAATATAAATTATATTACCTTAATGATATTAAGATGATTATATTTTTAAAAATAATTAATTCCATCACTATTTTTATGAAACTAGTTCAAAATGATCAAGATTACTTACACCTGATATTGAAAATAGGAAATAACTAACTAGAATTCATATAGAGAATGATTATAAATGAAGATTATAAATGGAAAATATATGATTAAGGTTAAATAATAATTTATTAATAAAGGTATATTATTTATACATGAGGTTACTGTGATTTCTAGGAATCTATGATAAAAGGTAAGGTTTTCTTGGTCTCAATTCATGATTCTTTGAGACATAATGCATTTTGTGCACCATGTTTTCCTTTTATGGTGTATTTACTACCCATGGATGTATTTTTATCATAATATTTTTATATTTAATCATATATAATAATACATAATATTATATTATTCAAATGGTTATTGATTCAATTATTACCCTAGTTAGTAAGGATTTCTGATAACTCAACTTTTATTCATTGAGTTATCATCATTCTGTTGATCTTATTTTATATAATTTGGGTACATTATACCATAATTATGTGTTATTATACCATTTTTTATATTTATTTGTATTCTTACCACATAAATCCTTGTCTAATATCTCTTACCTAATGTAGTATGTTTTTTAAAAAAGGTTGGGGCCGAAGCCTCATTTGATTATTAAAGCAAAGAAAAGACCTCTCTTAACTGTGTAGAGGGAGACCCATTACATAGCCCGAAGGCCCAGTGGGAATGTAGCCCATTACATAACCTGTAGGCCCATTCTGTGAATAGTAACCCGGCTGCTACATTATCCGTCGCTGCTACAGTGCCCTGCCACTGCTACAGTATCCTACCATCGCTACAATGCCCACCGATGAACAGTAGCACCGCTGCTACAGTTCCGCTACAGTGCTGCTACAATACCTGCGCCCCATGGGTTTTGAACCCCCATTTCATGTAGGATTATGGGTTGCTTACCACTAATCCAAACCCCAACAACTAATAATGTAGTATGTTGTTTGTAAGGGATATTGATTGCTCAAATCACCTATTTTTGAGTTATAATGATTTATCTTGAACATTTTTATTCTTTTATTGGGTTATCCTATAATTATATTTTATTATATGTTATTTTATAATCTTATTTTTTTGAAAATTATTTTTAAAAAAAAATGTTTTTATTAATCTTATTACAACGGGGGTTTTCAAAAAAGCTAATTTCAAATTATTAAATAAGTTCATTTCATAATCAAATGTTTTATCTTTTAGATCCAAATTTAATATTGAAAACTTTATGTAATTTACAAGGCTCCATTATTAGATATTATTTTTAGTAGTAAATTTTTCCAAAATCATTCACTTTAACTATTCAAAATTTAGTTTTTAAAGTGACATATACGTTTTTATTTTATATCAATGTTAAAAATATTTTATAAATCTCTTTTATGTTTTCACCTCTATTTTCATTTTCTTGTTAAAAATAATTTACAATCATACTATTTATGTTACATTATTTATCCTATAATATATATATATATATATATATTTGGGGATTGAACTCATGTTATCAAACAAATTGTTTCTTGATCCCTACTTGTGTGATACCTTCAAATATTTCTATTATGAGGATGTTTTTTATCTATGTCAACATCCTTATGAGCTTACTTTGTTACACTAGAGATATATTATTTTTCAACCACCCACATTATTTTTCTGGATTTATTATGAAGTGTTATTTTCTTTTAAAGATATGATCGATCACTGCCTTTGTCTTTCCAAATCATCCTCCATTATATGCATGATTTTTCTTCTAATTACTTTCCTCTATAAACACTCTATATTTCATTGATTTTATTTAAGGGTGTTCAATTAGATTCTATACATCAATTTATTGGGTAAATTATTTAATTAATCATATAATCCTTTCTCTATACAATGTTAATTTGAGGGTATCTTGTGAAGAAATCTATTCTATATATTGATTGGGGAACTATTAAAAATCTATATATTTATTATTCTAATATAGATATTTTTTATTAATCAGGAAATTTTATTGTGTATTTTTTAACCATGAACCTTCTTTCTTTAGATGGGTAAAAATTATGTTATCCCTTCTATTAACATGTGTAAAAGTATTGGTGTTCTGCATATTTTTATTCCAACATAAATTATTACTATAAAAATTTATTATGTATTGTTTAATAATTATCTAATATGATAAATGAATTCGACATAAAAAAGTGATAGTTGGGGATGGAAATATATAGCCCCTCGATGCATTGGTAGGTATCATGAGAAAAACATGTTTAGATATATAGTGTATGCCTTCCCAATTCAGAAATAGGTTTTTACTTTAGTTTTGATGAAAAGAATGATGACTTGGTTGAGACCTTGATGGTAAGATCAAGATGTCAAACATTTTGTATTCCATCACCATGAATCCAGTTATTATTATCCATGTGGTTTATTTATTTTCATTTCTATCCATGTATATATTATTCTCTCAAGTTTATTGGATTATGGAATTATGATTATTACTTATTCTCACCATAATATTTATGCCATATTTATGCCATGATATTCTCAGTTTTATATGTTTCCTTACTGAGCATTTGAGATCACCACTTATTATATTTATGTTTCCCCATGTTATAAAGAAAATTATTACAGATGATATTACTAGAAGAATAACTTGTGATGGAGATTTTTGTGAGATTTTTAATACTTTTTATGGTTTACCTAGTTCTTAGAATCATGTGGGGAAATTTATATTTGATTGGATTTATTAGTTAATAATGTTTTCTAACTCTCTAATGATTTAAATCTAAAAATAACTTTGGGATATAAGAGATGTAATAATAATTTTTAATTTTTTAATTATAATTGATATCAAAGAGAGTATGTAATGATTATATCTATGGAACTGGACTCAATAATGCAAGTCTAGGGTGCTATAGTTGGTATCAGATAAGGGTTTAAATAAATTTAGAGATTAAGATGGGTTTTTAGGATAATTTAAGGGTTGATATGTTTAGTTTGATCATAATTTTAAAGGTATATATAAACATTTATGATAGTATATGATTTAATGTGAAGTTAATAATGCAAATTTTATTTAGGGATTAGGATACGATAACTTTAGAAAGAACTATAGGAATAAGTATAAGTATAGGATGATATCCTGAAGTTTTGGTAAAGTATATATTGTGTGGTTATCTTAGAAACCATCCCTATTTGGATACTAAAAGTGGTTGTAGGCTCTATAATAGATGTACCTTGGGGTAATAACCCTGAAAAGGGCATGTTGGGTATTAACTCAATCATCACCTATTTTATAACAAAGATGCCTAAAAGCACACAGGGTTTGACACTCCCATGGGATATTCTTTGGTTGATCGTATTATCTTTATAAACCACTATAAAAGATTTATTTTCAAGTTACTTAAAGGGATTAAGTTAAAGAGTGTAATAAAACCCAAAAAAAGAGTAACTTAGGTTAAACCTAAAATAATATAGGTTGAGTTATAAATGATATAGGTTAAACCAAGTTTAATATAGGTTTGACTATAATAACTATAGGATAAAAATATAGTGTGATAAATTAGGATATATTGAGGTTAAATTTTCATAATTATCTTATGATATTAATTGTTCATCACACTGTTAACCCCATTTTGTTTTAGTAATGGCTGGAACTAGAAGAAACCAAGTTAAAAATATGTGTGAGGGAAATCTAGTGACTGTATCAATGATCAACCCGTAGAAATGGGATTTAGATTGAGAAATTTAGTGATTATTCCAAAAAAACTATCACAAAATATGATTAACCATGTGAAAATAGTTGAATACTGAACATACCAAATAATATAGGGAAGGAGTATCGTGTATGTTTATGGTTGAAGATGATGAAGTAAATATGATTCATTTTTATTCTTATCAAATTTTTAGAAAGAATCATGAGGGAAATTACCTAAAAGGGATAGATAGATTCTGTAATTGTGGAGATAAAGTCCATACGAATTAGAGATGTAAGAAAAATAGAGAATATATAAAAATCTATTGCTTCCATTTCATCGGAGTTTGGAATTATACAACTCAATGTCCCAATATGAGGTCTAATGTGGGAAATATTCACAAAAAAAACATGTGAACAAGGAAAATAATATGAAACTTCTACAAATGTAGCAGATAGTGAGTTTTCACTCAATATTGTCTGATAGATTATAATTTGAAAGTTTTCACCAACTATTAAATATTGAGTTTAAAATAAAAACACATGGTGGTATGATTATTATCAAATAATTTTAAAGGATTGTGGGAAGTTATTCCTTATAGTCATTTATCTTATTCCCATAGTATAAATCTATGTGAAATTTGTAATGAACTACATCCATTTATAAATAGATTATAAATTTTTTCGATATATATAAAACTCACTCCACATTGTAAATAATCCAATGATCATCTAACAGTGTATGGTTAATTATGAGTTACCTATATAAATTACTCTGATATTATGATCCAGATTAAAAGGATGAAATTCATTTAAAGGGGGGGGGGTGTAACACCTTGAGATTTTAATATATGATTACCTTTAAATAATTCAATGTGTTTGATATATTTCCACATACATAATAATAAATGTAAATAAAACCATGATATATTTAGATAAAATATAAATATTTAAGTGTGGAGGTTAAAACATATCCATTTAATTAGTGGGAATAAATATTATTAACCACTTTATGAAATATTTAGATAAAGAAAATAAAGGCTACATTTAATATGAATGAAATTCAATTAGTATAGCTAAAATGGCTAATATGATCATTTTAAGATTAAAATTTTATTTTTATAAAAAAATATCTAATATGCACTATAATTTTTTATCACAAGAAACATATAATTATTTATTTTAATATATATTGATATTAATAATTTTTAACACTAAGAAGAAAATTATATTAAATAATAAGAAGAATATATTGTGTTTTAAAGAGTCACTTTTTTATAAACACTGTTTTTCATTATATTTTATAATTTTATTTAAAAATTAAATTTCTAAATTTTAGAATTTTAATTTGAAAAAATAAACTTTATTTTTGGAATCAACATAGTGAAATGTTATTAATATTATTTTTTGGGATTTTTTTTGAAAATATCAATTTTAAAGTGAATAATACAATATATCGTTTTTACAGATACCAGGATTTAATGAAATTATTAGTATATAAGTATTAAAAAGAAATTTATGGACATTTTTAATATATATATATATATATATTAAAAGTGAAATTAAAAATCTAAAAATATTTAATCTAGTTTACTAACATATATTAGATATTTTATATCTTAAGTAATATTTCTCTTGAGAAATTATTTTTAATACATATACTTTTATTATTTTAAAATTAATTTTTATTACTTTTAAAATTTTAATATTATTAAATGGATTCAAAATTTGGAATCATTAGGTATAAATTATATAAAATTGAATTTTTTTTATGCATATAGGATAGATTACTAATGAAAAAACTAATTAATGAGGTAAAAGTTAAAATTATAAAAGTGGATAATCTAATGGTAAAGAGTTGAAAACATGTTTAAAACATGTTTCAAGATTAATAGTATAGGATTTATCAACCTTATAAATTATCCAATTCATTATTTATTAATTTTTTTATCACTTTCCTTGGGAGAGACGTCCCATTATTAAACAATTATGGGTATTTACAAAAAAATCCATCCCTTTTCACTTTTAAAAAGGTTCCTTTCACCACCCATTAAATAACACTCCTAAAATTAGGTTTCATCATGATACCATGGAATTTTTACTTCCCCATTAATCCTATATTTATTACATTATCTTCTTTCCATAATATTTTAGCCCAATCCTTCCATTTCCAAGTGATCCTCTAAGGAAATATCAAATTTCTCAATGTGAGTAATCCTTTTTTACTGAACTTATTTATTTTCTATATTACCTATACAATTGTGATTTTATCATAATTATATGGTAAAATAATTATTTTTTATATTATTATTGTTATTATATTAATGGAATAATCTTTAACCACCTTTCCCCTCTCCCCTTAAGAAAAAAGAAAACATGATTCATGTGTATGTGTGGACTACCGTGTCTACGAAGCAACATGTTCGTTTTCCTTAACTGACTATCATGGATGTTATAAAAAGGGAATTTAATATATGATTATGATATGTATAAATAATTTAAAATTGTTTAATTATAAAACATATTACTCCTTTCTCCATTTTTATAAAAATGAAATCATCATCCATGCGCATGCGCAGACAACCACCTTCATGGAATGATGCCTTCCTCTTTTCATTACCGCATTTAATGGATGGTGATAAGAATTATTTTAATGGATAAATATTATTTTTATTATATAATTAAGGTCATATTATTAAAAATATAAAAATATATTAATGATATGATCAACAAGTGATCATTTTTAATTCAATAATTGAAAACAAGTGTACTACGTAGAAAATATTTTTATTCATATTATATAATACTTATATATCACTTGATTATTATAATTCTTTAAAATTATGATATATCACAATAATAAAAACTAAATAATATTACTAATCTTATATTATAATGATATTATTGCTAATCTTTAACACCCGAGCTTCAATTATTGTAAGTAAACTTTTCTTTCTAAAGAAACAATAACATAATGCAAATAGCTTTATCCAAGAATGTGATTAAAACATAAATTTTCAAATTTTATAAATTAAATTTTAATAAATTAAATTTATTTTATAATTAAAACTTTTATATTATCTTATGATGAAATTTTTATATTTTTTAGAAATATTTTATTTTTGGTGAATAGTAAACAATACAGACTTTACAAAAAACTATCACTTTTATGGCATTATAATAATGAAAGAATAAATTGAATGTTTATGAAACCCTTTTTAAATAAAAAAAATATTTAATAAGTAGTATAATTCATATAAAATAAAATTTTTAACTTAAAAATATATGCTTAACATTTTGGAAATCTATGTAATGTTTTTGTTTACATAAAAGTTGTTTTCAGTTCTTTTCTCATAATTAAGTATTAATAAGGATCCTTTCGGTTTTGGTTTGTTATTAAAGAAAAATAAGTATAATTTGATTTAAATCAACCCAATTAATCCCATTTTAATCAACATTATACTTTATTTTTCTATAAAATAATTTTTATGCTTAAAAAAATATTTTCCTGTAAACTGTTTTCATTGTGTTTTGTGAACTTATATTAAAATTAATTTCTACCAATTATAGGAGTTAAGTCATGTAAAATGGATAAAATATTTATAATTATCATAATTAATATTAGGAAATAAGTTCAAATTTTTTTATTTATAATGAATAGTAACCATAGTAAATATTATCACCCCGGTAAAGGGTAAAATTTGTTAAAAGGGTAAAAAATAAAGGGTTAAGGCTTAAAAGTAACACAAAAAACCTTATTAAACCTAATATATTGGTTTTATTCCGACCTTAACCTTATCATATTTAAATATATGATGTTTTTTTCCACTTTCAAAATACAATTAATTTTTATTATTAAAATATTTTAAGTAATTTCATGTGTATCCCTTCTCTCACTTACAAAAGGGAACCTATGCTCCTCCATTATTCACAAAATTTGAGCTCTATATCCCAGAAAATAACTACAAAAAAACCTTACTGTATTCCTTTCCTTAATTCTTGATCTTCTGGTCTTACCCAAAGACCATCCTATGAAGTCTTAAGGTATAATCCAAAAGAGGTATCTCAAAGAAGAGGTAATCATTTTACCTTACTCTTTTAAAGTTTATTTCTTCTTCTACTTCCACAAAATCCATTTTATCTATCCTAACAGAATGAATAATGTTTAAAAAAATACCAATATGTTATAATGATTATGGGTAAATAATTTTACACATTTTTTCCATCCTATAGAAAATGAAAATATCGCTCGTGTGTATGTATGACCTACCGTCTTCACATAGTAGTGTAATTCTTTTTTTCATCACCATTTTATTTATATGGTTATAAATATAGAATTAATTTATTATATATGTTCTTTTTTACATAATTATTATTTTCAAATATAGTTTATAATCTACATTCTTACCCTTATATCTATTTTAAAATGATAACGATGCTCATGCGTAAGTGTGGACTACCACTCCACAAAGTGATGTGATAAATTTTTCTAATACTATAATAAATGGATGATTCTACAAATTTATATAAGGAATAAAAATTGTAATCATGAAATTATTAAAATTACGGATATGATGGAACCATTTCATAACTACTTTATCTTTGAAAAATACACCGAAGTCATTTTGGAGAAATTGACCGAACAACCATAAAGTGGTTGGCGTAAGAAAGAACTGTTCAATGAATAGATTTAAAATTATTATAAAATGGAATTAAAAAATGTAATAAAGTTGAAAAAAAATTCTTAATAAATTTAAATTCATTATACAGGTGGATCAAACATATACGTCTAACAAGAGGCCTAAGGTATGTGTAATTTCATCTTTTTTCCACTTCAGTGAGACATGTTTTACATTATGCACCTAATTTATTTTACATGGTTTATATACCAATAATTTTAAAATTTTTATAATGAATCCATATTAATTTATGTTATATAATTTATTTTATTCAAGTTTTATCTTTTAGGGGTTTTGATTCAAAAGTTACCAATGTAGTAAGGGATTATTGTTACAATCTCATATTATTTTGGGATTGTTTATGTTAATATTTACATTGGGAAAATTATATGATCCTATTTTTTTTAATCTCATATATTTTATTTTCTTATGGGTTTTCTGGGTTTACTTGTTCATGTTCCATTTTGTTCTTGTTGGATCAAGAATCAATAAGTAAGTAACATATACGAATCTTTATTATAAAAATACTGGTTTAAATTTTTCCTTCCAACTATTTTTCTTCTATATTGAGGTACTATTGAATATTTCAAGAATGTTCTTATTTGTTCTTATAAGGTTTATGAATTTCATCTTTAGGAATTTTTAAAATTCCTTACAAAGGATTAAAAAGTAATCTTTTAAAAAATTTCTATATGGGTTATTTTTTTCTTTTTACAAAAGTAAAAAAGGTTGATTTTAACATATATGGTTCGACCACCCTTTCCCACAATCATAGACATCACAATTTATAAATATTTCTTTACAAGTTTCTATGGTTTTTTTAAATAATTTTTTTCACTATTTTGGGAAGTTTTATTTAAAATTATATAAAAAGGGTATTATTTTATTAATGGAATGAAAAAAATTGAAAAGTGATTTATAATTCCATTCTTACACAAAGTTACAAGGAATTTTTTTTAATGTGTTACTTCTATTTACATTTCTAAAGGCTTGGTTTTATTATAAAACATTAATTTATAATGAATTTGTTGACCCTAAGAGGTTTTTGAGGTTAAATAATTGGTTGAAATTATATGATTGAGTATATTGGATCTTATTGTTAATACATAAATCACAATTTAATAAAATTAGTAAACTCCATGTGAAGTATTCATAGTTTTTATATATTATGAATGGATTTCAAGATGTAAGAAGATTTATAGATGTAGGATTAGAGGTCCCATGCCACAGATCTTGTTACTATGCTATAGATGGTTTGTCCATGTTGCACCACAAGTATCCACTCTATAGAGGAGACTCCAAATAAAGTTCTCCGCACCATAGTGAAGTACCATTCCATAGATTGGGTTATGTCAATGTTTAGTGTTACTGGAAAATATGTGACATCTATAACAAAACATGCTTTGATAAAGGGTAAAAATCCAATGGAATTTGAATTTTAGAATTTAATGGATGATTCATTACTTGATATGAGTGTTGGAACATAATTTAGAGAGTTATAACACTTCAAAGTATTATTTTAAGACTTGGGTAAAGTCCTGAGAGGTTCCTCAGGTGTCTTGTTGAGTTTTGAGAGTGATGAGCCTTGAAAATCACAAGTTTGGGTGGTATAATTATGATGTCCTGGATCTAGATCCCACTCAACAGGTGCCCCGAGCCCGATGGGCCACATGGCTTAAAGAAAATCTCCCCGAATTCTAGAGTTTGTTGACTAGTAGCGAGGGCCTAGGGTGTGTCTGTGGGGAGACTATACCCTCATTACCAAAGTGTAGTGCAGCGGGTGGATGTAAAAATAGGTAAATAACAGAAGTAATATATGTAAATAGAAGGAAAAATGGAAAATATAGACAATAATAACACTAACTGAAATAACTGGAATATTATTCAACAACTGATGATATGTCATGTCATCATAAAACTAGAAATCATGGATATAAGATAGAAAGTATAACATGTTACATAAAATCTTAAATGAAATCAAAGTCTATCCAATGAATCTCAATCTCTGGCTCAATCATCTTCTATCAATATCTATCCAAAATAGAAATCCATAAAGTGTTTGAAGTCATATTCTTCCATTTGTCAACACCTGCAACCATGTAATATTCCTAAGGTACCAAATGACACCCAAAGAGGGTGTGAGATAAATCTCAGTGGGCCAAAACTAACGGTGTCTATAACATTTGGACCATGTAATGGAAATGTAATAATATACAATAATGCATATATAAAGTAAAGCAGTACAATGTAACTAAATACCCAAGTAACTGCTTCAGCCCTTATTTGGTGCTTGAACATGTAACCAGATCCTTTAATTAATTAATTACCAATTCATGTTGATAGGTCATGTGAGGCATATCCAATACTGAGATCTCCTCGTGATAGTATAAATAGTGAAGGTTCCAAGATTATCAAGGCAACCATGATTTATGATATTTAATAATGATATCCCAAGGTAATAACCAAGGTGACGTAGACCTTAAGGGTCACCAAATTAGTAGTAGCTATAGCCTAGCTAAGGATAAGAGTTTAATCCAAGGATAATAGTCCAAGGCATTCCACAATAAGGTTCCTGTCGAATCCAAGGTTATCGTTCAAGGTAAAATGGGGCTAAGTAGAGACATGGACCTATGGGTTGTAACCACGACACCTAATTGTCAATGCAGGATCCAATGAGTGTATCCAAGGAATCATGTGATAATGTGAATGGATCCCTTGGTTTCATATAGAGCATCCAAGAACAGAAAAGGATTAGAATCTAGGTGGGTATCAACCTATGAAATCCATATCCTTGAATCATAATGGGGTTCTCGAGTGCTCATGAAATTCTCTGATCAGAATCCAAGGTGAGTTCGAATCAGGAAATTTCTATTTAATTTTGATTTCATGTAATATTTAATTCATTTTAAGCCTTTTCTTTCATTAGTGTGATAAGGTCAAGTACCATTCAACCTTTTAATCAAGTCATTTGGTTCAAGCCTTGCCTTTCATTAGTGTGATAAGGCCATGTAACGTGCAACCTTCCATTTAATCCATTTAAAGAATATTCCATATTAAAGTTTCATTCTTCTACCTTCCATTAATGTGGTAAGGGGTTCTATAGATATGAAACCTACTATTCATTTACATTCAATATGGTCAAGTCATATACTTAGTATACTAGCCATTTCACATTTCACATTTTTTTTCAAATTGAAGCACTTACCTTAGGAAGGTCAAGTGGTGATCATACATGGTACTTTACATTATGTAATTCTCAATATAAAAAATCCATTTAATATAGAAGTGATTAACCTTAGAGTTTTCAAGCCAAGGCACACCCGAACGATGGAACAAACATGTCAAAACACTGAACAACAATTATGGAATCACCTTCAACATGAAAGCAATGGATTTGTGATCATAAACACCAACAACTAATCACATATTTGGAAATATCATAACCATATAGTTCTAATTATTATAAACATGGAATATAAATTATATAAATGACACCTGATGAAATCAGTGGTCCCCACATGACAATTCCAAAATCAACAAACTTTAGGTATGAGTTATAGATCACCCACATTAGGATTTTATGACTCTCCTCCTATAGTATTTGACCTTGATTTATCTCAAATTGGAGTAGATCTAAGAAAAATAGAAAACTATCATACCCTAATAACTCGGTCGAGAGAAAAAGAGTAGGAGAATGGCTCAATAGGACAAAAGTACTTACCGCTGTGCATCCAACGTGATAAACAGAAGCTCGAACTGATCCCAGATGAAGGAGATCTCTTGATCCCTATATTTTGCCTTCAAGAAGCTCTAAAATTAGAGCAATGGAGGATAATTTTTCATAAACTTGGATTAGGGAAGAAGAGGGTATCTAATTAGAAACATTAAGGGAAATTTTTACATTTTACCCATAAAAAGGCTTGTGCATGATTTATTCACAAAGTTTGACAAACTGTGCGAAAGCTATGTGAGGTTTTCTAGGTAAAGTGGAACTATTCATGGTTAGGATGCATGACCATGCACAAACCATGTGGGGTGGTTCTTTTTAAAAAATTCCAATCTACATGGTTTGCCAAACCGTGTGCCAAACATGCGCTAACTGTGTGACCTATCTAGTTTTTCAAAAAAGATGGGTTTCGGGATTTGAACATGCCTCAAAAACCCCTGAGACCTTTACTGGACCATTAGGAATCCATATTAGGTCCAAAGTAAAGACTTAGACTTAAATTTAAAGGATCCATACCTCAGTGAAAAAACGTGTTCTTATAATCTCCCCCCTTAAAAGAACTTGTCCCGTAGTTCACCTTCTAAGGGTTTAGAAACATTGTTTGAGAACAACTCTAGCCATTAGGAACATATGTTTACTTCCCTCTCCCAAGTATCATCTTGTACTTGGCCATGCTTCCATTGCACCCGTACTAGAGAGACATACCATCCTCGGAGAGCCTTCATGATCTGGTCGATGATGCGTACTCGATACTTCTAAAAGGCATCAAGATATGACTAAACTTCCTTGGGATAAAAAGTTTGATATGAGTCATAATGATATTAGAGAACCTGTGAAACATGAAAATGTAATGCATGAAATGATACCTCTGAGGAAGTATCAACCAATAGGCTATCGGCCCGACTCTCTATAGAATTTCAAAAGGCCCTACAAAATGAGGCGACTGCTTTTCCTGCTTTTCTATCCATCTATGCCCTAGCCTAGGGGATACCCAAAGGATAACATGATCCCCAACCTCTAACTCAAGAGGTCATCGACGACGATCAGCATAATATTTTTTTCTGGACTTAAAAGTAGTCATACGCTTTTTGATTAGCTGAACCTGCTCTGAAGTATCCTGAATGAGACAAAGACCTTGTAGGGATGCCTCACCTTCCTTTAGCCAGCACATGGGTGAACGGAATGGCCTACCATATAAGGACTCAAAAAGAGCCATCTTGATTGTCGCTTGAAAGATGTTATTATAGGTGAACTCGATGATAGTGATATGCTTCTCCTAGGAACTACTGAAATCTAGGACACATGCTCAGAGCATATCTTCTAGAACCTGTATTATCCATTCTGATTGTCCATTTGTTTGAGGGTGAAAAGTTGTTCTTTGAAGCACCTATGTTCCCATATCCTTATGCAATCCTTTCCAGAACCTTGATGTGAAATGAGAATCCCTATCTGATATGATAGTATATGTAACCCAATGTAGTTGTATGATCTCATGGAAATGCATTCTTCCCAGCTCATTAAATGAGAAATTCTTCCATATTGGAATGAATTGAGATGATTGTTTAGTCGGTCAATGACTACCCAGATAGCATCACCACCCTTTGTTGACCTAGGTAATCCGACTATGAAGTCCATAGTAGTATCTTCCCATTTCCATTCTGGGACTGGAATCGACGGTAGCAAGCTTTCAAATATCTGGTTCCCCACCTTCACCTGCTAATAGGTGTAACACCTAGTGATAAATTTGACTATCTGATGTTTCATCCTAGGCCAAAAATACCGGAAACTCATATCTCAATACATCTTGGATATTCCTGGATGAACTACTCACTGAGAAGTGTGGGACTCTTTCATAAACTACTCTCTCATATCTATAAGAACCCAGATACATCCACATAGACGCAGGACACCATCTCTATCCATAGACCAATATAGAGGTGGATTATCTCCTGATATACTATCATGGAGAACCAAGCCTTCGGGATCCGAAAATTGTCTACTCTTCACCTTATCAAGGAGGGAAGAGGTAACTGTTAAAGATGAGAGGTAAGACTGGTCATGACTATCATGAAAATCTATATGCAGCTTAGAAAAGAGGGTCATTAACTTCCATCCATCACTAGCTTCCCATAAAACATGTTCTTGAGTTTTCTGACTCAGTGCATCTGCAACCACAATGCCCTTCCCAGGCGTATAGGCATGCTCAAAATCAAAGTATTGTATATATTTGACCCATCTCCGCTATCTGAGGTTAAATTCATGCTAAGAAAAGATATATTTGAGGATCTTGTGGTTTTTATACACCAAAAAGTGACCATCCATTAGATAATTTCTCCAGCAATGTAAGGCATGGACAATTGCTGCTAGATCAAGGTCATGAATCGGGTAGTTTCTCTCATAAAGTCTCAACTACTGAGATCCATGCGCAATGAATTTATCCTCCTACATCATCAAAGCTCCTAGAATGATACTTTATGCATCATAGAAGATAGTATAACTAATACCTAGATCCATAAGAGTTAGAATAGGTGCCAAAACAAGCCACCCCTTCAACTCTTGAAAGGATTTATCACATGCATCTTACCATATGAACTTGACATCCTTTGTTAGACAAAAATCCCTCAAGGTATCATTGAAGCATTTTTGAGGTGATTGTGTTTGTTGACAACGTGGACATCTGAGTAGTGATTGTTCACAAATCTAAACAATGACATACAAATTTGTTGACAAAGAGGATTTCATGGTGGAATGTCGAGTTCAAGAGCTGAGGTCAACAATCCATGTTTGATTCAAGAACGTCGATAAAAGGAATGGATGATTTGGAGGCGGTACAAAAGAACAGATACAAGGTGGCGCTGTTTTCCAGTGTTTGCCAAATTTTAGGGCCAGAAAATCGGCAAATGAAGAAAAGTGTTTTTGGAAAAGGGACTTGCGCACCGAGGACTTGGAGAATATGAAACTTGCGTGCCATATGTTTTTCAATATCAGAAGATCAAAATATGGCAAAGGAAGTAGGTTCGCGCAAGTTTGGGAGTTGGTCGCGCGAGTGTCCAAAAGGATAGAAGACTTGCATGCCGAAACTGGGTCACGCAGGTGACTTGCGCGCCGGCGCGCAGGGTGGTCGATTGCCTATAAATACTGGGCCACCCCTCCTCATTCTTTAACGGAGTTCAACACTTTGAGAAATCAGAGCTCCCGTCACGTAGGTGTGGTGGTCGCGCAGGTGGTGTGTGTGGTCGCACAGGTGAAGTTGCGCGCCAGTGGTTGAAGTTGTGCACCGGTGTTAAAAGTTGCACGCCGGTTGGTAGTTGCGCGCCATTATTGGTTTGGGCATAAAAGGAAGAGAGTCGCGCAAGTTTAGGGTTGAGGAAGCTTGAGTCGCGCACGTGTTTGAGAAGGACTTGCGCGCCCGTTGTGACTTGCGCGCCGATACTTGCGTGCCGAGATTGATTTGCGCGCCAAGTAAGGAATTGTTCAAGCGGTGCTTCTCAGACTGCGTGGAAGCTGGTACTTTGCCCGACACCTTCGGTGCAAAGAGATATTCATCTACGGGTGAAAGTTTTACTTGAAAAGAGCATCTACGCACAGAGGAATATGCATTCATTCATGCAAATGAAGTGACCTACAGGTCTATAAACTGTGAGTGGATTCCTTCCAAGAGCAGTGAGCTTAGGAAGAGGAAGAAGGTGATCCTCTCCTCCAACAGTAATCTAGAGAGAGAGAAACAGGGAGTGACCCTTGGGAAAGCAGTGATCTGACCCTAAACTTGTAAAGGTAGTGAGCCTGGGCATAAAAGTGATCTAGCCCGAACATTGTATCCAAAGCTAGTGAAGATTAGTGGAATTTGATACGACCGACAACTTGTCGGCGTATGCTCCTTGGACGTAGCCCAGTGAGGGTGAACTAAGTAAAAATCTCCGTGTCTATCTGTTTTCTTCCCTGCATTGCATTCAAAGCATCATCATTAGATAAAGAAGTAAAGAAGTGATCACAGTTTACACACAAGATCAAACAAAGTGACCCTTGTAATAAAGAGGTCAAGATCCAGTGGGGTAGGAAGAACTTTGAAAAAGAATATCCATACCCTGATTCACCCCCCCCTCTCAGGGTATATAGGCCCCTATTGGCCCTAACAATTGGTTTCAGAGGGAAGGTTGCTGTTATCAGATTTGTTTTCTCTGACTTGGTATAGTCGATATGTGTGCCATGGAAAAGGGAAGAACATCAAAGAAGAAGCAGAAGTCGGGTAGTATTTATCAGTGTGGAAGTGTGTATGGAAAAAGTGTGATTCAATTAAAAGAAACAAACGGCTTACTGAAGGAAGGTCTGGATGAATCTGATAGGGAAAAGATTGATTCACTCAAGCAGGATGCAGGAATGAGTGAAGTACATGAACTTTAAAGTGATGATGGAGAAGAAATAATTGAAGGAAGAATAGATATGCAAGCTGAGTTAGTGGCTTCTCTTGAAGAGATAGGTTTTTGGAGATCCAAAACCAATAAATCCAACAAAGTGGTTCACAATTCCAAACTCTATATGCAGCAGCAGGAAGAAGAGAAGTCTGAGTTGATGGATAAAATTGAGAAACTCAAGTTATCAGCACCAAAGAACTCAGAATCAGTTGGTGAGTATAAGATTAAGATTGAAGAACAAAAAATGGAGATCTATGGCTTGAATAGAAAAGTGAAAGATCAAGTCAAGTGCATCGAAAAACCTGATATTCCAAGTTACATTGGAAACACCAATGAAATTAAGTCTAAAGACATTCAGATCCAAGCACTGGAAATTGAGATCAACAAGCTAAGAGGCTTAAATCAAAGGCTTATTGATGTTGCTACTGAGATAAAGGAGAAGAATGATTCTCAGGGTGAAGAACTACAGAAGATGGCTAAAACGAAAGGAATACAGAAGGCTGGTGATTATGAAGAGAATCAACAGTCAGATGAAGTTCAGAATCTTAAAGCTAGAAATGATGATCTAGCAACACAGTTGTCTACAGAAGTTCAGAATAATCAAAGGCTACAACAAGAGAATGCATGTTGTTCTGATTCTGTCGCTCAAGAAAAATTGATGGCAAAGGAGAAAAATGACATGGTTGATAAGTTGAAGCGTGAACTGGAAGATGAGATGAGTTGTGGAAAGAATCTCAGAAAAGAAATCAATTCCCAACTTGAATCAAGGGATATGAAAATTCAAAAGTTGGAAGAAGAACTAGAATCAATGAAGAAAGAAGTGGAGAAATCCAATGCTAGAGGAAAGCCCAAAATGAAGGATGCCTTACACTTTCTATTTGATTATCCTTCGGCAGGTGATGATGAAATGAAAACAAAATTTGCTATTTCTGAAAAGAGGCAAGAACAAATTTTTTCAGCCCAAAGACCATACAGTTTGGGAACAACTGGTATCGGATTTGATGAATCCCCTCCCGTGCAAGATAGAAAGAGAGATGTGAACAGTTCTAGATGTGAAAGAAATCCTATAGGTGCTGGAGATAGGCCTAAGAGGACAGTTACAAAAAGTAGTGATGACATGTGCTATTTCTGTGGGATTCACGACCACACATCAAGCTTCTATCTAGATGATCTGGAATACATTTCAGGCTGTGAAAATAGAAACTTTGCTGAATCTGAGAATAAGAAGAAGCGTCTTGAGAAATTATAGAGAAGAGTCTCTCAGAGGAAAGCATCTGTTAGATGCTATTACTGTGGAAGAATGGGACACACCATGAGTATGTGTCAGGATGCTCAAGAGCTTCATGTCAGAAGAAGAACTCAAGGTGTATCAGCATCTCGATATAGAAATGATGAAAAGAGGTATGCCTTTGATGGAAATTGTTTTATATGTTCTAATTATGGGCATTTGGAAAGACATTGCAGCAAGAAGAAAGCAAGAAATGAAAAGGGACTCGAAAGGAGATTCTCATCCCTAGTGATGCATAATGAGAAATTCTATACTGGGAGACAATGTGGTATGTTTGAGAATAGGTTTAGAGCCTCAGTTGAATCATATATAGCTGGACGAAAGGTGTATCAGTCACCTCCTCTGTTACACTCACAATTTCCCCCTAAGAAAGAACATGAACAAATCTGGAAGAAAAAGGGAGGAAATGCTACAGCTGTGAGTAAGAAGAATGGATGTTCAGTGGAGGACCCACCACCAATGAAAAATAGGGTGGTGACTCAGACATCTGATAAAAGAAGGATGAACAAAGAACGTATTGAAAAATTCTCATGTCGTTTTTCTCATTGAGAAGTGAAGGAAAGAGGAAGACCCCTACGATGGGATAAGAAGAAAGGGAAGATGCCAAACAGAGAGGTTCCTACTCAGAGAAATAATCAAGGAAAATGTAATTTTGATAGAATCTCAAAGAAGGAAATGTGTACTAGCGGGTTTATACCCCAAGCAGTGAGGAAGGCTGAGCCTAGCAAATCTACATATCAGAAAAAGGCTCAAAATGTAGGCAATGAATGCCTAGTAATATGGCCAGAACAGTTGAAGTTGGCTAGGCAGCTGGAGGAAGCAAGAAAAGAGTGTGATGCCCTCCAAGAAAGAATCAATGGGTTGACCCATCAGGATCAACCACAATCCTCATCTTGAGGAGTCCAGAAGGAACCCCCCCCTCTCCCTATGTATATAAATGCTATTAACTGATGATCCATGTGTTTCAGGTTTTAGGGAGATACAATCCAAGGGGAAGTGGCATCTAAGGATGCGAAGTGGAGAAGTGATATTCTCTAGAGTTTCAATTGATTCAAATCAGGTACTAGAGTTGAAGAAGAAAGGGATCAACAGAGCACAATAGGAAGTGATTGTGTTATTAACTCTATCTCTTGTTTCCTACATCGAGTTCCAACTCAGTAGGCTTAGAGATTTGGTTAATATCTCAATGATGAGAACAAATGATGCAGGAGAAGAATGACGTTTATGGGTATAAAAAGTGGGTCTAACCCCAGGAAGTGTTGCATAATATAGGGGGAGCATTCAACAACAAAATCAGATGCCAGATCCATCAAGGAAATAATTCGATGACCCACCTCAAGTGTTGTCTATCGAGAGAAGACATACTATGGGAGAAGAAGCAGTGATCAAGCATTTCATGCTTATTTATTTTGATCTAACATTTTTGTATCAGCTGACTGTTTTCAGGATACCAAGAAGCTGTGAGAAGTAGTTGAAAGGAATGATTTCACTGAACAATGAAACAGTGAGAAATTTCCTGATAAACGTGATGAGGAGGAAAGCAACAAAGGGGAAGCATAAGTGACTAATGCTGATTTAGAAATGAAAAATCCTCATCTGCACAACAGTCAAAGAGTTGAGCTGAAATTGACATGCAGAATATCATTGGTGATTAGTTAGCTCTAGCTCAGACAAGGAGAATGGAATCACTGCAGAAAACATATTTTATATCTCAGATTGAGCCTAAATGCTTTGTTGATGCAACTGAAGATGAAAACTGGGATCATACCATGAATGAAGAGATATATCGATTGCGAAGAACCAGATGAGGGAGATTGTTTCGAGGCAAGAAGATAAAAACGTCATTAGGACTAAATGGGTCTATTAAGACAAGATGAATGAATATGTCATAGTGATTAGGAACAAAGCATGACGGATGTGCAAAGGAGACTCCCAGATAGAGGGAATAGACGGTGATGAGACATTTGCA
This sequence comes from Viscum album, assembly GCA_963277665.1. Classification (NCBI taxonomy): domain Eukaryota; kingdom Viridiplantae; phylum Streptophyta; class Magnoliopsida; order Santalales; family Viscaceae; genus Viscum; species Viscum album. The sequence goes on along the minus strand of OY728137.1, from coordinate 648,504,105 downwards.
CCGATTGCAAGGTAGGAGACAATCAGATTATTCCTAGCCATTGCAGGGTAAAGAAAGTTCAAAGAGTTCCAGATGGATATAAAGACTTCATTTCTAAATGGGTTTCTAGAAGAAGAGGTGTATATTGAGCATCCAGATGGTTTTCTCGTTCATGAAGATGAGAACAAAGTTTTCAGGCTGAAGAAGGCATTATATGGGATGAAACAAGCACCAAGAGAATTGTACTGAAGGCTATATCAGTATTTGAAGAAGCTTGGTTTTCAACGTTACACAAGGCAGGAATGACACATTCATTTCTCAATCCAAATATGCCAAGGATTATTTGGAATGAATTAGAATGGAAAATTCCAAGGAGATGAAGACTCCAGTTTCTACCCAGATGAAATCATCAAAAGATGACAGTGGCAGGGTAGTTAATATCACAGAATATAGGCAAATTATCGGAAGTCTATTGTACATGACCGTGACAAGGCCTGATATTGTTTTCGCCACATGCCAAGCAGCGATATATCAAAGTAATCCCAAGGAAAGTCACATGCTTGCAGTGAAAAGAATACTTCGGTATATCAAGGGCACAATGGACTTCGGGATGACATATAATGACAAGTCTCAGACAGAATTATTGGGATATACTGATGCAGACTGGGCCAGTTCAGCAGATGACATGAAATCAACATTTGGAGGTGCATTTTATCTTGGCGGACTATGTATTTCTTGGTTGAGGAAGAAGAAGGATTTCATTTCATTAATCACTGCAGAAGCTGAACATATTGTGGCCACTCAATCATGCACATAGTTATTGTGGATGAAGCAGCAGCTTGAAGATATGGGAGTTGAAGTGAAGTCTCCGATCAGAATCTAGTGTGACAACTCAAGTGCTATAAATCTTAGCAAAAATATCGTCCATCACTCAAGGACAAATCACATTTTAATTAAGTATCATTTTATCAAGGAGAAGGTTGAGTAGGGAATCGTGAAGTTGGAGTACATGCCTACAGAGCTACAGGTTGCAGACATTCTGACAAAGGCCTTACCCAAGGAAGCTTTTGAGAGGCATCAAATGGCTCTGGGAGTTTAGTCGATTCCCCGCACTTGGAATAGTGTGGATGTGGGACCCCCTCTCCTCGAGGTATGATGTGTTTTTCCCAAATATGCTGATATGTGTTCTCTACTATGTTACAGACTACAAAGGATGATGTGTCCTTTGGGTTCGTTGACAAAGGGGGAGAAAATAGTGATTGTTCAAGGGGGAGACAATGTGGAGATTTGATAAATCATGAATGATATGGGGAGAAGCTGATAGGTGGAGCAGCCAGATAGGGGGAGTTGAAGCTAGTTGAACATGCTTAGCCATATCTTAGATTGGACAACACAGGAAATATGGCTAAAGAGGTGTTGAATCTATGAGAAGAAAGGGGGAGTGTATTAAATCTGACGATGCTAGAAGTGATCGATCAAAGAATAGATATCACGACAACTGAGGATCGTGATAAAAGTAGAAGAGTGGTGTTGGAAAGTGGTAAGACTATTTCCAAACCAAACATTGGTCTTCCAACAAGCCTATCAACAATTGGTATCAGTTTAGTACAAATTGGTATCAGTTTGGTGTCAACAGTGTATGTCAGAGATAAAGTGATTCATTGATGAACTTTTAATTTACTCTTGTTTCTCACGCCGAGCATTGCTCATGTGGGCTTAGAGTATGTGTTGAGTAAATCCTTGATCGCTATTAGAATCGCAATGAGGCGAATGGAGGCTGAAGAATCAATGACGTATCTTTGTTTTGGAAGAGTTTTCAACAAACCCAAAGGGGGAGATTGTTGGGAAAAAATACCTCAAGGTATCATTGAAGCATTTTTTAGGTGATTGTGTTTGTTGACAACGTGGACATTTGAGTAGTGATTATTGACAAAACAAAACAATGACATACAAATCTGTTGACAAAGAGGATTTCATGGTGGAATGTCGAGTTCAAGAGTTGAGGTCAACGCTCCATGTTTGATTCAAGAACATTGATAAAAGGAATGGATGATCTGGAGGCGGTACAAAAGAATAGATACAAGGTGGCGCCGTTTTCCAGTGTTTGCCAAATTTTAGGGCCTGAAAATCGGCAAATGAAGAAAAGTGTTTTTGGAAAAGGGACTTGCGCGCTGAGGACTTGGAGAATATGAAACTTGTGCACCATATATTTTTCAATATCAGAAGATCAAAATATGGCAAAGGAAGTAGGTTCGCTCAAGTTTGGGAGTTGGTTGCACGAGTTTCCAAAAGGATAGAAGACTTGCGCGCCGAAACTGGGTCGCGCAGGTGACTTACGCGCCGGCGCGCAGGGTGGTCAGATTGCCTATAAATACTAGATCACCCCTCCTCATTCATTAACGGAGTTCAACAATTTGAGAAATCAGAGCTCCCATCGCGCAGGTGTGGTGGTTGCGCAGGTGGTGTGTGTGGTCACGCAGGTGAAGTTGCGCGCCAGTGGTTGAAGTTGTGCGCCAGTGTTAGAAGTTGCGCGCCGGTTGGCAGCTACGCACCATTATTGGTTTGGGCCTAAAAGGAAGAGAGTCACACAAGTTTGGAGTTGAGGAAGCTTGAGTCGCGCAAGTGTTTGAGAAGGAATTGCGCGCCCGTTGTGACTTGCGCGCCGATACTTGTGCGCCGAGATTGACTTGCGCGCCAAGTAAGGAATTGTTCCAGCGGTGCTTCTCAGACTGCGTGGAAGCTGGTACATTGCCCGACACCTACGGTGCAAAGAGATATTCATCTACGAGTGAAAGTTGTACTTCAACAGAGCATCTACACACAGAGGAAGATGCATTCATTCATGAAAATGAAGAGACCTACAGGTCTATAAACTGTGAGTGGATTCCTTCCAAGAGAAGTGAGCTTAGGAAGAGGAAGAAAGTGATCCTCTCCACCGGTAGTGAGCCAGAGAGAGAGAAACTGGGAGTGAACCTTGGGAAAGCAGTGAGCTGACCCTAAACTTGTAAAGGCAGTGAGACTGGGCATATAAGTGATCTAGCCCGAACATTGTATCCACATCTAGTGAAGATTAGTGGAATCTGATACGACCGGCAACTTGTCGGCGTATACTCCTTGGACGTAGCCCAGTGAGGGTGAACGAAGTAAAAATCTCTATGTCTATCTGTTTGCTTCCCTGCATTGCATTCAAAGCATCATCATTAGATAAAGAAGTAAAGAAGTGATCACAGTTTACACACAAGAGCAAACAATGTGACCCTTGTAATAAAGAGGTCAAGATCAAGTGGGGTAGGAAGAACTTTGAAAAATAATATCCATACCCTGATTCACCCCCCCTCTCAGGGTATATAGGCCCCTATTGGCCCTAACATCCTTCTTTGTCAGAATAGTAAGAGGTTAAGAAAGGAGATAAAAGTATTGTATGAAATTCATGTAATATCTAGATAGCCCGAGGAAACTCCATATATCAAAAACATTCTTGGGATACTCCCAGGAAACAACAACACCAAAAATTTCTGGGTCAATAGATACGCTTTATTCTAAGATAATATGACATAAGAAGTGAACTTTTTATCTAAAAGTGGCACTTATCAAGCTTGGCATAAAGTTGATGCTCTCTCAATGTACTCATAATGATCTCAAGATGTTTGGAATGGTCACTACGAGTGTGATAATACACCAATATTTCATCCTTAATTACTACAAAAAATGAGTCCAAATAGGGGTGGAAAACCCTATTCATCAAATCCATGAAAACTGTAGGCGCATTATTAATATAGAACAACATAATAAGGTACTCATACAGACCATGCCTGTTATGGAATGTTGTATGAGGTATGTTTGATGGTCTTACTCGTTCCAGATGATAACCTGATCTCAGGTCAATCTTGGAGAAGACCTTTTCTCCTCAAAGCTGATCGAATAGATCATCTATTTAAGGTAGTGGATATCAGTTCTTGATCGTAATCTAGTTCAACCTTATGTAATACATGCATATATGTAAGGTTACATCATCCTTCATGGGAAAACTCATGGGAAAACCCCAAGATTATGTATTGGGATGCATAAAACCTTTGTCCTCTAAATCCTCTAACTACAGCTTGAGCTCTTGAAGCTTTGTAGCTACCATCCTTTAAGAAGGAATGGACATTGAAGATACTCCTGGAACAAGCTCAATTGTAAACTCTACATCTCTCTCAGTAGGTAAACTAGAAAAATCATTGGTAAAGACATCACTAAAATGATCCACTATTGGAGGGAAATAAGCTTGATATAAACCCTGATCCTCCACAAAGAGATTTTCAATCTGGTCATTCACTCCACCTAGCCCATGATACTATGGTCCCGCTCTACTAGCCTGGACATCCCACTCACCCTTTTGTAGATAATTGATTCCCTATGGTGATGTAAATGATACCCTATGGAAATAGCAGTCTATAAAACAATGATACTAAACCAACCAATCCATCCTGATAATGACATCAAATCCCATAATCTCCAGAACAAATATGTTCCATAAGAAAGGGTAACTCCCTAACTCAAGGGGATAGTCCTTACACTAGTGTATGCCCTATATTTTTACCCCTAATGGTATATCTAGGGTCATTAAACCATACTAATACTGTATCTCTAGTTCAAGAATCTCCATGATAGATACAAAGATAAAAGAGTTTGAAGTACTTATATAAAATAAAGCAAACACTATAGTAGAGGCTATAACAACCCTGCTCTTTATTATACACTTAAACACAATTTATTACATAAAACCTTCACTTGATACAACATAGAAGATCAATAGGTCTAGTGTATTTGGGGCGTAGGAACATTACAAAACAAATTAAAAAATAGAACACAACATCTTATTGAAAACTTCCTTTACACGACCACTACATTCCCTCGTACTTAGCATTGCATGGGATAACCTAAGGACATGCATAAGAAAAGGGTGAGCTATAAATCCCAGTAAGGGTGTAAACAAGGTATAACATGAATATTACATTAAATTTTAGGAAATGGGAATATAAATAGATCGTAAGATAAACATGAACATAAAGGCATAATATATCAGGATTATCATAACATAGAAGTTTGGCAACAACACTTAACATGGAATTAGCATGAGCCAAGGCTCATTGCACATGGAGCATGAGTAAACCCTCATTGAACATAAAGCATGAGTAAAACCTCATTTCACTTGAATTAACATGATTTAACACTCATTGCACATGACGTATCATGATACTATACTTTACCCAATTCATTGGAGTGCTATAAGGGCGCACCCTTTGTAAACAGTTCATTTCATGCATAAGTGTTCCACATAGATCATATAATATAGAATCAATCAAAATCATAAGTTATTACAAGATTAGGGAATATGGAATAAATACATGTAAGTACCATTGAATATGTATATGTGTATAAAGTTGAATACCCTTGATAGAGACATGGGTATGATATTCACTACACAATGATCTTGGCTTGGAAAAATGCGGTGTAATTTTGGAAGCATAACGGTGTGACATAAGAACTCATAAAAAATTTTGATGAGAGAGAAAAGGGATGTCTCATTATATGTACATTAAATGGATAGTAAGGGGTAACATAGGTACATTTCCCAAGAAAAGTAATGGAATTTGGATTCATAATACAAAATAATTTCTTGAATGTAAATGAGGAGAGAGAAATTCCTTATGGAATTTCAGCATGGTAACGGGTGTAAATGGGAGGGATTAAGGAGAGAGAAAGGGGTATCTCATCATTAAAAAATAAAGAGGGAAGTATGGGGGAGGTGTGAAATCATACAACAACATTTATAATTGAAAATAAAAGGGAATAACAATATTAGGAATATTGGATAAAAAGAGAAAGGTAGGAATCCCTTACTTGGAAGTGTGATCCCAAAGGCTTGGGAGGGACTTGAGAAAGGCTTCTTGGGAGCTTAGGGTGCCTTGGGATGATTCTAGAGAGAGGAGGGTAGAGTTTGGACGAACTAAAAAGGATTTGAGTGAATATTAAGTGGGATCTTGGGTGGGTTTATATAGGAAAGGAGAGGGAATTCTTTATTATTTAGGTTTGGGACACCACACATTAAACTAATCAAAACCACAAACCAGACCATGGTTTTTTCCCATGGTTTTTGCCAAAGGGTTGTGGAAGAAAATATTTTAAAATTCCAATGGCCTAACTTCTTAAAATAATAGGGTTTCTTATGTGGAGGTGAGTCACCCTCTCAAGGAAAACAATTTAAAAGGATAAAATGTTTTATACGTCTTGAAGGGTCCACTAGAGCTTTTTAAAATAAATAAAAAAACAAAAAATCACATTATTTTAATGGTAAAACATATATTTTCCAAACATAATGTTTGTAGTATTTTATTACATCACTATTGGGACATTATGATGTCATAAAACACATTATATATTTAAACGATATTTAATTTTTACCAAAAAATTCAATTGTCTCAGAAAATTATGAAAAATATACTATTGGAAAATTTCAAAATCCTGATTCCAATAATATTCATTTTATCTAAATAACATTATAAATATGTGAATTTTCACTTTTAAAATAAAAACCGACATTTATTGAAAATTCATGGGTTTTGACAAAAACAGTTTTCAAACCTTAATAAAAATTACTATTGTATTCATAAAAATTATACGATCATTTATATTTAGTAATTTAATAATAATACTTTATTAAAATGTTATTTAATTCAAAAATACATTAATACATCAAAATAGATTTCTTGGTTGAATATTAACTAAAAATACTATTTTTTCTTTAAAAACTATTTACAAAGTAACAATAATAAAATGAATGTATATTCATTATACAAAAATAATGTACATGGTCATATTAATAGGGTCTTGTTACATAACACCTTAAAACACTCACATAAGACCTTAGGGTAAGGTGTGCGATGTTGACAAACTCTTGGGGTTTCTCGGATAACATTTCTCGAGTGGTAATCTCTATCAACTTGCACTTCTCTCGTAGGCAGTTACGCTCGAGCTTAACGTATTCAAGCTCGGCTTGGGCTTGGTTAAGAGTGAATCCCAGTGACACCACCTCCTTTCCGAGCTCTAACAAATGGGATTTTTATGGGGAAAGTCTACTGGATGAGTTCATCACTTCCTTTTTCTGAGTAAATTGGATTTGTTAAAGCCCTATATTTATACTAATCATGTGATCACTATTCAATGGATATATTAGCAATGGTCACAATTCTTAATGGTATTTTAAAATCCAAAACATAGAACCAAATAAGTGCATACATTTTACATAACCATAATAAGGCATTTAAATATACCAATAGTAATTTTCATTAATGAAAGATTGGGTTGTTACAAGGGATAATAGAATAGTAACTTGTATTAAAGATGGTCCCACAGCCTGATCCTCAGGTATTGGCTATAGTGAAATCAACTGGCCTGATCCATGACCCTGTGCAATTGATGGACTACCATGATCATAACTGCTTTTCTGGTGTTGCTGGTGATTAGGGGTTTGGCTACCACAGCCAAAACCTCCTCCTCATCCAAACCTATCAGTGTTATTTCAAATTCCTGCCTAATGCGGTGGGAAAGAAATCTCTCCCAAAGGTGGATCTAGTGTGGATCTTTTTCCACTCGAGGGTGGTGTAATATTCTTGCAAAAACACTGTATATTCTTCATACAGCCACAAGACCGACACTCCATTGGGTCTTTATCACATTGAGTCTTCTTGTTCCCCCATCATCCACACTAATGACACTCTATATAGCTATCAAAGCAGGCACTATGGTTTTCATTTCCCTGATGAGATACCTCAAGAGAATTCTTCCTACCACTAGAAGAACTAATATCCTGCCTTAGCACTGGTCCTCTATGCCCAAAACTATTTTCTTCTCTCAGGTTTCACTCATTGATAAGATCCTAATTTACTATTACAAAAAACATAGGTAGGTGAAAGATATTCACCTACATATGAAGGGCACACTTGATCCCATCCTTGAAATATCTAGCACGTGAAACTCATCACCAGCTAGAAGTGGTACATAGCATTGTAACTCCTTGAAACGTGCAGAATATTCCATGACTAACATATAATCGTACTCAAGATGAATGAACTCTCTATCTCTATTATCTCTCAACATCTAAGAAAGGAACTGATCATAGAAGGTGGTATGGAAATCAACCCATAACATGCCTTGATGATGACCAGCCTAGGTAATCACATCCCACTAATACTTGTCCAAATCTTGAAGCATGTATGTTGCAATATTTACTCTCCACTCTAGAAGAATTTTTAAATGCTCAAATATGGATATAGTGGATTCAAGCCAAGACTCGGTAGCCTATGGACCACCATCCCCTAAACAATAGATGGATTCTACTACTGGAACTCATGAGTCAAATCATCCATCGTTGGTGAAAGTTGTAGAGCACCATGCATGGACTACATCAGACATAGGAAACTATCAAGAACATGGGATTCGGTGCCCAAATAAGGTACATAAGGCAGTGACTAAAGTGGCCCTCCCATAGGTATGACTGATGACTCAAAACCCACCACATCCTAAGCATGGTTGTCACCACCCTCCTAGCGCACGACACAAGGACATCATGGCCGCATTCATATAAAATTTCCAAGAACACAACTCAAAACAAGCTTAATAATAAGGAAATCATCACTAACAGAAGCTGAACGTAATAAATCTCACTACACAAGGCATACTACCCCAACTACCCTCTTATATGGGCAGGTATCGGTAAGTGCTCAAGTGTAAGTTTCATTTCATTTTACATTTAATTTCTAGTTTCACTCCTTTACCATTCATAAACATGACAAAGAGAGATAAGGATGTGAAACCAATTCATTTTAGATTTCATGATTCACTTTATAATAGATAACCATTTCTGGTAAATCGGTTCCCATACACCAATCACTAGAAACAACACCCATTTATTTATAGCATAATGGATCAAATCAGTAAATTACTCATACCAACCCATGAAGGCTCATACACCTCATAAATTGAGATAGAAAACCACTCAATCATAACCAAGAGTAATATAATCATAAGCTAACTATCACAACATCACTCATAAATCACAGGAATATCAAGAAATGCAAAGCAGTAAAATTCACTTATATGGAATGGAAATGTGCATGACATGTGAATTCTAGGTGCCTATAATGATGCATGTAACAATGATATTTTCCCTTATATCATCGGTCCAAGGGTGAAATAAAATCCTAACATAGAGTAATAATAAAAAAATTACACAACATGTGAATCACCCAATGGTGAAAAAATATCAACTATAATAGGAAAAAGCAGAACAACAATTATAATTTTGGTTATTTGGTTTTTACCCCAAACATGGGTTTGCGATGCCCAAGCATGGCCTATGAACAAGTCACAAGCCTTCCTAATCTCCAATCTATTATCTCCAAATAGTAAAGCAAGAAAATAAACAACCTTTGATACCAATTTGTGATGTCCCAGACCCAGATGCCACTCAATGGGTGCCCCGAGCCTGGCGGGCCACATGGCCTCAAGCGCATTTACATGAATACCAAAGGCTTCCGACTAGCAGTGATGGCCTAGGGTGTGTCATTGGGGAGACTATTCCCTCATTACCAAAGTGTATCACAGTGGATGTCTGTAAACACATGTAAATAGTGGAAGCAATATAAGTAAATAGAAGGAACATCAAAAAATAAATATAACAGTAACACTAACTAAAACAACTGGAACAGCATTCAACAACTGATGATATGTCATGTCACTAGAAAACTAAAAACAATGGATACAAGATAGTAGGTATAAAATTTTACAAAAAATATTAAATTAAATTAAAGACTATCCCAAGAATCCCGAGATCTAGATCTGTCATTTACTATCAATCTCCATCCTAAATAAAAAGAAATCGGGTGTTTGAATTTGTATTCTTCCCTTTGCCAACACCTGCAACCATGTAATCTGACTTGGGTATGAAACAACATCTAAAGAGGGTGTGAGATAAATCTTAGTAGGCCACCACCAATGGTGTCTATAACGTCTAACCTGTGTAATATAAATGTAACAGTGTATAAGCATTAATATATAAAATAAAGTAGTACAATGTAACTAAATACCCAAGTAACCGATTTAGCCTTCAGTTGGTGTCTGAACATGTAACCAATTAATTTAATTAATTAATTACCAATTCATGTTGATAAGTCATGTGAGGCATATCCAAAACTAACATCACCTTGTGATAGTATAAATTGTAAAGGTTCAAAGATTTAACAAGGAAACAATGATTTATGATATTTAATAATGAAGTGCCAAGGTAATAACCAAGGATACGTAGACCTCAAGGGTCACTAACTCAATATTAGTTGTTTCCTAGAAAAGGATAAGAGTGTAATCCAAGAAGCATAGTCTAAGTAATTGCACATTAAGGTTCATACCAAATCCAATGTGATCATGCAAGGTAAAATGGGGCTAAGTGGAGATAGGGACCTCTGGGATGTAACCATGGCACATACTTTTCAATGATGGATCCAAGGATTGTTGGGACCACTTTGTGTATGAATATTGTATTTGTTGTCAATAGTTGTCAATACTCATCAAAATGAAGAAGGATATGAAGAAGGACTAAAAAGTTAGTGGATATTGGCCAAAGTGAGGTTTCCTAGAGAATTGTTATGGAATCATATCATTGGATGTCATACATGAGCAATTCTCTAAGAAGATCAATTCTGACAATTGATGCACTAATCCTTAGTTCAAAGAACTTGTGTCAAAGGTGACGCATTGTTTACAACAATGAATAATGGTGAAGTATCATCCATCCACGGATGATTGAAGAAAAATGAGGATTTAAAGAAGACTATTAAATGCTTCATGATTACATGAGAACCATGCAAGATCTTACTTGAAGAAAAGAATCATATGATTTTCATGAAGTAGATAATGATGGCTGAAGAAGAAGAGAGAGTGTGAAAGGGCTTGAAATTCTAAGAAGGTATTTGAAGAAGCTTCAAGACTCACCTTTTAGATGAAGAGAGATGATTGAAGTTCCTTGGAATTAACACTCCAAAATGAATTGAGTATTTTAAGTGAGGATGATGAAGTGCTTCGGAATTCATATTCCAAAAAGAATGAAAAAAATCAAACGATGCTTTGCTACTTTTTATTTTACAATCATCACAAGTTTGGAGAACCTATGGTGCAAGCTATATGAAGGATATAGAGAGTAAAGAAGTGTTTTTGTAAAAACAAATTTCAATATCATACTATCCAAAAATGACAAAGGAAAAAAAGAAGGCGTGCAAGTGGTGGCGTGCAAGTGTTGTATAGGCGCTCAAGTCACAATTCAAATAGAATTATTTCATAAATATGGAAAAGTAAAGAAAGTGATGTGAAAGTAGTGGCACGCAAGTGGTGGAGCTCAAGTGGTGGTGTGCAAGTGGTGGCGTTAAAGTGGGGAAGTGCAAGTGGTGGCACGCAAGTGGTGGCGCGCAAGTGGTGGTGTGCAAGTAGTGGCGCGCAAGTGGTGACACGCAAGTATTGACGTGAAAGTGTAATTGGCGCTCAAGTCCTATTTCAAAGGTCATCCAATCAAAATATGACAAAGGAAATAAAGTAGCGCTCAAGTGTGAAAGTGGCACGCAATTCAAGAGTTTCGTGCAAGTATTGGCGCGCAAGTGTATGGGCACGCAAGTCACCAAAATGCCTATAAATATATGACTCGCCTCCTCATTTCATAATGCTCAACACTTAAGAGAAAAATTTGACCTCTGAACGTGCAAGTGTTGAAAGTGGCATGCAAGCTAAAGTGGTGCGCAAACTAAGGTTTATTTATAAGGCGCGCAAGTAGGGTGTCGCGCAAGTCTGTCGCGCAAGTGCTGTTGCGCAAGTCTGTCGCACAAGTGCTACCGCAAAATTTTATCATGAAAGTGTTGTCATGCAAGTCTTCCACACAATTGTTGGCGCCCAAGTCTGCGACACAAGTTGTAGGTGTGCAAGTATAGGGCGTGCAAGTGGAAGTGGGAACGCAAGCTGTTTTGCTCCAGGAGGTTCTTACCAGCTTCTGATCAACTGAGTTGTGATTACAAGTAGAAGAATAAGAAGAGGAGATCGGTGAAGATGGTTTTTCACTGAAAGAGAATGTGTGAATAAGATTAGGTTTTAGTGTATCTGGTTTTTCATTGAAGAAGTAGAATAAGAAGAAGAGTGTGTAGCTTACAGGTTTGCTACATAGAAAGAAGAGAAGAAGCAGAAGAAGAACAGAGTATGCCAAATTGAAGCCTACAATTATTTAGGGCAGTTCAATTCAGATGATGCTATGTGAGCTGATCTTCAGTGTTTGAATAATCACATTGGTATATATGATTCTATCCAATAAGAGAGAAGTAGTTTTAGTGCAATTGGTTGTTGCACTAAGAGGAAGAAATAAGAAGCCTAGTGCAATTGGTGTTGCACTAGAAAAGAAGAGAAGGAAAGAAGGAAGAATTACATTCCTACTACTTTGCAAGTAATCAAGTGAAGAGCACTAAAGAAAACCAAGAGAAGAACCTACCTTATCAAGAAGGAAGAACACTGTCTCCATAGATAGTATAAAGAACCAGCTAGAGGCTGCAAGTTGGAATAGGCTATCACCAGTCCAGGGAAGAGGATTGTTTCCCACCCCCCTCCAAAGTGTAGGGACTGACACTGGATAGAGGATTGTTTTCCTAGCCACTCCATTGTAACAAAATTTTACATTATAGTGGAGAATCCATGCAGTGGTCATACCCATGCATGGCAAGGATATAGCTACTCTTATTGAGTGGTGAACCTTGTAAAAATATCATGTGCATATTTTTACTACTTTCTATTATTGCATGAGATAGAGAAAAGAGAATAAGAGAATCAAGGTCCTAATAGGTCAAGAGGTACATGGATAAAAGTTGGAATTTGTTTAAAAAGTCCCCAACACTGATTCACCCCCTCTTAGTGTTAGGAATATCCCAAACTAGTCCTCTCAAGGAGTGTATCCAATTATTTCTTTGATAATGTGAAGGGATCATAGGGTGTCATACTGGGCATCCAAGAAGAGACAAGGATCGAGATCAAGGTGGGTATCAACCAACGTGAGCCATATCCTTGAATCTGAATGGGGTTCCCGAGTGATCATGGAACTCTCTGATCAGAATCCAGAGTGATCTTGAGTCAGGACATTTCTGTTTAATTATAAAGTCATGTAATATTTAATTTTGTTCAATCCTTGCCTTTCATTAGTGTGATAAGGTCAAGTAGAATGCAACCTTTTAATCAATTCAGTTGGTTCAAGCCTTACCTTTCACTAGTGTGACAAGGCCAAGTAACATGAAACTTTTCATTTAATCCATTTAAAGCATATTCCATATTAAAGGTTAATTCCTCTACCTTCCATTAATATGGTAAGGGGTTCTACAAATATGCAACCTACAATTAATTTACATTCATTACAGTCAAGTCATATACTTATTATAATTTCCAATTCACATTTCACATTTTATTTCCAAATTGAAGCACTTACCTAAGGAGGGTCAAGTGGTGAGAATACATGGTACTTACCATTACAAAATTCTCATTATAAAAAATCTATTTAATATAGAAATGCTTACCCTTAGAGTGGTAAAGCCAAGGCACACCCTAATGGTGGAGTAAACATGTCAAAACACTAAACAACAATTATGGAATCACCTTTGACATGGAAGGTATGGAGTTGTGGTCAGAAACACCAATAATTAATCACATATTTGGAAAGATCCTAACCATACAGTTTTAATGACTATAAAAATAGCATATAAACCTGATGAAATCGGTGGGTTCCACATGATAATTCCAAAATGAATGAACTTTAGAGATGATTTATAGACCACCCACATTAGGCTTGTACGAATCTACTCCTCTAGTATGGCCCTTGATTTGGCTTGGATCAGAGTAATTCTAAGAAAAAAGAGAAAAACCTTCATACATTGATAACTCAGTTGAGAGAAAAAGAGTAGGAGAATGGCTCAAGAGGACTTGAGTACTTACCGTTATGCATCCAACATGATGAATGAAAGATCGAAAAAATCCTAGATGAAGGAGATCTCTTGATCCCTATCTTTGGACTTCAAAAAGATCAAAAATGATAGAAATGGAGGATAATCCTGCATAAACTTGGATTAGTAAAGAAGTGGGGATCTAATTAGATCATTAAGGGAAATTTTGACATTTTACCCAGAAAAATGGTTTGTGCATGGTTTGTTCGCACAGTTTGACAAAGCGTGCACAAACCGTATGAGGGTTTTTGGGTAGAGGGTAACTTTGCACAGTTAGGCCACACAACCATGAGAAAACTATTTAGGGTGGTTTTATCCAAAAATTTCAATCTTCATGGTTAGCCAAAGCATGTTCCAACCATGCACAAACCGTGTGACCTGTCCAATTTTCCCAAAAAGATGGGTTTTGGGATTCAAAATTGCCTCAAACACCCTTGAGACCTTTACTAATCCATTATAAATCAATATTAGGTCCGAAGTAAATAATTAGATTGAAATTTAATGGATCCATACCTGAGTGAAAAACCAGGTTCTTACACTAATAGTGGTATATGGTTTTTCTGAAATCATGCAGCCCCTGCATAAAAATGTGTGGCCTGAACCTGAGGAGAAGTAGGTGTTGCATGGGCTATGAATTTTTCACCTAAAATTAAACCTATACCTCACATTTAGTACCACCTAGTTAGTAACTAAGCACTATTCATCGCATGGTTGTAACACGGTTAGACAAATCGTGCAACACAAATAATGTGAGAAGGGTTTCCTAGGAAGAGGGTGCCAAATAGTTGGTGTACGGTATAGAAACCATCTATCCAAACCATGTGACCTATTTTATATGTATTAAATGACCAAAATACCCTTAATGAGGTTTAAACCCTCATTTCCTTTTCTTTATTCTTCCTCCAGTGGGTGAGCCCTCTCCTCATGTGCCATGGCTCCCTCTAATGCCTAGCCTAGGATTCAATGGATCTCCTTCATCCAAAGTCCGAATCAAACGTTGTTGGTCTTTATGGATCCATATTGGTAATATCTTTATTCCTTTTGAACCTTTATTTGTTTAATCTTCTATCAATCTAGTTGTCAGGGTGTAAGTACATTTTCCCTATTTTTAGGGAAAATGTCCTTTTCTTTGATTTCTTCCAAACCAAACCAAATCAAACCTTGATATTGGAAAAGTGGAATTTTCTAATCATGATGTATGTGGTATATGTATTTTCCTTTAATTTTTTCATAGATTTATAAATTTTTTCATTTCTCTACACAGCGACTTGTGTTGTGTGTTTCTTTAAAAAAAATTCCTCAATCTAAATTAGTATACATACCATTATATACACCAGTTGGTTGTTTTTAAACTTTTAGTGGATGTCAACCTCGATCACGGATACCCCATGGGTGTTCAATATCTTTTTGGCCTTTTTATAATAAAATATTAAATGTATAGAATTCCTTCTAAGTGTTTATCTTGGATTGATAATGTAATTTCCCTTTGTAGGATTTTTAAAATCGATTAGGGAACCTCCTATATGCCATGTTGAAACCTTATGATGTTTGTACATGTTTTGGTAGTTTTATTAAAATTATTCTTTAAAGTGAATTTAGTTGTGACTCTTGAATTTGATGCTTAAATATGCTCAATGAATGGTTTGATAAACAATGACTTTTTTTATAATAAAACCCCTATATTGAGGTGTGTTTTCTTCTAAAATTACAAAGTGGTAATTAGTGTTTTTCCTCTTTCATGGATTTATGTCATGGAAGTTTACCTAATCCTTTTGTTGTTTTTAGAGTTATGGTAAGCTTAGTACATGGCCTTTATTAATGTTATAAAATGGATTTCATCTCCTTTTAAATATATATATATATATATACATGTGTTTCTTTTTTACCTTCTTCACCTTAGTACCATAGTGATATAAGGGGTTATGAAATAAGAACCACTTGGACTAACTCTTTTTCCTTTGTTAGACTTGTTAGTGTTTTATAAACACACCAAGGGTGACATCAGTTATTCTTGAGATAGGGTCATCATGTGTTGTATTTTTTTCCTCAAGATGAGTGAAACCTATTCCCTAGGGTTGAAACCTTGGACAGTCATGATTTAACATTTGGTTGTACTGTGCCACGAGCGAGAATTGGGTCCCTACTTGTGATACTAGGTATGAACTTAGAGGTCTATTAGACTTTTACTATTCTTGTATGAACCTGGGTTTTCGTATGAGGTACATATCGTTTTTCATTTCGGATTAACTGTTATGTTGAGGAATAATGTGGATGAGTAACTTGACTGAAGGAGTTACAGAGGTGTCTGGGGCTTGTTCGGAGCTCGGAACCAAGTTTTAGGCTGGAAATGGCCTGGAATACGGTTTGCGCACGACCTGCGCATGGACTAGTTAAACCATGTTCCTTGGTGCAGGCTTGGAAAAGGCAGTATCACGACCTGTGCACAGTTTGAGGAAACTGTGTGGGGTGGCCGTGCAGTTTCCCCTTGCCTTCCAGCAAGGTCCACATGGTCTCCGCACGGTTTGTCCAGGTCGTACGGGTAAACCGTGCGACCTGCTGTATTTTGGTATTTAATTAATTTTTAATTAAATTAATTAAATGTTATAAAAACCTAATTTAACCCTAATTTCAACCGGACAACAAGGGGGAGAGCTCTCAAGGAGGCTACGAAGGATTTCGATCCTTCTTCTTCATCTGATCTCTGTTTCAAACATTGTTCATCTTGTTAGATCCGCAACGGTAAGTCCTCAATTCCTTTTTAATATTTCTCGATTCTTCTGGTTATGATGAACGCAGATTGGATTAGGGCTCATATGCCCTAATTTCTTGTTCTTCGTCTGTTCTTCAGATTTCTTCCAAATCAGGATGAATTAGAGCCTGATACTAGACGATCTATCTAGTACGAGCCTAAGGTAGGTGGTATTGTGCTTTTCGCTATTTTGTAAGCTATATATATATGTCGTAGTGCCGCACACCCACTTTTGGGGTGTTGCTTGAACCTGGAATTTAACCATGTTATTACCTAGCATATTTTAGGTAATCTGAATAGGATGGTATGTGCTTGAGTTAGGTTTTACACCTTGAAAAGGAACCACCCCTTGGGTGTCTTTCCTTGAATGGATCTTTTAAGGATTTTGACCCAGGATGCCTATGAGGCATGCCTTTTATTTCCCTTGGGGGTTGTTTAAAATGGAAATTGAATATGAATGGAATTGCAGTAAGATGAAATGGTAATTGAAATGATTTCAGGTATGGGATGGAGTTTTTCCCCTTGACCCTTGTATGCTAATTCTTGAATTGCTAGACCACGTGAGTTAAATGCTTTGAACTGGTTAAAATTTGAAACAAAGTCATGGGTGAACCATGGAACCAATGTGAGTTTCCATGGAAAGACTCATATGAGACTTGTTACTGAAATGAAGAGTGAATCATGGGTCTAGTGTGAGATGCCATGGACGGACTCAATAGGGAATGTTATGTCATGGGAGATACCCGGATCTTATTTATAGGATCCTGGGGACAGGCTTAGATGATGGACTATACCACACCTAGACCAAGGCTGGGTACCTAGGAGGTTCCCCGGAATGGGCTTGTAGGGTGTTGGTGGATTTTCTCCCTGAGCAATGCCTGGTCTCCGAATTGAGTACTCTAGGAAAGGGTTTAAGGAATGGTTTGAACACTTGAATGAATTGATTAATGAATAGAATGGATACTTAAAGCGATGCCAAGCCAAAGAACAAGATTGGTTCAGTCTTGCTAGTTTCCTTTTTTACTGCATTCCATATTACACTACCTATTTTTATATATTCACTGACAAATTAGCACAGATCTTTGGTGGATGCCTACTGGGATTTAGTCTCACACCCCGTTTGGGTCATGTTTTGGACCCAAGAAGATTATATGATTTTAGGTAATGATAAGGGAAAAATCCCGAGTACAGGTACTTGACTTGCTGCTCGGAGTAGGAGTGCATGGGACCAAGCTGAGGCTTGCGATGTGACAGGTGATAAATTTTGGTTTCTTTTTGGTATTTTGTACACTTGTAATGTATTGTATTAACTTTCACCATTCTATAGAAATACATATCAGATCCTTCTATTTGTCATATATTTCTTCTGTCTATGTGTTGTCTACTGGTTACCTTCTTCTGCTATTGTATGTTTGTAATTCCACTATGATACTTTGGTAATGAGGGAATAGTCTCCCCACAGACTCACCAAGGCCCTCGCTGCTAGTCGGTAGCCTCTGGCATTTCGAGTGATGCGCTTGAGGCCATGTGGCAACCGGTCCGGCTTCCGGGTTGAATGCTAAGTCAGGTCGGGAGGTTACAAATTGGTATCAGAGGGATTTCGTTTTCTGATTTGACTTACTATTTTGAGACTATAGACAGGATTAGGAATGGAAGGGACTTTGGAAATAAACTGTTCCTGGGAGTTGAAAACCCACATACAGGTAAAAACCAAGTTGCCTCTTATGGAATTGTGTTTCTGGGTTTAATTATTACAATTGTTCTGATTTCACCATTGGGTGACGCACAAGGTTTTTGCGGTTACTATTGATATTATTGTGGGTTCTATTTCGTTGAAACCTGATGAGATGAGGGTTTTCCATATCTTGCATCATATAGGAACCTTGTTAGGAATCACATGTCATGCATTATTCCATGATATCTAGGATGCATTGGATATTGCATGTTGTTGTGATAGCTATTATAGACTGTTTTGATAGTTGATTGATAGTGTGCCTATTGTTGTGTTAGATTGGGTGCAATGAATGAAGACTGACGTCCTCTTTCAATTCATAAGGTGTATGTGCCCTTATGGATTGGGGAATGACGCACCAATGGGATGTAAATTCTAAATGAAATTGAATTTCATGGTAATATGGGAATCAAATTTTGATTCATGAGGTGCTATGGTCCATCAGGGATTGGAACTTGGTGGACCATTGGTTAAAGATTTTGAACAAAGGTATGTTAAAAGAATGAATGTTGAAAATAGAGCTTGAACTAGACCCATCTTCTGAGAGGGCAAGAGGTAGTGACTCTAGTGGTTTTTGGTGGTTGTTCCTTATGTAGTCTTGGCTTTAGAAGCAGGCTGTGGGTTAATGTGGTTTTTATAAAGGTCTTAACCTGTCCTGTCTTGGTTCTTATGCTCGTGAGTTTCTAATCTCATTAAAAATATTGAACTAAGGCATGTGTTTGTCATTGCAGAGTCATGTCACCATGATGAACTCCAGTCATACGTTGGTAGAGTGGTGACGAACACATTCCGAAGATGGTAGGACATGGGCTACTAGAAGAAACACAGGTTGTGCCAACTGCGGAACCCGCGGTTATGCCGGACACAGGTGTTGAGGCACAGTTCCGTGAGATCTTGTTGTGTTTTATATAGACCATTTAGGGAGCACCGCAACCTACCCCAACTATGGAAGAGTTGATGCGTAAGTTTCAGCAGCAGCATCCACGTACGTTTTCAGGGGATGGTGGACCATAGGCTGCAGAGTCTTGGTTAAAGGTGATTCTAGTTATCTTTGAGCATTTAGAGATGCCTCCATAGAGGAGGGTAAAGCACGAGATATGGCTTGGATAGAGTTTCATATAGCCTTCTATGATTCTTTTATCCCAAGAATTTGAGGTCCGATCGAGCCCAGGAGTTATTGCATTTGGAATAGGGCGTGTTACTGATGATGGAATACTCATCCCGTTTTACAGAGCTTCTGCGCTTCACACCTATCCTGATGGGCGATGAACTGTTGAGGGCCATGAATTTTGAGGATGGTCTAAGATATGACCTCCGATCTTAGGTAAATATCTTCAGGTTGACTACCATTTTTGGAATTGTGTACTAGGTGCTAATCACAGAACGTAACCTGAGAGAGGCTGGAAGTGCGAGCCAGAGTGGTTAGGCATCGAGATCAGGTACTGCTGCAACTGTTAGTAGGAAGCGTTGTCTGGAGCTTCCACACAGTGATTTAAGCAGTCAGAACCTATCTTCGGTTAGTAACCTGAGGTGATAATAGTGTGGTAGGCTGGGACACACGAAGCCGCAGTGTCCAAGGGACCTAGTCGAGTGCCGATCATGTGGTAATATGGGTCATCTTCAACATTTCTGCAGAACATTTTCACCAGCAGCCAGTGATAGAGGGTTTGCACCGACTCCATATGCAGGAATAGGGTTGGAAGCTTCTCATCAGACAGGGAGTTGGGGTGTGACTGGTTGATCAGGCTAAGGTAGCAGTCGTGGTAGAGGTATCCAGACACTGGGTACACCGAGACATCAGAGTGTGCCAGTTCTGGGTAGTGAGGTTGTATCACAGAGTCGTGGTTCAGGCCAGATGTATTTAGTTCAGACTACTTCCAAGGATCAGGGAGCCGGATCATCTATGGTGACAGGTAAGATCTTAGTAGCATAAGTTATTTCATCTGCCCTCTTTGATACAGGTGCATCACACAGTTTTATATTTGCACCTATAGTGAAAAGGCTTGGGCTAGTTGTGTTGTCCTCTGATGGCGTCTTGACACTAGACACACCACTAAGAGTTAGGGTAGATGTTGTATGCCAGTGCAGAGGGTTCCCCCTTGAGGTTGGAGGGTGTCACTTCTTCTGGGATCTTTATGTTCTCGAAATGACAGGTTTTGATGTCATTCTCGGTATGGAATGGCTAGTAGCTTACCGATCCTACGTTGATTGTTACCGTCGGAGGGTGATTTTCACATCACCATAGGGTGAAATGTATACTCTTAAGGGTGGGTGGGATCTCCAAGAAAGCTGAGCTGGACCAGAGCATCGTGGGTCAGACGGGATGACAGCCCAGATCGCTAGTTTGTTTCTGGATGAAGAGGGAGTGAGTCAGATGGACCTTCCTACATTGGTTGAGCGCTTCAGGAATGTTTTTCCTGACAAATTTTCAGGTTTACCTCTTGAGAGATAGGTGGAGTTCTCCATTGAGATAGTGTTAGGAGATGCACCAGTATCCATTCATCCTTACAGGATGGCTATTACAGAGTTTCAAGAGCTCAAGAAACAGCTCAAAGATTTAGAGGAAAAGGTGTTTATTCGACCCAGTACTTCTCCGTGGGGTTCACCGATCCTTTTTGCGAAAAAGGCAGACGAGACTCTTAGGATGTGTGTGGACTATCGGAAGCTGAACCAACTGACAGTTAAAAACTGATATGCCTTGTCGTGGATAGATGACCTGTTTGATCAGCTTTGAGGAGATAGGGTGTTCTCGAAAATTGATTTGAGGTTAGGGTATCACCAGGTGTGTGTTCGAACTACAGAAATACCTCATAAAACTTTTCGTAGTAGGTATGTTTTATATGAGTATCTGGTTATGCCATTCGGTCTCACGAATGTGCCAGTGGTTTTCATGGCCTTGATGAATCGCATGTTCCATCCTTACTTGGACTCATTCGTCTTGGTTTTCATGGACGATATTTTGGTGTATTCTCAAAATAGAAACGACCATGACAACCATATTGAGATCATCCTGAATACACTAAGAGAGCATCAGCTATACGGAAAGCTTACTAAGTTCCACTTTTGGATGGATCAAATTCACTTCTTGGGCCATGTTATCTCTAAGACAGGAGTGTCTGTAGAACCAGAGAAGGTTAGAGCTGTGGTTTCTTGGGAACATCCCAGGAATGTCTTTGACATACAGAGTTTCTTGGGGCATGCTGGTTATTATCGTCATTTCATACAGGATTTCTCATGCTTAGCAGCGCTGTTGATAGGCCTGACTAATAAGGGTGTGAAATTTGTATGGAAAGATGCTTGTGAAGTAGCCTTTAAAGAGATGAAAGGAAGGTTGACATCAGCATCAGTCTGGATACTTCCAGAATAGGGCAAGAGTTACATGGTCTATTGTGACACATCAAGTTTTGGGATGGGTGCAGTGTTGATGTAGGGAGACAGAGTCATGGAATACGGATCTTGGCAGCTGAGGCCACACAAGAGGAATTATCGTACGCATGATCTTGAGCTAGTAGCAGTTGTTCATGAGCTGTGCTATTGGAGACACTATTTATTGGGAGAGCATTTTGTGGTGTACACAAACCACAAGAGCCTCAAATATATTTTTAGCGTGATCTAAATATTTGGCAGTGACGTTGGGTGGAGTACCTACAGTCCATTGATTTTGAGCTAGCTTATACGTCTGGTAAGGGAAATGCAGTGGCCGATGCATTGAGCAGGAGGACTTAGATACAATCAGTACAACATGATAGCAACGAATGGAAGCTTATGTCCTTGTTCTATAAGATGCATCTTGATGTGCAGAATAGCCAAGGGCAGTCTTTTCTATCATCCTTAGCTGTGACTTCTACCCTCCTAGACAGAGTAAGGATGAGACAACTATCAGATTCAGAAGGCATAGTTCTATGAGAAGGTGTGTCAGGTGTGGACCCTCCTCCTGGTTGGATGATAGGAGAGGATGAAGTTCTTCATATCCATGGTCATGTATGGGTTCTAGTGGATTTTAGAGAGGATCTAATGCGGGAGTTTCGTGCTTCAGTTTAGTCAGTTTATCACGGAGTCACTAATATGTATCGTGACTTATGCCGACAGTAATAGTGGTCGGGTATGAAAAGGTAAGTGTCTAGTTTTATCATGAGATGTTCCACCTGTCAGTAGGTGAAGGCGGAACACCAGCGGCCAGTTGGGCTTTTACAGTAGTTACCTATCCCGGAGTGGAAATGGGATGATGTTGCGATAGACTTCGTGACTGGTTTTCCGAGGTCACCTCGAGGTAATGATGCTATGTGGCTTGGGTTTGATAGGCTCACGAAGGTTTCTCATTTCTTGCTGATCAAGGATACCTTCAGTGTGGATGAGATGGGAAGGTTGTATATCTAGGAGATAGTACGACTCCACGGGGTCCCGTGCACCATTGTTTCAGACAGGGATGCTCGTTTTACGTCACGCTTATGGAATATTTTTCAGAGGGCACTGGGTACATAGGTGCTCCTGAGCACAGTATACCACCCTCAGACTAATGACCGGTCAGAGCGTACGATACAAGTGCTTGAGGACATGCTGCGAGCATGCATCCTGGATTTTGGGGGATCATGGGAGAGGCATATTCCCCTAGTTGAGTTTTCCTATAAAAACAGTTATCCGACGACTATATAGATGGAACCGTACAAGGCTTTATATGGTACGTCATGCCGATCACCCCTGTGCTAGTTAGAGGTAGGCGAGACAACTTTACTGGGACTGCGTCTTGTTCATGAGACTTCTGAGTAGGTCCAGTTGATACAGAAGCGGATGGCTACCGCACAGTTTCGTCAGAAGTCATATGATGATCACTACAGATGACCCCTAGAGTTTGAGGTCAAGGATCAGGTTTTCTTTCATATTTCACCGAGGCTGGGACACAAGAGGATTAGAAGATAGAGTAAGATATCACCGAGATATGTGGGGCCTTTTGAGATTCTAGAAAGGGTGGGTCTGGTAGCCTATCTGTTGCAGTTACCTTAGAGGTACCAAGCCATGCATGACATGTTCCATGTTTATTAGTTACGGTGATACTATTCAGACCCATCTCATACCTTCCATCTTGAGGAGGTCGAGCTTTAGGTAGATGCATCCTTTGAGGAGCATATGATTCGTATCGTTGATAGGAGCACGAAGGTTCTCTGATGTCGGTCAGTTCCTCTAGTATGGGTGCTATGGCAGCACAACCATTTATAGGATGAGAATTGGGAGCATGAGGCGGACGTACATGCTCAGTGGCCAGAGCTTTTCACAGATGGATCATGACCACCCTTTTGAGAGAAATTATGGGACGAATTGCTATAAGGGGGGATGATTTTAATAACACAGGTTTTCGTACGAGGTACATATCCTTTTTCATTTCGGTTTAACTGTTCTGTTGAGTCCTAATGTGGATGCGTAACTTGACCGAGGGAGTTACGGAGGTTTCTGAGGCTTGTTCAGAGCTCGAAACCAAGCTTTAGGCTGGAAATGGCATGGAACATGGTTTTCACATGACCTGCGCATCGCCTGGTTAAACCGTGTGCCTTGGTGTAGGCTTGGCAGAGGTAGGAGCACAGCCTGCGCACGGTTTGAGGAAACTATGTGGGGTGGTCATGTGGTTGCCCCTTGATTTCCAGCAAGGTCTGCGCGGTCTCCACATGGTTTTTCCAGGCCGTGTGGGTAAACCGTGCGATTTGCTATATTTTTATATTTAATTAATTTTTAATTAAATTAATTAAATCTTATAAAAACCTAATCTAACCCTCATTTCAACTGGACATCAAGGGGGATAGCTCTCAAGGAGGCTACGGAGGATTTCGAACCTGATTCATCATCTGATCTCTGTTTCAAATGTCATTCGTCTTGTTAGATCCACAATGGTAAGTCCTCAATTCCTTTTTAATCTTTCTCGATTCTTTTGGTTATGATGAACGTAGAATGGATTAAGGCTCATATGCCCTAATTTCTCGTTCTTTATCTGTTCTTCAGATTTATTCCAAATCAGGATGAATCAGAGCCTGATACTGGACGAGCTATCTAGTACGAGCCTAAGGTAGGTGGGCTTGTGATTTTAGTAGTTTTCAAGCTATATATATATGTCGGATTGTCGCATGCCCACTTTTGGGGTGTCGCTTGAACCTGGAATTTAACCCTGTTATTACCTAGCATGTTGTAGGTAATCTAAATAGGATGGTATATGCTTGAGTTAGGTTGTGCACCTTGGATAGGAACCACCCCTTGGGTGCATTGCCTTGAATGGATCTTTTAAGGATTTTGACCCAGGATGCCGATGAGGAATGCCTTTTCATTCCCTTTGGGGTTGTTAAAAATGGAAAATTGAATATGAATGGAATTGCAGTAAGATGAAATGGTAATTGAAATGGTTTCGGGCATGGGATGAAGTTTTTTCCCTTGACCCTTGAATGCGAATTCTTGAATTTCAAGCCCATGTGAGTTAAATGCTTTGAACTACTTAAAATGTGAAACAAAGTCATGGGTGAACCATGGAGCCAATGTGAGTTGCAATGGACGGACCCATATGAGAATTTTTACTGAAATGACGAGTGAATCATGGGTCCAGTGTGAGATGCCATGGATGGACTCGACATGGAATTTTATGTCCTGGGTGATACCCAGATCTTATTTATAGGATCCTGAGGACGGGCTCAGATGATGGACTACACCGCACCTAGAACGAGGTTGGGTACCTAGGAGGTTCCCCGGAACGGGCTTGTAGGGTGTTGGTGGATTTTCTCTCTAATAGATGCCTGGTCTCCGAATTGAGTACTCCAAGAATGGGTTCAAGGAATTATTTGAACACTTTAATGAAGTTATTAGTGAATGGAATGGATACTTAAAGTGATTCCAAGACAAATAACAAGCTTGGGTCGGTCTTGCTAGTTTCCTTGTTTACTTCTTTCCATATTGCACTGCCTGTTTTTATATATTCACTGATAGATTAGCATAGATTTTTGGTGGTTTCCTACTAGGATTTAGTCTCACACCCTGTCTGGGTCATGTTTTGGACCCAAGCAGATTATATGATTTCGGGTAATGAGATTGGAAAAATCCCATGTACAGGTACTTGACTTGCTGCTCGGAGTAACAGTGCACGGGACCAAGATGAGGCTTGCGATGCGACAGGGGATACATTTTGGTTTCTTTTTAGTATTTTGTATACTTGTACTATATTGTATTGAATTTCAACATCCTATATAAATATATATCAGAGCCATCTATTTTTCATCTATTTCTGTTGTCTATGTGTTGTCTACTGGTTACCTTCTTCGGTTATTGTATGTTTGTAATTCTGTTGTGATACTTTGGTAATGGGGGAATAGTCTCCCCACAGACTCACCTAGGCTCTCGCTGCTAGTTGAAAGCCTCTGGTGTTTGGGGAGATGTTCTTGAGGCCATGTGTTGACTGGTCCGGCTACCGGGTTGAATGGTAAGTCAGGTCGGGACGTTACAATTCTCACGCCAAGCTAGTGTGACACTTGGGACTTCATAATTGGGAAACCTTTGATAGAATACTTGGAATTGGAATTATATTGATCCCCTTGAAAGATAATTTCAAATTATTTCAGGATTTTAAAGGATGGGCTAAGAGTGACTCTTCATAATCTATAAAGAGGTTTTAAATTTAATTAAATAATGAATTCAATTCTTTCAAAAGAGAATTTTCCTTTGGATTTTAAAATAGTAGGGACATATCCTCCAAGCCCAATCAAAATCTTGGGAATAATCCATATTCTTTTTATTTACCCACTTTACTTTACTATTTCAGGATCATTTAGTCAGACTTCTCTTTTCGAGTGTGATTCGAAACAGGGAGGGCTGCTAGGTGTCCTTCAGGAATCTGAGCGGTCTGTTGTTTATTTATTCAGTTCTATTAATTATTTATTTTACCTTCATTCTACTATACTTTGTTTTCACAGAATGTATTTATCTTTAGACACCATGGGGTTTAACCTAATGGGATTTATATATCACGCTCTGATCAAGATACCATTTCACTAGGGTACCCGAGTAGATCTTCTATTCGTAGAAACATGGATTCTTACTTATCATATTTTTCTTGTACCTGTGAGTTAGGAGAATAGGACCAATTTGGATCTTGGGATGATCATAGATATCACCCTTAGGGCCTTTATTTATTTTATTTATTTTTGTGTTTCTCTATATATTTTTCCTACTATATGTCTACTATTTTATTTTATGTATCATAATCTGAACATGAATGCTCTGTCATAATTTGGTGTTGGCCATCTTCTTTTATATACAGTTTATATTATTATTCTTCTATTCTATCTTTCTTCTATTATTGCTTCTGTTTTTTTATTCTTATTTGTTTTACCATTGCGTTACTCTAATATGAGGGTATAGTCTCCCCACTATCAATTCTTGAGACCCTTGCTTTGATTCGGTGGCCTCTATCATATGGGTAGGCGCACTTGAGGCCATGTAACCCATTGGTATTACTACCAGTTAGGTGGTAAGTCGGTCTAGGGTGTTACAAAGTGGTATGAGAGCCCTTCTTTTCATTTGTCTTATTGTTTTGAGTTGGTATATAGAAGACTAGAAATGTGTTGTCTCTTACTAAATAGTCATGACTAGGAGTGATCAACCCATGTATGGGGCAAATTCTAAGTGTCTAGGGCTTGGATTGATGTTCGTATTATTTTTTGTTACAATTGATTATTATTTCACTTTGAGTGAATAGTGCATTTTTATACTGCTTATTTATTTATGGTGTTTATAGTGTTTTTCCCTTGGCCCTATATAATAAGTAAGATGCATTTCATGCATCATTATAGGCACATATAAATTCAAATGTCATTCATATGCCATACCTTGAATTTTCATTTGTATCTTATCTACTGATTTTGATTGTGTGCCTTGAGTGTTATACCATGGTTTTTTTTCTTTAAAATACCCACTTTTGTAAAATTGTCATGTGATTATATACCATGATTCTTATTTATTTAATATATATTTTCTATGTATCATGCTTCTATGCTTGTTATTATGTTTCTCCATGTTTACTGATTGTAATAACATGATGGTTTTATTTGGATATATAAATTGTTACATGGGATAACTCTATTGATTTTAGTTAAATGAGATCCATTTTTCAATTGTAAGGTATATGGGAAACTTATAATTTGGTAAAGGTTACTCTTATACTCAAACCATAATTTGAGTTTTTATAAATATCTAAAGACCATTGTTAAAATTAAAAGATACAAAAGTTAAAATGTTAAAGTGAAGTGATTTAAATTTATGGGATCCAAATGCCAACCTTCAAAGTTCATGAGTGATTTATGGATTGGTAGATGGACACCCATTAAATATAAACATTATTTATTTGTCCATGATATATCTTGAAATGATTATAAATGTAAAATATGTTAAATTTTAATATGAAATGAAATGTTGCCTATATAATGGCTTGTGGTTAACTTATAAAATGCATGAATGGACCCATATAGGTTGTTTGGGGAATTTTTCTTATGAGATAACTCTTTTAGGGAGTTTTTAAATCTTAAATAATTATGAAACTTCTATTGTATTGAATTATGATGAACGTAGGATAGCTTAAAGGGACCCTCATAGGTCAGATTATATTTTACCAAATTCTGTTGTTTTATAATTGGTACTTTATGTTCTATTTAAAATATTTTAAATGTTTACAAGGTTGAATTTGAATAAATATAATGGATTAAAATGGAACCTCAAGTGGTGTACTTTTTTTAAACCCTAGTGTAAGGTTAGATTAAACTTCTATTTGATTTTTCCTAGAAAGAAAACGTGATCATTTTCTATAGGATTTTTTTCCTTTTTGAAATGGTTTAAATGATTGTCATTGGATCTAATGAAGTCTATTTTTTGTGACTTGGTGATATTGTGGATGCTTATGATTTTATAAGGGGCTATCTCGAGGTAGGTAGCACCCTGAGGGATCAAATTCCTTACTATTTCTATGAGCTTTCTTCTATATGGTACTATTCGGGTGTCATTGTCTTTAGTAGGACTCTTATTTTCTAAATGACACCCTTGTTCATATGGGTGGTCATGTATTCCTTGAACATTTTATGGGTGTGAGAATCGATTAATGCTCTATTTCAGTATGTTATAAATTCCAAGGGAATGATCAGATTCTTTCTAGGTCTCGTGACCCTTTTCTCTTTCCTTGGGTGACTCGGGAGTTCATTAGTCTGTTTTATAGTCGTATGGGATAATGTGACTTGAGCAAGTTATCTGCGTGGACCATCTGATACTTGATTGTGTAGGACTGAAAAGCCTATGGATATTATTGACTGTATTCTATATTGATTCTAAAGTCTTAGGATAATATGCATTCATATATGCGATACATATATATTTCCTTGATTTTGTAAAGAACTAGCTGACTTTGGTGGGAATTATTGAGCCTTGTGATGTTGAGTACGTTCTTGGGTCATCTCTAGAGTAAGGTGACCTGATCGTTAAAAAATCAAGTTATTCGTAATGATTAGGAGGATTTTCCATGAAGATTGGCTATTTTCACATGCTATCTAGGTTGGTATTGGCCCTTATGCCAAATGATATGACATATGTGATTGTGACTGTGGGATGTTTCATGCATGTATTTAAGTTTATTTTGATTATGTGAGCATATGAGTGGATATTCTATATTTTCATACTATGATAAGTACAATCCTATGGTGGGTAGTATCATGTCAATTCTGGTAAATGGGTATCCTTTTAGGTAGAAGGAACAAAACCGAGGAATTCCTTTTGAAAATGGTCAATGTTGTTTTTTAATGCCTGTGAGGCTGACGAGTCATGTAAATTTCTTTGCTATCTTGGAAGTACAATGTTGATTTGGTTGTCCATTTGTGAAACCCTTAAGAAACACCATTGGTCATGAATGGACTTTGGTAGTAAATCTTGAATGATCACAGGATTCCTTGTGTGGTAAAGGATTGTGATTGGTTAATGGTGATGTTTTGGTAGGTGAAGCTGATCTTATTCTAAGAAGTCGACCTATAGTAGTTTAACCTATTTTCCTTTCAGTATTTGGGTTTGGTTCATTGGTAACCATACCAAGCGCTTCATCTTGGTTATGATAAAGTTGTCTTAAATCTTCTAAACCTCTTAGTGTACTCTTCTTTAAGATATGATCATGTCCCCTATATTTATGTTGTCCTTGATGCACTAAGAGAGCATTAGTATTATGTCACACTAATGTTTTAAAATATATTAGTCTTGATGAGTGATCTCTATTGGAGTTTCACAATGAACATGTTGTTTTTATAAAGGCATGGTTAGTCTTGAGTGATATTGGGGCTCTTGTGTAGGAATTCCTTGGAAGGACTCTTAGACACTAGTTGTTTTCCTTTGACCTGGCCGCCAAGTGGGATCCACACTGGGTTCATTCAATTATATGATGAAGAAAATTTTGGATTTTTACCAACATATCATTGTAATTTTGGATTATAGAAAACTTTGGTTTAGTTCCTTGAAATATTGTTTAATAAATATGAGATTACCCTAGACTTGTTTTCGGGATTGGAGGTGTTGTTTAAAGGGTAACAATTCTAGTGGGTTGCATCTAGTTTACACCCTTATTCAAACCATGACACAATAATTTAAATGTTCATGTGGTGTTTTGATCAAGGAATACCACTAGGATTTAGGTATGGACTTTGATGAATGTAATTATAGTAAATGTAAAAGGCCTTGTAGGAAGGCATTGCAATTCTGTTTGTGACCTCTCTGACTGTCTCAGTTAGGTTTTTTTGAGGTAAGTCAGCCAGAATGGATCGACCTATCCTCATTATTATTTGATGTATATGGTTTAATAAAACCATTTTAAATCATGCCTTTAGGTTAATGCGGTTGTGGTGTAAGAGTTGGTAGTGGAAGTTCCCTTTGAGGAAAGCCCGTGTGAATAGTTTTAGTTTGATCAATCAAGATTCAACTCATTCTTTACGGTGAGTTTTATTTTATGGAATCAGATGTAATTGTGTTCATCCTATTAAAGAAAACACACTGTGAGCATCGTTTGAATTCTTAGGGGTGTTCTTCGTAGGAAAATATGATGGTGGAGGTGTTGTGGTTTGAAATTATCCCCTTAATATTTTAAAGCCTAAGGTGGGGAGAAACTTTAGCAAGATATTTAAAGAGACTACGACATGATCATGTATCTAGATAAACGAGATTGGGAAATCTATATTTTAGTGTTTCATTCAAAAAACAATCATTGGCTCTGGTCTTGGTGGTTTCTGTTCCATAGTCTTAGTTGATTCTTGGAGGTGCATTGAGAATTTTGAAAAACAACATGGCCATTTGAATGAGGCTTCATGACCCTTATAGGTCGGGTGATGTTTTCTTTGTTCTTGAAGGATTCTTAGGGATGAGAAGTTCTATGTTGGGGTGGTTGTAATGAATCGTGTTTTTATCCAAGGTAAAATTCCAAGGTAATTTAAATTTTGGTGTTTAATGGATGGACTATTCCTTGAGAAGGGTTTCGGAACGTGACTATATGGTTTGGAACAATTAAAAGTGTTTTTAGACTTGGTTAAAGCCTTGAGAGGTTCCTCGAGCCTCTTGTTGAGTTTTGGGAGAACCAAGTACTAGAAATCACAAGTTTTAGTATTCTGATAGAGGCTCAAGGTGTTTCTGAAACCGTACAGCCCCAATAGTAAACCGTGCATCCTAAATCAGAGGAGCAGTAGGTGTCACATAGGTTGTGCATGGTTTACCCCAAACATTTAACTATCCTACACAATTAGTTCCATGTATGTAGTACCAAATCCCTACTCATTTCATGGTTGGTTCATGATTAGGAAAACAGTGTGACACAAGCCATGAGAGATGGGTTTTCTAGATAGAGAATTCCACATGGTTGGTGCATGGTTTGGAAATCGTGTATCCAAACCCTATAACCCAGTTTTTATGGGTGAAATGACAAAAATTCTTTAATGAGGTTTAGAACCTCATTTTCCTGTTATTTATAATTCCTCCAGTGGGTGATCCCTCTCCTCTTGCATCGTGTCTCCCTCTAATGACTTACTTAGGATTCAATGGATCTTATTCATCCAAAGTCCAAATAAAATGTTTTTATTCTCTATATATCCACATTAGTAAGATCTCAATTTCTTTAAAACCTTCATTCATTAAATCTTCTCTCGATAAAGTTACCTAGGTGTAATCTCATTTTCCCTATTTTTAGGGTGAATGTCATTTTCTTTGATTTCAACAAAACTAGACTGAATCAGACCTTGATATTGGATGAGTGGACCGACCTATGCATGAGGTAGGAGTTCGATGGATTTTATCCTAAATTTTTCATTGATTTATAAATTTTCTCATTTTTCCATATTATGTCCTTTTCTTCACATTTATGTAAAAAAAAATTTTAACCGAAATTGGTATATGCATCTTAATATACACTAGTTCATTGTTGTTATGATTTTAGTGGATGTCAACCTCAATCACGGACAACCCGTGTGTGTGCTAACTCTTTTTAGACCCTTTATAATAAAATATTAAATGCCCAGAATTACTTATAAGAATTCATCTTGGTTTTATAATGGAATTTCACCTTAATGTATTTTTTACAATTTATAAGGGAACCTCATATGTGCCATGTTTAAACCTTTTTATGTTTTTCCATGTTTTTGTAGTTTTCCTAAAATGATTCTTTAAAGTGAATTTCGTTGTGACTCTTGAATATAATTCTTAAATATGACCAATGAATGTTTTGATATACAATGACATGATTTATAATAAAACCCCTTGATTGAGGTGTGTTTTCTTCTAAAATTACAAATTGTTAATTATATTTTTTCATCTTTCTTGGATTTACGGCATGGGAGTTTACTTATTCCTTTTTTTGTTAGAGTTATGGAATTCTTAGAGCATGGCCTTTACTGATGTTATAAAATAGATTTCCCATCCTTTCACATAAATGTATATATCTATACATGTGTTGTTTGTTCATCAGATTCACCTTAGTGTTAGTGAGATATAAGGGGTTCTGACTTAAGGACCACTTGTATAGACTCTCATGACTTAGTTATACTTGTTAGTGTTTTGTAAACATGTCAGTGTCAACATCAACTATGCCTGAGATGGGGTCGTCATGAATTGTCTATTTTTCCTTCAGAAGAGTTACACCAGTTCCCTATGGGTTACCCCTTGGATGGGCTTGATTGCACAGTTGGTTGTACCATTCCATGAGCGAGACTTAGCCCCTATATATGGTACTAGGTATAGACTCATAGGTCTGGTATAATTTGACTATTCTCATACCATGCCAAAGTGACACTTGTGATTTCATACATTGGTCACCTTAGATGGACTCCTTGGAATTGGAATTATACAGAGCCCCTTTAATGATACTTGTAAATTATTTCAGGATTGTCAAGGATGAGCTAAGGGTGACTCTTCATAATCTATAAGGATGTTTCAAATTTAATTTAAGAAGGAATTAAATGATATCAAACAAGAATTTTCCTTTGGATTTGAAAAAAATTCGAGATGTGTCCTCCCATCCCATTCACAATATTGGGTACAATATGTATTATTTATCTTTATATCCTTACTTTACCATTGTAGGATAATTTGTTCATACTTCTCTTTCTGACCTTGTGCTGAAGCAGGTAGGGCCCCCCGGTGTCCTTTAGGAACCTAAGTAGGCTTTTGTTTCATTTCTCAGTTCAGTTTATTATTCTTTATACATACACACTACATTACTTTGTGTTCATATACTATATTTAGTTATAGACATTTTGGATGGTAAACTACTAGGATTTATACCTCACACCCTACTTGGGCAGCTATTGCACTCGGGTACCCGAATAGATCTCATGTTCATAGGACCATGGATTCTTGCATATGCTATTTAGCTTGTACTTGGGAGTAATGAGAATAGGACTGAGCTAGAGCTAAATATACTCATGGAGATCACCCTTAGGACCTTTATTTTTTTTCTTCTCTATATATTATTGTCTGCTTCATGTATTTTATTTTAGTGTATATATCATCATCTGAGCATACATGCTTTGTCGTACTTTGGTGTTGGCCATCTTCTTTTATATACAATTTATATTATTCTTCCACTATTCTCTCTTTATTTTGATATTTCTCCCACTATTTATTCTTATTTATTATACCATTTTAGTACTCTAATATTAGGGTATAACCTCCCCACTATCAACTTATGAGACCCTCACTGTTATTCGATAGCCTCTGGAATATAGGGAGGCACTCTTGAGGCCATATGATCTGACGATATAGCTACCGATTAGGTGGTCAGTTGATCTGGGATGTTACAAACTCTATGGTGTAGTGAAGTTCCATGAAATTGAATAGATTGGGTTAGATTTTAGTGGTTCTAGAAATATTGT
Organism: Viscum album; assembly: GCA_963277665.1. Classification (NCBI taxonomy): domain Eukaryota; kingdom Viridiplantae; phylum Streptophyta; class Magnoliopsida; order Santalales; family Viscaceae; genus Viscum; species Viscum album. The sequence goes on along the minus strand of OY728137.1, from coordinate 648,470,193 downwards.
GACCTTTATGCCACATATATTTGACCATGATGTAGTCGAGTTAATTAATGAAGGATTGCATTACAGTGAATAGACCATACCATATAGATATTTTTTGGATAGATTTTGGTGGTTCTATAAATTTGGTGATCTCCATGTCGTTGAACCTTAACCATGTCGTATCCTTGTGTGGTAGTTGTGTGAAAACTGTTAAAAACAAAAAGGTTATAAAGTAATTCACATGACCACACTATAGAGTGTTTTTTATATAGATTCAAGGGTGAATGTTGACTTGGATTATTTTTATGACTTTGGTATTTATTTTAGTTTAAAACAACTACAAATTCAAATTAGATGACTAGGATTTTTTTATCAAATATCTAAAGGATGACTTTGAAAAATAAATTTGATAGTTTAGACTTGAATTTGAAATTAAAATTTAAACAATTTAAAAATGTTTGTTCATGTGGATTTTAAAGAGTAAATGATTTGAATAGAGATTAATGTGAAAAAGTGAAGGGGAAGAAGTGGAGAAGAAGAATATGTGATTGTATATATTGTCACATAGTAAAGAGATCATTATTGTGTTTCTATAAGTTTAATAAAAAGAGTAGAATCATTGCATTAATAATTGAAGGCTATGTTTGGGAGGATTTCTTCTTTTTTATATCAAAGTATTTATTATTGTTTTTAGTGTGGGATGAACTATAATACTTGGGGAACTTGATGTAATATAATTTCAAGGATAAACTCTGCTTGTTGTACCTACATGTTTATACTAGTGGTATGTATGATCTTAGTGGAATAAAGATCATGTCAAGGACAATACTTATCATTTTTATGGTGAAACATATAAATATGATGTGCCTTTATTATGTGTGTGTTTTGAACAATGATAAAGATTAACTTTATCTAGTGATATGGGTTATTTCACTAAGAAAAAATAAAACAAGTAGAATCACTGATTCAGCCAAATTTATGATTCCTCAGTTATCTAGTAAGTTCCACTTCAAGTGGTATCAGAGGAAGGTTTCCCTCACTGGTAATTTTCTATTTCAAGTTTAAGAGGATGTTTCTCTCTGTTCAAAGTGTTTGTCACTGAATTTTTGGTGTATTTCATGGATATTCATAATTTAGTTAATAACAAAAGGGATTTCCACCTTATATAGAAAAAATTATCATATCTAGAAGGAAAGAGTGTTGATTTATCTTTTTTTTAGTCAGTTTGGAAGTTCTTGAGGCTGTAACATATGGGTTTCCACTTTGTTCTGAGAATACTACCTTGAAAACAATAGAGAAAAGTAATATTGAGGATAATGGTTATTCCATGAATTCTTTACTTTCATCATTATCTAAGAATTAATTTTTCAAAGTGATAGGTATCAAGACAGAAAAATTCATTTGGTATAAAATTGTAAATATCTATGAAGTAAATAATAAGGTGAAGCATGCTAATCTACTGATCTAGAGGTTAAAATATGAAGATTTTTAAAATAAATAAGATAAAACTATAGATAAATTATTCACAAGTGTTAATGAGAATATGAGTACAATTATAATTTATGGTGATAAATTGGAATATACAATAGTGGTTGATAATATGATTCATGTCCTATCAGATAGGTTTTATGCTAAAAACTCTAGAAGATAGGGACCCAGAATCAATTTCTCTAGATAATTTTCATATAATTCTCATTTCTTATGATATGAGGAAAGAATTTGTTCTCAATAATAAGTTAAAGTCTAAAAAAATATCTTTTAAGGACTAAAATAAAGAGAATCATAATAAGAAGGTTGATTAAGAAAATATTTATTATTCAAATTTTGATTAAAATTTGAGTCATAAGTTTGATAAGATAATGTCTCTAATCTCTATAAATGTAAGAAGATGTCAGGTAAGGTTTAAAGGTAAACTTACACAAAAATTATTTGGGTGTGAAGTAGTTTGAAATTTTACTACAAACTGTGCTAATTTAAAATAAGATGGTGTCAGTGATAAATAAGAAAAAATTTCAAGGAGAGTCCTTAAGAATATATCAACAAAGATTTAAAAAAACTAGGGTTTTATTCTAAATTAAAGAGAACATATTTCTCAAAATTCATAAAATGGAATTTCGTATCTAAATGTTAAAGTAGTGGTATGAGTGATTAGAAAGAGGAAATGGATAAGTTAATAGATTTTGATGAGAAAAATTAGTATTAAAATGTTTAATGATAAATAATTCACTAGATAAAGTTTTAGTGAATTTGAGAACAATGAAGAAACTAAGATCGAATTCTTGCTGAAAATATAACTCAAGGAGTGTCTCTAAAAAATTTCTAAGTTGGAAAAAGAGATAAAAAATATGAAGAAGTAAAATAATTATTCTCAAAGAAATGAATAATTTTTTATTGAAGATATGTTAAAGTTGAAGAAAGAAGTTGATGAATTGAATAATTTTATTAGTGAACCAAATAATTCAAGAGTTAAATAGAAGGAGTTAAATAAAAAGAGAGTGATTTTTCGATTTTTCAACAAAAATTGGTGAGTATGAAAAAAATTAAAAAAGTTGAAGTCAAATTTTCAAAACTATATTCTTGAAGTTGGGGAAGTAAAATTAAAAACAAGGATCACGAAAATTAATAAATATTATCCACAAATTATGAGAGAAGCACTAATATAACTTGTCTTGTTTTTTAGAAAAAAATAAAGATGACCAAGATTATAGAAAAATCAAGTAATTATCTAGATTCTAGAAATTCTGAGTGCATCTACATGAATGAAAAAACCACTAAAAATGGTGAAATAAAAAGGGTAAAAAATAAGTTGAATATGAAGAATAAAGAGTCAGGAATCTACCAAAATTTTGTTTTGCATAAAGGATATAACATTAATAATGGGAATAATGTTTAAAGGCATAATATTGATTTTGGACAATATGATTCTTATAAAGAAAAATATGATTTTTATGGTCATTACTGGCACTATGGAGGTTTTAGACACATGAAAAGCATGTATTTAAATAATTAACAATATTATTATGAGTTTTGATAGTTTAAAATATAGAAATTTAGGGTGAGTTATCTCTCTTATATGATAAAATTTTAGAAATAGACTATAAAATATGAATTGAAGATTGAAAATAAATTGAAACTAATGGAAGATATTTGTGCATGATGTGAGAAAAATGGTCATCTTTTAAAATAGTGTCTTGTTAAACTACCAGTTCAAATGTGCTCAAGAGAGAGCACTAAGAAGTCTCAGAATAATAAGGATAGAGGTGAAAAAAATATATTTTGTGATGTTTCCTACAAATAATCTAGAGTATAATGTAAATGGATTTTGGACAATGGTTGTTCTTCTCATATTATAGAATATTTAAATCCACTCAAGGATTTTGAAAATTTTAAAGAAGTATTAATGAGCTTTAAAAATATGGATCACTCAAAATCAAAGGTGTTGGATTAGCATTTATCGGTAGAGATAAATTAAAATCCAAAATCATGTTGTATATTTAAGTACTGAAACATAACCATATTTATGTGTATTATTTATGTGATGAAGGAAATGAAGTGATATTTTAGAAAGATAGTTTTTTTTGTGAATATATTGAAATATGGATGTATATTTCCAACATGAAAATGAAAAATAAGTAATTATTTTAGATTGGTGATGAAATAAATATATATATATACTAAAGTTATCATTTTTTACGCCATGTGTCACCTTCTCAACATCTCTCATCGCTACCCCATATCAGTTGGTATATTTTTTCACTACTATATCGGGCTCCCCGTCGATATTTTCATCTCCCCAATCACTGATTTCCACTACTCCTCCATTATTCTACCTTCAACTTCATCGGTGTTCCAAATGTAGGGTTTCCACCTCTTCTCCATTTTCCAACTTCCTTCCCGCAGTCCCTACGCATTCCTCTATTACCATTTCCCCCATCAACCGCCCCTCCATCCCTCAATTCTCCTCCCCTAAACCCTAGGGTTTCAGCCAACATACCATTTGGCTTCCTCTATTACAGTAATAAAACCCACACCTCTAATTTTTCCTTCCAAAATCAATGGTTTATTCATGCCTCACTCCTCTGACCTCTCCTCCCTTCTTGAAAATCGGCACCGTTGAATACATCTTCTCCTACATTTGCGACATCAAACTACCAAAACTCCACTCATTCTTTCTTCGCAGTGACAACACTAGGAACCTACTTCTCCCATAAAGCACCTTTGTTATCCTTATCCAGGTTTCAGTTCTCTTCTACTACGATTCCACCTTCAAAATCCCCTCCCCTCATCCCAAGGTTCCTACATAACAATGTTGGTGTCGTGGTACCGCTACCTCCTTCATGCTTTACCTCCAAAAATAGTGCAACCATTTCATCACCATCGACCATGGTGGAGGTCACCCTCCCAACAACCTTTTCATGAATCTCTTCTCTATTAATTTTATTTCTATCCTACAATTTTTAGTATTTCCCTTTCCTTATCAATTTTTCATACGTTCTAACAATACATTTGTTTAGGAATCAGTAATTGGATCATCTCTTTCATTCGGAAAACCGACATGTATTCACCTTGACATTTTTTATCATTCACGCATATTTTCTCCCCAAATTGAGCTCTAATTTTAGAAATGATACTTCAAATACCATCTCCTAAACAAGGACATGATTCCTCTTAGAACATCGGCTCTTCGGTACCCTAGTAGGTCCTTCTTTTATGTTTTCCTACTTTGTCTTCTATGTTTTCCTACTTTATGTTATGTTATAAAAATGTAATATTCATGGTTTTAATTTTTCTACACCTATAATGATTTGAAAAATCAAGAAAAAATGCATTAATTATCATAAGTGAAACATGTATTCAGAGTTTTTTGGTATGCCCTTCCAAATCCATACCGATTGGTAAGAAGTGGGGCCCAATGGGATACTGTTTTAACTGATTTGGTATTTTTTCCAGGGATGATTTTTTTTGAAATAGACCAATTGATGCATGGGAGTATTTGTAGAACTAGAACTTAATAACATGTTTCATTATATTGAGTACAAAGACATTATATTTTTATTTGAATGATGAAGAACCAGATAATTCGAAAGAAAATTGAATAGTTTCGTCCATTTGGTTGAAATGACATTCGAGTATGTTATTATTTTGATGTTGTTGTAATGCATCATGTTCTTATGTGTTTGTGAGTTTTCATTCTATTAAGAAATAAGTTTCTCTTTTAATAAGGGTGGATCTTCTGGGAATTGCGGGGATTCCAACTAAAATCAACTAGGAAATCTGAATCTTCTTATAGAAAATTAGTTGTGGAGGAATGTATTTCAGGGGAACCTATTGTCTTTGATATGTCTCCATCCCCACTAACTTCACTATATGGTTCTAAATACCATATCAATGATGTTCTTGGAGGTAATATGCTTGTGCGCCTTCATTAAAATTGGACTGAAGTTTATAGAATTTCTTACAAGTTGTTGAAGCATAATAGATTCAAGATTATTTCAATATAACTGTTTCCCTATTAGTTATACATAGATATTTATGGATTATTGATTGAAGTGTATCCCAATTGTGAAAAATGGTGTTTTTATATATATGTTATACATATTTCTATATTTCTTACTAAAGTGTTCCATTTTAGTCACACATAGTATGTGTTCTTCTTAAAAATTATTGTATGTGTAGGTAAATATATTGGATGAATGTGTACGTGCTCAGATGCTAGCTTATTCCCTATTCTTTGACAACTATATCTCCTTCCCACAACTAAAAAACTAGGTATAACAACATATTTATTTTCTAGAAATGTTTTCTTATTGGTCATTAAGAATTTAACATCCAAATCTTAATAGTTACTATCACTTTTACTAAATCTGAATTGCCATGTTTTAGAGAATTGGATATTTATACATAACCTGGAGTATTCTATTTTCTTTGATTAGTGGATCATGTATTTTATTTCAGTAATGGGTCATTTTGTAGAGAAGTGGAACACGTTTTTTCTTAGAGCATGTAAATCATACATTTTTTGGGTACTAGATCATGTGATTTGTTTGAGTAGTGGATCATGTGTATTATTAGATCAATGAATCATTTTAAGAGTAACGAATCCGGTATTTTAGACAAGTGTATTCGATACATCTTCATCCCCAGTGACTTCTCTATATGGTTCTACATACCATATCAATGATGTTCTCGGAGGTAATATGTTGGTGCACCTACATTCAAATTGGACTGAAGTTTATAGAATTTCTTACAGGTTTTTGAAACATAACAGATTCAAGATTATTTCTATGTGATTGTTTCCCTATTAGTTATACATAGATATTTATGAATTTCTTATTGAAGTGTATCACAATTGTGAAAAAATGGCGTTTTTATAGATATGTTATACATATTTCTGGATTTATTATTAAAGTGTTCCCTTTTAGTCACGCATATTATGTGTTCTTTTTAAACATTAATGAATGTGTAGGTAAACATAATGGATGAATGTGTACGTGCTCATCTGATGGCTTATTACATATTCTTCAACCACTATATCTCATTCTCACAACTAAAAAACCAGGTAAAACAACATCTTTGTTTTCTAAAAATGTTTCCTTATTAGTCATCAAGAATTTTACATCCAAATATTAATAGTTACTATTACTTTTACTAAATCTGAATTTCCATGTTTTAGAGTATTAGATATTTTTACACAACAGAGGGTCTTCTTTTTTCATTGATTAGTGGATCGTGTATTTTATTTCAGTAATGGATCATTTTTTAGAGTAGTGCAACATGTTTTTTCTTAGAGCATGTGAATCATAAATTTTTATGGGTACTGGATCATGTTCTTTGTTTGAGTAGTGGATAATGTGTTTTATTAGATCAATGATTTATTTTAATAGTAAAGAATCTAGTATTTTAGAGAAGTGTCTGTGTTAAGTGACAAATAGAGAATTCTATTTTTAATAAATATTTATGTCTCAAAATAAAAAACTCCTGATCTTTTTTAGAAAATTGAATCATAGAAATTTTAGCGTCATTATTATTTTCTTCCCTCTTCCCACTTTTATAGAAATTCATTCTATTTAATTACATATCTAGATTCTTAGTGTTGTTTTCAGTTTTACAAAAAAAATATAGGATTCTATCAGTCATCAAGATGTGGTGAATATCTAAACCATCTATGAATGGTGTTTTTAGTCACCCTAATATCTTCCTTGTATGTATTTTATTCCCATATTGTAGTAGTAAAAAAAAATAGTCTCACAAAATTTCTTAAATATATATCAGAACAACATAATGTTGGCCATCTTCTCTGTAACTATTTTCTTCACATTGGATCATTTTCCTCTATTTTATTTTAATTTTTTGTTTCTATTGGAGGAGTGGATCATTTTTTCAATATTTTTCCCTTGATTTTTTTCTATGGGTTGATTCAGTAACTTACTTGCACCAGCAGGTCATGAATAAAACCTTCCTTGGTACTGTAGTAGGGTATGACATTCAAGTCACTACAACACTTTCTATGATAAACAATTTTTCTATCATTAAAACATATGATGTTTTATTTTCTATTGGAAACATTCTAAATGATTCATATAAAATTTGTACATTCATGTTTTAATAAGTATGGAAAATATGGTCATTAGAATATGTTTTTTCCCTTCAATGTTTGTCATGAAACAATCAAGGAAATGTTTTTTCTCATTGTAAAACCATACTCGACTAGAATTTTAATTGGATTATAAAGATGCATGGGCTCAACAATGAAGATCACCCATTAAACACAAGCTATGATGATTACATTCATATGGTAAGGAAATTTTTTGAATTTTTCAAAATTTATGCACTTATGTGTCTTGGTATATTCTACATGAAACTATTATTTATACAGCTTCAATGTTGAATAGAATGGTGATACCGATTCTAACGACACACCAATATTAAATCTATCTTAATATATTTTTATAATTAGATTTCATGTTTTTTGGTCTTCTAATGTGGTTGAGAGCTCTCTGTTGAAGTTTCTTAGCATGGGTGAATGTCAGCAATTAGTGAAAACAAACTGGGAATCCCCTCTTAGAAATTATTTATCTCTATTTAGGCACACTTTAAAAACAGAAATACAACACTCTTGACATTATGTTAAGAAACATCAACATTAAATTTGTCTTCATATATTTTTTTTATTCAATTTCATGTTTTATGTCTTATGAAGTGGTTAATGGCACTCTGTTGATGCTGTTTAGCATGGGTGATTGTCTCTATTTAGGGAAATGATATCTGGCTACCCCTTCACTTACCCAAGATTGGTCTCTATTCATGCGAGCTATAAAAATAACAACCCAGGTAGATTTGTTTTATCTTAATTGTCTTTTATTTTCATTACATCATTATAGTAGACAATAATGATTTTTTCAGTACCATTTTCATTTTATTTTTAAAACACTATAATTTTTCATCTCATTTTTTGTTTTGTAAACATCATATTAATTATTAAATGATTTTAGTGGTTAGTATTTTTTTCTACTTATTGATTTAATTCATCTCTTCATGTACAAAAATCTATTGATCGATTTTGATGTTGATTATATGGTCCAATGAATAGTAACAATGTCTCAAGACGATGTGACATCAACAATTCATGCCAATAAACTATATCCTTATTTAAAGAAAAACATAAAAATTAATACTTCTAATTTTTACTAACATTAAGTGGTGAATTTTTAAGGTATCACAAAAACCTTATTAAACCTTTTTTTTTCAAATTAGATTATACAGTTTTACATCAAATTTGAACACTACTTCTATTATAGGATACAAGTAACTAGTTTAACACATATAACACACACAATTATCCTTTATGATTAGTATAGGCTGTATAATGTAAAATTTTCCCTATATCTTTTTTATCATCTATATTAAACAACTATAGGGTACGTCATTACTATCAAACACCATCCAAAAGTGGTCATCCACTAAAACATAGATGCACACTTCTGGAAGGATTGAAGCAAGAGGGAGGAACCTGTATATGTCAGTCTGACCTTCACAATATATACAGTTCACATCTTCTGTTATTGTTACAGTTTTCACAGTTAATTTATCAAAAAAATTCTTCTATGTATAATTTATATTTTGTTTCTTATGATTTAAAACAATATTTTATATGTTAGAGTCAAAATTTATATAATCATGTTTCAACGATTATTATTACTATTTATTATTTGAAATGTATGATACTTCATGTTTAATTTTTTTCTCTATGGTGAAAATAAATTATCATTACTTTCTATATAAAATTATGTTAATTGTTATTGTGATTATGTTTGATAAAAATCCACAACTATTCCAATGAATTACATTATTGGGGTTAATTGTTGTACGACTAGCTCTAATAATTATAATCATGCAACATAATAGTTTGAGGATAATATATTATATTCATGAAACATAACAGTGTGATCTTGGAGAAGATAATAATTTTTTGTAATTTTTCATTCTAATATTTATCTCACTTTAAAATGACATTAAAATATTCTAGTTATTTCCAAATTCATTTATTTTATTATATTATATATACCTTTATGGTTATGATTGATTTCAATCACATTTTTATTTTCTTAAATTGAAAAAATAAATGAGTTAAACTTACTCTTAAACAAGATCTCAACTAGGAGAATCACATATTTTTATCTCCTTAATTGAATAGATTTTTTTTAATTGACTACCATAATTTTTTCTGTTTTGATGAATCTAATCTTTGTTGGTGTTAAATTAAATTGTGAATTATAGATAATTTTATCTATTTTAAAAAATCCTTTAAAAATGAATATTTCATTTATCATACTTAAAAATTTACTATTACACATGATTAGAATGAATGAATGATTTTATTTGTTTTTTTTCTACGATTCATCTATGTCTCTAATATCTGCCTCTCTCATTCCATCATGTTCAAAATCCATCGCCATTATTCTTCACTACATTTTCTTGTGTCACGAGCAAGACAATAACTTCATTATCATAATTTTATTATAAAAATTATATTGATTAAAACTCCCATACAATTTTTTTTCAATGATGCAGAACCAGATGATTTGAAAGAAAAATAATTATTTCCATACCTATTAATGGTCAAGGTACTAGTTCTTTTTTATTTAATAATGAAAAAAGAAAATAAATAATGGCATTATATAATTGGTTATCTTGTCCAAAGGATCATGTGCAAGTTTATTTATAGAAACAATGTTTATGATATTACTAAGTTGAAAAGGGAATGTAATTAGATGTATTCCACTTTCCCAAAGGGAAATATTTTTAATACTCTACATAAAAAGGTTGAAATACACACTACTCATCCTTTAGAGTTTATTCACTCTAAAATTTTTATCCTTAAGAGGAAGAAATAAAAAAATTGATATATTTAATTCATTTAGATTTTTAGTGTCTTTACTCTCATTAAATGTATTATTTTCATGAAACATAAATCTGAGGCTTTAAAAGGTTTAAAATTTTTAGGTGGAGTTCATAAAAAGAGTTTGATTACTCTTTTAAAAAGATTATAATTTTTAATAGTGTAGAGTATACCAATGGAATATTTGAAACCTATCTTGGAAGGCATATAATTCATTATAAAATTAGTGTTCTATAAAAAAATAAAAAAATAGTATGGATGAGTGAATGAATATATGTCTTGTGGAGATGGATTGAACTACGTTGTTAGAGTATGATACATATCATTATTTATGGACACAAACCATTGGAGAAGTGGTCAATATTTAGAATCATTATCTTTATAAGTAAAATTCTAGCATGTCACCATATTAGATGTATTATAAGAAATCTGTAAGTTTGAAGTACCTGAGAGTTACTGGAATCCATTTTATTATCAAGGTTAAAGGTGAAATTCAAGGAAAATTTAAAAGAAGGGGTATTGATGTTATCTTCCATGGTTATTAACCAAATAGAAGAGGATATCATTTTTACAAAAAATAGATAGTAAATATTGTTGATATTATTGATGTGAAAGTGATGGAACAAATAAATAAAGTAAACTATCATGAAAAAGAAAGATTTATAAGTGATGATGATGAATCTATTTTTATGAAATAGAAATGTGAAGCTTCATAAAATAGTGAGAATATTGAAGAAGTTTTAGTTGTGGAAATTTTTTCATCAAATTAAAATGAAGAAGGACAATCTTGTTCACCTCATCCAAGGTTGAAAAAGAAAATTCAAGTCCAAAATAGAAAAAACTTTAAGGACAACCACTTATATATTATTTTTCACTCATGTTGAGCAAAAATATGTGCAAGAAGAAATAAAACATCAAGAGTGGATTGATGAAATGAATTAAGATCTAGATCATATTGAAAATAATGATACTCAAGAGTTAGTACACAAGCCCAAATAAAAGAAAATTATTAAGAAAAAGTGGGTGTCATGAAACAAGATGAATGAAAAAGGTGATATAGTATGAAATAAAGAAATATTGGTGTATAAAATATATTCTTAGGTTGAAGGATTTTACTTTAATGAAACCTTTTCATTGGTTTCAAGACTTGAAACCATAAGAATTATTATTTAAATTGCAGAAAAAAGGTACTACAAGATATTTCAAATGGATATTAAGATATCCTACCTAAAGAGTGAATTTTAAGAGAAAGTATATATTGAAAAATCATGTGATTTCTTTCATAGTGGAGATTAGAATTGTTTTTTATGGTTAAATAAGGAATTATATGGGCTAAATAAATCCCAAAGATCTTGGTATTCTAAGCTTAAAACCTAACTAAAGAAGGTGGATTTTAAAAAAGAGAGAGTTTCCAGTAATATCTACATTAATGATAATAATGAGTCATTTATCATTGTCATTATTTATTTTGATGAAATTATTTTTACTGTAAATAATGGATTTAGTGATGAATTTTATAAAAAAATAAATAATCATTTTGAAATGTCCTAAATACATAAAATGAGATACTTTCTTGGTTTAAAAATATTTCAAGAAAAGGATTATATTTTTCTATCAAAAGAGAAGTATGCTAATGAGATGTTGAACTTTTTGGGAAAGAAGGATTTCAAAGCTTATTTCTATTCCAATTTCAATAAGGAGAAAGTTGAAAAAATATGAACATGTAAGGGAAGTTAATCCAAGATAATTACAGAAGCTGATTATAATTTAAATTTACTTGATAGCTTCAGGATTAGATATAGTATATGCTATTACACTTTGTACTAGATATCAAATTTCACCAAAATAGTCTCATTTTATGGATATAAATATAATACTTAGATAAATCAAAGGCACAATATATTTTGGGTTGAAATATGACAACAAAGTGAAGCTTGATCTATTTGGTTACTCAAATACAGATTGGGTAGGATATATTGATGATAGGAGGTATACGTTTGGTGGAGCCTTATTTCTTGTAAAAATATGTGTTTTTTTTCCTTAAATAAAAAAAATTATTTAACCTTGAGTGATTATGAGGTTAAATATGTGGCTACCACTCATAACTCAACAAACATTTTTTGGATGAAGACTCAACTATAAGATCTGAAAGTTGAAGTGAATTTAACATTACTTTTGGGGTGTGATAATAAAATTAAAATCAGCCTTTGAAAGAATCTATTTTAACAAAAATGGTGCAAGTAAATTGATATTAAGTATCACTTCATTAATGATCTTGTGGATAAGAATGAATTAAATTTATAATTTGTTTCTAAAAAGGAACAAATTATGGATGTGTTCACCATGCCACTATTGAAGTAAGCTTTAAAAATCCAAGGATAAAGTTAGGTGTTCAACCTCACCCTTTATAAGTCCATGTTATTGTATTTTATGTTCCATATCTCATATTATCTTTAAATATTGTTTTAAAAGGCGGAGAAAAATTTATAACGTGAATATTTCCTTTATGTTTATCTTCCTATTATTTGTCCAAGGGGGGTTGTAAAATGTAGGGGGAGTATCTATTGATATGTGTTACCTTTTTGGGGAAACATATATTTAGAGAGAGTTATTAAAAGAGATAAGTTGTGATTTGAACATGTATGAACTATTTTAAACATTTATTGTAAGTGGTTTTAGAAATATTTCAGGGTTTTTTCAGGATTAAAATAATTTTTGATATGATGATGATGTTCAGTATAAATATTGTGAAGTTCATATTTATAAAGCTTCTTATAGATCACTATCTAATGGAAAACATGGTCTTATTTATTAAATGTTCTTGTTTTATACACCAAGTTCACTCACGTAGGGTTAGAATTAATGGATAATGATAAATTGTTAAGGATCGTGAATTTTATTGTGATTTATGTTCCCTGGTTGACAACAAAATCAAAAGGTGGAGATTGTTAATATTAAAAGGTTTTTAATGTTGAAGAATTGGTTAAAAGTATGTGATAGAGTATGTTGGATTTTTTTTCAATGGATAAATCATATTATAAGTAAATTATTTGATGCCATGTGAAATGTTTTTAGAGATTATATATCATGAAAATAGATCATGATACAAGTAGTTTTGGAGAAGCAAGAGAAAATGTTCCACACCACAGAGATTATTACTACACCATAGCAGATCAGAACACATTGCAACATAAGTATCCACACCATAGAAGAGACTCCAACTGAATTTATCCATAATATAGTGAATTACCATTCCATAAACGATACTATGCCATATTTTAGGGGTGTTGGAAAATCTAGGATCTCTATGGTGTGATAAAGGTCCATTTTACAGAGGAGGCAGGGTCAAAGTTTTTCTGTTTTGGAAATATTGCGACCTCTATGCCATAGCTCTTTGACTATAACATAGTAAATTTAATTCATTAAACAATATTAAATAGTGACTATACCATCCCAAATAGTTGTTTTTTGTTATATTATGATGGTTTTGGAGATTTTTTGACCTACACATCATTTCACCTTGACCACACCACAACCTTGTATAGTACTTGTCTAAAAACCACTGAAAACCAATAGGCTACACTATAATTTACAAGACCATGAAATAGAATTTTTTTATGTGAATATTAGAGGATTAATATTTAATTGGATTTATCTGATGACTTTGGTGGTTATTTTAGTCCAAAATAAACTACTAATCCAAATTTTGTGATCAAGATCTTTTGATTAAATATCAAAAGGTTGAGTTTGAAAAATAAATTTTATATTTACGATTTGAAATTGAAATTGAAATTTAAAAAATAGAAAAATTCATGATGTTGTATATTTTTAAGATTATAATATTTGTAGAGAGAATAGTGTGATGATGTTAAGAGGAATAAGTAGAGAAGAAGAAAAAGTGAATGTGTTTATTTACATAGAGTGAAGAGACCATTCCTATGTTTCTATAGGTTGAAAAATATGAGGATAAGTGCCACATAAAAATTTAAAGTCTATATTTGTAAGTCTTTCTTGTTGTTGATATAATTTCTTTTATTATTTCAATATGAGATGTACTATCATAGTCACGAGACTTGATGTAATAAGAGTTAAAGGATAAACCCTGATTGTTGTACCTATATGTCATTACTAGTGGGTTATATGTTCTCGGTATAATTTGGATCTTGATAAGGGATATTCTTCTCATTCTAATAGGCGAACCCTGTAAATATTCTATGTACTTTATGTGTTTTTATGTGTGTATTGAATAGTGATCAATATTCACTTTAACTGGTGATGAGGGTTATTTCACGAAGAAAAAATAAAAGAAGTAGAATAACTGATTCACCACCTCTTGGTGATTCATCATTGATCTAAGAGGTTCATTTTTAGAATATATAGTATTATATCATCCATTAATAATAATGCATAATAACTTATTTTGAGATCATTCAATTTCTTATAACCATGTTCTATGTCACTCACCATTATTCATTTGGCATATTTTTTCCCATCATGCCCAAATTTTAATATACTAGATGAATTTAGAATAATTTTTATTACTTTGAGGATGTTTCAATTATATACAATTTATATATCCAATGCTAATTGAATAAATGTTTATTAAGTAAGTTATTTCATTTACTGAGGAAATATTTATTTTTTGTATTGTTCATTCAATATGGATATTTTTTTTAATTATAATCCATTTTGAGAATTAATTATATTGATAATTAAAAATATGAGGAATGTATAGGACATGAAAGTGACTGATGGGGCCTAGTTATAGATATCCCTTCAATGCATCGAAAAGTTCCATGAGACAAAATCGTAGGCATGCTAATTTATATAGGTATTTGGTGTACACCTACACGTTTTTTTATGAATTATGTCTTGGTTTAGAGTCCTTGATAGCAATATTCATGTTAAATTATATGAGGCCTTGATGGAATATTCATGAATGTCTAGATTCATGAATTTCTTTTTATTAAGAATTCATCTTTCATTATCCATGAAATTACTATATTGATGTTAACCATGGATGCTCATTGAACTCAAGTTGTTGATTTAATGGATTATTTTTTTATTATCCACTCTTCTATATTGATTATACTTTATTTGATCATGATATATTATTGTATACACAACCCTTACTGAGAATTTGATCTTACCCTTTATTTTTTTCTTCCCCCAGGATATGAATAAGAATATTATAAATGATTTCAAGGTTTCAAGAATGTTTCTTATGCCATGTTTTTATATTTACATTTTAATATGGGAATTATGTATGTATCTAGTTTTCCAAGACTATTAAACCAATTTATATTTCTTGGTAAAACCCCTTGTATCTTGTACCAATGTAATAAAGTAATCACCAACTCTAGGTTTCTGGATTAAGGGTGTTATATTTGGTATTTGAGGAAGTTTAGCAGAAACCTTGGGAATTATATTTTAAGGGAACATATCTAACTTGAGAATTATGATAATCTTATAGGGTATTTTAGAACTTTTACCATCATAAGGATTTTTATTTTGTGGCTCAATATTCATGATGATTATCTGCTAATTAAATTTGTTCCATTTTTTAGAGATAATTCATAGAGGAAGGAAGGGAATCAGACCTCGTAGTTAATATAGGGGTTTCCTTACTAAGAAATCCAATAAAATGAGTGTTTTATATAAGCATATCATGGACATATTAGAGAATTTGACTTAGGTTATGACAAATAACCTTACTTGTATAGATAAAACTATTGTCCCATGACACAATTCAACAATATTATTTCACTTCATGTGACATAAGACTCTATATTTTAATATAACTACCAATAAATTGGTATATTATCAATGTATTAAGTCCCTTGAAAATATATTCCTAGATTTGAGAAGTAATTAAACAGAAAAGGTTATTCTAGAAGTGTATTATTTGAAAGGAGATATCATTCAATATTGGTCACTGATCCAAAACACTAAATAGGTTGATGAAATAGAAAGTATGAAATAAAGAACATTTAAAGTGACATTCTTCAAAAAATAATTTTCTCTAGAGTAAGGAAATCAAATAGATAAGATGTTTCTAACTTTAAAGTATAAGGAAGAAGAAAGTGTTGTAGAGTATGAAGATGACATTAAATGGTTATCAAAGTATGCTTTGAGCTACATAAACAATATCTAAAGAAATTTATTTCATTTATTTGATAGTATTAATATTATTCTCTAAAGGGAACTAGTGTATCAAATTTTTTAATCATATAATGATATATTATCAAGTTCCATCAAGATTAAGAAAAATTATCTTTATTTTATTTCATTAATATAAATCAATAAAGGAAGAGGTTGGTTGAGCCCCAAGAAAAAATAAATGTGTTTAAGTATAATAAAGGGAATATAGGATTTACAACATGTGATAATTTTTGAAAAAAGACCTAGTTACTTTCTTAATAGGAGCATGATTTTGTTTCAAGTATGAAGGAAGGGATTACAAGGCTCATGAATTCAAGGTAAAGAAAGAAAATACTATTATCTAATTTTAAAAATATAAAGATATGGGAAATTATTCAAACAAATTTCCCAATAATTAAGGGAACCTCCCACAAAAGAGGCAAGGGGAGAAGGCCAAGATTATGTGATTACTATAACTATGGTTGAAGTTTTAAAAGATATGGTGGTCGGTACTTTGATCGTAACCTAAAATTTATGAAATTTATTATTTGATTCTGGATCTTCTCACTCTTTTATATATTCCATATTTTCTAAGAAAATTATATATTTCCATAGATATTTAAGAAGGGAGTCATCAATCAAGACTCATGGTAGGAATCTTATTATTATAAGGATGTTTCATTTAGCTACCATTATGACACTAAACATACCCTATTTGAAAAATTGATTATTATAACTATGGTTAACTTTGATATAATACTTTGCTTTTTTTTTCAAAATTACAATGAAAAATTTATTTCTCAATAATAGAGATTATTATTCATGATGGAGATATAGAATACATTGTCTTTAGGGGGAAGAATAAATTATCTAAATCATGTTTGGATCCACCTCTAGTAGCTCTTCTTAATGAAATTCTTAGAGAAGAATAGTATACACAACCTATGAATTATAAAGCTAACCTTATAATAGAGTATTCACCTATTATTCAAGAATCATTGATATGTTTCCTAAAGAACTACTATTAAATACATCTGAGTATGAATTTAGGGTTTTTATTTATATCACCCCTGATAAAAAACATATATCTAAGACCCCTACAAGATGGCCACTTTGGAATTAGTGGAACTGAATAAAAAACCACATGAGTTGTGTGATAAGGGATTTATACACCCTAGTGTTTCACCATGGGGATCCCATGTTCTTTTTTAATAATAAAAGAGAGGGGTCTATTAGTTTTTAAATTGATTATAAGGAAATTAATGTCATTACTACAAAGAACTGTATTTATGACTTGTTCAATAAAGTACAAGCAGCTTAATATTTTTCTGTGACTGATCTTAAGTTTAGGTATATTGACTATGAGTAAATATGGAAGATATTCCAAACAATACATTCCATATGAGGTAAATACAATAAAAAATTATATTAATTTCAATTGTATTGAACAAATCACCCTATGTTTTAATAGATATGATGAATAGAGTATTCAAGTATTATCTTGATAATTTCATTATGGTATTTGTTGATTATATCTTGATATAATTTGAAATATATGATGAGAATAAGAGTAATTCGAAAATATTTCTTGAGACTCTTAGAGAAAGTAAGTTATATGGAAAATTTAGAAAATGGGAATTTTGAATTCAAGAAGTTTCTTTTTATGGACATGTTGTCTTTAAGGATAGAAAATTAGATAATCCTTAAAATAAAAAGGAAAAAATGGAATGTCCAATGAAAATTAATATAAGTGTATATATTCCTTGGATTACTAGTTTACTATCACCAATTTTTTCAAAAAAAAAATCAATTAACTAACTCATTAACCAAGTTTACATGTAAAGGGGTTAAGTTAATTTGGTCAGATGAATATAAATAATGTTTTGAAGAATTAAATAAGATATTATTCAATGCACCAATGTTGACCTCACCATCCAGAAGTGATGGATTTATGATATATAGTGATACATCAAAGAAGGGACTTGGATTTGTCCTTATATAGAATGATAGAGTTATTTACTATTAATCATGGTAGTTAAATATTCATGAATTGAATTTTCTAATCCATGATCTTGAGTTATCTGCTATAATATTTTCATTAAAGATATGTAAGCATTACCTTTATGGTAAAAATATGAAATATATAAAGGTCACAAAATTTTGAAATATATCTTCTCATATATAAATCTCAACATAAGAAAAAGGATATATATATATATATATAAATACCCAGGGATTATTATCTCTCAATACACTACTACCCTAGAATGGATGATGAATTGAGTAAGAATGATCCTAGATTTTTGACTAAAATGATGATAGAAAAAGATCCTATATTCCTGGATTTAGTAAATTTTGATACAGGACTCATATAAAGGAATAAGAAAATAACATCTATTAAAAATTATTTTTTAACCATCCTTATTAGAGAAAATATAATGTTTCTAGAATGATGATAATAATATTCAAAATAAAATCAAAGCCTTTAATTATGGGAAGTTAGAATAATTTTTTTGTGAAGATAGTTTATTTAAATTTAGAAAGAAGTTATGTGTCCCATACATTCCTTATCTAAAAATAGAATTATTATATGAAGATCATAGCTCATATTTCTCACAAAACCCTGGTAGAACAAAAATATATCAGGATTTGAATTAAATTTTTTGGCGAGATAATATAAAATGGGAAATTACATATTATGTTTCAAGAAACTTAGTTTTTCAATAGTTAAAGGCTGAGATAAAACATCCAAAATGAGTCGTGAAACATCTACCAATTCATAGGTGGAAATGGAATGATATTACAATAGAAATTATCAATGGATTTCCAAATACATCAAGAAAGAATGATTCCATATGGGTTATTGTTGATCACCTCACCAAGTCTTAACATTTCCTTACAATAAAGAAATATATACCTCTTGAGGTCCTCACATGGATCCATATTAATGAATTTATGAGACATCATGTTTCACCTCTTTTGATTGTATCTGATCATAGACCACAATTCACAAAAAAAATCTTGAAAATTATTTAGAACAATCTCAAAACTGGGATACATTTAAGCACTTCTTATCATCCTCATATATAAGTAAAGTCTAAAATAAATATTTATATATTAAAATACATATTTAGGTCATTCTCAATTTAATTTCAATGTACATGGTATTAATATTTACCTTCGATGGAATTTATATATAATAATAAATTCTATTAAAACATTAAAATAACATTGTATGAATAATTGTATGGGAAAATATGTCATACAAAAACTTTTTGGAATGAAATTTTTGAAAGGAATATTTTTAGGCCCAAAACTTGTTTAGAAGACAAGGATGAAAGTGTGAACTATTCATATTCATATCAAGTAAGATCAAATAAGAAAAAATACCTATGAAGATAACCGAAGGAAGAATTTATAATTTAAAGTGGGAGATCATGTTTTTTGGAAGGTATCTATGTATAATGGGTTTATCAAGAAATGTAAAATAAAATCTAGGTACATTGGGCCTTTTTTAATTCTAGAAATAATTGGAGTGGTGGATTACCATTTAGAAATTCCACCTAGCCTCTCTAAAGTAAATGATGTGTTCTATATCACTTTATTAAGGAATTATATTCCAAACTAATTGTATATTATAACCTATGAGGAAATATATTTGGAACCTAATTTATCTTATAGTTAAGATCATATCCAGTTTATTAACACTGGAGAACAAGCGTTATGGAATCAAATGACTAAATTGGTGAAGGTACTTTGGAGAAATCATAAAATATAGGAGTTACTATGGGAAACTAAAGAATTTAAGATTAATTATTACACACATCTTTTCATTAAGTGACATTTTTAAATTTTTAGGATCAAATTTTTGGAGGGAAGTTGTAACACCCAAGCATCAATTATATTAAGTAAGTATTTATTTCTAAATAAAAAATAAAATAATGAAAATATATTTATAAAAGAATGTGATTAAAACCTAAATTACCAAATTTTACAAATTGAATTTTATGAAATTAATTCTATTTTTAATTCATTATTTGAAAATTATCTTAGGATATATTTTTTTATTTTTTAGAAATGTTTTATTTTTGGGTAAAAAGTGAAAAGTACAAATTTTACAAAAAACTGAAACTTTTATGACATTATAATGATTTAATAATAACTCTAATGTTCATGAAATATATTTTATAGAAAACTATATTTAATAAGTAATATAATTCATATAAAAATAAAATGTTGAACTTAGAAATATATACTTAAACTATTATAAATCAAAGTAATGTTTTTGTTCAAATAAAAACTATTTTTAGTTCTTTGATTATAATAAAGTATTAACAAGGTTAATTTAAATTTTTTTGTGTAATAAATAAAAATAATTATCATTTTATTTATTATATTCTAATTAATACAATTGGAATCAACATTATACTATTTTTTCTATAATATTATTTTTATGCTTAAAATAAGAATTTTTCTAAAAAAATCATAGTATTTTTAAAACGTATATTAAAATTAATTTGTATCAATTATAGAATTTTAATAATGAAAAATGGATTCTATATTTGTAATCAACGTAATTATTATTATGCAATAATTAAAACTTAATTTTTGGTTGTAATGAAAAGCAACCATGGTAAATATTTATCACCCTGGTTAAGGGTAAAATCGTTTTAAAGGGTTAATAATAAAGTGATAAAGATTTAAGATAACATGAAAAAAACTTTATTAAAATACATTGGTTGGTTATAATTATACCTTATTTTTATCATATTCAAATTTAAGAAAATTTTGATCCACTTTCATAAGAAAATGAATTTATATTATTACTATCTTTTAACTAATTCCATGTCTGTCCCACCCCTCACTTATAAAAAGAAACCACTTCTCCTCCCTTATTCATATAATTTGAGCCTTATATCTCAAAAAATACCATCCAAAAGTTATTATTAGATTCCTTTAATTAATTATTTATCTTCTGGTCTTACCCTAATATCATTTTAATAATTCTTAAGTCATAATCCAAACGAGGTATCTCGTTGAATAGGTAATCGTCTTACCCAACTCCTTCAAAGTTTATTTCTTCTTTTACTTTATATAAATATATTATATCAATACTAACATATTGAATCTAGTATAAAATATATACTTATATTTTATTATGGTTATGGGATAACCATTTTCCACCTCTTTTCCATCCTATGGAAAACAAAAACATCCCCCGTGCGTACATATGACCTACCGTCCCCATGTAGCGTTGTAATTTTTTTATCACAATTTTACATGGATGGTTATAAATATATAATTAATTAAATATATATTATATTTATGAAATAATTATGATTTGGTAAATATAAGATACCATCTAAATTCTTATCCTTCTATGCTTTGGAAAATGATGACGTCTCTCATGCGTACATGTAGACTACCATATCCACGACACAATGTGATTTATTTTATCTATTACCACTATACATGGATGATTCTAAAATTTTATAAAATAAATAAAAATTATTATCAATAAATTATTAACATTATGTAGATGATGAAACCATTTCATATACTCTTTAACCATGAACAATATTCTGACGTAATTTTGGAGAAATTGGCTGAACAACCATAAAGTGGTTGATGCTAGAAAGAATTATTTAATTAATGTATTTAAAGTGATTATAAAATGACCTAAAAATGTTATTAAGGTGAATAGGGTTCTTAATCAAGTATTTAATAGATTTAAATTCATTATTCATGAGGATAAAACTTTTATGAATAAGTAGAGACCTATGGTAAGGGTAATTTTACCTCATTTACACTTCAATGAGGCATGTTTTTCATTATGCATATAATTTCTTTTACGTGGTGTATATACTAAACATTTTATGATTTATATAATTAATATTTATTTATTAATGGTATTAAATGTTATTTATTTATTTTTTCTCTTTGTGGGTTTTGATTCAAAAGTTACGAAAGTAAAAATGGATTTCTATTATAATCTCATTTTACATCGGGATTTTTTTGTTCAGAATTAAATTAGAAAAATTAATGATACTAATATTTTAAATCGCATATATTTTCTCCTAATATTTTTATTTTTGGGTTTACATGTTTATATACTATTGTTTATCTTTTTGGATCAAGAATCAACAAGTAAGTTACATGTAAGGGACTTTCTGACAAAAATCATGTTGGAAAGTTTTTTTTCCAAATGTTTTTCTTCTATATTAGGGTACATTTAAATGTTTCAATAATGTTATTATTTATGCTTAAAGGGTTGATAAAGTTCATTTTCAAATATTTTTTACATTCATTAAAAATTATTAAAAATGAATCTTTTAATCATTTTTTGGTATGGGTTATTTTGAACTTTTTTCAAAAGTATAGAAGGAATGGTTTTTAACGTATATAGTTAGAATATAATTTCCCTCAATTATAGAAACTATACATTTTCAAGATTATTTAAAATTTTCCATATTTATTTTTAAAAAAAATACTTTTATCAATATTTTGGGAATTTTTATTTAAAATGATATCAAAATAAAAAGGTATTATATTCTTAATGGATTGAAAAGAATTTTGAAAAGTGATTTATAACTCCATTATTAAAAATATTAAAATGAATTTATTTTTAATTTATTGATTCTATTCATTTTATAAATGATTGTTTTACTAAAAATACTTCAATTATGATGAGTCGATGGTATTCTATCATCCTCTACTAATAATGGATTACACATTATTTTGAGAACATTCACTTTCTTGTGATCATGTTATCTATCACTCTCCATTATTCATTGGAAATTATTTTTCTCCTTTCTATAAATATTTTTAATTTATTGTATGTATTCAGAATAATTTCTATTACATTGATGATGTTTCAATTGTATACCATTTCTATATGCATTATAAGTTGAAGTAATCTTATTAAGTAAGTTATTTCATTTATAGGGAAAATATTGATGTTCTATATTATTGATTTAATATGGATAATTGTTGAATTATAAGAAATTTTGAGAATGAATCATATTGATCACTCACTCACTCAAAGTTAAATTTTTTATTATCAAACACTTTTAAAGAAAAAAGCGAGAAAACAAAGGTTCAAGCATAAAAAGTTGTCACCGAGTCATTAAAACATAAATGCAGCCTACCAGTTTTAATCTCCCTAAAAAGTTTCCATGATATGGTGTTTACCTGAGTTTCTGGTTACTTCATCAGAACAACTTCGAACTCTGATGCTAACTTGTCCCAGGAATGGATATACTTCTCTATGCTTATCATCCCTTTGCTGAAGCCTAAAATTAAAATCAAGTCCTGCTTATCAATTTAGTTGCTTTGATCCTCATTGGGAGGAACCCTTATAGCCCTTTCCATCATTCTTTTAGCCTCTTCATTAGGAGCATTAATTGTTAGGATAGATTCAACCATTACCTCTTTTGAGGTCATAAGAAATTCTAAAGGATGTTCAAGCATAGCATCAGATTCATGTTGTTCTATCTTGCGCTGCTGGCCAGGAGGGGGAGCATCCTCTTCTCCCAGCACCTCATACTCTGAATACAAAGTTTTCTTCCCTTGAATATCCTCTAACATCTTGTCACCATCCTTATGGGGGGTCACCAAACCTTCTGGGCCCTATGTCGTTGGAACCTCCTTGTCAAGATCTGGGGGCACGGTGTCTCCTGATTAAAGATATCCCCTTAATGAATTAATAAGTATCATGAGATAAAAAAGTATTTTTCCATATTAAATGGGAATTTAGTTTAAAACTAACCATTTATTAATAATGGTGTCTTGGTTGAGAGGCCTTGATGGAATCATTCATGATAACATGGACAAGGCCATAATAAAATGTTCATGAATCTATATATTTATGAATTCCCTTTATTAGGAATTTAGTTTCCATTATCCATGTGATTATTTGTTGATATTATCCATGGATATTCATTGAAATAAATTTGTTGATTGAATGGAATATTTTTTGATTATCCACTCTACCATATTGATTATGAATTATTTACTCCTGATAGATTCTATTATACAAAACCCTTACAAAGCATTTGAGGACACTATTTATTATTTTTTCCTTTCCCTATGACATGAATAAGGATATTATAAATGGTTTCAAGGATGTAAGAATGTTTCTTATATTATGTTTTTATATTTCCAATACAGTATGAGAATAATATATGTATCTAGTTTTCTAAGACTACTAAAATGGTCAATCATATGTGGTGAGGTCATTTTCTTTATTTTACCAATGTAATAGATTAAACACCTACTCTGGGTTACTCTAGTTGGAGTATTACCTAAATCACAACATAATCATTTATTAATCATGTCAGGTTCATGTTTGGGTCAGTTTAACCACCTGATTGAACAATTATACGAATTTATATCATGTATGACCATTAGAAGTTAATTACTGGTATAATACGATAGAAATATTTAAATAATTATTTTTTTGTTTCTTGAATGGTAACATTTAAGATTACCCAACCAAGATTCAAATATCATAGAGAGGTAGAGGGGGTTAATGAGCGATATATTTTTCTTTTAAGTTTATTTACTTTAGAAATAACATTTCCTACTCTTAAATATTTCGTTTTCTGCTAAAAATAAATCAAACACAGAACCACAAGAACATAAGTTTTTATAAGGTTCACTACTCAATAAGAGTAGATAGTCCTTTGTATAGTTCAGAAATAATCCAATACCACACAATCCACAAGAAAACTATCATTTTTTTGAAATAGAATGAGTCGCATATCACCTTACACCCATGTAACACAATATTCAATACAGTAGTACATGTGATTCAAGTATCATGAAATTATGTAATACAAATTTTGTGCTTCCTGATAAACTTTCACAAAAATATAAACTTTCAAAATATTTCTTTACTTTTTTACCCATGAGAAGGTAAGAACTTCCTAGACTTAATAATGATAATCAGTCTAATTTTATAGTACAATTCCAAAGTCCAATTTCTCAATAGGGAAATAATAATCTATCAAAATACTAATAAAACAATCTAAACTTTCTTATTCTTTAGTTCGGAAATACCTGTCTGATTTCTTGATCCAATTCTTGAATCTATGATTACGATCTTATCTAGTCTCATTTCTTTCTTCTATATAGAAAACCACTTCAATAAAGCACAAACTGAAAACTTATTTTTGATTAAATTTTAGAGCTTTTATCACATCTTTCATAAATAGTGCATATCATAGAATACAGGAAGTACTCTCCTCATATTTATAGATTTGGAAGAATGGTTTAAACAAGATCCTAAATTTTTTTCATACTTTACCAACACTTATAGATCTTAAAAATTCTTTCAATATTGGATATTTCTTTGACTCATTCAATTCACCTTGAAGTTTTAGTCTTCTATTGAATTCTTCAACATTCCTTGAATTTATGATCTTCTCTTGACTTCATCTCCCTTCAGTCTTTCTAAAAAATCATGAATATGATTCCAATTTTTTATTCTGATTTTTACATTAAAATTACTTATTATGATGGTCATTTGGATTTCATGACCATCTTGTAAATCTAGAACTAAAGAATTATTATAACATTTCTCTGTATCAATTGAGACTCTAATATTCCCATTTTGATTTCATCATTATTATTAATACAATAGTTTCATCAATATGTTTCTCTTTATCAATTTTGAAAAATGTAAAACATATGTCTTCCTATTACAATGCTCTATACCAACTGATAAATAACAAGTCAAACAACTTCTTGGAACTTCAAGAAAACTTCTTATCCTCCTTTGGAAACTCTTTAAAAAGGTATTAAAACAAGACTCTTTTTCTTCTTCTTTTCTCTTGAACCACTTGTTAGAGATACTAAAAACTTTATTTATCACTTGACTAAAGAAAATTTTCTTATTAAATTTTCACAACATCTTCTAAGGAAATTTTTCATAAAAAACATTTCTACTTTAATAATTTTTTTATCAATATACCTCTAACGTTATAAGGATACCAAACAAATGTAATAACTAATCAGTGTCAGGGTAACTCCGATTATCGGTGGAACACTGAGTCCGATGTAATGGTATCATCAAAAAATTATTTATTCTTCTAAAAATGATACTCCAAATCATCTAAACATTAAAAAATTATAAATAAGGTTATCCCATTTTTGTCATATTGATATCAGAATGTTTTGAATTTAGAAAACTTTCTACTTCCACAAACTCTTCCATGTATTATGACTTCCTCATGACTTTGATTACATTAATGATCAAATTTAGAATCATCTGAATTATAATGAAAAGTATTGTAACTTCCTATTGTTCTAGGAATATCTTACTTTCATAGTCATCCTAAATATTATTGTACTAAATAAGATTTTAAGCACCTTTTCTCCCCTGTCTTTCATAAGGATTGCATCATAAGTTTTACAACTTACTTATGATTTGTGAGAAGTATAAAAGAAAAAAAATCATTAGATTTATATTAGATCCATGTTGAATCTGATTAACTTCCTCATTATGATCAAGTATTTCATTCCAGACCCAAGGTGATTCTGATGATCCTTTCTATCTGAAAACATATTCTCAATCTGATGGAATTCTTTAAGCAGTGCGAGTCTGATTTTTCGAATACAATGGTCAGTCTGATTTTCACCAAAAATAAAGTGAGGTTATTTCACATTATTTTATATTTACTTGAAAAAAAATACCTTAATATGTTCATATTCCTTATAATCTTGGTCCTAACAACATTATTATTAAACTCATTAATTAACAAAACAACTTTCATTTGTAAAGAATCATTAAAACATTATAATCACCAATTTTATCTTCATGGATTATGACAAAAACTATCATGGAATGAAAATATACCTTTATAAATATAATGAAACATATATTATAGTACCTTTAAGGATATTTTTATGGTTAACATTGTAACAAGTATTAATACCAACACCATTTTTACAAAACTAGTTCAAAATAATCAAGAATACTTACACCTAGTATCAAAAATATGTAATAACTAACTAGAATTCATATAGAGAATGATTATAAATGAAGAGTATAAATTAAAATTATTTCAGTATGGTTATTAAATAAGTTATTTAAATATCTATTTATGTTATATAGAAGTTTATAGTTCTTTTGTTGAAGCTAGGATAAAAGTTAATGGCTTTTATCTCAATTATAATTCATTGAGACATTATGCATTTTTTAAACCATGTTTCCCTTATATGGTGAATTTTATACCCATGGATGTATTTTTATCATATATATTTTTTATTTCATTGGATATATTATTCCAAATTATATTCCCTTCTTCAAATTGATATTGATTCAATTGTTACCCCAGTAATAAGGATTTCGGTAACTCGACATCCATTCATTGAGTTATTATTTTTCTCTTAAACTTGTTTAATATAATTTGGGTATATTCTACCCTTGATTTTATTATGTGTTATTCTTAAAAAAATTATATAGTTTTATATTCCTAGAACATAGATACTTGTTTAATATCTCTTACCTTATAGATTATGTTTCATGTAATGGATATTGATAGCTCAAATCTTTTTTCTTTGAGTTATAAATTTATATCTTGAAATTTGTTCTTCCATGATTAGGTTCTCAAAACATAATATTTTATTATATGGAATTTTATAATACATTTTAGTAAAATTTTCTTTTTAATAAAAAAAGGTTTTATTAATATTTTTACAATGTGGGTTTTCAACAAAGGTAGTTTTAAAGTATTAAAAAGTTTCCTTTCATAACAAAATGTTTTATCTTTTAGATCCACATTTCCAATATAAATAATTATGTAATTTTCAAGGATCAATTAATGGAGATTATTTTTAAAAGTAAAAGTTGTAAAAATATTTAACTTCTCATTTTTTAAAATTACATTTGACAATTTCAAGTAAGTTTTTATTTTACATCAATGTTAATTTTTTTATAAAATCCCTTTTAAGTTTTCACCTCTATTTTCCTTTTCATATTAAAAATAATTTTCACTAAAGAGATTTATGTTACATGATTTTTCTTTTGATATATATAGATTTTTAAATAAATAAATATATTTATTTATTTATAATTTGGGGGATTGAAATCATTGTATCAAACAATTCAATTCTTGATCCCTACTTGTGTGATACCATTCAAAGAATTCTTTTGTATGGATGTTTTTCATCAATGTCAACACACTTATAATTTTCCTTTGTTATGATATGGAAATGTTATTATGAGACCATTAAAATTTTATCTATGGATGGATTATGAAATGTTATTTTCTATCAAATATATGATCTATCATTGCCTTTGTCTTTTCAAATAATCCTCTATTATGGGAATGATTTTACTTCAAATTCCATTCCTCTATGAACACTCTATATTTCCTTACTTTGATTTATGTTTGTTAACCTAGATTCCATACATCAATTTTTTAGGGAAATTGTTGACTAAATATTATACCCCTTTCATTATATGGTGTTAGTTTTAAAGATTATTTCATAGAAATTTATTTTATTTATTGATTGGGGAACTATTGAGAATATGTCTATTTTTTTATATGTATATTTATCGATTACTCAAGAAATTTGATTATTTTTTATTTAATGATACAAATTATTTATAGATGAGTAATGATAATTTTGTCCCTTTTATGGACATGAGGTAAATTATTGGTGTTCCATATGTTTTTATTTCAATATGAATGATTATTGGAAAAACTAATTTTGTATTGTTTAATCATTATCTAATATGATGAATACAGTGAAATGAAACAATTTATGGGTAGGACCTAACATTACATATCCACTAGATGTATTAGTAGGAATCATAAGAAAAACATGTTTGAGTATTTGGTGCATTCCTATTGCAACAAACCAAATCTGGTCTCCATTAAAACCGACACCCAACCCAGCCCGTGGCATTACCCAAAGGGAATCCCTTATCCCCACGGGATGGAAAAAGTTCCCAGGTAACATAAATAATATCTTGGGAATGATTTACCAGTTTTTAGAAACATAAAACAACCAACAATAATGAATAAACTAAATCTGAAAATTACTAACCAAACGATCCTTAAGTAAAATTCAAAATTGAAAACATGGTTTTAAACAAGATGTAAGAGGTCCCCAACTATAAAATAGAATAAATTAAAGTAAAATTAAAAAGTAAAAACATGGTTTTAAAAATGAATTAAGAGGTCCCCAACTATAAAATAGAGGCAACTACAACACTAAGACCACCACACAAAAAAGGGGAATCACCCATGGCCTTCTCCACAACACCTCACTGAGGAAAAGAAGCTAACATCCTGAACCTCAATATCGAAAGACCTTTCCCTAACCGTGTCAAACCTAATCAAGTCTACTTACACCCAATGGTGTAAGTAGGGTGTGAGCTAATGCCAAATAGGATTCTACTGAGAAAATAATCTTTGCATAATTATTAAATGAAAAATACATTTTCCATTTTAATTAAAGAAATGGATTTAAATGCTTGAACAATTTTATAGAAAACATTTTTAAGGATAACTACTTTAAAGAAAACAAAATATATTAAAACACACACACACACTTGCTTTTATAGTAACCATAATGTCACACCATGTTCCAATTGTGAGATAAAATTAAAGGAGGCGCACAAAACATGAAAGATATCTAAAAGATACTAGTGATAAGTGGGACCATAGAACAGAACATCTCGGTGAAAATGTGGCATAGGAGCCACAACGGTCTATGTTCTCATCCATGAGCCACTAGTAGGGAACACTCCTACAACCTAGTGGTCTCTAATAATCATCCAAAAGTTTAGTTAGTGTTTTAGTTTTCAATCCAGCTAATTAAAATTGGGTCGATGCTACTTCTGTGTCACTAGCGCACTAGTCCTAGTCCACCCACCTAGTACCTGGGCTTCCCATTTCTTCTCAAGTGGTTCAGAGTACATGCCACATGTCAAATTTAAATAAACAAAAAAAAAACGAGGCACTACCTCTACCCAAAAACCAAAATTTCACACAAAAACCCATTTTCAAATAATATGCACTCTAACGATCTTTCAAAACTTAATCTGTATCACTTTCACAATTAAAGAAACCAATTGTGCAGTTAAAATGACCATTCCCACAGTTGAACCAACCACCAAAAAAATTTATTAACTAGTTTTGAAATATTCCACATGACTTTAAGCATCAAAACATTACTCAAATATTCTTTTTTAACTAATCAAATATTGATGTCATTCCAAGACACAAACTACATAGTTAATAAAACACGTTCATAATTAAGCAATCCAATAAGAGAAATTACTAAACAATTTCAAAATATATCACATGATTCAAAATACCAAAGCTCACTCAAAACATTCTTTTAAAACCAAAAGAACCTTAGAACCACACCAAAATACTAATTGCATCCCTTAAACATTTAAATAAATTAACAACACAGAATATAAAACAATGATAAATAGGTCAGCATTGGTTATTCACAAAAACAAATTAAACTCATATTGCATAAACATGTTACTAGTAAATCAAATCGTATCAAACCTCAATTAAAAACAAAATTCACCATAAAAACTAATTAACTAACACATTTAATTTATTAAAAACAAAAATTAATTCATAAAATAATAACTATACATGAACCCACCTACCTCGGTGTAAGAACAACATCACAAATTTGCGTGAAACTCCCATTGCACGACAATCGCATCGCCAATGGCAAAAATTGACCCTAAAAACAAGATATTGAAACAAATGCATGAAAATCAGAACAACCACACTATAAAATCCTAACCACCAAACAACCAATGGAAGAGATTAATCAATCAGAGAGAATCGAACCTATGAAGAATGTGCAGGAAGCTAGAGGAGAAAGGGGGATGCTGGAGGTACGGTACACCGGAAAATTTGGTAGGAAGAAGGGGTGGTGCGGGTTTGGTGGTGTGAGGTAGTGGGAGGCGATGCGGTTCGGTATGAGGAAGCGGTGGAATGGGTTCAACGAGAGGAAGCGCTGGTGCAGGTAGCCAGTCAATTTCGTCACCCGAAGAGAGGTACAGGAAGATGGGGAAGCTATCTAGGGTTTGTAGAGGGAAGGGTGCAGCATGAACCAAGGGGGAAGGGGCCTAGGCATGATGGGAGAGAGGGAGAGGAATACAGAAGTGGTGGAAAATGAAAAAAAAATAAAAAAAAATAAAAAAATAGAATAAAACCTAAAAAAACTCTAAACTAATCTAAAATAATACTAATACTAATAATAATAATAATAATAGTAGTGGTAAAAAATATGATGTTAAAATTTTATAACAATAACTTAAAAAATTATTATATCCTAATTAAAATATTAACAAAATTGATATTAGTAGTAATAATTTTAATAATAACATACTAATTTTTTTATAACCATTACAATAATATAAATATATTTACCTAATTAAAATATTAACTAAAATAATAATAATAATAATAATAATCCCAAAATTTTTATTTTTATTATAATTATCATTAATATTATTAAAACAATTATTAAATTATTTTATCCTTTTTCTCATTTTATTTTTCCACTTTCTTAACTTGTTTATTTGGTTAGTTAATTAATTAACTGCACACCGGGTAGATCACATGGTGGTTCGGCAAAGCCACACAGCTTCGTTTGTGCCCCACTAGTGCACCAAACACTTTTAATCTAGAAATGCTCGCTAAACATAAAAAATTCAAAAATTCAAATCAGGTATGGCCCACACATCAACAAAACATGTTAAAACCAGATAAAATTATTATATAAAAATAAAAAAAATATTACGAATGTTCAGGTGTGACAATTCTCCCCACCATGAAACTTTTTGCCCCTATAAAGTTCCAAAAGACTTGGTCAACTCAAGATTCCAAGAAATAATGTGATGACACTTAAAAAAAACCTCAATCACCCAAAGACCAAGCATTCAAAACAACCATAACCTAAAACTTCATAGATATTAAAATTAGAATCACCAAGAAAAATAACCAACTATAAGAAAATCACCTCCAAGAACACAACTAAAACCTGGAGTACTCTGACCCCCTAACTTAGGAATCACCAGGTCTCACTCGAGACCTCCAAGAACACTCATCAAGAAACCCACTACCTAAGATATTTAATTACCATTGTCAGGGTCAGGAGGAGAAAGAGCAAGGGATTTTCTCACCGAGTACACTTTGAGGATACAGTTTCCACAAGTTTTTATCATGGTGGTTTCCCCACCATATTAGTATTATTTTCAAACATTGTTTCTCTAAACCAAAATGAATCACAAAACCATACAAACTTATAACACTGGCTTGACCCCCCAATCTCCCTATGTTTAACAAAACCAATATAAGAGGAGATGTTAGCGAGACCCGCAGTGGGTCTCCCCACCATTTTAAAATTTTCCCAATACCATGACACATGTGTGGGAATTCTGAGTTTACTTTGACTGATATGGACTGAACAATTCATCACGAACCCACCAACACAGGCCGACCTAAACAGAAGATTCCTACACTGGACAATACTCCACCACATGGGAGGGTTTTGAAAGTGGAAACCCCTAACCAAGAGGCAAATTGGATAGACACAAATCAATTACACAAGACATGGTCATCCCAAAATGAGTACAATTTTGATCCCTAACCAACCCACAAGAAGGTAAACTACTCAAGATTCTATATTAATAGAGTACACCCACTAGATTTATAAGAATACAGAGTCTCCAAACTTCCTTAAAGCCTAAGAGGAACTTCCATAAATTAAGGCCATAATAAGGAGGCAAGGACTTCATGCCCCTCACAACAACAAAAGAAGCCTTCAGAGACGATACCTCAATAGGGAACTTAATCCATCCCCATCCTGACATTGTGGACTTCAGTTGGACCAAACCCATCTCACATTCAGTGAATTTTTTACTGTACATAAGATTCACCCTGGGACCTATGGTCGGGGCCATGATGTTTAAAGAATATTCCGCCTCAGAGTCATATTTTTTCCATCTCCAACTGGAACTTTCTCTGCTAGAGAGGAACCCTACAGACTTCTACTTGTGTCCCAAGTAGCCACTCCATTAACATACCAATTGAGAATTGCAACAAATGACTTAGAGTGCTCGACTGACCACACTAGAGATATGGGATTGAGTAGTCTATCAAATGCGCAACACAATTTGATGGAAGGAGACCTCCAAGAAGAGGTCCCTTCAGTTCACACTCCTCATCAGATTAGGAACTTTCACTTACCACAATATGAACAAGACCAACAACTATTATGAGCTGTAATTTTTTAGCTCCACACTACCTCTAGGGAACATGAAACTAGTGCATTGAAGGGTCAATGCACCTCTTTCGCCTAATGTTGACTGGTCGAGCACCTATGATCTCCAACACTTTCCCTCACCTTCACTTCTTTAGATACAACCATTGGATGAAGTTAGTACTGAGGTTCTCTCAAGAAATCCCCATTCTCAATAAAAATTAAATGATCATCATTTACTGGTTTAGTCCTTCTTCTCTAGACATACTCGAGATAACTTACACCCACACAACATTTGGATTTCCTAAAACACCGAAGACACTCCCAACATTCCCAAACTACTCAAAGATATTCAACCAACCTTGATGCCTACAAATAACCAATATAATCAAGAAGAACCAAACTCTACCACTCCACTGAGATTTTGGGAAGATCCATGAACTGAGAGAGACCTACTAGAAACCCATAAAACCTTTTTATGGGGTATATCTGAACAATAAACACAAAAACTACCTTCTACAATACCAAACACCTTACAAAACAAACATCCACACCTCATGCACAAATCCAAAAATTTGAACTTAAGACATATATTCATTCTCAAAGAAGAACACCTGCTTGGAAAACAAAGCACTATACAAAAAATTCCAAAATATCTTTTGAAACCATTGTCTTCACTCCAGACTCAAAACCATTTCCAATTACAAATCCATTTAAGCACAAAAACCCATTTTAGAGAAAAAACAAACTTTTCTTCTCATGTCCTCTCAGAAAAAATCATCCCCATACTAACGACATAACCAAAACACATAGGAAAAAATCGAGCAATTTTTATATCCATTTATCCAAATTCACTTTTCAAGAAACAAGAAGAAACCTTAGAAATAAATAACCCACCACTAATATTCCATGATTCCTAGCAAATATTCATTTCCATGCCATTCAGGCACCCATCCACATGATCCACTAACTATCCATTTAATCACGTCCACATGCACACGTGAGAACCCATAGGAATACCACTAAACAAAACAAGGATATTATACTTTAAAAACAAACCATTTCCAATATTATAAAAACACATTTTCCAAAACCATCTCAATGGTTCAATATGATTTTTAAAATTCTTTCCATTTCCAAAATAACTCACTTCAATTTCAAATATCGGAAGATGTTCTTTTAGAAATTTGATTTCAAAAAATCAAACACCCAATTCTATAAGCAAGGTCCAAGGTAAAAAAACCCTAAGAATCATGTAAAAATCACACTAAGAGAAAATAAGAGAAACCCTAAAAGTCAACTTTACTTTTAAAAAACACCTTCACGCCAACCCAAAACTAAACCAAGACATTACCAACACTAAAGAACATAGAAAGAGAACTAGTGGTTGTGTCTAAATTGGATACATGGTTTAGCAGACCATTACCTTGGAAAGTACCAACCACTAGGAGTTTTGAACCATACTCTCACGCATCACATGGGTCACTACTCCATGTGATACCATGTGCATTACCAGTTTACTCATACCGTCATCCCCCATCCACACAGACCAAAATCAAAAACATAAATCTCAGACTGCCCCTGGATACTCAAGGATCGAAATGAGAAAGAGTTTGTGACTCTATTCCCACACCTAACACTTGAGTACCGATATTCCTATCTCTGATCTACCTCAAACCCAAAATAATAAGAATAAAACCACTATTTGATACCGGTTTTTCATGAACCAGATCTGGTCTCTATCAAAATCAGCACCCGACTCGGCCTGTGGTAAGACCCGAAGGGTATACCCTATCCCCACGGGTTGGAACAAGTTCCCAAGTATCATAAATAAGCGTTTGGGAACAATTTACCTGATTTTAGAAACATAAAACAACCAATAATAATCAATAAAATGAATCTAAAAATTACCAACCAAACTATCCTTAAGTAAAATTAAAAAATGAAAACATGGTTTTAAACATGACATATGAGGTCCATAACTATAAAAGAGCATAAATTGAAACACTAAGACCACCACATAGAAAAGGGGAATCACCCCTAACCTTATCCAAAACACTACACAAAGGAAAGAAGGAAACGTCCTGAACCGCTATCTCCAAAGACCTTTCCCTACCTGTGTCAAACATGATCAAGTCTACTTATACCCAAAGGTGTAAGTAGGGTATGAGCTAATTCCCAATGGGATGCCAATAAGAAAATGTTACATGCATAATTATTAAATGACAATTTCATTTTCAATTTTATTTAATGAAATGAATTTAAATTCTTGAACAATTTAAAAGAAACAGTTTTAAGAAAAACTATTTTAAATAAAATAACTTAAATTAAAACAATCACACTTTATTGTATGTTAACCCAAATGTCACACCATGTGCTGATGGTGAGAGAGAAAAAATGGAGCAAAAAACATGGGATTGTCCCTAAATATAGTAGCGAGAAGTGAGACCATAAAACATCACATCTCGATGGAAACATGTCATAGGAGCCACAATGGTCTACATTCTCATGCACAAGTCACTAGTAGGGAACAAACCCATAACCTAGTGGTCTTTGATAATCAGCCAAAGGTTTAGTTAGTTTTTTAGTCATCAATCCAACTAAGTTAAACCGGGTAAATTCTACTTCTATGTCACTAGTTCACTAGTCCTAGTCCTCCCACCTAGTACCCAGGCTTCCCATTTCTGCTCAAGTGGTTCAGAGTTCATGTAACATGTCAAATTTAAATAAACAAAAAAAATGAGGAACTACCTCTACCCACAACCACACATGAACACACAAAAACCATTTTCAAATAATACACACACAAATGATATTTCAAAACTTAATCTTCATCACTTACACAATTAAAGAAACAAATTGAACAGTTAAAAAACCATTCCCATGGTTGAAAAAACCACTAGAAAAATTTCTTAACCAGTTTTGAAATATGGTGAATGGATTTAATACTTAAAACTTCACTCCAATCTTATTTTTTAACTAAACACATATTGAAGTCATGCCAAGACACAAATTACATAGTTAATGAAACACTTTCATAATTAAGAAATCCACTAAGAGAACTTACTAAACAATTTCAAAAAATATGTCGCATGATTCAAAATACAAAATATCACTTTAAACAACCTTTTAAAACCAAACTCCCCTTGGAACCACACCAAAATACCAACTGTATCCCTTAAACATTTTAATAAATTAACAACATAGTTTATAAAATAGTGATAAATAGATAGATATGGGTTTTTCTCAAAAACAAATCAAACTAATATTGCATAAACATGTTAGTAGTAAATCAAAGCATATCAAACCTCAATTAAAAACAATTTCACACCATGAAAAATAATTAAATAACAAACTAAATTGATTAAACACACAAATTAATTCATCAAACAATAACTATATGCTGAACCACCTACCTTGGTGTAGAAACAACTTCACAAATTTTTTGTGAAACACCCCCCACACGACAATCGCATCACCAATGACCCAAATTGACCCTAAAAACAAGATATCAAAAAAATGAATCAAAATCGGACCAACCACACCACTAACCTCAAAACTTTCAATGGAAGAGATTAATCAATTAGAGAGAATTTCACCTGTAAAAAAGGTGTAGGAAGCTAGCAGAGCAAGGGGGAGGCTGACGGAGGTGCACCGCAGCAGAAAATCTGGCCAGAAGAAGGTAAAGTGTAGGTCTAGTTGTGTGAGGAAGTGGGTGGTGATGTGATTTAGTGGGAGGCATTGGTAGTGTGGGTTCGGCATGAGGCAGTCGTGGTGCAGGTCACCGGTCAGTTTCATCATTGGAAGAGAAGAGCGAGAGCAGGGGGAAGCCAGCTAGAGTTTGGAGAGGGAAGGGTGCGGTGCAAATGAGTGGGGAAGGGGTGGCTAGTCATGATGGAAGAGAGGGTGAGGAAGAGAGAATTGGGGGGGAAAAGAAAAGAAAAAAAAAAGAAAAAAAAATAGAATAAAACCTAAAAAATCTAAACTAACCTAAAATAACACTACCAATGATAATAATAATAATAAGATTAGTGGTAAAAAAATATGTTGAAAATTTTATAACAATAACTTAAAAATAATTATAACCTAATTAATATATTAAAAAAATTGATATTAGTAGTAATAATGTTAATAATAACATGCAGATTATTTTTTAACCATTTCAATAATTTAATATTATTTACCAAATTAAAATATTAACTATAATAATAATAATAATAATAATAATCCCAAAATTATTATTATTATTATTATTATTAATATTTTTAAAACAACTATTAAATTATTTTATCCTTTTTCAGATTTTATTTTTATGATTTCTTATCTTGTTTATTTGGATAATTAATTAATTAACTACACACCAGCTAGACCACATGGTGGTCTAGAAAAGCCACGCAACTTATTTTATGACCTAGCCATGTACCGGACATTGTCAAGCCAAAAACGCTCACTAAATATAAAAAATTCACAAATTCAAATAAAGCCTGACCCGTACCTCAACAAAACATGTTAAAACTAGAAAATGTTATTTGATAAAAATAAAAAAAATTACATACATCTGAGTGTGAAAATTCTCCCCACCATGACACTTTCTACCCCCACAAAGTCCCAAAAGACTTGGTCAAACCAAGATTCCAAGAAATACTGTGATGAAACTTAAAAAAAACCCCAATCACCCGAAGAATAGGCATTCAAAACACCTATAACCTAAAACTCTATGTATATTAAAACTATAATCACTAAGAAAAATAACAAACGATAAGGAAATCACCTCAAAGAACACAACTAAAACATGGAATACTCTCACCATAACTTAGGAATCATCAGAGCTCGCTCGAGACCTCCAAGAACACTCATCAAGAATCCCACTACCTGAGCTATCCAATTACCATAGTCAGGGTTGAGCAGAGCAGGAGCAAGGGATTGTCCCGCCAAGCACACTTTGAAGACAGAGTTTTCCTCAAGTTCTTCCTATGGTGGTCTCCCCACCATATTAGGATTCTAATAAAACATTGGTTCTCCAAACCAAAATGACTCACAAACCCAGGGAAACCTCTAACACTATCATGACCCTCTAAGCTACTTAAGTTTAACCAAACCAACATAAGAGGAGACAATGGTGAGACCTGTAGTGGGTATCCATACCATTTTATAATTTTCCTAGTACCATGACATCCACGTGGGAATTTTTACTTTGAGTGATACGGGCTGAACTCTTCATCACGAACCCACCGACACGGGCCGACCTACGTGGAATATTCCTATAATGGCCAATACTCTACCACATCGGTGGGTTTTGATAGCGAAAACCACTAACCAAGAGGTGAACTATACAGGTGCGTGTTAATTCCACTATACATGTTAATCCCAAAACAAGTACAATTTTGATCCATAACTGACCCACAAGAAGGTAAACTTTTCAATATTCCATATTCATAGAGTGCACCCACTGAATTTACAAGAAAATGGAATCTCTGGACTTCCTTAAATCCTAATAAGAACTTCCATAAATTAAGACCATAATAAGTAGGAAAGGACTTCATGCCCCTCACAATAAAAAAGAATCCTTCAAAGATGATACCAGAATAGGGATCTTAATCTATCCCCATCCTGACATTGCAGACTTAAAGTTGGACCAAACCCATCCCAAATTCAATGAATTCTTGACTACGCGTAAGCTTCCCCTTGGGACCTATGGATGGGGCCCTGATGTCTGAATCATTTTGCCGCCTCATAGTCATAAGTTGACCATCTTTGACTGTATCTTTCTCTGTTGTAGAAACAACCTACAGACTTCTCCTCGTGTCCCAAGCAGCCACTCTTTCAACATACCAACTGAGAATTTTGGTGAACAACATAGAGTTCACGACTAACCACACTAGAGATAGAGGATTGAGTGGTCTATCAGATGCACAACACGATCTGATGGAAGGACCCCTCCATGAATAGGTCCCTTTAGTTCACACTCCTCATCATATGGGGAACCTTTACTTACCACAGTATGAATAAGACCATCAACTATTATGAGTTGTAATATGTTAGCTCTATACTACCTCTGGGGAATATGAAACTGCCTCATCAAAGTGTCAACACACCTCCTTCACCATCTATTGACTGGTTGATCACCTACGAGCTCTATCACTTTCCCTCACCTTCACTTACTTAGGTACAAACAAAGAATGAATTTAGTCTTGAGGATCATTCAATACATCCCCATTCGCAATGAAAATAGAACAATCTTCATTTATTAGTATAGTCCTGGTCCTCTAAACATACTTAAGACAACTTACACCCACACAACATTTGATGTTCCTCAAAAAATGGAGACACACCCAACATTCCCAAAGCACTCAACGATATTCCACCAACCTGAACGCCTACAAACAACCAAAATAATCGATTGAAACCCAACTCTACTACTCCACTAAGAGTCTGGGCTGATCCAAGAATTGAGAGAGACCTTTTGGAAACCAATATAACCATTATAGGGGGAATATCTGAACAAGAAACACAAAACCAACCATATACAAGACCACACACCTCACAAAACAAACATCCACACCTCATAAAAAAATCCAAAAATTCCAAATTAAGACATCAATTAATTCTCAAAGAAGAGAACCCTCTTGAAATTCTAAACACTATACCACAAAGACCAAAATATTTTTTGAAACCATTGTCTTTACTCTGGACTCAAAACCATTTTCCAATTACAAATCCATTTGAGCATAAACACCCATTTTAGAGAAAAAAACCACTTTTCTTCTCAAGTCCTCTTAGAAAAAATCATCCCAACTCTCCTAACATAACCAAAACACATAGGAAAACATCAAGAAAATTTTATATCCATTTATCTAAATAAACTTTTTAGGAAATAATAATCATCCTTAGAAATAAATCACTCACCAATTATATTCCATGATGCCTTGAAAATATGCATTCTCATGCCACTCAGGCACCGATCCACATGATCCACTAACTGTCCATTTAATCACATTCACATTCACTGGAGATCACTCATAGAAATACCACTAAAAAAACAAGGATCTTCCACTTTCAAAACAAAACATTTATAATATTCTTAAAACACTTTTTCTAAAACATTTTAAAGGTTCAAGATGATTTTTGAAAAATTTACATTTCTAAAATAACTCACTTTAATTTCAAATAGCCGAAGACGTTCTTTTAGAAATCTGATTTCAATGAATCAAATGAAAAATTCAAGAAACAAGGTACAATGGAAACACACCCCAAGAAACATGTCAAACTCACACTAAGAGAAAATAAGATCAACTCTAAAGTCTACTTTCCTTTTAAAAACCTCCCTCGCACCAACCCAAAACTGAACCAATACATCACCAACACTAAATAACCTAGACAGAGAACTAGTGGTTGTGCCTACACCAGCTAAATGGTTTAGCAGACCATGACCTAGGAAATATCCAACCAATATGAGTGTAGAACCGTACTCTCGGGCATCACATGGGTTTCTACTTCACATGAGTCCACGCTCAGTACCAGTTTACTCAAACTATCATCCCCCATCCACACAGACCAAATCCAAAGATATAAATCTTGGAATACCCCTGGTTACTCAAGAATCATAAGGAGTAAGTGTTCTTGAATCTCTTCCCACACCTACCACTCGAGTACCAACATTACTATCATTGATCTGCCTAACACCCCAAATAACAAGAACAAAACCTCCCTTTGATACCATTTTGTCATGAACTAGATCAAGTCACCATCAAAACCAGAACTTAACCCAGGCCATAGAAAGACATGAAGGGTGTCCCATATCCCCATGGGCTAACACAAGTTCTCAAGTATCATAAATATTAGCTTGGGAATGATTTACCCAATTTTAGAAATATAAAAGAACCAACAATAATCAATAAACTGAATATGAAAATTACCAACCAAACGATCTTTAAGTAAAATTCAAAACTGAAAACATGGTTTTAAAAAAGACATAAGAGGTAAGAAACTATAAAATATTGGAAAGTCCAACACTAATACTACCACACGGCAAAGGGGCATCACCCCATGGCCTTCTCCACAACACTATACCAAGGAAAAGAAGATAACATCCCAAACTTCCATCTCCAAAGATGTTTCCCTACCTATGTCAAACATGATCAAGTTTACTTACACCCTAAGTGTATGTATGGTGTTATCTAACACCCAATATGATGCCACTGAAAAAATATTCCATGTATAATTATTAAATGAAAAATTCATTTTAAATTTTAATTAATTAAAGGAATTTAAATGCTTGAACAATTTTAAAGAAAACAGTTTTAAGGATAACTACTTTAAATAAAAAAATTAAATTAAAAAACACACACACTTACATTTATGGTAACCCCAATGTCCTATTGTGTGCTGATAGTGAGAAAAAAGTAAAGGAGTTGCACAAAAAATAGGAGAGTCCCAAAAGATACTAGTGATTAGCCACTAAATGAGGATAATATTCATTGTTAATTTATATAATATCCATGTGCTTTATTAGTCATAAACACAATTTTAGTTCATTTTACACTTTGAACATCATTTCACATTATGATTGTAATTCTTTCTTAAAATGCACTATTATGTGGTACATTTTTTAACATCATTTAAAGTACCCAACGATTCATCTGATTTTAAGGAATATAATTATATATATTTTAATTTTATATTTTTTAAAATTTATCTAAACTTCAATATGAACATTTTTTATTCAGGGATCAATGGAGAATTTATGGAAGAAGATGGGGATATTTTTTGATGAAAGAAAACAATTCTGGAGAAGCCAGATTGGACACCAGCCCACTGATTCGAATGTGGGGCCCAACATACAGGTCTAATGAATCCCATATTTCTTGGGATGAGAGAAAACATGTATAGGAACAAATAACCCTTCTTCATCTAATGCTAATTAGGCCTCTATGGTGATCATTAAGTCGTCCCAAGTTAGAGATAAAATTATGGTCCAGATTCTGCGGCCCAGAAAAACAGCCCACTAATATAATCATATCTCGTAATCCAGATCTCCAAATGGGCCCAAATTTTATAGTAGGTTATCAGACATACGAGGATCCATTTTATTATTATATTTCCCACTCTGATTTGTCCATAGAGAAGGTCTTCCAAGCGTGTATGTTCGGTGAAGGAAAGCTGGCTGCCACCTCAGGTCAAGGGTGGAAAAATCAACTCTCCCTTACTTTCCACCCACATATGGCCTACCAAAATTAATTGATGAGACTTGGACTATTGGAGGATCGACCCAAGGGCTCAAAAAGTCCTATTTAAGGCAGTGGTGTTGGAGTATTTGAGAATCTTTGAGATTTCTTTCATTGTAATGTTATGCTGCAGTTTTGTTGTCTCAAATTTGTCTTCCACATGTAAGTTGTTTTAATTCATCCTTGTTTCTTAATAAAAGTTCTTATTCTCTTATTATTCTGTTCTTATCCTTATCAATTTTATACCATTTGTTCAAGGTGTGTACTTTTTCATACCAAACCTTGTGATATTATCACACAACGGTAGAGTGATTGTTATTTTATTGTGTTTTTATACTTCTCCATTTCCTCCCTCATGAGTCTACTTCCCGCGTCCATTGAAACCATATCATCAATGGAGGGCTAACCCACTTATGGGTTGATCCAAGTTAGTATCAAGGGGATTTATTGGATGTTATTTATCACCCCATTAATGTATAATCACTTCTTTAATTGAGATTTTTATTTGATGATTTTTAAACTCCATCGTCCTTGTTGAATTTAAGGTCACACACTTCATGTGCTAATATGAACCTTTACCTTGAAGTGATCAAAAAATTTGATCCTCCAAGTGTATAGGTGATTAGTATTAAAGGGTGTAGGAATTAAACTAGTAAGTGATGATGTTGTTTTATCTCTTTAAATGAACCCATCTCAAATATAAGAAATTGAAATCATTGAAAAGGAAATACATCCATTCCACCCCAAGTGATAACCTAGGATCAACTCATTATTTTAAATTGAATTAACTTAAATCTATTAGTTATCCTTAAAAACCCATCTAAAATCAACCCAAGTTGGCCACTTCATAGCCAAAAACAATCCATAGAATGTACGTGTTTGTAGGTACTTATTAGGTCTCTGAGGATTTGATAACCCAAGCTAAACTACAAGGACCGTTCTACCTTCATCTCTTGGGTAAATTTGAGCGAGAATAAAATTTTGGCACCATTACCGGGGACCCAAGTAAGTAATATAAACACCCTTTCTATTATCCCCCATTTCTTCTTTTCTCATCCAAATTCTCTTATCTTGTCCCTTTCTCGTTTTTTTTCTTTTGGTGCATGTCCGCCTACACCCGTGACCAATCAAACCGTCTAGTAAGGGTGGATATTCCTGGGGTTGGGGAGTCAAGTACACCAAGGGAACTCATTCCATTAGATCCTAATATTCCTAATACTCTAGAGTCCAAAATTGAGCCCATTTCAATGGAATTTATTCAAAGAAACCAACTCATAAACCCGGGTGGAAACCAAAATGGAAACCCAAATGAGGCAGGCCCAAACTTGGGGAATGCAAATGATCAAACCATGAATGACTACCTCACACCTTCCTGGACCAATGCCCCCTCATGCATTAGACACAATTTCCTAGGAGATTCCAAATATATCTTTAAACCCCA
The DNA here is from genome assembly GCA_963277665.1 of Viscum album. Lineage (NCBI taxonomy): Eukaryota > Viridiplantae > Streptophyta > Magnoliopsida > Santalales > Viscaceae > Viscum > Viscum album. Next base: position 648,425,759 of record OY728137.1, on the reverse strand, counting down.
TTTACTAAACCACCTTCCCACATTCCATGGAATGGAGTCTGAGATGCCCTACCTTCACATTAAGAAGTTCAATGACATTGTAGAAACCATGTGTCCCCCACATCAACTAGAATCAGCTAAGATGAGGATATTTCCTGTTTTCTTTAAATGATCGAGCTAAAAATTGGCTAAAAATTTTGAGACCATCATCCATAATCTCTTGGTACCAACTACACAGAGAATTCTACAAAAAATACTTTCCCCACCACAAAACAATTGGACTTAAAAAGAGTATCCAAAACTTTTTTGAAAAAGAGGGAGATTCATTCTATGAAACATGGGAGAGGTTCAAAGACACTATAAACATGGTTCCACACCATGGTTTTTCTATACCTGAACACGTGAGAATTTTTTATGAAGGGTTGGTTCCAGGGAATAAACAAATCATTGACATGATGTGTAATGGAACCTTTAAAAATAAAGCCCAAAATGATGCTTATGAGTATCTAGAAAGACTTTCTAAAAAAACCAAACATGGGTAACTTCACCTTATTCTGAAAAGCCACAATGAACTACTGGAATTCATACACTTAGAGAAGAGGAAAGCCTTAGGGCTAAACTCATAGCACTCTCTAGGAAGGTTGAAGAGATAGACCTTAGGAATGTCCATGAAATCCAAATTGTTGACCCTGTTTGCACAATTTGTGACAAACATGACCATAAGACAGACAACTTCCCAACCATTCCATCCATCAAGGATGTTCTTTTAGGAGGACCCCCAGTGGAAGTAAATGCCTTGAACTTTCAAAAGCCTCAATACCAAAACAACTTTACCCCAAGGTATAATGACCACCCAGGCTTCCGCTGGAAAGATAACCAACAACCTAGCCAACTACAGGGACAAAATCCTTACCCCCATCAGAACTACCAATCCCATAACCAGTTCCAAACCCAACATATCCAATACCAATAGCCACCGGTCCATTTTCAACAAACCATACCACCTCAAAAATATCCCCCCAGGATAAACCAATCTTCTCAAGCACCAACCCAAATTGTTCCACAAAGCCTACTAGAACAACTGTGCAAACAAATGGAGAGGATGAACTCAGAAGTCTCTTCCCTAAAACGATAACTTCAAACCATAAAAACTGGAAAGGCACCCATGCCTACTCAGGCGGTTCCATCCTCAACTTCAAGGGGAGAGTCAAGTTGTGCTCAAACAACTTATGAACAACTAAAGGCTGTGACTATTTTAAGAAGTGTGAAATCAATTGAGAAACCTGAAAAACTAATTTAGAACCCACATGAAGATTCAAACTTGGATAAAAATTCAAATGAACCATAAGATCAAACTGAGGAAACTGATAACAATGTGAAAGAAACAACTCTTCAACAAACAACCCCACAACCTACACAATTTCCTAAATGCATGAGGGGGAAACCCAAGCCTGAACTGAGTGAAACATTGAGGGAAATCTTCTCACAATTCAAGTTGAACATTCTCCTTCTCGATGATATGCAAACCATACCTTCCTACTAAAAATACCTTAAAAACCTGTGCACTTTTAAAAGAAAATTTTCACATAAAAATCAAGTCTTTTTGGCTGTTAATGTGAGTACCACCATTCAAGAGACCATTACTCCTAAGTTGAAAGACCTAGGTTTCCCTTACATCAATGTTGAACTAGGAGAAAGAAAAGTTGTCAAGGCCTTGTGTGATCTATGTTCTAGTGTCAATCTCATCCCCTATGTCGTGTACTGCCAGTTAGGCCTAAAAGAACTCCAACCCACATCTGTCACACTTCAACTTTTTGATCATAGCATTAGGGTTCCAAAGGGTATTTTAAAGGATGTTCTGGTAAAGGTTGAAAACTTCATCTACCCTTCTGACTTTATTGTCCTTGACAACCATCCAAACTAAGGAAATAAGGAACAAAACCCAATCATCCTTGACTATCCTTTTCTTGCAACAATCAACTCTGTTATCCAAGTCCGAAATGGGAACATGACCATCAACTTTGGAAACATGAGTCAAGACTTGAACATCTATAATGCAGGCTCACAAATAGGGGATGAAGAGGAAATTCATGAAGTCAATGTGATAGGAAGCATTTATAATGAATCCACGGAACATCAAGGAATATTTGATGAATGTTTAATTCAGGATGAGATTGATTTCCTTTGTTCATATGAAGGAATTTTATCTCCTTGGCTTGAATCATTTTCAAATTTCTCTTATGATGAATTCTTAGGTCCAATAATCAGTGAAACCTTTCAAGAAACCACTTTCATGGAGACTACTCTAAATTCCTTCCCTAAATCTGATCAAGACAATCTAGTAGCTTAAACTTCTACATGTGGGGAATCAATCCTATCTAAAACTCTAAAAAAAGAAATTGAACTTGATCCAATGTCCCAATCTTCTGCTGAAATTCCGAACCAACCTGATCTTGAATTGAAGGAACTTCCTGCTACACTCAAGTATGATTTCCTAGGGGACAATCAAACACATCCTATTGTCATTTCTTCTTCTCTTGAAGTAAATCATGAGAGGATGCTTCTAGATGTCCTTAGGAAGCATAAGAAATCCATTGGTTGGACCCTTTCTGATATTCCTAGGATTAGCCCACTTATCGGGACTCATAGTACTGTTCTAGAATCTGATTCAAATCCATATCGTCAACCTCAACTTTGACTAAATCTTAATCTCATGGAGGTAGTAAGGAAAGAACTTCTAAAATTGTTAAAAGATGGTATCATCTATCCCATAGCTGAGAGTGAGTGGGTGATCCCAATTCAAGTGGTTCCAAAAAAGGCTGGAATCACAGTGATAAACAATGATAATGGTGAGATTATTCCAACAAGGGTGAGTAGTGGATGGATGGTCTGCATTGACTATAGGAAGCTAAACTCATTCACTAAGAAGGACCATTTCCCCTTACCATTCATTGACCAAGTCCTTGAGAGAGTGGCATGTTATGCCTTATACTGTGTCTTATACAGGTACTCAGGGTATAATCCAATTGAGGTATCCCTAGAGGATCAAGGGAAGACTACATTCACATGTCCATTCGGAACCTTTGCCTTCAAACGCATGCCCTTTGGTTTATACAATGCTCCTGGAACATTCCATCGGTGCATGATGGGAATCTTCTCAGACATGGTAGGGTATTTTCTAGAGGTCTTCATGGATGACTTCTATGTGTTTGGGGATACATTTGAGGGATGTCTGCGGAATGTGGAGAGATTCTTGTCAAGATTTGAAAAAAATAATTTTGTCCTGAACTGGGAAAAATGCCATTTCATAGTTAAAGTGGGACTAGTTATAGGCCATCTGGTCTCATGTAGGGGGATTGAAGTTGATAAATCCAAGGTTGAAATCATTTTTCACCTTCCATAACCCAAAATTGTCAAGGAAGTGAGGTATTTCTTAGGACATGCTGGTTTCTATAGAAGATTCATCAAGGACTTTAGTTCAATCTCCCATCCCCTTTTTGATCTCCTAGTAAAGGATACTCCATTTGTTTGGATAGAAAGCTATGAGGGTTAATTCTCAACCCTCAAATCCCCTCTCACCTCTCCTCCCATTATGAAATCTCCAAATTGGAACCTTCATTTAGAAATTATGTCTGATGCCAGTGACTTTTCTGTAGGATCTGTGTTAGGACAATGTTGTGATAAAACTCCTTATGTCATTGATTATGCAAGAAAATCCTTAAATGATGCCCAAATAAACTACACCACCATTGAAAAGGAGTAACTTGATATTGTGTGTTCCTTAGAGAAGTTTAGCTCCTACCTCTTAGAATCCCCATCACTATGTTCACTGACCATTCTACACTAAAATACCTCTTCAAAAAACAAGATTATAAGGCTAGACTGATTAGGTGGGTCATTATCTTACAAGAATTTGACCTCACAATCAAGGATAAAAAGGGCGTTGAAAATTTTGTAGTTGATCACCTCTCTAGGATGGAATTCAAAGACAACTCAAATCACCTTTGTGTGTCTGATTCATTTCCTGATGAACACCTATACTCTATGAGTGACTGCCCTTGGTATGCTGACATAGACAATTTCTTAGTTACATGAGTCATTACAAAATTCTTAGGGACTCAAGATCAAAGGAAATTCCTTTCTGATGTTAGACACTATGTGTTTGATGATCCATACCTCTATAAGTTCTTACCTGGCCAAGTCATTAGAAGGTGTGTCATAGAATCTGAACAACAGTCTATCCTTAAATTTTTTCATAGTGAGGCATGTGAAGGTCACTTTTCCTCTAAGAAAACATCTTCTAAGATTCATTGATGTGGTATCTTATGGCCCACCCTCTCAAAGGACTCTTAAACATTTTTTCAAAGTGTCCTAGGTGTCAACAAGTAGGGTCAATCACAAAAAAGAATCAAATTCCACTCACTTTCATCTTAGTGGTTGAAATATTTGACTGTTTGGGAATTGATTTCATGGGTCCCTTCCCAAACTCTTGGGGATACCTCTACATACACTTAGATATTGATTATGTCTCAAAATGGGTTGAGGCCATTCCCACTAAGTCCAACGATCATCAAGTTGTGATTAGATTTCTAAAAGAGAACATATTTTCTCGATTTGGAATTCCTAGGGCTATAATTAGTGATCGAGGAACCCATTTTTGAAATTTCCCATTCTCTTCACTAATGTCTAAGTATGGTATTTCTCATAAAGTGTCCACTTCATACCATCCTCAAACCAATGGTCAAGATGAGTTAGAGAATAGGGAGATTAAGCAAATTCTTGAAAAAACGGTCAACCCCTCTAAGAAAGATTGGTCTGGGAAACTCTTATATGCTCTTTGGGCCTATCGAACCGCATATAAAACCATTTTAGGAATGTCCCCATATAGGTTGGTTTATGGAAAAGCATGCCATTTACCTGTTGAAATTGAGCATAAGGCCATTTGGGCAATTAAGAAAATGGATTATGACCTCTCATTGGCCGGAACAAAAAGGAAATTAGATCTCAATGAACTGGAGGAACTAAGGATGAAGGCTTATGAAAATTCAAGGATCAATAAATCTAGAGTTCAAGCCTACCAATATAGGAATATCAAGGTCAAATATTTTGAACTGGGAAAACTTGTGCTCTTATATAGTTCAAAACTTCATTTACATCTGGGAAAGTTAAGGTCTAGATGGTCAAGACCTTTCATAGTGCATCATGTATTCCCCCATGGGGCAGTAGAGATTCAAGATCCCACAAGTTGTTACATTTTCAAGGTCAATGGTCAAAGGTTACAACCCTTCATTTAATCATTCAATAAACAAGAAATAGAGGTTGAGTTAACTGAGCCAACCTATGAACCCGGAAAAAATTGATAGATTTAGGGTCCATGCCGGGCTAACAACATTAATCAAAGCGCTTTATGGGAGGAAACCCATGGTTTTCAAGTTTCCAATCATTTTTTGTTTTAATAAAATTTATTTTTTAAATAGGATTAATTAATCATTTTTATATTTAAAAAAATAATGTTGACCTATTCTTCTATTATGAGTATGGATGGGTATGAAAGGGGAGCACCGTATTCATCCGTGTCACGCGGTGTGATCCCTGAGTAATACCTTACCCAGAAAAATAAAATAAGACAATGTATCATTAGTTTGATTAAAAAAAAGAAAAACAGGAAAAACCATAACAATGATGATAATTGGAATTAAATAAGTCGTTGTGTTGTTTGTTTTGTCTGGTTTGTTCTTCTTTTTATCGTTCGGGTACTATTTTTGGTGATACATGTTCAATCAAGGAGGTGCCTACATCCCCTAGGAGATTAAAGGAATAATTTGGAGCAGCAAGAACTTCAACTTCAACCACCCGGTGATTTCATTCCATGATCCTCAGTTTCAATTTCCTTTTTGAACTTCCATTATCTGCCTCTACTCCTTCTAAATTTTCATTTCATCAAACACTGGGGACAGTGTTGTTTTAAGTTGGGGGGGAGATAAAATAAAAAAATGCTTTTGTGTAAAAAAAATTAATTATTTGAAAAAGAAAGTGTAAATGGAAGGAAAAATTCCTTAACTTTGAACATGGTAACACACATTTCACACTTTGAAACTAAATATCAAATAATTTAGCATGCCCCGATTCTTATTTTAATCCTTGTATAATTTCATGAGCATAGATTTTGGAAAGTGTGGCTATCCAATGTGATATTTCATCATTTATATTTTCATCCAAATAAAAAAAGATCACAATGCACGTCCTTTGGATAGTGGGGTATTAGTTTGAGTTCATGGGGTCCCCCAAATAAATAGCATAGGTTTTGTGATCATTTTAGTTTTAATATGAGTATTGAATAAAAAAAATTAAAAAAACAATAAATTTGCGTGTAGAGAAATGAAATGACCTAATACGTGGCTTTCGGCACTTGGGGATCATGACTCCATAGTTGTCTGGCCCAGAGTTAGTAATTTTATATCTATTTTTGGTAATTTGAATTTTTTTGACTGAGTTAACTTGAGATGATGCCTCATTATGTGGGCTTCACTTGGTTCCCTAAGGTCCTTGAGCCTGGGAGTCATCGGCAAAGTCTCGCTACAGGGGTTGTCTCTTTTGGGTGCAATTTCAATTACCATGGAAAAATTGAAAAAAACATCAAAAAAATAATAATACTATTAAAAAAAATTGAATATTCATCTTAATATTGAAATTTGATTCCACCTAGCGCTTTCGTCATTTCCCCCTTTAATAAATATGAACCCCCATGTCTATTGTGATGCACAACACATTCTCATACTTAATTGATATTGGATGATATATGGAAATGAATTTGAACAAAGGAATGGGCTTGGGATTGGGATATTCTTATGAAAATATCTTTTATTAAATTATTTTTATGGGTTTCATGATTTTTTGGTATAAGTGTTTTTGGTGATCATTGTGTATCAACATGTTTTTGGAAAAGGGAATTCTAATTTTATATTGTTGAGATATATTTTGCTTAGGACTAGAAAAACTGAAGTTGGGGGGTGTGATTAGCCACTAAATGAGGCTAATATTCATTGTTAATTTATATAATATTCATGTGATTTATTATTCATAAACACAATTTTAGTTCATCTTACACTTTGAACATCATTTCACATTATGATTGTAATTCTTTCTTAAAATGCACTATTATGTGGTACATTTTTTAACATCATTTAAAGTACCCAACAATTTATCTGATTTTAAGGAATATAATTATACATATTTTAATTTTATTTTTTGGTAAATTTATCTACACTTCAATATGAACATTTTTGATTCAGGGATCAATGGAGAATTCATGGAAGAAGAAGGGGATATTTTGTGATGAAAGGAAACAATTCTGGAGAAGTCAGATTAGACACCATCCCACTGATGTGAATGTGGGGCCCAACATACAGGCTCAATAAATTCCAAATTTAGTGGGATTCTATAAAACAAGTAGAGGAACAAATAACTCTGCATGATCCAATGCTAATTCAGCCTCCATGGTGGTCATTAAGTCATCCCAAGTTAGAGATAAAATTCTGGGCCAGATTCTACGGCCCAGAAAAACAGCCCACTAATATAATCTTATCTCGTAATCCACATCTCTAAATGGGCCCAAATTTGACAGGCGGTTATAAGACATCCGAGGATCCATTTTATTTTTCTATGGACCACTCTGATTCGCCCATCTAGAAGGTCTTACAAGCGCATTTGTTCGGTGAAGGAAAGTTGGCTGCCACCTCGGGTCAAGGGTGGAAAAATCAACTCTCCCTTACTTTCCACCGACCTATGGCCTACCACAATTAATTGAGGACACTTGGACTGTTGGAGGATCGACCCAAGAGATAGAAAATTCCTATTTAAGGAAGTGGTGTTAGAGGATTTGAAAATATTTGAGCTTTCTTTCATTGTAACGTTATGCTGCGGTTTTGTTGTCTCAAATTTGTCTTCCACATGTAAGTTTTTTTAATTCATCCTTGTTTCTTAATAAAAGTTCTTATTCTCTTATTATTCTGTTCTTCTACTTATCACTTTTATACCATTGGTTCAAGGTGTGGTCTTTTTCATACCAAACCTTGTGATATTATCACACAATGGTGGAGTGATTGTTATTTTATTGTGTTTCTTTACTTATCCATTTCCTCCCTCATGAGTCTACTTCCCGCTTCCATTAAAACCATAGCATAAATGGAGGGATAACCCACTTATGGGTTGATCCAAGGGAGTAGCAAGGGGCTGGATTGGATGTTATTTATCACCCCATTAATGTATAATCACTTCTCTAATTGATATTTTCATTTGATGATTTTTAAACTCCATCGTCCTTGTTGAATTTAAGGCCACACACTTCATGTGCTAATATGAACCTTTACCTTGAAGTGCTCAAAACTTTGATAATTCAAGTGTATAGGTGATTAGTATTAAAGGGTATAGGAATTAAACCAATAAGTTATGATGTTGTTTTATCTCCTTAAATGAACCCATCTCAAATATAAGAAATTGAAATCATTGACAAGGAAATACGTCCAATACACCCTGAGTTATAACCTAGGATAAACTCATTATTTTAAATTGAATTCAATTAAATCTATTAGTTATCCTTAAAAATCCATCTAAAATCAACCCAAGTTGTCCACTTCATAGCCAAAAACAATCCATAGAATGTACGTGTCTGTAGGTACTTCTTAGGTCTCTGAGGATTCACTAACCCAAGCTAAACTACAAGGACCATTCTACCTTCATCTTTTGGGTAAATTTGAGCAAGTATCAACTAGCAAGAAGTGGGACCCCAGAACATCACGTCACGATGAAAACATGGCATAGAAGCCACAATGATCTACATTCACATGCACGATCCACTAGTATGGAACACTCCCATAACCTACTGGTCTCTGATCATCATCCAAAATTTTATTTAGTGTTGTAGTCATCAATCTAGCTAAGTGAAACTGGGCCGATGACACTTCTGTGTCACTAGTGCACTAGTCCTAGTCTGCCCACCTAGTACTTAGGCTTCCCATTTGTGCTCAAGTGGTTCAGAGTTCATTTCACTTTTCAAATTTAAAAAAACAAAAAAAACTGATGCACTACCTCTACCTAACACCACACTTTCACAAACAAAAACCATTTTCAAATAATACACACACTATGGATCTTTCAAAACATAATCTTCATCACTTATATAATTAAAGAAACCAATTTCACAGTTAAAAAGACAATTCCCATGATTGAACAGACTACCATAAAAATTTATTAACCAATTTTGAAATATTCCACATCACATTGAGCATAAATATTTCACTCAAATATTATTTTGTAACTAAACACATATTGACATGATGGAAAGACATAGACTACACATTTAATAAAACACTTTCATAATTAATCATTCCACTAAGAGAAATTACTAAAAAATTTCAAAATATGTCGCATGATTCAAAATACCAAATCTCACTCAAAACATCCTTTTAAAACCAAACACACCTTGGATCCACACCAAAATACCAACTACTTCCCTTACACATTTTAATAAATTAACATCACAGTTTATAAAACAGTGATAAACACCTCGACATGGGTTTTTCACTAAAACAAATCAAACTGAGATTGCAAAAACATGTTACTAGTAAATAAAATTATATCAAACCTCAATTAAAAACAATTTAGAACCATGAAAACTTATTAAATAACACACTAAATTGATTAAACCCACAAATTAATTCATCAAAAAATAACTATACGTGGAACCACCTACCTCTATGTAGGAATAATTTCACAAATTTGGTGTGAAAATCTCGTCGCATGACAATCGCAATTCCAACGACACAAAATGACCCTAAAACAAGATATTGAAAAAAATCATCAAAATTAAACCAACAACACCATAAAACCCTAACCGCAAAACATCCAATGTAAGAGATTAATCAATCAGAGAGAATTGCACTGAGAGAGAAGGTGTGGGATGCTAGAGAATCCAAGGGAGGCTACCAAAGGTGCGCTGTGGTAGATAATCTGGTCGGAAGAAGGGTGGCACGAGTCTGGTGGTTCAAGGCAGTGGGTGGCAATTCAGTTTGGTGTGAGGTAGCAGTGGCACTATTTTGGCATGATGCAGTAGTAGCACGGATCTCCGGTCAGTTTCATCATCGAAAGAAAGGTGCGGAAGGGGGGAGCCAGTTAGATTTTGGAGAGGGAAGGGTGTGGTATAAACCATGGGGGAAGGGGGGACTAGGTGTGATGGAAGAGAGGGGAGGAAGTGAGAAGTGGGGAAAAAATAAAAGAAATAAAAAATAGAATAAAACCTAAAAAACTATAAACGAACCTAAAATTATACTACCAATAATAATAATAATAAGATTAGTGGTAAAAAATATGATGTTAAAAATTTTATAATAATTACATAAAAATAATTACAACCTAATTAAAATATTAATGAAATTGTTATTAGTAGTAATAATGTTAATAATAACATGATGATTATTTTATAACCATTACAATAATTTAATATTATTTAGCTAATTAAAATATTAACTAAAATAATAATAATAACAATAATCCCAAAATTTTTATGTTTATTATTATTATAATTACTATTATTAAAATGACTCTTAAATTATTTTATCCTTTTCTAATTTTAATTTTGCACTTTCATAACATGTTTATTTGGTTAATTAATTAATTAACTGTGCACCAGGAAGACCGCACGATGGTCTAGAAAAGCCACACAACTTTGTTTATACCCCACCCATGCGCTAGACATTGTCAATCCAGAAATGCTTTCTAAACAGAAAAAACACACTAATTCAAATCAGGTCTGGCCCGCACCTCAACAAAACATGTTAAAACTAGATAAAATTTTAAGGTAAAAAAAATAAAAAAAATTACGGATGTCTAGGTGGGACACATACAAAATTCATCATGATGTATTGAATGTGTTCTTGATAATAGAAATGATGTATTAGCTAAGGCATTGACCATATGATCAAGATTTCTAGAATTATACATTCTATTACCATGAATTTAATTATTGTTATCCATGTGATCTATTTATTTTAATCTCTATACATGGATATATTATGCTTTATGTTTCTATTATTTATGTAATTATGATTATTACTTATTCCTATCATAATATTTATGCTAACATTTCCTCATTTGTATATTTTTAATTACGGAGCATTTGATCTCACCCCTTATTATTTTTTAATTTCCCCAATTTATAAATAAAAGTATTCCACATGGTATTACTAGAATAATATCACATAAAGGGGATTTTTTGGAGATATTTAAGTCTTATTATGGTTTACCTAGTTCTTATTATCATGGAAGAAAATGTGCATTTGATTGGATTTATCAGTTAATGATGTGTGCTAACTCTCTAAAGCTCTAAACATAAAAATATATTTGGGATGTAAGAGATGAAATAATAATTTTTAATTTTGTAATTAAGGGTGGTTATATCTCGGCCATTATAGTTGGTATTAAAGAGAGTATGTAATGATTTTATTTATGGAAATAGACTCAGGAGTGTGATTCTGGGGTTCTAAACTAAGCCAAGGGTTGTTAAACATAACTGATGAAAACAACCTCCAAATTCAAGAGAGCAAAGAAGATCATATTTCACCTCTAATACTAAGGTGGATGATGGAAACAAAGTGGTAAAAGGTATACTGGTTATTCATTCAAGAATAGATAATGTATTATTTGATTATATTTTTATGAATTATTTCATATCTTGCAAGTTTAGTATAAATATTTAATCACCATCTCAAAACATGGAGGTTGATTTATCAATGAAAATACAAAATGGGGAAATTATTGCATCTCAAAAATATAACTCCTCATTAGTCAATATTTTTAGGATTAATCTCCCAAAAAACCTTTTCATACTCCCCTTAATGGAATTAAATTATTTATTGGGCATGGATTGGTTGACCTTATATATATACAACATCAATTATCATGGTAATAAAATCACTTTCCATTCCATAAATCATTCTTTGATTTCCTATAAGTGTAAGTAGGAGTATGAATCTACATTGGAAACTTCTTCTCAAATATGGATATTATTTCCCTATGAATATGAATATCTTGCTCAAATGTTTAATATAAAGGATACAATCACTCTTTAATACATTACCATTATAAGGGAATATAATTATGTATTCCATGAAGAGTTTCCTAATATACCTTCTATCTATTATGTTAAATTATTGATTGAACTCATATCTCGAGCTCTAATAATATCCAAGAATCCATATAAAATGGCCACTATTAAACAAGAATAAATAAAGAAGTAGGTATAAGAGAATATGGAGTAGGGTTTTATATGACTTAGTGACTAACCATTAGGTGAAACCATTCTCTTTTCCAAAAATATGTATGGGTCAATTCATCTCTACATTAATATTATGAACTCAACAAGCTATTAATAATGAAAAATTATCCACTGCCATATATTGATGAGTTGTTCTATTAGTTACATAGAGACCAATACTTCTCTAAAAGGGATATTTGGTCAAGGAATCCTAAATTAAAGGTAGAAAATGAGGATATACCCAAGAATTTCTTTTATACAAGGTGCAGTCACTATGAGTTCATAGTGATTCCTAGTGCCTTAATAATATTTATGGACACAACGATTAAAGTCTTTAGATATGTTCTCAAAACAAATTGTGGTAGTATTTATAGATGATATTCTAATATACTATAAAAGAAAGAATTATTTAAGTATTGTACTAAGAACTTTGAGAAAGGATGAATTATATGAAAATTATAGTAAATGTGTGTTTTTTATGGAGAAAGGATCATTTTGGCGGAATGATATCAAAATTATGGGAATATATTTGGATATTTGAGGAAAAGGGTGGTTAAGGAGTGGACTAGATCAAAATCAATAAAATATATCTATAGTTTCCTTGGATTATCTAGGTACTATCAGTGATTTGTGAGAAACATTTCCTGATTTTCAAACCCACTGACCAAGCAAACATGAAAGGTTGTAATGTTTTTATGGACTAGTGAATGAAAATAGAGCTTTATAGAGTTAAATAATAAGATAATAATTGCACTTATACCCACCCTACCCATCTATAGGGAAGGATTTCTGATCTATAGTGATGATTCAAATAAGGTATTATGATATTTCCTCATACAAAATGATAAAGTGATAACCTATGCCTCTCAATAGTTGAAGTTTCACAAGAATAACTATCTAACACATGATATGGAGTTGGATATAGTAATCTTCACATTAAATATTTGGTGGAATTATCTATTTAGAGATAAGCATGGTATATATAAAGATCATAAGTTCCTCAAGTATATATTCACATAGAGGGAGGAAAACATACACTAATAAAGTGTTTAGAGATAATCAAGGGTTATGAATGGTTGTTCAACAACCATCCTAGTAAGGTGAATAAAGTGTAAGATGATATAAGTAGAAAATATCCTATAATATTATCCATGATAAGGATTGGTGAGGATCCAATGTTCTTATACATGAAAAATATGGAAATGAGAATCATAATGGAAGGAACACTATCCTACCTTGATCAAATAATTTCTCAACCATCCGTTTTGTTCAAGATTAAGTTAGTTCAAAGGGTTGATGTGGATATATTAAAGAAGTAGAATATAATATAATAAGAAGAAATAATATGAGTTCAAGATTGATGAAAAAGGAGTTATGAGATTTGGTTCATTACTATGCATAACATTAGATCCTGAGACAAAGAACAATCCATTGAATGATGATCATAGTTTAACATTCTCTATCCACTAATGGAGAATAAAGATTTACATATATCTCTAAGAGCACTATTAGTGGGATAATATGAAGAAATAGATTAAATAATATACATAAAAGTGAAAGGTATGTCAACAAGTGAAGGAATAAAGGAAAAAACAATGGGTATGATACAACCATTACCCATAAATTTATAGAAATGGGAGAACATCACCATGTATTTTTTCACAAGTCTTACAAAGAAAACCAAAGGTAATAATTACATATTGGAATGAATACTCACTTTATTTCCATTTTATAGGACATCAAACTTAACTAAATTGAAAAAATATACATTAGGTATGTAGTGAGACTCTATGGAACACCACTATAGATTGAATATGATTGAGAAATGTCTCCAAAATTCTCTGAACAGAGAGTTGAACTTCAGTATGACTTATCACTATCATATCGATGTCCCATATGAGTAGATAATATAGACACTTGAGGATATGTTGATAGATTTATTAATTTACTTCAAATGAGGAAGGGATCAATATCTTTCTTTGGTTATGTTCTCATACAACAATATCTCTCACTTGACCATTTAGATGGATCCTTATAAATCCCTCTATAGAAAGAAATGAAAAACTCCAACATGTAGTGATGAATATGTAGAATTCAAGATATTGGAACTTGAATAGGTATAAGAAATGGTTGAGAAGTTCAAGATCATTCAATAAAATAACATGGTCTCATAGATTTGATAAAGGAGCTAAAATGATAAGTATCAATGAGACATAGAGTTTGAGGTTGGTGATAAAGTTTTCCTTTATATATTAATGTGGAAGAGAATCATGAGGTTTTGGAATAATGGAAATCAAAGTCCGTGGTATATTGGACCCTTTGAGATTCTTGATCGCATCAGAGACATGGACTATCGGCTAACACTCCCACTAAACTTGTCTTGTAACACCCAGACCCTAGTTACCCAGAGTCAGTTCATTATTGCGTAACATTGGCATGATCACAAAAGATCAAGTCTCGAAATACTGATTAGTTTAGTAGCCTTGGAAACACTAGATACATTCATAAGTCTTACATTACATAATAAAGTGAAAAACTACAATAACATAGTCTCTATAGTCCACACCCATATCCCCTTCAGACTATCCCTGCAGGTCAGTCATAAAATATTTCTTCACATCCTGAGAAAAATAAAACATTGAAAGGGGTGAGCTCAGATGCTCAGTAAGGATAAAAATTTAGCGGAAGCTTTTATAAATAAACATAAACATTTAATGCAATGTATAACTAAAACAAAATCCTTTTAAACTTGAACTTCAACATAATATGGAAAAAGTAAATTGAGATAATTCCATTTACTTCTTCACATGGATATTCTACTGGTCGAATAATCACATGCAATATCAATAACCACTTTCATAATGATGGAATGCATAATGCCAGACTATCATAACCATGTATCAAAGGTCTCATGCCAAAACTACAAATAATATTTTTTCAAGGCCTCGTTCCAAGACACTAGTTTGTCTCATGAGACCTGTCGATGCATCGAGGAGCTATAGCGGGCTCCACACATCACATATAAAGTCCAATGAATTCCTCATATGAACAGTTTTATACATATCATAAACCATAACTTAATCGTATCACATAAAACATGCATAAAGTAAACATAACATTTCCACATTTCAATCACAAGATATCAATACAACATAATGATATAATAAAAACATTATCAAAACCATTTTCAATACCAAAATAAAAGAAAATTAAAACTTGGTTTTTATTTTTCATATAAACAAGTTATGTCTTGTAGAGGAAGCCGAAACTCAAATAATGGTCATGGTGGCGGATAAGTCATTGTCGCCGCATACGTATGACAAAAAAACATTCCCTTTTGTCGTTTATTAAAATGATTCGTATAAAAAAATTCTTTTTGAATAAAAGTAGAAGTCAAAGGGGTTTATACACTGTATAAAGGAAAGTTGTGGATAAAACAAAATATGCCTCAATGAAAGGAGATTGAGACGAAGTCCCTTACAAAGAACATTTTTCTAAATAAAATAGATATATTATGTGTATTCACTATAAGTACACATAAATAAAGTAAAAATAGTATATAGGACATAATAATATCATGACATAATTTTAAAGTAGGAGATTAACCCAAAGAACGGAAATTAGGTTAAGAAGTTCCCTTACCTCGGGTTCGACTTGACTCGATCCTTCTTTAACCTCCTGAATAATAAACTAGAGTTAATTTATACTTGCATAAGACCCTTTTTCAAGTTCATTATTCCTTTTATATCACTTATTACCATGTTATTCACATTATGTAATTATTTAAGTTAATAACGGGCATTTTGTCGATCTTTGATACTTGAGTCAAAAATAAACTTATTATAATTACAATTTGTTCATGGGGTAAAATATCAATTATATCCAGAATTATATTCATGATGTAGATATAATATATATCATACAAATCCAGTATATACATTCATTTATAATTTTACATAACATTTAGAGGTAAGAAATTAAATGCACCGTTCATGGAGACGGTAAGTCGTACGTACGCATGAACGCTACTTTCATTTCTATTAAGTATTTAATGGAATTAAATCATAATTATATAAAGTTATATTATAATTACAGTATAATATCCTATATAATATCATTTACTCCATCCTTTATGCATCCCACATATGGCATTAACGATTCAAATCACTTTGAGGGGGCGGTCGTCCGCACTTCTTAAAATGAAATTATCGCGTTTACCCATAATGGAAATCATAAAGGTATGACATAAATTAAAAATAAAGAAGCATAAGGAAAACAGAAACATAATATATATCATATATAAAAATAGTGTCATCATAATGGCCACTATGAGAGGTGTTAAAAGAAGATTGAACAATCATCGTTTTGTGAGGCATTAATTCGCCACCCACAGAAACAGTATGTTCTTTAACCATTAGACGAAGGTGTGTGTAAGTGTAAATAAAATAATTATCATAAAAACATCCTAGTATATTTAAGATACTGGTGTTTTTACAAAATAAAGGAATAAAAAGAGTTTAGGGGGTTGGAGAAGCAAAATAAAACAAATGAACTTAAGAGAAGACATTACCTTAAAATCGGGTAACTCTTTTTGATTTGAGCATAAAGATTCCTTGGGAATAATTCTTCCCAAAGTGAGGCTTCTTGGAGTAAGAGAGGGTAGTTGAGAGAGTATTTGGGCAGAGGTTGGCAGAGAAAAATTTCTTGAAGGTGTGAATAAGGTGGTAGAGGTGGGGGCCTTTTATAAGAGGAGAGGAGGGGCACTCTGGGAGAGATTGAAATGTTAAATTATTATGAAGTTATTTTCGGATTTAAAAGGTCCCACAATTATATATTTCTAGGATAAGGTGATAAGGGTTATAAATATACTCATAAAATAGGTTTTTACAAGTGTAAGTCTTAGATTTTACATTATCTTTTCATTTTATTTAAATCGTTAATTAATGAGGTAATCGCTGGATCATCATGGTGTCATAAATAATTTAATTTATTTAATGTATAAAAAATATAAAAAAATTACCATGATGTAGGAAATCTTTTTATCTTTCCATTGAATATTGATAGTCCAAAAATTAACTTATATTACCCCATTTAATAATTGTTTTAGTAAACCAACACATGTTTGTGACAATTTTATTTTTACTTTAAATAAAAAGTTATTAATGTCATTTTCTTACCCAAGTGGCTCCATGGGGTCCCCAAGTTGACTCATGTATTGTCATGGTAGTCCATGACTCATCCCATAAGGGTAGGACAAGAGTCAATTTTTTTATATTTTTATAATATCATTTTTACCTTAAATTTCACTAATTACCTTTAATCACGAGTAATAAAACTTAAAAGTTACTATTCAGCAAAAATTATTTTCATCCCATTGAACCACATTTTACTTACTATTGACAACCATGTAGGTCATATTTTTTAAATTCAATTCATAGAAGTGGTAAAGTTTCATTTAAATGAAAAATTAGTTTTTTAACTACCACTTAGTGGTTTCACTATTTATCAAAAATTGAAGTTTTTCAGAAAAATACCAAAAATTAACCCTAAGCTATATTTGATATTCCTAATTCAAAAATGATGTATATTTTACATAATTAATAATATATAAGTTTCATTAATTAATTTTATAATTAATTCCCACTGTCACCATAAATAGCGTGTTTTTAAAAAACAATATATATCAAAAGATTGACAATTGTTTATGTCCAATTTCAAAGTGAAATTAATTATAATGACCACCATTGGATAAAATGGTAAAAATATATTATAATTATACTTTAAAACCACTCAATATTATAATTTATCACTATAATTTATTTTGATTAAAAAAGTTGTTTTTAAGTATTTTTCACTATTCATAAAAAAAATTGGAAGTTCTCTAAAAATAACAAAAAATTCAACTTAGGAAAATTTCGATATTCTGAATACAAAAATGAAGTCCATTTTGAAATATAAAATTTCTATAATTTCAAAAGGTATGTATTACTATTCATAACAGCTACTTTGATTGGTCGCGGTGTGTTAGAATCTCGAACTTGCGTACAATGCAAGCTATTTCATTATTGAAAGAGAAGCGTATCATGGAAGATCAGGGTGTTACATTCTCCCATCCTTCAATAAATTACATCCTCGCAATTTTGAAATTGCTCTTTGAAAATAAAAGGTTGAAAATAGAAAATACCTTTGTGGAAAACCCACATCAGAAATAAGGTTAATAAAAATATAACTTTAAAAGAAAGAAAGAGAAGTATAAAGGTCACCCGAGATAGCCCATATGAGGATTCTATGAAAATATGAATATGGAGGAAAAAAACCATCACGTTCTGATGGAGAGTTATAGAAAACAGGATTAGGAGAAAGTTTAACTATAAGAAAATCACTAACTTGTGATTGGTTAAACGATCATTGATTCCTTAGTAGGGAATGTTAACCAACAACGTTTTTTGTTTTAAGTTAACTTTCATAAAGTTGAGGAATTTATTTAGGAGATTTATAAAGAACGGAAGGTAATATACATACTTGTCATGTAGACTTTCATTCTTTAATAAATTTTTACCACAAACCCATATTTCACTCCAAAAGGTAATAGAACTAAAAAATATTCTATTTATCCTAATTGTATAAGGTTCCAAATATTATCACATAAAATTGAGATTAGGAAAACTATTTTGTAATATCTAGGGACTTCATATAGGCTAGTGGTAGGTAATAAAGGCATGTCACACTATGGTTGTGGGTTCGATTCCTGCAGCTTTTTCCGACGCGACGGGTTATCCCACGACCTGCAGGTTGTCCTTTTCCTAAAACTATAGTATTATAATATTCCAAAAAATAATCTTCAAAAATGTTTTAACCTTAAACAATACTATCCAAAGTTCAACTTAATCTATTCCAACCTTTATAGTTATCCAAAATACCTCTATCCAAACTTTCTCTAAAAGGTCTCTAAATTCCAAAATCAATTCATCAGATTCCCCAAACAAAGTAAAGTTTCTCTTATTATCACATACTAAAAATATGATTACCTTCATCATATTAAAACCTTAATTAAAACAACAAGTATTACAATACAATCCTTATATATATCACAATATTATTATAACCAATATATAATCTTTGAGTCCAAAAGCACCCATACATTAATTATTCCACTTCAACTGTAGTAACAACATAAGATTGGCCTTGATCCCTTGTCCTTTTCTGAGGTAAGTTTCCCTGACGCTTAGGGAATTAATTTTTCATAATGCCCCATTTCCCTACAATTGTAGCATTAAACATTGATAGCCTCTTTCTTTCCCTTGCAATCACGAGCCTGGTGACCTTTTTCTCCACATTTATAAAAAACTCTCATTCCTTTTAGGCAAGTACCAGGGTGATTCTTCCCACAATTATCGCATAATTGAAAATCCTTCTTTCCCTTTTTCCCTTTATCTTTCTCTTTTTCCACCATTCTCTTATTCTCTTGATTTACTTTATTGTCATAAGATTTAGAGAATTTCTTTTCTATTTTGATAGCACATGAGACTATATATTCGTACGATAAGAAGGTTTGTGAGATTAATTCTCAACAGAGAAACGGTTTTAACCCATCAAAGAAATGGTCAATCTTACTTCTTGGGTTACGTATATAATCTGCTGCATGCCTTGCTAACCTTGTAAAGTTAGCCTCATACTTTGCGACATTCTCATCCTCCTTTTGTCACAGACTCAGAAATTACCTTTCCATATCTGGTCGATGGTCATGAGGGAAGTATTTTCCTAAGAAAAGCTCTTTGAACTCCCTCCATTTAATATTTGATACTTCATCATCTTCTTTTGTGTTTTGAATCAGTGACCACCATTGATCACCATCTCTGATGAGGCGGTAAACTGCCATGCTAACCTTTTCCCTTTCACAACTCCCCAATGCATGGAATATTTTCTCTACGGAATTTATCAATTGCTCAGATACTAAAGGATTTGTACCCCCATTAAATGTTGGCATTTGTTTCCTCATGAAACGATCTAACATTGATCTTCCACATTTCGGATCAGGGTGGTCCATACGAGTAAGGTTATTATTCATAACCTGAGTGAGTTGTCCCAGTATGGTGATAAGTTGATCAGCACCAGTTGTATCACTAGCTCCGTTATAATTATCTTGAGAAGGAGGGAAATCCTTACATGGAGTGCGTGCATTGATACGGTTTCCATTCCTTTCACTAGGTTCCATTTCTAAAAAATGCCATAAACTAGATTAGTTTATGAATCGAAATACATAATAACAAACTTGAAAAACACTAAACATAAATTAAACTATTTATGGATATAATCCATAATCATAAAAATGTTTTCTTTGAGGAATTATATACTCATAAACCCTTCATAATGGTTTGTAAAAAAATGATAATTATCCTAAGCAAATCCCCCAGGAGTGTTGTAACCAAGAGTGCAACGATGCCCGTTGTCATGCACCAGTTCCTGTTCAAGTATACTTCAAAGCGGTGTTTTTGGGATTTACCCCTAGGTATATCTGTGCCAGAGATGCCTCTACCTGCTCGTATCCAGACAGGGATTTATTGCTTGGAAAACTCACAAAATATCTATAATACCAAAATTCTAGGAAGTTCTTCTATACTAATCCTCAAAGTCTATCTTTGGGCTATGTGCTCTAATTAGAGTTTATCTAAATCTAGCTTCCAAGGTTAGTACTAAACTTCCTCTGATACCAACTGTAATGCCCCAACCCCAGTTACCCAGAGTCGGTGCATTATTGTGTAACATTGGCATGATCACAAAAGATCAAGTCTCGAAAGAACGATTAGTTTAGTAGCCTTGGAAGAACTAAATACATTCATAAGTCTTACATTACATCATAAGGTTAAAAACTACAATAAAATTTTCTCTATAGTCCACACCCATATCCTCTTCAGACTATCCCTGCAGGCCAGTCATAAAATATTTCTTCACATCCTGAGAAAAATAAAACATTGAAAGGGGTGAGCTCAGATGCTCAGTAAGGATAACAATTTAGCGGAAGCTTTTATAAATAAACATAAACATTTAAGGCAATGTATAACTAAAACAAAATACTTTTAAACTTGAAATTCAACATAATATGGAAAAATTAAATTGAGATAATGAAATTTACTTCTTCACATGGATATTCTACTGGTCGAATAATCACATGCAATATCAATAACCACTTTCATAATGATGGAATGCATAATGCCAGACTATCATAACCACGTATCCAAGGCCTCGTGCCAAGACTACAAATAATATTTTGTCAAGGCCTCATGCAAAGACACTAGTTTGTCTCCTAAGACCTTCTGATGCATCGAGGAGCTATAGCGGGCTCCACCCGTCACATATTAAGTCCAATGCATTCCTTATATGAACAGGTTTATACATATCATAAACCATAACTTAATCGTATCACATAAAACATGCATAAAGGAAACATAAAATTTCCACATTTCAATCAAAAGATATCAATACAACACATTGATATAATAAAAACACTATCAAAACCATTTTCAATACCAAAATAAAAGAAAATTAAAACTTGGTTTTTATTTTTCATATAAAAAGGTTATGTCTTGTAGAGGAAGCCGAAACTAAAATAATGGTCACGGCGGCGGAGAAGTCGTTGTTTCTGCATACGTATGACAAAAAAACATTCCCTTTTGTTTTTTAGTAAAAAACTTCGTATAAAAAAATTCCTTTTGAATAAAAGTAAAAGCCAAAGGGGTTTATACACCGTATAAAGGAAAGTTGTGTATAAAACAAAATATGCCTCAGTGAAAAGAGATTGCGACAAGGTCCCTTAAAAAGATCATTTTTTTAAATAAAATAGATCTATTATGTGTATTCAATGTAAGTACACATAAATAATGTACAAATACAAGATATGAAATAATAATATCATGACATAATTTTAAAGTAAGAGATTAACACAAATAACAGAAATTGGGTTAAGAAGTTCTCTTACCTCGGGTCCGACTTGACTCGATCGTTCTTTATCCTCCTAAATAATAAACTAGAGTTAATTTATACTTTATTAAGAACTTTTTTCAATTTCATTATTCCTTTTATATCACTTATTACCATGTTATGAACATTATGTAATTACTTAAGTTAATAACGGTCATTTTTTCGATCTTTGGTACTTGAGTCAAAAATAAAATTATTATAATTACAAGTTTATCATGGGGTAAAATATACATTATATCTAGAATTATATTCATGATGTAGATATCATATATATCATACATATCCAGTATATATATTTATTTATAATTTTACATAAAATTTAGAGGTAAGAAATGAAATGCATTGTTCATGGAGACGGTAAGTCGTACGTACGCATGAACGATACTTTCATTTATATTACATATTTAATGGAATGAAATCATAATGATATAAAGGTATATTATAATTCCAGTATAATATTATATATAATATCATTTACTCCATCCTTTATATGTCCCACATATGGAATTAACGATTCAAATCACTTTGAGGGGGCGGTAGTCTGCACTTCCTAAAATGAAATTATCGCGTTTACCCATAACGGAAATCATAAAGGTATGACATAAATGAAAAATAAATTAGCATAAGGAAAACATAAACATAATATATATCATATATAAAAATAGTTTCATCATAATTTCCACCATGAGAGGTGTTAAAAGAAGATTGAACAATCATCATTTCGTGAGGCATTAATTCGTCACCCACAGAAACAGTATGTTCTTTAACAATTAGACGAAGGTGTGTGTAAGTGTAAATCAAATAATTCTCATAAAAACATACTAGTATATTTAAGATACTTTTTTTGTTACAAAATAAAGGAATAAAAAGAGTTTAGGGGTTTGGAGAAGCAAAATAAAACAAAAGAACTTAAGAGAAGACATTACCTTAAAATCGGGTAACTCTTTTTTATTTGAGCCAAAGGCTTCCTTGGGAAGACTTCTTCCCAAAGTGAGGATTCTAGGAGTAAGAGAGGGAATTGGAGAGAGTATTTGGGAATAGTTTGTCCAAGTCAAATGGCTTGATGGTGTGAATAAGGTGGTAGAGGTGGGGGCCTTTTATAAGAGGAGAGGAGGGGTACTCTTGGAAAGATTGAAATGTTACATTATTATGAAGTCCTTTTCTAATTTCAAATGTCCCACAATTATATATTTCGAGGCTAAGGTGATAGGGGTTCTAAATCTACTCATCCAATAGGTTTTTTACAAGTGTAAGTCTTAGATTTTACATTATCTTTTCATTTTATTTAAATCGTTAATTAATGAGGTAATCGCTGCATCATCATGGTGTCATAAATAATTTAATTTATTTAATTTATAAAAATTATAAAAAAATTACCATGATGTAGGAAATAGTTTTATATTTACAGTAAATATTTATAGTAAAAAAGTTAACTTATATAACCCTATTTAATAATTTTTCTAGTAAACCAACACATGTTTGTGACAATTTTATTTTTACTTTAAATAAAAAGTTATTAATTTCATTTTCTAACCCAAGTGGCCCCATGGGGTCCCCAAGTTGTCCCATGGATTTTCTTGGTCGGACATGACTCATCCAATAAGGGTATGACAAGGTTAAAGATATTTTTATATTTTTATAATATCATTTTTACCTTAAATTTCACTAATTACCTTTAATCGCGATTAATAAAACTTAAAAGTTACTATTCACCAAAAATTATTTTCATCCCATTGAACCAAATTTTACTTACTAATGACAACCATGTATGTCGGATTTTTGAAATTCAATTCACAGAAGTGGAAAAGTTTCATTTAAACGAAAAATTAGTTTTTTAACTACCACTTAGTGGTTTCACTATTCATCAAAAATTGAAGTTTTTCCGAAAAATACCAAAAATTAACCCTAAGCTATATTTGATATTCCTAATTCAAAAATGATGTATATTTTACAAAATTCAAATTATATAAGTTTCATTAATTAATTTTATAATTAATTCATGTTGTCACCACAAATATCGTGTTTTTAAGAAACAATATATATCAAAAGATTGACAATTGTTTATGTCCAATTTCAAAGTGAAATTAATTATAATGACCACCATTGGATAAAATGGTAAAAATATATTCTAATTATACTTTAAAACCAATAAATAGTATAATTTATCACTATAATTTATTTTTATTAAAAAAGGTGTTTTTAAGTATTTTTCACTATTCATAAAAAATTGGAAGTTCTCAGAAAATTACTAAAAATTCAACTTAGGATAATTTTGATATTCCAAATACAAAAATAAAGTCCATTTTGAAATATAAAATTTCTATAATTACAAAAAGTGGGTATTACTATTCATAACGGCTACTTTGATTGGTCGTGGTGTGTTAGAATATCGAACTTGCATACAATGCAAGCTATTGCATTATTGAAAGAGAAGCGTATTGTGGATGCTCGGGGTGTTACATGTCTCATGTTCATGATGTGTTCCACATATCCCTTGTGAGTAAGTACATACCAGATCCCCCACATGTATATAATCTAGTGGTGGTGTAGTTCTAGAATGATATTTCTTATGAGGAGAAACTAGTGTAAAACATAGACCATAGGGATGATGTTCTATGCACCAAATCAACTCACTCGATCAAATTTATTTAATGGAACCATCTGTATGAGGAAGAGACATGGGAAATAGAAGAAGTGATGAAGCATAAGTACCAAAAAAAATTCACCTTAGTGTATGAAATGAATTTTCAAGGGAGAAAATTCTTATGTATGGAAGAATGCAATGACCTAGAAATTTCTTCTATTTGTAAAAGAACTCATGTTTCATAATGAATATTTTAATATATATTATAATTCAATCACAAATGAATAATATTACATTTTATAGGAAAATTACACATCATGAAATATTATTTAATATAATACTTAAGAATAGTAAATAGAGATAAACACTAAATAATAGTGAAAATGCTAAGGAAAACTCTATAGGCCCTAATTCTCCCATGAAGATGACTACTACCGTTAATACTATAAAAAAAGAAAAATAAGTGTTAGGAATAAGATAGATATTATCATGTGAGTTATAGAACCTTTAGATGAAAATTATTAAATGGTAAAGTATGAAAATGTTGGTGTATATATGGGTGTAATGGGAAATATTACCATTGGGACCTAACCATTACATGACCATTTCTTGACCGTTATAATTTGATTGTTATATGACCATTGTAAAAGTAATAATATCAAACTGAATAGTAAAATACTAGTTTAAAAGTAAATTCAAAAGTATTATATAAAATAATTAAATTTTAAATATTTTATGTATGAGTTAATATGTATGATATTATAAATAAATTAGAATTATTTAAAGTT
This sequence comes from Viscum album, assembly GCA_963277665.1. Lineage (NCBI taxonomy): Eukaryota > Viridiplantae > Streptophyta > Magnoliopsida > Santalales > Viscaceae > Viscum > Viscum album. The sequence goes on along the minus strand of OY728137.1, from coordinate 648,400,120 downwards.
AATAAATATTTTTTTCTTTTAAAAATAGTATTTTATTATAAATATGTAATTTTTTTAGAATAATTATTTATCATACTTAGGAATTTATTATGATAAACTAAATATTATATTTGAAATTAGCATGCTGAAATTAGGTTAGGGTGAAATTTTTAAAATTTTCTAAAATACTTTATTTTTCATTAAATAGTAAAAAAAATGATTTTTTATTTTTAGTATGTTTTATGACATCAGAAATATGTAATAATGATTTAATAATTAATATAAGTGAATTAAAGACCAAAAATAAGTTATTTTATTAATATAATTTATTTTAATGAATTAAAATTATTTTCTAAACCTATAAATAGCTTTCTGAAGTCTAAAATGGAAGTTAAGGTTTTAAAAAAAAGTATTTTATGGAAATATTATATTCCCATACCCAATGTAATATTAAAAATTGGATTTATATTATATCATGAATAAATTCCAAAAACCATGCCTTAAATTTTCGAAACCATGAAGTATAACCATGGGTAGTCATCCAGTGGTTTTACATTTTCCGTGGCCTAGATTTCTAGGGCCAATATCTAGAAATTAATAAAAAAACTATCATCATTTTGATATAAATACCCACTTATCCAACCCATTTAATTCACTCACATGCAATTAAAACTCCCCGCCCTCTATTAGTATCTCATTAATTCTTTTGGATAATCCTCCAAGATCTCATGGAATCTACCCTCTAAGCTTAGCAAGAGATATTTAAGGTAAGTTCTTATCTTCCTCTCTCCATTTATTCAAGTATTTATATTATAAATTACCCTTTTGATTATCAATAAATCATGTTTAATGTGCTCATAATCATTCTTATTCATTAAAATTATTTTCTATTAATGAGATACAACCTTTCTTTATCATTAATCACACTCCATAAAATATTATGTATACCCGTTATGATTCCAAAATCATTTTTCAATTTTCCATGCCACCCTTTTTTATAAATTCCCAACCCTATTTTCATTCAAGAGTATCTATATAGAGGTAATTATACTTCTTTTAATGGAAATTTCTATAGAAACCTGACCCCTATAAGCCCAGAGCTAGTATCTTATACCATTATATTATCATAACTATAAGGAAATGTATCCCTAAGGACTGATCAATTTTCTAGTCTTGGTTAACCAGATACATACATGTGTCATGTATTAAAAATGAATACACTAATTAAAAAATGATTTTTTTTCAAGGATAATAACTTTATTCCTTCTGGAGTATCCTTGTATATCTTTCTTGGTACACTTCAAGGAATCTTGAGGAAAGGAAATAAAATAAGGGTGAGCTCAAATGATTAGTAAGGGTTAATTATAGTAGAAACAATAATGAATCAATGAGAATAATCATTATGGAATGTTAAATAATTTAACTCAAATTCCATGTAATAAATAAACTTGGAAGGAATTTCATAAAAAATTTGTAAATGCAAATAAATTAAAACTCATTCCATTTAAATAACTAGATATGGAAAAATCAATGTGGAAAGGTAATAACTAAAACACATGTCATTTAATCAATGAACTGAGAATGAAATTCATCCATATATAATGTCAAAGAAAAAATATCATGCATAATAATAACTAAATCAAAATAAAGTAAATTCTTAATTATTTTTATGCTATATTTCCCATGTACATGGTACCTTTAACATCAAGACATTTCATAGGACAGTTTAACATACTACTATCAATACCTTTCACAAGAAAGTTTAGAATGTGCTTGGTTACAAACTCAAAGGGTTTTTCCTAACTGATTTCATATCATGAGAAAATTGATGTATCAAGGGGCTTACTTTAACTGGTCCCCAAACCATGTCAAACCTACCCAAAGCATTCCTCATATATTGAGTAATATATTTAACTCAAGAAAAATGTGCCTTATCAAATATCTGTATTGAGTAAAGAATATGGACTTTTCAATATTTCCCTAGAAAATCAAATAAATATCAAAATATTTACCATATGTAAAAATAGAATATGGATTAGGAAATGAACATATCCATGATAAATTATATGTATAATTAGGGAAATTTATTGTTCAATTATCACTATAAATCTAATATTTCAAGGGGACTACAAAAATGAATCAAGGAAGTGAATGTCAATATTATCCTTAGAAAAATCAATCAAAAACCATCCAGATGAAGAATAAATATGTTATCAATACCACATATCCCAAGTGGAGTAAAAATAAATGGTTCTTGTCATTTATAAATTTAAATACTAAAAATTACCTTTTAAAAACATTCAGAAAGAAAATATCATTTTCATTTAGAAAAAAAAAATAGAATTTTTTTTAATTTAAAACAACTTTTAAAAAAATTAATTTAAAAATTAACCTTTTAAAATTGTAATGTAAGATTAAAATAAATTACATTTGTTAATTCCATACATGTCTTATAATATAAAAAGAGCATTCCATTTTTAAGGTAAAATGGTTAGAAAATTTCATTATTTGGAAAGCGACAAGAAGATCCCTCTTAAAAATTTCATAACAGAAAAAAAGGGTAAAAAGTTATTTAATAAATAATTTTATAAAGGTTGAAAACATTTTTAAACCCTTTTTATAAAATAGGGGGTTTAGACAAAAAATGGGTTCTCTGACTAAAGAGAGAAATGAATTTGGGTTTTCTTAAAAAACTTTTTTTAGAACAATTTGAGTGAAAAGAGTGGGAAAATGGTACAATTACATGAAGAATAACATGAATAACCATAGGAGAAGAAAATTAATGGGTTTATTAAATAATTTCTTCCAATTTAAATTCAAGTGCAAATAATCCCGAATAAAATGAGATTGTGAAGTAAACCCTTGAAAAGACCAAAACATTTAACTGAGACTCAACCAATTAATTGATTTTGTGTATCAAATGTAATTCTATATAATTTAAGTTTAAATAAATCAATATATTTTCAAAATAATTATACACATAATCATATAATATCAACGATAATGAGGAAGTAGTATAATCGAATGAAAAGGAATTGGGTTGTGAAATTTCTTTACATCTTGGGTAACTTTAAATGTAAATCCCCTTAGATTAAATAATTAAAATTAAAACTAAAAATATCATGACTAATAAATTAATCATGATATTAAATGTCAAAATGGAATTATTTATACCATATATAAGAAATTAGGTGCACAATTGTAAATTATTCATGAAAGAATGGAAATTGAGACGAAGGCCCTTACTACTTGGTAACTTTTGAATTATAGTCCCCGTGAAAAAAATAATTTCAACTTAAAATATAAATACCATGAATCTAATTTTATTATTTATATAAAATAAAATAGGTTCATTATATATTCCACACAAAAGAAATAAGTGGTGGAAATGGTGTGTGCCTCACAGAAAGAGAAGTGAGACAAGAATCCCTTACCTTGCATGCCTATTAAAATGAACGTCATTAAACATAATTTATAACGATTTTAATATTTTAAATAACTTATAAAAGAACCATAAAATATTTATAATATTATATATTATCTTATAATAATATCTTATTACCCTTTTGTTAATAATATTTCATTATTTTCATCATTTTGGGTGTTAATTGTCTTGTTTTCTAGATATGTTTTGACTTGTTATTTTTTTATTCTTACTTGGATCATGATTTATTCATCTCCACGATTTAAAAAATTATTTAAATATCTTATATATTTATTATGTATTTATTTATAATAATACATAAATTTTTCATATTGAAAATGAAATGCACTTTTTGTGGAGGTGGTAGGTCGTATGTACGCAAGAACGCTGCTTCCATTTATTTATCGTATAAAAAATAATTAAAATTAAATGATATATATATATATATATATTATAATTCAATTATAATAGTTATGTAATATATGTCACATATTTTTATTAATACCATTTTTATTACATTCCATGTATTGAGCAAACGAATCACATCGCTTTGAGGAGGTGGTAGTCCACATATCTATAAATAATGTTATCGTATTCCAACAAAAAAAATCATAAAGGAATGTGTTATATAAAAATTAAATAAGAATAAATACATCATATATATAATATATAAACTATAAATACATCATTATTTACAACATTTAAATGTCGTAAATGGAATAATGAACGACAACTGTTCGTGAGAAGGTAGTCTCTCATACACATGAACAATGATTGTGTGTCCCATTTGATGGAGTTTTGTGAAAGTGTATGTAGAGACAAAAAGCTTGATGTACATGGACATTACTTTAATTTTGTGGAATAATTAATACATTACAAAACAAACACCCAAAGACCTTATTAGTTTAGTGTCTTGAGAAACTCGGAACATAATTTTCTAATCATGGTGAAAGATCTTCAACATCTCCCATAAATATCTTCTTTTTTTTCTACCTAAAAACTTCCTTTATATCCTAGGGGGAAAATAAAACATAAAAATATTGAGATCAAATCCTCATTAAGGGTAAGCATGCAGAAAATAACACAACCCATATACAATTTAACTTTAAAACATGAACATAAAGTCTAAACATCAAAATCTTGAGCAATGAAATTAAATATGGTAGTACGTAAGGCATAGATCATAATGAAACATCAATCATGATAAAATATAATTCGAATAAAATATGTAATTGTGGAAACTATTATGCACATGTTATGATTTCCATAGTATCCAAGGCATTGCTTCCAAGACCATCATAGTGGACAAAGTCCATTACTGAACTAGGTTTACAAGCCGTTCTAGCCCTGTATTACTGAACTGGATTCACTTGCCGTTCCAGTCATGTCTATCTCATGAGATATAAATATTTACCTAATGTATTGTAGGGAGATATAAGTCCCACCCATCTCATAATTAAATCATTCTTATGTGTGCCACAACATAAACATAAAGCATTCATCATAACCCAAAGAATAAAATGGGTTTCATAAACATCATCCCATCATAACATAATCCATATAAAACAAATGGATATCATTTCATCATAAGAAAAGTGAAACCATGTAAATCATAGAGACATTATACTTGAAACATACACAGATAAAAATAATGTCATCTTATATGGAAAATGGTTTTGATAAAACACTTGAAATGAATTCTTGAGAAAAATATCCTTTCTTCTTCAAAATCATTTTCTTTTCACAAAATGCCATTAAATTTTAAAAAAATGTATTTTGTTGAAAATATTCATGAAATATTGTAGAGTAAGATTCATGAAAATAAGGATTTATGAAACTGTAGAAAAATGTTCATGTCGTATACGTTAAAAAACATTCTCCTCATACTTTTAACGGAAAAGTCAAAAAGTACCACGCATGGTAAACAAAAGAAATATTCCTTCCATAACACAAAGTAAAAGTAAAAGAGGGGTAAAAATGAATTTAAACATTTATGGAATAATATTAAACTCTTTATGAAAAACATTTTTTATGGGCATGGATGAATATATAACCCCATTAAATACTTACGTATAAGCATTCTCATATTAAAAATGAGATTGAAAAAATTTCCCTTACCTTATATCTGATATGATTCGTATGTATCCAAACCTACTGTATAATGATTTAAATAATTCCATTGATTTATTAAAGAATAATATTCATTGTTATTATATCATATATGGTTCACTTATGACTTTATATTACTCGTTCTTTTGTAAATTTCATATTAAAGTAGTGTTTTGGGTAAAATCGTTTCATTTATCGTACGTGTTTCGAATTGTTGTTCTTGATATTATTACTTATATCCTGATTTAATTAATTCCATAATTTATAACATGATTTATATATAATATATATTCATCATATAAATATATATGATACATCGATAAATGGAATGAAATATACCGTTCATGGAGATGGTAGGTTGTAGGTACGCATGAACGCTATTTTCGTTTCCTTATTAAATTGAATGGAATTAAGTAAATGAAACATATATGTACATAAATACAGTATCATTATTATGTAATATCTTTAATTATTATTTATTATATATACCTTATAATCATACTTGAATGATTAATCATGGGAAATGAATCTCATCACGTTTGTGGAGACGGTAGTCCGTACGTACGCACGAGTGATGATATCATTCTTTTGATATTAAAATCGTATATAATTGGATGGTATATCATATATAAATAATAATAATAATGTTATATTTATTATTTATATCATTTATACTCATTATTATACCCATCTAAATGGCGAAATGTTTGAATAACAAACTACACCACGACGTGGAGACAATAAGCCATACGTACGCACGTGCGGTGACTTTTTCATTCATAGGATGGATAAAATAACTAGTATGGTTGTACAATATTTATAATAACATCAAAATATATAAAATATACTGGATTTATTTTTTTATAATGGAAACAAAAAATAATGAGGATGTGGAAGAAGAAAGGAAGATGAAATAGGTGGTGAGATATTTACCTCTTCTTCGGGTTCTTCCTTTTTATTTGATCAAAAGGGCTCTTTAGGTTGGCTCTCTAAATAAGGTAAGGACTCTGGGATGAAGGGAGTACAGTTGAGATGTTATTTGGGTAGGGTTTGGCCGAGACAAATGGCTTTGCAAGTGTAAATTAGAGAGAAGAGGGAGTTCCATTTTATAAGAGGGGTGAGGGGAACCTTAGGGAAAACATAAAATATTATTTTATAATAAATTAATATTCGGATTATAATGGATCTAAAGTGACTTATTACGAGGATAGGGTGGGTATGGATTGAAATCCTCTCAACCAATAGGTTTTATACAAGTTTAGGTTAACATTGAAACATTATCATTTAAATTTAACTCTAAGTTAAATAATTTAACTTTTACCGTGTCTTCTTGTATTCTTAAACTATATGGTTAATAAACTTACTATAAACTGCCAATCGAACCCCAATAGTTTCATTAATGTCATAAATATTATTATATAAGTCTTTTGGCCGAACCTTAGATTTTTAGGACCATTATATCAATTAATAATATATATTTTTTTTAAAAAACTCTTTTATGTCAATTTTGACACTATTTGGTATTTTGTTTTTTCAAAATTCATAAAAGCATTATTATTTCTAAAAAAATTCATTTAACCAACACTAATATGTTATATTAACCTATAAAATTATTTTAATTTATAAAAAGTCTCAAATTACATTTATTTGGGTATTTATAATATCAATTATGTTAATATTTCATTAATAAGGTAATTACTATATAATCATTGTGTCATAAATATATTAAATTATTTAATATATAAAAATTATAAATAAAATACCATTATGTATGAAATATTTTTAGATCTATAATTAATATTTATAGTCGAATTTATCTTTTTTATAACCCTATATTAAAAATGTTTTAGTTATTAAACTTTGATTTTAACTCTTTTAACTCTTCTTTGAATTAAATAATAATAAATGTCCTAATCTAATCCAAGTGGACCAAAGGGGTTCATATTTTATTCATAAGGTTGTTTTTGGTCTAATTAAACTTATCCAATAGAATTAGGACATGTGTTAGGGTAATGATAATATCATTTTTACCCTTAATTACCCTATTTACTTTTAACCATGGTAAAAAAAGTAAAAAGTTACTATTCACCAAAAATTATTTTTATCTTATTGAACCAAATTTTACTCCTTGATATTAACCATGTCTCATGGATTTCTAAAATTCAACTCACAGAAGCGGTAAAATTAAGTTCTATGTAATTTTCAAATGCTCCTAGGATGTGGGTAAAGGACGGTAAAAAAGTTCAATAAAATTTTTATATATCTGAAATTATTATAAAATTACTCCAATGAAATAAATTGAAATTATATAGGTATTATGTATCTATTTTGACCTAAAATAAATTTAAATAAAATAAAATATTATTTAAAAAAAGGTTGGTTTTAACCAATAACTTAGTGTTTTCACTATTCATCAAAAATTGAAAATTTTCAGAAAAATACCAAAAATTCACCCTAAGATAATTTCGATATTATGATTCAAAAAATAAAGTCCATTTCAAAAGATAAAATTTATAAAATTTAAAAAAGTGGGTATTACTATTCATAACGGCTAGTTTATATAATATTTTAATAACATATCGTTGTTTAGTGAAACTCAGTATTGCGTACAACACAAGCTATTAAGGAAGGTTGCTCTTGCGTGTAATGCAAGCCAAGAATAGTGTTGCGTATGCTACAAGCTAATACAGTGTTGCGTATAGCACAATATAATCTTGGTGTAGCGTACAAAAAAATACATCAAAGAAATTAAAATGAATAATTCTCATAAAATCTATGGGTTTTACATTCTACTACCCTTAAAATGAATTTCACCATTGAAATCCGTTAGGGTTATAAATGGTTTTCTACTTGAAAGTTTCTTTCATAGAAACCCACATCATAAAAATGAATACTAAATCATCATTTTAAAAAGGAACATTAGAAACATAACGGATACCCAAAGTAACTCATCATCGGGTTTCCACATAGGAGAATATATGTGAAAATATGGATATGGAAGACAAATCTAAGCATCATGTTTGGATGAAGAGTGGCAGCGAAATGGCTATGAAAAATACAAAAATCACAAAGTCATAAATTTTTTATGATCTAAGGTACCATCTGATTCATCGGATATGAGGGTATTAGGACAATGTTTTTGGTTTTCAATATCATTTCCTTAAAGTTGAAAATTTTGAAATAGAAGAAATACTTACTTGATTTTGGTACAATCTCATAGTTGGTCATTCCATGAACAATTTCCACTTCATATCTTAAAGAAATGAAGTTGAATTTTTCATTCGTGAAGTGTTAGCAGATCATGTGATAGAATGATGGGTCATTCCATCTGTCTCAATCTAAAGGTTAGAAAAAGTTATCAAATATACATAAGTCCATCTATGGTGAGGTTAATCATATATGGTTCCAAAAATGGACTTATACTTCATCTATAATACCTCTTAATAAAATAAAAGTAGTTTCTACTAACCAGGGACTTCCTGTATGCCAGAGGTAGGAGATAAAGTCATGTCGCACTTCGGTTGTGGGTTCAATTCCCGCAGCCTTGTCTGACGCGACGGGTTGTCGCCCATCCTGCAGGTTTTCCTTTTTCTAAAAGTGAACTATTATAATAGTCCAAAAATAATATCAAAAAAGGTTTTATCCTTAAACAATATTATCTTATGTCCAACATAATCCATTTCAAATCATTAGGCTTATCCAAAATACTTCTATCCAATCTCATAGTATAAAGACAACGATTACTAGAAAAGTTATCAACCAAGAATGTGAATATTATCATTTATCCCCCATATATCATAAGATATATCTTGTTGGTTACATTACAAACTTGTGAACACCTTAATCATATATTCTCTTGAAACATTAATTACCATAGAATCTTTGTAAAAACATGAATGCTAGAAAAAGTCAACTCTTTCCCCATACCAAAATCCGAAAATTTCTATATACCAAAACCATGATATCACTTTGTCTTTATATGAGCTCATTAATACTATCAAAAATTTCATTATCTATTTATACCTTCATTATGCGCATATCATATGATTTCCAAAAATATTTCAATCACATTTCATGGTTACCAGTACCATTCAACATATACTTTCAGATAATTTAGAAAAAATAATAGTGTAACAATCCTGAGATGTTTCATTATTCCATAGTACCATACATTATTCTTGATAAGCATGGAATCATTCCACTACCTTCATAAACCATTGACTGAGCTTCAAAGCTTATTTCATCTCATATATCATTTTTAGTCTCTTCATTATCATCAACATAAATACTACCCATACAACCATGCTGATTCTCTTCATGATACTTTCCTTTATGGAATTGGTTTACATAATGCCCATAAATTCCACATTTAAAACATTTAACCATTGTTGATGTCTTAAAAATACCATTATCCTTGTCCATGGAGTAAACTGAACCTTTTCCTTTGCAATTACAATCTTTGTGTCCTTTTCCACACCCAAAGCATCTTCCAGTTCCTTTGAAACATTCTCCTTGATGCCAATTACCACATGATTTACCTGAGGGAAATTGAACTTTCTTTCCTCTATGATCATCATGAAACTCCATCTTTCTCTTATTAGCCGAGTCATGAAACATACCAAAGTTGATATTATTGATCATATTATGAGATTTCTGATTAGTCATAATAACAAAGAATGGACATCAAAATCCTATTTCATTTGGTTTCTCATGAAGAATATCATTCCATTGTCCATCATATGCTCCATTAACACCAATCCTCCTGTTTCCTGCCATTTCTTAAAACCCAAAAAAATAGTATGAGAGGAAAAACTCATACTAGAAAAACAACATAATCAATGGGGGGTACTTTCAATCTATAACATCTTAGGTTTAATTCTATGATCGTTACCGTAATTATAAAACTATAACCTATACTTATACTTAACCTTAGGGACATATGTAGACACACCTTATAAATATCTCCAAGGATCTCACTAAAGTTTTCGCATCCTAGTTTCCAAAGGTTAACTAAACCTTCGCTCTGATACCAACTGTAGAGACCCAAATCTTGATGTACATGGAAAATACATTACTTTTTCAGAATACCTAATACATTACAAAACAAAATCCCAAAGACCGTATTAGTTTAGTGTCTTTGGAAACTCGTAACATAATCTTCTAATCATGGTGAAAGATCTTCAACATATCCCATAAAGATCTTCTTTTTTTCTATCTAAAACCTTCCTTTATATTCTGGGGGAAAAGAAAACATAAAAAGGGTGATCTCAAATGCTCAGTAAGGGTAATCATGGAGAAAATAAAACAATCCATATACAATTTAACTTAAAAACACGAACATAAAGTTTAAACATTAAAATCTTGAGCAATGACATTAAACATGGTAGTACGTAAGGAATAGATCATAATGGAACATCAATAATGACAAAATAGCATGGGAATAAAACATGTAATTGTGTAAACCATTAAGAACATGTTATTATTTCCATAGTAGCCAAGGCATTTCTTCCAAGACCATCATAGTGGACGAAGTCCATTACTGAACCGGGTTTACATGTCGTTCCAGCCCTGTATTACTGAACCAGATTCACTTATCATTCCATACATATCTATTTAATGAGATATAAATCTTTACCCAATGCATTGGAGGGAGATATAGTTCCCACCCATCTAATAATTAAATCATTCTTACGTGTTCCACAACATAAACAAAAATCATTCATCATAACCCAAAGAATAAAATGGGTTTCATAAACATCATCCCATCATAACATAATCCATATAAAAAAATAGATATCATTAATCATAAGAAAAGTGAGACCATGTAAATCATAGATACATTATACTTGAAACATACACATATGAAATAATGTCATCTTAGATGGAAAATGGTTTTGATAAAACACTTGAAATGAATTCTTGAGGAAAATATACTTTCTTCTTCAAAATCATTTTCTTTTCACAAAATGCCATGAAATTTTAAAAGAAAAGGATTTTGTTGAAAATATTCATGAAATATTGTAGAGTAAGATTCATGAAAATAAGGATTTATGAAACTGTAAAAATCAATTCATGCCGTATAAGTTAAAAAAACATTCTCCTTGTACTTTTAACGGAAAAGTCAAAAAGTACCATGTATGGTAAACAAAAGAAATATTCCTTCCATAACACAAAGTAAAAGTAAAATAGGGGTAAACATGACTTTAAACATACATGGAAGAATATTAAACACTTTATGAAAAACATTTTTATAGACATGGATGAAAATATAACCCCAGTAAATACTTAAGTATAAGTAATCTCAGATTAAAAATGAGATTGCAAAATTATCCGTTACCTTATATCCGATATGCTTCATATGTATCCAAACCTACTATATAATGATTTAAATAATGTCATTGACTTATTACAGAATCATATTCGTTGTTATGATATCATATATGATTCACTTATGACTTTATATTACCCATTCTTTTGTAAATTCCATGTTAAAGTAGCGTTTTTGGTAAAATTGTTTCATTTATCGTATGTGTTTCGACTTGTAGTTCTTGATATTATTACTTAAATGCTGATTTAATTAATTCAATAATTTATAACATGATTTATATATAATATATATTCATCATATAAATATATATTATAGATCGATAAATGGAATGAAATACACCATTCATGGAGACGGTAGGTCCTACATACGCATGAACGCTGTTTTCGTTTCCTTATGAAATTGAATGGAATTAAGTAAATGAATCATATATGTACATAAATACAGTATAATTATTATGTAATATCTTTCATAATTATTTATTATATATACCTTATAATCATACTTGAATGGTTAATCATGGAAAATTAATCTCATCGCATTCATGGAGACGGTAGTCTGTACATACGCACGAGCGATGATATCATTCTTTTGATATTAAAATAGTATATAATTGGATAGTATATCATATATAAATAATCATAATAATGTTATATTTATTATTTATATCATTTATACTCATTATTATACTCATCCAAATGATGAAATGTTTGAATAAAAAACTACACCACGATGTGGAGACGGTAAGTCGTACGTACGCACGTGTGGTGACTTTTTCATTCATAGGATGGATAAAATAACTAATATGGTTTTACAATTTTTATAATAAAATTAAATTATATAGAAGATACTGGAGTTATTATTTTATAATGGAAATAATAAAGTAGTAGGATGTGGAAGAACAAAGGAACTTGAAATAGGTGGTGAGATATTTACCTCTTCTTCAGGTTCTTCCTTTTGATTTGATCAAAAGGGCTCCTTAGGTTGACTTTATGACTAAAGGAAGGCCTCTAGGATGAAGGTAGGATAGTTTAGAGGGTATTTGGGTAGGTTTTGGCTGATAAAAATGGCTTTGGAAGTGTGAATTAGAGAGAAGGGAGAGTTCCCTTTTATAAGAGGGGTGAGGGGCACCTTAGGAAAAACTTAAAATATTATTTTATAATAAATTCATATTCGGTTTATAATGGATCCAAAGTGACTTATTTCTAGGCTAGTGTGCAGATGGGTCAAAATACTCTCAACAAATAGGTTTTAGACAAGTTTAGGTTACCATTTTAACCTTTTCATTTAGATTTAACTGTAAGTTAAATAATTTAACTTTTACCATGTCTTCTTGTATTCTTACACTATATGGATAATAAACTTACTATAAACTACCAATATAACCCCAATAGGTTCACTAATGTCATAAATATTATTATATAAGTCTTTTTGATGAACCTTATATTTTTAGGACCATTATATCAATTAATAATATAATATTTGTTTTAAAAACTCTTTTATGTCAATTTTGACACTATTTGGTATTTTGTTTTTTCTAAATTCATAACAGCATTATTATTGCGAACAAAAATCATCTAACCAACCCTAATATGTCATATTAACCTATAAAATTATTTTAATTCATAAAAAGTCTCAAATTACATTTAATGGGTATTTATAATATCAATTATGTTAATATTTCATTAATTAGGTAATTACTGCATCATCATTGTATCATAAATAAATTAAATTATTTATTGTCTACAAATTATAAATAAAATACCATTATGTATGAAATCTTTTTATATTTCTAATGAATATTTATAGTCTAATTTATCTTATGTATAAACCTATATTAAAAATGTTTTAGTTATTAAACATTGATTTTAACTCTTTTAATTTTCATTGAATTAAATAATAATAAATGTCCTAATCTAATTCAAGTGGACCAAAGAGGTTCATATTTTATTCCTAATATTTTTTTGGTCGAATTACACTTATCTAATAGAATTAGGACATGTGTTAGGGTAATAATAATATCATTTTTACCCTTAATTACCCTATTTACTTTTAATCGTGGTAAAAAAAGTAAAAAGTTACTATTCAACAAAAAATATTTTTATCTTATTGAACCACATTTTACTTCTTGATATTAACCATGTCTCTCATATTTTCAAAATTCAACTCCCAGAAGCAGTAAAATTAAGTTTTATGTAATTTGCAAATGCTCCTAGGAGGTGGGTAAAAGACGGTAAAAAGTTCAATAAAATTTTTATATATCTAAAATTATCATAAAATGGCTCCAATGAAATACATTGAACTTATATAGGTATTATGTATCTATTTTGACCTAAAATAAATTTAAATAAAATAAATTATTATTTAAATAAAAAGTCGGCTTTAACCAATAACTCAGTGTTTTCACTATTCATCAAAAATTGAAAGTTTTCAGAAAAATACCAAAAATTCACCCTAAGCTAATTTCGATATTTTGATTCCAAAAATGATGTCCATTTTGAAAGATAAAATTTATAATATTTCAAAAAGTGGGTATTACTATTCATAACGGCTAGTTTATATAATATTTTAATAACATATCGTTGTTTAGTGAAACTCGGTATTGCGTATAACATAAGCTATCAAGGAAGGATGATCTTGTGCATAATTAAATCCAAGTATAGTTTTTTGCATACTACACGCTAATATGGTGTTACGTATAGCGCAAGATAATCTTGGTGTAGCGTACAAAAAAAGACATCAAAGAAATTAAAAGGAATAATTCTCATAAAATCTCAAGGTGTTACAGTGTAGGTATAAATATTAGAATAAAAACATATAAGTATATTTAATATAATGATTTTATTATATAATCATGATATAAAAATAATTTAAGGGTTGGATATTTAAATTAAACAATAGTGATCATTGAAGAATGTTACCTATTATTTGGGTAACTCCTTTTGATTTATAGAAAAAGAATTCATTGGTTTGACTTATTAAAAAAGTGTGGATTCTAATATGAGGGTAGGGATGTTGGTAGATTATTTGGGTAGGTTTTGGATGATAAAAATGGATTTAGATGTGTGAATAAGTGGGAGTAGAGAGTGTCTTTTTTATAGTGGAGGGGGAGAGGAATTCTTGTAAATATAACAAGGTAAACACTATTTAGAGGTCTACCTTACATCATGTGCCTCAAATAATAAACAAAATTAGATAAAAAGAATTATATTTCCAAAATTTTCCCTGAAAATAGGTTTTTTACATGTTTATATGTCATTTTATTTTTTATGTTTAAGGTTTAGTCCCTTGTTAAGCTTAATTTTACCTTAATCATTGTAATTAATTTTAATTACTTTCACTAATATTTTTGGTAAATAACTAAGTTGATCATAATATAAATTATAAATTATAAATTATTATTATTTCTATTATTGAATCCATTTGTCTAAATTCCAATCATAGAAGTGCTATAAATTAATTTAAATTTAATCCCGCAGACGGGATGAAAAATTGGGTTTTTAAAGTAAAAATGTTCAAAAGTTTGAACTATTTTTATATCCAATTTCAATGTGAAATTGACTAAAATTACCTAAATTGGATTAATTTTTGTATATTTTAAATAATTTTACTTTAAAACCAATTTTAAATATAATTTAACCTTATAATTTAATGAGATGAAAATTCAGTTTTCAATTAAACATCAGCATTTTCATTATTCATCAAAAAATGAAACTTCTCAAAAAATACCAAAAATTAACCCTAAGATGATTTTTATATTTAAATTTAAAAATTTAAGTTTGTTTTATAATATAAAATTTTAAAAAAGTTTCAAAATATTTATTTAAAATTGGTTCTCTATTAAAAGGTGGTAAATCTACCTTTAGAAAAATAGGATTTTTATGTGTAAAACTAGGTTTATTATTATCTTTTACATATCAAGTATATTGGATGAATATAAATAAATATTTAATATATAATATTTATATTTCATTAATATCATTCCCTAATAATAATTAATTTAATTTATTAGGGTAAAACACTTATTTGAGCCTAAAAACATTTCTTTTATATTCAATTGATTTTTATATTCATTTCTAATTAATTGTTAACCTGTGAATTAATCTTATATTGCTGTAAACTATATATTTTCATAAGTTATGTAATCATATTCATAACCTCCCATTTAATGGCTAGGTTATATCTTATTATAATATTTTAATAATACATTATTTTTTAGTAAAACTCGGTCTTACGTGTAACGTGAGCTATCGAAGAAACTTATTCTTGCGTGCGATGAAAGATAATTCAGTATTTCATGCATTAAAATCTATATAATATAATAAATTTATTTAAAATATTAAATATAAAATAAAACATTGAGAGGTTATATTCCTTCTACCTTTGGTGTTGTGTTTCATACATACTTTCTAATAAAAGTTACTCTTTTAGAATTTTTGGGGTGTTACATTCTCTCCACTTAAAATAATTTTTTTCCTTGCAATTTAAACTCAATTTAAAAAATCTAGGGTGTGATATTTTTATATTTACTTTTTTTAAAAAACCAAATCATAAAATAGTTTATAAAATATCCTCTTAATATGAGAGAATGAGAAGTACAAAGGTAACATAGAATAACATATAACTAGGTCTCTAAGGTGGATAACATTAGTGGAAAGTGGATTTACATATATAGAAGAAAAATAAAAATATTTATAAGGAGTGATTGAGGTCATTTATCACAAACAATTAAATGATCAATGAAAAGTTGAGGACCTCAAATCCATAAATATATGATGATTTAAAAGACCATCAGTTCAACAAAAATTAAGGTATTAGGAAAACATTTTTTATCATTTTCCTAATGTTGAGTAATTCTTTTACTATATAAGAATATAAGGAAATTTACATACTTTACATATTTCTTTTTCAAAATTTTCATCATTAGTTTTTTCTTTGATCAATTTACAATTCATCAATTACTTCAAGAAATGGATATGAAAAAATTAACATTGATGCCTGAAGCACGTAAATTCACATATAATGGATCTTAAGGCCAATAAAAGAGTTAAAAGTGTTTGATTTGTCTCTAATTATTATCTAAAGAAAATATGGTTAATAAATTAATCTCTTAAACCTAAAAATTGATACTATTGGTTCATCATTAACCTTTGTTTGTCAAATTATTTAGCTAAAATAAATGGGATAGTAACCAGGACATCACATAGCCTAGTGGTAGGCATGACACACTTATCATCCTTCAATCATGGGTTCAAGTCTTAAAACCTTTCCAAATATGATGGTTTCTCACCCAGATACAGGTTTTCCTTCTTCTAAAATACATTAATATAATTTCTATAACATTTCCAAAAATGTTGAAGGAAATCCTTGAAATTTACTCATTAAACACCCTTTTCTCTTTGGTTTTCAATAAAACATATTTTTTCAAATCATATTAATATAATTTTATTATTATTAAAATTTAATTAATGATAATAATAACTCTAAAGGTTATAAATACATTTCAACTCATATCTATTAAATATAAACTCATTATTCCTCAAATAAGTTTTCCACTAAAAGAAATACTAAACTAATGAGTTGTATCTCCATTAATTTCTTCCAAAATATCCTTAATATTGGTAGAATACCATTACATAAAACCTAAAAGATATTTTTAAGACTTATAAATTACGATCAACCTTAATCTCATAATATAGTGATGGTATCCATAACTCTTAAGTTAGTGAAAACATATGTTATTCTATGTTAATCCTCAAATTCTATCTTAGGGTTGTGTTCTCTAATCTATGATTTCATAAATCTACTACATGAGGTTTTTTTACTAAATTTATTTTGATTCCAACTGTAGAAACCCAACCCCAGTAAGCCTGGATCCGATATATATTACCATTACATGATCATGATTATAAGGAAATTCAGCCTGAAGGACCAATCAGTTTAGTAGTCTTGGTAAACTAGATACATACATGAGTCATGTATTTCAAATGAATAAACTAGTGAAAACATATTTTTTTCAAGGATAATAAGTTTATTACATCTAGATTATCCTTTCAAATATTTCTCAGTACACTTCAAGGAATCTTGGGGAAAGGAAAAAAATATGGGTGATCTCAAATGCTCAATAAGGGTTAGGTATAACAGAAGAAATAATGATTCAATGATACTAATCATTATGGAAAGGTAAATAAATAAAAACAAATTCCATGTAATCAATAAACTAATAAAGAAGTGTATAAACAATATGGAAAGGTAAATAAATGAAAACAAATTCTATTTAAATAACTGGATAAGGAATAATCAATAGGGAAAGGTAAATACTGTAACACATTACATTTAATCAATTAAATGAGAACGAAATGCATCCATAGATAATTTCAAAGAAAAAATATCATGTATAATAATAATTGAATATAAATAAAGGAAATTCTTAATTATTGTACACCATTTTTTCTAGATATATGTTATCTTTACTTCAAGACCTTTCAGAAGATGGTTTAGCATACTACTATCAAGACCTTTCACAAGATAATTTAAAATGTTCTTAGTTAGAAACTCAAATGGTTTGTTCCCAACTAATTTTATATCATTAGACAAATGATTCAACTAGGGTCTTACATTAAATGGTCCCCAAACCATGTAATACCCATCCAAAACATTCCTCATATATCGAGAAATCAATTTAATTCATGAAAAATGTTCCTTATCAAATATATTTATTGAGTAAAGAATATATATTTATAAATATTTACCCACATAATAAAATAATTTTCAAAGTAATTATCATATATATAAATGGTATACGGTTTAAGAAATGAACATATCCATGATAAATGATTAGATAATTAAGTTAAATTTAATGTTCATTTATCACTGTAAATTGAATATTTCAAGGGGACTAAAAAAATGAATCAACGAAGTGAATGTTAATAATATCATTGGAAAAATAAATCAAAAATCATATGGATGAAGAATATGTCTGGAATCAATACAACATATCACAAGTGAAGTAAAAATAAAGGGTTCTTGTATTTGATCAATGTTAATACTATAAAAATATATTTTAAAAACATTTTTTAGGAAAATATCCCTTTCATTTTGAAAAACATTTTGAAATATTTTTCGTTGAAAATGAATTTAAAAAAATCCTAAAAAATGAACCTTTTAAACATGAAAATTAATCTTCAAAGAAATGATGGTGGGTAATTTCATACAAGGTAAAAAGCACATTCCTTTTGTAAGGTAAAAAGGTTAGAAAAGTTCATTATTTGGAAAGAGACAAGAAGATTTTTCTAAAAACATTTATAAAATAATAAAGGGTAAAACATTATTTAATAAATAATTTTTTAAAGGTTACAAATATTTTTGAAAACCCTTTTAGAAAACAGGGTTTTTAGAATGAAAATATGTTCTCTGACTAAATAGAGAAAAGAAGTCGGGTTTTCATAAAAACATTTTATAAAACATTTTGAGTAAAAAATAGTGAAAAAATGGTACTATTACATGAAAAATATCATGAACAATTAGAGTATAATAAAATTATATTTTTTATTAAATAATGATCAAATAATTTCCTCTGGTGGAAATCCAAGTGCAAACAATCGTGAATAAAATGAGACTGTGAAGTAAACCCTTGAAAAGACCATAACATTGATGTGAGAGTCAACCAAATAATTTATTATGAGTATCAACTGTAAATACACATAAAGAAAGTATAAATACATCAATATATATTCAAAATCATTATAAAAATATTCATATAATATAAACAACAATGAGGAAGTAGTATAACCCAATTAAAAAGAATTGGTTAGTGAAATTTCTTTACCACTTGGGAAACTTTAAGTGTAAATCCACTTATGTAAAATAATGAAAATTAAAACTCAAAATATCAGGAATAATTAATTAATCATGATATTATAAGTAAAATTTGTAGTATGTGCACCATATATAATAAATTAGGAGCACAATAATAAAGTATGCCTCAAATAATGGAAATTGAGATGAAGTCCCTTACTACCTGGTAACATTTAAATTAAAATCCCCAGGAAAGAAATAATTTAAAATAAAATTATAAATACTTTTAATATAAATTTATTCATGATATAAAATAAAATAAGGTAATTATATACACCACACAATAGAAATAAGTGGTGAAAATGGTGTATGCCTCACAGAAAGATAAGTGAGATATGAATGCCTTACCTTGCATTTCCATTTAGGTGAATGTATTTTAACATCCTGTGTAGTGGTTTTAAGATTTTAAATAAATTATAATATAACCATAATCATATTTATAATTTCGTATATGATCTTCTCATAACATATTATTACCCATTTTCTAACAATCTTTCATTATTTTCATTATTTTGGATGTTAATTTTCATGTTTTCTGAGTATGTTTTGACATTTTATTTTTGTTATTATTACTTAAATAATGATATATTAATATAAAGGATGTAAAAAATGATTTAAATATCATATATATTCAGTATATATGTTTTTATAATAATCCATAAATTTTGGATATAATAAATTAAATGCATTGTTCATGGAGACGGTAGGTTTTATGTACGCATGAACGCTACTTCTATTCCTTTATTGTATTTAAAATAATGAAAAGTAAATCATATATATTTATATTATAATTATAGAATAATATTTATTTCATATATTTTACATATGGTTATTAATACTATTCTTAATACAATTTATGTATAGCGTGAATGAATCACATCGTTTTGAGGAGGCGGTAGTCCACACATCCACAAACAATGTTATTGTATTCCCACAAAATGGAAAGCGTAAAGGTATATGTTATATAAAAAATAAATAAGAATAAATAAATAATAAATATAATATATTTCATATATAAACTATAAATCCATCATTATTTTAATCCTTTAATGGTCTAAAATGGAAGGACGAACGATATCATTTTACATGGAAATAGTTCTCCATACGCACGAATGATGATTGTGGATACCATTTGATGGATGTGTATGAAAGTGTAGGTAGAAATATTATCATAATAAAATATTGGTATATTTAATATACTTAGGTTATTATGTAATCATTATATAAAAAGAATATAAGGGGTGGAGAAGTAAATGAAACAAAAGTGATCGTTGAAGAACGTTACCTCTTATTCGGGTAACTCTTTTTGGTTTTTACCAAAATACTTCCTTGGTTTTCCTTATTCCAAAATTTAGGATTCTAGGATTATTTTAGTGATGTTGGGAGATTATTTTTTTTCAGATTTGTTATGAGTAAAATGGATTTATAGGTGTTAATAAGTGGTAGGGGTGAGTACATTTTTTTATAGTGGAGGAGGAGTGTCATTCTTGTAAATATAAAAAGGTAAACACTATTGATAGATCTCCCTTACATAATGTGCCTCCAATAATAATCCAAATTATATAAAAGGAAGTATATTTTCTAAATAATTTCAAAAAATTTGTTTTTTACATGTGTCTAGGTTATTCTTTCCCTTAAGTTTAAGGTTTATTCCATTGTTAAAATTAATTTTACTATAATCATTGTAATTAATTTTAATTACTTTCACTAATATTTTTGATCAAAAATTAAGTTTACTTTAATGTAAATTATAAATTATGATTATCCCAATTATGGAATCTATTTTTACATATTTAAATCATATAATTTTCTGAAATTAATTCTAATTTGATCCCACATGTGGGATGACGAAGTAGGTTTTTAAAGTAAAAATGTTGAAATGTTTGAAATATTTTTACATCCAATTTAAATGTGAAATTGATTAAAATGAAATAAATTGAATTAATTTATTTATAATTTATATAATTTGACTTTATATCCAATTTGAAATATAATTTAGCATTATAAATTATTGATACGAAAACTCAGTTTTCAATTAAAATTCAGTATTTTTCACTACTCGTCAAAAAATGTAGCATTTTAGAAAAAAATTAAACCTAACATTATTTTTTTGTTTCAATTAAAAAAATTAATTTTATTTTCACATATAAAATTTATAAAATTTCCAAAAATTGTATTTAAAATAGGTTCTCCATTAAGTCAGTACATGTGTCTTTATAAAAATAAAATTTTTATGCATAAAAATGGATTTGTCCTCATCTTATACTTATAAAATCTATTGTATGAATATAATATATATATTTCATTAATATCATTCAATAATAGTAATCAATTTAATTTATTAGGATAAAACACCTTTTTGAGCCTAAAAACATTTCCTTTTATATTTAATTGGTTTTTATATTCATTTCTAATTAATTGGTAACCTATGAATTCATCTTATATTTGTGAAAATCATATAATTTCTTGAGTTAGTTAATACTATTAATAAACACAAATTTTAAGGCTATTTTATATCTTATTATGATTTTTTGATAATATATTTTTTTTTGGTAAAACCCGGTCTTTCATGTAATGCAAGTTATCGATGAAACTTGTTATTATGTATGATGAAAACCAATTTAGTATTTTATGAATTAAAAGCTATATAATATATTAAATCTATTATAAATATTAAATATTCCATAAAGTCTCAATAGGTTATATTCTTTTCTATGTTTGGTGTTGTGTTTCATACATTCTATTAAATAAAAGTTACTCTTTTAGAATTTTTTAGGTGTCACAATTTCCATGTATACAATTTAAATTACCTTATCATGGGTTTAAAATGTTGAAACATTCATGAATATAAGCTATTATGATCTAAATGACTTTTAGATGAAACCCATTATCATTATCCATGGGTTATTGATGAAATTATTTCTTATGATATATGATATATGTGGAATATATAAATTTACACATATTAAGAGTATAACCTGAAAATAATATAATTAATTGGGTGATAATTTCATCTCATGAGATATCATGTATGGTGCACATGGGACTAGCCTAGCACAATTCTTTATTGTTTATTAGTATTGATACTTGAATTTTTATTATGTTTTTATGTTTTATTTTGTTTCTATATTACTTTGATTCTATGATTATATGATGTCATATTTTCATGGCATGATTCCTTATTAATATTATTTTTTATGTCATCATGATATGCCTTTCTCTCATATGTATCATTGATATGCCTTTTTCTCATATGTATCATTCTTACTCTAATTATTCCATACTGGGATGTATATCTCACCATTTCCCTTTATGTATTCCCAAAGATATTCTATTAAACATTAAAATATCTATATGATATAGGTGAAAGTCATGGAGTTAAATAAGGACGATTTAATGTTTTTTAATGTTGTTGTATTTAAATGTATAATCTTTTAATGACACTAGACCTTTAGATTTCAGGGTTGTGTTTGTGGATTATTATGTTAAAAATAACGTGAAATGAGATTTGGGTTTTTATATATACACACCATGGATCCATATGGTGGGTTTCATGCTCCATGAAACTTTTACATTATCCAAAGCTGGTATGATCAATATCAGGTGTCACCTTAAAACCCATGGATCAATAATGATTATTTTATTATGATTTCACATTATATGTTTTATTCTGAACATATCACATGTTCATTCACTATATATACTGGTTATATTAGGGACTCTGTTAGTAGTTCCCTAATGAGTTGTACACACACCCTTCTCAAGAGACTTTATCATTTGGGTACTCGAGAAGACTTTATTTATCATATGTTTAGTCCAGACAGAGGTCTATATTGTATGATCATATTGGAGTAGCTCAATAGAGACTTATAGATTGATATGCGATGTGGTTTAGTGATGGAATTAGGACCTCTTCTGTATTTTTATAATTTTTCTCTATTTTTATATATTATTGGCCTAATGGGCGATCAATTGGGATGTGTGACTGTATCCTAAATTATCATTTTCTATAGCGTGGATGCTATTTTATTAATTTTATGTACTCTTATTTTTATTATTATGGATGTTGATTGGATTATTTACACTACTATTATATTATGATATGATGGTATATTATATTGGAGTTTGTGCCCTAGAACCAAATTCTATGTACTTTATGATAACTTGTATTCGTATTTTTGAATATTAATAAACTCTTTATCACATCAAGATTATTCTTCTACATAACATAGTATGTGAAAATTTCCTAAGAGTAGTTGTGGCAATAAAAGTTCATAATAGCTCCCTACTATGATGAGAACCTAAAATTACTATGAACCTACTCTTAAATATATGTTCTATAGCTAGATGATACCATTTGAGGGACACAAATGATACAAGCTGTCATGGGTGGAGACTCATAGGACTTTGAGGCACCATCTCATGGTATATTCCCTTGGTAATATTCAATGTAGGATATTATGAGAATATGACCTGCCAGTAGAAAATATACATTTATATGTTTCACTGTATTTTCCTATCTATATATATGTGTATTTATTCATGCACTTTAATATAATTATTAATGAATATTATGAGTCGTGTACTTTTATGTATTGATGAAAGTAGTGATGACAGATGTTTGCAGTGATATAGGATACATTGGGTGTGTCACAAGTAATATTTCATTATTGAATTATGAGAGAAATGATTTTTCCCTTACAACCTTTAATAGAAGTTTATATCTCTGGACCTTTGATGGAAACGATATAGTCTAAATAAATCCATTTACATGGTGTTATATATGCAGGTTCAATATTTGAGAATTCAAAGAAAGATACATTGAGCATATTGGTTTATGGAACCAGAAAGAAACCTACTTGATTAGGGATATCATGATAAATGGATTATATTACATAGTAAGAATCCATATGAGGTATTATGTCATTATGACATTAACTTTTTTCTCTATGGATACCTTGGCTTGTTTCTAGAATCTAACCTTGGACTTTAGGTTGCATCGTCTAATGCCACTGAGAAAGAGTCCTAGAGGGCCACACACTAAGTGTATTGATAATATCAGTTAAATAATACTATTATTATTTATTTAAAAATTTAAATAAATATTATTCCCATATGTGGTTTAATAATTATTCATATTTTTTATCACATTTTTTTCTTCATCAGTTATTTGAGAGAATATAATGTGAGATGAGTATTTGATAAACATTTATTTTAAATTTTGTGAATATAATATTTATTAAATGAAAAATAATGTAGTGATTTTTATTTAATAAATAAATGTCATTATTCAAGGCCTAGTAAATATTTTGGAGTAATTGTGGATCGAGTTTAATGTTCCAGTGAGAAATAATTAATATTGAATATTATTTGATTAAATAATATTTATTTAAACTTCAATTTAAGCACATGTTAAGAAATATTATTATTATTATCATTATTTGACATGGGGTTCTGTAGGGATTAAATAAATAATAAAGGGAACATATGTGATTATTTATTTCTAACCCTAAAAATATATAAACCCAATTATATTATTTTCTATGAGTGCCAATTCATTCTTTTTGGGTTTGCACAACTTATTTGGAGAATTCTCTCAATACCTAGAGATCTCCCTTCTCCAAGAATGATCTTAAGAATGGAGAGTGATCTTCCTCCACCACCCACTCTCAAGTAAAGAGATATCCCAGAAAATGATTTCGAAGCATTTCTCGAGGAGATCAAAGGTGGATGATGCAAGCTATAGGATTTTTTGTGCTATCACCCTGAGATTCTTAAGAAAATGTTCAAAGATTTTTAGATCATGTATGGATCACCTCTAGGGGGAATCTACTTTCATTCCTACAATGCAACAACCGTACAACAAAAATCTGTTGTCAAATCCATCAATGAATAAATAATTACAACAAGGAAATTATTTAATTAATTAAATTAATTATAAATAATATGTGATGATTCTCTCTCGGTTCTGTAATTATATCCCTTGTCTATTTTATTTGATTCAATTTTGTAGATCATGATATTTATCCCGAATAGACTGAAGGCATTAATTTTTATTGATTTTTGATAACCCACTTTTCATGGGATGAGGGGGACCCTTACAAGGCCCGTAAGCCCAGAGATTATATGGCCCATAGGCTTAGGAGATTACATGACCTAAAGGTATTAGGAAATTCAACCAGACTATCTACAAGGAACTGCCCCTCCCCATCATCTACATCATGATAATATCTTTCCACCTTCGCATGGTCATATGACAAGGCTTCCCATACAAGAACAGGCTGGTCCCGATGGCATAGCCATACCCTCTTATTCTGAAAAATCCTCTTTGGCTCTGCTCTGGTGAGTGCACCTACTCGGAATCCACTTCTAGGGCCGCTCCTTTTTTTGTAGAGACTGTTTGGGGAAGCTGTATGTGGCCTGAAGGCCTTGATGTGGTCTGAAGGCCTTAAAGAAGGCCCGAAATCCATACTAACCTGAAGTCCTGGGTGGCCCAAAAGCCTTAAGGACTCCAAGCCCAACCCGGTGACCCAAGGTGAATAGTTCCAGCTACTACAATACCGAACAGTACATGCTACAGTAACTGCTACAGTAACTATTGTAGTAACTGTACAATGTACTGCTCTGCTACAATACCTGTATAGCGTACAGTCTGCTACAGTATCTTCATAGTGTACAGTTCTGGTACAATATTCATATACTATACAGTACTGTTATAGTACTAGAAATATGCCTCTACCTGGTTTTGAACCTAGGTCTCATGGATGTACTTAAGGATACCTGACCAACTAGGCTGAGGCTCATGTGCTTTATCACTATGTAAATCTAGGATTTATCAGCGATCATGAAAAAAATTAAAGTTGGGCATGACCCATCGCATGATTTCACTATGCCTGAAACCTACAAGTGGTGTCAGAGTGGTCACATAATTATTTATAATTATTTAAATATTTTTGGTTGATTTTATCATTTGTGATTTAGTTTTCAATTCATGTTTAATCATTATTTTAATCTGAATTGAAAGATACACTTCTCCATCTTTCATTTCTCATAGATATAATAAATACGATTAATTTTATGAACAAAATAAAATTGAATAACTCATCTGGAGGTACCAATGATTTTAAATGGATAACACAAGATTACACACAATGTAACTAGAGTTACACACTACGTACTTGTGTTCAATGCATCAGGAATTAATTCATAAATTAATTCAAACCACATGAATTGAGACATGCAGTGTATTTATTTCTTACACAGTATGTTGATCAAGCCAGGGTGGTGCACATTCAATCAAAGTACACACCGTGTAGCCCACATACATGTTGGGTGGTCCCTTTGAGTCATATATGGGCCGTGTATTACCATACAGACCTACCTGATTGGTGACCATATAATAAGGATAACACATTCTATGTAGTTTATTATACACATTGTGTGCTCCAATTTTCTAAGACATGGTTTACACATCGAGTCCTTAGGCATGTTCCTCAGATATTGTTGAGATATGTACACACCATATAGTTTGGATGTAAATGTCATGTACTTATTCCAAATTATGAAGGTTTAAAATTTATTTATTGTACTATGTAAACCTTATCAACATGTTCTTATGTGTGGTCATTAAGTTTTAAGGACACACCATGTAGTAGTTTTTAATATATATATATGTGTGTGTGTGTGTGTGTGTTTAATTAATATTTGAATAATGTTCAGATTTACATGTCATGTATGATTCCTATTAACATTTGTTACTATATGTGCATTGAAGAATAATACATGGCTGAAAAATAATGTAATTTGTGTAATCATTAAGTTGATAGTACATGTCATGAAAATACCTGATAATTAATATAATCCATATGTCACAAGAGTAAATTTTAAATGGGTATAATACATGTTGGGTGGATTCAAATGGTTATTCACAATGTTTCCACCCAGGTACATTTATATATGTAGTTAATTTTAAATAAATTTATTTGATTTGTTTAAAATTATAATGGATGAGAATCTCAAGGAAATTCATATGGGGATTAAGATAAAAGAAATTATTAATTAAAGATGATAATTAATTTATTCCATTGTAGTTTATGTTAAATAATAATGATTAATAATTGAATTATAGTTTAATGAAATTCATAATTAGTTGCATGCATGTGGATGATCATGAGCATAGACCAAACCTTTTTATGTGATTGGTTTCATTTAATTTTTTATTAAAATAAATTTTTGGAATGCATTCATTATGTCCTCTTATTATGTAAGGGAATTTATGCTCATGTTTTCCTTTATGTAACCATTTTCCCCTCACCTACGTGTGATTAAAAACATATGTAATGGATGGAGCTCCCAATCTAGTGGAGATAGTTAAATTTTAGAGTTTATGAGAAACCAATATAAGAGAGATACATAGGTGGACAGGTGGAAAGCTGTAACATGAACCTTAATTGGTTCAAGGTGTTTTTCCCTATGTCAATGGTTAGTTTATCAAGTGCTAGATAAATAACCATTAGTAAAATATCATTATCATACTACTTTATTATTTTATTTCTATCAATTTTTATGGTTATTTAACTATGGATGTTTCTTCATGATCACATGAATTAATGAAATTAACAAGCATTCAAGATAGAACTAAATTAAATTAGATTATGCATAAATATTATCTATTGCATGGTTAATCACTTAATTAAATCCACTTAATATTAAAAATCATGTGACAAATATAATAATTTTCAATTAATGAAAAAAGGATAAAATACTTCAATTACATATATTAAGTCACTATAGCCTTCCACTAATTTAGTTAAAACTAAACTATAGTTCAAGGTGATTGACTCTCCAAATTTGGGGTGATTTCAATTATCATGGACTTTTAACTTGATGTTTTTGGTTGAATTAACATAGTTATCATCAAGTATTTATTGTTAAAGTATGACTTGGTGTAACTGAGAGGTAAGAGTTGATGAAATACAATTGAATGATTTCATGATTGGGGAGTCCACTCAACAGATCAAGGAACAGTGAGCCAATCTAGTTGAAATTTAGAATTACTACCTAAAACCATTCAAGTTTCTTTACCAACCAATTTTGGGGTAATGAGAATGGTAATATGGATATTGTCCACTAGAATGTCAAAGTAAAAGGATATTTTGAAGTCAATGGTGAGGTCTATTGGGTTTTCATAAAATACTAGGAGACTAATAAATTTATTTTTTATTTATTTTTCTAAATTTTATCAGTTAAAGTACTAAAAAATTTCTCATATTATTTATATAAACAACATTATAATGACTTAAAACATATTTCTATAATCCATACTTGAGAAGGATAACCTTCTCACCTTCACAAATTTACACGAATGGAAAACGTGTTTACGCGTTATCCTTCGCCATGAAAGGAAATTGCATGTGATGAAAGAACCTATTCTTGATGTGCCTAGTAATGAGGAAAGTGATGAAGAGTTATCACTATATGAGAAACATTTTAATGATTCCACAGATGTTCAATGTTTCATGATATCATCCATATCCAATGATATTTTTAAGAAACATGAGAAAATGGATGTGTATAGAATGATGTCTCTCCTTCAGGATATCTATCAAGATAAGGCAAGAAAATAGAGGTAAGAGATCTCTAATGTTTTGTTTAAAACTAATCTTGGAGATTCTACATCATCTAGGCCTCATGTAGTCAATATTATTGGCTATATTGAATGCTTAAACATCTTAGGGATTAAATTTCCAGATGATTTGCATACATATCTCATACTTTCATCACTACCCAAGACATTCTCCAATTTTAATTTTAATTACAATTTGATAAATAATGAGAATATTATTTTATAACTTCTTTCTTTGATTTAAAAATTAGATAAGGACATTATGTGTGATAAACTCGTGGTCTTTTTTGTGAATAAGAAAAGGAAGGAAATAGAAAAGGAGCCCAAGACTCACAACAAGTCTTGTGCTTCTGAGCACCATTCTTCCAAGAAGAGAAAGATCCAGATGTAGGGTAAGGAAAAGGATTCAGTATATTTTTCATGTGGAAATTCAGACCACTGGAAGAAGAACTGCACCCATAAGCAAGGAGAGGCTAAAACTGAATTCATTATCAATTTTAACCTTTAAATATTTACAAATTGGATATTTGATAAAGCTTATGGTGATCATATATGTATCCAAATAAATAAACCAAGTATATTTAAAAATATTTCTAGGGGAGAGGTGAATATGAGAGCTCATAATGGTGCGGGGATGGCTTCCCTAACCATTGGTGACTACCACTTTTCATTTCCAATATAAATGATTTTGGTTTTAAAATATTGTTATTATGTAAAAAAGTTACCAATAACATAATTTATGTATCATGCCTAGATGTAGATGGGTTTATTTTCATGTTTGGAAATAAATGTTGTTTCTTTTATAAAGACAACATATTTTATGGTATGACACATTTAAATAATGGTCTTTATGTATTAAATTATGAAAACCAATTATTGGAAATTGATAACGAATCATGTTCACATGATTAATATAACACCCAATTATGGAATCACCATCTTGTTCATGTGAATGATAAGCATTTGAAGAATCTATATCAAGATGGTTATTTAGACTCATATGAGATAAAACAACTTAAAAGATGTCATGCTTGTTTATAAGAAAAAATGACCAAACCATCATTCGGTGGACAGGGTGAAAGGGCCACAGAGCTTCTAGGATTGATACACACTAATATATCTGGAACATTTCTAGTATAATATAGAGGTGGGTGTTCTTACTTCATAAATTTTACTAATGACTTGATTTGATATAGTTATATCTACTTGATGAGGTATAAGTCTGAGTCCTTTGATAAATTTAATGAATTCAAGAATGAAGTAGAGAATCGGCTTGGAAAGAAGATAAATAAGCTTCGATTATATAGGGGTGGTGAATATATTAACCAATAGTTTATCGACTTTATATGGTATTTTGGGATTATATTTTAACTCACTCATCCTTAGACACCATAGCGGAGTAGTGTTATTGAAAGTAGGAACTATATATTGTTAGATATGGTAAGGTCGATAATGAGTCATAAAAATATTTCCTTATCCTTTTGGGGATATGCATTACAAATTATGGATTACATATTAAACCAACTTCTAACTAAATAGGAAAATAGAATCCCCTTAGAAATATGCAGTGAAATGAACCTATTTTGTCAAACACAAGTGTATGGGGTTGTGAGGCATTTTTTAAGTCATTCTCAAGACACAAACTAGCACCTTGGGGCACAAAGTGTATCTTTTTAGGGTATCCAAAGGAAAAAAGGGATACTACCTACACAACCCCTTAGATAGGAAAGTGAATATTTCTATACAAGTTGTCTTTCTTGAGAGGGAGCACATACTCAAAATGTATAGTGGGAGAAATATTGACTTTTTTGAAGTTGATGCTCGATATACAGAAGAGTTGGTATAAGAACAGATTCCATAGGTACCCATGAAAGATGTATTTCCTGAAACATAAGTACTTCGTAGGAGCATAATAGAGGTAAGGTTTGACAACTGGGTCCCAATGACACCACAACCACCCCGTCTTAACATGGTCGTCAGGTCCTGGCCTACCAGGTACCACCAGTTGCCCCCACAGACACGTGGGGCCCACCCTAGGGTCCACCCACATGCCCGAATGGGTTATCTAACTAATGACAGTCCCCACAGGCCAACACTTGTCCTTTCCAATGTGCTTTGTCCTCACTCACACACACCCTGAGAAACTTCCCAGGAGGTCACCCATCATGATCACTACTCCAGGCCAAGCACGCTTAACTGTGGAGTTCTAATCAGACAGGCTCCCGAAAAGAAAGGTGCACCTTGTTAAAATGAATCATATCATTTAGTAATTTAACCCTTTATCATTTGGGGATGTTACAATCACCCCCCCCCCCTTTAGATCACAACGCCCTCGTTGTGGGCCCTACATCTCAACCCAGGCAGTGCACCGCGAACATAAGGCTAGGTTCCTCCTCTGATACCAAATGGGACAACTGGGTCCCAGTGACAGCACAACCACCCCGTCTTAACATGACAATCAGGTCCTGGCCTACCAGGTACCACCAGTTTCCCCCACAAACACGTGGGGCCCACCCCAGGGTCCACCCACATGCCCGAATGGGTTATCTGACTAATGACAGTCCCCACAGGCTAACACTTGTCCTTTCCAGTGTGCTTTGTCCTCACTCACACACACCCTGAGAAAATTCCCAGGAGGTCACCCATCCTGATCACTACTCCAGGCCAAGCACACTTAACTGTGGAGTTCTAATCAGATAGGCTCCCGAAAAGGAAGGTGCACCTTGTTGACATGTGTCATATCATTTAGTCATTTAACCCTTTATCATTTGGGGATGTTACATAAGGGGAAAATAGAGATGTGGTTTTATAGTCACCAAATATGGCGACTCATTATTAGTTGACAATAATGAGCCTCTATCCTATAATGAGGTAGTAGAGAGACTAGAAGCTGCAAGATGGTAAGAAGCCATGAATTCCGAAATGGATTCCATGTATGAGAACTAAGTTTGGGTTCCAATTGATGCACCAGCTTTTGTAAATCCCATTGGATAAAAATGGGTATTCAAGAGGAAACCAAACATGGAAGTTAAATTAAATACCTATAAAGTAAGGCTACTGTCTAAAGGGTTTAAATTGTTTCAAGGAGTTGACTATGATGAAACCTTTTCACTAGTTTCCATGTTTAAATCCATAAAAATTAAAATTGTCATAGCATATTACCATGACTATGATATTTGGAAGATGGATGTCAAAACTAAATTTCATAATTGTAACCTTCAAGAAGAAGTCTATATGACACAAAAGAACTTTTGGGACTCTAGGTGATTCCAGAAGGATTTTCAAGTTGCGTAGATCCATTTATGGATTGAATAAAGCATCCAGGTTATGGAATAATTTATTTGATGAACCCATAAAAGAATTTGGTTTCATTATGAATTAATGTGAGCCATATGTTTATAAGAGGTTTAGTTTGAATTTGGTCATTATCCTAGTAGTATATGTTGATGAAATATTACTTATTGGAAATGATATACCAGTCTTACAGTCAGTTAAGGACTGGTTAAACAAGTGTTTATCCATGAAGTACTTGGGTGAATCAACCTATATTATAGGGATCAATATCATTTTTGATAGATCAAAGAGGCTTCTTGGACTAAGTCAAAGTACATATGTTGACCAGATACTAAATATATTTAGTATGGAATAGTCCAATAGTGCATTGATTCTAGTGTCACATGGTTTACATATTTCTAAGAAAATGGGTCCTTATACACAACATGAGAAAGAGATAATGAGTAGGATCCTATATGCTTTAGTGATAGGATCAATAATTTATTCCATGTTATATACTAGACTTGATGTTTCCTATGCATTGTGCATGATAGGAAGATATCAAGATTATCCAAGAGAACGATATTGGTCTGCTGTTAAGGATATCATTAAGTATCTTAGAAGAACTAAGGATATTTTCCTAGTGTATAGAGGAGATAAGGAGCTGGTTATTAGGGGTTATACTGATACTGGTTTCCAAATAGATCAGAATGATCTAAATTCATAATATGGATATGTTTTCTCTCTCAATGGAGGACCTGTGATCTCGAAGATTTCAAAGCATCCAGTTCCCACTAATTCTGTAGTGGAGTCTGAGTATATAGAGGATTCTAATACAAATATGGAATCCATTTGGTCACAGAACATTTTTTAACAAAATGATGTGGTACCTTGTAGTAAATACCCTATCACATTGTATTATGATAATATTGTAGTGGGGTCTCTTTCCAAAGAACCATTGTCACACCAACGAACAAATAATATACTTCATAAGTGTCACCTATTGAGAGATCTTTATCAAAGGGGTGAAGTTATAGTGAGAAGATTACCCATGGAAGATAACATGGTGGAACCCTTGACTAAATGATTATCTCATTAGAATCATGAGTATAATGTGATAGCTAGTAAATAAAAGTTTTCTAGTTGTTGGTTCTTGTGAAAGTGGAATTCTGGTTGATTTGGTGCCCTAGAACCAACTTATGTGTACTTTATGATCACTTTTATTCATAATTTTGAATATTAATAAATTACTTATCACATAATTATTGTTATTATCTGTAACATAGTATGTGATAATGTCTTAAGAGTATCTTTCACACTAAAACCTCATAGTTGTTACCTGCTATGATGAGAACTTGGAAGTTCTATGACATTATTATTAAATATATGTTATATAGATTGATGATATCATTTTAGGTACAAAAAATGATATAGGATATCAGGGGTGGAGACTCATAGGTATTCGAGTCACCTTCTCACAGTGTACGCCCTTAGTAATATCTAGTGTAGAATATTATGAGAACGAGACCTGCTAGTAGGAAATCCACATTTATATGCATTATTGGATCTTATTATCTTCATACGTGTATATTTATCATTAGACATTAAGATTATTATTAACGAGTATTATGAGTTTTTTACTTTGATTTATTGATGAAAACCATAATGACATATGATCATGGTGAGGTAGGATGTGTTGGGTGCATCATGATTAATATTTCATTAATGAATAATGTGAGAAATGATTTTCCCCTTTTGTTTTTAATGGAAGTTAATATCTTAGACCCTTTGATTGAAATGATGTAGCCTAAATAAATATATAGACATGGTTTTCTATAGGAAATTTCAATTTTTGAGAAGTCAAAGAAAGATACATCCAACATATAGGTTGATAGAACCCAAAAGCAACCTGCTTGATTAGAGACATCATGATAAAGGGATTATATTACACAGTATGCATCGGTATGAGGTATTATTTAATTATGACATTAACTTCTTTCTCTATGGGTTCCTAGGCATGTTGCTAGATGCTAACCTTGGACTTTAGGTTTTTTTGCCAAATGCCACTGAGAAAGTGTCCTAGAGTGTCACACACTAAGTGTATCTATAATCTCAGATAAATATTATTATTATTATTTATTTAAAAATTTGAATAAATATTATTCCAGAATGTGGTTTAATAATTATTCATGTTTTCTTGCTAAAATTTATTCTGTCACTAGCTATTCAAGATAATATAATGTGAGAGAAATATTTAATAAATATTTATTTTCTATTTAGTGATAACAAATTATTTATTGGAAAATAATTTAGTGATATTTATTTAATAAATAAATAGTCATTATTCAATTCCTGATAAATATTATAGAGGAATGGTGGATCGAGTTTAGTGGTCTGTTGGGAAATAATAAATATTGAATATTAATTTATTAAATAATATTTAATTTGATTCTTAAGTTAAGCACATATTGAGAAATAATAATATTATTATTTTTATTTGATTTGGGGTTCCATAGGGATTAACTAAAAAATAAAACGGCACTTGGGAAATTATTTATTTCTTACCCTAGAAATATATAAACCAAATTATATTATTTTCTCTAAGGGCCAATTCATTTTTTTAGTTCTGCACAACAAATTTGGAGAATCGTTTCAAGACCTAGAGTGATCCCTCCTCTAAAAATTATCTCAGGAATAGACAACGATCTTCCTCTACATACCACTCCCAATTCAAGAGAGATCCAAGAGAATACTTTGAAAGTGGTTCTCAAGGCATTCAAAGGTAGAAAACACAAGTGATAGGATATGTCATGCTAGAACCCAGAGATTCCTATAGTAACATTCAAAGATTTGGGGATCATGTGTGGATCACCGCTAGAGGGAATTTACTTTTAATACTATAATGAAATGAATATACAATGAAGATTAGTTGTCATATCCATCAATGAAGAAGGAATTTTAACAAGGTAATTATTTAATTAATTAAATTAATTATAAACAATTTGTGATGATCCTCTCTCTGGTTCCAACATTTTATCCCTTTTATGTTTTCTTTGATTCAATTCTATAGATCGTGAAGTTTATCATTTTGTATATAATAGATTGATCATCAATCATGAAAAAAAACAAAAGTTGGGAATAACCCATCACATTCTTTCTCTGCTCATGAAACCCATATAGTCTCCCCATGGTAACACCTTAGACCTTCACTACTAGTTGGTAACCTTTAGCAGACAGAGAGGTGCACCTAAGGCTATGTGGAACACCTGAAATGGATAATATCGAGTGGTCTTGGTCCTTCAATGAATTAAAACCAAAACTTGGTGGTTTAGACCACACCATGGTCTATTCTTGTGTGGACCATGACATATTGATGTTCACTATGATGTGGTATTGTGCATGGTGTTCTATTTATAATATGATATTGCATAGTATAGCTATATTCTTCTACATCATGTAATCATGATCTCTTTGATAATGAAGTGATAATGGTTTGAGGTTTTAGACATTTAAATAAATTGTTTAAATGTCAAATAATTTACCCCAAAGGTAATTCAAGATTTACAAGTGTTGGAACTCATGAAACCACTTCTAGAATTTGAGGTATTTATGACGAGATATTTGCGACAGGATCCCGTCACAAATAAGTTTTAGTGATGGGGTCCCATCGTAAATAGCCTATTAAAGAAAACAACGTCGCAAATAAGTCCCCGATTATATACTTTATATATATATATATATAAACTTTTTGCTATGGGACCAAGGTCTCATCCCAAATACCTTTTAAAAATATATATTTAAACTATTTGTGATGGGAACCCGTCGCAACAGATCCCATCATAGATACTAAATAAAGTAATATATATATATATATATATTTAATAAAATTGTGATTAAAGAAAAAATAATATTAATATTATTAAAATAATAAAAAATATAAAAAATATTAAAATTGTCAATATTCACAAAAAAAATAAAAAATCATAAAATATTATTATTATTATTATTATTATTAAAATAAACAAACATTAAAAAATATAATACTAAAAAAGTATATTAAATAAAATTATGATTAATGAAAAAATAATATTAATATTATTAACATAATAAAAATTATATTAAAATTCTTAATATTCACAAAACAAATATTAAAAAATTCATAAAATATTATTATTATTATTATTATTATTAGGAAAATAAGCAAACATTAAAAAATATAATACTAATAATAAATAATTAAATATTAAAAAATTATGCAATATTCGCACCAATATAAAAGATAGAAACTATAAATAGTTCATATTACGATAAATCGTGAATTCAAATGTTTTTAACATAACAAGAAAAGAACTCGGGGGGTCAACTTCTGGAGTTGGTGGAGGAGCTGAAGGAGATGGTGGAGGAAACTCTATCTCTAAACTACGAGTCAGATGACACATGTACTCCATCTTCTCGTGATGTTGTTGCTGCCATCAACGCATATCCTCCTCATATTGTTGCTACTGCTACTGCCATCGACACATATCCTCCTCATGCTACTGCTGCTGCTGCTACTATTGACACATCTCTTCATGCTGCTTTTGAACACTCTCTATAAGTTTAGTCTGAGCTCACAACTGCTTCTGATACTGTGATCCAGGAGATGATGACTCTCCATGATCTCATCTAGAGCTGGATAGAGACATCGTAGTAGTACCATAATAAGTACTAGGATTCAAATGAGATATAATACCAACTACTCGGCCCTTCTCAAAGCCATACTGAGTCAACAGTATCCTTTCCACCTCATCGAAATGGTGGGCACTGGTCTGATCAGTCATCTCATCCTGACTCTCAACCAGTGCCTGAGAGGTGGCAACCTCATATAACTCTTTCAAATCCAATTTAAAATTAAAATTGTGAAAATATTATATACAGTTAATTGTGAAACTGAAAAAAATACTGACTATAATCCGACACTGGTGATCACCTCTAATCTCTCCAGTGGCTGGATCACTATACATCCTCTGATAAACATCGTACTCCGTAATATCGGGATTCTTGACTACCTATAGAAATATAAAATAAACTGTTTATATTTAAAGTTATATAAAATATTTAAAAAATATAATTACCAGATTCTCTCTATGCGTACTGAATATATGTCTACCAACTCGATGCGTCACCTCCTACCTCCCTCGGTTCTGCTGACCAAATGAATATCTCCTCTAAAATACACCACCCAACCAGTGTGAATATAATACATCCCAAATGTGAGATGAAATGTACTCTAGTCGGTGGGCCCTACACGACTCATCAAATACTGTTGCTCTTGCTTTCTTAATGGTCTTCCTTCTCAATTTGTGCAAAAACTAATGGAAATGGTCACACATATACACCTCACATGCCTCTTGGTTAGCGCCACACATGCTATCATTGATAGGATACCATAAACCCTACAAATAATTTATAATATCAAGTTATTAATCAAATAAATTTCAAAATATATAATATTTATTTACGTACCAGCCAATGATTGAACATTTCGAGCTGTACATAAATGGGAATCGATTCCCATGTGATCCATGGCTGAGAAAAATAATTGCGCAAGATAGTGCTCCCCTTTCCAATAGCTATATGTGCAAAACTATGAAAAAAGAATAAATAATCAAACAATTATTATATAAATAAATTAATAAAAGCTAACTAAAATATACAGGTTACCATACCTCTGTGTGCATGGATTGAAGCCAAGATGTGGATGTCGCTCAAGGATAGGGTCAGGAATCATCAGTCATGCAAGACCGTGCCCCCTCCATGTACCCCCTGAACTGCCAGTAGGCTGAGAGTCAGATGATCCCAAATCCCTCTCATCTAAAGGTAGATCAGCCTCCTCCAATTCACGAAATAGATCAGGGTCCATCTGAAACTTAAAATTTTTGTTGTTAGTAGATATTTGAAAATAACTATTATATATAGATATATATTATTTATGATTATAACCAGCATTTAACTATGTCAATGTTCACATTCATGATCATCTTCATATCTGAGAATGTCAATGTCTTCATATTCCTCCTCGACATCTTTAATATCCATATGAGTTTCAATTTCATCATCTCTTGTCATTTCAAATTCATTTGTAACATCATTAACATCATCTTCACCATCGACTCTTAATTGTGGGGTGTCATCATCGATATTCGCATCTCTTTGTGAAAAAGATGGATTTTGAGTAGTCTCTTGAAAAAATTCAATTCCTTCCACTTCAGTGGAACCACATTCAGTTTGAGTAAACTAATTTTCCGAAGATTTCATTTTTATTATGCTCCACCAATCACTCAGTTCTCTTAAAGTAGAACATCACTTTGTGTAATAAATTTGATGTGCCTATTGAGCCAGTAAAAATGGTTCATTTACTACAAGAAGACTTTTATATTTAATATTGATGATTCCATGAGTCAGATAAACATGAAAGCCTCTCTCAGTATCTAACCAATGACATTTAAACATCATTATGTAATTTTTTCCTAGATAACACAGTTTAATAATTTCATCCATAATGTCGTAAAAGTCAACTTCAGTTTCACTATGATGCAATCCTCTCAAGAAAAATCCATTTTTCATTGTTTTTTTATTCCCCATATGCACTTATATGAAATTGAAAACCATTAAACACATATGCATTAGATGATTTAACTATATTTGATGGGGGTTACTCAATATACACAGTCTCTTATCAATTTTATCAGTATGTTGAGACAACTGAAAATTTATAAAACAATTATCAATATAATAAATAATAAACTAAATTGATATGTTAAACCGTCAATAATTTATGTTACCAGTTTTTGAAACCCTTGAGAATTTTTTTTGTCTTCATTCTTCAAGAGAAGCTGCTGTAAATTATGGAAGTTGTTTCTTGATATGATTATCATATAACCTAAAAATAAAATAAGTTTACATACTGTAACATAAATTATATAATAAGTGATATAAGAACTCACAATACAAATGTTTCCATTTCTTCACAATTGAGCAGAACATATTTATGAGCTCTGTGGTGTTCACCATCGGAAATCCATAGTTCATAAACTCCACCGAAGCCAAGATTTGGATAATTAAAAACTGATAATTTATTTTCTATTTCGTCATCAAAATTCCCCTCGTTCCATCCCATGTGGTTGTGTTTTGAGAGATATTTAGATTCAAAATAATGAGAGTAGAAAAAAAAATTCCTCTTGAAAATAAGCTTCAGCAATTGAGCCTTCAACTGATGCTTTGTTACGTAATTTTTTCTTCAATTTCAGCATGCATCTCTCGAATGGGTACATCCATAGAAACTATAATGGACATCCACATTTAGCTTCATGTGGAAAATGTAATATCAAATGTTCCAATGAGTCAAAGAAAGTCGGAGGGAAGAATTTTTCCAATTTACATATAATTACAACAAAATCTTCTTCAAGTTTTCATAGAACATCGTAGTTTGTTGTCGTTGCATAAATGTATTGAAAAAATATTATATGTCTGTTATCAAATCCCAAATCATAGAATTCAAAAAACCATATAATCTAATCAGAATAAGTCTTTCAATTATAACATGACAATCATGACTTTCTAATTCGGTAATATGACCATTTTTAATACATCTACCCAAATTGAAAGCATATCCATCTGGAAGTCTCAAATCTGCAATCCACTAACAAAATAATAAGAGAATCTCTTTAGACAGTGTATAAACTTATTTTGGATTCATTAAGCTCTGTGATATGACATTTTAAAATAGCTTAAGTTCCAGTTGCCTACAAACATGAGCAAGATCTAATCATGTCTTTACATTATCTTTGGTCTTACCTGTTGTATCAAATACTATATAAATTAAATTATCAAAACAGTTCTTCTCAATATGCATGACATCCAACATGTGACGGACCAACAAATCAGACCAATATACAAGATCCCAAAAATGCTCTGTTTTATCCAATTGTGTTCTTTCCCAAAGCCATGAATTTTCTGTTGGTTTATTGTTGTTCCAAATTTTATTAAAGGTAATGAAAATACAACTGATTTTAACTCTGTTCTTTAGATCATTTTTGGAGGTTCATCCCTTTAAATTGTGCCTTTTCTGAAATGAGATTTTTTCCTTCGAAAAGGATGATCGGTTGGAATAAATCTACTATGACAGTAAAAATTGTAATGTTTTTTTCTATTGATGATCATAAATGCTTTTTTTTTCTTTCATATAGTAAGGACATGATTTCAGACCATGTGTACTCCATCCAGATAACATGTCATATACTATGAAGTCATTAATCATCCACATCAATATAATTTTTAATATGAATTTTTTTTTCATAGAAACATCATATATACTAATACCATTACTCCGCAATGAATTTAACTAATCAATCAATGGTTTCAAATAAACATTCATATTATCTTTCAGATGTCCTGGGATTAATAAGGTCAAAAAGATATAAGTCTCCTTCATCATCATCTATGGAGGTAAATTTTACGGAGTTATAAAGACAGACCAATATGAATACTGACTACCATAAGAACCGAACAGACAGAAACTGTTAGTAGAAAGACCCAATCACATGTTCCGAGCTTCTAAAGAAAAAGACGGATGCGGTCGGTCAAAATGTTTCCATAAATCACCATCAGATGGATGATTTAATCTTTTACCAGTAGAAATATTTTTTTGTGCCATGACATCATTGAAGGTGTGTTCTGAGACATAAATAAACACTACAACTAGGATTTAAGGGGAAAATATATTAATGGTTTTATAAAAATCGATCAAGACTTCCCCAGTTGAGCTTCTTTATACCTTGATTTTCCATATGTGGGAAAATTATCCAACAACTCGTTTTCACCAAAATATAAGATGCAATCATTTTCCCATGCATGAATATTTTGATAACTAAGGCCTATATTACAAACCATCCTCTTTCTCTCATAGTAATTTGTAGTTAATATATTTCCTTTAGGTAACAGTGTTTTAACCAAAGAAAATATCTGATCAAAATAGTTGTTTGACATTGCATTATCTGATTTAATAGCCATAAATTTTTCAATAGCTTCTAATTTGTTTATCTTACAACCAGGATATAATGCATCTTCTACAGACCTCAACAACTCATAAAATTCGAATGGTGCCAACTCAGGAGTTAAATCAATATCATTCTGAGTTTCAATTTATTGAACAGATGGACCTGCAACATCATGTACTAAATTTTGAAATTGTGATGGATTCGGAATCAAATTATTAGTATCTTATCTGGAACTACATTCACCATGTTGATACCAAAAAACATAATCTGATTGAAAATAAAAATTCAAGAGATGTCCCCCAACATTTTCAAATGTGTCAAACGTTCTCAGAGAACATTTTTTAAAAGGAAACTTAATTGTGACTTCTGAAACAAAATTAAGTTTTGATTAAGGAAATTATAAGAAAGCTTTAACACCCTCAATATATACACGATTTAAACTAGAACCATTTGGATTTATGTGCTAATTTATCCAAGCGTAATCATCTAATAATGATTGTTGTCGACTTCCTTGTTCCATATTTTTCTACAAAATATAAAAATCATTACTGTTTTGAATAATTTGACATTATAAAAATACTATCCAAAAAATAAGATAAATAATTACAACTACTTCTTAATAATTACCATTAATTAAGAGCGACACAATTTCTATTGGATTGATGGCTACTCTTTTGTCTGACAGATCATTTACTTGTAGCTTTCTCACACTGAAATCAAAATGAAGAATCTGCTCAGAGGTATACATATCCATTCTCATGTATATGAGAACGCATATGCATACCTCTGACCAGATTCTTTATTATGATTTCAGTGTGAGAAAGATGAAAGTAAATGAGCTGTCAAAAAAAAGAGCCCCCTTTTCATCAATGAATCATTTTCTTCCAACTATCACCGCTTAAAAAAATAATAAAAAAATATGGTTCTACAAATGTATACTGAATCTTGTGCATATGAGATTGGATATGCACATGTATGAGCACATTTTTCATAATGTCTTGAGTCGGTGAGAGTTGAAAGGAGAAAAGTCGTCGAGCAAAAGCAGTGTCATCAATCCACTGGAAATTGTGCCATGTTCTTAAATTTTATGAAAATTTATTCCTAATTATTCCTAATTATTTTTAATTATTACTAATTATTCCTAATTATTCCTAATTATTACTAATAATTCCTAATTATTCCTATTTATTACTATTTTTTACTATTTATTAATATTTATTGTTATTTATTACTATTTATTCCTAATTATTCTATTCATTGTTATTTATTATGAATTATTTCTATTTATTAATATTTATTACCATTTATTGCTATTTATTGCTATTTATTCTTATTTATAGCTAATTATTGCTAATTATTTCTAATTATTGCTATTTATTGCTATTTATTACTATTTATTTCTATTTATTGCTAATTATGAATAATTATTGCTATTTATTCTTGATTATTGCGATTTATTCTTAATTATTGCTAATTATTCCTATTTATTCCTATTTTTTACTATTTATTACAAATTATTCCTAATTA
The DNA here is from genome assembly GCA_963277665.1 of Viscum album. Classification (NCBI taxonomy): domain Eukaryota; kingdom Viridiplantae; phylum Streptophyta; class Magnoliopsida; order Santalales; family Viscaceae; genus Viscum; species Viscum album. Next base: position 648,356,963 of record OY728137.1, on the reverse strand, counting down.
TTCCTATTTATTCCTATTTATTCCAAATTATTCTTATTTATTTTTATTTATTACTATTTATTACTATTTATTACTATTTACTACTATTTATTACTAATTATTACAATTTATTACTATTTATTAATATTTATTACTATTTATTACTATTTAATACTATTTATTACTATTTATTAATATTTGTTACTATTTATTACTAATTATTACTAAATATTACTAAATATTACTAATTATTACTATTTATTACTAATTATTACTATTTATTACTAATTATTACAAATTATTACTAATTATTACTATTTATTTTTATTTATTACTATTTATTACTAATTATTACTATTTATTCCTATTTATTCCTATTTATTCATATTTATTCATATTTATTACTATTTATTCCTATTTATTCTTATTTATTCCTATTTATTACTATTTATTACAAATTATTACTATTTATTACTATATATTTCTAATTATTATACTTTATTACCAATTATTACTATTTATAAATAATTATTACTATTTATTACTTTTTATTACTAATTATTCCTAGTTATTACCAATTTTTACTATTTTTTACTAATTATTACTATTTATTCCCATTTATTATTATTTATTTGAAATAATTACTAGTTATTCGTAATTTTAACTATTTATTACTAATTAATATTTATTACTAATTATTACTATTTATTACTAATTATAAATAATTATTACTATTTATTACTAATTATTACTATTTATTACTATTTATTACTAATTATTACTAATTTTTACTATTTATTACTAATTATTACTATTTATTACTAATTATTACTAATTATTACTAATTATTACTAATTATTACAAATTATTCCTAATTATTATTATTTATTATAATGTATTGCTATTTATTACTATTTATTACTATTTATTACTATTTATTTATATTTATTACTATTTATTACTCTTTATTACTAATTGTTACTAATTATTACTAATTATTACTATTTATTACTATTTATTACTATTTATTACTATTTATTACTAATTACTACTAATTATTACTAATTATAATTATTTATTACTAATTGTAACAAATTATTACAAATTATTACTATTTTCACTATTTATTACTATTTATTACTAATTATTCCAATTTATTACTATTTATTATTATTTATTACTAATTATTCCTGTTTATTACTATTTATTACTATTTATACCTAATTATTACTAATTATTACTAATTCTTACAAATCATAACTAATTATTACTAATTATTAATAATTATTTCTATTTATTTCTATTTATTGCTATTTATTACTATTTATTGCTATTTTATTACTATTTACTACCAATTATTACTATTTATTACTAATTATTACAATTTATTACAATTTATTACAATGTATTAATTATTACTAATTATTACTAATTATTACTAATTAATCCTATTTATTATTAATTATTCTTTTTTATTACTAATTATTACTAATTATTACTATTTATTACAATTTATTACTAATTATTACTAATTATTACTATTTATTCTTATTTATTACTAATTATTACTAATTTACCCTATTTATTACTAATAATTACTAATTATTACTAATTATTCCTCTTTATATTATTACTATTTATAACTAATTATTACTAATTATTAATAATTATTACTAATTATTTTTATTTATTACTAATTATTAATATTTATTACTATTTATTACTAATTATTACTAATTATTACTATTTATTACTATTTATAACTAATTATTACTATTTATTACTATTTATTCCTATTTATTACTATTTATTTATATTTATTACTATTTATTCCTATTTATTACTATTTATTCCTATTTATTACATATTATTACTAATTATTACTAATTATTACTAATTATTACTTTTTATTATTATTTATTACTAGTTATTACTAATTATTACTATTTTATTTCTATTTATTACTAATTATTGCTATTTATTACTAATTGTTACTAATTATTACTAATTATTTCTAATTAATACTATTTATTAATTATTACTAATTATTACTAATTATTACTAATTATTCCTATTTATTATAATTATTCCTATTTATTAATAATTATTTCTATTTATTTCTAATTATTACTATTTATTACTAATTATTACTAATTATTACTAATTAATCCTATTTATTACTAATTATTACAAATTACTCCCAATTATTACTAATTATTCCTATTTATTACTAATTATTCATATTTATTACTAATTATTCATATTCATATTATTATTATTTATTACTAATTGTTACTAATTGTTACTATTTATCACTAATTATTACTATTTATTTCTGATTATTGCTAATTATTACTATTTATTTCTATTTATTACTAATTATTACTATTGATTACTATTTATTTTTATTTATTACTATTTATTACTATTTGTTCCTATTTGTTCCTATTTATTACTATTTATTCCAATTTATATTACTATTTATTCTTATTTATAACTATTTATTACTATTTATTAATATTTATTCCTAATTATTACTAATTATTCTTATTTACTCCTAATTAATTATAATTATTACTAATTATTACTAATTATTACTAATTATTTCTAATTGTTACCCTTTATTACTAATTATTACTAATTATAACAAAGTATTATTAATTATTACTAATTATTAATAGTTATTACTATTTTTCCAAATTATTACTATTTATTATTAATTATTACTAATTATTACAATTTATTCCTATTTATTCTTATTTATTCAGATTTATTTCTATTTATTCATATTTGTTAATTTTTATTCATATTTATCCCTATTTATTGCTATTTATTACCAATTATTACTATTTTATTAATATTTATATCTATATTTTACTAATTATTACTATTTATTACTAATTATTACTATTTATTTCTAATTATTACAATTTATTCCTCTTTGTTACTATTTGTTCTTAATTATTACTAATTATTATTATTTATTACTATTTATTATTAATTATTATTGTTTACTACAAATTAGTACTTTTTATTAATAAGTATTACTAATTATTAATATTTATGACTAATTATTACTAATTTTTACTAATTATTACTAATTAATACTAATTAATACTATTTATTACCATTCATTACTATTTATTACTAATTATTACAAATTATTACTATTTATTACTATTTATTAGTATTTATTACTATTTTTACTATTTTTTAATATTTTTTACAATTTATTATTATTTATTACTAATTATTACTATTTATTACCAATTTTTACTAATTATTACTATTTATTATGAATTATTACTAAATACTACTAATTATTATTATTTATTACTAATTATTACTATTTAGTACTAATTATTAATAATTATTACTATTTATTACAAATTATAACAAATTATTACTATTTATTTCTATTTATTACTAATTATTCTTATTAATTACTATTTATTCCTATTTATTACTATTTATTCATATTTATTACTATTTATTACTATTTATTACTATTTATTACTATTTATTACTATTTATTACTAATTATTAATAACTATTACTATTTATTACTATTTAATACTATTTATTAATTATTACTAATTATTACTAATTATAACTAGTTATTACTAATTATTACTAATTATTACTAATTAATCATATTTATTACTATTTTTTCCTATTTATTACTAATTATTCATATTTATTACTAATTATAACTATTTATTACTATTGATTACTAATTATTACTGTTTATTCCTATTTAATACTAATTATTACAAATTATTCCTATTTATTACAACTAATTATTCCTATTTATTACTAATTATTCATATTTATATTATTACTAATTATTACTAATTATTACTATTTATTACTATTTATTACTATTTATTACTATTTATTACTAATTATTTCAATTTATTACAAATTATTACTATTTATTACAAATTATTACTATTTATTACTATTTCTTACTATTTATTACTAATTATTACTATTTATTCCTATTTATTATGATTTATTCATATTTATTACTAATTATTCGTATTTATTACTATTTATTACTATTTATTCCTAAATATTATTAATTATTACTAATTATTACTAATTCTTACTAATTATTACTAATTATTACTAATTATTACTAATTATTACTATTTTTTACTATTTTTTTCTTATTATTGCTATTTTGTTACTATTTATTACTAATTATCACTAATTATTTCTATTTTTTACTATTTATTACAATTTATTAATATTTATTACTATTCATTAATTATTACTAATTATTACTAATTATTCCAATTTATTACCGATTATTTCTATTTATTACTAATTATTCCTATTTATTACTAATTATTCCTATTTATATTATTATTATTTATTACTAATTATTACTAATTATTACTAATTATTACTAATTATTACTAATTATTACTATTTTTTAGTAATTATTACAGTTTATTACTAGTTATTACTATTTATTGCTATTTATTACAACTTATTTCTATTTATTCCTATTTATTACTATTTATTCCTATTTATTCCTATTTATTACTGTTTATTTCTATTTATTACTATTTATTACTATTTATTACTATTTATTACTATTTATTCATATTTATTACTAATTATTCCTAATTATTCCTATTTATTACTATTTATTTCTATTTATTACTAATTATTTCTATTTATTCCTATTTATTACTAATTATTTCTATTTATTCCTAATTATTCATATTTATTAATATTTATTACTATTTATTTCTTTTTATTTCTATTTATTCCTATTTATTTTTATTTTTCCCATTTATTACTATTTATTCCTATTTTATTATTATCTTATTACTAATTATTATTATTTATTAATATTTATTACTATTTATTACTATTTATTACTATTTATTACTAATTTTTACTAATTATTACCATTTATTACTAATTATTACTATTTGTTACTTATTATTACTAATTATTACGAATTATTACTATTTTTTCTTAATTATTACTAATTACCGCTAATTTTTACTAATTTTCCCTAATTATTATTAATTTACCCTAATTATTGCTAATTAGTGTTTATTTCTATTAATAACTACAAATTACAGCTACTAATTATTAATTACCTCTAATTATTTATATACAATACTAATTATCGTTAATAATTATTAATTATTACTAATTATTAAGAATTAGTACTAATAATTTCAATTTATTATTACAAATAAATACCGATGACAAAACAATTTAAATCTAATTTAATTACAACTTATCAACAATAATTAAAATTAACATAAAAAATGAAATAAATTCTGAATTAAATAAAATATAAATACCTTTAAACTTGATCTCTTATTGATGTAGACGTCTTCACAACTTATTTGTAAAAAAAATTAACTCAAAGAAATTTTTACTCTAAAAATAGAGTTGAGACAGAGGGAGAGAGAGAATTGAGGGAAAGAATAAGAAAAATAGATGGAGGTATATATAGGTTAGATTAGTTGTGACGAAACTATTTGTGGCGGGTCCCGTCGCAAATACATTCGCCCGCATTAATTACTGTCGGTGGTTAAAAGGGTATTTGCGACTGGACCCATCACAAGTAGTTGCATGCCGACACACTTTTTGCGATGAGACAACATCACCTCGCAAAAACCTATTTACCGTCGCAGGGTATTTGTGACGGGACCCGTCGCAAATACCTTCCGACTGACGCAATATTTGCGACAGAGGAATCCATCCATTGCAAATAACCTTCTCGCGGTTTGTCGGACAAACAACGCCAAACCACACATAACTTTTTTGCGACAGGACCCCAAATCCCGTCGCAAATAACCAATTATTTGCGACGGGAGAATCAACCCATCGCAAATAACCTCTTGGAAGGACTATTTGCGACCGAAATATATCCTGTCGCAAATAGCCCGTCGCAAAAAACTAATTTTCCCGTAGTGAACATTTTTGAAAAGTTTCATTAAATATTTGAAAATATTTAGTATACAAAGGGTCTCCTTAGATAAATAGATAAATTGTATATTAGTTTTTGTTGGGAATACATTGAAATGTCGTGAAACTCCACTAGGATGAATATATATCTCTCTCTCTCTCTGACATGAGGTTCTAGAAAATTTGAAGGAATGGTGGATCCTTCCCAAGAATTATGTGATTCATCCAACCCATTGATACCATATGAGGAAGGATCCCATTTTCTTCTTCTTAGTTATTTCCATCAATCTTTTTTGAATGATCTTGGATTGATTTAGATCACCAAAGAAAAAGTATGATATTATTTAGTTATTTCTTTTAGTTTAAATGAATGGAGAGATCTCAGAGAATAATTGGTTTTGTTTAAATATACGTTCAGTTTTGTTAACAGTATATGACATAGAATTTGTAATAAAATTCCCAATTCCTAATGGGATGAGGTTATCCCTAAAATTGGTATTAAAAATGTAAGGATCATCCCCACAGATCACCAGTATTCTAAATCCTCTTGATGTTATGTGTTCAATGGTGATTTTAGGTAGTTCCAAAGTTATAACCTATAATGAAGAAACTTTCAATTCACCTCACTGCTTATGTCATAATGATAAGTAAAAATGTCCTAAATGATTCAGAGATATAAGTCCCTCTATGTAGTCAACTATAAGATCATATCATGATGATGTATTTGATAGAGGATTTAAGGATGATAAATTCTCAAACTTCACAAATGTAGATAATGACCTGGTTCTTATATATTTTGTATTAGTAAATGAAATCACACAATAGTGCAGAAAACGTTTTTACGTCAGTTATTTTTCATTTTTTACGTCGGGTTTTAGCCGACATTAATACGGATGACGTTATAAATATTGTTTTTTACACCGGTTTTTAAATAACCGACGTAAAAAACATAACATCGCGGTGTTTATCACGTCAGTTATTAATTAACCGACGTGCAAAAACCAGGGGGGTTTATCACGTCGGCTATTAATTAATCGACGTGATAAACCAGTGCGGGATTTTTTATCACGTCGGTTATCATATAACCGACGTGATAAACCAGAGGGGGGGGGGGGGGGGGTTATCACGTCAGTTATCATATAACCGATGTGATAAAACAGTGCGGGGGATGTTTATCAAGTCATTTATTTAATAACCGACATGATAAACCCCTAGGAAATGATTTATCACGTCGGTTATATAATAACCTACATGATAAACCAGTCCGGGGGTTTATTTATCACATCGGTTATTAAATAACCGACGTGATAAACCATTCCACAGGTGTTTATCACGTCATTTATTCAAATAACCGACGTGATAACCCCTTCCCCATTCATTTATCACATCGGTTATAAAATAACTGACGTGGAAGACCAATTTTTTTTTAAATGGAATGTGGTCCTCTGCTCTCCCCAGAAACAACCAGAAACCAAATCAAAAATTCGTACCACAAAAACAGAAGTAGACCAAAACAAGAACCAAAGAAAAATTAAGCATTTACATTGATAACATTTAAAACTTACCCCACTGGACAGCCCTGCACCACCCCCTGAAAAGCCCCCCTAACCCCACTGGACAGCCCCACCACACCCCTGGACTGCCCCCCGATGCCCTGGACAGCCCCAAACACCCCGAGACACCCCCCCCACCTTCATATATACCCCCACACCCTGGACAGCACTCCCACACCCCTAGACTTCCCCCGACCCCCTGGATAGCCCCAAACACCCCTGGACAACCCCCCACCCTCATGTATACCCCCACCCCCTAGACAGCACTTTCACACCCCTAGATAGCTCTCCCACACCCCTAAAACAGACCAAAAAGTTACCAAAAACAAACCAGAACCCCCTCACCCCACTGGACAGCCCCCACCACACCCCTGGACATCACCATTACCCCTTGTACATCCCCCACCCTCCTGTATACCCCCCAACCCTCTAGACAACACTCCCACACCCCCGGATAGCCCTCCCACACCCCTGAAACAGACAAAACAGTTACCAAAAACAGACCATAACCCCCTCAACCCACTAGACAGCCCCCACCACACCCCTGGACACCCCCAACACCCCTGGACATCACCACCACCCCTGGACATCCCCCCACCCTCCTGTATACCCCCACCCCCTAGACAACACTCCCACACCCCTGGACAACCCTCCCACACCCCTGAAACAGACCAAGAAGTTACCAAAAATAGACCAGAACCCCTTCAACCCACTAGACATCCCCCACCACACCCCTGGACACCCCCACACACCCCTGGACTTCCCCCTACCCCCTGTACAGCCCCCAACACCCCTAGACAACCCCCACCCCCTGGACACCCCCACCCCTGGACTTCCCCACCACCCCCCGGAGAGCCCCCCACACCCTGGACACCCCCCACACCCATGGACTTCCCCCACCCCCTGGATAGCCCCCAACAACCCTAGACAACCCCCCCTGGACTGCACCACCACCCCCTGGACAGCCCCCCTCACCCCACTGGACAACCCCCACCACACCCCTGGACACCCCCCACACCCCTGGACTACCCCCGACCCCCTGGACATCCCCCACACCCCTGAACATCCCCACCACCCCCTGGACAGCCCCACACCCCTGGACAACCCCCACCCTCTTGTATACCCCCACCCCCTGGATAGCACTCCCACACCCTGGAAAGCCCTCCCACACCCCTGGAACAGACAAAAAAGTTACTAAAAATAGACCGGAACCCCCTCACCCCACTGGACTGCCCCCACCACACCCCTGGACACCCCCACCCCCTGGAAAACCCCCCACCCTCTTGGACACCCCCACCCCGGGACTTCCCCCACCCCCTGGATAGCCCCCACACCCCTAGACGACCCCCACCCTCTTGGACACCCCCACACCCCTAGACTGTCCCCACCCCTGGGACTATCACCCACCCTCCTAGACACCCCCACACCCCTAGACTACCCCCCGGTACTGCCCCACACCCTCCTGGACACCCACTTGACACCCCCACCCTCCTAGAAACCCCCTCGGGGGGCACTCCACTAGAAGGTACTCATCATTCCCACATGAGAAGCTTGATCCCTCAAAATGTTTCACATGTGGGAGTGATGAATACCTTCCAGTGGTGTTCAGCTCCCCAAGGGATGGTGGTGCCTCCTCTCCCACCCCCCTGAACTGCCCCCCATCCCCATGGACACCCTGGACCCCCCCACCCCACTGGACAGCCCCCCACCCCAATGGACAACCCTCCCACACCCTTAGAAACCCGCCACACCCCACAAGACACCCCCACACCCCTGGACACCCCCTGGATAGCCTCCCACTCCCCTGGATAGCCCTTCCACCCTCCTAGAAACACTCCCACCCCTGGACATCCCCCACAATCTCATGGACACCCAGGACCCCCCCATTGGGTAGCCCTCCCACACCCCTGGACACCCCCACCCCACTGAACACCCCCCCACACCCTTGGAACCCCTCCCCCCAGATGAGAATCCATACCATAAAAACCATCATAAGTAGACCAAAAAAAGAAGTAGAGAAAAATTATACATTAACATATATAACATTCAAAACATACACTATCAATATAAAAAAACTAAATCCAACCTAAACGACTACCAAATACACAATTACAACGACAATATTCAAAATTACATTTTACACTACAAAAAACTAAAATTCAATCAAACCTCTAAAATAATTTGACCACTCCACTTATAAGTGTTTGATGTCTTGAGAAATATAGGGTTGAGGGTCATCAAATAGATACAAATGAAAAGGATAGTAGTTAACGTGTATAATTAATACATCAAATTGAAATATTATAGCAATGTTTAAAAGAAAATCTTACCAGGTCAAAGTTCACAACTGTCCCAGTTGTTATTATTTCATACATAAATCTTAATATGTAATATCTGTATTCGTTGACTCCTTGTTGTTCATGAAAATTATGTTTGAATGAGTTTAAATTCAATATATTATTTTTATGTAATAAATCAAAAAGTACAAATTATAAAAGGATATTTACCTTCGCATTTACATATTTGATCTTTGCACTCATTTTCTTTGTGTTTTTCAAAAGTAGACCCATCCCATGTTAGAAAATAATACGAATGGGGTAAATTTAAAATTCATTATAATATATAAAACTATTGAAAAATTGAAACTTACTTTTCTAATATATTATTAAAACTTTCCCGCACATCATCATGGACAGAGCTTATCCAGTAAAGTGTTTTCTCCCTTGGGAAAAAACCCCTAACATACAATGATCACTGATAAAACAAAATTTAAGGTTAATGGTTTTTTATGTTAATAGATAATGAACTCTTTGAGAGAGATGTGTTTCATACCTCTCACAAAAAGGAATCATCCAACATTGTGTGACTATATTCTATTTAAGCCTTTCAGAAATATAAAACATTCTTTGTTCCTCATCCAATGCACATGATTCAGGGGAAATCAATTACCGGTCCATGAATCCATATACATCTATCAGATCATTACTCTCACAAATGTTATAAATATACCTAATACAAAATAGACATAAGTATATATTTTTAATAAATATAACGTAGGGAAAAGGTGTTAAGACTTACATGGAAAAAATTTGCACCACACTGATGCCCAAATTCTCTCCAATAACAAGCTCCATGATATCAATTTTCATAATCCACATAGTTATTGCATGTCCACAAACATGAGCTTCCATTGGAAACTCATAATTACCCACCAAAAAATTTGAATATCTTGATAATCTATTAAGACTACTAGAATCTGTATCTGATGTCATAGCCATTTATCTTTGTTGTTGTCTATACAATATTTCTTTACCTTTGAAGTATTCCTATAAAAATAAATAGAAAAATATATTAGTTTTCAAATAATGAAACAAATTTAATAAAAAAATAAAATAAAATATATAACATTCATACCTCTATGCTAATGAGTTGAAGAAGTATAGATGGAAAAATTAAAAAATGACCAATACTATGTCCAACTGTCATCACCTCATCTGTAGGTAATGGTACTCAAGCTGATCTATCTATAATATCCTATACAGTGACCCTCTGATTCTCTACCTCTAATTGTTGATAATGAACTGTATCTCTTTTACAATATACCAAACCATATGCAACTATATGATGTTGAGGATCATCAACATACAACCCGCAATAAGTAGGAAGTTGTGGCAGAGGAGTAGGATAAAAAATGGGGTCATCAGGCTGAGGTGGGGGAATGGGAGCTACTGGCAGAGGTGGAGGATAAATAATGGGGTCTACAGGGGGAGGTGGAGGAGTGGGAGATACAGTCTGAAATTGTCTTTGCATGTATGTAAACATAGACTGTACCAACACACTAATATTTTCCTCCATCATCACATTAATATTATGAACATCAGACTCCAAGGATTCTATTTTTTTATAAACACCCTCAATGTTAAAGGTTTAAGAACGTGGAAACACTTTTATTACCGATACACCTACTGGATATCCTCTTACACGACAAAGATGTTCAGGCTTTCCCAATGCTACAGATAAAATATCTTGCCTCCCAGTAGCTGTAAATTCCCCCCTGTGAGCTCTACTCCTCAAGAGAGTCCTATATTAATTAATTGACCATTTCTATAATGATTTAAATTATATGAAGAAAATAGTTAACTTAAATAAATAAATATATATATCTTACAATCCTCTCAGCTACGATTCTTGAATCTTCTGAAAGATATTTCTCTTTTTTGACCATCCGAGATCTATTCCATTTTTCATGTCTAGATGGAGGGGATGGAGGTGGCACCTCTCTAGAGCTTGAAGTCTCAGCTCTTAGTTTGTGAAATGTTTCCGCCATCATTTGTTCTTCCAAAAATTCATACCCTCCCCGAGATAAATGTTGAGGGTATACATTTTTAGATTGGATCTCATGATGAGCTTTTCTTGTTTTCTGTAAATTAAGAATAATAAATCATTAAAAAAACATTAATAAGATCATTTATATAAGAAATCTTATAAAAGTTTACATCACCCTTACCAAAAATGACACTTTTCTTCTACATTCATCAAATTGTCTCCATGTGTCTTGATGTACATAGATGTTACTGACATTTTTTTCCTATTTTCATTTAGTTTTAATTAATTTGCTAACCGATTATTGTGTTTTTAGGTTCTTTTTATATTATTTTAAATATTTTAGTTGTTTATATAGTTTTTATTTAGTATTATATTAATATTAGTTATTTATTTTCATTTTTTTAGAATTTTATTTTATTTACATTTCAAATTTTATTTTATTTTAATATTTTTTTTAGTTTATTAATTAATTATAAATATAAATATTTATATAATTCTATTTATACTAATTTATTATTATTTTTATTTAACCCTTTTAGATAATTAGTTTTATTTTAAAATTAAAATTAATTTGAATTTTTTATTTCCCCCCTAATTCCCACGCCCCAACTTCCCTCCCCCCTTTTATTTTTGTAAACACTATCTATCCAATCCCCATTTATCTATCTACCCACCTAACCACTTCCCACTTCCTCGACAACTGTGCCAGAAATTTGGCACGCGCATCGCAACGCGACCAATTTGCAAATTTTTATAACTGACTGGCTACTGTAAAAGTGGCGAACAGGGTCGAACCACAGAGAGCACAAAATCTAGTTCACTAAAAAAGTTTCGTTGGACAATTTTTAGATGGTCAAAGGTTGAGGGAATTTCCATTTTTGAGTTTTATTTTTTTCTTTTTAATTAACTAAAAGGTGAGAAGACAAAATATAAAAAGAAAATTTTAGATGAGAATGATGATGGACTCTAAATCAATTAAATGTGTCAGGGATGCTGGTGTCGTAATTAAATTATCACGCAGACATGAAAAATATTATTTTATGTGATTAAATGTTTATTCTGTTTAGTTATCGCCAGTTCTGAAAATATAAGGATTTTTTAGATGCACAATTTAAATTACCTAATTTATTTAAAGTCCCGTTCTCTGGTGTCATAAATAAATTAGAAAACTCGTTCAAGTTCTGAACTATACGAAAAAATGACGCAACTTGTTTCTCACAAAGTCATGTCACCAATTTGAACCTACCATCAGTCAACACAGTTTACCTTCTCAGACCGCCGCGTTGACCGATGGTAGGTGCAAATTGGTGACACGAATTTGTGAGAAACGGGTTGCATCATTTTGCTGTATAGTTCGGAACATGAACAATTTTTATAATTTATTTATAACTCTAGAGAATGGGATGTTAAATAAATTAGGAAATTTAAAATGAGCATCTAAAAAATGCTTCTATTTTCAGAACTGGTGATAATTAAATAGAATAAACATTTAATCACATAAAAGAATATTTTTCATGTCTGCGAGATAATTTAATTGTGACACCAGCATCCCCGAAACATTTAAATGATTTAGAGTTCATCATCATTCTCATCTACAATTTTCTTTTTATCTTTTGTCTTCTCACCTTTTAGTTAATTAAAAAGAAAAAAAAAATAATGCTCAAAAATAGGAATTCCCTCAACCTTTGTCCATCTAAAAATTGTCCAACGAAACTTTTTTAGTGAACTAGATTTTGTTCCCTCTGTGGTTCAACCCTACTCGCCACTTTTACAGTAGCCAGTCAGTTATAAAAATTTGCAAATTGGACGCGCTACGACGCATGTACCATGTGTTCATCTATAAAAGGATATATACGACATGGATTGTCATAACTCCTATGAAAAAAATCAAATCAAATGAGAGGGTTGATTTGAAATCCCTTCATCTCCTGGCATCCATCGATAAGAATTTCTTCCTGACTCCTCCAGTGTCAGGAATATCACATGTCATCTGATAAAGAAGAGGTTAAACATACTATATATACTAGAAACATTTAACAAATAGTCACAAAATAGAAAAAGATCTTACCAAAATTGTCTCCCACAACTGAGAGATTATCTCTTTATCCACACTTCTCCAGTCATCATACAAAATACAGACTTTTCTCTTAGCCTGAGTTGATAAAAAACTCATTAAATCTTTCGCATTTGGACCTCTAGGAATATCATCATCATCAAACTCAATGAGTATCCTCTGATCCTGCATATGGGCTAGTGCTAATTTTGGTTAACGTGTGCACCCACATTTACCAACTCTTGAACTCTTTGTCATAATAGGAGCACTTGATGAAGATTGGGGAACATCAAGAGGATCATGTGAATGTTCCTCCCCAGAGGTATGACCAATATGCTCATCTCCAGAATCAGGTGGTTGATCAACTAAATGATCTGTCATTATCCTTCAAATCAAAAAAACAAACATTAGTTCACAAATATAAAAATTCAAATATTTTAATACTACTGTAATTAGAAAATAGAAAATTTTACTAAGTTACATAATAATAAACATTGTTAATATGGTAAGCATGTTAAACAATGGTAAAGATGGTCAAGATGGTAAACATGGTAAACATGGTAAACCTGGTAAACCTGGAAAACCTGGTAAACATGGTAAAGTAATTTTCACTGAACAAAAATAATAGATATATAATTCATGTAATGGTAAACATGATAAAGTAAACTAAACAAACTTAAAACAAACAAAAACTTATACTTATTTTGTTTTAATACATGTTTTAATATGGAAAAAACGTACAATATCTAACATTTTATGAAAAAAATAAATGTAAATAAGAAATAAACATATGTTACCTGTAATTTTAGGAATGTACAAATGGATTGTTTTCCCAAATTCCTTAATCGTGATCATTCCTTATGGCACAAACCATGTCTTCAACATGCTCATCATTATGTTATGTTAATCTTTCCATGGAAGTAGGGATCTCACATAAATCAGCATCTTCATCAAGTTCATCCCCACAAACATATTGTTTTTTCACTTATAAAACAACAGCCCACTGCATATCTGATTGATCTACTATATAGAAAATTTGTTTTGCATGTGTTTCCATTATAAAAGAATCAGCTGTGTCTTCCAATCTATTCATATTAACAAGTGTCATTCCAAATTCATCATATCTGGCACTGTTGTTACTGATAAACCATTTACAGTTAAAACATGAACTTTTATTTTAAGGTAATCAAGCTCCCATATGTCATCAATCACTCCATAATATGCACTTGATGCAGAAATTGGGTTTTTGTCCTTAGCACTCGAAAAATGCATTGCTTCTGAAAACACTAATACACCACTATTCTGAATTTCACTTCTATTGTCCTGAGATTTCGTATGAAATATATAGCCATTAATTTCATAACTGGACCATGTTATCACATTTAAACATGGACCACCCACTATGAATTTTAATATCTCTGATACATTTTATCTACTAAGAAAGGTCTTTTTAAACCACGACAAAAATGTTTTGTTGTGCTCATTCAAAATCCACATTTCTTTCTTCTTTGGATGACATTGTTTCAACTCATTAATATGAAATGTGATATACGGTTGAGAATCAGCTATGTTATTCATGATGTATGATTCTAACTTATTTATCTATTTAGCTGACAATGATTTGACATTCAAGCCATGAATCCCCTTTCCCTCATTATTAACTCGTTCATGGTGAGATGGAGGCAAACCTATGAGTTGCGTCGTGGCCAAGTAGCTCATACAAAACTCTGCAGCCTCCTCAGAAATATACTTTTCAATAATGGAGGCTTCAGGTCGATATGGATTCTTAACATACCCCTTCAATATTTTCATATAACTTTCAAAAGGATACATCCAACAGAGATATAAAGGTCCACAAAGCTTTATTTCTCGAACTAGATGAATCATTAAATGCACCATTATATCAAAAAAAGTTGGAGGAAAATATATTTCCAATTGACAAAGTATAGAAATTTCATCATTTTCCAAAATGTTCAAATCATTCAAATCAATCGCCTTATTAAAAATTGAATTTAAAAAATAACACAACTTCATTATAGTCTTTCTGACACGGATGGGAAATATTCTTCGCAATGAAACTGGTAGAATTTATTGCATCATGACGTGACAATCATGTGATTTCATACCTATCAACTTCAAGTCCTTCAATGAGAGAAATTTTTTTACATTTGAAGAATAACCTTGAGGCACTTTGATATCATGAAGATACTGACAAAAGCTAATTTTCTCCCTCTTCGATAATGTATGACAAGCCGAGGGAAGAAATGTTCGTCTTCCTTTAAGAGTGGGAGCTAACTCCAAATGTATTCCCATTGATAGTAAGTCTAATCTTCCATTCAACCCATCTTTTTTCTTTCCTTTAATATCTAACAATGTTCCAATAAAACAATCACAGGTATTCTTCTCCACGTGCATGACATCAATATTATGTTTAACTTAATGATATCTCCAATATGGTAGATCAAAAAATATTTACCTTTTCTTCCAAATATGTCTATCATTACTAGATTTTTGTGTCTTTCCCAATGTCACATCACGTTTTTTCACCCTCTCAAAATACAGATCTAAGGATAAAGTTTTTGGAGCAATTTCAAATTCTTGTGAGCCATTGAATGATTTTTTTAGTATTTTATAAGGGTGATCCATAGGCAAAAACTTTCGATGATCCATGTACACTGTTTTCCTCCCATGATGCAATTGACAATATGACGTCTGTTGTTTGCATATTAGACATGCTTTATGCCCTTTAACATTGTATTCAGAAAAATTTCCATATGCTAGGAATTCATTTATAGTGAACAAAAGCAATGCATTCAGTTGAAAATATTCCATTTTATTAGAATCATACACCCTAATACCATCAGCCCATAAAAGTTTCAAACCATCAATCAACGGTGACAAGTAAACATCAATATAATTGCCAGGTTGCTTCGGATCAGAGATCATTATACTCAACATGACATATTTGTGCTTCATAAAAACCTCAAAAGAGAGGTTGTAAATTACCAATAAAATAGGCCATGAACTATGTATTCTACTAGGGGTTCAATATGGATTCATTCCATCTGTGCACAACCCTAGTCTGAGATTTCTAATTTCATTTCCAAATGTAGAATACTACTCATCAATTTTCCTCCATTGTGGACAATCAGTTGTATGACGTATTTTTCCATCACATAACCTCTCATCAGCATGCCATCTTAACATTTTTTCATCATGTGAATTAGAAAATAAACGTTTGAAATGATGAATTATAGGAAGATACCAAAATACCTTTGAAGGGATCTTTGTAATCTCTATATCATCCTGTGATTTTTCTTTCACCTTATACCGCGATGTCCCACATTTAGGACACTTTGAAAAAAATTCATATTCCTTCCTGTATATAATACAGTCATTCAGACAGGCATGTATTTTCTTGTATCCCAATCCCATCGGGCATAATATTTTCTTGGCCTTATAATTTGAATCTGAAAGATCGTTATCTTTTGGAAGAATGTCTTTCATCAATTGTAGCAGCTCTGTAAGACTTATGTCACCCCATCCATGTTTCTCCTTCAGGTTAATCAATCTTAACACCCCTGACAAAACCGTAAAATCTGTACAACCAGGATATAATGGTTTTTCAGTATCACCACAAAGACACACAACTGTCGGTTCTATATCAATTTTTTCTGCTACAATATCGCGAATCATTTCTCCAATTCCATCAGAGTTACCATCTTGCGAATCATCATCATCAGTGAAATTTCGTCCTATTTCACCATGCCAAATCCAAGGGCTGTAACTTAGATTAAAACCATGACAAATCAGATGATATTTTATCTCTCTACTTTTCATGTTCTTTATATTCAAACATTTCAGTCATAGATAGAAAAAAATGTCACTACTTGGAACATTTCGTTTAGAAAATTCCAAAAAGGAATCAACACCTTCCTCATATTCATTTCTCATTCGATGTGTCGTAATCCAATTTTGACTCATTATTAACTATAAAACATATCAAAATTATACATATTTTTAAGATAATACAAATATATGTTTATATGAAAAAAATAATAATTTGAATGTAAAATAGTTTTGAAATATAAAAAAACTATATGCATATTTAAAAAAATATTCTTGAATATGATTTTTAAAAGAAAATATAGTAAGATATAACATTTTGAAATTCCATTGAATCAAAGAAAACCATGGGGCCTCCAATGGTTGATAGAAAATTGGATAAAATGGAGTAAACCTGAGAATCAAATCAAATTTTAAATAAAAACTCAGATGGAGAAAATCACAATGTAAAGCCAATCATCATGGCACAATGGGGTCAGGATAACTACGCATATTTGAAAATCACGACATGGTCTCCCCCATAACCCATAATTTTCTCATAGTTGATGACTGGTCAAAATATGTACAACTAAATAGAATCATATTGAAACACTAATATCCATGAAACAATAAAATCATCATGTTATAATCTCACAAACCATGATGCAGTAGTCAATCCCAAATGACACCTATCCCCCACCCCCTTGGACACTCCCTAGACACCACCACCCCCTTGGATAGCCCCCACCCCTTGTACACCACCCCCACCCCCTTGAACACACCCCTGGACACCACCACCCCCTTGGAAATCCCCCCACCCCCTGGACACCACCCCACCCCCTTAGACACCCCCTAGACACCACCACACCCTTGGACAACCCCCCACACCTCCTGGAAACCCCCACCCTTCATGGACACCACCACCCACATCCTACCCCCTTGGACAACCCCCTGGACACCACCCAACCCTCTGGAGAGCCCCCCCCCCCCCCGAAAAACCCCCAAACCCTCTGGACTGGACCCCACCCCCTTGGACAGCCCCCACCCCCTTAGACACCCCCACCCCCTTGGACACCCCCACCTCCATGGACACCCTAGACACCCCAACCCTCTGGACAGCCCCCCGAACCCTATGAACACCACCCCCACCCCCTTGGACACCCCCTGGACACCACCACCCCTTGGATAGCCCACACCCCTTTGGACATCCCCCACCCCCTAGATAGCCCCCACCCCTCTAGAAAGCACCCCCATCCTCTAGACAACACCCCCACCCCTCTTGGACACCACCCCACCCCTTACCCCCTTGGACACCCCCCACTGGACACCACCAACCCTATGGACAGCCCCCCAACCATCTGGATGGCCCCACCCCTCTAGACAGCACCCCACCCCTCCTGGCCAGCACCCCCACCCCTACCCCTTTGGACACCCCCTGGACACCCCCAACCCTCTGGACAACCCCCACCCCAGATAACCTCCCAAACCCTCTGGACAGGCCCCACCCCCTTGGACATCCCCCACCCACCCCCTTGGACAGCCCCCACCCCCTTGGACACCCCCACCCCCTTGGACCCCCACACCCCTGGACTCCCCCCCCCACCTCCATGGAAACCCTGGACACCCCAACCCTATGGACAGCCCCCCGAACCCCTTGAACACCACCCCCACCCCCTTGGACACCCCCTTAGACTGCCCCCACTCCTCTAGATAGCCCCCACCCCTGGGACAACCCCCACCCCTCTAGACAACACCCCCACCACTCCTGGACAACGCCCCCACCCCTACCCCCTTGGACACCCCCTGGACACCCCCAACCCTCTGGACAACCCCCACCCCCGGACAACCCCCCAAAACCTCTGGACAGGCCCCCACCCCTTGGACAGCCCCCCACCCCCTTAGACACCCCCACACCCTTCGACACCCCCACCCCCTTGGACCCCCCCCCCCATACACACACCCCTAGAATGCTCCCCCCACCTCCATGGACACCCTGAACTGCCCCCAACCCTCTGGAAAACCCCCAACCCCCTGGATAGACACCAACCCTCTTGACAGTCCCCCAGAACCATGTGATTTGAACCTTAAGCTACTAGTTTTGGCATATCTAAGGATTTTAAACTCAAGCTACTAGTTTTGGTATCATGCCATTATTCAAAATGAGAACCATGAACTTTATCTCCTACTAGTCTAAAATGATCTATTATGCAATTAATCAGGTTTTAATAAAATATGAAGACTTATAATAGTCCCAAAAATAAGCAACGTAAATAGATTATGGAACAACAAAAAGTGATACCCAAAATAGAAACAACCAGGGATCCAAAACAAACATTCCACCATGAAAAACCATATATACATATAAAATAAATCACACTGGAATGAAAAAATGGGTGTATCACAATGGTTTAAATATAAATTGTAGTAATATAGGTGAATGAGATCATTAGTTGTCAATGACAACAAAAATTACCATCAATGTTGGGCATCCATGAAATAAAAACAAACAAAATAGAAGTAGGTGAGACTTATGTGAATATTGCGAGTCGATCTAATAGATTTGGTGATAATAAATATGATGATGATGGAAAAATGAGGTAAAAGGGTTCGAAATCAAAGAATCTTACCTAGTTTAAACAAAAAAATCTCAAAACATAAATATAGACTATCCAGAAAAAAATGAATGAAATAAAGTCATTGGAGGCTTACCTGAGCGTTGTGAGCGGAGATGATAGATACGTGAGAGTAAAGATGATAAACGATGATGGAAAAATGAGTTTAATGAATTGATATTGAAGAGTCGATTAGGGTTTTCCGCACGAGAGAGACGAGTCTCTGGTCTGTCGATCGAAAAATCATAAATGACAATCCACGAGGCGTGTTAATTTATTAAATGTTTTATAACATCAATAATTTAATAACCGATGTTATAAACTATTTTTATTACATTTATAATGTTAGTTATTATAATAACTGAAGTTATAAATGTATCAGATACTGCATTTTTCACGTCGGTTATTTTATAACCGATGTCAAAAAAGCAGCGTGTTTGTTTTTTATGTTGGTTATTCTATGGATGATGTAAAAAAAATCAGAAACCACCGTTTTTACGTCGATTATTTTATAACCAACATGAAAACTGCCTGGTGTTGGTTTTTTATGTCAGTTATAATATAACCGATGCTAAAAATTCAGCGGGTTGTGTTTTTACGTTGGTTATTTGATAACCGACGTCAAAAAGGCCTCAGATGCTGCCTTTTTTAGATCGGTTATTTTATAACCGACGTAAAAAATTCCTAGATACCTCATTTTTTATGTCGGTTATCAAATAACAGACGTAAAAAATTTACTCTCTGTATTTTTCACGTCTTTTATAAAATAACCGACGTCAAAAACCATGTATCACAGATTTTCATGTCGGTTATATATAACCGATGTAAAAAATGGTGACGTTAAAAACTTTTTCTTCATTAGTGACAACTAGGGACATCGATGATTTAAAAAATGGAATTGATAATAAACGTGTTAGAGATGTCTCATCATTGAAAAATTCCACCATGTGTTGAAACACATGATGAATATGTTCACACCTAAGGAAAATGGTGAGAACGAGCATCAAGGACCCCTTACAAATTTATATTTTTTATACCCAATAAATTTTGTAAAATAAAATTGAAAAGGTATTTCTACATCCCTGTATCAAAAATTTCTAAAAACTATCTATAAAAGTTATACAAATGATAATATTACCTAAGTAAAAAATAATAAATTTAAAACCTTTGATAAGTTGACAATGAGATACTCTGATGTAATATGACTAACAATAATGAAATACATGTTGGGGAATTGTATCCATTGGTTATCCCAACCAAGAAAGAAGGAAATAATTTATTTATAAGCATTGAGATAAGATATTCATTTAGTTTATATAAGAATTATCAAATTCAGTATTATTGTCTCTTATAAATCATTAAGAATTTCCTCCCCAAAAATACCAAAAATGTTTGGTTCAATAACGTTTTCTAGGGAGTGTCCCAACACAGGGTGTAATGTCATAGGCTATGATACTCAATTCCATTAAATATCTCTTAAAATAAATAAAATATAAGGATATATTGGTGTAAGATATATATAATCCCAATCATTAATTGGTTTATTTGAAGAACTTATTAAAGATGATCTAGGCTTCCAGGTAAAGTCCTTTCCATGGAAATTGTCAAGGGAATTTGACTCCAATCATCTCAATCTTGTGTTTAACAAGTCAGTGGTCTATTTAGATGTTTGATTTACTAAACTATGAGGGTTCTAACTTTCCCCCTAAAAGTGTTGGAAAAATTAAAAATTAAATTTTGATGGATGGACAATCCATGCTTATTGTAATTTAATGGCTTGAGTGACCTAGAGAAACATCTCAGTCACATTTCCTCCAAATTTTACCCTACTAGTAGAGAACCCTAAAAACTAAAAGGTAGAAAATTTGGAAACATTACCAAAACATTAGAAGTACCCACATTATTCTAGTGTTAAAACCTAGTGACTGGGCCTATTGCCAATTAGGAAGATCTCCACTGATAATTCCATTGTTATAACAAATCAATCTATAGTACTATCTAAAAAATCACATGAAGTGATTCTTCACTAACTCAAAGGGTGTTCTTGTTCCTTGTGGGTTGTAGAAAATCAGCTAAGTATTAGAAACAATGATATGGGAATGATTTCTCCCAATCAACTACAAATATAAATTGATAAACAATAAAAATAAAGTACAAACAAACTTAGATAACAAAAAGTAAAAGGCATAACTCTCAAGACGGAACATTGACCAAAGTCATCAGTCAATTCCTTTAAGACATAAACCTAGAAACATCAGGCAATAAGTGAATCACATACTCCATCGGTCACCAAAAACTTCTGATGTTAGCTATTTAATTACCAAAACCACCTCTAAATGGTGATTTATCTTTCCCTAGACTTGGAATAATAAAATATAAAAATTAAAAAAGGCAAAGGTATGGTTTGAGAAAAAATCCCAAAATTATTCCACTAATTATTTAATAATATCAAATAAATGATTTATGATTAATTTTAAATAATCTTTTCATGGAAATATTTTGACAACTTATATCAAAAAACACTTAAAAAAACTTTTCAATTGATAATAATAAAACATGTTTCAAAAGTGAATTTCCATCATGTAACATCCCATTACCTTATTACAGTAATTTCTTGAACCTTGTTTCAGTTATACTATGTTTGGGGATTTTTTCGGGTTGTTTTAGGTAAAATTTTTAGAATTTTGGGGGCCCAAGGGGTAGAGTACATGGTTGGCGTATGATTAGGAAAAACTATGTGGTTTGGCCCAAAAAATCATGTACTATATAATAGTGCATTGTAGGAAGGTATATGGTTTTTACAAACCATGTGGCCAGAACCTCCAAATCATGTGGTCAATGGATAGTGGGATTTACATGATTGAGACATGGTTACCAAAACCATGTTCCTACCCATGAGAGACGATGCACCTCAAATATTTGGGGCACATGGTTAGGGAACATAGTTAGTACAACCATGCAGCCCCTACAAAAAATCATGCACGTGAGATTTTAATCCCTCTTTTTTATTTTAAAAATCCCAGGACCCTCAATTTAACCTATAATCGACCCCCACTCAACCCTAATTGAATTCCTTGGTCTTTAAGGAAATCAATAATTGGTTTTGACTCCTCAAACATCTTCTCATGGTGGATCATAGCATGGTTTATTTCATTCGGTATCCCTTAGGTATGTATATCTTCTTCTTTTTTTGGTTTCCTTTGATCTCCTATCTTTTCCTCCATATATATTTGTAGATATTCACATTATTGATAGATATGATATCTATTTTGATGGATATTGATTCTAGTTTCTGTTCTTTGATCTTCTTACCCTCTTTCTTTTTTGGAGATCCCATTGTGGGTGTTTTCTTTGACCATGCGATTAAAGATTGGTGGTTCCATGAAGATTTACCCTTTAGTTAAAACCTTTTATTTCTTGATTAAATTAAAATTAGTTTTTAAATGATTTTAAAAACATATATTTAAGATTATTGGTGTTTGATTTTGATATTTTAATGTAATTTATGAAAACCCTCGGTTTCAATAGAATTGAAATCATTGGGTGAATTTGAGAAAATTGATGGCTTGATTTGAAAACTGATTTGATACTAATCATTGATGAACATGGATTAAATTGATAGATTATTTGAAAGGATATTAATTTGATTAAATCCCTAATTTAGTTTTGAAATAAAAAAGGTATATTAAAAACTTAAATTTGGAAATTTAATTTTTAATTGATTTGAAATGTTTGATTTTCTCATGATTGATTGGTAGTTTGAATGCCCATAATGGGCTCCCCTATTGGGGTATCGATTGATTTCCTAGTATAGGCTCCCCTAATGGGATGTAGATTGATTACTTGATATGGGATCACCTAAAATGGTGTAGATTGATTGCCTGATATTGGATCCCCTAATGGTGTGTAGATTAAATGCCTGATATTGGATCTCCTAATAGGATATAGATTGATTTATCGATATGGGATCCCCTAATGGGGTATAGTTTGATTTCCCAAAATGGGATCCCCTAATGGGGTGTTGATATGAGTATGTACATATATGTATTTTGAGTCATGATCTTTGATTATATATATTTTTAATTCATGTTAACTATTTTATATAAACTATTTTATATAAACTATTTTATATAAATTATTTTATATAAACTATTTTATATAAATTGTTCATTTAAGTCTGTTTTGAGATATGTGACATCATTTTCCTTAAAAGATTGTTTTTTAAGTATGAAAATGATTTTCCATGCCTTTTTATTGAAATTTACAATATAATTAGTTTATTATTATGGTATTTTTTATATAACACTTAGTGAGACCAAACTGGGTTGTTTATATTCCACCCTACCTTTTCCTTTAAATTTTTTTAGATTATCTTTTTCTAGATTAGAGTAAAGAGAAATATCCACTTAGAGGTGGGGATGTTCTTGATCCTTGGGAGCCATAGTGATGGAGGTAACTAGTTGAGTTGTAATCCACTTTTGGAATGGGTGTTTTTAGATTTTATCTTGGAAGATGATCAATACTTTGATGATTTACTAGTTTTAGTTTGCTTTACTTATTTTTTCTGGTATGTTCTCCTTGAGGAGTATTGATTATACTGACTTGTATATGTTATCTTCTACTGTTTTGTAGAAAAAATAATTCCCTTATATTTTCTTTATGATTCATGGTGCTAGTATCCAACCCGTGGGTATCGTGAATTCCCTTCGGGCCATGTTATATCCATATCACGTATTATTGTACTAGGGTATCTGGGAATTTTTGAGACAAAATAGTATCAAAGGTGTGAGTTTGTGTATCTTTCCTTGGTGTGGGTAAGCAGTTGGGATGTCCTGGTAGAAAATAGGCATTATTTTTGTCACTTAGGAGGTAGTTGTGAGTGAGTGCATGGACATATCCTATCATAATAATCCTTAAGCCACTATGGATGTTTGAGAAAAGCATCCTTGAAGAATTTTTTGATTTGAATCTCGTATTTTACCTACATTTGATTTGAATTTTTTGAAATCAAAATCTTGAATTCTATTTTATGGAATTGATATCCTTGTATCTTTAATCTGTGTGTCCTAGATTTGTATAATCTTGATGATTCTTTCGATGTTGTCTAGTTGATGTTGTGCAGCATCATGCCTTGGAGAAGATGTTTGAATAGTACCCAAGAGGAAGATTCTGGTGAACCACTGTGAGAAAATACTATAGTGGACCAGAATATTATTGAGATGGTAGTGTGTGCTATCCAAGATATAGGATAGGCACCAACACCCATTCATGTTTAGGCTCTAGTTGTGGAATCTAAAAGGGAATAATATTGGAGTTGTTCCCAAGAGTTTATTCACCTGAAGAAACTTTATTTCCAAGGATCTAATGATCCTCAAGATGCTAAGTATTGGTTGAAAAATATTGATCTTCTTTTTCAGTTCCTGGAAATTCTTGATTCAATTAAGCTAAATTGTGCTACCTTCAAGTTGGAAGGACATAGAAGGAGATGGTGGGATTAAATATAGATGGTGAAGAAGCATGATGTATTGGAGTGTAAAGACTTTATAGTTCATTTCACTAATAATTTATATCTAGATTCGATGGTCTTGGTAAATTATATTCAGTTTCTCAACATCCAGTTGGGTGATAAGACCAAGAAAAAATATGAAAACCATTTTCTGAGCTCATGTAGTTTTCTCCTAAGGTTGTGATGAATGAAAAATTGATGGTTTGGATATTTGAGATGGATCTTCACCGAGACATCTAATCTCAAATATTTTCGTTGAATCTCACTTATTATAATGTTGTACTAGATAGAGCATTGATGGCTGAGCTTGATCTAGCTATTAAGTTCGGGTTGATGGGAGTTCCCTTTACCCCCAGTGGTAGTTTAATGAGTTCCTTTAAGGGAAAGAGAAAGTGTAATGATCTGCATGGTGTATTTAGATAACAGGCATCTTTTAGAACTCCTGAAGTACTTCAAAGAGGCCCTATGACATTCTTCCAGTGTGGAAAGGTTGGGTATTCGAAGTAGGTTTTCATTGAGGCACTCAATAAATATAGTTCATGAAACCTATCCGGCGGCCTATATAATTTTTTACTTATCTTTTCTACTCCACATAGTGGAACAATCTCATTATCGTTAAATGGTACAACAGTGAAATCAGATGCTTCACGATCTAAGGGGTTTTAGCCACAAATATCCTAAAAAAAAGCTTATTTACTTGCTGGAAGAGTCTTCAGAGGAAGAGGATGCAAGTCTAGCGACCGTGGGAGGCACCATCACTATAACTTCATCATTTATGACTGCTTTATTTGATACTGGTGCATCTCACTCATTTTTATCGACTCATGTTTTGAACTTTCTAATCTTCATATGAATATTTTATCTTATGTGATGGGTATTACTTGTCACAACCCCCTCCCTCCAAAGATACCGTAATGAGGGAGTGAGATAATGATCCTCAAGTCTTGCCTCCAGTAGGCCCCGAGTTGGCAATTAGCACAGAGGGTATAAAAATCTCATATATGGGAGGCATTATCTTCTATAATATAAATATGATTGGTAGATAAGATGGATCATCCAGAAAAACTCCAAGACACAATATAAAAAGAAAATCCAAAAACCATCTCTCATGCATTTATAAATAGAACTGATACATATACAATAAAGTATCTAAAGTAAATACCCCAAAGTAAAGCTAAAGAATAAACACACCAACTATAAAAAATCTGAGTTTGTAATGTCCAACATAGTCCACATAGTCCTCCTGGAAACCTGAAAACTAGTTTTATATGTGTAGGGTGAGCATACAAGTATACTCAGTAGGAAAACCAAAATATCTCATGCACATTTGAAAGAAGCATACACTACGGGAAAAATGTGTATTTGCGACGGGGAAAACTACCCTATCACAAAAGGACTGGCGCGCTTTGCGCGCCAAATCGCGGGAAAGTTATTTGCGACGGGAATATACCCCCATCGCAAATAGTATGTCGACAGGTTGTTATTTGCGATGGGTCCCGTCACAAATAACTATTTAACCGTTGACCATAATAAATGCGGGGTAAGTTATTTGCGACGGGTACCGTCGCAAATATACCCATCACAAATAAGCTAACCTATAAATACCCCCCATCCATTTTTTTCATTCATTCTCAAACTCTATCTTCTACTTCTCTCAAAACTCTATTTTTAGAGTTCAGTGTTTCTTAAGTTTATTTTTTTTTCCAGAGTTGATATTGAAGTTTTCAACAACGATCAGAGATCAACCTCAGATCAATTTTAAAGGTATTTATGTTCATTTTAATTTAATATTTATTTTAAATTTTTTATTAGTTTCAATTAATCTTAATTAGTTGTAATTTAATTATGTTTATATTGTTTTGTTACATAATAAATTTAAATTATTAGTATTCATTGTTCATAGTCAATGGTAATTAGGAATAATTAGTAATAATTACCAATAATTAAGAATAAATACTAATAATTAGTAATAAATTACAATAATTAGGAATAATTAGTAATAATTACCAATAATTGGTAATAATTAGTAATAATTACTAATAATTAGTAATAATTACCAATAATTAGTAATATTTTTCAATAATTACCAATAATTAGCAATAATTAGTAATAATTACCAATAATTAGTAATAATTTTCAATAATTAGTAATAATTACCAATATTTAGTAATAAATAGTAATAATTAGTAATAATTACAAATAATTAGGAATAATTAGTAATAATTACCAATAATTACCAATAATTAGAAATAATTAAAAATAATTACCAATAATTAGCAATAATTAGTAATAATTACCAATAATTTGTAATAATTACCAATAATTACCAATAATTAGTAATAATTATCAATAATTAGTAACAATTACCAATAATTAGTAATAATTATCAATAATTAGTAAAAATTAGTAATAATTATTAATAATTGGTAATAATTAGTAATAATTCATAATAATTAGTAATAATTGGTAATAATTAGTAATAATTAGTAATAATTAGTAATAATTAGTAATAATTAATAATAATTAGTAATAATTACCAATAATTATTAATAATTGTCAATAATTAATAATAATTACCAATAATTAGTAATAATTACCAATAATTACCAATAATTACCAATAATTAGTAATAATTACCAATAATTAGTAACAATTACCAATAATTAGTAATAATTACCAATAATTAGTAATAATTACCAATAATTAGTAATAATTACCAATAATTACCAATAATTCGTAATAATTACCAATAATTAGTAATAATTACCAATAATTATTAATAATTACAAATAATTCATAATAATTACAAATAATTACCAATAATTACCAATAATTAGTAATAATTATCAATAATTACCAATAATTAGCAATAATTACCAATAATAAGTAATAATTACCAATAATTAGTAATAATTACCAATAATTAGTAATAATTACCAATAATTAGTAATAATTACCAATAATTACCGATAATTAGTAATAATTACCAGTAATTACCAATAATTAGTAATAATTACCAATAATTAGTAATAATTACCAATAATTAGTAATAATTACCAATAATTACCAATAATTAGTAATAATTACCAATAATTACCAATAATTAGTAATAATTACCAATAATTAGTAATAATTACCAATAATTAGTAATAATTACCAATAATTAGTAATAATTGGTAATAATTAGTAATAATTACCACTAATTAGTAATAATTAGTAATAATTACCAATAATTAGTAATAATTAGTAATAATTACCAATAATTAGTAATAATTAGTAATAATTAGTAATAATTACCAATAATTAGTAATAATTACCAATAATTAGTAATAATTAGTAATAATTAGTAATAATTAGTAATAATTTGTAATAATTAGTAATAATTTGTAATAATTAGTAATAATTACCAATAATTACCAATAATTAGTAATAATTACCAATAATTACCAATAATTAGCAATAATTACCAATAATTAGCAATAATTACCAATAATTACCAATAATTACCAATAATTACCACTAATTAGTAATAATTAATCATAATTACCAATAATTAATAATAATTAGTAATAATTACCAATAATTAGTAATAATTAGTAATAATTACCAATAATTAGTAATAATTAGTAATAATTACCAATAATTAGTAATAATTACCAATAATTAGTAATAATTACCAATAATTAGTAATAATTAGTAATAATTAGTAATAACTACCAATAACTACCAATATTTACCAATAATTACTAATAATTACCAATATTTTCCAATATTTACCAATAATTACCAATATTTACCAATATTTTCAAATATTTACCAATATTTTCCAATATTTACCAATATTTTTCAATATTTACCAATATTTACCAATAATTAACAATATTTACCAATAATTACCAATATTTATTAATAATTTGGAATAATTACCAATAATTTGAAATAATTTCCAATAATTTAGAATAATTACCTATATTTAGGAATAATAACATTATTACATTATTTGTATATTTTATTATTAATATTAAAATAATATAATTTTCTATATTATATACAATTCTCTTTTCATCTGTGTGTTTTCTGTCTCCACATGTAATATTTGCATTCTTTTTCAAAATTATCAACCTACTCGCCAATGGAGAGGTGAAAGTGAATGCAAATATTACATGTGGAGACAGAATGTTAAACACACAGATGAAAGGAGAATTGTATATAATATAGAAAATTATATTATTTTAATATTAATAATAAAATATACTAATAATGTAATAATTTTATTATTATATAATTAATATTTATGATAAAATTATATTAATATTATTAAAATAATAAAAAATCAATATAATATTAAAATTATCAATATTTGTAACATGTTTTGCTTTATTCTCAACATATTTAATCTTTGATTGAGTATTTTTTCTAAAAAATTATTCAAAACTAGTAATGCTTTTATATTTTATAGAAAAATATGGAACAACGAGGTCGTCAACAGTCATTATTAGATGACCGCATATGGATAAATCAACATAGAAATCCAAACGGTTTTGGTTTAAATCCAGTATATATAGAGGGTGTGGATAATTTTTATCATTTGCGGCATCAAATCCAGAATTTGTTTTAGAAGGCAAAATAAAATGCCCTTGTAGAAAATGTGCATTGAGAACGTTTGACACGTTTGACAAAGTGGGGGGACATCTCTTGCGTTTTGGTTTTCAACCAGATTGTGTTTTTTTGTATCAACACGGTGAATGTAGTTCCAGAGTAGGTGACACCAACTTGATTCCAGATCCATCCAGGTTTCAAGATTTAGTACATGATGTTGCAGGTTCATCTGTTCAACATACAGAAACTCCGGCTGATATAGATTCAAATCCTGAGTTGGCACCGTCTGAATTTTATGAGTTGTTGAGGTCTACTGAGGATGCATTATATCCTGGCTGCAAGATGAGCAAATTAGAAGCAATTGCAAAATTTATGGCTATCAAATCAGATAACAGAATGTCAAACACCTGTTTTGACCAGATATTTTCTTTGCTTAAAACACTGTTACCCGAAAGAAATGTTTTTCCTATAAATTACTATGAGACTAAGAGGCTGGTTCGAAATTTGGTACTTACTTGTCAGAAGATTCATGCATGTTCAAATGACTATATTTTATATTCTGGGGAAAATGAGTCGTTGGATAGTTGTCCCACATGTGGGGAACTGAGATATAAAGAAGGGCAACATGGGAAGTCTGGTTTGATTCCTATAAAACAGTTGAGATATTTTCTGCTTATATACAGACTTCAGCGTTTATTCATGTCTAAGAATACAACGACAATGATGTCATGGCATAAAGCGAATATTTCAACTGATAAAAGTTTGAATCATCCAGCCGATGGTGATTCATGGAAACATTTTGATAGATTGCATCCATCCTTTTCTTTAGAAGCTAGAAATGTTCGACTGGGCCTTTACACTGATGGTTTTTATCCGTTCGGATCTTATGGTAGTCAATATTCATGTTGGATTGTTTTTTTAATTCCGTACAATTTACCTCCATGGATGTTGATGAAGGAGCCATATATCTTTTTGACATTACTAATTTCAGGACATCCGATGAAAAATATTGATGTTTATTTGAAACCATTGATTGATGAATTAAGTTTATTGTGGAGTACTGGTGTCAGTACATATGATGTTGCTACGAAACATAATTTCATACTGAGAGCAGCATTGATGTGGACAATTAGTGACTTCCCGGCTTATGGGATGTTATCTGGCTGGAGTACACATGGTTAGAAATCATGTCCTTACTGTATGGGAGAGAACAAAGCATTTATGCTCATTCATGGAAAGAGACCTTGTTATTTTGACTGTCATCACAGATTTCTACCAGCTGATCATCCTTTTCGCAGAAACAGATCTCATTTCAGAAAAGGAACAATTGAAAGGGATGGACCTCCAAAAATGCTATCAGGTTCAGAGTTAAAATCAGTTGTATTTTTATTACCTCCCATCACTTTTGGTCCCACAATAAACCAAAAGAAAATTTTTGGTTTTGGGAAAGAAAACAATTGGATTAAACGTAGCATATTTTGGGATTTGCCATATTGGTCTGATTTGTTTGTCCGCCACATGTTGGATGTCATGCATATTGAGAAGAACTGTTTTGATAATTTGTTTCATACAGTTTTGGATACGGCAGGAAAGAGCAATGACAATGTAAATGCACGTTTAGATCTTACCCAAATTTGCAGGCATCCAGAACTGGAACTGTTTGAGAATGTCAGAACAGAAAGGTTACTGAAACCAAAAGCAGCTTATACACTATCTAAAGAAAACCGTTTATTATTTTCTCAGTGGCTTTCAGATTTGAGACTTCCAGATGGCTGTGCTTCCAATTTGGGTAGATGTGTAAAGAATGGTCATATTAATGGATTAAAAAGTCATTATTGTCACGTTATAATGGAAAGACTTCTACCCATTGGATTAAGAGGTCTGTTGAATTATGTGATTTGGGATTCCATAACAAACATGTCTCATTTTTTTTCAGGAAATTTGTGCGGCTACAAGAGATTATGATGCTCTATGCAAACTTGAAGAAGATGTTGTTGTAATTATATGTAAACTGGAAAAAATATTTCTGCCGTCTTTTTTCAAATCAATGGAACATTTGATGTTACATTTTCCATATGAAGCCAAATGTGTAGGTCCAGTACAGTTTCGATGGATGCACCCATTTGAAAGATGCATGAAAAAATTGAAAAGAAAAATACGTAACAAAGTATCTGTTGAAGGATCTATTGCAGAAGCTTATTTGCAAGAGGAAATATCTTTTTTCTGCTCCCATTATTTTGAATCTGAGTATCCTTCAAAACACAACCGAATGGGACGGAACAAGATGAATATTGATGAAATCGACAATCAATTATCTATTTTCAACCAGCCAGAGCTTGGTTTTAGTGGAGTTTATGAACGCTGGCTTTCAGATGATGAACATCACAGAGCTCATACGTATGTTCTACTCAACTGTGAAGAGATGACATCAGTTGTACTGTAAGTGTTTATATCACTTATTCTATCATTTATTTTATAGTAAATAACTTTGTTTTTTATAGGTTGTATGATAATCATATCAAGAAACAAATTCCACAAATTACAGCAGCTGCTCTCGAAGAACGCCGACAGAAAAATTTCTCTCAGTGGTTTCAAAAACTGGTAACATAATTTCTTTATCTTTTAGAAACTCATTCAATGTATAGTTTACTATATTGATAATTATTTCAAAAAATTTCAGGTGCCTCAACATGCTGATAAAATTGACAAACAGCTATGTATATTGAGTAACCCACCTTCCAAACTTTTTAAAACTTATAATGCATATGTGGTAAATGGATTTCGATTTCACACACATGCATATGTGGAATCAAAAAAAAAACAATGAACAGTGGAGTTAGCTTGAGAGGATCTCATCATCGAGAAAATGAAGTTGACTTTTATGGCATACTTGATGAAATCATTGAACTCTGTTATCTTGGACAACATTACATAACCATGTTCAAATGTCGGTGGTTGGATACAGAGAGAGGCGTTCATGTTAATCCGACTCATGGAATCATCGATATTAAATGTAAAAGTTTTCTCGCAGTAAATGAACCATTCTTATTGGCTCAACAGGAACATCATGTTTATTACGCAAAGTACTGTGCTACATCAAGAGAGTTGACTGATTGGTGGAGTATAATAAAAATCAAAATTCGAGACAATCGGTTTAGTCAAAGTGAATGTGATTTCACTGATGTGCAAAGAATTGAAGTTTTTCAAGAGAGTACTCAAAATCAATCTTTTTTACAAAGAGACATGAGTATCGATGAAGACACCCCACATTTAAGAGTCGGTGATGACGATGATGTTAATGATGTCACATATGAATTTGAAATGGTAAGAGATGAAGAAACTGGAACTCGAATGGATATCGATGATGTTGATGAGGAATATGAAGATGACATTGACATATATAAAGATGATGATGAAGATGAACACTGATAGAATTTCATGGTAGTTATATACAATCATAACTAATATATATGTATATATAATAGTAATTATCAATTATTTGCTAACAACATTAACATTTTCTGTTTCAGATGGACGACGACACATTTCGTGAGTTGGCGGATGCTGACCTGACTTTCGATGCGGATGAGTTGCTGGAAGATGACCCTCAGCCTGCAGGCGCTCCAGGGAGTACGTGGAGGGGGCGCGATCTTGCACGATTGATGATTCTTGACCCCGTCCCCAAGCGACGTCCACGTCTTGGGTTTGATCCACGCACACGGAGGTGTAATAACCTGTGTGATAACCTGTGGATTTAACTAAGATTTCATTAATCTATTCACATAATAAATGTTTATTATTTTTAGAGTTTTCCGCATATAGCAGTCGGACAGGGCAGCACTATTTTGCGCAACTATTTCTCTCAGCCTTGGACTATATGGGAGCAGATTCCCATTGATGTGCAGCAGGCCATGTTCGGCCATTGGTTGGTACGTATGTAAATAAATAATTTTTATTTTGAAAATTATTTCATTTCTAACTTGATATTTTGATTTATTTGTAGTGTTTATGGTATCCGATCGAGGATACCATGCGTGACGCCATCCATGAGGCATGGGAGGTGGCTATGCATGATCGCTTTCGTCAGTTTTTGCACAATTTAAGAAAAGCTACCACGAAGAAAGCAGGAGTGTCAGTTTTTGAGGAGTCATGTAGAGTACACCGACCAGAGTACATTTCATCCCATGTATGGGATGGATTATGTGTGCACTGGTTGAGTGATGCCTTTCAGAGGATATCATCGGTGGGGAGGCAGAATCGGGGGAGACAGGAGGTGACTCATCGAACTGGGAGTCATACTTTCAGTACTCATAGACAGCATCTGGTACGCACATTATTTATAAATATTTTATATAACTATAAATATTAACAGTTTATGTTTTATTCTTATAGGCTGTCAAGCACCCCGATATTACGGAGTACGACGTATATCAGAGGATGTATAGTGATCCTGCTACTGGGGAGATCAGAGGTGATCGTCAGCGTCACATCGTGGTCAGTATTATTTGTTTTCAAGTTTACAAATTAACTGCATATAATATATTCACAATTTTAATTTTAAATTGCAATTACAGGAGTCATATGAGGCCACAACGTCACAGACCCGACCTGAGAGTCAGGCCGAGTCATCAGATCAGACCACTGGCCGTCAGTTTGATGAGGCGTCATGGATGCAGGCCACCCAGTATTCCTTCAAGAAGGGTCAGGTAGTTGGTATCAACTCTCGACTGACTCCTAGAGATTATTATGGCAGTGCTGTGATGTCGGGGTCCAGCTCGAGAGGAGCTTGTGCATCTTCTTCTGCTACACAGTATGAGGATCACTTGTGATCTCAGGCTGCACTGATAGAGAGTCTCCGACAGGAGCAGGAGCGGATGTGTCAGCAGCAGCAATATCATGAGGAGGAGCGTCGACGCCAGCAACAGCTGTACGAGGAGCAGATGAGTCGGTGGCAGCAGCAGCATCCGGAGCAGATGGAGTACATGCGCCGACTCACTCATGATTTAGGGATGGAGTTTCCTCCACCAGCATCTGCAGATCCCCCCCTCCCCCTCCCCCCTCCTTCATATTAGAGTTTGTTTTTATGTTATAAAGTTTGTTAAATCAAAATATGAATTTTTTTTCTATTCGTAGTTTCTGTCTCACTATAAAATATTAATAATATTATATTTTGAAATAACAATATTAATATGAATAATAATATTATTTATATTTTAGAATATTAAATTATATATATATTAAAATTTTATAATATTATAATTTAATTATATTTTTTTTGTAATATTAGAATTATTTTAATATTTGAATGTAAAATAATTCTATTATTTTTATATTAATTAAAATAACTTATTAATATTTTTTTATTTATGAATTATAATTATAATATTATTATATTAATTAAAATCATTTATTAATATTCTATTATTTTTTATTTTTGAATTATAATTCTATTATTATTATATTAATTAAAATAGTTTATTAATATTTTTTATTTTTGAATTATAATTGGATTATTATTATATTAATTAAAATAATTTATTAATAATTTATTTTTTTTATTTTTTTTAGTATTTGCGATGGGATACTATGCCCGTCGCAAATAGTATTATTATTATATTGATTAAAATAATTTATTAATTTTTTTTAATTTTTTTTTTAAAAAAACTAATTCCGATAGGCCCGTTGCAATTACTAGTTGCGACGGGCCCATCACAATTACGATTTATAAAAGTTTTCACAAATATACGGACTAATATTTGCGATGGGAAGAATCTCCGTAGCAAATAATACCTTTATCGACGGGCCCGTCGCAAATAATTGTTGTTGCGACGCCGTTTTCCGCGACGGGATCCCGACGCAAATGACCCATCACAAATGCCATTATTTCCAGTAGTGATAATAATGCCCCTATGAGAAAAGAACAGAACCAAACAACACCTATCAAGGTATACTAACCACACCAACCTCACCAAGGCACACTCACAAAATTAAACAAACCAAGTAATATAATATAATATAATAGAAATCACATTGATAAGGGTACCCCACACCACTTTCCCACTCATATGCCTCTCACACACCCAACGTCGTATATCATGGAACTCAAATATCTTTCTTATACCACACCTCCCCACAAGCATGGTCACAATACACCTCACCCGCATACATATGGGCTCGCCACCCCATAAGCACAACCACACACATCTCATCCGAAAACACACGAGCCGTCACATATCACTCACAATCACCTGGGCTATCACATATTTTACAAAGACACATGGGCCATCACAACCACCACCTAATGCAATAATAGACCTCTAACCAACACAACCTGTTCAATACCTATCTCTCATGGAAGAGAGAGTAGGAAAGAGTGGGTACTCAGCCATCCGTACTTCTCACTAGATGTTAGGAAAAACATCCCCGCATTAATATGAGGGTGTGGGTACATAGTGCTCAAAATTTGTTGGGTGAGTATAGAAATCACAAGAATGTACAAGTATATATATATATATAAATAATATCAAACACTCAATCCCAACCTTTGAGTTCACAAACAAACAAACCAACTCACAACACCATCACTTTTTCTTCCACCTCTAACTGCATAACACCACACAACAAGTCACAACCCAATTTCAAATTTCCAAAAAAATCATTTAATTCATTCCATTATTTTCATTATTTAATATCAACCACATTTAACCACACAACCCACCATTAAATTATCCATAAAAAATTTTAATTCCATTAACCAAACAAACCCATGCCATTATAAACATTATTAAAAAATTATTTATTTATTCTATCACTAATCGGGAATTTAGCACATGGAAACCACCACCTCGGCACCCAAAAAGCATGGCCAAAAAACTACCTCCTCACCACCCCAAAATCATGACCAAACAAACCACCACCTCACCTCCCCAAAAGCACAACTAAATAAACTACCACCTCACCGCCCCAAAATCACGACCAAACAAACCACCTCATCACCGCCCCAATATAATAGCCAAACAAACCACCTCCTCACACCCCAAAAACATGAAAAAAACCACATATCACCCCACAACCTATTGTAACCATGCACCATCATCCTAAAATTACAGCCATGCATCACAACACATCAAGATCCATTTTTACAGATTTACAAAGGGGATTTTATCATAGTACATATTATTTTAGGGGCATTATCACACAACTCATAATTCTAGGGAAATTATATCATTATCCAATTATAATTAATTAAATAATTTCCATTTTATAATGATATCAAAAAAATCACAACAGTTACAATATATATATCCAGCGCAGGCAAAACCCCCAACTACCACAATTTTCAGCGGGGCATCAAGCCTGAACAATCACAATATCATAATCATATCATGGTTGTAAAAACATGTAAAACATACCCCTTTCACCTATTTCAATTAAATTAACCAATTATTTATCCTTGATTAATATGGAACAACCATAATCCTTTGAGAAACAAAAGTGAACATCGCCCGCATGATACAAAATAAAGAGAAATGATAGATTCCATACCACAAAGAAGTTTGTCAACCTGCTGCACACCGTAGGGAAAAGAAGAATGACCGAAACCACAACTACACCATGATAACTACTGATCAACCTACACTACAACAAAAGACCATAAAAATAAAACCCAACACACACAAAAAAACCTAAACAACATAGTCCCAGTGAATCCTCTGGATAAGGATGGAAGAAAACCAACCAAGAAGGGAGAAGAACCTACCATAGATCAACCATGGACTGACAAAAAACAACCACTGAGACTAATGAATCAAAGAGAGATGAATAGGGATTGAATAACTCCTAAGAGAATTTAGGGTTTTACCAAAATAAGTGGAATAAGAATATGACTGAATGAATGATAATTTGGCTGAAAAATAACTTTGAAACTGCATTGCATCAGGGGTTTACATGATGTGTAATCCCCTTTAATGTCGTGTCATCCTTAGGGTTCAGTTTCAATGAAAAAACATTACCTTTTTATTATTTAATCTCAAAAATCTACACATCGTGAACTATCCCTAGAAAAGCCACAAAACCAACTTTCACATCATTTAATACACTTACACTATGTGTATTTCCTACAGTAGCTCTGTTGTACCTTCAACACCCACAAACAACTCTTGGAACCTCCCCCAAACACCTCCATCCACTAAAACCGACAAAGTAACATACTAATAAGGCATGAACCATTTCATCATATACCTCTAAAATGATACTCACCCTCAAGAATCTAAAAGCAATCCTGAAAGGAAAAAGGGTTTGAACAACCACCCCATGAGATACCTCTCAAGGATCTCATAATTATTAAAATCCTACAACCAAACAAACATGCCAACCCAAACCACACATCCACACGACCACTACACAAACATATCAACCTTTGTATAGCCCAAACCAATAACTACTATAACCAATGAACCACACTATCCCAAACAGATGAATTAGGGAATTCCTTCATTGATGTCAAGATACTATCCGCTTTGGTCAGTACTGACTCACTTTCATGGGTTTGATCACATCATAGTTAAAGCAAATTGATTAATAATCTACCCCCCACAACTTCATATATCAGGACTTTATCACACATCACACCACACACATCATAAACTAAGGATAACAACTCATTTCATAAATAAAAGGTTCCAAACATCACATCACAAATAAAAATAGAGAAAGGAAAAACTCAAAAAAAAATTAGGTACTAGACATGAATATATGTATATCACTCTCAAGTACTCTCCTCCTATCCACCATGACTCCACAACACAAAAACCAAGGAAATGGTCCATCCACGTAACACCTTCTCTTGGAAACCCCAGATCTCTAATGGATTTTCTACAAATGTCCCATCATCCTTGATATCCAACTATATTCAGTCAATAACATGAGAGTCATTGTGAAGATACCAATGAAGCTGAGAGATGTGTAATATGTCATGGAAAACATTCCAACTATAGTGGTAATGCCAACCGATACACCAATTTCCAACTCACCCAAAAACCTTAACGGGCCTAACAAACCTGAGAGAAAGCTTACTCCATCTTCCAAACCACCACTTCCCATGTCAAGGGGAAACTTTCAAGAACACATGATCCCAAACCTCAATCTACAAGGGATTCCTCCTGTGATAATAAAAATACATTTTCCAATCCTACGCTGCTTTCATCCTCTCACAAACAAGCTGAATTTTCTCTATCATGCTCTGAACCAAATCAGGACCAAGAAAATCTATCTCCCCAACCTCTGTCTAGCACAATAGAGAATAGATAAGTCTCCCATACAAATACTTAAATGAGGTCATTTAAATTGAAGAGGGATATCTATTATTATAATAAAACTCTACCAAGGGAAGGTGTCATACCCATGATCCACTAAAGTCCAAGAGGCATGACCACAACAGGAACTTGATACTCAACCATTACTTTCTAATAACCCAAGTACTTTTCCACAAACTCTACCACCACCTATTTCACTTTGGGATACTAGAACTGTATCCTCAAGCCACAATACATCTTCAAATATCCAAGGTGTATAGCCAAAGGTGAGCTATGAAAGTCACAAAGGACTCCATTATGCATTAATATTGTAAAAAACAACCCCCTTGAAACAAAACATGGTTTTGACCATCTTCCAATCATCCCTATAGAGAGTCACCATGGAAAAAATGATCGTGCATCACCTATAACACTAAGTCTCCCCATTGAGACTCTCCCACATGCTATATCTGAGAATACTGCCTCATCATTTGAAACAAATAGACTTTAACACCATACAATCTTACATCTAAGTGAAAGGTTTCCTACTCCTCCATTGCTCTCTAAGCATCCCCAGATTCTTGGACAACCCCCTTCCATTAATTCTTGATCAAAACATTAGCCAAAAAATTCCTTTTTACTAAGGTGTAGGAGATCTCAAAACATAGACCTGAAGAAACACCATCCACCTCTACTGTCACAAGTTCAAATAAAACTAGAAAAGATATAACTCGAACTCTTGTGATCTGTAAAGACCACAAAGCAATCCCCAATGAGGTAATGTCACTACAAGTTTAGCACAAACCCAATCATTTCTATCTCCAAACCATTGGTGGCATAGTTACGCTCATGGGGATGTAACTACCTAGATCTATAAGAGACCACTACCCGTTGTTGCATCAAAACTAATCTCAAGTATAGACATGAAGCATCAAAAAACACCTCAAACATCACCCTTTTCTCAAGAAACCAGAGCAATAGAGCCTAACCAACTTCCCCTTCAGGTAACCAAACACTGCCTGGAATGGATCACTCTACAAAAAATCTTGGTATTTTATAGTAAAAATGTTAACATGATTGAAACTCAAGAGAAATTGGGTAAAAACCTCCTATAATAGCTTGATAGACCAAGGAAACTACGAAACTCTACCATGTTCTTGGATTCTTCCCAAGAAAAAACTGCTTTAACCTTTGATGGGTCTACTACCACACCCTTATGAGACACCACATTCCTAAAGAAACACACCTCTCATGGATAAATTTTCATAAACATGGTGGCATCGATCAACATGTAAGACAATTCTGAGATTCTTGACATGATCCTCCTCTAACTTCAAGTAGATTAATATAACATTTATGAATACAATGAAAAATCAATCTAGGAACTCATAAAACATAGAGTTAATAAGTCTGATGAACATGGTTGGTGCGTTCGTAACACTGAATGTCATGACTACAAAATCAAATTTCTCATACCTGCATCTGAAGGAAGTCTTTGGGATATCACCCAACTTTGCCATAAACTGGTGATATCCATATTGCAGATCAATCTTATAAAACCAAATCACCACCTCAACTAGTCAAAAAGATCATGAATCCTTGGAAGAGGCTAATGGTTTTTAACTATCAATTGATTCAATATCCGGTAGTCTATGAAAAACCTCATACCATCATTCGACTTCTTTAA
Organism: Viscum album; assembly: GCA_963277665.1. Taxonomy (NCBI): domain Eukaryota; kingdom Viridiplantae; phylum Streptophyta; class Magnoliopsida; order Santalales; family Viscaceae; genus Viscum; species Viscum album. Next base: position 648,315,587 of record OY728137.1, on the reverse strand, counting down.
AAACAACACTGGAGAACCCCATGGTGACACGCTGGTTCAGATAAAAACCTTATTCATCAGATAATATATCTAAATCATCAACCCCCAAAACTCATAAGGTGTCATTTGATAAGGATCCATAAAAAAATAGAGAAGATTTGTGCTGCAAGTCTATCCTGAACTCAACATCATGTCGAGGGGTTAGTGCTACAACCTCCTCAGGGAAAACTTCCAGGAAATCCCCAACAACCTTGGGAACATCTAACATCCCAACATCCACTAATTCCACTAACAAATTATCCAAAAAGTAAAAAACTAGATCCACACGCCGACTTCCCACCTAAAAACCACACTCGCCAACAAAAACCGCATGCTGGCTATCCAAATCCAAAAACATGACTCTCCTATAGAATCAACTGATAATAGAATATATGGAATAAAATCGGTAAATTCTAAGGATTTCATCATATTGTCACATATATATCAAGAAAATATCCCTATGGGACTGATTCATCCCCATTACCAGTATAAACTTCTTGAACACATCAAACAAGTTGGTCTGGACTCCGACTGGTGTAGTCAACAACAACAGAACAAATAGCCTCTCTAAGTATACTCCCATATAATGTTCTAGATCAGGTTCAATAAAGGATTAAAAATATACCATATCAAACAAGTAATAAAAATGTACTAAACAAACTGATTGTACCTATGATGATATCTGGCCCCTCTGGAACTACTACCTCCCCTGCATGCAACTGACCACACCCAGCTCCTCCCCCTCTTTTCTGAACACCACCTCGACATCCATAATTGTGTTATGGTCCTTGAACATGAGGAAAATCCTGAGGATAGCCTCTAACTTCCCTATCTCTCCTCAGTGGAGCATAATCCTATTTACCCTGCTATGAAAATGGCCTCACTAGAAACTACTACTGAGGCTGGCACTAAACCTTTTCACCTCCACCAAACTAAACTCAGTGAACCATTGATCACTCATTCTAGTGATGACCATGAACCCCATAACTAAAAATCTCTGGCACAAATCTCCAAGTAAAATCATAGAAAACACTGGCCTTAAAAGGTAGGAAAATAAGTTGTTGAGGTTGACTCCCTACCAGTCAAAACCTCGAAGTTCATGGTTCATGAGACCTACCACTAGTAAGTCTACTCCTTGAGAAAACCCAATGGTTCCACTCCCTTATCAAGCCTCCTCATGAGTGCATCTGCTCGATCACTTCTGCCTTTTTTTAAATTTCCAGATACAATGAAAACGTAAAAGGATTAATTGCATACACGATAGAAGGATGAAGTGTCTTATCAAAATGTCTCACATGAGACTCCTCATCTGGAAAAAGATTTGGGAAGAAATGAAGAAGGTCTTTGAACATGATTCCCATATCCTGTACTAACATTATCCCATGTTGAAGAGAAAGAAGCTCTTACCTCTTTACTTCCTTCACAGTTGATGAAAGGAACTCTAACCAGAACTTCTTATTAAAGTCAAACCACAAAACATATGCCTACTTCATATCTCTCAGATACAGTGACCTCCATTGATGTGCATCTCCCCACATATGACTAATTTACAAAATAACCCAATACTCTTTCGGGGCCTGGATCAAACTGAAATCAATCCTGGGCTTCTCCAGCTAGTTCTCTATCACCACATCAGAAACACTTCCCCCATATTTATCCAAAGAATATAGTTGTAAAGCGCATAATGTTTTCTACCAATGACCATCCTCCTCAAATGAATCAACCCTAAGACAATCAATTGGATCATCATACTAAACCTCAACTGCCTGATTCCCATTCCCATGATGAAACAGAGACATAGTTGAAATGAAAACAAATATTTCCTAAGTCTAAGTAGTATGTAATTTCATTAAGATTAATTTTAACTAATTTAATTCATTTTTTATCTATTTAAATATTCCCAAAACAACCCAATTAAAACAAGAAAACAATTCATTATGATTCATGTACCATTTATAGGTCTCTACTCTGCAAGAAGGTCCATCTTAATTGGTCTTTCAATAATTTAAGAGTCTGTGCACTAGATCATGGGGGGGGGGGGCTAAAACCCTATATACTAGATGGTCTCCTTGGATTATGTCACTCACCAAGGTCAACTGGAACTGTTTCCATACCACCCCATGCAATAATCACTATGCCTAACTCAAAAATACATCCTATCTCTCAACCATCATCTTTGATACCACTCAATCATGACCCCCTGCCTCCAATGATACCACAATGAGAGGAGAGAGATAATGACCCCTGATTCCCACCCCCAGTAGGCCCTAGGTTGGTGACTAGCACCGAGGTTATAAAAATATCATATATGGGAGGAATTACCCTGTATAATATAAATAGGATCAGGAGATAAAATGGATCATCCAAAAATAACTCCAAGACACAATATAAAAAGATATCCAAAAACCATCCCACATTCATGTATAAATAGAACTGATACAGATATAATAAAGTCTCCTAGGTAAATACACAAAATTAAATCTAAACCAGTGACACAACAACTATCAAGGATCCGAGCTAGTAATGTCCAACATAGTCTATGTAGTCCTCCTAGAAACCTATTGATAGTTTTATATACATAGGGTGATCATACAAGTATACTCAGTAGGAAAACCAAAGTCTCCTGAATACATGTGAAAGAAGCATACTAATGCCCCTATGAGAAAACAACAGAACCAAATAGCCCCTATCAAGGTATACTAACCATCCCAACCTCACCAAGGAATGATCACTAAATAGAAAAAAAAGTAATATAATATAATAGGAATCACATCGATAAGGGAACCCTACACCACTTTCCCACTAGTATGTCGCTCTCACACCCAGCATCGTATGTCCTCGCGCTCCCATATCTCTTGTATACCACACTACCTCACATGAATGGTCACAACACACCTCACCCATAAACACCTGGGCTCACTGGCCCACAATCATGACCACACACGTCTCACCTGAAAACAACTGAGCCACCACCCCATAAGCACGATCATACCTTACCCAGAAACACGTGGGCCATCACATCTCACCTGAAAACACCTGGGCTATCAAATCTCATCTGAAGACACCTGTTCCATCATGAACACCACCTAATTCACTTACAGTACTCCAAATATCATAGACTATGTATTACCTATATCACCTAGAAGAGGGAGAGGGAAATATTGGGTACCCATCCATCTGTACTCCTCACTAGATGTTGGAAAAAACACCCCCCGCACAACTATTCCGGTGTCAACATATAGTGCTCAATGTGGGTGGTGTGCGTATAGAAATAATAAGAGAATATAAGTATATATATAATATCAAATACTCAATCACAACATATGGGTTCACAAAAAAACAAACCAACTCAAAACACCATCACTTTTTCTACCACCTCTAAACGCATAACACCACACATCAAGTTGAAACCCCATTTCATATTTCCAACCAAACTCATTTAATTCATTCCATTCTTTTCATTATTTATTATCAACCACATTTTCCAAAAAAACCACCATTTAATTATCCATTAACCATTTTCATTCCATTAACCAAACAAATCCAAACCATTCCAAACATTATTGAACAATTATTTATTTATTCCATCACTACTCAAGCATCTAGAAAAAAGAAAGCACCACCCCTCTGCATCAAAAGAACAACTGAAAAAAAACCTCCTCACCATCCTAAAAAAATGTCTAAACAGACAAACGCCTCACCTACCCAAAAGCATGGACAAACAAACCACCTCCTCTCCATCCCAAAAGAATGGCCAAACAAACCACCTCCTCACCATCCCAAAATCACGGCCAAATAAACCACCTCCTCACCACCCCAAAAGCACAACCAAATAAATAAAATATCTCCCCACACCCCATTAAAAAGATACACCTCCTTCACAAAAGCATGTTCATGCATCACAACACATCATGATCCATTTTTATAGATTTACAAAGGGGATTTTATCACATTACACTTTATTTTAGTGGCATTATCACACAAGTCATAATACTGGGGAAATAATTTCATTACCCAAGTTAAAGTAATTAACCAATTTACATTTTAGGATTATATAATAAAAATCACAATAGTTAAAATACATATATCTTCTGAAAAAACCCCCCCAATGACCGCAATTTTAAGTGGGGCAACAAGCCTAAACAATCACATTATCAAAATTTTATAAAGGCTATATAAACATGAAAAAAATACCCCCTTAACCCATTTCAATTAAATTAACCAATTATTTATCTTTGATTAAGTCATAATAACCATAATTCAAAGAGAAAAAAAAGTAAACCCCTTCCACATGATACATAATAAAGAGTAACAAGGTATTTCCTACCTCAAAGAAGATTGTTGAACTGTTGCACACTACTGGGAAAAAAATGAACACCCACAACCATAACCGCACCATGAGAACTATGGATAAACCTATACCAAAACCATATACCATCAAAATTAAACTCAACACACACCCCAAACCTAAACAACATCACCACGGTGTGTCCCTATGAGAAGGATAGAAGAAAACAAACCGAGAATGGAGAAAAACCTACCATAGATCAATCAAGGGCTGCTAACAAACAACTACCATGACCAATAGATTAAATAGGGATTAAGAGGTATTGAAGAAGTCCTTAGGGTTCCTAGTGTTTTCTAAAAACGAGAGGAATAAGAAACCATGGCCAAATGAATGAAAATTCAGCTGGAAAAGAACATTAAAAGTACACTACATTGGGGGTTTGCATGACTTGTAATTCCCTTTCACATCATGTAATACTCAGGTTCAATTTAACCAAAAAAAACATTGAATTTTTATTATTTAACACAAAAAATAAACACATCATGAACTAGCCTTGGAAAAGCCATGAAAAAAACATTCATGTCATGTAATACACTTACATGGAATGTATTTTCTACAGTAGCTCTGCTTCACCTCCAACACACATGGAAAATCCTAGAACCTCCCCCCAAATGCCTCTATCCTCCAAAACTAGCAAAGTAATAGATAGAGAAGGCACAAATTGTTACATTACTATACCCCTAAATATGAATATAGAGTAGGGTCTTCAATGTCCTGCTTGTGATTTCTCCTTATCAAAGTATGAAATTACATAGTATTTTCTAGTTCTTTATATGAAACCTCTTTACATAATCCTTTAGATAGATTGGATGATTTCTAATAAGGCCCTAATTGATTTTTATCTTCAATGTATCTTATTTAATGCTCCTGATGGGCTGTGTATTTTAGGGAGAATGGTACCCATGGATGAGTAGATATGGACCATATTTTCTAGAGTTTGGTAGGGTAATATTAGTGTTTTAATTTGACTTTTAGTGATAATATTAGAGTGATGATCCCCCTACATTCATATTTCAGTTTCTCAATGTGTTTCCTTCTGATTTCTCTAGTCTTCCATTAGTAAGTGAGGTAGATTTATCTGTTGATTTATTTCCTGGTACTCAGCCAATATTTATTCCTTCTTACTATATGGAACTAGTAGAGTTGAAAGAGTGAAAGTCTCTATTGGATGATATGTTAGAGAAATGATTTATCCCCCTGAGCATGTCACCTTGGGAAACACATGTTCTATTTGTGAAAAAAGTTGATAGAACACTTTACCTTTGTGTTAATTACCAAAAACTAAATTGATTTACGATAAGGAAAAATTATCCATTACCATTTATTGATGATATGTCTAACTAGTTAAAAGGATAAAAGCATTTTTCAATTATTCTCCTTCGGTCTGGTTATCTCCAGTTGATAATTAAAGAATATGACCTTCCAATGGCCACCTTCAGAAGTAGTTATGATCACATTGAGTATCTTTTTATACCCTTTATATAAACTAATTATCCTTTAGTATTTATATATTCAATGAATAGAATATTCCATGAGCACCTTGATACATTTGGTGTGTTATTTTTGGACGATATCTTGGTTTACTTTTAAATTGAGGAAAATAATGTACGTCATCTGAGAGTAGTTATGGAAATATTGATAGATCCCAAAATTTACATAAATATTTCAAGGTGAAATTTCTAGATTAGAGAAGTGAAGTTCTTGGGAAACATGGTTTTCAAACATGGAATTTAAGTCAATCCTAAAAGGTTGAATGTTGTTATGACATGGGATCAGCCACATAATGTTTTTGAGATAAAAATATTTTTGGGATTAGAGATGTATTATCATAGGTTTGTTAAATATTTATCAAATATGGATCCTATAATGAATACCCTCACCTAAACTGGAGTGAATTTATTGTGTAATGAAAAATATGAAAGTTTTATCAATAATTTAAAACATATTCTAGATTATGTGCCAGTGTTGACTCTTCTAGAGGATGAACAGGGCTATGTGGTCTTTTGTGATGCATCAAGTTTGGGTTTGGGTTGTTTTATTACATAGGGTGATCATGTGGTAGCCTATGTCTCTAGGTATCATAGAATAAATGAGAAAAATTACCCAACCCATGATCTAGAACTAGAATTCGTGCTTTATTATCTTAATAATTAGAGAAATTACCTTTTTGGGAAAAGTTTTACTATTTATTATGGCCACAAAATATTGAGTTTTATATTCTCTATAAAATATTTAAACCTATGATCGAGGCCTTGGGTGGAGTACTTGAAATATTTCAATTTCAACATTGGATACACCCTCAAGAAGGGGAATGTTGTTGTTGACACTTTGAGTAGGAAAATTTGAATCTAGGTTATGAAATAACTGTTAGAAGGGTGTAACTTGATGGATCTTTTTACTCAGTTTCATTTAGGACTCTAAGAGGAAGAGGCCAAATTTATCTTGTCTAGTGTTCATTTTACCTATAATTCTTTGGAGATTATTCTTTAAGATTATTAGATTGAGGATGAATTCTATAACATTAGGGACTCACTTTATAATGGGGAGACTATTAATGACTGTATGTTCTCTTCTGATGGAATCATATGTTTTCAAAATCATTTTGTTGTACCATTTCCCATAACAAAGTTTATAATGGGGGATTTCCATAATTCTCATTGGGTTGTGCACCCTGGAACCATTAATATGTTTTATGACCTGCAGTGATGATTCTGGTGGTCCGGTATGAGATGTGGCATTGCTGATTTTTTTATCATTGTTCTACTGGTCAGGAGGTCAATGTCGAGAACTAGATACCTTTGAGTTTTTCTTTAACCTCTTACAGTGCTTCCTTGGAATTGGTATGGGATCTCTATGGACTTTGTGATTAGGTTTCCGCATACCCTTTGGGGAAATAATGCGACATGGTTTTTGATTAATAGTTTGACCAAATCAGTTCAATTTATACCCATTCATGATGCAACCAATGTTGAGGATCTATGATGTCTCTATATGTAGGATATTTTCAGATTATATAGAGTTCCCTCTGCTGTAGTATGAGATAGGGATCCCCACATTACCTCTTACTTTTGGAGGGGCCTCTAGGAGGCAATGGGATCTCAGGTGTGTTTGAACATGGTATATCATCCATTGACATATGAATAAAAATAAGGATATATATAGATCCTTGAGGAAAAGTTAAATGATTATATTCTCAAATTTGGTGGATCTTGGGAAATATACTTGGGACTGGTTTATTTTTCTTATAATAACAGTTACCAATCTGAAATTTAGATATCTCTTTTTGAGTCATTCTATGTCCAATCATGTAAATATCTATTGTATTAGTTGGATATTGGTAAATCTTCCTTGGTTGGACCATGTTTGGTCCAAGATATGATGGTGGAGATTTAGTCAATTCATCAAATAATGGTCACGACATAGAGACTATATAAATCATATACTGATCCTTGTAAATGATCATTAATGTTTTCAATTTGTGACCAGGTGTTCTTGAGAGTTTCACCTTAGTTGGGTCATTGACGTCTTGGGAAATAGGGAAATCTTGTGTTGAGGATTATGGGACCTTTTTAGATTGTTTAGTAGGCGTGGAAAGTGGATTACTATTTATCACTTACATCATAATTGACTTTGATCCACAATGTGTTTCATGTTTTTTAACTTTGAACGTATCTTTTTGGCCCTTCTCATGTTTTGAGTTGGGAAGATCTTGATGTTGAGCCTAATTTATCTATAACTAAGAATCTAGAAAGGATTTTTGATTCTAAGAAAAATGTATTTCATGGGAGGGAGGTACCTTTAGTCCATGTTATATGGAAGAATGGTTCTGATTCACATGAGATGTGGGAGTGTGAGGTACTGATGAGATATCAGTGGATTAACCTATTTTAAATGGAATATTCTTGGTAGGATTTTTGGGGATAAAAAGTGTTTATGGTGGGGAGTATATAACATCCTGTTACCTTCTTACAGGTATGTATTGACCCTTTTTTTAGTTTTACTTTGGTTGGTTCTAGTTTCAGGTTATTTCAGTAGAAATTTTGTGGATTTTGGAGAATCCAGGGGTATTTCACAATTTTATCATGGTTAGGAAAAATCATGTAGTTTGACCCAATAAATCATGATCCCTATGATGGTGAATTGGAGGGAGATTCATGGTTTTACAAATCATTCAGCCAAACCCTCAAAATCATGTGGCTTATGGATAGTTGGATTTTCATAGTTGGAAAATAGTTACCCAAACTAATCACTCACCTAGGAGAAATCATTAACCCCAAATAGTATGGGCACACAGTCAGGGTGCATGGTTAGTATAACTATGTGTCCCCTCCAACTAACCATACACATGGGATTTTAATCCCCTGATTTTTATATAAAAAATTCAGGGACCCCTAGTTTAACCCCAAATTGACTCCCACTTGACCCAAATAAAATTTCTTGGTATTTAAGTCTCTCAAGATTCATTTTTGAATCCCCCAACCTCTTCCCTTGGCAGTTTTAAGTTTATTTGATCTTGTTCGATCTCATTTGGGTAAGTACATATTATATAATGTGGTTTCCTTTGATCTCCTCTATTTTCCTCCATAGAGATTGATATATCATAATGTTATTGATAGATCTAATATTTGTTTTGATGGATCTTGATTCTAGGTTTTTTATTTGATCTCTTTCTCATAGTTATTATTTTGATCATGTTGTAAGATTTTTCATTGACCTTGTGATTAAAGGTAGGTGGTTCCATAAATCTTTACCCTTCAATTGAATCCTTGAATTGCTTTATTAAATTGAAATTAGTTTTTAAATGATTCTAAAAACTTGGATTTGAGATTATTGGGGTTTTATTTTGATATTGGTATGGAATTCATGAAAAACCCCCAATTTAAATGGAAATGAAATTGTTGGGTGAATTTGAGAAAATTGATGACTTGATTTGAAAAATGATTTGTTGAAATTTATTTTATGTTTATCCTTGAGGAAAATTGGTTAAATTTAAATATTATTTTAAAGGTGATGAATTTGATGAAAACCATGATTTGTTTTTGAAATAAAAAAGGAATATTGAATACTAAAATTGAAAAATTGTATTTTTAATTGATTTTAAATGTTTGATTTACCCATGATTTATTGGTAGTTTGACTACCCGTAATGTGATTCCATAATGGGGTGAAGATTAACTACCCAATATTAGATCCCCTAACAGGGTTTAGATTTAATTTTTGATAGGGGTTTATATTGATTTCCCGATATAATCTCCCCTAATGGTGTGTAGATTGACATTCTGATATGGGATCCCCTAATGGGGTGTAGATTGATTTCCTTACATGGGATCTCCAAATAGGGTGTAGTTTTATTTCCTAAAATGGGATCCCCTAATGGGGTGTTGATATAAATATACACATTTATATTTTTTTATCCATGATCATTTATTATATAATTATTTTATTCATGGAATATTATATATATATATATATGTTAATATAAAATGTTCATTTAAGCCTATTTTGAGATATCTTCCATCATTTTATTTAAAATAATGTTTTTTTGAAAATATTAAATTGATTTTCCATGACATGTTTTATTGTAATTGATTGTATAATTGGTTTATTATTATGGTATTGTTTATGTAACACTTGGTGATACCCTATTGGGATGTTTATCTCAAACCCTACCTTTACCTTCAGATGTTTTTAGATCATCTTTTTTCAAGTCTGAGAAAATGGAAAGGGCCACTTGGAGGTGGTAGATGTTCTTGATTCTTGGGACCTGGAGTGATGGAGGTGACCAGTAGAGATGTTATCGACTTGTTTTAGGGTTTTTTTAGATTTTATCTTGGTAGATTTGTATTACATTGATAATGTACATTTTGGGTTTGTTTTACCTATTAGTTTGTGGTATATTCTCATTGTGGGGTATTGATCATACTGACTTGTATCTATTATCTTATAGAGTTTTATAGAAAAAAATCATTACCTTATACTTCTTGTTTGATGCTAGGTTCTAGTATCCAAAACATGGGGATGAGGAACTGCCTTTGGTCCATTCCAGAGAAAACTTGGACATCAGGGTACCAGGATATATGGGACGGTTCATGAAACATCATATTTGACAGATAAAAATAATTTTTTCAAACATGCATAAATTAAACATTTCAATCAAAAGAGGCATGAATAACAATTTCTATCCAAATTTACATGAGTGAAATATTTAATAACACTAGAATGTATAATAATTTTCAATTATATCACCGTAGTTAATAGACCTAGAGGTAGGTTTAAATAGGGATTCTTAAACATATTAGTGATGCATGACTCTCAGTATACACATGTTCATTGGCCTATGCCTTGGAAAATAGTCCTAAGAAACAATTAAGTGAATATACCTAAGGAATAATCTTCTTTCCATCAAGTAGTTTACTTATCATTTTCATCATTAATCTATTTCTAGGTATATCTAATCCATTCCCAGTGTGTGTTATTCCCACCTAACTACATAGACTCCCATGTTATTTAAAGAAAACATAATACAAGGGTTTAAAATTTATTTAAAACATTCTAAAATAATTCAATAATCATTTCATTTAGCCACAATTTTAGGTTTATAAACATTAATTTCATTTTAAAAACATACATATATAGGTTTTTATCAAAAAATCATGCCATTCATTTTAGAAACCAACACTCATGGGATTTAGTCAAAAATTAATTCCATTCATTTCAAAAACCATAATCAATTGGTTTTTATCAAAAACTCATGCCTTTTCATTAAAAAACAAATAATCAAATGGTTTTTATCAAAACTCATCAAATCATCTCATTTTAAATGATAAAAATATCTCATTACTTTTTATTTCATCAAAATCCTTCTACAAATAATCATTTCAATTCAAGAACATTTTCTAAAAATCAATAATTTATTTTCAAATTCTACTATAAACTGTTTTCTTATCACACTCCCAAAAATTTCAAAATCATTTATCATCATCTCAAAATAAGATTTATAAATTAGTAGGAAATCTAATTTTAAATAAATAAGTATTCAAGGATTCAATTGATAGAGTTTTATTTATGAAATCACCAAACTTAATTATAATATCACAAAAAACTAATAAATGATACTCAAGAAGAAATAAGGGGATTTCAATACCCCACGATAATAGGAAGACAAATAAAATACCCTTATTTCAATGACTCAGTATTTAGATGCATTAATCCCGGGTCAAGAGGATAATAGAAATCCAAGTAGCAAGGGTTTTGGTACTTTAAAAAATAACAACATCATTCTGGTCTGCAGCCCAATTTAAAACAACCATTTAATTTTTAGGTTTCAACTAAATATTGAATTATTTGGTTTTAAAACCTTTTAAGATATGATTTAAAAAAATTAACGGGTCAAAAAAACTCAATTCCCCTGTTTTCTAGCATTTAAAATCATAAAAATTGTGTTACAGGTTAAGATGGATGAAGAATAATGGAAAAAAATTATTTATTTTTGTCCCAAAAGAGTGATACATAATGGTAACATAGATTTACCCTTACATAGATAATGTGTTTCGTGTAATGGTATTGCGTTTCCCTGATATAACCTTTAAAAACTCATCATTACCCTTATGCAACAGAAGGATCTATGAGTTGACCCTTACACAGCTCAAACTTAACTTTACATAATATGGAAAAAACATAGGTTACCCTTATGTAACTCTTAGGTATTATGAGATTCCATTAAAATTCCAAGAGATTACCCTTTTTAAAAGTAAGGGTTTACCCTTAGTTGATTTTGGGATACCCTTTAGTAGTGGTTGAGGTACCCATATGAGGTTAAGTGTTACCATTATTTAACCTTTAGAATTTAGGAGTTACCCTTACAAAACATATAGAAATTCATGCTTAACCTTATGTTAATAAGGTAAAATACTCTCTACCTTCACAAAACCCATATAAATATATCCATACCCTTACAAAATATCATATTTACCCTTATATATCCCATAAAAATTAGGGTTACCCTTATGTAATGCCAGGTTTACCCTTACACAATGCATAAACACAAGGGATTATCCTTACATAGGTAAAGAAAATTCACCTTTACCCTTATGAAAACTTAAATATGGCACCATTATCCTTACAAAACACAAGGAAATAAGGATTTTCCCTTAACTCCTAAAAACCACCCTATGTGAGGGTAGAAGGTACGTACCCTTATGTAGGCCCTACCCCATGAGAAAGGGTAAAAAATTAAATAATTATTTAATTTTAAATCAAATGAATTTTATCTTAAAGCCAAAGGGTATTTAATTATTATACACATGATTAAAATTATCCCCTCCATAAGGATTTTGCACCTAGAAATATTTCATAAAAAATATAGAAAAATTTAAGACTAAAAGAACTCCCAGCCTCAACCTATGAGGTGGATGGTCCATGAAAATAAGAATTCTCACCCGAAAGTAGCTACTTGGAACAAATTCAAGACCAACACACACCTCAAAAATATGAACAACACTAAGAGGAATTGGAAAACATACAAAATTAATCCAATACCTAGAATAAGTCTCCCTATAATTTAAAGATTCACCAAAATTATGGAACATGATGGAAAAATCTGTCAAAACACATCTCTTCAACTCAAAGAAGATACTTCGATCATGAACCATAGTGAATAATCAAATAATCAAAATTGAAACTTCAAGGAATGACACATCCAAAACACCTCAATGATTACCAAAAGTGTTAATGCTCTAAAGATCAATTAATTATAAAATTTCTATAAGAAAGGCATAGATTTGGAAAGAATTTCTACCATGATCAAGTACTCAATAATAAATTAGGATTTTCATCACCAAGAATCACCCTTTATGTCTAATTGAATCATCCACTAGAACCTGTGGGTGCTTAGTCGATCAAGAATCCATATAGTCCTAGTTAATCCAGTACAACCCCGATTCTTATCCAAGTCCAACTGGAAAGAGATCAAAATAACAAGGTCTATTCACACATGGGAAGCTATAATCCCATAATGAAAAAAATCTATCAACCCTAGATTAATCTCTAACCATCAAGGAAAAAATAAGAGGATACTAATGAAAAAAACAACCTGAATGGTATCCAAAACCAACCATAGGATGGAACCAATGGAAGGAAGAAACATGAGGGATTTAAAAATATAAAATCCCCAAACATATAGAGGTTCTTAGCATAAGATTCTATACCATCCTGAAGAAAAAAAAACCTAAAGGGACAAAACAATTTAAGATGAAGGCTAACCATTCAAAAGTTCAAACCCACAAGGCAAAAAAAATGAATACCTCAAGTTAAAAACCATCATCTCAAGAAAAAAATGGTCTACAAGAGAATATCAATAAAGGACCCAAATAAAACCACAAGAGATCCCTATAAAAATAATTTCACCAAGAAATAACAAGCCATAATAGGGATAATCATACTATCCCTGAACAAAGGGACAAACATACATCCTTATTTGACTATATCCTAGAGGGGAAAGTTTAATATTGATGAAACTATAAATCCCAAATCCATGTTCTCTAAAAAATGGAAAAATATTACTTGTGGAAGAGAAATGAAAACATTTCAACATGAGAATTTCATTATTGTTGATCTCCCCATCACATTGAATCCCCTCATATTCAAACTTTTATAACTCATATCATCAAAACTGAGGATTCAAAAAAACATAATAGAATTTGAAAATCCATATAACTAGATTCTTATATCTCCAAGTAATAATATAAAAACAGTATTGGAAAACACATATCATCACCAGCGAGGAACCAAATAACAAGAAGGAAAACTCTTAATGTCAAAATTTTTATAAGAGGAAAATAAATGAGTAAAACTCATATGGTATGCACTAAGAAATCAGGATAAAAAGTTAGACCAATATCAACTTCCACATTTTGCTCCTCCACTGCTTGAAAATCATCACTCTGAGTCCTATAGATAGAGACTTACTATTTTAAAGCATTTTCTACCATATAATCATGGGATAATGATCACTAATAATAAATTCCCCTTTGGTAGACATAATTTATATAAGATCATATGGTTACAAAATTAGTCACTCCATTTAGAATCTCTCGAAGATTTCAAACATGACTTTTTAGAATGACCTGGTTCTCCACATTAAAAGAACATGGGATGCATCTTATTTCTCTAAGAAGATCATCCCTACTCAAACAAATCCCACTGTCAAATAGTTGGGACATAAAATCTAAAGATAGCTATGAATGAGTAATTCTATACTTTATATTTCTCTACTAGATTCATCTGAGCTGATATATCCCTTTCGATTACCATCATTGAGAGGTCGAACAAACTACTAAGATGAAAAATTCAAGGTCTAAGAAAAGAAATTTCCTAAAATATATGTCCCTAAGGAATTCATCACCCACAATCCTTGGTAATATGTATACCAAACTTGATAATTGATTGTCATACCCTATAAATAATATATCAACTTGACTGAAACCCAAGAGTTCATAATATTTCCCTTTCTTCACTTCCATAGGATAATTCCACTTAATGAAGAATAACTTGAAGAAATATCAAGACATTATTTCCAATATATTAGGAAGGAAAACCTAATCCCATCACTGTTGGTTAGGTCCCTCAACTATGGAGTTTATATTCTTTACCTTTAGAGCATGAAGAGTCTATAGAGAATCAAATATCCACTTAATTTTTTCAAGCCACTTCACTACCTCAAGAGAACCATACTCACCATCTTAAGAAGGTGGATGATAATTCATGAAGTCATGGATGGGGTATAAAGGATGGAAGGTCTATAAATTCACCACTCGATTAAGAGTCTATGTAGAGTCATCAACTGGAGATTCCGCCTTTGAATAATGTAAAAGACTACTTCAAAGACCAAACTAATGAATTTTTTTCTATCATTCTTAAAGGGATTTATGGGGACATTTATTGACATCACAAAACATAGTATCATCATATTAGGAATAAAAAACTTAAAAATAGGGAACACAATATTTTACCATTTATAAAACATTCTTACTTTACTTTTAAAATGTGACATATTATCATAAATACTTTACAGTTCCAAAAATTCCTTTACCTATTCATGAAAAAATATTTCATGGATTCAAAATAATTAATCCCTTTTTTCTAAAACAATTTCCATTTTAAACCCATTAAAAACAAAAAATTATTCTTTAAACATTATTTTATCACATTAAATAAGAGCCTTTGAAATTCAATTTTCTGAACCAATATTTCCATAAAAACACAGCTTTTGGTAATTTAAAACACTTTTCAATGTCCTGAAATAAAAATTGTTTTTTAAGTCACAAATTTGGGTTTTCAATGGATTTTAAAAAATCATGAAATGGATTAATATGAAACAACCAAAACCATCATGAAATAAACCACACTAATAACCCTCTAAAATAGCCTTCCCTAAGTGAAGTTATTTTGGGAGAAAATGTACATAGTTCCAAGTTCAAGGTTTAAGTAGAACTATGCATGAATTAGTCACATGGGATATTAAACCACATAGCCACATCAAAAAAGTTCTTTAATTGAATCCTAGATAAACCAAACCAAATTACTCATGGTTTTCTAGACTGTAAAGGTATAATATAAATTTAGAAATATTTTCTTTCCAACTAAACAAATCAGAAGATATTATCAAAATCAAAGATAATCTCATCAGGAATCTAAATATCATTTTATCACTAAGAAATAAATAACTCAATAAAAATATTCAAGTCCCCACATTCTCGGGTAACTCAATTATCATCATGAAGAGGTGTTGGTCAAGCACCCACTCACCATATATTTCTTGAGTCTTGATCCATTCTTAATATCCTTTCCACCATGACTCACCCCAAATAACATAAGATATTATAATAAAAAGTACTTTTTTTTAAGTAAAAACCTCACTTTGATACCATTTGTAAAAAAACCTAGATTACCATATAAACTAAACACAAATTGATTTGACACTAATCTGAAGGGCGTTTATGATCAACTTGAGCTAGTGATAAGCACCCAGGCATAAAAAAATGATATGCGAATAATTTCACCCAATAAAATACCAATATAAATTGATAAATAGTAGAAATGAAGGAAAAAAAAACTAAGATTCTAAAAATTAAATGGTACAACTATCAAGATGGTATATCAAACAAAGTCATTTATCAATAACTTTAAGACATTAACCCAGAAACACTATGTGATAAGTGGATCAAATGTTCAACCAATCACCACTGACTTCCAATTCCAGTTAGTTAATTACTCCCACTACCTTAAAATGGTTCTTCCGTTTTTCATAGACTCAGAATAAGAAAATCTACAAACATCCAAAGGAAATGGTAGTGTGTGAGAAACATATCCCAGTAGGATTAAACTAATCATTTCATACTAAATTCATATCTAATAAACCATTTATTCTTAATTTTAAATAAAACATGTCATGGAAATATTTTCATAGTTTATATCAAAACATGTTTGAAGAAAATTTTTAATAGATAATAATAGAACAGGTTTCAAAAATGAATTTCCATAAAATATGATAAATAAAAAGCACCTTGTCAAATAGGCATGAATTAAACATTTATATCAAAAGAGGCATAAATAAGTGTATCTATCAAAACTATAATGAGTAAAACATTTCATTACACTTAAATGTAAAATCATTTTCAATTGAAGCACCATGGTTAAGAGACCCAGGGGTAGGTTTAAATAGAGATTTTCATATATTTTAGTGAAGTATGACTCCTAGTGTGCACATGTTCCTGATCCTAATCCTATAGAAATATCCATATGACTAAAAAAACTATGATAATATCTCTAAGGAATAATATATATTCCCTAAAGTAGTTTAATTAGTGTTTTCATCATCAATACATTACTAGGTATATTTAATTCATTGCTAGCATGTATTATTCCCACCCAACTACCAAGGCTCCCATGTGATTTAAGGGAAATATAAATATAAAAGGGGCTATAATTTAATTCAAACATTCTCAAATAATTCAATCATTATTTAATTTGACACCAATTTCAAATTTCAAAACATGAATTTCATTTAAAAAACTAACATTGATGTTTTTTTATCAAAAACTTATGCCATTCTTTTTGAAAACTAACAGTAATGGGTTTTTATCAAAAAATCATTCCATTCAATTCAAAAACCAACACCAAATATGTTTTATTGAAATATCATGCCTTTTATTTCAAAAACCAACCATCAAGTGGTTTTTATCAAAACTCATCAAATCATATCATTTCAAATCCTAAAAATATCTCATGCCTTTTTAATTTCATCAAAATCATACTATATATCATCATTTAAATTCAAGAAAATTTTATATAAATCAATAATTAATTTTCTATAGTCATTTTCAAGGGTTTTATTCACTCACTCCAAACCATTTAAAAACCATTTACCATCATCTAAAATAAGGCTTTATTAATTAGTCAGAAAACCAATTTAAGATAAATAAGCAACAAAGGTTCCAATTGATAAATTTTTCTTAATGAAATCATCTACCTTAATTGAAATGTCATAAAACCCTAATGAGGGATTCATAGGAATAAATATAAGAATTTATATTCCCCTAAATCATAGGAAAACATTATAAACTCTATTTTTTTATCTACCAGTAGATAGACTCCCTAAACCCAACTCAATAGGATACAATAAAACCAAGTGGTAAGGTTTAAAGTTTTTTTTAAAAATACCCACATTATTTTAATTCATACCCCAATTCAAAAAACCTGTTTGATTTTTCTGTTTCAACATAATATTTATTGTATATGGTTTAAAATTTTTTGATATTATATTTAAAAATATTTAATGTGTTAAAATAAATTAATTCCCATGTTTTCCATATTTTAAAATCATAAAAATGGAATTACAAGTTGAAAGAATGGTAATATAAATTTTTATTTATTTTTCTCCTAAAAAGATAATTACATTAGGGTAACATGTATTTACCCTTGTTCAAATCATGGGTGTCACATAAGGGTACCGGGTTATAGTTATGTAACCTTTAAAAACTCAGTATTACTCATGCATAATTGAAGGATCCATGATATGACCCTTACACAACTAAAAATTACCTTTATTTAAGTAGATAAAACATTGGGTTACCCATAAATAACTATTAGGAATCATTATCTACCCTAATTTATCAAAAGGTACTACACTTTTGTAGCCTTTAGAAGAAAAGGTTTAACCTTATATGATTCTAGGATACCCTTACACAGTGGTTGGGGTGACCTTATGTGGATAAGGGTTACCTTTAACAAAAAACTATCATATTAAGGAGTTACTCTTATGTGGAATATAGAATGTCATTCTTACCCTTAAATGACTAAAGGAAACTCTTATCCACCTATAAGAAACTCATATAGACAGATCCTTAACCTTATGAAATATCCTTTTTAACCTTATTTAACCCTTATAAAATTAGTGTTACCCTTACCTAGTGCCAATATTACCCTTATGCGGTGCATAAATACAATATCTTACCCTTGTGTAGGTAAAATAAAATTCACCTATACCCTTATACAAATTTAATGAACATTACCTTACCCATAATCAACACAAGGAAACAAGCATTTAGTCTTACATAACTTCTGAAAAATCACTCTATATAAGGGTATAATATAGTTACCCTTATACAGACCCTACTCCATGCTTAAGGATAAAAAAATTAAAAATTATTTAATTTCCATTCAAAGTAATTTTAACTTAAAACCATAAAGGGTATTTAATTATTATAAAAATAAGGATGTTACATTTATTATTTTATCACAATGTCATGGAATATTAGAATTAATTCCCTATTTAATTTTAAATAATGGGTGATATAGTACTCATTTTTATTTCTTGGTGGAAGTGTTTAATATAATCTCTCACAATATAAATCCCTAAAGAGTATCAATTGGATATTTGGGTAGAAAATTTAAAAAAATAGTTAATTAGACTTCCAATCCCATATTATTACCCTGATGGTTTTTAAAAATTTATGATAAAAATTCATAATATCTAGAAGTAACCATATGTTGAACCAATATAGGGTATCAATAGGAACTAACGATGAAAAAAAGATGCCCAAGAAAGTATAAATGGAAATTGTCATGCTCAATCCAGTGGTAATTCCAACCATAAACCCTTAATTAATCATGTTATAGAAAACACGATCTTTAATAACACAAAAAAAATATATTTATACCCCAATAAAGAAATGAAATATATGTTTAATGAGTCTTGGATCCCTGATTTATAGAAAAGGAATAATAATTACTACTCATTATAACTTGATCATGTGATTGGGTGCATCATTTCTCCCATGGAAAACAACTTAATTGAGTTTCTAGAGATCATAAGTCCCAATAAGGTTGGTATAAATGATAAAACCAAATTATTTACCTTATTATTAGATAATAGTCCATAAAATATTTTAATGTTTCATCATAAAGTTTTTTATTGAAAGAATAGGGGATGGAGTCTAAGTGGAGTAATGATATTATAAGGCTCAAGTGACTTGTGTGACTATCAACCCACTTGAAGAAGAGGTTGAATGGTAGGAATTTCTAAATAATAACATATATATATTTTATAACATAACTATTTATAATTAATCCTCTCATTTATATATAGTCATCAGAGAATGATTGGAATACATATAATGACTATAACTACCTCTATAACACCTACAATGGTATTATTTTCTTTACACCCATTAATTTTTTTTGCGTAATAAATGTGTTTGTAGAAATAAGTATGAGAGGAAATCCTTAATAGTACTCATTCAATTTAAACCCATATAGAATTCATTCCCCAAAACATTGGAAATTGTGATCTACCATACCAAATAGAACTATCCTCAGAAGAAGCACCTATATTAACCTCTATAAATTATATCCATTTGGTAGAAAAATGTGCTAATATATAGAAATTTATGGACTGAAATATTCTAGTAATTTCCTTGGAAGTGTTTTGGGTGTAGAGCAAGATATACTAGAAGTTCAAATAGGATTTATGGATCTATAATTGACCATATAATACATACTATTGAAACCAAGAGAAAGGAAATTCCAAGGGATAAATAGAAGTATTGTTATGATCTAAGACTATATAATGATCATCCTATGACAATATGGATAGTAGATAAATTTATTTTAATGTTTTCACCTAATTAATTTTGGTTATAAGAATGTCCCTATTTCACTAGCCCGAAAATGTAGTGTTTCCATTGTACCAAACCATGGGTGTTCCATCTTCATGGTCAACTCATACCTCTTTTCCTCCAGTCAAATAATATATTCTTGAAAGCACATAAAGACCCCTGTATCAAAAATAAAATATATTGAAATATATTTCTGTCTTTTATTCATGAATCTTATTCTTATATTCTATTCTCTTTTCTAAATATCTCAAAAAATCACTTTTTAAGGCCCTAAAAAATCCTCAAGAGTTTAAGATAGATGTTCCAACCACCTATTCATATTTTGTTAAAAAAAATCATTATTCCACATAGTAAAATACTTTATAGAAAAAGAGTACGGATATGTGGTACATGGGAATATCATGTCCCTTTATGTATTATAAAATATCAATGATGTAAATATCCTTCTAGTTTAAGTGAAAAATGGATCCTAGATCAATCATATTCTATCTTGAATCTTCTACTACTATGAATATAAGTAATATGACTTCGATCCATCCATTTTAAGAAACTTGGGTTTTTTAAAAGTAAAAAAAATATTCTAGTAATTATGAAGATAAAAAAAAATTAAAATCCTTTTTCATATATTTATTTTGTGGTTGTTAGACAACATACAATATTCAATACCTTTTAGTCATGCCCTGGTTTCATCTGAACATAATCATTACCTCTTCTTACTACTAATGCACGAAGTAATCTATCAAGTATAATGGGAGTGACTCATGGTGATATCTACCCTTTTAAATAATGAGAAATGCGATACATTTTTATTTATTACTATAAAAGGGTTCTTAAATAACCTTAAGTGGGGAATGAAGTGTAGGTGGTAGCACCAAATGAATATGAATCCGCCCTAGAAAACCCTTGGAATGATGAGATAGATTGATTACTTAACTCTATACATTTCATTAAGATAACAAAGCTATAATTTTAGAGAAAAATCATCATTTTATATAGTGGGAAAATATAGTAACCCAAATCTCATTACACGTTATTTTTAACACAAAATTTGAAAAAATAATATTGAAATTTAGAGGTCTAGTGTCTTTGGAAGATTATAAATTAAAAGACAAAAGAATTAAAAAAATTCATAAAATTTATTTAAACTCTATTACTTTCTCCTATATAACATTAACTTTTTAATACTATATAAGATATCCTAAGGAATAAATAAAGTAAATCGGTAAGCAGTAAATCCTAGTAAGGGAACAATCAGAGAAAGTGTGATACATATGAGATTAATGACATATCATAGTAACAAAAAAGAGAGTATTAAAAAGGAATCATGGAATAAAAAAGATTATATAATAAGATCATAGCATCAAATTAATGTGTAAATAACATAAAACATGAAAATAGAAACATAATTCTCAACTCACTACCAAGAAATCATAGCATACTATACTAGGCTAACCGTCTATGCACTATACATGGATCTCTTGAGAATGAAAAATTAACCAACTCATTGGAGAAATATTTGGGTGTGGCTATAATATGTATAAATTTATTAGTGTCATATATATTATACATTATAAGATATTATTCTATAAATAACCCATGTATAATGAGAATATGTTTCATTTAAAATTTATTGGGTTCATAAGAGCTTAAAGACATGAACCTTTAAAAATTTTAAACCCATGATAAGAGAATGTGAGTTTAATACATGTAAATAACCATTTAATGAAGTATAAATAAATCTATATAAGTACCCATTAATGAAAAAAGGGTTTTTTATTCATAATAAAAATGGTGTTATGGGAAATCAAAGAATGATTTTATTATTATAATGGGTATGCATAAGAGTACATGGAGTGGGATTAATGAGAGAGAAATGTTGTCGATCATTAATAATACACCATTTTAATAGTAAATGAATTATTATGAACTCATTAAAGATAATAAATTTAAAATCAAAAGGGTTATTTACAAAGGAGTTAATTGAATAAATGGATAGAGTAAGAGAATCCATTACAATAAATATTGTTTCCTAAGCATAGAGAGGTTATGCCTTTAGATCTTGGGGGATTAATCAAAGGACTTCATAAGATACTAATAGAGGTTGAAACATGATAATGATGTTGGTAGTGAATAAAATGGTGGGGAAGGTGGGTATTTATAGAAGAATGAGAAGAATTGTTTATTAATTTCAAAATATAGCCCTTGGAAATCTAGTTTATGGAAAATCGAAATCCATTAGCTTACCCACAGTTCTGGAAATTTAAGGCATGTATTTTTACTTATATTCATTAAAGAACTAAAATCAAAATTTTAGTATTACTTTGGGTATAAGAATATAATTTTTCCATATAATATTTAAAAAAACATAATTTACATTTTAAACATTAGAAAGTTATTTATAGGTTTGGAAAATTAATTTTATTTATTAAGATACATTATATTAATAAAATAAAATATTTTTGGATATTTATTAACTTGTATCATTTACTAAATCATTATTAGATATTTATAAATTCATAAAACATACTGAAAACACAAAACTTCATTTTTTTCTATTCACTGAAGAATAAAGTATTTTAAAAAAATCTCTAAATTTATCTCTAACTAAATTTCAATGTGCTGATTTGAAATATAATTTTTATTTTATCAAAATAAATTTCAAAGTATGAGAAATAATTATTCTAAATAAAAAATCAAATATTTTTTTTATAAAATATCATTTTAAAGGAAAACACATTATTTATTCACTTTAAAAAATTTTACTTTTTATAATATCATACCCATTGACACATAAATAAAATATTTAAAAGTAAATTATATTATATAATAATTTTAAATTTATATTTAAACTAGTATTATACTTTTCAATTGGGTATTACTACCATACCAATAATCATATAATGGACACATTGTAACAACCAGATAATGATCATGTAATGGTCAAATATTAATGCTTATATTACCCTTTACACACTTTATATACACCACCATTCTCATGCTTCACCAATTAATACTTCACATATAAAGTTATGTAATTACCTTGATTATGTCTATCACATTACTAAAACTTTTATTTCTTTATACAATCATAATGTAAAGAGTTATATTTATCGAAGAATTTAGGCCTATGGAGTTTTATTTAGTGTTTTCACTATTCTTTATTGTTTATATCCCCATACCATTCTTTTCTATTACATCAAATATTATTTCATTACATGTAGTGTTCCAATAAAATGTAATAGTCTTTATATGTTATTTTATTGTAAAATATAATAAAAAAATCTTGGGAAACATTAGTTATTTTAATAATAGAAGTAATTTTTTTGCCATTACATTCTTTCCCCCTTTAGAAATTTCACCCTTCAAATTTCACATCACACACTAAGGTGAAAACAATTGAGGTTACTTATACTTTATCGCTTCTTCTAGTTACCATGTTGTTTCTTCATAATTATAGTTCTTCCAAAGAACATTAACCATGTGAGATATATTATTATGTTTAACTTTGTCTTTGTGGTCTCAGATCTTCACCGGCTAATCCTTATAAGAAAGATCACTCTCTAACTGTACTAATTATGGATTTAATATTCCAACCCATAGATGTGACCATATAATTACATGAATTAAAAAAATATTTCATTATAATACATTCCCATTATCTTTTTGGTTTAGATTTTTAGAGAATTAGTAAACAAAATTAACTAACAAAACCCATGTATTTTTCAACCAATAGACATTTTTATACTATATAATAAATCAATTAATCCATAACAAGTCTTCAACATCTCCCACAAATTTCCCATAATTTTACTTTTAATTATAAGTTTGGGGAATGGAAACATAAGAAAGGGGTGGGATCAAATGATCAGTAAGTGTAAACATAAGAGATAATTTTCAATGATCATAAGTGGGAATAAGGTGAGAAAATATGTTTAATCTATGTACATAAGAATATAATACCCAAAAAATCATATATCAAAATTCACAAGTCAGGTCCTAAAGCTTAGAATAATACAAGACATGAATCAAAAGTGTATGAAAACAGATTCTAAAAATCAAAATCCATGAGATAGTAACATATGAATAATAATAAGTATAAAATCATTTAATAATATGTAAATATAGCATAATGGGATTATTAGAATTATGGAACAATAATAGCATAGGAAAACCATGTGAGAAAACTCATTATGATTATTCGTATGTGAAAAAATACATTATTTTCATGTATGAAAATGTGAGAAAACTCATTAGTCCCTAGACCATGTGAACAAAATCATTATATCCATGTATAACTCTCTCATAAGATATAAACTTAAACCAATTCATTAGAAGGTGAAAAAGGACCCCATTCGTTATCATCCTTACATATGTGTACCATAATAAATACATCATTAATCATTAATAACCCATGAAAATTATTTGGGTTTGATATAAACTTCAAATGGTATCACATAAGAAAAACATTCATAATTTCATCAATAATCGTAACATGATATACCTATAGAAAATAAATGGCTATACAATGATATTTAGTAACTTTATAGGCAAATAACCTTCAATCAACATAATAGTTCATATGTTATTTACATTGTATAGATAAATTTTATATGATTATGTTAATAATTTCCCAAATAAATTTATGTATAATATCTAGGTGAATTCTATATAATCAAATAAATAGAAAACAAGTTATTAATAAAGGAAACGCATTGAAAGAAAAATTAGTTTTATAAACCTTCATTAACTAGGAAAGATAAAGGTAATGATGGATCATTTTTATGATATAAAATAATATTTCATAATAATTTTTATATAGGTAAATTGGATTGAATCATTTAAATAATATTCTTTATGAATCATGAGTTATGTCAGTAGAAAATGACTTATATAGAAAACACTTTTTGGAGTTTTATGAAAAAATAACTTTGTAAATAATAAATATCCTTGATGTTTTGAAATCACTTTAAATGAAATATTTTATAAAACTAGGGGAAAAATAATTTATTTTATAAACAATAAAAACATAAAGATATATTTTTATATAAAATGAAAATGTTGGTAGAAAGAGTTTTTTACATGTAAAAAAGTAAAAAATACATTTTAGAAGACATTGGTAACATATTCATAAATTGATGAATTTATTACACACTTCAAATATTTGTTTTCAAAAAAAAATTGAAAACATTAAAAAATATTTTATTTTTCTAAAAACTTCAATAATATATCCTTGAAATGTATAAAGGTTAGAAAATTAAATGTGGGGTGGAAGAAAAGAAATTGATTTTCATAGGATAAAAAACCTTTTTAATATTTTTAAATAACATTTTTGAAAACCCATATCATAAAAAGAGTAACAAACTTTTATATTTAAAATATGAGAAGGAAAATATGGAGGTCAGCAGAGATAACACATAATTAGGGTTCTAATTATAAATGATAACATTGGTAGGAAAGGAAAATATGGACAATGGGGGAAACCTTCATTAAAAAGAATGTGAATTATTATTAATAATGATATACTTTTTGGGGAATAGATTTATCAAGGTAAAATCACTAGATTAAAAGTTAATTATCCTTATATTGGATGATAAATTATCATGAAATAAAATATTATATTTTAAGAAACCATTATTGGAGTAAGGAAGTTCAAGAATAAGCATTATAACTCAACGATGGGAGTTGAGTTCACAAAAACTCTAAAAACATTAGTATCTTTTGAAACAAAATCCATATAAAGAGAGAATATGATATGGATATTACAAACCCATGAATTAAAGAAATATGTTATGATATATTAATTAAGAATTAATCACACTATAGTAAAGATATCATGGTGCACAACAAGAAATATGTCTCATGAAAATAATTTTGAGACAAAGAAGCACTTACAACCATAGGAACATTCGATACAAAACACCTTATAGTGGATGATTTAAAATGAAAAATTAAATACCATGAATAATGACAGGATCATGATAAAAAATATTAAAGGTACAATAGATACACCATTACAACGAAACTAAGCTGTATAATAATAAATATGACTCAATGGGTAAAAATTGAGACAAAACCCCCTTACCTTGGTTTCTAGATTAGTCGTATAAAATATAAGAGCCTATATAAAAAACATAAATATATTAATAAAATATTTTAAAAAATATATATTAAAAACCTTTTATAAACATAATTTATAATTATTCTCTACATGTATATTTTTTAGATATTATGTATGTTCAATATCGAATGTGAGTAATCCCGATCATTTTGAACTAGTTTCATAATAGAGATGTTGTTGTTCATTTTTCTCCTAAATTTAATCATTAATATATCCAAAAAATGCACTATAATTTATTTTTTATATTTTTTTATCATGTTATAATTTTATTCTATTATATCTTTTGTTATGACCCTTAAAGATGAAATCGATAATGAGCAGGTTTTGGTTATTTTTAACGAATGAAAGTTATTATCTTAATTAATGAGCTTGATATTACTATTACCATTTAAAAACCAAAATAAAATATTTATTTAATTATTTATATTATATATTATCATTTATTAAGTTATTATATTAATCTCTGATATTATTTTATATCATGGTTCAAGTAGATGATTAGACAGACCTAAACATGAACTACCATAATTAATGGATGATTATGATTATGAATGTACTTTATTTTTGAATAATATAAAAATTAAATAAGAATAATTTTATTATTTAGAAAAATTTAATATTTTGAATTATATTTTTATATAGTTTAGTAAATAATAAATAAACAATATGAAAAATGAGATATGTTGCTACATGGAGGCAATAATCCACACAACTCATGATTAAAGCTTTCATTTCTTAATAAATGAGAGAAAATGAAAGTGTATAATAATTTTACTAATCATAATAATAACAATTTTTTAATGTAAAAATAATTCTTCAATTTCATTCTTATTACCAATAAAGAGAGGTGGTGGTGAAAAATGGAGTTCTTCGCTTCGTGGTGGTTGTATTCCACACAATGAACGAATGACAATTTCGTTTTTCTTAATGGAAATAGGAAAAGTGGTTAATATTTAATCCATTATAATAATAAAACTAATTATAAAAACAATAATAATGTAATTATATATGAATTATAAAATTATTTTTTGGAAAGTAAGAAAGAAAATAATAGAAGTTAGGAAAAAGTACTCGTGTTTAGAAATTGGGATTCCCCTTAGAAGAATCCTTGGAGATAATGGTTTTATAATAATTTATATTAAATAGAGACTCAAGGAAAAGGAATATTATTATAAGAGAATTTAAATATATGATTTTTAAGAGGAAAAATAAATTTTAGAGTGGTCTCTATGGGGTGGAAAGAGGCCCCATTTATAAGATGTAAGAATGATATTTTTTTGTAAATATTTCAACTTAATATAAAGATATCACATGTTTAACATGTAAATAAGACTAAAAAATGGATAATAATGAAGTGGGGGGTTGATATAACGTTAATAATACTTCTATCATTCATTTTAAAAAATGTTTTAAATATTTTTTATGTCCTTTACTCTTAGAATTTTCACTTTTACCATTTTTGGTTTTGCTGTCGTTACTAGTTTTTACCTTCATAATTTACTTTTGATGCCTAAAAATAAAATGGAAATAATTAAATAATTTGAAACTAATGATTAAAAATATGAAATATTTTTTATTATATAAAATATATATGTCTAATAAAAATTCATTTTAATATCATCGCATATAACGTATAAAACCCCGCTTTTAGAAAAACTGTATTTTTAATATTAAAGTTTATATGTAGGATGAGATTATCATTGAATTTTATTTTAATTATATAAATTAATTTATTATTAAAAAATAATATTTATTTAGATATAAATTAATTAAAAAAATTATTTTTTTGAAAATAATATTTAATTAAAAAAGATGAAAAATAGTTTCTTTTATTAGAAACTATTACTTAGTTCATAAAATGTTACACATAGGTTTTATAAATTTAGAATTATATTTAAAAATGTATATTTTTACTCCTTATATTCATATTTTATCAATTTATAGGACTTATATACTTCTAGTTCATTCATATATAATGATAAAGTCATAAAAGTTATAGTTTTGGTAAAAACTACATTTCACTATTCACCTAAAAATCAATTATTTCAGAAAAGTTTAAAAAAAATAAAACTCTGATAATTTTGAAATTATAAATTAAAAATATATATTATTTTTATCTAATTAAAATTATAAATTTATAAAAAAAATTAAATTAAAAATAAAAATATAGAGAAAATTTGTTTTATTGAAAAATTTCCCTTTTGAACATTAAGTTTTATTGATATTATTGCATACCAATTTATAATTTAAATAATGTTAATATGTTATTTAATATATTATAATATTACATATTATCATAAAAATCATTTAAAAGTGACTGGTATAATTTATTAACACTTTAAATGGTTATTTGAGAAAGAAAAATCATTTTTAAACCCAATAATTTTTAATTGATTATATTTTTATTTATTAGAGGGTTTATTATTCTTATAATTTCTTGATAATTTTCATATAATTTTAGTTTTATTTTTTCATTTATAACAACTATTAAAATAATATTTATTTAAAGATAACACAAAGTAAAATTTTGAGTCGTTGCATCCCCCCTCAAATAAATTGCTTCCTTAAAATTTTAATAATTCATAAATAATTAAAATAGGTGAGGGTATTTTTAAAATATTTATCAATAAATATATAACATTTATTAAGAAATATAATTTACCCTCTTAGGATATATTAGGTTACCTATCTTTCCTCAAGCAACATTGATCTTTTATACAATCATATACACAAGTATGTATATACCCTAATCATAAATTCTCCAAAATATGCATTTTAAAAAAACCATTTAAATTTAATGGAAATTAAACCATAGTGATACCATATATTCTTCCAGAAATTAAATCCATATTTAAACCTCAAATAGTATTAATCACTGTCATAAAATCACACACTACAATATATATGACATTCCAAAAATATGACGAACTTCAACAAAAACAACATGAATATGTTATCAATCCCAAGGGTTCCAATAATTTATGAATTAGTTTTTAAAATTAATCAACACTTTATTATCTTAACATCAAATGTATATTTAAATTAAGAGTTATCCATCCATTAATCATGTGTTCTTAAATATTTTTCCCTAAAAATATAAATTTTTCATAAAATCACTTTTCATGGTTATTGATACCTTTTAATATATGTTTCCTAAAATTTAAATAAAAATACTTATACATTTCCCATAATCATCATAAATTTTAGAGTATACCAGAATATCATTAATAAATATCACTCACTAATTAAAATATATAAGATTATAATTATTCAATTTCTATTACGATATCAACCTCACTACCTAAGGTTACATTAGGAAATTCCCCTTTTTCATCAAAACATGAATATACTAAGATTATAAACCATTTTAGTATTCTCCCTTATTTATTTATAATACATAATTATTTCTAGATACATTCCTTTCTCAGATTCATTTTTATGGTCGTGTGTATCCAAATAATAAAACCCAAAATGGTTATCAATAAAATCAAAGTAAATGATCATATGAATATGAAAACTCAATCATAAGTTTTATTCTTTAATGAAACTATTATTTCATTTAGTTTAATATACTTTTCTTTAAGTTAAGTTTTCTATTAATTTATAGCCTAATCCCAAAAATAACAATCCCAAAATTATCATGAACTATCTTATAATAATCTAAACCCAAAAATAATTGAAACCTATTCACTCAAAGTTCAACTTACCCTTTATCCATAAAACCACTTATCAATTAATATGTACCTTAAGTAATGAATATATATGTTTTAATCTAAGTTTTCTATAGTCATTCCCTATTTGGGTTTCTAACCTAAATATTTTCAAATCCTTCATAATATTTTATAAAGAGAATATTAATTAACCAAAGCATATCCCACAAGAGTTTCAAGCTATGTATGAAGTCTTAGGACCACTCATCTTGAACCAAGGATAATATTGAGTTGATACTCAACTATACTATTTTATGGTGATTACCTATCAGTAAATCTATTCCATAATTGCATCCACTTTCCTGTATCCAGATAAGGATATAATTTCATGGAGAACCACACAATCTAAACATTAATAAAACTTCTAGATGTTATCATGTACATAGAGTTATCCATTAGACATATACCTAGGGTTTCTACAAAAGTTATCTTATCATAATCCCTAAAATATTAAATATTACCTCAAATAACCTACAAATTAACTTTTTTATTGTGAAAAAATTTTAAGGGGAAAGTGAGAACCCTCATAGAATAGTCATATCAAATAGAAAAAGAAACTACATACTTGTTAAGGAAAATTTAAGTTGGTTGGAATTTATCACCCTAAACAATTTCTAGGGAAAATAACTTACCTAGGAGTCATGGATAATCTTTTAAAATGTCTTCATAATGTTATTCCAAATAATCCCAAGATCACAATTATTCCTATTTTTTAATCTTCCCCATGTTGAATCATCTAATCAATATGTGGTCTTGCTTATCAATCCTCTCACATTGATCCCTCATAGTGTCCACTCTGAGAAATATTTCCATTATTCAATCAACATATTCTTTCATTGCCTTAATCTACAGAACATCCTTTAGCATATCTCCACATGAGTATATGAGCATTTCCATAATCTGGTTATGAACCTTGCCATCCTATCACTAAGGGCCATCGGGGGAATCTACCTCTCATAGCTTTAGAGGAGGTAGAGTGTCCTCTTTCTCCAAAAAAATATCCTCTAACTATAGAAGAATCTCCCCTACTGATCCTTGGTAATCATATATGCATCCCCTTAAGGAATCACCAAAACATCCAAGGTATCCTCATCTTGAGAAATATTCTTACAATTCTATGAGGACTTGGTGTCTCCTATTTGGTGAGTTTCCCTATGACCTTCCACTATTTAGACCTTTTGTTCATTTGTATTACCACCCTTTTTGGTTGACCAAGGCTCCATAGGCATAGGTAGGTATGAGTAGTCTTTATGTCCCTTTAATTTCTGCTACTTAGAGATAATGAAACTCCATGGGTACATGTTTTCCTTCTTTACCTTCTTCCTATTTGGATTTTTAGGCCTTTACCATACCCTATTATTTAATTATCATGAAAGAGTAGTCTTTCTCCATTAGAATATACTTCTGAGGGACAATTGATATTGCATTCAGACCCTTTGTTGACACTCTGTCTATTAAAATGGTTGCTCAAATTGAGACAAGGTGAAGTCCTTGGATTGGACCCCTAAGTGGAAACCATCTGACTGTAGGAACCATGAATGGTAGGTCTCTCACACCTTTACAGAAAACCATCATTCAAATTGTGGATGTTGTTTCTCTAAGTAAGGAACCATCCCTCAGCTTGAAATACACCATCCCTGATATGCACGAAATGGTCGGATGCCAACCCAGTCATCAATCCTCCATCCTTGACTATATCAACGAAGGTATGGATCACTGTAGGACTAGACTCACCTTGGACCAAATTAAATGATTTGGGAATGTCCAAATCATGTTTTAACATTAAAAATATCTGTTCAACCCTTAGATTAGTATGAAAAAACTTTGGCTTAGCACACACATGAGGCCCCCGATCTAAAAGGGGGAATAATGAGGGAAGCAACATCTAACTTGGTAGCAATATCACCATAGGAGAGTCAGGCTCCCCTATCAAATACCACTATATCATTATTCTTAGAGACCAGAAGAAATGACCTAGCTTCCAACTAAAGAGGTACAAAACAACTTGAATCGCTCAGAATAACAGTAAAGCATCATGCCTTAGGATCTAAGCTATAAAATGATCAGCAATCAAATTGGGGGTGGTCTAGATAAAAACACAAACAGAAAAAGTTGAACCAGTTTTCAAAGACCACTAATTGTTGGTAACCGAATTATTCACAAACATCGATCCAAACTGTATCCACTGAAGGCTTTGAAATATCCACTTCTACAAATATTCAGGGAGCAATCATGTGACATAAGGAGAACGAGGGCTTATAGAATTCTATGAACCTCCTGATGAGGTTACCTAGCTTCTGAAAAATAGAAATATTTTGGATTGGAAGAAGAAGATTCATAAAACTTACCCAAAACACTACATAGGGATGGTCGTGATTCCAGTAGTAACTCATAACTCCATATGAGAAGGAAAAAGTTGGAGCTGTCACAAGAATGAATTCCTTTGGACCACACAAGAGCCAGATCATTAGCACAGTCGAAGAGAATAAGAAAGTGGTGATGATATGAGAGACCAACCATGACACGATTACTTAGGGGCCATAAGCTGTTGAAGAAATGATCTGAGTAGTTAAGGGACAACCAGTGATGTCCAAAGAGGGTGACAAGGGATAGTCTATGGATAGATGGATCCTCTAAGAACTCTTGTAGAGAAAATGAAAGCGATGGAGAACCATTATGGAGGGAAGGGAATTTTGGGATAATGAGGATATAAGAGAAATCTGGGAGAGTGGTAGGATCATTGAAAGGGTAGAACACTGATAGGTGGAGGGGGGTGGGTGGTATGACCATCATCGCCACCTGAAGGGAGAGTTTTGTGGATAGGGTTTCATGTAGAATCATCGCTCAAAGGGAGGAGGACACTAGTCTATTCGACTAACCTAAAGGGTTATCTATACCTTTAATATTCTAATCAACCATAACTTATAAACCCTTAAATTATCCTCAATTAACACCCTAACATATAAAGTTATCTAAATAATGCTCTGATACCAAATATGATAGCCCATATACATAAAATAATAATTACATGACTTAAAAGAAATATATTATTACAATAAATTACCAAATTTTTTTTGGTTTAGAGTTTTATAGAATTAGGAAAAACCATTAACTAATAAAACCCATGTATTTTTTAACCAATGGAAATTTTCCCACTATATAAGCAAATAATTATTCTATAAAAAGTCCTCAACATATCTAAAAAATTATCCATAAAATATTACCTTTTGGAAACATCATACACATTACTTTTCTTTATATCCCATGGAAAAGGAAACATAGTAAAGTGGTGATCTCAGATGCTCGGTAAGGGTAAACCTAAGTTATAATTGTTAATGGTCAAAAGTGATCATAAGATGAAAAAACATGCATTATATAAGTACATAATAGTATCATACCAAATAAAGCACAGATAAAAATTCACGAGTTAGGGCCTAAAACATGGAATAATATAATACATGAATCAAAAGTTTGTGGAAGCATATTACAATAATGAAAAGATATGAGAGAGTATAATATGTAAGATAATAATCATAAAAGTGTGACATAACATTGAAATATAGCATAAATATATTCATATAAATATAGTACAATCATAGAATAAGAAAAACATGTGAAAAAAATCATTAAACCCATGCCTTTGTGAACAAACTCATTATGTCCATGCATGAAAATGTTAGAAAACTCATTATGAATAAACCTAAGTAAACAAACTCATTATGTCCACACCTAAAAATATCATGAGATATAAAATTAAACCAATGAATTTAAGGGTGATATAGGACCCCACGAATCATCATCCTTATATATTTGTTCCATAATAAATAATTCAATCATCATAAAGAACCCATGAAAAGAAAATGGGTTTCATATAATCTTCAAATGGAATTACATAATGAAAAAGTTCATAATTCTATAAATAATTGTAACATGATATACCAATTAAATATAAATTGGTATCCAAAGTCATTCAACAACATTCTTAGAAAATACACTTCAATCAACATAATAGAGCATACAATATTTACTCCATATAGATAAAGGGTATATAGTTAAGTCAAAAATTTACCCAATTAATTGATGTATGGAATCTAAGTGAACAATATTTAATCAAATAAATATAAAATAGGTTATTCACAATAGAAAATAATTATAATAGATATTATGGTTATAAACATTAAAAGATAATTCAATACAAGGGAAATTATGGATAATTTATATGATAGAAAAGAACATTTCATAATAATATTTAGAGAAATAAAGTTGATGGTATCATTTTAAGAATACAGTAGATTAAGAATAAGTTATTTCAAAGTAAAATGACATGAATAAACTTTTTATTAGTTTTAGAAAAAATCACTTTGGAAATAAGAAATTTCTTTGATCTTTTGAAATAATTTTAAAATAAATATTTTATAAAAATAGGATACAAATAATTTCTTCTAGTAACCTTGAAAACATAAATAAAAATTTTAATATAAAATTAAAAATGTGGTGGAAATATATTTTCACATGGAAAACTTTAAAATGAGATTTTAGAAGATGTTTTAAAAATATTGATAAAAATATGATGTTATAGGTAACATTGAAAAGAAATTTTCAAAATGAAGTGAAAACTTTGGAAAAAATATTCTTTTGGAAAATAAACTTCAATAATATATCCTTTAAATAGAATAATGGTTATTTAAATAAATGTGGGGAGGAAGATAATATATTTTATTTTCAAAGGTTGAAAAAATTGATATTTTTAAAGTATTTATTGAAAATACACATCAAAAAAAGAGTAAAAACATACTTTTTAAAAGATGTTAAGAAAAATATATATGTCACATGAGATGACACATAATTTTGTTTCTAATTATCAATTAGAACATTGGGGGAAAAAG
Organism: Viscum album; assembly: GCA_963277665.1. NCBI lineage: Eukaryota > Viridiplantae > Streptophyta > Magnoliopsida > Santalales > Viscaceae > Viscum > Viscum album. The sequence goes on along the minus strand of OY728137.1, from coordinate 648,280,333 downwards.
AAAATATGGACATGTTTGGGAAACCATCATTAAGAAGGATGAAAATTATTCTTAACACTGATATACTTTTTGGGGAAGAGACTAATCAAGGTAAAATCATTGGATTAAAAATTTATTCTCCCTAGAGATAAAGAGAAAGTAACATCAAATAAAATATTAGTGTGGAAGAAACCAAGTTTATAATTTGGAATTTTAATAAAAATAATTATAACTTAATCATGGGAGTTGAGTTAACAAAAACCCTTTCAAATTTGGAATCTATTAGTGATCTAATGATAGAAAATGATATGGAACTTAAGACCTCATGGATTAAATTAATTTGGTATAATATATTCATTAGTTTTTAAACACAACATATTAAAGATTTTATGGTTCACAATAATAAATATTTCTCAAGAAATTAAGTTTGATACAAAGAACCACTTAAAAAATTAGGAGCTTTTGAGTCCAAAAACATGAAGGATATGATTTAAAATAAAACATTCTTTACCATAAATAATGATATGATAATGATAAAAAAATATTAAAGTGGAATTATATAAACCACTATAAATATAAAATGGTGTATAATAATAAATATATCTTAATTAGTGAAAATTGAGATAAGAAACCCTTATCTTGTTTCCCCTCTTAGTCAAATGAAATCAAATATATTTCATAAAAAATGACTTAATAACCTATTTTAGAACTATTTTTATATACATAACCTTTTAAAAAAATTATTTATAATTATTCTCTACATGTATATTAGTTATTTAGTGTCTATTTTCAATATTAATTATGAGTAATCTTGATCATTTTGAACTAGTTTTATTAATTGTGGCGTTGTTCTCTATTCGTCTCCCAAAGTTAATATTAAAAAAAAATAAAATATATTATAATTGATGTTTTATATTTATTTATAATATTATAATCTAATTATATTATAGTTTTGGTTACAATATTTAAATATGAAATAAGTGATGAGCATGTTACAATGATTTTTAATGAACAGATATTGATATATTTATCAATGAGATTAATTTTAATGTTACCATTAAATAAAAATAATAAATTATTTAATTATTTATTTATATAATATATTAGTAGTAATTATGTTCTCATAGTTATATATGATTTTATTTTATATCATGGTTCAAGTAGGTGGTTAGACCGACCTAAACATGAACATACCATAATTAATGGATGATTATGATTATGAAAGTGGTTTATTTTGGAATAATATAATTATTAAATAAGAATAATAATATTTATATTTATATAATTTTAAGGTATTAAAACTTATTTTAATTTATTTTAATATAAAATAATTAAAATATATAAAAAACGAAACACATTACTTTATGGAGGTGGTAGTCCGCACAACGCATGGTAAACACTTTCATTTCTAAATGAATGACTAGGAAAAAAGGTAGATTATAATTTTAATATTCATAATAATAATTATATTTTATATGTAACATTTATTATTCAATTTCATTCTTATAACTAGTGGAGAGAGGTGGTGGTGAAAAACGGAAGTCGTCACTTCATGGTGGCAGTAGTCCGCACAGTGCACAAATGATGATTTTTTTCCCTAATGGAAAATGGTAAAGGTGATTAATAGTTATTCCATTATCATAATAAAATTAAATATATAAAAAATAATTATTTAATTATATAGGAATTAGAAAATTATATTTGGTAAAGTAATAAAGAAAAGAAAAAATATTAGAAAAAAGTACTCATGTTGAGGATTTGGGCATTCCCTTTGGAGATACCTTGGAAATAGAGGTCTTAGGATAATTTATTATGATTAGTTACTAAAGGAAAGTAATGTTATTATATGGGAAGTGTAGAGACCCTAAGCTTAACGTACATGAACATTACATTACTTTTTCGGAATACTTAGTACATAACAAAAACACACACACAAGGATCGTAATAGTTTAGTGTCTTTGGAAACTCGGACTATAATCTTCCAATCGTGGTGAAAGATATTCAATATCTCCCATAAAGATCTTCCCTTTTTTTTTACCTAAAACCTTTCTTTATATCCTGGGGAAAAGAAAACATAAAAGGGTGAGCCCAAATGCTCAGTAAGGGTATACAAAAGAAAAATCAATCACATCATATTCATAAGAACATAACTTTTGGAAATCTTAACCTGCAAAAGAGAGCATAATTTCATAACATGGGATAAATCATAGTAGTGAAATGAAATCCCAATAATCATAACTTAAAACATGAAACTTTGTGTCATACACACATAATCATAGAGAATCATTTCTTGTTAGTCAAGACTCATTGCCAAGACTATCTTAGTGGACAAAGTCCCTTTCTGAGTCGAGTAACCCTCGTTTCAGTCCTGTTTCACAGAACCGGTATAACCTACCATTCCAGCCATGTCTATCTCATGAGATATAAAATCTTTACCCAATGCATTGGAGGGAGATATAGGTCCCACCCATCTCATAATGATACCATTATTATGCGTGCCACAAAATCATAAATCATACATCATTGCATAACCCATGTAATAAAAATGGGATTCTTAAACAACATGACATCATAAAACAATTCATGTAAGATAAAGGAATTCATAAAAATACTTCCATCATAACATAATCAAATCCATGTAATAATAGGGATAGAAACAGAACCCTTTATTATCTTAGATGGAAAATAATTTTGATAAAACACTTGAAATCCATTCTTGAGGAAAATATCCTTTCTACTTCAGAAACACTTTTCCTTTCTTAACATGTCATACAATTTTAAACTAAAAGAGGTTGATTAAAAATAAACTTGAATACTTGTAAAGGAAGCTTCTTAGAAATAATGTTTTAGAAATCCATTCATGCCGTATAAGTTAAAAAAAACATTCTTCGTACTTTTGTCGGAAATGTCAAAAAGTACCTCGTACGAAAAAAAAACGACAAAAGATTCCTTTCATATTATTTACTAAAAACTCACCGAAGGGTAAAATTGGATTTAAACTAGTGTAAGTGGATGGAAACAATATTACATATTGATGGAACATGGATGTGGATGATAAAATACACCCCAATAAATACTTACGAATAAACAATCTCGGATAAAAATGAGATTGTGATATTTCCCTTACCTTAGGTCCGACTTGCTTTTTAAGTGTCCTAACCTCCTTTATAATGATTTAAATCATGTTATTGACTTATTCCAGAATCATATTAATTGTTATTATATCATATATGGTTCACTTATGACTTTATGTTACCCGTTCTTTTGAAAATTCCATGTTAAAGAAGCGTTTTGGGTAAAATCGTTTCATTTATCGTAGGTGTTTTGACTTGTTGTTATTGACATTATTATTAATTATATCATGATTTACTTACTTCCAGAATATAAAATATGATTTATATATCATATATATTCAATATATATATATATATAATAGAAAGATTAATGAAATGAAAAACATCGTTCATGGAGACGGTAGTCCGTACGTATGCATGAACGCTATTTTCCTTTCCTTATTGTCTTGAATTGAAGTAAATAGATGACATACATATATATATATATATACATAAATCCAGTAGCTTTATAATGTCATATATTTCATTATTATTTCTTATATATACTTTATAATCATTCTTAAATGGTTAACATGGAGAATGAATCTCATCGCGTCGTGGAGACGGTAGTCCGTACGTACGCACGAGCGATGATATCGTTCCCATGGTCGTGGAATTGTGTTGAAGTGTATGTATACTATTTCAGTATCAATATAACTTTATAATAATCATGTATAGTTACTCATTACACCATTATACCCATCCTTGTAAGGTGGTGGTGGAAAATAGATTACACCACGACGTGGAGACGGTATTCCGTACGTACGCACGCGCGGTGATTTAATTTTTCCGTAGGATGGATAGAAGGTGAATTAGGGTTGTTTCATATTTATAATAACATATCAGTATGTAAGTAATACTGATGTTATTACTTTATCATGAAACAAGTAAAGAAGAAGAAGTTGAAGAAGAAAGAAATTGAAAAGACCGGTAATGGATATTACCTCTTCTTTGGAACGCCTCTTTGAATCCTCCACTTAGGGAACTAAGATTGGTCTTTGAAGAAGACCAGAACCTCTAGGATTATTATAGGGAAGTGGAGAAGAGATTTTGGCAGGGTTTGGCCGAGCTTGAGTGCTCAAATTGGTGTGAGGAGGAGGGAAAGGAGGTGCCCTTTTATAAGGGAGGAGAGGGGCACCTTTGGAATTCTTAAAAATATTAATTTATAATAAATCTAACCCCACATAAAAACCTCCAAAAATGACTCATATTAGAATATTAGATAAGATAAGGTTGTAATATCATCAACCAATAGAATTTAGAAATGTTAGGAATTTATTTTAAACATTATCAACATGATTTATCCTTATTTAATCAATTTAATTTTATTTGTGGTAATAACATTCTAATTTTTAAATTATAACAAATAATTACTTATTTGTTGTGAATTGTCCATAATTGGATTCTTAATAAAATTTTAGATCATATAAATTTAAATTTATAATTTTGAAATATTTTGTGATTTTTAATCAATTTTATAATATGTTTTTGTTTATAAAATAACAATAGTGTCAATTTTGACACTCTTCATTTATTTGAATTTAAATAAAATAAATACAGAAGATATGTTCGCACTAAAAGTTTTAATAGATTCATAAAATGTCATATGTATCTTAAAAATTATTGGAGCACATTAAATAGTTCATATAATATTTATTTTATTATTTTTGAAACCATTTATTTGGTTTATCTCTTAATAAAATAAATACTACAACATTTTTGTATAATTATTTAATATACTTATTTGTTGCAATAAAATTAAAAATAAAATCCTATGATGAAAATAAATCTATTAACTTTCACAATAATACTTTTACTCGAATTTATCATCTTAAAATCACAATATTTAAATTGTTATATTTATTAAATTATGAAGGTGACAACTTTAGCATCATTTAAAATAAAATAATATAAGTGTCATAATCACTTTTATAAGGCTCCAAATGGTCAAATATTCGACCATTGGATGCTTATGGTTTACATTTACATGGCCAATATGTTTTGGTTAGGTATTTGTGCATTTTATGGTCACTATTAGTTTAATAAAAACAATATTCTTGATTTTTCACTAGATAAACAATTTCTGCATCACTATTGTGTCATAATTAATGATAATTATTTAACCCCTAAAAATTATAAATAAATTTATATGATGTAGATAATTTCATTATCTTTCTGGAGACAATTCATGTTCGATGTTTCATGAAGTTTATCACTGAATTAAAATTAATATACTTATAAGATTTAAGAGAGTGACATGTTGTCACTTTCTTTGGTTTTAATAATAATTAAGTTATTTTCATTGAAAAATGTCCATTAAATGATTCTAATCCGACCCTTAGGTGATATGGGTCGACTTTTAGTCATCCAATAAGATTTTTTACATTTGTTAGGGTAATTTTAAAATATTATATTTACCCTTAATTACCCGATTTACCTTTTACTATGGTAAATAAAATTTACAGTAGTTACTATTCATAATTCCCAAAAATAAAAAGTAGCTTATTAACATAATTTGGACCCACTGATTCCAAATATGGAATCTTTTTTTCCAAATTCAATAAACAAAAGATGCAGAAATTAAATTAAAATTAATCCCGTTGTCGAAAGAAAACGGGTTTTTCATTAAAACACTGTAAAAGATTGAATTGATTTAACCTACGAATTCAAGGTAAAATCAATGCTAATGACATACATTATATTAAATGGTAAAAATATATTCTGTTTATACTTTAAAACCATTCAATATTATAATTTAACCACATAAGATATTACGATGAAAAAAGTGTTTTTTAATTAAAATATAGCGTGTTTTTACTATTCATTAAAATATGAAAGTTATCGGAAAAATATCAAAACTTTATCTAATGTAAATTTTTATATACTGATTCAAAAGAAGAATATTATTTTGTCAAATTGAACATATAAACATGTCAAAAACTATATTTAAAGTCGGTGCGCCATCAAAAGGCGGTAAAACTGTATTTTTTGAAAAATACTTATTTTACCCGAAAAATTTATTTTGGTCTTATACCATGTTCTAGAAATGTGTAAGATGAATAATAATGTTATAAAATTCAAAATTTAGTTAATAATATTCATAACGGCTAGTTCATGACAATATTATAATAATATAACATTGTTTATTAAAACCCGGTATTGCGTACAACACACGCTATCGAGGAAGGTCGCGATTGCGTGTAATGCAAGCCAAGTCAGGGTTGCGTGTTGTGAAAGAATCCTTCGTTGTTTCGTATAACAGAATCCAACCATATTTCATTTATACATTTAATATATATATATATATATACTCAATGTTGCGTAGAATAACTATTATCAAAATTATGTATAACACGGTCCAAGAATAGTGTTGCGTATACTGCAAGCTAATACGGTGTTGCGTATAGCGCAAGGTAATCTTGGTGTAGAATACAACATAAGACATTAATGAAATTAAAATAATATTTTTCATAAAATCTCGGGGTGTTACATTCTACCCCCCTTAAAATGAATTTCTCCCTCGAAATTCGTCGGGGTTATAAATGGTTTACTATTCGAAAGTTTCTTTAATAGAAACCCACATCGTAAAAAGGAATATCAAAACCAATCATTAAAAACAAAAGTATGAAATGTAACGGTTACCCAAATAAACTAATCACTGGGTTTCCACATAGGTGAAAATATGGATTTGGAAGAGAAATCTAACCATCATGTTCTGAAGGAGAGTGGTAGAGAACATGGCTATGGAAAAGCCAGAAATCACAAAGCCATAAATTTGTGACGATCTAAGGTACCATCTGATTTATCAGATATAAGATCACTAGGACAACATTTTTGGTTTTCAAGATCATTTCCCTAAAGTTAAATAATTTGAATTAGAATAAATACTTAATTTATTTTGGTACAACCTCACTGTTGTTCGTGCCTTTAACAATTTCCACTTCATCTCTTAAATAAATGAAGTTGAATTTGTTATTCGTGAAGTGTTAGCAGATCATGTGATAGAATGACGGGTCATTCCATCTGTCTTAAACAAAAGGTTTGCAAAAAATTATATACATAAGTCGATCTATAGTGAGATTAATCATATATGGTTCCTAAAATGGACTTATACATCATATGTCATACATCTTAATATAATAAAACTAGTTTCTACTAAACAGGGACTTCCTGTAGGCCAGTGGTAGGCGATAAAGGCCAGTCGCACTTCGGTTGTGGGTTCGATTTCCACAGCCTTGTCCGACGCGATGGGTTGTCACCCGTCCTGCAGGTTGTCCTTTTTCTAAAACTATATTACTATAACATCCCATAAATAATATCGAGAAAACTTCTATCCTTAAACAATACTAACTTATGTCCAACATAATCCATTCCAATATTTAGGCTTATCTATAATACTGCAGTCCACTCTCATAACATAGTGAAAACGATTACCAGAGATTTAACACCATCGTCGATCCCCATATATCATAAGATATGTTTTGTTGGTCACATTCCAAACATTCAAAGTCCTTAATCATGTATTCTCTTGAATACCTTAGTGAAAACATGAATGCAGTTAAAATTTAACACTTTCCACACACCAAAATCCTCAAAATTCTATATACTCAAACAATGATATCACTTAGTCCTTATATCAATCATGAGCTCATGAATACGGTTAAACATTTCGTTTTCTCATTTTCCCTTCATTATGCTCATATCATCTTATTTCCAAAAATATCTCAATCACTTTGAATACCACATTAGACCAATACATAAATATTCCAATACTTTATGATACAACATTATTTTGGAATCCCATTACATAAACACTTAATCAGTCCACCACATCGTTATCATATTCAACATCGCCAATGGTGATCGCATGTGAATTATCTTTGTCTTTTTCCTTAAGCGGTTGCTCATGTCGATCATCACTAACCCTTGGATTAGGGCATTTATTAGCATAATGCCCCATTTCCTTGCACTTGAAGCATTGAAGTGTTGATGGTGCGTTCTCTGCAGTGTTTGCTTTATTCACCTCATTAGAAACCCTTTTTCCATTAGTTCGACACTCAGCTGCTCGATGACCTTTTTTTCCACACTTAAAACATTTTCCAGTCCCTTTAAGATAATCTCCACCATGCTTCTTTCCACACTTTGTGCATAAGGAAACATTCATCTTCTTTTCACCATTATTCTGAGATTTCTCCTTGAACTCCATCTTTCGTTTCTTGTCAAAACCATGAGATGGATATGTAACACCAAATTCCATTTATACCTTGATAGCACAACGCACAATTTCTTCATAGCTACTAAAGTCTCTTATAGCTAATGCCCTTCGAAGACTTGGTTTTAAGCCACTGAAAAATCGATCAACTTTACTTTCAGGTTGGATGATAACGCCAGATGCATACCTTGTAAGTCTTGTAAAATTTTCTTCGTATATACCAACAGATTCATCATCCTTCTGCTTCAGCTCAAGAAACTCCTTTTCCATCTTTGTTTGAAGAATACGAGGGAAGTAATTACTGAAAAACAAGTTCTTGAACTCGTCCCATTCTATGTACTCAATTTCATCTCTTTGCCTCGTATTCTTGATAAGATTCGACCATTGATCAGCTTCACCTTCCAAACGATATACTGCTAAGATGAATTTATCATGCTCAGAACATTGAAGAACTGAAAATATCTTTTCAGTGGTACTGATCAATTGTTCAGCAACAAGTGGATCAGAAGACCCACTGAAAGAAGGTGGACGTTGCCTCATGAAGGACTCAATAGAATATTGTTCCCTTCTCTACTCATTTGAAAGTCCAGAATGATTCATAGCTTGTGTAAGTATAGCAATAAGATTTTTCACTCCATCTCCCATAACATTTGTTTTTTTAGGAGGGCAATCATTGCATTGTCCATTTCATTGATCAACATGGTTCCTTCGGGTTCTAGCCATCGTCTAAAACCCAAAAAGAATAGTGTGAGAGGAAAAAATCATGCTAGGGAAAACAACATAATAAAGGTGGAGTATCCTCAATATCTAACATCTTAGGTTAAATTCAATGATCGTTACCGTAGTTCTAGGACTGTATCCTATACGTATACTTATCCTTAGGGACATCCCTAGACATACCTTATAAATATCTCTAGGGATCTCACTAAAGATCTCACATCCTAGTTTCCAAAGGTTGACTAAACCTTTCCTCTGATACCAACTGTAGAGACCCTAAGCTTAACGTACATGAACATTACATTACTTTTGCGGAATACTTAGTACATAACAAAAACACACACACAAGGATCGTAATAGTTTAGTGTCTTTGGAAACTCGGACTATAATCTTCTAATCGTGGTGAAAGATCTTCAATATCTCCCATAAAGATCTTCCCTTTTTTTACCTAAAACCTTTCTTTATATCCTGGGGAAAAGAAAACATAAAAGGGTGAGCTCAAATGCTCAGTAAGGGTATACAAAAGAAAAATCAATCACATCATATTCATAAGAACATAACTTTAGGAAATATTAACCTGAAAAAGAGAGCATAATTTCATAACATGGGATAAATCATAGTAGTGAAATGAAATCCAAATAATCATAACTTAAAACATGAAACTTTGTGGCATACACACATAATCATAGGGAATCATTTCTTGTTAGTCAAGACTCATTTCCAAGACTATCTTAGTGGACAAAGTCCCTTTCTGAATCGAGTAACCCTCGTTTCAGTCCTGTTTCACTGAACCGGTATAACCTACCATTCCAGCCATGTCTATCTCATGAGATATAAAATCTTTACCCAATGCATTAGAGGGAGATATAGGTCCCACCCATCTCATAATGATACCATTCTTATGCGTGCCACAAAATCATAAATCATACATCATTGCATAACCCATGTAATAAAAATGGAATTCTTAAACAACATGACATCATAAAACAATTCATGTAAGATAAAGAAATTCATAAAAATACTTCCATCACAACATAATCAAATCCATGTAATAATAGGGATAGAAACAGAACTCTTTATTATCTTAGATGGAAAATAATTTTGATAAAACACATGAAATCCATTCTTGAGGAAAATATCCTTTCTACATCAAAAACACTTTTCCTTTCTTAACATGTCATACAATTTTAAACTAAAAGAGGTTGATTAAAAATAAACTTGAATACTTGTAAAGGAAGATTCTTGGAAATAATGTTTTAGAAATCCATTCATTCCGTATAAGTTAAAAAAAACATTCTTCGTACTTTTGTCGGAAAAGTCAAAAAGTACCTCGTACGAAAAAAAACGACAAAAGATTCCTTTCATATTATTTACTAAAAACTCACCGAAGGGTAAAATTGGATTTAAACTAGTGTAAGTGGATGGAAACAATATTAAATATTGATGGAACATGGATGTGGATGATAAAATACACCCCAATAAATACATACGAATAAACAATCTCGGATAAAAATGAGATTGTGATATTTCCCTTACCTTAGGTCCGACTTACTTTGTAAGTGTCCGAACCTCCTGTATAATGATTTAAATCATGTTATTGACTTATTACAGAATCATATTCATTGTTATTATATCATATATGGTTCACTTATGACTTTATATTACACGTTCTTTTGAAAATTCCATGTTAAAGAAGCGTTTTGGGTAAAATCGTTTCATTTATCGTAGGTGTTTTGACTTGTTGTTATTGACATTATTATTACGTATATCATGATTTACTTACTTCCAGAATATAAAATATGATTTATATATCATATATATTCAGTATATATATATATATATATATATAAGAGAAAGATAAATGAAATGAAAAACAACGTTCATGGAGACGGTAGTCCGTACGTACGCATGAACGCTGTTTTCCTTTCCTTATTGTCTTGAATGGAAGTAAGTAGATGACATACATATATATATATATATACATAAATCTAGTAGCTTTATAATGTCATATATTTCATTATTATTTCTTATATATACTTTATAATCATTCTTAAATGGTTAACATGGAGAATAAATCTCATCGCGTCGTGGAGACGGTAGTCCGTACGTACGCACGAGCGATGATATCGTTCCCATGGTCGTGGAATTGTGTTGAAGTGTATGTATAATATTTCAGTATCAATATAAATTTATAATAATCATGTATAGTTACTCATTACACCATTATACCCGTCCTTGTAAGGTGGTGGTGGAAAATAGATTACACCACGACGTGGAGACGGTATTCCGTACGTACGCACGCGCGGTGATTTAATTTTTCCGTAGGATGGATAGAAGGTGAATTAGGGTTGTTTCATATTTATAATAACATATCAGTATGTAAGTAATACTTATGTTATTACTTTATTATGAAACAACTAAATAAGAAGAAGTTGAAGAAGAAAGAAATTGAAAAGACCGGTAATGGATATTACCTCTTCTTTGGAACGCCTCTTTGAATCCTTCACTTAGGGAACTAAGATTGGTCTTTGAAGAAGACCGGAACCTCTAGGATTAATATAGGGAAGTGGAGAAGAGATTTTGGCAGGGTTTGGCTGAGATTGAGTGCTCAAATTGGTGTGAGGATGAGGGAAATGAGGTGCCCTTTTATAAGGGAGGAGAGGGGCACCATTGGAATTCTTAAAAATATTAATTTATAATAAATCTAACCCCACATAAAAACCTCCAAAAATGACTCATATTCGAATATTATATAAGATAAGGTTGTAATATCATCAACCAATAGAATTTAGACATGTTAGGAATTTATTTTAAACATTATCAACATGATTTATCCTTATTTAATCAATTTAATTTTATTTGTGGTAATAACATTCTAATTTTTAAATTATAACAAATAATTACTTATTTGTTGTGAATTGTCCATAATTGGATTCTTAATAAAATTTTAGATCATATAAATTTAAATTTATAATTTTGAAATATTTTGTGATTTTTAATCAATTTTATAATATGTTTTTTTTATAAAATAACAATAGTGTCAATTTTGACACTATTCATTTATTTGAATTTAAATAAAATAAATACAGAAGATATGTTCAAACTAAAAGTTTTAATAGATTCATAAAATGTCATATGTATCTTAAAAATTATTGGAGCACATTAAATAGTTCATATAATATTTATTTTATTATTTTTGAAACCATTTATTTGGTTTATCTCTTAATAAAATAAATACTACAACATTTTTGTATAGTTATTTAATATACTTATTTTTTGCAATAAAATTAAAAATAAAATCCTATGATGAAAATAAATCTATTAACTTTCACAATAATACTTTTAATCGAATTTATCATCTTAAAATCACAATATTTAAATTGTTATATTTATTAAATTATGAAGGTGACAACTTTGGCATCATTTAAAATAAACTAATATAAGTGTCATAATCGCTTTTATAAGGCTCCAAATGGTCAAATATTCGACCATTGGATGCTTATGGTTTACATTTACATGGCCAATAAGATTTGGTTAGGTATTTGTGCATTTTATGGTCACTATTAGTTTAATAAAAACAACATTCTTCATTTTTCACTATATAAACAATTTCTGCATCACTATTGTGTCATAATTAATGATAATTATTTAATCCCTAAAAATTATAAATAAATTTATATAATGTAGATAATTTCATTAGATTTCTGGATACTATTCATGTTCTAAGTTTCATGAATTTTATCACTAAATTAAAATTAATATACTTATAATATTTAAGAGAGTGACATGTTGTCACTTTCTTTGGTTTTAATAATAATTAAGTTATTTTCATGGACAAATGTCCATTAAATGATTCTCATCCGAACCTTAGGTGATATGGGTCGCCTTTTAGTCATCCAATAGGATTTTGACATTTGTTAGGGTAATTTTAAAATATTATATTTACCCTTAATTACCCGATTTACCTTTAACTATGGTAAATAAAATTTACCGTAGTTACTATTCATAATTCCCAAAAATATAAAGTAGCTTATTAACATAATTTGGGACCACTGATTCCAAATATGGAATCCTTTTTTCCAAATTCAATACACAAAAGATGCAGAAATTAAATTAAAATTAATCCCGTTGTCGAAAGAAAACATGTTTTTCTTTAAAACACTGCAAAAGATTGAATTGATTTAACCTACGAATTCAAGGTAAAATCAATGCTAATGACATACATTATATTAAATGGTAAAAATATATTCTGTTTATACTTTAAAACCATTCAATATTATAATTTAACCACATAAGATATTACGATGAAAAAAGTTGTTTTTAATTAAAATATAGCGTGTTTTTACTATTCATTAAAATATGAAAGTTATCGGAAAAATATCAAAACATTATCTAATGTAAATTTTTATATACTGATTCAAAAGAAGAATATTATTTTGTCAAATTGAACATATAAACATGTCAAAAACTATATTTAAAGTGGGTGCGCCATCAAAAGGCGGTAAAACTGCATTTTTTTAAAAATACTTATTTTACCCGAAAAATTTATTTTGTTCTTATACCATGTTCTAGAAATGTGTAAGATGAATAATAATGTTATAAAATTCAAAATTTAGTTAATACTATTCATAACGGCTAGTTCATGACAATATTATAATAATATAACATTGTTTATTAAAACTCGGTATTGCGTACAACACACGCTATCGAGGAAGGTCGTGATTGCGTGTAATGCAAGCCAAGTCAGGGTTGCGTGTTGTGAAAGAATACTTCGTTGTTTCATATAACGGAATCCAACCATATTTCATTTATACATTTAATATATATATATATATATATATATATATACTCAATGTTGCGTAGAATAACTATTATCAAAATTATGTATAACATGGTCCAAGAATAGTGTTGCGTATACTGCAAGCTAATACGGTGTTGCGTATAGCGCAAGGTAATCTTGGTGTAGAATACAATATAAGACATTAATGAAATTAAAATAATATTTTTCATAAAATATCGGGGTGTTACAGGAAGTATAAAGGGGAATGTTTAAATAGGAAACTAAAATTTTAGGGTAGTCTTGAAGGGTTGGTGAGAATCCCTCTTTATAATTGGTGAGAATGACATTTTTTAAAATATTTTAAATTAATATAAAGAAAGACCATGTTTCACATCTAAAAAAGAGTAAAAAAAGGAAAATAATGGGGTGGGGTGAGATAAAGTTGATAATACCTCAAAAATTAATTTTCACCCATTTTATAAACATGTTTATAAGTCATTTAGTCTTATAATTTTTTCTTTTACAATTTTTTATTTGACTGTGGTAACTATTTTTTTACCTGAGTAATATAATTTTAATGCCTAAAAATAAAATAGAAATTATAAAATAATTTCGAAATAATGATTAGAAATTTAAAAATAATTTTATCAGTTAAAATTTATATGTGTAAGATAAATTAATTTTAATATTAGCACATGTAATGATTAAAAACCTATTTTTATAAAAACTATATTTTTATGTGTAAGGTTTATGTGTTGGTTTATTTTAGTGAAGGTTGATTTTAGTGCTTTTTATTGTCCTTTTTCTATTCTTCTTATTGAGGTAAATGTCCTTCTTAGCGAACTTCTCATTTTTAGGATTTATAACATCATCATTAAATAGGTTGATATGGATTCTTATTTAGTGTAAAAATTCCTCATAGGTTAGGTTGCTTCTCATTGGTCTATTACTTATCATATCTGATCATGTGAGGCCGTACATAATAATTATATCTAACTAACACACACTTAGTGAGAGGGTAATGAAGCTGGTGATGTTTTAGATTCTTAGGGGTCTTAGTAGGACTCCCTTGTCATTTAATTTTGGATCGGGTTGCTTCCCAATGATTATATGTCCATTTTATGAGAATACCCCCTTAGGTTTCACCACTTTAGAACACCTTCAAAAATAAGGTGTGGTCATGATTTTTATGAATAGAATATATTATTTTGTGTGTGTGTGGTAAAATTATAAATGTCTTTTATTTTTATGATATAAATTGGTTTATCATAAAAAATAATTATTATTTGGATTTCACACTACTAGAAATAGGGGTTTTCCCAACAGACCTATCTCAATAGTTTTCCCTAACCATTAGAATGGAATATTATACCAAAGGCTATCCCAATGGTTTCTTAAAAACTGTTGGGATAGACTATCCCATGATAATATATTTTTTAAACTATTGTAATAGGGGTGCCTTGATTTTCCCTAAATCTAGCACTACCTATTCTCCCATCCTAAATCCCAGCAGCCCTACTCCCCTCCATCCATTCACAGACCTAGCATACAACTCCTCTCCACCCATCCGTAGCCCTTGTATCACTCCCATATAAATCCAATATTGAGACTGTAGTAGCATGAACCCCTCTTCTTCCCAACCGGTGACCACTCCTCTTCTTCCAACCCTGTGATCCATCCTTAGCTCAAGTCATTCATTTTACTTCAATTCAAACTGGTTAATTTCAAATGAGTTATATCTTTGGCCTAGATTTATTTTTCCTTATTATCTACGATGTTTAGTTTAATTTCACATCTACTATAATCTATTTATTAATTTTTTCATTTTATTATTATTGAATATGAAATTGGCATGTTACAAATACTTAATATGTTGCACTATCACATATAATTTAGTATATGATGTATCAATATTTTTATTGATTTAAAATTAATAACATTGTTGTTGAAGTATGTTATTTTAAAATTTATGTTAGTTAATTTCATTTTGTTATAATTTTATTTATTATGTGAATATAATTGGGTGTTTCATTGGCAGTTAAAATATATGACAGATTTTGGTTTTTATAAATCTTCAAAAGGCTTTTTCATATGTGAAATTTTTAAGAGATTTAATATGTGATTGAATTGGGGTATACTCTTAGTATTTTTATAATGTTTTGAATATGGTGGTTTATGTGAATTATTTTTTTATAAGTGAATTTTTTTATTATATTAGTTTAAATATATTTATTTTGTTATTGTAACAATATTTACGTTATATATGGTTATTTTTGTTGTAATAATAGTGATATATGGCTATTTCTATTCCACCCACCATTTCATAGAGATATGGGATACACTAATATTTTATTCCCTAATGAAATTGTGGTATAAAGGTAAGTCACATTCCTTGATAATAGTATGATGTGGTGATGGATGATGTGGTGGTTTTTGACTGATGAGGGTTAAACATTATACTTTTTGTATTGGAAAAATAATTCGTTATATTTTTTATTTTTGGGAAATGTATACTTAATGTAAAATATGTGTAAATAAGTTTTTAATGACTTTTTATTTGAATTTTTTATTTTATTTATTAATCCAAAGATGCATTAATATTCTATATTAGGATTAAAAAGTAGTTATTCTTGTTATAGAAAATCAAAAATCATTTTTTTTAATTTTATTCTATTTTTCTATGAAGAATTTAATATTCTACATCAGGATTGAAAAAGTATAGGGGGTTATTTTTTATCAAGATAGAAAAATACGAGCTATAAATGGGAGTCCTAGAGAATGTGAGTAACAATTGTAGAAAATGAGATGGTGATTTGACCCAAGTAGACGTGAGTAGACCTAAACTACACTACACTAAATCAAACCAAACTAAAATAAAAAAAAGTGAACAAAATTGAACCTAACTAAAATAAATTCTATAATAATGATAAAAAATGAACTGGCATGAACAATATTTAATAAAACACTAATAGACATGCACCAACCCAATCCAAATAAAAAAATCAAACCCAACCAAACTAAATTGACTAGAACTAAACTAATCATAAATAAATAGAGCTGACCAAAATCAATCTGAATCAAATAGAATATTTTTACCTAGAACTTGTAATATTTTATACAAGAATATATTGAACAAGTATAATTTTAGTTAAAAATAGAATAGAATAATAGAAAAAAATAAAAAACATCAATTATAAACACAATTTTTTATAGTATTATGTATAGTTATTACTTGTTGATATAATGGAATTCAATATCATGGTTTTATATTTATATTATTTTATTATATATATAGTATTTTTGTCACGACCCGTCCTCGGGGTCCGTGCCGTGACTACCCCAAGTCCGCCTTCCATAGGCCAGGGGCTGGCTACTAGCACCAAGGCGTAAATCCCAGCAAAAGGGAAGACATTGCCTATGAAAAGTAAACAAGCACCATAGATTAAGCAAGTGGAAAAGTAAACACTAAGTAAAAACTGTAACAAGCTGTGCTGAAAGTAAAAGGGGCTGGAAATACAAGCCCAACTGTAAAGTACAACTGAAAGAGAAAAACAACAACTTTAAGGAAAAGTCGCAGCGCCGATCCGTCCTCTGGAAGTCCCACCTGAAGGGTGGGTACAGATAGCCTGTACTGCTCCTCGGATCCACCTGACTGCTCTGAGTACGTCCCGCCCAGTTATCCACCTCCAGGTACCGTCCTGCTCTGCAAGCCTCCACCACGATCAGCGCTGTCTGTCGTCTGAAACCAACACAACGTAGTTCGGGCATAGCCTGTGCAGGGGTGAGTATAATCTACTCAGTAGGGACCCCGAGACCCCCGAAGGTCTCCTGAAATCCACAAAGGATAAACCACAAGGAAAGATACAATCACGAAGTAACATCCGACACTGCTTAGGTATATGCCCATACATATACCTAAGTCATAAATTCCTGTTTGGCTCCAACATCCGAGCCCAATCATAACCCAGTACACACAGGAAAGAAAAACTTAAAACCACATAGGATAGCACAACACAATCCACGAAGGAGAGAAAAAAGTAATCCACATAGGATAGCTCAACACAATCCACAAAGGAGAGTAAACAGTAAATCCACATAGGATAGCTCAAAACAATCCACAAAGGAGAGTAACACAAGATTCATCTCACATAGGTATACTTCTTTTATGATGGTAAATATGATCACTGATCCATCTAAGTCGTCGGACCCACAAAGGATCGAAAGGTACTAACCCCCGCAAAGACCCACACAGGATCGGGCCCACACAGGACCTGTAGGCGCTGGCTCACACAGAACCGTTGAGAGCTGACCCACACAAGATCAGATTCACACAGGATCTGTAGCACTGATCCACGTAGGATTGTTGAGTTCAGTAGTCGTCACAGTCCACTGAGGATCTCTGCACAGTCGTCGTCGCAGTCCACTGAGGATCTCTGCACAGTCGTCGAAGTCGCAACCAGCACTAGGGTTCCCGCAAACAGAAAGCTCGTTCGGGAGGGTCCACTCCATGAGCCGAGAGGCTGATACATCAACTGACAAAAATTCCGAGGTTGATGTATCCAAAAGTCCCGTATCGTCAACAGGAACTCAACGTCGCAGACGGCGCGTCAATCAGATGCCCGGTTTGAGAGTTATTGGCTTTTTCGTCCTAGGGGCCCGATTGGTTTTTAAGGCAAAACCAACCCAACCATACTCCACCAGCGTCCAAACCTTGGGCGTAGTTTTCCAAAAGATCCTTCTCACTTAGAGGAATCCACCCAAACTGACGACACGTCAATCGGACACCCGTAGCTCAAGATATGAGTGTTTCCGCTCCGAGGGCCCGGTTGGTTTCGTGTACGAACCAACCCGACCGAACCCAAACAAATCTGAAACCTTAAGTGCAATATACCGAAACGACCGTCTCGATCTAAGGATCGCGTTGCCGCAGACGACGCATCGTTCGAAGGCACCTAGCTCACGTTACGGGCAAAGGAACGAAAATAGTCCGAAGACGGGGGGTCCGGGCCCGGGTCGTCCCGACCCGGTCCGACCGGCCTGGCTTAGATTAGCCGGGCAGCCGAGCGTGGCAGCCGCGGGGCGCCGCCCCCATGGGTTGAAGAAGCCGCGACCCTCGAGGGGGCCGCGCTGGACAACAGTGGACGTGGCAAGTGGTCGCGTCCCGTGCGGGCGAGCCGGACCCGCGCGGTCGCGGGTCCGCTGGCCACCGTCGCCGTGCCGGCGACCCGCGCCGCCGGTAACTTCCGCGGGCCACCGGAGTTGCCCTGGTGGACTGTTTTCCTTCCCGTATACGCCTCTGTTCTTCCCGGGTTCCGTTCTTCACTGTGGTATCATCAAATCTCCATTGCGTCGCGTTTTGTCGTCTCCCGCCAAATCTGCAAAACAACGAAGAACGACGGAGGGTTGTTGGGCCATGTTCATTTGGCCCGCACCCTCCGCGTTAGACGGTATCAAACGGGAGGATAAAACAACATATCCAAAAACAATTTTAATAAAATAAAATTGTTCATAAGAATCCGGGTCCTTTATTTTAAAAGGGACGATCACGGGAATAAAAAGGTATTACCAAAATAAAATCCCTACCTTGTAAAGTTGTCGCACGTGCGTTCTTCGCGGAACTTGATCACCGCGGAAGGAGGCAATCGTCGCGTCATGGAAGGCGTCGCGTCGTCGCGGAAGGGTGTCGCATCGACGAACTCCGAGGTTCAAGAACAAAAAGATTTAATTAATAATAATTAAATCTGTGCGTTGTTAAAAACCACAAAAGAGTTTTAAAAGAAACCCGAAGTCTCTTACCTCAAACAGCTGATTGAAGATTTCTTTGTGGAGGAAGATATGTCACGGAAGAACGTTGCAGGAAAGGAAACGTCAGCGTCGCGGCACACGGCGTCGCGTCGTCGATCTCCATGGGTTCGGTGTTCTTCGTCGGAGGCCAGCGTTCTTCACGTTCTTCGCATTCTTCGTGTTCTTCGCGTTCTTCGCGTTCTTTGCGAAGAAGGGTGAAGACACAAGAACTTATGTCAAAAGCCTCTCAATGTGTAATCCTCCAAATGTCGGCGTTGGTCTTATTTTATTATTATGCCAACAAACGAAAAAGAGGTAAGTAACGACCCATTAATTCGTAGAATTAATTCAACGAAAGAAACTGCCCATTTAATTCAACGAATAAAACCGCCCAATTAAATGGTGCATTAATAATTTAAGAAAACGCATCAGTTGACTTTCATAAATACGAGTTTTTGTGGGTGCGTTACTTAGCAGAAAAGAAACGGTGGGGCTCGTGTGGGTCCCACCTCACAAATATCCTACCAAGAGTGTAGGATATTTTTGGATAGCACCCTATCCGCATCAACTCAGCTTAAGCCGCTTTAAGTGGATTCAAGTGGCTTCCAAGTGGCTTAAGTGAAATAAAATAAAGTTTGTCGTACAATTATTTTATTTCTTAACTTTAAGCCCGAAAATTAAAAACCACACCTGAGCAAACGAAACTACAGAAGAGGCGTTTCTAAGCAAGTATCGGCGCTGCGATTACATCGGTGCCCTCAGAATTCGATTTCGAGCACCGGTTCAAAAGTTAGAAAAACCCGCTCATCCGTTCACTGAACGTACCTAATCCAAACTTCGGAAAATGATTCCGGGCACACCGGGCCTCAGAATCAGGTGCTGTCAGAAACCGCGCTCTTGTAAAATTCCAAAGAAAATCAAGAAAAGCATTTCCTTGAAATTTACGGGTCTTTACATTACTCCCACCTCAAGGCTTTATGTCCCCATAAAGATATATCACAAATTAGGGAAACAAATGTGGGTACTGAGCACGCATCTGAGCCTCCCGCTCCCAAGTGCTCTCCTGGAGGTTCCCGTGCTGCCATCTGATGCGCATAAGAGGAATCGATCGCCCACGTAGGACCCGCTCCTGTCGATCCTCTATCTCCACCGGGACCTCCGTAAAAGTCTCCCCATCATCCACGTCTAGCTCCCCATGGTCAATGATGTGCGTCGGGTTGTGCACGTATCTCCTCAGTTGGGATACGTGGAAGACGTCGTGAACCCGGTGCAATTGAGGTGGTAGAGCCAGGCGATAAGCCACCTCGCCAATCCTGCTGAGGACCTGGAAGGGTCCGATGAAGCATGGAGAAAACTTGCCGCCTCGGCCAAATCTCCACAAACCACGTCGAGGTGAGACACGCAAGAAGACGTGGTCGCCATCCTCGAACTCTTGTGGCCTCCACATCCTGTCAGCATAAGACTTCTGCCGGCTCTGAGCTGTCCTCATCCGCTCCTGGATGACCTGGACCTTCTCTGTCGTGGCCCGGACCATCTCTGGTCCCATAAGTGCTGACTCCCCAGGGTCTGTCCAGCACAAAGGAGATCTTCAAGGTCTGCCGTACAATGCCTCATATGGTGCCATCCCGATGGTGGAGTGGTAGCTATTGTTGTACGCGAACTCCACCAAGGGTAGGTGGTCCTCCCAGCTGTGACCAAAGTCGAGGACACATGCGCGGAGCATGTCCTCGAGAGTTTGAATGGTCCTCTCCGTCTGACCATCCGTTTGAGGGTGAAAGGCGGTGCTCAGACGTAGCTGCGTCTCGAATGCCTCCTGCAACCCCTTCCAAAGCCGGGAAGTAAAGAGAGCATCTCGATCGGAGATGATAGTCGATGGCACACCATGAAGCCGTACAATCTCTTGAACGTAGAGACGCCCCAAGCTCTCCACTGAGCCCTGCTCTCTGATGGGAAAGAAGTGTGATGACTTGGTGAGTCGGTCAAGAATAACCCAAATGGAGTCGTGACCTCTAGAAGTGCGTGGAAATCCAGTCACGAAGTCCATAGATATCCCATCCCACTTCTACTCCGGGACCTCCAAGGGTTGTACCAAGCCTACTGGTAGCTAATGATCTGCCTTCACCTGCTGGCAGGTGAGGCATCGAGAAATGAACTCTGCCACAACCTTCTTCATGCCCAGCCACCAGTGCTATTGTCTGAGGTCCTGGTACATCTTCGCAACTCCAGGATGTACCACCAAAGGAGAAGTGTGAAACTCTCACATCAGCTCCTCCTGTAAAGCAACTGGTACCAAGGTACGTCCTATGAAAAGGACATCATGCTCTGCTCCAAGGGAGAAACCATCAGGTGCCTGTCCCGAGGATATCTGTGTACGCCGTATCTCACAGTCAGCATCCCCATGCTGTGCCTCTCTGACCCACTGTAGAAGTGGAGGAGAGAATGTGAGAGACTAAAGGAAGGCTGCTCTGTCCCTATCCACGAAGGATATCCGCAAGGCGGATAGCTGCGTTGTCGCCTCCTCAGGTAGCTGAATGCCTGTCCTCCTACTGAGGGCATCGGCTACTACGTTTCCTTTCCAGGAGTATAGACTATCTCAAAGTTATAGTCCTAGAGGAACTCAAGCCATCACCACTATCTCAGGTTCAGGTCCTTCTGAGAGAAGATGTACCTGAGACTCTGGTGGTCAGAAAAGACTGTAATGCGCTCGCCCATTAGATAGTGCCGCCATGTCTTCAGAGCGAAGACCACTGCTGCTAACTCCAGGTAATGGGTAGAGTAGTTATGCTCATGCGGCCTCAACTGACATGATCCATAGGCAATCACGGACCGCTCCTGCATCAGGACACATCCGAGTCCGGTCCCTGATGCATCGTAGTAGACTACGTATCCAACTCCCTCCTCAGGAAATCTCAAGATAGGTGCGCTGGTCAATCTCTATCTCAGCTCCTGGAAGCTCTATTGACATCTGTCTGACCACACAAAGGGTTTACCCTTCTTCTTCAAAGCTGAGAGTGGCACCACAACTCTGGAGAAGTCCAGCACAAACTTGTGATAGTATCCGGCTAGACCCAAGAAACTCCGTACCTCTGTCACGCTCCTGGGTGGCTCCCAAGCTAGAACAGCCTCGATCTTCACGGGACCCACAACAACTCCTGCCTCATAAATGACGTTCCCTAAGAAGTGGACCTCACATAACCAGAACAGGTACTTCGAGAGATTTCCATAAAGCTGGTGCTCTTGGAGTGTGTCTAGTATAACCCGCAAGTGGTAGGCGTGCTCCTCCTCCGTGGTCGAGTGCACCAAAATGTCATCGATGAAGACCACAACAAATTGATTGAGGTATGGCTGGAACATCCTGTTCATGAGGCCCATGAACACTGCTGAAGCATTTTTTACGCCGAATGGCATTACCAAGAACTCATAGTGGCCATACCGACACCTGAAGACCATCTTCTGCACATCCTTGTCTCGAACTCTGGGCTGATGATAGCCTGACCTGAGGTCTGTCTTCGAGAACCACCGTGCTCCCTTGAGCTGATCGAAGTGGTCATCAATCCTTGGTAGCGGATACTTGTTCCTCACTGTCACCTGGTTCAGACAACGATAGTCGACACACATTCGCAAGCTCCTGTCCGCCTTCTTGGCGAACAATATCGGGGAAGCCCAGAGTGAGACACTGGGTCAAATGAACCCCTTGCCCTGCAAGTCCTCCAACTGTACCCGTAGCTCTCGAAGCTCAGAGGGGGATATCCAATACGCTGGAGTGGATATCGAGGCTGTCCCGGGGTACAGATCAATATAAAATTCTACCTATCTGCGAGGAGGTAGTCCTGGAACGTCATCAGGAAAGACGTCCACGTACTGATCCACCACTGCAGGAAAACTAGGACTCCACACGTCCACTGCTCCAAGGATGAGGCTAACCAACTTATGAGTTATGGGTTGTCCCCTCCTCTGCGAGAGTCCCTCCTGTGCTGCAAAGGCTCCCTTCTTGCCGGTGAAGGTGAACCTGCTCCCGTCGGTGCGCACACATCGCACCTTGCGCCTAAAACAGTCAATCTGAGCATGGACTGTAGATAACCAATCCATGCCCAAGATGACTTCGTAAGGCCTCGACGCCACTACAAGAAGATCCCAGCCGAAACTCTCGCCTCCTAGAGTAAGCTCACACTGCCGGCAGCATTGCGTAATCGTCGAGTCTGCTCCCGTAGGGGTCTCTAGCCGTAAGGATTGAGCCAACGGCTCTGTCAGAATCTCCGAGCTCCGAACAAGGGTAGCGGCTATGAAAGAGCAACTCACTCATGTGTCTATAAGAACTGCAGCAAGGGTGGAATAGACACAGATCGTACCTCGAATCATCTCTAGCGCACCGTGGTTGTAGGCCTCCGCTGCCTGGAGTTGTGCCTGTCTCTACCCGCCAGCTCCCTGTGGTCGGGGCGAACCTCCTGGTGGTGGTGGGGGTAGAGCCTCAAAGCGTCGCCCACTACCCGCTTCTCGGCCAGCTCCTTTGCCTCATCCGCCTCCTCCCTGCGGACTGCCACGGTCGACCCTCTGCCTCTGCCTAGGTGGCCCCTCCATCGTCTGCTGCTCCTCGGTACGGAGGGTCGGGCAGTCACGAGCCATGTGGCCCTACCCGCCGCACGCGTAGCACTGCCTGCCTCTCAAAAGACTAGCTCCGCGCTGTGTGCCCCGCACTGCTGAGCTAGTGTCCTGAGGTCATCTACGAAAGGGTCTGGTCTGCCTGGAACCCTGAGTCATCCTTCGGCTACCTGCTGCCGAAGACTCCGCTGCCTGCCATCCTGTGGTAGGTCTCGCTGCTGAAGTAGACTCAGCCAAAAAGCTCTCGATCAGAAGGGCTCGCTCCAGTACTCCAGCCTGGGTCGGGATGCTGAGGGAGATCAGCAATGCCCTGATCTCGTGTCTCAATCCCTGCTCGAAGGTCCGGGCCCAGAAGAAGGGGTCCCGTACCATGTCAGTCGAGTAGAGAGAAAGATCGGTGAACCTCGCCGCATACTGGGTGACCGTCAAGCTGCTCTGCCGCAGCTGAAGAAGCTCCTGAATGCGCACGGCACAGAGGGTGGCTGGGACGAACTCTGAGCGGAAGAGGCCCTCAAAGTCTGTCCAGATGAGAGAGGCCTCATCATGCACCTGGAGCAACAAGCTCCACCATCGTGCTGCGGCTGCGTGCAGTAGGCTCGCCGCGAGGATCACCATGAGGTCTGCTGGTGTCCTCACTAGCATGAAAACTCGAACGACCTCCTCCAGCCAGTCCTCGACTGCCTGGGGGTCCGTCTCCCCATGAAACCTGGGTGGTCGCTGGCGCTGGAACTCGTTCATAGATCCGAGGTGACGTGCATCATCAGCTGTCAGTGCTGGAAGCATCGGGGGCTCGGCGGGTAAAGGTACTGCCGGTGCCTCTGCTGTCAACGGGCCCTGTACCGAGGCCTCGTCGCTCGGCGGGCTGTCGTCGCGCTCTACTCTCGGAACCCTAGCTGGCTGCCATCGTGGGGCCATCCTGAAAAGGAAACAAGTACGCCACGGTCAGAACAGTATACCTGGTGAGCTGATATAAGTAATCAAAAAGAAAACTTGAAAACACACATCCAATCAATGTTTTCGTGCATTAAGTCGGAAATCAGAAGTTAGGGTCCTGGTGTACGGATACGTCGGTCACCGCACCAACACTGGACTCCCTGGACTGATAACCACACCCAATATTCTAAACACTATTGCTTCACATAGAAGAAAGATCAGAGTCTGCGGTAGAACCGACCACCTCTGATACCAATTTGTCACGACCCGTCCTCGGGGTCCGTGCCGTGACTACCCCAAACCCGCCTTCCATAGGCCAGGGGCTGGCGACTAACACCAAGGCGTAAATCCCAACAAAAGGGAAGGAATTTCCTTTGAAAAGTAAACAAGCACCACAGAGTAAGCAAGTGGAAAAGTGAACACTAAGTAAAAACTGTAACAAGCTGTGCTGAAAGTAAAAGGGGCCGGAAATACAAGCTCAACTGTAAAGTACAACTGAAAGGGAAAAACAGCAACTGAAAGGAAAAGTCGCAGTGCCGAGCCGTCCTCTGGAAGTCCCACCTAAAGGGTGGGTAAAGATAGCCTCTACTGCTCCTCGGGTCCACCTGACTGCTCTGAGTATGTCCCGCCCAGTGATCCACCTCTAGGTACCGTCCTGCTCCGCAAGCCTCCACCACGATCAGCACTGTCCGTCATCTGTAACCAACACAACGTAGTGCGGGCATAGCCCGTGCAGGGGTGAGTATAAGCTACTCAGTAGGGACCTCGATACCCCTGAAGGTCTCCCGAAATCTACAAAGGATAAACCACAAGGAAAGATACAATCACGAAGTAACATCCGACACTGCTTAGGTATATGCCCATACATATACCTAAGTCATAAATTCCCGTTCGGCTCCAACATCCGATCCCAAGCACAACCCAGTCCACACAGGCAAGCAAAACGTAAACCCACACAGGATAGCACAAAACAATCCACGAAGGAGAGCAAAAAGTAATCCACATAGGATAGCTCAACACAATCCACAAAGGAGAGTAAACAGTAAATCCACACAGGATAGCTCAACAAAATCCACAAAGGAGAGTAACACAAGATTCAGCTCACACAGGTATACTTCATGTATGACGATAAAGATGATCACTGATCCATCTAAGTCGTCGGACCCACAAAGGATCGAAAGGTACTAACCCCCGCAAAGACCCACACAGGATTGGGCCCACACAGGACCTGTAGGCGCTGGCTCACAAAGAACCGCTGAGCTCTGACCCACACAGGATCAGATCCACACAGGATCTGTAGCACTGATCCACATAGGATCGCTGAGTTGAGTAGTCTTCGCAGTCCACTAAGGATCTCTGCACAGTCGTCGTCGCAGTCCACTGAGGATCTCTGCACAGTCGTCGAAGTCGCAGCCAGCACTAGGGTTCCTGCACACAGCAAGCTCGTTTGGGAGGGTCCGCTCCACGAGCCGAGAGGCTGATACATCAACTGACACAAAGTCCGAGGTTTATGTATCCAAAAGTTCAGTATCGTCAACAGGAACTCAACGTCGCAGACGGCGCGTCAATCGGACGCCCGGTCTGAGAGTTATTGGCTTTTTCGTCCGAGGGGCCCGGTTGGTTTTTAAGGCAAAACCAACCTGACCATACTCCACCTGCATCCAAACCTCGGGCAGAGTATGCCAAAAGATCCGTCTCACTTAGAGGAATCCACCCAAGCTGACGGCACATCAATCGGACGTCCGTAGCTTATGATATGAGCGTTTCCCCTCCGAGGGCCCGGTTGGTTTCGTGTACGAACCAACCCGACCGAACCCAAAGTAATCCGAAACCTTGAGTGCGATATACCGAAACGACCGTCTCGATCCAAGGATTGCATTGCCGCTGACGGAGCATCGTTCGAAGGCCCGTAGCTCAAGTAACGGGAAAAATACCGAAAATGATCCGAAGAGGGGGGTCTGGGCTTTGGCCGACCCGGCCCGACCCCCCCCCCCCTGGGTCGGTCGAACCGGGTCAACCCGACCTGGTCTGACCCGGCTAGACCCAGTACGGTCCGGCCAGGGTGCGGCCTAGCCGGTCGGACCGGCCTGGCTCGGCTCGGCCGAGCAGCCGAGCGCAGCAGCCGCGGGGCGCCGCCCCCGCGGGTTGAGGAAGCCGGGGCCCTCGAGGGGGCCGCGCTGGACAACAGCGGACACGACATGTCACCGCGTCCCGTGCGGGCGATCCGGACCCGTGCGGCCGCGGGTCCGCTGGCCGCCGCCGCCGCGGCCCTATCCGGCGGTGCGCCGGGGCGTCGCCGGTAACTTCCTTGGGCCACCGGAGTTGCTCCGGTGGTCCATTTTCCTTCCCGTCTACACTGCTGTTCTTCCCGGGTTCCGTTCTTCAATGCGGGATCATCAAGTCGCCATTGTGTCGTGTTTTGCCATCACCTGCCAAATCCGAAAAACAACGAAGAATGGCGGAGGGTTTTAGGGCCGTGTTCGTTTGGCCCGCACCCTCCGCGTTAGACGGTATCAAACCGGAGGATAAAACAACATATCCAAAAACAATTTTAATAAAATAAAATTGTTCATAAGAATCTGGGATCTTTATTTTAAAAGGGACTATCACGGGAATAAAAAGGTATTACCAAAATAAAATCCTTACCTTGTCAAGTCGTCGCACACACGTTCTTCGCAGAACTTGATCGCCGCGGAAGGAGGCGATCATCGCATCGCGGAAGGCGTCGGGTCGTCGTGGAAGGGTGTCGCGTCGACGAACTCCGAGGTTCAAGAACAAAAAGATTTAATTAATAATAATAAAATTTGTGCTTTGTTAAAAACCACAAAGGAGTTTTAAAAAAAACCCGAAGTCTCTTACCTCAAACAGCTGATGGAAGATTTCGTTGCGGAGGAAGAAACGTCGCAGAAGAACGTTGCAGGAAAGGAAACGTCGGCATCGCGACACACGGCGTCGCGTCGTCGATCTCCGCGGGTTCGACGTTCTTCGTCGGAGGCCGGCGTTCTTCACGTTCTTCACGTTCTTTGCGTTCTTTGCGTTCTTCACGTTCTTCGCGAAGAAGGGTGAAGGCACAAGAACTTCTGTCAAAAGTCTCTCAATGTGTAATACTCCAAATGTCGGCGTTGGTCTTATTTTATTATTATGCCAACAAACGAAAAATAGGTAAGTAAGGACCCATTAATTCGTAGAATTAATTCAACGAAAGAAACTGCCCATTTAATTCAACGAATAAAACCGCCCAATTAAATGGTGCGTTATGAATTTAAGAAAACGCATCAGTTGACTTTCATAAAGACGGGTTTTTGTAGGTGCGTTACTTAGCGTAAAATAAACGGTGGGGCTCGTGCGGGTCCCACATCACAAATATCCTACCAAGAGGTTAGGATATTTTTGGATAGCACTCTATCCGCATCAACTCAGCTTAAGCCGCTTTAAGTGGCTTCAAGTGGGTTCGAAGGGGATTAAGTGAAATAAAATAAAGTTTGTCGTACAATTATTTTATTTCTTAACTTTAAGCCCGAAAATTAAAAACCACACCCGAGCAAACGCAACTTCGGAAGAGGCGTTTCTAAGCAAGTATCGGCACTGTGATTCCAGCGGTGCCCTCAGAATTTGATTCTGAGCACCGGTTCAAAATTTAGAAAAACCCGCTCGTCCGTTCACTGAACGTACCTGAGCCAAACTTCGGAAAATGATTTCGGGCACACCGGGCCTCGGAATCAGGTGCCATCAGAAACTACGCTCTTGTAAAATTCCAAAGAAAATCAAGAAAAAAATTTCCTTGAAATTTACGGGTCTTTACAATTTTTTTGTCTATTATATTATGATTCTCATATAGACCAGTGTGTGAGTTATGGTTTCATATAAATTGAATTGTTATCATTTTAATTAATATAATTTCAATTAAACCTAATCCTTATTTAGTTTATTTTATGAAATGGAATATAATTCATTTTATATAATGGATATTATTTGAATGCATTAAACTGATCGGATCTCAAGAAATTTTCAAAAAAAGTTGGAGAGATTTTTAGATTTTGCATTTGACAATGCTTTATATAGTGGTCACATACATTTCCCATGTTATAATTATATTATATAACCTCGGCTGAGCTATGAAAAAGTTAGATACCATATAACCAAATATGGTTTTAAAATAAACTACTTTGTGTCTTATCATAATGGGGGGGGGGAATGCAATCTCAAAATACACATTATCTAAATGAGAGGACTAGATTGGATAATTTGTTAGATGACCAGTTTCTATTTATTCCTCATTATGATATGGAAGGGACACCAAACCAAGAATAATTTAATGCAAGCACTCATGATGAATCTAATAAAAATGATTATGTTAATAGGATGGAAAAATTGAATGATACTTCCAAAACTCTAATATATCAGTAATGTGGTAAAATGAAGAAGATAAATTTTTTAATCAGATTGTTTATTGGGAAAACAATGCATGGGATTTCTAATACTTCCATCAATTAAATTCATACATTTTTAAGGAAGTTCTTCAAAATAACATAGATATTCCCTCAAACCACTAAATGGCATGGAAGTTTATTGAAGAACATTGATTTTTAGAAAATAAAATCCATTATTTTCCAAAATATTACAGCCTATTCTAGGAGGAAACTACTGAATGGAATTATTGTATAAAATGTGGGACATCTCAATGGAAGCCAAAAGATGATGGAAAATCATCCCATGTTCCACAGGAAGTAATGTGGCACTTTCCATTGGTCCAAAAACTCCAGAATATTTTCATGTATAATAAAATATCAATAAAAATATAATGGTATGATACTAAGTGAATGAAAAAAATAAAGAGTTAGTTCACCCTAGAGATGGATTTTCATGGAAAATATTTTATTATTGATCTCCTAATTTCATATCTGATGTGTGTAATTGGAGGATGGGTATTTCATGTGATGGTTTTAATCTATTTGGGAAGATGATTACATCACATAGTACATGGACAGTTTTCATACACATTTACAATATTCCTCCATGGATGTATATAAAAACACCTTACACTTTCATGAGTATACTAATATCTTGACCTTGTGATCTTGAAAATGATATAGATATATACATGAGGCCTTTAATAAAAGAGTTGAAACATCATTGGAATGTGGGTGTGAACACATATGATTTATGTTCAAAATACATATTTCATATATGTGTTGTGCTTATCTGGATGATCAATGATTTTAATACTTATGCAATGATGTATGGATGGAGCATGAAGGGAAAACAATCATGTCTTATTTATATGAAGAATACATGATCCATAAGATTGAAATATCATCTTAGTTTCAGCTTTATGGAACAACAATGATTCTTGCTAATGGGCCATCCATATAGGAATAATCGTTTGAGAGTTTACAATACCATAGAGACTGAAAATACACTTCAGTGTATGTATGGAACTGATGTGCATAATGAATTATAATATTTTAGTTTTTTATTCGAGAAGGATCGGATGAAATCATGAAAGAGGAAGAATGTTTCCATTGAAAACTGTTATAATTGGAATAAGAGGAGTAACTTCTTTGAGTTTCCTTATTATTCAACAAATTTGTTAAGTCATTTCTTAGACGTAATTCACACTAAAATGAATATATATGAAATGTTGATTTCAATTCTTCTAAATATAAAGGGAAATAAAAAAGATGATTTACGATCTTGGTGTGACTTGGTGGATTGGGGCAATAGACCAATATTACATCCCGTGTGTATAAATGAAAATAAATGGAATATTCCATGTGCTTCATATGTGGTGAAACCTGTAGAAAAAAAATCAACTTCAAGAAGTCCTAGAGAAAATTAATGTTATTGATTTGTATTCAAGGAACATATCAAAACAGGTCAATAGAAGAGAGTTGAAGCTGAAATCTTTGAAGAATCATGATTATCACATCCTTATACATGAGTTGATTCAAATAGAAATCCATCATCTTATGTACAATAATGTAAGGGTTTCAGTTATTTGGTTGTTCCATTTATTTAAATATATTTCAACTAAGAAGTTGTCGAAGTCTTTATTGAAAAATATGTTGGTAGAGGAACCATTAACCCTTTTCAAGTTAGAGAAAATATTTCCTCCATCATTTTTACATGCATAGTGCATATAACTATCTTTATTACAATAGAAATAATTCTCATAGGACCTATTTGTTTTTGTTATATGTATCTAACTGAAAGAAACATGTTCAAATTGAAGTCTTATGTCCATAACAGAAAACATCCTGAAGGTTCTATCATAAAAGGTTACTTATCTCAAGAATGTACGGATTCATGTTCAATTTATTTTTCTGATCTAACTACAATACAGAATAAACCAATGAGAAATAAAGAAGAACAATATTGAGTTTTACTTATGGCTCTATCTCTGAGGAAGTGAGAGCTTCAACTTTTGGTCCTAATTTTTTTAGTTCATGAGTGGAAATCAATTATGATCAATGGGTATAGATTTATTATCACTGATAGAAAAAAGAACATGATAAAACAACATGATAGTCCTATGTTAACTACCACAAATGACTATTATGATAATGAATCAGATAGTATACCTCAATTTGAAAATTTATCTTATTATGGATTTGTTCAGAAAATAATAATATTGAATTATTACTCTCATGGTTTAGTCACTCTGATGAAATTCCAGTGGTTTGATTTGATGTTAAGGTATGGAACATTTATTGATGATTGTGAATTTTAAGTTATTTCCATGACTGTCACTCTTACTATTAACGAACCATATATATTATCATAAATGGAGAAACAAGTTTTTTTTTCAAAGATCATATTCGACCTGAATTTGGTGCCATACTGAAGTAATCCCAATACATTTTTTGATGATAATGTTGATGTAATTGACACCATCCCTACTCCCATTGTTCCCATTCCATTTATTACTTATGATGAGTCCAATAATTTAATTGTCAGAGTTGATTGTGAAGTTGTGGTGGGATTTATATAGAATCATCTATATGTGTTCTCAGTTATTTTGGTTTAGCTTGACTTGGGATGTTGAGGTTGGTGCTATACAAATTGATATATTGATTAAAAATATTTTGTATCTAACTAGAACTTCATGTGCATTTTCAATAATTATTGGTTGTATTTTTCTTTTAGTTGAACTTTCTAATATTGAAGTTAACTGTATTCAAACCTACCAAACCATGAAAAACTAAATAGTTAAATTGTAAAAAAACATGATGAATTGAATTGGAGATATTAAAGTAATTGATATGAAAATAAAAACCAATGAAAATAATGAAATAAAAAAAAATGGCAGAATTACATAACCCAAAATAAAAACCAACTGGCCTAAGAAAAATAAAAATGAAAAAATGACCTCATCAATTGAAAAAAATTAACTAATTGACCAGAATGAATCAAATGACCTAACCAAAATTGAATTGAATCAAATTGAAAATAAAATAACACTATATCATACGCACGCTAAACATGTTAATTTGAATGTATTTTTTTATGAAATGTCTTATATTTTGATATTATTCCCACTAGATATAAAATGTTTTTGTTATATCACCATGTATCTTATATTTGGTTCGAAAAGTGGTATTACTTAGGTTAGTCATGTCGCATATTCTTTCTTGTTTCAATTACACATTAGTTATGGATTTATAGTTAATTTCATATTCTTTTTCAAATGTATAAAATGAAAAAAAACTAAGGAGAAACAAATAAAAAAGAAGGCAGACAAAAATTGCCCAATGAGTGAGATGGGCATCCCTCCTCCAGTTCCCATTGTGAGTATTTTATTTTAAAAATATATATCAATATCATATAATGTCATGTGGTTATTTTTTTTAACTTTTAATTTGGATCCACCACTAGGGTTCCAGTTATTCATTAACCAGCCTAGTGGTTCCAGTGCTCATGATGGAGATTTGAGGGGGTGGTACTACTGCTAGGCACTCCAGTCGGCATGCCCGATCACACCCTATCCACCTAATATTCCATCTACCACACTTTATGATCCCATAGTGTAGTTACAAACACTTTTAATATTTAGGCCACCCATGTTTTCACCTTAATTTTAATTTGAACCTTCCTGCCTCTCTTTCTTCTATTCACTAATGATTCTTACTCCTCATCCTTATTATTCATTTGCACATCCATTTGTGCTATCCTAGTTTCCTTATACTTCCTTCTCCCTAAGATATTACATTCCTTCTTCTTTAACTATTACTCTGACACCTTATGACCTTCTATAGAATATGCTTGGACCCACTATATCTGTACAGGTTTATGTTCCTTCATTCCATGAGGATCCAACGACGTTCATTGATCAGGATTCCTCAGGTATATTTATAGAACCCTAGTATTTTTTTATCATAATTTATTTTAATTATAAGATGTATTGATATAATATTTATTTTTATTCTTTAAAATCTATATCTACCGATAATCAGTGTGGGTGTACATGCATGTGTACAGTGTGGAACCACTGCACATAGCTGATGGTGGAGTACAATGAAGACAAACAAATTGATAGAAAAACATGAAAATAATGTATGAATTTTTTGGATATGCTTCCCAAATACTATAACATCATTCTCATCCATCAACTCTCTTAGAAATATCTTCCAAATGAAATAAAGGACATGGGAACAAATATGGGTTAAAAAAATCATTGGATTTAATGTTATGTTATTATCGTATTTATTTAAATTAATATTTTGGTGTTAAATTCATTTTAATTTTCTTGATGGTGAGCCTACGAGGCCAGTATGGTTTATGGAATTAAGTGAGCTCAATAGAGGCTATAAGCATGAATTATATAGTGGTTGGCATGTTAGAGTTGGAATGGATTTAGAGGCAACACCTATCATGGATAAATGTCTGATAGAATATTATCATGAAATGATTACTCATTGGATGAGTACTGAGTTCAAATCATAAACCAAATTTTAGGTTTTTAAATGAAAATTGCAATTATTTTCATTAATATTTACTTTTTTATTATTGATTTTTTAGGAATCATCATTGGAAAATAGAAAAACAAGGATGCTATGACATTCCTCCACACTTTGGGGTGAAATATAATTCTAGACCATGAAAGAAACCAGGTATGACACTCATTTAATTAGATTCAATTAATTTTTTATATCTTAAGAAAATATTAGGGTCAATCAGCTTGAAAATTTTCTTTCCAAAATATAACATCTAGTTGGATAGGTTCTAAAGGTACACCCTAAAATATTTTGAACGCTTTAATAAAATATCTCTTCAGATATTTCTCTACTTTGATGTAGAGGTATTCAAATCTCTTAATAGTCTTATCCTTTTCATACACACTATAGTCTAAACTGGTAATATCAAAAGGATCACTCTTAAAATACTTGATAGATAAATACTAGCCACTTTGATCCATACATTTCTTGAAGGGTAAGAAGACTTATATAATTATAAACTATTATTCACTATAATTTCATTCATAAAGAACTTGATACTTTTTATTGGACATTAGATGTTATAAATATTATACCCATAATAATGCATGACATATTGTATATTAAGGATATTATACTGATAAGAATTAATGACATACTAGTTCTCAATATATTGTTTAATTACATTCTCATATAACCTCATTGAATCTTAAGAATGAATACAAAAATAAAAATCACATAGGACGTGAGTATTTTACTTAGTTCCCTAGAAAGAGATAGTTCAAAGACAATAAGTTAATGATATATTGACAAACCAAGAAGTAATACTACTCATAATATACATATTCTTGAAAATGTTATATTAGAATCCTCTTGTTAATAATATGGTCACCTTCAAATAGATATAAGAAATAAAATTCATTGAATATTTTTTATGGTTCAAAGTTCAAGGTTATAGGATAGTAGATCCTATACTTCTCCCAAAAGAAAAGTGTAAAACCTTTCTCTACACAAAGGAAAAACTTATTCATGAGAGGCATATTTTTGAAAAACATGAAATTTCACGACAAGAACCTTACACAACTCCAGAAGTTCTCTATAAAACCTTTACTCATGCAGGGTGACTTCATTACTTTTCCATTTTTTATCCCAAACAATTATGTTACACATAAAAAATGAATATTACATATCACCATGATGCTCTATTCATTTTCTTGTTTTTTGAATTACAAAGAAAAAATATTAAACATCTTCTCAATTATATTACACATAAAAGGTTTTGTTTTTTTCCTTTTCCACATACTTCAATTACCAATATATAATATGTATTTAAGATGTTTCCTTACCTTTACCGCATTTTAGGACTAACTAAAAATGTTTTGCATCTGTTTCAAAAATTTACATATAAACTATAATGATTTAGGACATTTATATTTTATTCATCTTCACCCAAATATCATTTTCATCTCCAAAAATATTTTATGTATAAAGGTAATTTCAGTATATAGAAAAAATTGAGTCTCAGACTGCTCAAGAACACTTTACATGGTCAAGGGATTTATAAATTTTTAATAGATCTTCCTAGAACTAAAAACCCCATATAAAATTAAAAACCACATGTTCCATGTGATTTTACCAAAATCAAATCCACATATAAATTTGTTGGGAAAAAATCCCTCACGGTATCATTGAAGCCTTTTTGAGGTGATTGTGTTTGTTGACAAAGTGGACATCTAAGTTGTGATTGTTGACAAAGAGGATTTCATGGTTGAATGTCGAGTTCAAGAGCTGAGGTCAACGATCCATGTTTGATTCAAGAACGTCGATAAAAGGAATGGATGATCTGGAGGCGGTACAAAAGAACAGATACAAGGTGGCGCTGTTTTCCAGTGTTTGCCAAATTTTTGGGCCTGAAAATCGGAAAATGAAGAAAAGTGTTTTTGGCAAAGGGACTTGCGCGCCGCGAACATGTTGTACAGGAAACTTGCGCGCCATATGTTTTTCAAGATCAGAAGATCAAAATATGGCTAAGGAAATAGGTTCGCGCAAGTTTGGGAGTTGGTCGCGCAAGTGTCTAAAAGGAGAGAAGACTTGCGCGCTGAGATTGGGTCGCGCAGGTGACTTGCGCGCCGTCGCGCAGGGTGGTCAGATTTCCTATAAATACTGGACCACCCCTCCTCATTTCTCACCGGAGTTCAAGACGAGAGCTCCCGTCGCGCAGGTGTGGTGGTCGCGCAAGTGGTGTGTGTGGTCGTGCAGGTGGGACTTGCGCGCCAGTGGTTGAAGTTGTGCGCCGGTGTTAGAAGTTGCGCGCCGGTTTGCAGTTGCGTGCCAATAGTGGTTTGGGCGTAAAGGGAAGAGAGTCGCGCAAGTTTGGAGTTGAGGAAGCTTGTGTCGCGAAAGTGTTAGAGGAGGACTTGCGCGCCCGTTGTGACTTGCGTGCCGATACTTGCGCGCCGCGATTGACTTGCGCGCCAAGTAAGGCTTTGTTCCAGCAGTGATTTTCAGACTGTGTGGAAGCTGGAAGTTTGCCCGATACCTTCGGTGCAAAGAGATATTCATCAATGGGTGAAAGTTAAACTTCAACAGAGCATCTACATACAAGAGAAGATGCATTCTTTCAGGAAAATGAAGAGACCTACAGGTCTATAAACTGTGAGTGGATTCCTTCCAAGAGCAGTGAGCTTAGGAAGAGGAAGAAGGTGATCCTCTCCACCGGCAGTGAGCCAGAGAGAGAGAAACAGGGAGTGACCCTTGGGAAAGCAGTGAGCTGACCCTAAACTTTGTATAGGCAGTGAGCCTGGGCATAGAAGTGATCTAGCCCGAACATTGTAATCCACAGCTAGTGAAGTCTAGTGGAATTTGGTACGAACGGACAACTTGTCGGCGTATGCTCCTTGGACGTAGCCCTTAGCGGTGAACCAAGTAATAATCTATGTGTCTGCCTGTTAATTTTCATGCATAGCATTTAAGGAATCATCATCAGATAAAGGAGCAAGTAAGTGATCATAACATACACACAAGTGCAAACAAAGTGACCCTTGTAACAAAGAGGTCAAGATCCAGCGGGGTATAAAGAACTTTGAAAAAGAATATTCATACCCTAATTCACCCCCCCTCTCAGGGTATATAGGCCCTTATTGGCCCTAACAAAATTCAATACTCTATATATTATTCAATATTCTTTAGAAACCTAAAATATAATCTTCTAGAATAATTTCCAAAACTCATGAATTAATTACAACCTTTTAAAATAACTCGTGGGCTCTTAATTTACTTATAAAACACTTTACTTCTAGATTAACCTTTGAACCATGTCATAACTTCCACCTTTTATGTCTCTAACAATCAAGATTCCAAATATTCAATAACTTTTGATTATAAATCCTACATCTATTATAAAAATATCTAAATTTTGGATTCTCTTGAATAAATTTTGAATCTTATCCTTCTTTATTTCTTCTTATTAAATCACTCCAAGTGACAAGAATCATCCACAACATCAAAATTTGGTTTTGATGTGTTTGTTAACCATATTATTCTTCTTTCCTTTATCTAAGAAACCATGTATTCTCATTAAAATATTCATGAAATTGTTAAAAAATCCAACCGATAGCTATTTTAAATATTTATTTCAACAACATCACTGTTTATTTCTTGATTTTATTGATTAGAAAAATACTCCAACACCAAACACACATTTGGTTACAACGACTTATATTGTTTATCTTTAACCTTATAATACCACTTGGGTATGGAATTTTTTTAGTATGTTCTATATTTCTATAATAATAACAACCAATAAATCCTTAAATGTTGGTAAATTATTTCCAATACTACCTCTCATATATGGAATTAAAACTCTGCTACACTTGAGGGAATCCATTTTTGTAGTGTTCCAAGGAGTGGAAAACTTGGCACACCCATAGATGATGAAGAAAATAGCAATTAAATAAAACTTAAATGACCTGATCCAATAATATCCAAAATAAAAAAACTAAATAAAACCAATATAAAAAATATAATCAAATATAAGAGAAGATAATAAATTGGAATAAAACTAAAAGATACCGACCTCACTAAAACATATTATTATATAACTAAATCAAATAGACAAGACTTAACCAGAATTGATGAAATCAAATTGAAAAAAACTCACTAGAACCAAATTAAACTAGAACATATACAAAATATTTTAAATAAATTTAACATATTAAAATTAAATAAATCTAAACCAATTCAAATCAAATATAACAAAACATAATCATGTTATAACTAATAGGGTCAAAATGATCTGAATGAAATCTCAATGAATTAATCTAAACTAAACTAAAGTAAACTAAAAAATTTAAAAAAACATTAACCAAAATAATTCAAAATTAACAAAATATAATGGAATAGGCTAACAACATATCAAATGAACCAAAATATAATTTACCAAAATTAACCAAACCCAACCAGTATAAAATCCGAATGAAATGAACTAACGTAAAGTAAATTAAATCAAATAAACTAAAAAATACCTAATATAACTATAAGTGAACTAAATTAGATTTAAGGAACAAGATAAAAGTGAACCAAATAAATATTAATTAACTTTACTAGAAAAGTGATAACCCCACCTAAATATTCTTAACCCACCCAAAACTTTTATGAATCAAATTGAACCAAAAAAATTAAAATTAATTAAACAAAAATAAAGTGAATTTATCCAAATTGACATAACTCAAAAAATGATCTAACCCAAAAAATGATCCACATACTTTCATGTCATAATGGTCAAACTTTTATATCTAATTTTTTCTATCTCCCTTTAAAAAAAAAATAAATTCAAACAAACTTTCTACTTATTTCATGGATGAATTTT
Organism: Viscum album; assembly: GCA_963277665.1. Taxonomy (NCBI): domain Eukaryota; kingdom Viridiplantae; phylum Streptophyta; class Magnoliopsida; order Santalales; family Viscaceae; genus Viscum; species Viscum album. The sequence continues at coordinate 648,241,416 of OY728137.1, read as the reverse complement.
TTCTTGAATTTCATTTAGAGTAAAGTTCTTAAAATCTTAAATTTCAATGGATTTTACCACAATTTCATTTTTAATTGTATCCTGATTTAATTTTGGGCTTTTAGTGAGTCATTCCAGCTCTAATATCCCTTCATGAACATCCTGTGATCTTATTTCTTCAATATCATCTCCATTTATAGAAATAATGTCCATGAAATATTATATTGGATGAATTTTAGATAGTATTTTAATTTTATCTTCATTCCTCTCATTGTAATAATTTAAAATGTCATTATAGAGGGAGGTTTTAAATATTGAAGGATGTGTGCCTCAAGAAAAACTATTTTTCTCAAGCAGAAAGAAAAAATATGGAAGTACAGTAAACGAACAAACACAATAGTGAATTTTAAGTTTTAATTTATTGATTTAAAATTTTAATATCTATTTTTTAACGTAATAATGTATTTATATTTGTAAAATTCTAATTTGCAATCCCTTGATGCTTAGGAACCTAATGAATTTGGACCAAACAATTGATTACATCAAGTTTTTGGATATGAGCACCATGGTAGAGTATGTTTCCAACTAGGGGAGGGTATTGAATTAATGAGGTATTAGATCAATTAAGGTATAGGTTCTTGTAACACTAATTTAGAATATGTATCACAAGCTAAGGCTAAGGCTGAAAAGGCCAAAAATGGGCCATACAGGTGGAAGAACTGGCTCAAATGGAAAATGTTGAATTTATGAAACTGATGGAAGTATTATTTCCTTCACATCCACCAAAGAAGATAATGGCATGTGAATCATATATATCGAGTATGTGTATGTTATATATTGCACTAGTTAGTAGTCATAGTGGTGGTCAGAACAATGATGTTCCTGGTGATGGAAATGGCAAGGATGACCGTGAGGAAGAGGGTGGGTATGATGGTGAAGAAGAGGGTAGGGATGATAGCAAGGAAGAGGGAAGGGATAAAGATGAGTATGGGAAAGAAGATGAGGATGAGGCTGAGGATGATAGTGATAATAGTGATAGTGATGAGGGAAATATTAACCTGTTACATTTTTTACTGATATTTATGATTTTTTGATGATTTGGTGTGAGTAAATATATATGATATTTTTTTTTATGTTTTTATCATTGGTTAAATACATCAATTGATTTACTATGTTATCATTATTTGGGTATTGTTCTTTTCTATTTGAAGATTCTCTATTGGTTTCAGTGCAGGATCTATGTGTTGAGGATTTTTTATTGGTGTCATTATTGGTTGAGGATACTCTGTTTTGATTGTAGTAGTCCTAATGGTGTTTATTTTCATTGCATGTGTTATGTGTGTTGAGTATTTTATAATGTTTTGATTATAGGTGCTTACAAGTGCAGTGATTTGGAAGTGGGGACGCTTATGGCTGAGGAGTTGGGGGGGTCTATACAAACAGTTTTAAAACTGTTGGTAGAACTCTATTCTAACAGTTCCAACTAAAACATTGGTAAAATAAAATTATATCTCTCTATACAAATGGTTCATTGTGAACCATTGGTGTAGTCATTTTCCTAATGGTTCTGAACCATTGTAAAATTCTGATACCAATGTTTCATAATGAACATTTGGTAAATTTAAATCCTAACCACCCTATACCAAACGTTCACTATAAACCGTTGGTATAGGTCTATCCTGATAGCCAACATACCAATAGCTTTTTAAACCATTAGGATAGACTATCCCAATGGTTTTAGGGGATATCAAAACAATTTGAAGCTATTGGGATAAGTTAGATTTTCAGTAGTTTCAAATCAAGAAAAAACCTAATTTTTACCAAAATATTATCTAATTAAAGGAAAAGAACCAAAAATTATTTTATTTGAAAATATTAATTAAGTTTATAAAATGTAAAAAATATGTTTTATAAATTCATAATGGTATTTAAATATGTACAATTTTACTATTTAGATACATCTTTGAACAATTAAGAGGTTTTATAAACTTATAGGCCTTTCTTATATGATTATAATTCCATAAAATATATAGTTTTAGTAAAAATTGTATTTTAACTTTTCACGTAAAAATAAACTATTTTATAAAAAATCCAATAATTTATACTAAGATAATTTTGAAAATATAAATTTAAAATCGATATTATATTTTTCTAATTAAATTTATAAAATTTATGAATTTTTTTAAATGAAAATACAAAATATAAAGGAAACTTATTTTATTGAAAAATATCATTTTTGAACATTAAGTGTCTTTGATATTATTCCAATTCAATTTATAATTTAAATATTGTTAATATTTTAGTTAATATATTTTTATATAATATATTATCATAATAATCATTTGAAATTGGTTGATTTAATTTATTAAGACCATAAATATTTATTTGAGAAACAACCATTTTTTTAAAATAATAATGTTTAATTTATTAGAATATTTTTTATTTACTAGATGTTTTATTTTATTATAATTCATCATTAATGTTCATCTAATAAATATATACTTGTTTTAGTTTGAATTTTAAGGTATAATATGCTATTAAAATATTATTTATTTAAGTAATATACATAGTAAAATTTTATCTCAATACATTTCATACATGTGTGGTCTATGAAATATAATTCCTAAAGTGTGATATGTGTAACATGTAATGTATTTGAGAGAAGTTTGGTGAGAGTGATAGTCGATAAGACACAACTATAATGGACTTAATAATCTCAAAGGGTCCAATATACCTAGGACTTAGCCTTCCCTTCTTTTCAAACCTTATAACTCTCTTCCATGGAGATATATGAAGGGAAAATTTATCTCCAACCTCAAACTCCATGTCTCACATATGGTTATTAGTATAACAATTATGTCAAATTTGTGCTTTCCTGATGTATTATTTAATAACCTTTAACTTATCAACCATTTATTTTACTAGTTTGGGTCCCAATAGCTTCTATTCTCCAACTTCATTCAAACATATTAGATTTTCACATTTATTTATATAGAGGGATTCATAAGAAGTAATTTTAATGCTTACATAAAAGCTGTTATTATATAAGAACCTAACCAAAGGAAAATGTTGATATCATCCTCCTTTGAAGTCTATTTGGAAAAATCTAAATATATACTCATGTGTTTAGATTTTCTACTCATATTGGCCATCAGTTTGAGGGTGATAGGTTTTACTAATGTCTATCTTTTTGTTTAGAGTAACTTTGAAGTGAACCAAGGATCTCAATCATATATAATCAATAGTGGGGTTCCATATAGCCTCACCACTTCTCTAATGTGTAATTTTTCAAGTTGATCATGTTAAAAGTCCTCCTAAATAAAAATTAAGTGAGTAGTATTTATAATATGGTACAAAAAAATCATATGGAATTATTAACCTTGGTTATATTCAGAATACCCATGAAAAAAATCATGGTGATGTTCTCCTATTTTCATGAAGTAATGGGTAATGGTTGCATTATCCCCTTAGTCTTTTTCCTTTCTTCCTTTACTTTTTGACAGATCATGCACTTTTATATATTTTTCAAAATCTATTTCTTCATATTATCCCATGAATATTGTTCCTAGAGACCTGTACATAACTTTTTACTCCTTAAGATAATGTTGATCTATGATCATCAAAAAATAACTCATTATTTATCAAAAGATCTAATGGTATACATAGTCATGACCCAAATCTCACAAATTATTTTTTCATCAATGAAAAACTCTAAAGATTTCCTCTTCCTTATTTCATCCACATTCATTTATATCTCTACATCATCCATTTTATATTCCTTAATTATCTATAGATGGATGGTTGAGAAATCATTTGAGCAAATTAGGTTGGTGTTCTTTCCTTTATGATTCCCATGTCCATCCTTTGGGTGTATGAGAATATTGGATCCTTATAAATCCTTATCATGGATAATATTATAGGATTATTTATACATAGATCATTCACCACTTTATTCAACTTCCCTGGATGCCAGTGGATTGAGAAGTCATAATCATTGATTATATCTTACCATCTTCATTGTCACATGTTCAGATCCTTCTATGTGAATATATACTTGGAGCTCTTATGATGTGTATATATATAACACTTATCTATATAGATATAATTCCTCCAAATATTCAATGTGAAGATCATTGAATCCAAATTCATACTATTAAATAGATAATTGTTCTCATATACCTTCAAGTGTTGAGAGGCATAAGCTATCACCTTATAATTTTTGACGAGGACACAATTTAATCCCTTATTTTAATCATCACTATAGATAAAAAATCATTTCCCATAGGTGTGTAGTGTGATTATATTAGTAGTGATTATCCTATTATTTAACGCATTAAACATCTCTTCATATTCATAATTCTAGGAAAACTTTACACCCTTCTCATTTAGGTTGGTTAGAAGGTTTGAAATTTATAATAAGTTTCTCACAAATCACCAATAATACCCAAATAATCCAAGTAAAATACATGTCGTTGTTATAGATTTTTTATGGTATATTACTCAACAATATTTTTCTTTAAAGGATCTATTGAAATCCCCTTAATTGTGATAACTTTTTCCAATAGTGATACTTTCTCCATTTAAAACTCACATTACATATACTTTTTATAAGTCCTCTTATTTCTTTGAATGCATAGTACAATACTTAAATTTTCCTATTATCCCTCCTTCATTTGAGAGTATATGAGAATACTATATATAAATACTTCCAATTTGTTTTTTCAAGTTAATCCTTAAAGAATAAATTCATTATATTTATGAAATTATTGGGATAAATATTTATTATAAAGGGAATCACTATGAACTCTTGTGTTTATACCTTATAAGAAAGAAACTCTTGGGAATATCCTACTTTATCACCTTTAATTAATGATGCCCTAACCAAAGTTCCACTTTAGAGAAGTATTGGGCTTCATATAGTAGATCAAACAAGTCATCAATCCATAGAAGGGGATACTTGTTCTTTATCATGATCTTGTTAAGTTAATAATATTCAATGCAAAGACACTTAAACCCATCCTTCTTTTTGGAAAATAGAACCAGTTCAGCCCATGGTGAAGAACTCAAGCATATGAAACCCTTTTCTATATTATCTTTTAGATTCCTATTTAGTTCTTCTAGTTAAAAAATTTAAATTCTATAGGGAGACTTGGATATCAAAAAACATCCATGTATGAGTTCAATTGAGAACCCAAACTCACAATTAGGAGGAATATTGGTAACATATTTAGGAAATACATCATCATATTCCCTTCCATTGGGCATGTATTCAAAATTTATCCTCTCATTTCTCTAAATCATTTGATCTAGATATGATTACTCATAAGAAACTAATATCCATACTTGAGAAGAATTTTTCAAAGTTGATTCATCCTCCTCCTTTCAATTTTATGAAATAATAGGATGATTTGAGACATGGAAATTGATTTCCTTCTGATTAAAATTAATATAGGACATATATAAGGACAACCAATTCATTCCTAGTATTTCATATAATTATACTAAAGGTCACAAGGTAATGTTTTATGAGATATTTATCCCACAAATATTGGTTGGGGAGGAGTTATATGCTTGAGAAGAAATAATTTAATTGTTTTTTATTTTCATCAATAACTCTACCTCCATGTTTTAAGGTGGTGTTTGAATAATTATATAAATATTACATGATATAAAAAATATATAAAACTAGAATAATACATTCGATGTTATTGAATGAATAACCATTGTACATGTCACCATTTTGTTGCAAGGATCCCCCTTAGCTATAGTGGTGTTATATGCTCATCCTTAATCCCTTGTCCTTAGAGGTTATTGTCATCAGATATCTTTGGAAAACCATTGATTAAGGAATTGGTTTTTATTGTGTTCATGTTTATAGAAGTTAAAACACTAGACCAACTGTGTATTGATTGGAATTTTATTTTATTCTATCACATTTGTGGGCTTCATCTATTTCTATAAATCATTAGCTTCATGGACCTCCTTTACACACTTGTAACATCTCTTTTTTCCATTCATGAAATTTCTAGAATGATTTTTCCCACACTTATGGCATGTAGTAGTTGTATTTTTGTAATGATACAACCCGTGTTGACTTGATACAACACTTGATATGGTCTTCCCTAGGGTTGAGATCAAAAGAATTACTGAAAAAAATCTCATGAATAACTAAAAGGATATAAATTAATAGTGTAAAAATTAGAATAATAGTACACATCTATTAGATATGAAATTTCATTACCAAAGTCTAAAACTGAAAATATAACATAAAAAGATAAAATCCACATCTCCATGTAACCAACTATTACCACCAATCTATCTCTAAAATATAGACATGAAAACCAAAGGAATCTGGAAAACTACGTGACACCATTACTTTTACTTGATTACTAAAAAAATAGTTCTATAAGTTTCCAAAGTTGAAAGTAGGGAGTAATCACTAAATCCTAATAGGATACCACCAAATAATCTATAAAAAATTTTACACCATGAAACCATAAGTTTTATCTTTAAAATAATACTAGTTTATAAAGAAATTTTGAAAGGGAAATCATTTTGTAAATAATCCTTTGGTTTTCCATAAAAATCATTTCTTATTCACATAAATGAGGAATATGAAAATTATACATAGGACAACATGAAATCATAAGTAAAACCATCCAAGGATACACCATAAGATAAACATTTTGGGTAACCAAACATGAAACCATAACATCATGTATAAAACCAAGTACAAGTGGGGTATGTCATATGGGAATATGTACTAAGATACATGAATAAAATCTTGTACATTCATAATGTGAATCATACTGATAACAAGTCCTTTCCTTGTCAATCGATATCACAAAAATAACCCCCACTGGCACCATACTCACTAAGGTTTCATATGTCCATAACTTGATGCACCAAAGGTTCCCAATGATCTATGTTTTTAAAAAAATTATATAAAACACAATCATAGATTATAAAACATTTTTACAGTGAAGCATCACCACTCTCATACTTGAAAATCCATTTTAGATTCAAAATCACCTTTCATACATTCCATCGAACAAATAGTGTTCAAAAATCTATTTTTTAAAAAAATCACTTTAAAAACATGAATATGATGAAATAATTCCACTTGGGTATCAAATCGATCAATTAAACAAAAAAAACTAAATGAATTTGAAATAACATCAAGTAATTCATGAGTTAGAACCTTTTTATAGAGACACCTGCCTTTCCAATAGAGGAAAATTAGTCTCTTTCAGAAATAGATATTTTAATTGAAGAGATAGAGTCCTTAAAATCCTTTATCCATAAGAACCATCACCAATTCCACATAAATCCCTCTAGATCTAACATTCATATCCCAATCATGTTCTAATGGAATAAGGGTAAGAGATATCAAGAGGATATCTATAAAGAGAAGGATAAAATATATAAAAAATGTAACATACATTGAAGTGATCCACCAAGAACAAAGGGAAATAACCAATGAAGAAAGGGAAGAAGACTCTATAGAACTATAGAGAGTTTAGTTTGAGACCAATAGATATTAATAGGTGATTAGATATAAAATCAATCAATGGAAAATGTGTAAATTATTCATTTTTAGAGGTGTGGATCAATGCACACAATTTTTCCAAACGATTTAATAGATCATGAACAAATAATGCATGGACTTTATGATTTAAAAATGGAGGTGTATGTATACCTAAGGATAGCTTCATAGTTTGGAAAAAAAGTGTTCAAGACATGTAACACCTCTATAAAAGGCTGCACAATTTTCTTGGTGAGCTGCATGGTTTTTCTAACTGTGCTCAAACCACGAAAACACCATTTTAGATCTTCAGTTATATGTCACACAATCACCACATGATTATTTCTAACTATGTTCCTAAACCATTCACCTGACCCATTTTATTCTAATTTATAATTTTATATTCCCAACTTTTAAAAACCTCTGGAAACCCTCAATAAATAATCCAACATCAAATTAAATCATACTTGTGAATTAGAGGGAATCACAATTTTCTTTCCACCATGAAGATTATATGATGATCCTCCAGAGTTAAAATATATTATCATATTTTTATCTCCATTTACGCAATACCATTGGGAATCACCAATCTCTATCTCAAATTTAATGGGAAGAAAACTATTTCCACATAGCTGTCAAAGTCTTGAATTATTAAGGATTTTTAGTGACTCTGCTTTAGTCTATTAAAGAAGTGGTCCACTTTACTTTCAGTATCCATGAGAAAGCCTAATGTGTATCATGAATGATTTGGGAAGTTTTCTTAATATTACCCAATATATCAATCCTTCTATTACTTGAGTCCAAGGAATACCATCGTTATTTTAAGATAGAGAGTTCAAGAAAAGAATTTATTTAAAATTGTCTTATTTAATCTATCCCATTCCAGGGATTCAATGACTTCCTTGGTCTTTTTATTATTTATTAGTGTCCACTATTGATAATATTACCCCTCTATTAGATAGATGAATAATTTGTTCTTCTTCTACTCATAGCATTAGAGATAAGAGAATATTTACTCGATGGATATAATCCACTACTCTATAATTAATGGATTTGAAGATTCACTAAAAGTAGGAGGCGTTTATTGCATAAAGGACTCAACTACAACTTGTTCTCTCTTATAAGAAGGAGGGTGATCAATATGATTCATGTTATTACTCATAAACTGAGTCAATTTTCTAGTACATCCATGAAGTTACTGATTTATAATCCTATAAAATTAGTCATTTCATCGGGGAAATCATCATAATTCCCATTTCATTTATTGTTAACCTAATTCCTTCTATTTCAAGTCATTTTTCAAAATAGAGGAATGTTTGGGATGAGTATGCATGATTCAATAAGTATATAAAAATGAAATCTACTTAACATAAAATTAATGGCATATATACCCAATCTTATGATTCTCTATGTTTTAATTTAGGTCATCCATGATCATTTTACTATTATGTTATATAACAATACACCATAAAATTCCATAAAAATACATTTAAATACATCATGATGGTTTGTATAAAACATGTTTTCAATGAAAGTATATCCTCTGGGAGTGTTAAAACAAGTGTGTAGTTAGGCCTCTTTATCATGCACTAATTGAAGATCGAGTCAATACCCAACCAAAATTTTCAGAGATATTACCCCTAGGTGCATCTATTCCAAATCTTTAATCCACTTGTTTGTATACATATAGAGATTTAATTTCTAGAACACCACACATTATATACTTTACCAAAATTTAGATGTATTTCCTAAATTTAGACTTAATCCTAGTGGTTTTAATAATGATTTATAATCCCAATCCCAAAAAATAACTAGATATTTCTTTAATACCAAATATAAAAACCCAAATTCATTACACATTATTTTAATATAATAATTCATAAACACAACATAAAAATCCAGAGGTCTGGTTCCTTTAGAACATTATGCATTTAAACATAAAAATTAAATAAAACGAATTCATGTCTATTTAAACTCCATTAATTTCTTCTATATCCCCGTTGATCTTCAAAAACTATATAGGATATCCTAGAGGATACATAAAGGAAAGGGGTGAGCTATAAATCCTGGTGATGGAACAATTAGAGAAAGCATGATACATATAAGATAAAAGGTATATCATGGTAACATAAAATTAAATATTCAAAATGAATCATGTAATAAAAAATAAGATATCATAAGATCATATAATTGATGGAATGTGGAAACAACATAATACATTACAATATAAGAAAATTTCAAGGTTCTCTACTAAGAAATCATAACATAGTGTGTTAGGATAATTGCTCGTTCACCATACATGGTATCACATGAGATGAATACATTACCACATGCATTAGAGAACTATTAGTTTGAACCCTTAATATATTTAAATTTAGGCAATCCATATAGATTATACATCATAAGAAATCATTTCTTCAATAACATATAGAGAATGAGGACATGTTTCATTTAAAATTCATTAAATTCATAAGAAATTAAAGGTAAAAACCATTCAATATTTTAAACTCATTATAAGGAAATGTGAGTTTAGTACATTGAAATACCCATCTAATGATGTATAATTACATTTATATGAATACCATTTAATGAAAATAAGTATGGTATTCATAATAAATAGGGTGTCATGGAAAATGAAAGAATGATTTTTGAAGCATAATGGGTGTACAAAACAGTTTATGGAGGGGAATTAATGAGAGATAAAGGTAGTATATAATTAATAGAGTATTATTTTAATATTAAAAGAATTATTATGAACAAAAGAAACATAATAAATTGAACATTAAAATGGATATTTACAATGAAAGTACATGAATAAAAGGAGATAGAAAGAGAATCCCTAACCTTAAATATGGCTTCTTAAGCTTAGAGGGGAGATTCTTTGAGAGAATTGGGGCTTTCCCAAAGGAATTAATAAAATAAAAAGAGTGTTAGTACACGATTATGATATTTTATGTGAATTAAATGGGTTATATAGGTGGGTAATTATATAAAAATGTGTAAAATTGTTTATTAACTTATAAATATAGGTCTTGGAAATCTAGGTTGTGGAAAATGGAAAACCATTGGTTTACCTATGGATTTAGTTCATGGTTTTGGAATTCTAAGTAATTTTATTATTATTTTTATTCATTATATAACTGAAATTCTTTTTTTAATATTACTTTGGGTATGTGAAAGAAATTTTTCTGCAAAATATTATTTTTATAAATCATAATTTCTATTTTAAACTTTGGAAATAAATTTATACATTTGGAAAATTATTTTAATCCATTGAAGACATTATATTAATAAATTAAATTTTTTATTATCATGGATTCACTTATATTAATTATTAAATCATTATTACGTATTTATTAATTCATAAAACATACAAATAAACACAAAATGTATTTTTTTTTACTATTCATGAAAAAATAAAGTATTTTATAAAATTCTCAAAATTTTACCCTAACCAAATTTTGATGTTCTAATTTCAAATATATATATTTTTAATATAAATAAATTCATATGTATGTAAAATAATTATACTAAATAAAAATTAAATATTTGTTATAAAATACTATTTTGAATAGAAAACATATTATTTATTCACTTTAAATAATTGTACTTTTTTATTATATCATATGTATTAAATCATAAATAAAATATTTAAAATTTAATTATTTTATATAATACTTTTGAATTTACTTTTAAAATAGTATTTTACTTTTCAATTGGGTATTATTACTGGTCTAGTGGTTATATAACAATCACATTGTAATAATCAGGTAATAGTCAAGTAACAGTTAGATTCTAATAGACATATTTCCATTTATACCCTACATATACACCATTATTCTCATACTTCATCATTTACTAATTTTCACCTAAATATTCTATACTTCCCTTGATAATTTCTACCATATTCTTAATGATTTTCTTTCTTTTTTATAGTCTTAATAGTATGAGTGGTATTCATGGGAGAATTTAAGCCTATGGAGTTCGCCTTAGTTTTTAAATATTCTTTGGTTTTTATCTCCCTTTACTGTTAATTTTTATTATATAAATTATTACTTCATTATGTGTAATGTTCCAATGAAATTTAATAGTATTTCTATATGGTTCAATTATAAAACATAATAAAATTATCAATATGAAATACAACTTCTTTTACTAATAGAAATACTTTTTGGGTTGTTATAGAAAATACCCTAAATAATATATTCTCTTATAATGGATTAGTTGAAACATATCTTGAACCATCTCTGTCTATGAAAACAAATAAAAGTTTACTTAGTATGACTGATACACATCAACTCTACAATGGTGCATGTCTATCAAAATATGATTTAAACCAATACTTAATAGACCCAAACAAGGAATTTTAATGATATAAAGGAGTAATATAAACAAAATATATAGGGACTAGTAGAATCTAAAACCATAAATATGTTCTTAGTGGAGCCTAAGTTCCATTTTTTTATTTATAACAACCATAACCCTCATAAAGATAATTAAAATTTCATAAAAACATTTAGAACTGAATATAATGATCAATCCTATATACCTTTTGATTATGATAATGATTATCATAGAAATTCTCCCAACCTCCTTTGAATAATGAATTTCAATAACCATTGATGAGCTCAAGAAAGTGAATTTGGGAAATAACTAAGACCCGTGAATCACTTTAACTAGTGAAAAAATAAATCCCAATGAGAAATAGTTATATATTATGATCCTAAATTTACATCATGGTCTATTTACATGTAACTACACCAAAATGATATCACTAGATTCCCATATGGTTTTTCATCACATACTCTTATAAGTAATCAAATTAGGTTACAAATAGATATCATGGAGGATACACCCATCTCTGAATGGCCCGAAGTCCTTCATTTTTATTGTTTTTTTGATAACCTACTTTCAAGGGTTGAGGGGGAACCCTTATAAGGCCCGTAGGATCAAAGATTACATGGACCGTAGGCTTAGGAGATTACATGACCCGAAGGTATTAGGGAATTCAACCAGACTATCATCAAGGAGCTGCCCCTCCCCAGCATCACCATCATGATAGTAGCTCTCCACCTTCGCATGGTTGTCTGGCTAGGCTTCCCATGCAAGCACAGGCTAGTCCCGATGGCATAGCTATACCCTCTCATTTTGAGAAATCCATTTGGATCTACTCTGGTGAATGAACTTGCTCTAAATCCTCTTCTATTGCTGCTCTTTTTTTGTAGAGTCTATCTGGGGCAACTGCATGTGGCCCGAAGGCCTTGATGTGTCCCTAAGGCCTTAAAGGTGGCCTGAAAGCCCTACTGACCCGAAGTCCTGGGTGGCCTGAAATCCTTAAGGACTCCAAGCCTAAACTAGTGGACCAAGGTGAATAGTTCTAGTTGCTATAGTATCGAACAATACCTCTTACAGTACCGAACATTACCTGCTACAGTACTACTACAATGCCTTCTACAGTGTCGCACATTGCACATTTCCTACTACAGTACCCACACAGTGTATAGTCTCTGCTATAGACCGGTACAGTGTACAATGTTGTTACAGTACCTGCACAGTGTACAATCCTACTACAGTACTGCTACAGTACCAGAAAATATGCCTCTACCTTGTTTTGAACCTGGGTCTTGTGGATGCACTTAAGGATACCTCACCAACTGGGCTGAGGCTCATGTGCAAATACACCCATCTCATAATTTAATAGTGGAGGCTAAATTGTATAATCTAATGAATGATCACTTTATTTGAGAGGTTTAATATTTGAAATTGCATTTTCCCTCTCAAGAGAAATATTAGACAGATCAGAGTTTATATCAACTTTTAAGACCCCAATTCCTATTACCTGAAGTAAACTTTTCTTATCTCGATCATGTAATTTTAAATTAATGTTATAACCTTTTTTCATGAACTCCCTTTCATAGATGGTTATTCTAGATATAATTAAATCCAAATGAACCCTAATCATAAAGAATCTATGAAATTTAGGTCATGTCAAGAAGTGTATTTCAATCAAGTTATAGAATTTTGTTTAAAAAACTATAGATCCACTAACCAATTAATGATGCAATACAAATTTAATCACCTCATAGAGAATACCAAGGAGTATTATGTGGATGATTTAGTATTCAAATCAATCTAGTTCTATGACCATTCCATTTAACTCCAATATGTATTTTATAGGTTATGAAAACTCAACATGAAGATAAATATGTTGAAATGTTCTTTGATAGTCGTATATTAAAAATTACATGGATTTTTTGTTTTTAATATAGGCATCAAAGATAAACCCAATATAACCAAGGTGATCATTGACATGCCCTCATTATGAAACCATCAATAATTAAGAGAACCCCATGGATATCTCGTTTATATATTTCTCTTACATTAGAGCCTCACTGGTATGTTATACATTTTATGAAGATAATGAACAAATTTCAACCTATCTATGGGAAGAGGATTTTGAGATAATGTTTGATATATTTAAGAAATACCTTTTAAAGAAATTTTAGGCTTGGAGCGACAGTGATCTCCCCTTCTGCACCGCTAGGGTTTCCACCCCGGATCTTGCCCTCTCCTCTCCTTCGCCCATCCAGTTTGTCTCATCGGCTCGGGGTTGCGCTCTTCTCGGTGACGATGCGTCTTCCGGTTCTACAGCTCGACTTCGGCGCCTGATCCATCTTGGTGCTGGCATGCTTCGGTGTGAAGGGGATCTGCTTCGTCTATGATGGGGGCGTGTCTCGATGGTCAAGGCTTGGGATGATGGCCTTGGATCTGGAATGCGGCTGCGCTGTGCGGGCCGGTGAAGGGTTTGGTGCTGCATCCCGGTCTAGCATCGTCGGGCACAGCGTCGTGATGAGAGATGTGTTCTAGACCTATCTGGTGGGAATGGCGTCGGCCCTGGAGCATTGCGGAGGGGAGGGGGGATTTCTGGTCTCTGGAGGCCCTGCGTTTCATTCCAGCAGGTGAGAACGCTTAAGATGATGAATGATCCATTCTGGAGAAGTTTCGTTTTCAGATCTGATGAATCCCGAACCGTGGATCAGTCAAAGCCAGTGGCATGGGTGTAATATGATGTTTTCCAATCTTTGTGGCCTTTTTTTACAATTTTGGATTTGGTTCTGGCTGTTTGATTTTAAAAAATTTCGGCGCCTACCTTGTGTGGGTTCATGGTGGCGGCATCAGACCTTGCCGATGTAAATTTTAAGGCAGTGTGTTTTAGGGTTTCCTAGGTTTTCCTATGTGACCTTTGGATCAACGGATTGTATTGTGTTTTATCCCTTGTGGGTCTCAGCTCATTGAATTATCTCTGGCCTTCGGGCATTTTATGGGTTATCCCTATCTACTTTCAGGTGGTTAATCCCTTTGACCCTATGGGCATGTTATGGGTTTTCCTTTCGAGTGGTTAATCCCTTTGACCCTATGGGCATGTTATGGGTTTTCCCCTGCCCAGCTTAAAAGGGGTTTCTATTGTATTTTTCTTCTTTTTTAATAAAGGGGCTTGACCCCAATCCTTGTGGTAAGAAATACCTTTTAAATCCCATGGTTATGACACCACCTATAGAATGTAGGATACATATCCTCTATATGGTATCCTTTGAACAATCCCTTGGAACCCTCCTTCCCTAAAAGAATTATAAAGTAGAGAAAAAATAATAAAAAATTCTAGAAATGATTATTTTTGAGGTTAATACCTAATACACCAAAATTTGAAAGCTTTTATTCCTTTATCTTTATATTGAAAAATTTGTGTCAATATCTACAACTGCATGAGACCTATCTAGTCTCCCATATTGATATATTAAAATAAAAACATAACCACCCCATTTTATTAGGTGGTTATCAATATGGAATTTTATATTTCAACAATTCTATATCGGTTTTATCTCTTAAAAGGAAACCAAAAGATAAAATATGGTAGTCTTTCACATATTGAACTTGAATCTAGCGGAGCTGACCCAGGATATAGAGCTTTCCAATGAAGAAATATTCTCTATTTTTGAAAAATAATGAACATGGGTGTTAAACTTTGATATAACATCCTAGATCATACTTGAGAAGAGGATAGAGGACACTATATTAAATAGGGTTATCTAAGATCCATATTCATCTCTCCCATAATGTAATTATTATCATATCCTTTTACCATCCTAGTATAATTGGAAAACAAGGCTATACCCACGATTTTCAAAAAAACTAATGGATTTAGGTCATACATATAGCCATGGGGAAAAATCTTGGGAAGGATCTATACCCAGGGTTCTCTACCCTGGGTATAGGCTATCCCTATACCAATAATTTTTGTAAACTATGGGAATAATTTTATTGGGGGAAAATCACGAGAAGGACCAAAACCCATGGTTCTCTAAAAACCAAGGGGATAGGTCACCCCTATACCCATGAATTTTATAAACTATGGAAATAATTTTAGTGGATGAAATCCTAGGAAGTCCATGAGAAAACCTATATAAATAGTTTGAACAAACCGTGTGTATAAGAATTTTTTCTTGGAAACTATACCAACGGTTTGGGTAAACCCTTGGTATAGGTTGGCCAGTTATTTTTGCATAATAATTAAAATAATAATAAACACATTAACATAAATAAAATTATATATATATATATATATATTTGAATATAAGAACAAAAACGTGTTTTAGGATAATGGTTAAGTCTTTGTATTATAACTAGAAGGTGTTGGGATCAATTCCCAGGGGTGGATTTTTTTAATAAAGAACCTATACCCATTGTTTGACCAAACCATGGGTTTAGGATAGCCCATTATTTTTACATAATAATAAAAATAATAATAATTATTTTAATATAAATAAATTTATATATATATTTATATATGTATATATATTGGAATATGAGAAATGTATACAATTTCAATTGAAATACCTATGTCCACTGTCTGGTCAAACCATGGGTATAGGTCTATCCTAATGGATTAATCACCTACGATTCATAGAACTATGGGTATAGCCTACACCCATGGTTTTTTGAGCTATACCCATGGTTTTGAACCATGGGTATAGGTCAATATTCTAGTAGTGCAAGGGTTTTCATCAATAATGAGCCAGTAAATGAGGAACTTATTATGGGTTTGGAGTTACCCCTATGAATCCCAATTATGCAACATATATTAAAGTTGATTTAGAGTTGGTGATCAATAAAATAAAAGGATAATATTCTATTAATAAGTAGAAATTTGAACATGATATTGATTATATATGGGTGTTGATGGTTCTATTTCCTATTGAGCTTGTACTTTTTTATTGATCTCGTACTTGAATCGGGTAGAGTCTTCATCCCCAAAATTAATATATATATCAAATTATACACCCTTAATAATATAATTCATCTAAAATAGAGATTTAATATATTGGTGATCTAAAATAGAGAATATTAATAGATGAGTACCTAATTTTGTCCCATATAATGGCCCAAACTCCATGAGAGTTCTCTAAAAGCACAACTTTGATGGGTCCCTTCTTAGTTGAATCGAAGGAGTGGCCCTTGATGTTATGAAGGATTTTCATTACAATACCTATGGTTCTCATAAAATAGGAACAAATTAATCTCATAAAATTAATAATATTGGGTTCTTGATGCCTTATAGGGTGTATGAATATATATAATTCACAAATAAATGTCAAAAATTTTGTTCACTAAGACCCAAAGTTGCTACATGAAAAAAATCATTAAATGATTTGGGTTTCCTCATAATATCCTTATAAATAAATTCATGAATATATATGTGTATGTGTTTAGAAATTTGTATTTAAAATAAAATATCTAATCAAATAATTATTCTTATTATCATGAAACTACTAATAAAAATATAAATGCCATTAATTAGACTCTTTCAAACATTCTACTTATAATGGTGGATAATGAATAAAATAATTTTATTGATAAACATATTAATGATCTATAATATTACTACATTACTAAGTATAACCTTAAATATAAAACTTAACATTCATTGATGTAAGAATGGAAGATATATTTCCAATCACGGTCTAGTTACATTAAATCTAAATAAATATTTATGACAAATTGAATAAAGATAAACTATCATGTTTTAGCTATACAAGATGGAAAACCATAATGAAAAGAGGTTATAATTATTTTATATACATTAGGTTTCACAATATCACATGAATAAAGCATTTTATAGGAAAGTATGCCTCTGTCCATTTGTTTCAAGGGGAGATAGTGTTAGCCTTTTGGTCACTAAAGATACCATGAATGATTCCTCCTAAATTAGAGACTAAATTGGTGTTCCATTATGTTGTATACAATGTATAATTTAATAGTGAATATTCCTTGATCAACCCTAATAGAGAACATGTTATTATTCTAACCAAAGTGCAGTTCCCTATGAAATAATTCATGTAATTAGTCACATCATATTTAAACTTCCTTTTTATATGAGCTTAAATTGAATTCCATAAAATCCTTATCACAAGACCATAAACTAAATTACATCATGCCCTAATTTCATGACCCACAACAACATGAAATACCATCATCCTCACATGATGTTAAAATAAGTATAGTGTCCCTTGGTACATGAACTTAAATTGTATGACAGTTCATCTAACTATTTTAATATTAAATTTCATGGATAGGTCCTTGTTTCCCGAGCTTAAACTACATGACATATCATCCTTAGCACATGATGTTAAACAAAAACCCCCAAAAAGTCCTATATATGATCCCAATCTATGTTAAGAACTTAAATAATTCCAAAAATTACATGGGTATTTTCCTTTTAATTCATGTACATGTTTATAACCATTCTTTATTTCCACCGTGACACTTCAACAATAATATTATATTCATTTATGTTCGGTTTTTTATCCTAGAGGATATAAATCCAATTCCACCTTGGTATTTTATCTTGATTAATTCACATAAAGTTTAATCCACCAGTCCAAAACCATGTCGTGTTCCTATGTGTGTCTAGATTAATACATTAATAGGATACATAGTGATGCCCAAATATTCTATGTTAGGATGAAATAGAATTTCAACTTCCTCATCATCCCTTTATCATGAAAGTGAATATCTACTTGACCACACCCCATATTTAATTCCTAAATCTAACACATTTAAATCTATTTTTGTTCTCATTTACCCCTTATATAGCTGGGTTTGATAAGTTAAGGGTCGTTTATTTCCCATTATTCATTCCATTTCACCATGAGAGGAGCTAAATGTACTGATTCTTGTGTTTATAAAATGTTCAATCACACTGGTTTAGGGTTTAATATTGATTAAATATAGGTTAAAACCATATTGTACTGAGTAAATAACCCTGATATTGAACCATGACCTATTTTCAAGAGCACTAATTACATGAAATTTTGTTCTAAGTTGTACGAACTTAAACAATGAAACATTACTTAGTCCCATTACATAGCCTTAAACTATGTGAAGCCTCTATTTATTTAAAGATACTTCTTTAGGTGATTATATAGAAACAAATCATATTGGTACTAACACTTGGCTCCAAAAAAAGTCAAGATGCACTCTCTAGGTTAACTAATTTAGGAAATAAATTAATTTAAATCCTTACTGCCCCATTTCATGTTATTATAATCATAATATAAAACTGAAATATATTAATTTTATCCATGTCATAGAATCATAATCTATATGAAATCATGATCCAAGATCAATGACTTCAAAATGGGAGAGACCATTTTGGATATATGACCTTAAACAACAAGTATCATCGATGTCCTTATTATATGACCGTAAACTACAAGACAAAATGTACATATTATATAACATGAAACTATATAGATGATTGTCATTCCCATATGTTGTTAAAATATGTGTTTTAGTACTTTCCATATAGCCTTAAAATTTATGAAATTCCTTTCATAAGATCGTGATCTATACAAGAGTCACTTAAAAACATTCTAATGGTATTGTTTATATCCATATCCCTTCTCTTCAATATCAAGGTTCAAGTAAATTGTAACTAAAATTAATCCTTTATAAAACTATTTGTGGCTTGATTCATATTTTTATAGGAGATGTACTGATACCCACGCCTCTTTTCTTGGGACAAAAAATAATCTCCTTTTCATTTAATTTCTCTATTGTACCATGGTGTCTGACCATTCATTAATTCACATCAGGTTTTAACTCTCTTAGACTAGGGTACTTGATATCTTCATAGATGTGGGTTTATTATCACTATTATAATAGAACTATGTTCCACCCTGAATCTCCTTTATAAATCATTCAAGTTAGGGTTTATCCATTTTCTACAAAAATCTCATTTTTCATTCTCTTTTGGCGTGTGATCGCTCCTCAATTCATGCTGAGGTTTCTTTATTCTTGTCATTTAATGTGTGCCTATAAATATATCTTTCTTGATTACTATTCCCACAAGATACATAGTATATTTTGAGTCTCTTTTCATGTAAGCATCCATAATCCAGTTACATTATTACCACCATTTAAAATCATGTTTAATTAAACTCTATTACACCAGGATTTACTCCCTTTAATAATTATCCATGTTTCAAGCCACATTTTCATAAATAGTCTACCCAATACATAAGGCTATAACTCAAAAACACTATAAATCCATTTTAAAAACAAATTTTTTTATCCATTTTAAAAACATACTTTTATATTTAAAACACTTTATTGTTTGGATTTTTGAATTAGCATAAATCCTACAAGAATATATGTAATGATTGTATCATATTTGGAAGGACCCCCTTAGTACATTGAAGGTATAATAGTGAATTCCCATATAATATCCATCGAAACAATTATACTTGTAAAAAATAAAATTCTCTCATTTAATTTGAAAACATTTTAGTAGAATTAATTTCTCCAACATGGTTAATTACCATACTATGTATACCAGTTTAGTAGTACAGTGATATACCTATCATTAAATCTTGGTTAGTGTTCTTTATATCCTATCTATTATATTCTCATTATTTTATATTGAAACTTATAAATTAATTATTTACCCCCATCTAAACTCTTGGTGTTCAAGTGAATTTGAAATATATTTGTCTTTTATGATCTAGTACATTACATAATCTATTAAATAAAATTGGCATCCAATTTATTTTAGTAATAACTACTAATTATCTACCATATAATTAGGTTTACTTCACTATTTTTCTAAATTGGGACTGGATTTTCGCACCAGTATATTAACTGCTCATTCAATTTAGGTTATCCTCATTACATGTATAGTAAGAAAAATTCTGATTTAAAACTAATCCATATCACAAGAGTATAAATTAATGATAATTTTCTAAGATATAACACCATAAACTATGAAGAATCATTTTAATTTAAGTGAGAAAAATATTATGGGGAGAAAAATTTGTCCCCATGAAAAGTCAAGTTGTTCTCACTAGTTCTGTGAATATTTAAAAAAGATATAGCAATTACCTATAACACTATGTCTCCATATGTATAATTATATGTAATTTTAACCATTATTTGATTTATTATTCATGTTGGGTCAACTTCACTCACTTTAGGAAAACCACCTCATTTAGGAAATATGTATCCATTTAGTGGGAAATAATTCATGTTTCAAGAATATAAACTATGTGAAAATGGTCTAAAATATAAAACCTTAAACTAACTATCACACTACGGCAAAAAGGCATTTAGCAGCGGTTCAAACCGCTGCTAAATCGATTGGCGGCGGTTTTGAAAAACCACCGCTAAATCGTGCGTCGGGAAACTATTTCGCGGCGGTTTTCAAAACCGTCGCAGAACATTTCACAGCGGTTTTTTAGCGGCAATTTTTTTTTTATTTTTTTTATTTCTGTAATTTTTGTAATTTTTGTTAATTTTTTGTAATTTTTTTTATTTTTAATTTTATATATTTATATATATATATATATATATTTATTAATATATATATATATATATTTATTTATTTATTCTATTTTATTTATTTATTTATTTATTTATTTTTCATATTTATTTATTTATTTATTTATTTATTTATTTTTCGTATTTATTTATTTATTTTTCGTATTTATTTATTTTATTTCGTATTTATTTTATTTATTTATTTTATTTTATTTTATTTATTTATTTTATTTATTTATTTAATTTCGTATTATTTTATTTACTTTATTTATCCATGCATGCACATCTCATGCACCTACATACCCATGCAATATAAAGAAATTCTGCGTTTGGTGAGATTTGAACCCCTAACCTCTTGTATATTTTCCAAAGACTTTACCACTCCAGCAACCTCGCCATGTGGTTAATAAATAGAATTTAATATACATATATATATTAATTTAAAAAACAAATAATACATAAATAATTAATTTAAACTCAATAATAATAAATAATAAATAATAAATAAGGAATAATAAATATAAATAATAAATAATAAATAATAAATAATAAATAAATATAAATAATAAATAATAAATAATAAATAAATATAAATAATAAATAATAAATAATAAATAATAAATAATAACTAGTAAATAATAACTAATAAATAAATATACATATAAATAATAAATAATAAATAAATATAAATAATAAATAGAAAATAATAAATAATAAATAAATATAAATAATAAATAATAAATAATAAATAATAAATAAATATAAATAATAAATAATAAATAAATATAAATAATAAATAAATATAAATAATAAATAATAAATAAATATAAATAATAAATAAATATAAATAATAAATAAATATAAATAATAAATAAATATAAATAATAAATAATAATTAAATATAAATAATAAATAATAATAAATAATAAATAAATATAAATAATAAATAATAAATAATAAATAATAATAAATAATAAATAATAAATAAATATAAATAATAAATAATAAATAATAATTAAATATAAATAATAAATAATAAATAATAAATAATAAATAAATATAAATAACAAATAACAAATAATAAATAAATATAAATAATAAATAATAAATAATAAATAATAAATAATAAATAAATATAAATAATAAATAATAAATAAATATAAATAATAAATAATAAATAAATATAAATAATAAATAATAAATAAATATAAATAATAAATAATAAATAAATATAAATAATAAATAATAAATAATAAATAAATATAAATAATAAATAATAAATAATAAATAAATATAAATAATAAATAATAAATAATAAATAAATATAAATAATAAATAATAAATAATAAATAATAAATAATAACTAGTAAATAATAACTAATAAATAAATATACATATAAATAATAAATAATAAATAAATATAAATAATAAATAGAAAATAATAAATAATAAATAAATATAAATAATAAATAATAAATAATAAATAATAAATAAATATAAATAATAAATAATAAATAAATATAAATAATAAATAAATATAAATAATAAATAATAAATAAATATAAATAATAAATAAATATAAATAATAAATAAATATAAATAATAAATAAATATAAATAATAAATAATAATTAAATATAAATAATAAATAATAATAAATAATAAATAAATATAAATAATAAATAATAAATAATAATTAAATATAAATAATAAATAATAAATAATAAATAATAAATAAATATAAATAACAAATAACAAAAAATAAATAAATATAAATAATAAATAATAAATAATAAATAATAAATAATAAATAAATATAAATAATAAATAATAAATAAATATAAATAATAAATAATAAATAAATATAAATAATAAATAATAAATAAATATAAATAATAAATAATAAATAAATATAAATAATAAATAATAAATAAAAAATAAATATAAAAAATAAATAATAAATAAATAATAAATAATAAATAATAAATAATAAATAATAAATAATAAATAATAAATAATAAATAATAAATAATAAATAATAAATAATAAATAATAAATAAATATAAATAATAAATAATAAATAATAAATAAATATAAATAGTAAATAAAAATAAATAATAAATAAAAATAAATAATAAATAATAATTAATAAATAAATATAAATAATAAATAATAAATAAATATAAATAATAAATAATAAATAAATATAAATAATAAATAATAAAAAATAAAAAATAAATAATAAATAAATATAAATAATAAATAGAAAATAATAAATAATAAGTAAATATAAATAATAAATAATAAATAATAAATAATAAATAAATATAAATAATAAATAAAAAATAATAAATAAATATAAATAATAAGTATAAATAATAAATAAATATAAATAATAAATAATAAATAAATATAAATAATAAATAATAAATAATAAATAATAAATAATAAATAATAAATAATAAATAAATATAAATAATAAATAAAAATAAATAATAAATATATATAAATAATAAATAATAAATAATAAATAAATATAAATAATAAATAATAAATAAATATAAATAATGAATATAAATAATAAATAATAAATAATAAATAAATATAAATAATAAATAATAAATAATAAATAATAAATAATAAATAATAAATAAAAACTAATAAATAAATATAAATAATAAATAATAAATAATAAATAATAAATAATAAATAATAAATAATAAATAATAAATAATAAATAATAAATAATAAATAATAAATAATAAATAATAAATAAATATAAATAATAAATAATAAATTGAAAATAATAAATAATAAATAAATATAAATAATAAATAATAAATAATAAATAAATATAACTAATAAATAATAAATAAATATAAATAATAAATAATAAATATAAATAATAAATAAATATAAATAATAAATAAAAAATAAAAAATAAATAAAAATAAAAATAAATAATAAATAAATATAAATAATAAATAAATATAAATAATAAATAATAAATAATAAATAAATATAAATAATAAATAAAAATAAATAAATATAAAAAAAAAATAAATATAAAAATAAATAATAAATAATAAATAATAAATAAATATAAATAATAAATAAAAATAAATAATAAATAAAAATAAATAAAAAATATAAATAAATAATAAATAATAACTAATAAATAATAACAAATAAATAAATATTAATAATAAATAATAAATAATAAATAATAAATAATAAATAATAAATAATAAATAACCAGTTACAAATAAAAGATAATAAATAAATTAATGTATATTATAAATAATAAATAATAAATAATAATGGAAACACATGAAAAAGTATGAAAAGACGTGATAAGGGATGAAAAATCATGAAAACGCATGAAAAAGGATGGAGAAGCATATGAAGAATGAGGCATTAGAAAAAATGAGAACGCATGAAAACTTGTGACAACTCTGGAAAACTCCTTAATAATTCAACATAATCATCATAATAACCCATAAAAAATCATTGATAAAGA
Source organism: Viscum album (assembly GCA_963277665.1). Classification (NCBI taxonomy): domain Eukaryota; kingdom Viridiplantae; phylum Streptophyta; class Magnoliopsida; order Santalales; family Viscaceae; genus Viscum; species Viscum album. The sequence goes on along the minus strand of OY728137.1, from coordinate 648,216,521 downwards.
TAAAATGTCATGGAAACCCAAATAAACAGTAATAAATGGAGCTACCGTTAAAACCCGTCAAAACGGTCATAAAGAGACAAAAACATTGGACTCACATTAACAGAGATAACTTATGATCCAAGAGTCCGTTTTAGATCCGCGACCTGTCAAATCAAAGATCCTGAAACACTCTTCAACCTGAAAGGTGAAAGAGTCCGAATGGATAGATGGATTGAAAGTTATGACCATTTAAAAAAAGCTGACGGAGAACGGGTGCTAGAAACGAGACATTGAAAAACATAACAAACCCAATACTCACTAAAAAGGCCATAACATATGATCTAGGAGTGCATGTGGGCGACGCGACCTGTCAAACTGAAGCTCATAAAACGAGCTATGATCTACCAGGTGGAGGAGGCCGAACTGACACGCGGATCGAAAGTTAGGTATGTTTGAAGACAAGTTCGACGGGACACCGGTGACGGAAACAGGGTTTTGGAGGCCTTTGGAGGGGTTTTTGGGGTCGAAAAACATGACAGGAGCCTACTTCTGTTGAACTAGTGCGTATCTCTCTTCACTGGCTTCGATTTGATATGTGGTAGAGCCCAAACGGACACCCGAAGCGAATGTTATTGCAGTTTCAATTTGGAGAACTTTTTTCAACTTTTTTATAACTCTAATATCTTCCACACCTTAGACCGTCTCATGGTTTTGATTATATGTGCCTCTATATCTCTTCATGAGCTTCGATTTGACTGGTCTTGGTACTTCAACGGACGCCCAGATCAAAAGTTATGGTCATTTTAGTGATTTCGGGGTTTCTCACGTTTTTTTTATTTTTTTCATTTCATTTCGTGGCGGTTTTACCGAAACCGCCGCTATTTCGCGGTGATTTTTTTAAAAACCGCCGCTAATCCTCGAATAAAACTAAAAAAAAATTTAAAAAAATACATGTTTTGCTTTTTAGCGGCGGTTTTTTCGCGGCGGTTCTTAAAACCACCGTGAAATGGAGGCCCGAAAACGCGTTTTGCAGCGGTTTTTAAAACCGCCGTGAAAAAACCTCCGCTAAACGGCGGTTTTCTTGTAGTGTCACTCTTCGTCATAATTTCTCCTTGAAAAGTGAAAAAATTAGTGAAAAAATTATAATAATGAAAAACTAAAAAGGTTGGTTTGAGAAAGAGATAAGTAATTTATCAAGAGGCCCAATATTATGTTTCTTAGGAAAAAGTTATGTTGTAAAAAGATAAATAATCATTACTATTATAGAATTAAAATTAAATCCTAGTAAATGTATAGATACATACACTAGGTCTATAAATCTTGTAAAAAGTTAGAGCCTATTTATTGTGGGATTCAATTAAACAATTTCCCCTATGTGATTCTCCTGAGATTTGTATTTTCTATTACATTAATGATAGGTTAGTTTCATTTCAAATTTTTTGAATGAACCCATAATTGGAATTTCTCAATATCATAAGAGTATAAATTTCATGATATCTTAGTCCTTGATCTAAAATATTAAACCAGGAAGAACCCCTTTATTCTAAGATCTAGGGACTTAAATAATGAAAAACCCATTAGATTAAATATATAAGACCCTTCACTATGGATTACATAATTAACTCAAAGACCTTAATCTATAAAGCAACCATTTTTTTAAGATATATGATATTAAACTATGAATAACTCTCATATTCCAAGATTGAAAACCTTACAAAATGAATTACAATACTATATAAATAGAAAGACCACAAATTATTGGGAAAGTGATACAAATATTGTGAGGTTGAAAGCCCTCAAATGAAATCCTATGAAAAAATCATGAAATAAATCACTAATATTTATCCTCTTAAAGATTCACCAAAAGTCTAAACCCAAAAAAGAAAAGGTACAAATCTTTTGGTGACATACATATTATACCAAAAAACATTAATTTATGCTTTCTAAACCCATCATCCAAAGAAAATGTTATTGTGATCCATTATTTTTTCATGTGTATGATCTTAAACTATTTAAAAACCCCCCATGAAAAAGTTTTTACTGTTTTTGGAACACCTCCATGGGTGGGTAATTTCCCTCAAATCACATTCATTTGATAACCTTTACATCAGGTCCAGTTCCCTATGTTGGAAACCCACTATTTTAGTTAAGGATTACCATATTTCACTTCATACACTTTAATATACGCACTAATATTTTTTTTATCAATGTCACCTTATTAAAACATTTATATTGGGTGCCTATGTAACACTATTTCTCTGAGATAATATGCATAATTCATGATGAAACAACCTTTAGGTTTCTCCAACCCTTCCTGAGCATCCCCTCTTTCATAAATCCAACTTCATATCTTTTTTCTCTAAATTAAAAAAACCATTCACTCTTATATTCCCCAAAAAATATCCTTAGTATGGTAAAGGCATATACACATATGACGATCTAATACCCTTCTAGTTCATACACCTAGAGAAATTAACTCATATGCTTCAAATAGAAATCCCTCTCTATGGTCATAATGAAAGAATATATATCCAACCAATATATATCAATGGTACACATCCTAGAGGAAGACATTTTATATCATATAAAAAGGATATTACATTATTACTATAAAGTAATATGGTCATATAACTATCTAATACCAATATAGGGAACATTACTCAAAGTAATTCTCTCATATTTAAAAATGAAATCTCCTTGATCATGCTGTTGGTGTAATTGTAAATTTATAACTAATACTTATTTGGGTCACACATCTTGGAGGAAAACCTACCATAAGATTCCATTTTGTGTCAATAAATCTTTAATATAATATTTACCTCCCTCCATATGACCAATTTTTTAGTTGATTTAAGTTCACTCAGTTTATTCTCTCATGTGTAATGTTTAAGATAATAAATCCATGGAATCTTACTATCCTTAGCACTCACAAAAAACATGAATGTGTACATTGGAGTGTTGAGTAAAAAATATTTATTAAAAAGTTTCATTTTCATTAATATGATAAAAAATTATAGGATCATCCAAAATTTGAATCTACTCTATAAATAATATATATTATTCTAATTAGGTATATGAGAAATGAAATGTTACGAAAAATAATCACATGACAATCACTCTATACTAGTAAACATTTAGTAAGGGGAATTAACCATTTGTTATAGCACTGTTAGTCATGAATTTTTAGACTCTACCACTTTACATAGCTATTCATACACTTTTTTATTCTTTTTCCTTATCCTCTATATTTATATAATTTTAATTTCCACCACTATAACCTTATATTTGAAAACCACCAATTTTTTCTAAACTTTCTTCTAAGAATATATCTTACTAGCCATCAAAGCCCTAAGTGGAGATTCCTTCTTTTATTTTAGATCCAAATTTTGTGTGCACATTTCAAGTGGTTTGATATGTTACTATCTAACTTATTCTTTAAGAAGACTCATTTAAAAAAATTCGAACTAATCTTTCTTAATGATGATGATATTGATAATAGATTATTTTTCTTGACATTAGAACCCACAAACTCCTAGGATTGTAAAGAGTTAATTTAGGTGACCCATGTTATCTCCCAAATTTTTTTAATGAGTTTTGGTAATAATTTAATAGATTTTGTGATATTACCTCATCCTCATAATCTGGTTCTCAGTGGAAGAGTTAGGGTTTCATCCCACTTCATCATTTCGAATAGGATTATATTTAGGTACAAGATCACTCATTAACAAAGTTATATATAACACATGGTTTTATGGAACAAGATATTTGATATTCAGGGATTGTATAATTACAACTATTGTATTTATGAGAGGATTTTTTTCTAGAATAATAACCAATTCAATAACTATATATTAGATTGTTAATTCATCTCCATTATCTAATTCAATACTTATAAAATAAAATGATACTGATATTTTTCACCACATTCAATCTGATCAATACATGACCTTCATCCTATATTTATTATAATTCTTTTATCACCATCCAATGTTTCAAAGATAGGGAGACTTATGAATTAGGGGTTCCATACACTATTCTTGTTATAATGATAATGAATATGATCTTAATATAAAATGATATGATCGCCATTATATTTCAATCCTCCGATTTTATTCCTTGGTATGGTGAAATAATTTCTTTCATTATCAAATTCAAGACCATAATTAATCTTAATTGGTATATAATGCATAAACACCCAAAGAAAAAAATATTACCTTCCTTAAGTTATGAATATACCTTGGTATAAATTTCTATAATTTAATATCATTTACATCATCATGTAAGTATCCAGGTCTAGCTTGGTAGCCATTTTAATAAGTTAATCAAGATATGAATAAGATACCTTGATCTAATTTGTACTAAAAATGTATATAGAAACCCATAATGTCACAAATATGAGAAACCTTCCCTATGTACTTCATTTCAGATCCCTCCAAGGTGGAAGAAGGGATATTTCATGTAATTTTACCCTTTGTATTAAACAAAAATACTCTTTCCTATACATGGTATGAACCTGTATCACAATGGTTAACATTTCAATGGGTTATAAATCATTAACAACACATATATAGTGATAAAATGTATAATTTATTTTGTTGATCAACTCTCTATTATACTAACATATCATTAGAAGTTGATGTTTTTTTGTAGTTAATTTAAAGGCTCGTCGTACACATATTAAAATACTTTTGATTGAAACCTACTAATTCTATATTTAAAATAATGTTATAAAAAAATAAACTATAGGTTAAAGGTAATAAATGGGATTCATTTAACTAAACTATTATATCCTTCCATAGGTGAATTATTTGTTTTCTCAATTTATCTTAGTAGTTATAATCACTCATCGTAGGTCATGAATTCAGAGGCACTAAGAATAACATTATAAATTACCATAGAAATGGCAACCGTAACTAGTGGCTTAGAAGCCCATTATATCATGGGAACCTAATAAACTAATTATATACTTTTTAAAATAATTTATAGGAGTAATAACCACAGAGATTTGGAACAAATAGATAAAAAAATTGAACCAATATTTAGATAATGTGACAAATACAATGGAAATGTTACCTCATCAAACAGATTCTCAAATTCCTCTTCTATCTCTCCCCCAATCGATTAATTCCACTCTTTTCGCCCTCACTCTCTCTATATTCCATGTTGAACTATATATATTTAACTTATTCACACTATCTTGTCGCTCTGACATCTCCCACCACATATTATTTTAATATCTACTCTAGGCCCCTCTAAAGGATCATTGAGACCTTATCGATGATGGCACCCAAATAGTTAAAGTAATATATGGGATATTATAATTTTGAGATACAGGGATCTACTTCTACTTGATGAGTACTAAATTAAACATCCTTATAATTATCATGTTCTTTTATGAATATATAAATGTTTTTATAGTGGTAAAATACTAGGGAATTTAATCATTATTCAACCTCCAACTCTTTCAAGGGATCTTGTCTTCCATTAGAATTTATTATACTATGATTTGTTTGGATATATCCCATGAAATCTCTATATTATCATATTATTCCATGGTTGGTCCTCTATTTATAGAAATTATTGGATTATGGGAGCCTCTATCCATAACCCTTATTCGTAAAATATTTATATATTCGTCTAAAGGTGGCCCATCCTATTGGGAACTAGTTTTCGTATGGATGGTCATGATAGACATGCTTCTCTTTCCATCAGACGATGTCTTATTATTGGTCCTCATGAAATAGGGGCTCCATCCATCTCAGTGATTATATATCTCAACATCAAATTTGAGTATGATCATATCTATGTTTGGGAATCATTACTGAATATACTGATTGCAACTTTAATATGTGAAATAGTGAATACATATTTCCTTACATTGTTGCACCAACTAAAACTATAATTTAACTAAATTATATCATTTACCATAAAAATAATTGTATATTGATGGATAATTATTCTATAAATGACTTAATTATCCTGAAAAATTGTATGAGGTATAAGGTTCACAATTAAAGACCACATCAATACACACAGTATGTTCCCTATCTTGTAAAAATATCATATAAGAGAATTTCTCAAATTTTTTCTCCTGTTATTAGTTATCATTACAAATAATTCTTTATATGGGATAAATTAGAATAATTTATAGCACCCCAATATAATAGAAAACCCATTTATGTCCATCATCATTGTATATACATATGATATGTTCAAAACTAGTTTTTAGAATTTGATTTGAGTAATAAATATTGTGTTATAAAAATAATATCCTATAAGGAGTGTCACCACCTAACTAAATAAGAATTTAATTAGAATTAATATTTGATAAAATTTATCCCATATATTGACATGGTTTAATTATGGGTAGATATTATCTAAGGATAGGACCATGATATTTCTAAGAATATTGCATACCACCTATATAGACATGATGATGATACTTATCCTAACTCCAATGTGTGAGTACCTTTTTGGTAGCTTCCACCCACTAAGGAATATAACCGAGAAACATGATATAAGAAGACACTATTTCACTTATGGAAACATCAAGAATGGAAATAATGTGTATCAAATATTATATAGTGTTGTTTATTAAAAATAATCATTTACATGAGTGTGATGGATCATAAAACACTAAAATCTATTAACCCTTTCAATTAATCTATAAGGAACTAACAAATGTCAATCCAATCATTGTAGAGAATTACTATGAGAAAAAGGACCTATTTACCAAGTTTTTTCTTGCTTTACATTAATAGTGTGAATTACCCATTGGAATCTTTAAATAAAGTTATATTTGTTGTTAACCATGAATGAGAAGATTTAAAATTTGTTTTTGTATGTTTTTGGGTAGGTATTGATTTTCTTAAGATGGTTTGAGGATATTGGAGTTTGATTCTATAATTTTAGAATTTTAGTATTCATGAAGTATAACTAAGTATGTGAAAATGTATGATATTTGGTCATATATTATACCTTTATTGGGAAGGGATTTATATTTATAAAAGTAAGTGAATATGTAACAAGTTACTTGATATATGTGATGTTGTGAGTTGATTTAAGAAAATTGAAAAGGGACTGAATACAAATAATGTTTGGTTGATATACATGATGTTTGGTTTGTATATAATAATTTGGAAGTAAAATGTAAGATATTTTGAGAATTCATGAGATATTCTATGTATTTCACAGAAGAATTTGGTAAAGGGAAAAAATTTATGAAATATATAAGATGGTTGTTTTGAGAATACATAATATTTTTTCTAGAGAACTATTATCATCCAAATTTACCCTAAGGTAGAAGCAGTCACTTGCATCACAAAATGGGTTTTCAAATACTTAGAGACCTAATACAACTTTAAAGACACTGATTCTATGGATTTTTTTGGCTGGTCATATTTGTTATAATGAGTTCATTAGAGGTTGTTGCTAGTGGTTGATTGGATGAATTTCTTAATATGGTTTCAATATCTTAAATTCAAGAGTTTTTCGTTCAATGAAATGAGAAATTAAAAAATTACTCACTAATTTAGTGCTTTAACAATCCCAATTCTAATCACATATACACTTAGAGGATCATTTTCGTGAACACTAAAAGGTAGAGGATTGTTTTATCACTCAGAATTTTTAATCTAAAAAATTAGCGTGGTTAAAGATGATAGTAAATCATTGAATAAAAATATCACTTAAAATAATTTTATTAAGAATTATTTTAATGAGAAATAACATCCAATAAAAACCCTTGAAACTTTAATAGATCAACCCATAATACATTTACACCCCATTGATTCAAATATTTCAATTGAAGACGAAATGAAACTCATGAGGGAAGAATTGAAGAAGTTAAAAACAATGAAAAAACAAACACTCTACCATTGTGGGAAATATTTTTCTCTTAGATATGTGAATAAATCCACACCATAATGAAATTATATAAATATTTTACCAAAAATAACATAAAATGATAAGAATAAGAAACATTATTAAGAATATAATTGGATTAATTCAACTTAAAATTGAGGAAATGTGATTGTAATAACAAATTTGCAGCATAACATTACAATGAAAACATACACAACTTTATTTTTTTCAACTCCAACACCACCACTACCTTAAATGGGAATTTTTTAAGCTTTGGCTTGAGTCCCAAAAAATTAAAATTAATCCTAATTAATAAGGGTTGGTATATGTGGGTGTAAATTTTATGGAGAGTGTACTTTATCACCCTTGACAAAAAATAGATCCAGCATGCATCTACCCAACAAAGGCACCGAAATGAGATTCTAAATGGAAAATTTGGTGTAGTACATAGAGAATAATAAATTTAATCTACATTATTTCGCTAAAATTTGTAAAAATTTCATCCCATTTGGAATCACATATAATAATTTATGGTAAAAATGGTGGGATATTATTTTGGGCCACCGAAGCCCTAAATTTAATCTTCCACTTGGGATAACTGTATCACCCCATAAACATCTGAATTAGATCCGGACATAGTTTAATGAAAATTTTCCCTAGTTTTATTATATATCTATTTATAATTTTAGCTTCATCGGTCTTGAATAAAGGCTTCTGTAGTCATGTTATTAGGATGTTGTTGAGTTCACTTCACCCAAAATTTTCTTAGTTTAATGTTCAAAATGGTGGTTTTCTAATGTGAATCTCCATGTTCTAAAAATTTATGAATTATTACCAATGGAATGGGAAACCTGATAATGAAATATAAAATTAAAATCAATAAAAATGAGTGATTTAAAATGTTTCTCAAAATATACCAAGTAATAGTTCACTTTAAGTAAGAATTACAATTATAAGGTGAAATAATGTTCATATTGTAAAATGTACTAAAATGGTGTTTATAAATAATTATGAATTTGAATATTATAATATATTACTATTAATATTATCCTTTCTTAGGGGATAATCACACTCCGAAATTTATATTTTCTAGTCCTAAGAAAAATTTATCTAAAAAATATGAAACTGAATTCTATTTTCCAAAAAAAATTAATATACAATATTTAATTAAAGACATCATGACAAAAAATTATAAAAAATATCAAAATCATTTAACACAAGATAAGTTCATAATAATATTCCAATCCTAATCCCATTACTTTGTTCAAAATAATCAACACATTTTATCCAATTTTAATTAATCATGATGATGTGTTGTGAATCACAAAAGGCATCAAGGTTTATTTTTATTCAAGGGGGAAAGATGAATGTGATAGGTGGAATCAAATTTTAACCTTAAGATAAGTATTCATGTTTTTTGTGTTTTTTTTATTTTTTTCATGGTAATTGAAATTGCACTCAATCAATTCAACACCTATAGTGAAACTTTTTTGATGACTCCTAGGCTCAAAAACCTTAGGGCACCAAGTGAATCTTATATACTTAGGAATCATCTCTAGATAACTCAATAAAAATAAAATTCAAATTAAAAAATAAATAAATATAAAATTACAAAAAATGGGACAAAAAACTATTGGGTCATGATCCCCAAGAGTTGAAAGCCACAAATTAGGTCAATCCTTTACCCTATGTGTACTTTTTTTTACATTTTTTGATGATTTTTTTGTTTTTTTGAATAGTCATTTTAAAATTAAAATGATTTCCAAAAATATATTATTTATTGAGGGACATCATGAACTCAAACTAATACCCCACAATCCAAAGGACATGTGTTAATTTTTTTTAAATGGATGAAAATGTAAATGGTGAAAAGCCACATTAGACATACACACTTTTCAAAATCTATTCTTATGAACATATACTTGTATTAAAAAAATAATCAAGGCATGAAAAATTATTTTATATTTAATTTTAAAGTTTTCAATGTACATTTCCAGGTTCAAGGTTAAATAATTTTTTCTTTCCATTTATGAACACAAAAATTTCTTTGACATGGAAAAAAATTCTTTTATTTCACCCCCTCAACATAGAATAACATTTTCCCCAATGTTTAACTAAAAGAAAATTCAGTAGGGGGTAGAGGAAGATAATATGAGTTCTAAAATTAAATTGAAATAAGAAATATGGAACAAAGTCACTTTGTGGTTGAAACTGAAGTTCATGATTCTCCTGATTAATCCTTTGATATTTGTGTCACTCAAAGATGCCACACCAATGATATAATATTGTGTTTGAACTCTTGGATGAAATATTATTTTCCTAAAAATAATTCAACCTCGTCATCCCCTGAATCGTACACACCAAAACAATTAGAACACAATAGAAACCCCTTGAGGTTCCCTTAACTAAAAATAATAAAAATATAAAAGGAAATTATAAAAAAATATACGTATATATTTTGGAAATACAAACATGTATTCAATGTGTAGGTAAAATCTGGGTTGCATCCTAGATAGCAGGTTTTTTAATTTCATTGTCTTAACTTAGATGCCCATGAATTACCCAATACCATCTTTAAACATATTAATTAATTTATTTTTCATCCCTTTAATTATATTGATATTGAATCTATATTGGTGATTGTTTGAAGGTTTAGAACCTAATTTAATAACCAAACTATGAGTCTAAGTGAGTGGACTAATCTAAAGAATATCAGTAAGGTTACATCAAATTTCTTTCTTAATAATGCTTAAAAAATCAAGTTGAATTCTCTATTGGTTGTATTTTAGTGAAAACTTAATGAGAACAGAAAGGTACTAGTAATCATCTATTAATGAATACATGAGTGTAGTATTTAAGATCATGAAATTGAGAATGGTTTTGTTGAAATTTCCTAAAACAGATTGGGATCTCAAATAAAAAAATATTTATTTTTATAAAATTATAGAAATAATTTTTTCATTTAAAAAAGAGGTTTCAACCACCCAATTGTTCATTTTAGTGGTAGGGTTTGGTACAAACTAAACGTTCAAGATTTTTCCAAATGGTTCAGTGTTTTTTGGTTCTAAAAAATCAAAAATGGAGAAACATTCTATAAATTCTATCCATTATGTCAAATTAATCTTTTTTGATAATATTAAATCAATTTAATCTTAATTTAAGCACTAATTAATTGTTCTCTTAGGTTCCTTAGGTTGACTGTTAACGTTCCCTAACCAATTCACCTCATTTCCTATCTCTAGTTTCTCATATTATAAATTTATTCTTCAATATTTTACTTTTATTTTGAAGCCTTTTATTTTTTATCAATATTTTAGGTTTTTCATTAGTTTTACCACAATAGGAAGTAGTCACAATATGGATTTTTTCATGTGAATTTTCTGTGTAACAATATTATTCTATCAATTTTAAGGAGGGGATAACCTAAGTGGGAATGGGTTCTATAACCATTTTTGAAATGATTTATCAAGTAATGGATATGGATTGTGTTGGATAGGGGGTTGATATGGATGGTCTATTCCATGAGGATAATTATATTGTTGGAATTTCACAGAAGGATGTAGATATTGACCTTATTGTGATTAGAACTCGTTATATATGAAAATATTTTGAGGAGAATAGGTCTTCAAAAATTGTGGTTTATTGGGTTGTTGATTATCCCACCAGTAGAATCTAGTATGGTCATTATATATCACACCTAGTGTGGGTTAGTCAAAGTATGGAGTGGTTTACCATGTTGGGATTTATCAAAAAAATCCTTCCATAGGAGTGAAATCATGGTTGAGGATATATAAGTTGGGTGAGAATAATATTTGAGTATCTAAGATAACTTACTTAGGTCCCTGTAAACAACACAAAAATTTGAAATCACCCAAATTTAACCTAAGGTATAAGTGGTATCTTGTATCATAAAAGGGGTTCTTAAATCCTCAAAGACTAAAGAAGAACCTATAGACACTCATTCTATGGATTGTTTTGGTTATGAAGTGGAAAACATTGGATTGATTTTATATTGGATAAATTAACACTAAGATACCTAAGCAAATTAAATTTGGTGGAATGAATTGATCCTATGTTTTTTCTAGGTTTTGATTGGATGATTTTTTAAAATGGTTTCAATGTTATAAATTTGAGAGTGTTTCTTTCAAAAAAAATGAGAAAATCCCAAATCACTCACTGAATTATTATTTTCATTATCCTAAATATAATCAATTATACACTTGTAGGATCATTTTCATGAGAATTCCAAGGTAGAGGGTCATTTTAGCACTCAAAATGTGCAACCTAGAAATTAGTGAGGTTGAAAGAGACGATAAATTGTTCAATAAAAATCTCAATTAAAATAATTGTTTAAGAATTATTATAATGGAAAATAGCATTCAATAAATTCCCTTGAAATTTTCACGTATAAAACTATAAGATATTTATACCACCATTTATTCAAATCATTCAATTGAATATGGAAGTATACTCATGAGGGCAGAATTGAAGAAGTGAAAATAATGAAATAATGAACACTCTACCATTGTGAAAAGAATTTATCTCTTTATTGTGTGAATAAATTCACACATTAATAAAATGGTATAAAAATGTTAAAAAATAGAAAATGAGAAGGAAATTAATTTTTATTAATAATCTAAGGGAATTTAAGAAACTTACAATTGATGAAATGCAATTACAACATCAAATTGGAAGCATAAAATTATAATGAAAACATACACAACTTTATTTTTTTTCGAATCCACCACCACTAAATTAAATAATTATTTTGGAAGACTTGGTTTTATCCCCCAATATTAAAAGTATTAATAATTAATGAGGGTATGAATAGGTGTTTGGAAAGTTAAAGTAGAGTGAACGTTTCCACCCTTAACAAAAATCGGAGCTAGCTTGCCTCTACTCAATATATGAACCAAAAGGAGCTTCTAGATGGTCCAATTTGTGTGGAAATAGAATAGGAAACATAATCTAATAATATCTAATAACATTTGTAAATATGTTCAATAATTTGGCCTCATATCTGATGATTTATAGTAAAAATGGTGGGCTATTATTTTTTGCCATCAAATCTGGGCCATAGTTTAATCTTCCATTTAGGACACTTGAATCACCCCTTAAACCTTTGAATTATCTATGGAAATAGTTGAATTAAATGTTCCAAAATTTTTCCTATATATCCAATTCAAATATTAGGTTCATTAGACATGAATCATTACCTATAAAATTATATTAATGGGCTATTTTTTAGTTCACTTCTCCTATAATTTTTTGGGTTGAATATTCAAAATGGTGGTATTCCAATATGAATCTACAAGTGCTCTTAAATAATAAATTATTTCGAATGGAATTGGAAGAATTATCATGAAATATAAAATTCAAATCAATATCAATGGATGATTTTCAATGTGCCTAAAAAATTAACAAGTAATAGTTCACTTTATGAAATAATTACAATCATAATGTGAAATAATGTTCAAATTATAAAATGCACTAAATATGGTGTTTATGGATAATAAATAACATTAATATTATAATATATATAAATAAATGTTATACTATTTCAAGGGATAATAAATATCTTTGAAAATTCTACTAAGGTAATTATCTTATTTAGTATGTAAGATGTTCAGTTCTCATAGAGGTGATACATAAGATGTCACACTTTCCAAAATGAGATATTTTTAGGAGAATTTAAAAATATAACTATAGAATGATTAATTGTAATAAAATTTATTAAAAATAACAATAGTAAAATAATTTTATGATTCATTTTAATATATTGAGATTCCTCATGTAACTATAAAAGATACTACATCATGAAGGTACACTGCATTAAGTCATGAAGATATAGAGGTTGCTTTTTCTATTCATGGAAGTTTTAAAGAAGTATATACAAATTATTATAGAATATTTAAATAGTGTCATTGCACAAAATTAAATTAATTTTAATGAATATTAAATTAATATATCATGGGGAAATATTGTTAATAATTTCAAATTGAAATATTTGAAATTCATTATCTGGGTCAGCTGTCTAAACTCTGGGTAGGTTTTTGACAAGTGTTAATGATATTATTCATAATTAAGGAAACATTTATATAAAAATTATGGAAATATTATTCATATAATATCATGAATATAAAATAAATAAAATTTAGAAAGAATATATAGATTTTACGATTGAGGATCAAGAATCTGATACTGTGGATAAATACAAAACCATTGTATCAAAGAGAGAGAATATAAGATCGACCATTAATTTCTAATGATATTGATTGTTGGTGTTGATATAAGATGATATTATTAATGATCATCTATTTTCATATTCATGGGGAGGAAGAAGACTGAGGTGTGTGTTCATGATCTCATCAACACATTGGTCATTTTGAAATTTTTTATGTGGAAAGTTGATGTGAATGTAACACAATGGATATATCTCTAGTAGTTGACTTAATTTTAAATAAGAAGATACTTTCCTTTAATATAGATAAATCTTGAAACAAAATTAATATCTTTTTCATACCAAGTATAGAAAAAATTATTGAATACTGGTGTAAATAATTCTATGTTGTAATTAAAATTTGGATGATACCTACCTTAGGGGAGTGGATGATGCATGTTCAATAATTTTTTTTCAATTTTTAACTACTTGTAATCATTGAAGATTTAAGTAGTGATATAGTATATGTCTTTGTAACAAGGAAAAAAATAAGTTGTTTCTTCATTGGAAAAAATCATTAAAAAATTGTTCCTCTAATTTTTTTATTTCAGTTGTATACAGGTAAGTAAAAGATTATAGATGAGCGGATCATGACCTTAAAAAGACATATAGGTTTATTTTTAAAAGAAACCATAAAAACATATAACATTAATTCATCCCCCCTATCAGGGTTATATCTATTGACATAGGATCTTTACGTCATATTTTATATGACCAGGTTATTATTGAGATCCAACTCTAATCAAAGTGAATCTTGTAGAATATGAACATTTCCAACTGTTGGGGCGCACCGATATTTGATAGAAAGAACTTTCACATATATAATAATATAATTCTTTATTATCTTTTATCATAAAGCCTTGAAGTTAGATATATTGTGAAAATTGGTTTTTTATCACTTATAAGATATTCCCCCATGGTATTTATAGATATGATAAATCTTAAGTTAGATGGAAAAGACAAAATTGAAGTTCTATCATCCTTGTCTGATAAGGTGTACACAAAATTAATGCAACTCAAATCAGCCAAGGAAATGTGGGAAAAAACTGAGAATATGTATGAATGAAATGATAAAGTTAATGAATAAAATCATAAAATTTAGATAGATGAATATGAGGACATCAAAATAGCTAAATATGAGACAATTAATGACTATTTTACCAGGTTTAATGAGATAGTGAGTCATATCAGGGGATTTGGAGATACTTTAGAAGACTCGATAAATATAAATAGGACAATGAGAGATTTTACTTATATATTTTACCCAAACATTTCTATCATAAAATAAAATGAAGAGTTATCATGTAATGAACCTACCTAGGCTACCACTAAACTAGTACATGAACTGATTTTCCACAAGGACCGAGGCACTTTTCAGATTTCCTTAGGCTGGAGAGAAGCGATAGGGAATCAAATAAATCCATATGGGAATAATTACACCCTCAAATAATAATAGTAAGTTATAGAAAAGTCAAACAGATAATCTAACATGGCACATGCATACATTGGTCATCCATGAAAAATGAATAATAAAATACAAATATACAATCAAAGAAAATATGTAATAATCAAAAATAAAAATTTATAAAAGAAATAAACTATAAAATTTATTATCTTGATTTTGGAATAAAAACAAATTAATCAACAAGAATTCTTATACCACATACAATAGAAGTAGAATACCAAATAAACTTAGATGAATTGGCTTATACATACTCATCCAAAAAATGAAGAAACCTAATCCATTGCTCAAATACCTTAATATGTCCCAAAAATAATCAACATGTAAAAAATATCCATACATGGAATAAAAACCCAAAACCAATATGATATCACAACCTAAGAACTTTTATAAAACATGATATCAGTATACACATGCACACAAGTGAGAATGCAGGGTGTGAACTGAACATGCCTGATAATAATTCACCAATGATTATATGTAATTCACTTCATAAAATATTTCATAAATAATAGTTTGAATATAATTTTGATAATAGGCTTTTTAAATGTATATCACTTATAAAAAACTCATACTTTATCTATTTTTCTCAAAAAACATAAGGTAAATCCATTTTGGAAAACATGATGATCTAATTTGAAAACCATAATTTCAAACCCAAGAAAATAAACCAAAATTTATTTTAAATATATTAAAAACCCTTATTATAAAAGGGGTAGAGTCCATTATATTAAATTTAAAACACTTAAAACCTTTTACAGAGGTGGAATTCCAAGTTTACACATTTAAAACCAACCAATTTTTCATTCTTTAAAATCCTTTCATAAATCCCCTTTTCAAAAAAATTGAAAATAAAACATATAATAAAATAAAGAAGGAAATAAAAAAAGGGTTCTGTCATATCAATAGAAAAAATATAAATAGATTTCAATTGTAGAATAAGTTCTAAAAAACCCAAATAGGAATGAGGAGATACAAACAAATTGTGGACCAGAAATCCCTTGAGTAAAATCATCAATTAATCAATAAGTATCATGGAAAACTCCTTAGGTACTAATGTTAAACTATCTTAGACATACCCAAGAGAATAAATATGTCGATAAGATATAATAGTCTTATTGGGTCACCATCTGATTAGCTTTCGTATCCTAATCAGGCCATTATCCCAAGCAAGGACACAATCTACACTAGGGGTCACAAAGTTAGCATGGCCTAGACCGATTCCTTATCTCATATACCCAGGTTACCATGGCATATCAAAGTGGATATGAATTGTTAAATAAGTAAAATGATCAATACATACATCAATATTAATAAACAAAAAACCTCATCTCACCTCCAATACCCTCTTAAAAAACAACCCATCTTCATCAATCAAACATCGTATAAAAATAATCAACAAAAAAATAATAAGGGGATCACGATAAGGGTGTACAATAATTTAATGAACTCATGTAATAAAGTGGAAAATATTCCTTTAAAAACAAACTTTGAAACCAAAAACAAGTATAATAAAACATCATTATAAACACACAAAACGATATATTACTTTTCAAGAATTATCTCATCCCTTAGGAGTCAATTAAAAACCAAAAACATATTTGATTAAAATTAATCTTCAAGACTTGGAATACCTCCTTTACAAATATAAATAGGAATAAACCCAACATTTATCATCAAAACCATTTGAAAATATCCTATTATTAATTTTCACAATCACTTGTCATGAACCAAAATTTTAATTTCAAAAGAGTATAAAAAAAATCATAAAATCTTCCCTGATAATTCAATAAACATTCAAAAAAATTTATAAAACCCCTTACCTATACCATTTATACATGTAATTTGAAAAGAAAATGGTTTTATAGAACCTAATTTTTTCCTAACATGTGTAATAATAGAATTTCATAGAAACACCTACCTCAGTCAAGCAAAAACCACTTGCATTCCATGGTGAGAGAAAAAACAAGCAAGGAAATGAATTCCACATACAATAACAAAATGAATACCCATGATTATACCCACAAGAAATATTAAATTCATACACCATGTGTGTTAAGGTTTTTGGGAGAAAATAAAATTGTAACATCCCACCACCTTAGACTACTGACTGTTGCCCAGACCAACAATCACCAATATACCTCAGGTGCGCCTACCCATATCCCAAAGTATACTAAGTAGAAACAAGGTTCTGAGGTGGTAATATAGAGTTATTATATCCCATATATCATAGCGTGTAATAAATCTAAACTAACCAACACCATCTATAATAGTAAATAATCATAGTATACATAATAAATAAAAAAACTAGTAATAATACATGAAATGTAGAAAATTCCTACTCATCCATGCCATACATATGACATACCACCCACTAGGATAATTATATATACATACCATAATAAGGATAATAAAATATTATATCTCCATGTAATATTGATCCAAAAATCATCACAAGCTCTATAGACATGTCTAAGAAATCTTGCTCGATCAACCCTAGGCCTCAGACTAACTTGTGCCTACATCCAAGTAAGTTTATACTTGGATACCTAAGTACAATGAATCCAAATTAGAGTGTGAGTACCAAAATCAATAGGGAACCACCAACACATTCTTATACTATCTCGCACATGTAATTTTATGTGCATGTGACATGCTCATCTAAAAATGAAAAATATAATAAACCACCATCAATCCTTGGTTCCATGACCCCAATCGACCATACCTGCTTCATCCTGATGCTAGGGTGTCTCTAAGAATATATCATGATCATGACAATCAAACAAACACAACCACCCATCAGGTGTGTTGTTTCATAAAATGGAATCACCAACTTATCCTATGATATTTATCCATAGTCATCATAAAATCATATCCAAGAACACCTTATTATAATAGACTAAACATGCCTCAACAAATATTAGGCCCCTGAAAAATCATAGGACACGACCCCCCACTGAAATACCCTTACTAGGATAACATGTTATGGTCCACATGATCATCCCATATCTGGATCCATTACATCTCAATCATATATGATCTATAATAATGTGTCATCTCCATCAAATATCATATACCTCTCTTATGGGAGTTTTATTAGTCAAGGAATAATCCATCTAGGGATCTTATAAATCCTCCCCTATGAGAGTTTACACATATAGGGAATACGCCCTACAAGCATTCTACTTAACCTCTTTTATGAGAGTTTCCATAACTAAACATCAAGCTACCATAAGGAATAAACCACATTAAGCATAAATATAACAATTATAAATACAAGTTTCTATATTCCAGAACCACCATTAAACCCATGGTTTAACTCCCTAGAACATGAACTAGACCACCCCATCCTATAGAGGCTCTAATCATCATACTCGGTTATAATATGACACTTGTGATTGTCTCAACTTGTTTCTATTTCCAACCTCTCAACAGGATCCCTTTGGTCAATCTTTAAGGACACCATACATTAAGAATCCTTAGTCTCGATAGGGACATAGATCAACACTCGATGATCTAAGGACATAACATCCCATGAAATCATCATCTAGGTAGTATTACCCTGTTGACGACATGGGGTCTCACCACATAGACAATAGTCAAGAGATGGCCTATGGAAAATCTCAGTACCTAAGGTTTCTCAAGGTCAGTCTACTCACCTGACCCAATCCTAGTCTACCTAAGGTCTATCCACTTATTCTTGGTCACAATGGTCAGAAGAGGATCACTCATCCCATACTTATCTCATCAAGCTCAAATGGTACATAAACAAAAAGGTGTCATCTAAGTCTTACACAACTTGTGATCTCTAAGTCCACCCTCACCTAAAAAGTATAGGAGTACCAATCCCCTATACATGGGATCCTGATTTTCATATGGTCTAGAAACACCTTTCAAGATGACTAGAGGCCAATGGTACCTCCACAATCTCAACCTCATCCATCAACAACTGAGAAAACAAGCCAACAAACAAGGGTTGTTTGTGACCCTTAGTATCAATCTATTTAAAACATTAAATTTAATTAATTTAAACATTCCATTTAATTAAATCAACCATGGTAATCACCCTTAGTGGAATGATTGATCATCTACATACAATATAAACAAACATAAATTTCACTGGTAAGGTACGTGATACCACCTACCTCAAGGAGCTTTCCACTTATTTCCAAGGGTCAGTAGTGGTTTTCCCATCCAAGACCATCCATGATTAACTATCCATTTACCATCCTCACAAGGACCTAAATCAATCCAAATAGTACACATTAATTTATTATATTAATTTATAATTAATTTAAAAAACTAATTTAAATAGGAATAAATGCTTAAAATCCACTGGGTCACCCCATTGCACCAAAACATCTAGTAATGAGGTGAATTCTACTCTTGAAACACACCCAGACCTATTCCACGAAAAATACCCAATTAAAAATTTCATTCAATTGGACCAATAATTTAATTTAGGAAAAAAACTCCTTGAAAATATTAATGAAACTGTACCTTTTATGAAATAATTAAATACATAAGGAGAACAACATCTTGGAATGTACACTTCTTAGATTTCATGAGAAATCTGATAAAATTAGGTGATTTCACCATTCTCTATTAAAATATCCATTTGCAAACTAATATTAATATACCCCAAATTAGTGATAATGATTGGGAGATGAGAGGTAGGATTAGAAGAGGAAGAACCAACATGCGGATGTCATCTGATCCACCAAAGATCTATAAGAATGGAGGAGAATATAGGGAATGAGGTGATGACCATCGACCTACCATGTGTGAACTTATCTGATGAAGAAGAGGGGGGAATTCCCCTCCCCCTTTATAATTTAATAAATGATACCTGTAACTTTCATAGTGTGCCTCTAGGTGCCACACTGTGAATTTTCATGGAAAGCCTTTAGGATCCACTTTTCACATTCTAAACTACCTTGTTCACACACCATTATCCCATTCATATCATGAATTAGTAGTCATGATGCGAATGGATCTATATAGTTGTTTTTTAGTAGTCCAAGTAGCTCATTTATCCTATGATGCTTGCCTGAACCCCTGGGCCTTCCACTAATTCTTAAACCATGTCCAAAACCATTATATATATATATGTTTGAATCCTTGGAAATTCATTTTAATTCCTAGTTCTCAAAATTTACCTACCACTAATGTAAAAAAATTCAAATTCCCTTTGGGTTTGAAAGCCTATCTAGGAATGGGGTTTTACACTCTCCTTAATATAACACTTCTCATCCCTAAAAAGTATTAGTGGTCATTCAAACAATGAATATGACCTACTCGGGTCACCCAACCATGCTCAATTCTCCTCGCCCTAATTTGTTACACCAAATAAGATTCAACTATGAAACTCTAAATATGAGGCTCTTCATTTACCAAACCCAATACATTTCTTAAAAACACAACTAAAACCCTTATATGGTGCTCCAAGACACCCATCCATTCTAATAAAACCTTTGTGTCATCAAATGATCTATCATGTTCATGGTTATCCCCACCATAGAACCCATACAAAAAAACTCCAATCCATGGATCTTCCCACCATTGTACTTATCAGCAATACATGTTCTTAGTGGTCTAATAAACATCTTGATGTGGTTTTTATCTCATGACACCTAATAATGTACCAAAAACCCCACAAAAATATGGTTCTACCTCTCATATCTGTTTTTGAACTAAAATAGATGAGAAATCATCACCCATGAATAGCTCTCACTTAAAATGACTATACTTTGAAAGGTTCCAGCCAAACCCACTATCATCCCAAACCACAGTACTCACTCCCTGAGCTTTCCCAATCATTTTCTCCTCAAATGGAACTTTTAAAAAATTTCATCACATGTTTCACCCCTGAAACATGTCACATAATATTTTGTTACATGATTCACTCTTGAACCTTATGATGAATCATAGATTCACCCCCTAAAAAATTTCATGAAATTGGTTCACCCCCTGAACCATGTCATGAGAAAGGGATTCACCCCTGAAACATTTCATGAATTGTGGCTCATCCCACGAATCACCTTCAAGTCACACTTAGACATATCGAGACTAATTCCAATTCACTAACTCGTCCAAAGAGTCATAAGAACCGGAAATATGGTATTTATACGAAACCAGATAGAATTGGATTTGTAACTCACCGGTACCTATACGACACTTAGACAATCTAATAAATAGTCTAACCACAACAAAGACCCTTCCTACATACGGGTCATCTTATAATATCCTATGGTGGTCTCCCCACCATATGTATTCCCTTATACTTATCCTTGAGTGTAACCTTAATAGGTTCTAATTTCACACACATGTATCTCCTCCTAAACCACACTCATTATTCCATCAGTACCAGATCAGTATTTCATCTGCTTATGTCATTCCACTACACCCAATCCAAAACCTATGTCTCATATACCATAGAGGGGCATCTACGATTTCATAAAAATTCTATGCCACTACCTAGAATCATTCAATTTATATTCCCTAGTCCTCATCTTACACTATACTACTCACCAACCACCAATTTAAATGGTTTCCATGCAAAACTGAAACATACCATTCGATCTCATCCAATATAGTGGGTATACAATCCCATACCACCCAATCACATCACTCAAATAACACTATTATGAGTCACATATGGTCAAGGAAATACTAAACGTGCTCCACAACATGTCATTATCGACACTTTAGTAGTTAACTTGTAACTCCTCTCTAAAATTATGTGCCTTACTTGTCTCATAATTTATTTAATAGCTTCCTACTAATAGGAATCCTTTGAGAACAACGGGTGCTCATCCTCAGTTTTAGGCATTTCAACCACATCCATAGGATTGGCCTTCATATGATACCATTATAGTCATGAGAATCCACCCATTCTCAACAGATGAAGCTAAAAGTGCATCCAAATGGATAGGGATAGACATCACCCTAATCCCTCCCTCAAAATCAAACCCATTGGTAAATAAGGTCAGGCACAGGAGTAGTCATGTCGATAAAAACTAGAATTTATACCTAAAAACCCTAGGTGCTTCCTTATAAACTATAGGAGTCATCCTACATACTAAAAGAGATCCACCAACACAGGCTAACCCCTCTAATAGGACACCCTCGATTACATCAACTACCATATCACTAATGTATGAGTCATAACTAAGTTCCTATAGGCCTCCCACTTAGACCTACTTATCATATATCATGAAGGGTCACTGGTTTTGACCACCTAGCATAAAATATCAATCCTCTTCCCAAGGTTACATCTCACAAGGTGTCATACATTCCCCTATCTCAACCCATGATATCAAAATTCCAAGAACCCACTGATGATTCTCACACACGATGACATCACATGCTAATTACTACCCACAACTAGGGAAACTGTCCCTATGAGAATCAATCAATGGGACTAATCCCTCAATGATCATGTCGTACCGGTCAATTCTTCCAAAAACCAAAAACATATCCCTAAATGATCTATATTGAGATAAAACACAAACATATTGTTCAGTTATGTAGAATTCAATTCTAGGATATATGGGAAAATAATATATAAGTTTTTACTAGTCACTTAAAATAATCGAACCCGAATTGAAACAACCCATTGAGGGTCCAACACTTACATAATGTGTTCCATACCAACCCAAAAGGGTCACACCAGCACCTATGCATGAGGGACACATCATTATCCCCATTTTAGACCATCTTAAAATATATCCACATGAACTACTATTGGAATTAAATACATACATAATTCTGTCTAGATGAGTATAATTTCACCAAGTTCTTATATGGGAAAATACCATATGAGAAGTTGATGACACTTTAAATAGTCAAGCCTCAGTTATCAGTGAAAAAAATAACAATAGAGGACTTATACCATGTGAATCCTATATAAAAATCATGGTTCAAGGGAAACATATGAACTATATAATACACGATTCAAAATCAAATCACTGAACTCTTTTAAATGATCCAGAACTAGAAATCCATAATAAATCAAGAACCTCAAACTTACATACACTTTTCTCAAGGTAAAATTCAAATAAAACTCTAACATCCAAATCTAAAATACCAATCCCCTACCCTGGTAACCTAGAATTACTAATAGAACATGTGTTCTCAATGCACCATCTCGGTTTCCATAACAGGATCTAGAACATTCCTAAAAATCTAGTCTACTATATCCCTAAATAGTAATACAAAATAAAAGGAATGATTTGATACCAATTTCCAATGTATCTCTACCCTAAACCACTTACCGGTTCTTTTATTGATAGTCGCAACCGTACCTTAGGTGTGCCTTATGATACACCAAAGTCTTCTAACTAGAATCGGGGGTTTAAGGTGGTATTTTGGAGAGACTATACCTCCTATATTATAATGAAAAATAAATTTAAAATATCCAAAACCATCCACAATAGTAAATAATGAGAGCATGTAGAATAAATAAAACATCTTGAAATAATACATAGAATAAAGTATATAACCAAACATCATTTCCATATATATGAATGACTATCCACTATTATTGTTATATATACATATCATAACAAGGAAAGAAAGATGATAGGTCCATGAAATCTAGATCCAAAACTCATCCCAATATTCAGGTACACATTTGATCTATCTTGATTGATCAACCCTAGGTCATATCCTAACCTATTTCTACATCCAAATAAGATTAGTCTTAGGTACTCAAATTATATGATGGCTCTAGTAATGTGTGAGTACAAAACTTAGTAGGGAACCACCAACATGGTTCAATACTAACCATCATATGTAGTGTTATGTGCATGTTATGTGCTCATATAAAAAATATTAATATAATAAACCACAATTTATCCTTGGTTCTATGAGATAGATAAACTAAACCTTTCTTTGACCTATTTCCAGAGTGTCTTTGATCATGTATCATGACCATGCCAAATATAAAAACAAAACCACCTATCTGGTGTGTGTTTTTCAAAAAAGGGTATCACAAACCTCCCCTATGTGAGATTTCAAAATTCATCACAGACCTAGAGACAAGTTCAACTTGATATACTATACTAGAAACATCTCAATAAGTATCAAGCCCCAAGAAGATCACATTCAATGAGCCTCCACTGAAAGACCCCTTCCATGATAGCACATGACAGTTCACCTAAGCACCCTGATTCTTAATACATGGCATCCCAACAATATCTAATCTTAAACTATATGGTAGCTCCATTAAGTATTAAATAACTCCCCTATGAAAGTCTTCTTAGATAGGGAATAATCTCTATAGCCATCATGATAACCTCCCCTATGGGAGTTTCCACATTTGGGGAATATAACCTATATGAATTTTATATAACCTCCCCTATGGGATCTTTCATAACTAAACATCAATATTATCTAAAGTGTATACCACATCATGAATCAATATAAAAAATATAAATGTGGGTAGCCATATTCGCAACCCACCATTCAACCCATGGTAAAATTCCCTGAGCACGACTTAGCTAGCCTCAGACTAAACAAGATTGAATCATCATACCAAGTTCTAAGATGACACCTGTGATCATCTCTACCCATTTCCATATCCCCCTTTCCCTAGGGTCCCTATGGAAAATCTATATGGTGGCCCTATTCTTAAATTACTTAGTCTTAATAGGGTCTTGGGTCAATAATTGATGATCTATGGACATCATGTTCCATGACATCATCATCCAGGTAACATGATCTTACTAGCTACATAGGGTCTTTCCATATAGACAACAGTTAAGAGATGGCCCATGGTCCATATAATTCCTCAAGGACTCTCTAGGTTAGTACACTCACCCAACCTAATCATGATCTTCCCATGGTCTGTCCATATATGCCTATTCATAATGTTCGAAATAGTATCACTCATCTCACACTCATCTTATCTAGCCCGAATGACCCAAAAAAATAAAGGGGTCCTTTAAGGACTACATGAACTATGATATAAAAGCATAACCTCACCTATATTGTGGATGGGTCCCAATACCCTATGCATGGTCTCCCAAATATCATAATGTTTTGCCTCACAACTCAAGAGGTCTAGTGGCCAATGGTACCTCAACAGTCCTACCCTCGATCATTGATGATCAAGGTAACTAGCCAATATAAAAGGGATTTTCATCACCCTTGGTGTAAATCCATTTAAAAAATTCATTTTAATTTATTAAAACATTCTATTTAAATAAATCAACTTGGGGAATTCCCTCAGTGACATGCCCAAGAATCAACATGAAGCATAATCAAACATAAATTTCATAAGGCAAGTACATGAAACCACCATCCTCAAAGATATTTCCACATATTTCCAAGGGTATCTAACTACTACCAAGGCCCATCCAATATCAACCAGACACTAGCCATACTCATGAGGAACTAAATAATTCCAAATAGTCTGCATTAATTAATTATATAATTTTATAATTAATTGAAATTTTTAATTTAAATAAGCATAAATTACTTAAAATCACGAGGTTGTCCGGTCATGCTAAAACTACATACAATAGGGTGTTATCTTCTCTTGACAAACACCTGAACTTACACCACAAAAAATCCATAATTTACAATACTATTATAATTAAGTAATAATTTAATTTATGGTAAAGCCCTAGAAAAATACGAATAATGATGTACCTTTAATGAAATGATGAATGAAGATAGGCAGATGTCATCATAGGGTTCACCTTTCTAAAATGAATGATAACTCTAAAGAAACCAATAAATTTCACCATTCTCTGATGAAATTTATATTTTCATCCAAAAACAAACACCCCCCAATTAGTGATAATGAGTGAGAGATGAGTGAGAGGAGGAGAATAGGAAAAATCTACTCACTGATGCAATATGATCACACCTAAGATCATCAAGAATATAGGAAAGAAGATTTCAACCATCAGCCTCCCATGAGAATACTCATCCAATGAAGAGATAGGGGGAATCCTTACATTGGAATAAAAAAATGCTACCCACAACTTTCTAGTAGTAATTCCATACTTCATTCCATGAATTTTTGAGAAAAGCATCCAAGATCCACTTTTCACATCCTAAACTCCCTTGGTCACACCCTAAAAACCCCATTCATGTTTTGAATCACTATTAATTATTTTAATGGAATATTGTATCTATTTTCAGCAACCCAAGTCACTCATTCCTCCTCCAGTTCTTGATTAAATATCTTATCCTTCCACCAAAACTTAAAACATGTCTAAAACCATCATATATGAATGTTAGAACCCTCAAAAACTCATTTTTGAATCCCAGTTGTCAAAAGGAACCATCTACCAATGGAAAAATTAAAATACCAACCTAGTTTCATTTCAATTATAAGAAATATATTTTATAAAAAGAAAGGGGAATGTAGGAAGAGGGAAGAGGAGAGGAAAAACTGAGGGATTTTCTATTGAAAACCACATTAAGTTGAATATGATTCCAAGATATTGGGGAGAAGGGATGAGGATATCCTTTAAGCTATCCTACGAATTATAAAAATGAGATAAAGGATAAAATGGGGATAATCCTCTTAAAATCATGGAGGTTAAATTGAAAATTATAAAAATAAAAACTATCAAAATAGCCACCATGATGTGGCACCAACCACCATGACACATCTCCCATATCCATGTTCCATTGTGGTGTGGACTATAGGCCTACAATATGAAGAACCTACTTGAGGTTGATCCACCTATCAGAATCAAAATTCCACTATAGTGCATCACCTATCTCATTGGAACAACCTCTCCTATGTCATCCTCCCAATGGCGTATTGAACTCCCTCTACATAATAGTCCTCCCTTTTCACACGAAGGGAGGGAAATTCCTATTGGTAAAATAATGACCTACCATGCCATGAGGACCCTAGACAGAGCCTTTCCTGCTACATCTCAATTTTCCAAACATCCAAAAATATCTCAAAACACATTAAACAAATTAAAACCTTAATGTTTCCAAAATATCTCAAAATTATGTCATATTTAGAAAAGTGACATGGGGGTGTCACAATTATCCCTACCATACCACTTTATACACCTATATAGTTATAGTAAAAAGTAAAATAATGAGAAATCAAAACCTCAACATTGAACATAATAGGTGGGGAGTCCGGGAAAACTTAATAAGTCTAGTCAGAAAAGAGAATTGGAAAACACACACTTCTCAGAATCAATGAAACCAATCCAAAAATATCATTAAATATATCCAATAATAACCCAAACCATAATCATAAAAAACGAGGCACAAAGATTACATATACCTTAAATAGGTCTCCCAACTATTTATAATTCTTCTAAAATAGTGACACTGAAGATAAAAACTCATATGAGAAAGATATCTCCCAAAAAACACATAAAATTAAAATACCTAAATGTAAAAATAAATAATCCTCTACCAACCATAATCAATTGACCAATAGATGATGAAAAATCCCAAAATATGTCATCGTCTAAGAAAGTACACAAAGGATAACAATAAAGGTCAACCAATCCTTCAAAATATCACAAAAACAAGAAATTAAGGATACATCCATAAAAAATGAATAAATGATAAGAAATTTAGTATCTAACTTTGGATCATGGAGAAGGGAGGATACGTAACCTAGGACATGACTAATAGAACACCCTCTCATGGTGAACCTAACAAGAACACCCAATAAAGAATAATCTCAAACTAAGTATCATCCAAATCACAATTTAGACAGGTATAACACTCATCCCAATTACTCGATCCCATACCCAAGGATTTCCATGAGAAACTCATAAATTTAAAAGGATCAATACATGAATATACTCAAATAAAAATCCAATGTACATAAGGAATCAATGAGTCATGAGCATAACTATGAATAATAAAAACATCTTCAAACAGGATGAAAGAAACATCCAAAGAATTCAGAAATATGTAATAATACTCAAAATTCAAATAACTTTAAACTCAATGAGAATAACCCCCATAATAATTCCAAGTGCGAGTTACACCCAAGAATTATCTTAAAAAGAAGAAACAAAACTAAAAGAAAATAGAACCTCATCCACCCAACATTCCAACTCAGGATCAACTTTCCTATGATCTAATTTCACCATGATTTCGCCTTTTAACCACTTCTAAATAAAACATTAATATAGATTAGAATAGAATATATGAAGTCTATATAGGGGCCTATCTTAAGGAAATGATCTTCTTAGATGTCATCAATGATTTTCTGAATATAAAAGTCAGATAAATCTAAAAAATGGTACAATATTTTACCATTCTATTTAGAGTCTAGGTGGAGTCATCAACTAGATGTTTATACCTAAATGATGATAAAAAAATTACAATAAGGATAATCCAAAGAAATAATACATTCCATATTATATCAAGACCTTTCTAGGAGGTACATTTTACCTATCAAGAAGCACAAATCCAACTCATACATACCCTACTTCCTCAAATCCATTATCCTATTAAAAAAATGGATTAAACCCAAAGTTCTAATTTACCAAATAAAATCACACTATTAAATTCATTCCTTTAAAATCATTACATTTTAAAAGATTCATAAAACTCATTTTACAAAAGCACACATGCTTTAAAGTTTTTTACTTCATGTATAGAACTATGAAAAATTTCTTTCCACCACTTTAAATCCTAACTTACCAACTAGGTTTGTCCCAAAATTTTCCCTATCTTTGAAAACCATTATATTTTTTAAATAAAAATTCCATTCAAATATCTCAATGTTCTCCTTTATTCCCAAAATACTCAGTGATTTCCATTATAAAACCAAAATCTTTTTATGAATATTATTTCCATTTTTTTAAAATAACTTTATTTTAAATTTTTCCAAATACCATAATGAAATAAAATAATTTCAAAAATGTATTATGGAAGTAAAAAACACCTTGTAAATAAAACACAACACCTGAATTCAAAAACCAAAGAATTCTTTAAAAATCTCTTTCAAATAAACCAACAAAACTAGTTTTAAACCAAAATATTTCTTATAATTCAACTTCATTTCAAAAAAATTCCCAAATTAAATTTTAAAACTAACCACTCTTGACATATTACTCCAAGAGATTCAAAATACTATATAAATAAACTTCCAAAAACTAATTTAAAAAACAATTCATGAAATTCTTTGCACACACTAAACTATATTTTAAACTATAAAACTAACCAACACTCACGCAGAAAGTGAGGTCTATTTGTACATTATTAAACATCATCAAAACCCTATATGATATTTCTACAACAAGTGAGAACCACTTTAGGAGACATATATAAATAAGTGTCATGAATAAAAAATCAAATAGAGATGCATAGTTGTGCACTATGCACCTTGATGGATTGGCATGCCATCCACCAATTAGTATTTTTTAGGACCATGTGAAAAAGAATTGTATAGATTTATAGAATGTTTGAACTAAAAAAGAAACTTTGGTTACATTCCAAAATCATACCAAAACTAAAGTAAACCCCCAATTTATCTGATATAACTTAATAGATATCTAAGCTTCATTAAAATAATCAAAACGAAAATTCAAAGTCAAAACTCAATCCTGACTACCCATGGAAACTCAAGTCTCCACATGAAATGTTATGATCAATTACCTGACATACCTACTAAGTTATGATATTATATGTTTCCATACTATTAATATGTGCCCCAAAAAAGAAGTGGGAACTATAATACAATTTTGTAATGAACTAACTTGGTCTACTACTGAACTGATACCCAAAATTATTTTCCACAAGGCCCTAAGTTCATTCAGGATTTCCCAATGATAGCGATAAGATTCAGTGAAGAAAATAAAATTACATGGTAATTATTTCAACTTTAAATAATAATAGTACAAAACAAAATAATTGAAATGAAAATATATCATGAAAATTTTATACATTGGATGCCCATGAAAAATGAATAATTAAATGACAATAGATCAACAAACTGAACATGGTATAAGAAAAAATAAATATACACATAAGAAATAATCAATAAAATTAATTAGTCTCATTTGGGAATACATAATAGTTAAACAACCAACATACTTATACCTTATACAGTGGAAGTGGAATACAAAATACACTAGGAAAAATTAGCTAATACATACTTGTCCCAAAAATGAAAAAATATAAACCACCACTCAAACACCTCCATGTGTCGTAAAACCACTCACCATGTCTACAACATTAATCAACATACTAACAAAAAAAAACAATATAAGATCAAAACCTGGTTATCTGTATAAAACATGGGACACACACACCAAAAGTGTCTATGGAGGGTATTAACTTAACATGAACAATATGATTTTACTAAAGAGTCTATGCAATTACTTTCAAAAAAATCCTAAATTATAGTTTGAAAATAATTTAGAAAATATATCTTTCAGATGTAAAACATATAGAAAAAAAACCTCATACTTTACCTCCTTTTCCAAAAAACCTAAGTTAAAACATTTTAAAAAAATCCATATTCAGTTTGAAAACCATAATTTCAAACCCAAAAAAATAAACCAAAAATTTATTTTAAATCTATTTCAAACCCCTTATTACCAAGGGTTATATTCTACTATTTTAAATGAAAAACTTCAAAACATTTAAGAGGGTGGACTTACAAGTTTATACATATAAAACCAAACCAGTTTTCCTTCTTTAAAATCCTTTCACAAATCCTATTATTAAAATAAGTTGAAAATTAAACAATATAATAATAAAATGTAATAAACAAATATAACCATCATATAAAGAGGAATAATATAAACAAACATCAACAATGAAATTGGTGCCATAAAAACCAAATAGGAATGAGGGGATATAAATAAATTGTATAATAGAAATCCCCTAAGTAAAACCATCATTCAATAAATAAGTGCCATGGAAAACTCCCCATATACTAACACGATACATTCCTATACATACCCAAAATAATCAATATGATAGTAAGATCTAATAGTCATACTAGGTCACCATCTGATAAGCTTTCATAGCCTCATTGGGACACGATCCTTATCAATGTCATAATCTACACTAGGGCCCACCAATTTAGTATTTTCTAGGTGAAATCCATTACTCAGATACCCGAGTTTCCATGACTTGTCAAAGCAAAGGTGAGTAACCAAACAAGAAAAATTATCAGTATATACATCAATATTCATAAACAATAAACCTCATATCACCTCCAACACCCACTAAATAAATAACCCATTTTCATTAAAGAGGAATCTTATAATAATTATAATAATAATCAACCTACATCCCATAATAACACGGGAATCACAATATGAGTTTATAATCATCAAATTAACTCATTTTATAAAGTAACAACCAGTAAATTAAAAGAAAACATGGAAAATGAAACCAATTTATCAAAAAAAAATCTTTAAAAACCACTATAGGATCCATTACTATTGAAAAATAATCTCATACATTAGAATTAACTAAATAACTAGACACTTATTTGATGAGAAAATCCATAAAAACATGCATTAACAACTTTAGCTATAAAAACTAGAATAAAAAAACATTTATCATCAAAACCATTTGAAAATTCCTTATAGTAATTTTCATAAACACTTGGCGTGCACCAAAATTTTAATTTCAAAAGATTATAAGAAATTTATTAAATCATGGATTCCAAGTCAAACAACATTAATTTTTTTTATAAAACCTCTCATGGGTATAGTTTATACATATAACTTGATAGGTAAATGTTTTTAGATAACCTGATAATTTTATGAAATGTGAAATAGAATAATTTTATAGAGATGACTACCTTAATCAAGATAAAACTACTTTCCTTTTATGGAGATATCTAAACCAATAATTTAAATGGCATAAAAAAACCCTAACTAACCAAATCCCCATGATTAGACCCAAACAAAACCCTAAATTCATCCCGAAGGGTTCTAGGGTTTTTTGGAGAAAAGAAAATTGAGGTTTAGGGAGGAAAAGACAATAGGAGAACAAAAAATGTGGGATTTACTTTTCAAAATAGTTTAAAAAATAAGTATAAGTTAATGATTTAAGGGAGAAGGGAGGTAGAGATCCCTTGAGATCTCTTATGCATTGTCCTAATAATAAAGAGTATAAAAGGGGGATTAATCCCCTAAAATTGACATGGTATATAATTAGAAAATTTCAAAATCAAAAACTGGGTAAATATCCACCATAGTGTGTTGCCTACCACCATATATTATCTCCCATATCTAGGGACCTCTACGGTATTTCCTTTAGGCATGTGATGTGGAGTACCCCTTGGGGAATAATATCCTATCCTAAAACTCAGTCCACTATGATGTAATTCCTATCACCTGCATAATTTCCCATGATAACCTAACACAATGAATCAATCCCCCTCCACAACATGGTCCTTACTTTGTATATAAAGGTCGGGAAAGGCCTCTTGAAAAAATATTTATCTACCACACTATGAAGACTCTGGCCATGGTGTGGTCTGTTTCATCTCAAACTCCAGAACATCCAAAAATATCTAAAAAATCATGAATCCAATAAAAACATTAAAATCTATAAAATAATTCAAAATAATATCATATTTAACACCATAGTGGCATGGAGTGTCACATATCCTTTGATGAGTTATATAACACACTTATTAATTATGAAATAAAGAAGGAACCTATGTTCATGAAAAGGGTTATGGAGTAAATGAAATTCAAATCCATAAACAAACTCATGATAAATAAAGAGGAAGATGATTCCTCTAGTGAATCTAAATATTATGTGTAAAATTATGTTTAGTACATGAGTATAATGGAACTTATATTTAAAAATATAAAAAAGGAAAGGGAAAGTATATAAGAATAAATCAACTTAAATGATTTAAGTGATGTGCAATTAGACACTTTATAATAGATTTTCCAGAATAGAATAGTGTGGAGTATGAAGATGATGAGGATAAATAAAGTCCCTATAGAGAGAAATGGGGAAGATATTCTAAAGAAACAAATAAGTTTGGTGAGAATAGAGAAAAAGTTAAAAGAATAAAAAGAGAAGTATAATAAGTAAGGAAGATTATGAATACTCTACCTCAAGTTGTTATTCTGAAGAATATTTTGTTAAACAATTTAGTAACATCATGGTATATGTTTAAATACAATAAGATATTTCAATAATCAAGGAAGAAGTAAAAGAAACCTATGTGGAACAAATGATAAAAACTGAGCTTGAAGTGTGCCTTAAAATAATCAGTCAACACAATATAGAAATAAAATATAAAAATAAATAAGTTTAAAAGATAAATATAGATAAAAAATTCACAATAAATAGAATGACTATATTGAAGAAATCATGCTTTTTAAAGTAAATGTTTCTTATAATAATGTAATATTGAAAGTGATTAAGAATAAAGTTGCAAAAAATGAAGAAGTGATAAACATGGAATAATCAAGGTGAATTAAGGATGAAATAATCCAAGAAAAAATCAGTGATGATCATGATAAAATAGTTAAAATAAAGGTTGAGTAATATCAAACATATAAGAAATTTTATATATAACATCAAGAAAAAATTGTACCTATGGAATAATTTTTTTAAATTTGTTTCATATAACAATACAGGTTTTAAAATCCAATCTAGAAAAGTTTGAGTTGATAAAAACCCTGAAAATATCACTTCTATATCCAAGAAATTTGAATATAGTTTGAAAAGTAAATATTACCTAAAACAAAGTCATATAGAATCTACAAAAAATTAGGATATCAAGTTTGATATTACATATAGAATCAACCATTTTATGTAAGAACTAGATTTAATGGATACAATTGATTCTATAGAGTTTTTAGGTATAAAGAATATTTTTTCAGGTAAAACATGTCCACTTAAATGGAATCAAAAAAATGAAATAATTCAGGGGAGTTATCCAATTAACATGAGGATCATGTATGAGAAAGCGAAAGAAGTAAAAAAATGATATTCATCTCAATTACCTACCCAAAATCTATTTGACTATTTAGAAGAGATCTATGGAAGATATAACTATCAAGTTCAATGTGTTGTGGAATGTACAATCATTATACTAGGTATGTATCAACATAATATTATAGTATAAAAATCTAAATTAATTAATAAAATAGAAATTGCAATTATTTTTGAAATTTCTCTTAAACCCAGCAAGGGGAGAAATACATGGATTCTTGATAGTGTAATCTCATCACATATGATGGAATAAACCAAGATATTAAGAATATTGATAAACAAAATAGTGTTATTTTTACCTTTGGTAGTAAAGTATCCATGAATATAAAAGTAACTGAAGTAGATGAGATTGAATCCCAAAAGATGATATAAAAAACAACCTATTTATTGATGCGATTAAACATAGCTTTTTGAGTGAGAGTCGGCTCTATAATGAAGGAAATGAGGTTATTTTAAAAAGAAACACTTACCTCATAAATATAATTAAAGTTGAAAGTATTACAACTAATAGTGAAAGAATATGTAGGAATCTATTTTATATTAGTGATCCAAATAATTATTGCAACCTAAAACAAAAATAAGAAGAAAATATTTATCACATTAGACTTGTCCATATTATTTAAAAGATTTTGAGAAAAATATAAATTAAAAATGGTATAAAATATCTAACCTAATTGATTATAAACATAAATGTTGTGTATAAAACCTATTAAAAGGGGAAGATAGTTCAATAAAGGTATAAAATATTGGAAATTAAATCATCTAGTCCACTTCAATTAACCTACATAGATTTATATGGATCAATGAGACATCAATACACTATCATTGACATATACTTCATTAAATTTATTAATGATTTTATATGAATAACCAATTTTCTATTTTTGAAACATAATTCAGTGGTAGTGGAATTGTTTCTATTTTTTATAAGAGATGTTGATAAATATCTGGGAGTTTGTATTAAAAAATTAAGAACATACAATGGAATAAAGTTTACTGGGAATTATTTTGAATCCTATATTTCTAAATATGGAATCAAGCATCACTACAATACTCCATACACTACCCAAAATAATGGTGTAGTTGAGAGAACAAATAGAAATCCTTTAAATATGGGAAGAATAATGTTTTATGAGTTCAATAGTTAAAAGTTTTTCTATAAAGAATATATGTGAATAGTTGTTCATGTTTATAATAAGTGTTTGCTAAGAGATAATTCTAACATGAATTATTTTGATATATGGTATAAAATAAAACCAATTGTTAATTACTTCAGTGACTTTGGCAGTTCGTGTTTGATAAAAAATAAAAAAAATCTTTAAAAGTTTGAAGAGAAGGATGAGGAAGGTATTTTTATAGGATAATTTTATAATGAAAAAGGATCGATATTCTAGAAAAGTAATCTTCATAAAGTTATTGTGAATTTTTATGTCAAGGTTATTGAAAAAAATATAACTTTAATATTCATGATGGAATAGTTTGTGAAGACTATTATGAAGAGTGTGAGAAGGTTCTTAAGAG
Organism: Viscum album; assembly: GCA_963277665.1. NCBI lineage: Eukaryota > Viridiplantae > Streptophyta > Magnoliopsida > Santalales > Viscaceae > Viscum > Viscum album. The sequence goes on along the minus strand of OY728137.1, from coordinate 648,180,540 downwards.
AACTAGTGAGGAATAAGCTATAATTGAGAAATATGTTACTGATATTGACTCTAGTTAGATTAGTAATGAATAATAGTCCACTGAAGTTGTAAAAAAATTTAGAAGCTAAATACACATGCGTAAGAAGAGAATATAATGCGTGATTAGAATGTTCCATTTATTACTAGATAAAAATTGGGTGTTAAAATCCAAATAATTCTTATCTTAAAAATTGAGTCCCGTTCAGTTTAAAAGGTTTTCAAACACAAATAATTATCCAATGATACGAATGATAAACTAGATCATATTGAGAGAAATTCCACTTGGTATCTTATCCCAAGACCAAATGATGAAATTTTATTAGGTCTAAGTGGGGATTTTGAAACAAGCTAAATGATAAAGGGGAAATATCAATGAACAAGGGAATACATGGCTAAAATGGATATTAATAGGTTTAGAGAGAGTATTTTTAATATATATTTGAACATATTTTAATACTGGAATCTATAAGGATGTTCCTAGAAGCTGTAACTCATATGTAGTACAAAATATATCACATGGTTGCATAGTCTACCTTATTGAATAGAGATCTGGAATAAGAGTTCTATATTGATTATCTTATGGATTTATCATTTAAAGTGATGGAATAAAGGATTAAAAGTTGAATAAGGCTTTCTATGGGATAAAATATGCCCATATAGCTTGGTATTTAAAGCAACATGACTATCTAATAAAGATGAAGTTTATTAATGGAACGATTGACATACAATTTTATGTAAAGGAGGTTAAAGTAAGAACTCTTATTGTAATTTTTTATGTTGATGATATTATTTTTATAGGTGATCAAGATAGTTATTGTAAAGAATTTTATATTCAAATAAACAATCAAATTGATATGTCTATGCTGGGATAATTGAAGTATTTTCTTGGATTTCAAGTGTAGAAAAAAAAATATATTTTTCTCTCCCAATAAAAGTATAAAAAATAATTGTTAAATAATTTTTGAATAGGAGAATATGAAGCAATGGTCCCACCTATTCAAGTATGAATGAATCTCAGAAAGCATACTGATGAAGAAAGTGCAAATTAAAAGTAGTTTGGAATATTGAATGGCAGCTTACTATATCTCATTGCATCAATACCTAATATTCTCTATGTAATGAACATATGTGAAAGGTATCAATGAGATCCTAAAGAATCACATTTAATGGCTTCCAACCTTGAACTTTAGTCTGATAAACATAAATTTGGAGCACCTAAATATATTCGGATTTATTAATACCGATTGGGTGGATGATTGTGATGATAAGAAAATAACTTCAGGTGGAATTTTTATTTCATGGGAAATATGTGTAATATGAAATTATAATAAATTTAATTTAGTTACATTACACCTCACATAATTTGAATACATTATTAATAAAAGTGATTTCACCTAGATAATATGGATTGAATAAGAAAATTAATATTTGTGGGTGAATATTATTAAATCACTCAAAATTTAATGTGATAATCAAATTGTATTTTATATATTGGAAAATATAGTGAAATACTCTAGGTATAATCACATTGATATTAGATTTCACTTCATCAAATAGAATAATTCTAATAGGGATATAAAAATGGAAATCATTCATAGCATTAGCATAATGGAACCACTAAATGGTAGAGGATTTCTTCTCACAAATGATCTAAATTTGTTAATCCTTATTGAGGTGAAATTGGTTTCTCCATACAAGAAAGGTTATTTATCACGACCTGAGTTAATTTCCCTATAATAGTAATAATTTTCTCAACACCAACAATAAATCCATTATCTTGATTATTCAAACAATACTTACATTATCCTTAATTATTACCTTGGTTTCTATTTAATCTAGACTAAACTATTTTCTAAAAAATGAAATGGCTTAATTAATAATATTATAAACTACTAATGTATAAAGATTTGCACACACAGATAAATATTATTTTCCTAAAATATAGTCATATTTATAGGATACCTATAAAACTAATTATAGAATAATCTCTAGAATTTTTTAGAGGTAAAATATATGTTATCTACCTATGTTCCACTATATCTAGTTCCTAATGTTTGTACTAAAACCTAATCTAAACCAATGGAAATGTACTCGATCCCAAACACCCAATGTTTATAGGTAATTTACTATATAGTAATCTGATTACACTAGATTAAAAACATAATATCAAGGTTTATAAGTTTTCAAGAGACTAAATATATAAACATAACATTATAAAATGAAATATTACATAATTTTAATAGTAAAATATTATTCCTTAATGTTAACCATGGATTCCATCATACATAATATTCCACTTGATTACCTGGGTTAATAGGAAATATACGAAATGGGTGAGTAGAAACTCTTAGTAAGGGATATTGTATAATAGAAGCTAACATGTCACAATAATGGAAAAAATAATATAGTGGGAATAAATAATAAATTGGATCCATAAGAGAAATCCATGGACGTCATGATAGAAAGAAAAAATAATCTCATGTATCTCATAATGAATGAAAATGATAGGAATGCATAGTTCCAAACATTATAAAAATAGTCAAATCCTTATGCCAAGACATTATATATAAAAGGTAATGACACTCCCATTACCCTATATTACTTGTCTCATGAGATATACAAGTACATTGAGAGGATATATAATTTCATGACCCACACATCATATAAAATTCTAATTAATTATATCATATAATAGAAGAGTATAGGTAATACATAGAATAAAGTCTAAGAATGAACAAATTAAAAATACATAGCATTATTTCTCAATTAATATTTTATTACAAGATTTTACCATATAGAATAAAGGATTATAAAAACATTTAAATGGATTTACCCAGTCAATAGATTAATATATATATCAAGGTGAATTACATCGAATTTTATTGGAAATAATTAGGGATTGACAATGTTAAAATAAGTACCATTATCAAGTGTTGAATATGGAATTATAGTGGTTGGGTACTTATAAAAATTAATATTATCAATGTGTTTGAAAAATTTAATACATGTATTTGAAATGGTAGGAGACCAAATAAATTTTGGATAAATCCCCTCTGAAAATAAGATTATATAATCACATATATTTTATAATCATTAAGGAAATAATTTTTTTCAGGAAAAATATCTCAGTCGGTATACATTAATGATAAAGATGAACTTATTCTAAAATCAAGTGTTTTTTTTACTTGGGACCTAATAAAGGATCCACCATCTACATATAAATAAAATAATGTATCCATAATATCACAAATACATGACATAAATAATGTTTTTTTATTTTGGGACAATATTGAGTCTCATGACTCTTAGGAGAATTATCGAATTGCACTAGCTTATAAATGGATTATAATATGAGTGAAATAGGATCTAACATAAATATAATATAATAAGGATAATACCAAAAATAATACCTCTAAAATATTAGAATAATAACTTGGGAATTGAAAAAGATATTGCAATGGAAATTTAAATAGGAATTGAAAAGAGAGAAATATGATGCTCAACTTTATTAAGCTTCTCATCCTAAAGTCAACCCTTAGATCCAACCAAACTCTTCATGATTAAATATAGATATATAGGAGATACCATTGGGATATATTTGAAGAATGAAATCCATTTTTTATGAGAAATGAGAAGTGGGGTTTAGTATTTATAAGTTTGTTGAGCATAAACCTATGGAAAAAAGTATAGAATATTTTATTTTACCATTATCTCAAGTGATCCACTACTCCTATAGTGACCCATTACTTATTTTAATTCTTTTATATGATTTTTACTGAAAAAATTAGGAAAATAACGCTATCTTGTGAAAAAAAATTCATGATTACATATATATAAAGTCATATTTACCATATTTCACAGTATTTCACCATTTTTATATTATTTTACTATTTAAAAAAATACCAAAATTTACCTCTTAATTAATTTAAAATTATTGATTATAAACATGTAATTAATTTTATCCAATTTATATGCTAATTATGTGAATTTTAATTATCAATTAAGTATGTTACATTTAATAAAAATGTATTATTATTGTAAATATTATTTTATTACTAAGAAAAATTACATATTAATACTACTTAACACATTGATACGTAATCAATTATTGCACTAGAATAATCCCAAAGGGTAAGGTGTGAAATAGGTGTACATTAATTGGGTATTTTGACTAACATTGATCATATAGTGATTTCTATCAACTTATACCTCTCCCATAGATGATTTTCACTCAAACCTGAATTTTTGAAGTTTAGCTTGGGAAGGGTCTATGGAAAACCATAATGACATTACTTACTTCCCCTAATATGGTAAATTTTCATAAGGGATGTTCCCACTAGGTGAATCCATGGCCTCTCTCTTATCTATCAATTAACTCTTATCATGTCCCTTAATATATAATAATTACAATGGTTACTTTATAACATCCATATCACTAATTTCATTATAACAACCCAAATTTCATTACACATTATTTTTAACATAATAATCCACAAAAAACCCCATAAATATAGAGTTATAGTGTATTTGGAATACTATACATTTAAATACAAAAAAATTATACAAAACTATATCATATTTTTTTAAACTCCATCACTTTTCCTATATACCATTGATATTATAATATTGTATAGCATATCTTGGTGAATTTATAAAGGATAATGGTGATATATAAATCCTAGCAAGGGAACAATCAGAGTAAGGATGATACAGAAGAGACAAAATACATATCATTATAACATAAAAGAGAATATCAACAAGGAATCATAATATGAAAAAGATGATATCATAATATTAGAGCATCAAAGGAATGTGGAAACACCCTAAAACATGTAAACATAAGTATATGTCAAGTATCACTACCAAGAAGTCCTAACATAATGTGATAGGATAATCACCCATGCACCATACATGGTATTTCATGAGATTAAAACATTACTAAATGAATTAGAAATTTATCAATGAGAACAATTAATATGCTTAAATTTATGTGAGCACATATATTATAAATCATAATAAATCATTTTATTAATAATTCATCAAGAATGAGAATGAGTTTCATTTAAAATTCGTTGAGTTCATAAAAGATTAAAGGAAAAAAACATCCAATATTTTAAAACCATGATAAGGGAATACAAGTTTAATAAACACAAAAACTCATAAATGAAGTATAATTACATATATATGAATACATATAAATAAATTATTTTTGGGTGTTCATAAAAAAGGTGGCATAGAAATTCAAAGAATGATTTTGGCAGCATAATGAGTATACTTAAAGATTTATAGAGCATGATTAATAAGAGAGAAAGGTAGTCTCTCATTAGTATGGAATCATTTTAATATTAAATAAATAATTATAAAAGCATGAAGCATAATCAATTTAAAATAAAAATTTCTATATACAAATAAACTAGTTTAATAAAAGAAGAGAGAGGAAGAAAATATCATACCTTAAATATTTCTTCCTCATATTTAAGAGGTGATTCTTAGATAGCTTGGGAGAATTAACAAATGTATTAAGGAGAGACTAAGAGAGGGTAGTACATGATGATGATATTGGGAGTGAATGAAATGGAGTGGATAGGTGGATATTTATATTTATTAATTTCTTAATATAGGCCTTAGAAATATAGGTTGTGGAAAATAGAAAACCATTAGCTTACCTAATATTTTAGTTCATGTTTTTTGATATTTAAGTAATGGTTTTTGAATTTTATTCATAATAGAACCTAACTATATTTTTTAATGTTGATTTGGGAATGAGAATGTAAATTTTCTATAAAATGTTATTTTTGAAATTCTTAATTTCTATTTTAAACTTTGGAAAGTTATTTATGGGTTTGGAAAATAATTTTAAAATATTAAAATACATTATATTAATAAAATAACTGATTTTGTTCATGGATATTATTATATTAATTATTAAATAATTATTACATATTTATGAAATCATAAGACAAAATAAAAAGACAAAATTGTATTTTTTTACATTTTATTGGAAAATATATTATTTTAGAAAAATATAAAAAATTCAGAATAATCTAATTTTTATGCACTAATTTCAAATACAATGTTTATTTTATCAAAAATATATTTCTAAGTATTATAATCTATTATTCTAAATAAATATTACATATTTGTTATAAAATACTATTTTTAAAGTAAAACACATTATTTATTCACTTTAAAGAATTCTATTTTTTTTATAATATCATATGTATTGATTTATAAATAACATATTTAAAATTAATTATTTTATATAATAATTTTGAATTTAATTTTTAACTGTTATTTTACTAATCTCTTGGGTATTATTACTATTCTAATGACCATATAATAGTCATGTTGCAACGATCAGGTAACGGTCATGTAAATATTAAATCCAAGAAATTATATTGCCCTTTACACCCTATATATACACCACCATCCTCATACTTCATTATTTATTACCATGTTTTTAATTCTTGTATAATTCCCTTGAAAATGAATATTGTATTCCTAACACTTCTCTTTGTTTTTTTAGACTTAATAGAAAGAGTGATCTTTATGGGAGAATTCAGGCCTATGGATTTTTCCTTAGTGTTTTCACTATTCTTTGGTGTTTATCTCTATATAGTATTATTTTATATTATATATAATATTATTTCATGATGTGTAATGTTCGTTTGAAATGTAATTTTATTTCTATATACTTCTATTGTAAAAAATAAAAAAATAGTCATCTTGAAACATGCGTTATTTTATTAATAGAAGTAATTTTCAGAACATTAAATTATTCTCTCATTAAGAAATTATTCCCTTGAAAAATAATTTCATACATTACGTTGAAAACAATTGAGGGTAATTCTACTTCATCACTTCTTCTAGTTCTTATGCTGCTTCCTTAGACTTATGGTTCCTCCAAAGAACTTTTCCAAGGTGAGTTTTCTTATTATATAGAAATTTGTCTCTATAGTATAATATCTTCATCATATTTTCCTCATAATAAATATCTTTTTAAAACTATTCCACCTATAAGGACTTGATCTTAACATTACATAGTCTAGCTTATTTAGAATATAACTCACTTAATTTCATTCTTGATGATCTTTTTTGTTTATAGTTTTCGGGGATTAGGTGATAAATCAAACATAAAAAAGTATTATATCAAAAAATGGACAATTCTACTTAGTGTCTATTTTTCCCAAAAAAGAAAACTTTTAAGATATAACTAGTATTATATTCATGAAAGGTGTTCATAATTTTTATCTTGACCTCATCCTTTTCCCTGCGTATCCTTAAAACCCTATACATACATTTTAAAAGATGGTATAAGCATAAAAATTTAATAAGGGACATAAAATGAAAGAAATAAACCGTAATTCCATAAAAATGTGCCTTTTCAAAATAAACTTTGGGTTCAATATAAATAATTTCTTATCCAAGAGATTATCTTCTCTACCGAATACTTTTCATAAAATATTTCTTCAAAAATATTAAAGGAGAAATAAAACTCATAAATGTTTTTATTTTCAATCATGAAAACACATAATTTTTTTTCACAAAGTCATAACTTTCACCCTTAAATATAGAATAAACATCATAGTTTTAAATGGGGTAACCATCATAGTTACACATGAATTAACCATCATAGTTAAACATGGAATAACAATATTAGTTAAACTTGGAGTAACCATCAAAGTTACTCATGTAAATACCCTCATGATCAACTTCCAAACATTTACTTGAAGTGACCATCACATTTACAATTGTAATAACCATCATTGTATATTCACATAATCTCTTAGGAGAAACCTAATCTATTAACTCTATTTCTTAACCCAATGCATTGGAGATCTATAATGGGATCAATCATTCTTGATTTACATTAGAACCACCCATTTTCATAATAAATTACCATGATTTATAACATAATCATAATATATGATATATTTCACTCATAAAAATATTCTTTTCACCCATAAAAAAATTTAGGTTATTAATTTATTCCTTTACTTTAAAACCCATTTTTCTAAACTAAAATTCCCAGAAGAAAGGAAAATATGGGTTTTCTTTGAATAAGTCATAAAATATTATAAAGTAGTCCAGAAATAAAATAATGGTTCTCATGTCATTAAAATTCTTTATATTCAAATTTATTATAATAAAACTTTTGTTTTTGTGTTTTTCTAAAGAAATTCAAAAGATTATATAAGAATATTCCTTTTGAAAACCCTTGACATAAAGTCAAAAATACATAAATTTTTTTATAATCCATTTAATTTCATATAAATAAATAGATAAAATAATTCAATAAATATTAACATGAATGAAAAATGTATATATAAGGGAAACTTTAAAAGAATATTTTTAAAATAAAGGTATTAAGTTGAATCTAACACGTCATGTATGATCTTTAACTTCCTCTTATTAAAAAAATCTACTTTTCTTACACATTAATCCATCTAAGTTTTGTATTCTAAAAAAATAAGTTCTCTAGGATATGGTTAGGGATAAAAGGAATGGATATGAGGAGGAATTATATTGAAAAAGGGATTTTTGAAGTGTGAATAAATGAGAATAAGTGGTTCTCATTTATAAGAGATGGGGGGGAACACTTGGAATTTTTTAAACTATTAAATTAATATAAATTAATTTTGATGTCCAAATGAATCCAAAATTAAAATATTCTAATATAATATATGTATAAGTCTAAATAATCACATATAAAATTTTTTGATAAGTTTGGATCAAATTTTTACACTTATATTTTTGTTTTAACCCTTTATTAACCCTTTTGACAATAACGGTGATATCATAGTTTTTTACTTTTAATAGGTAAATATAGTTACTATAAAATGAGAAAAACCTATAATTAGATCATGGTTAATACTTAAAACTATATCATAAAAACTTAGCTCAAGATAATATGTTTAGGAATTTTAAATCATTTTATAAAATATTATTTTCAAAAAATATCAATAATGTCAATTTTAAAAAACTTCATTTACTTTGACTTTAATAACATCAAGAAAACAAATGAAATTAAAAAAATACTTTAATACATACATAATATGTTATTTTTATCTATAAAATTCATGGAATATATTAATTATTTCAAATTATATTAATTTTAATATTTTTAATATCATTTATTTTAATTTTTAATTAATTGAATAATTACTACGTTAGAGTTGTGTACGAATTTAAGGTAATTATTTAGTCACTAAAAATTAAAAATAACTTGTCATGATCAACATACATATTTTATATTTCCAAATAATATTTATATCCAAACATATCCTCTATTCTTCCCCATGTAAAAAATATTATAGTTATTAAGAATAAGAGTGTGACATTTTTTAGTTTTCTTTATATAAAATATTATAAAGTTCATAATCACATCCAAATGACAAAAAAAGTAATATAAATGATCCTTGGATGGGTATGGATGAAATTGAATCATACAATAAAATTTAATAAATCTTTAGGGTCATTTTCTAATATTTATCATATTATTTTTAAACCTTAATTATATGATTTACCTTTACTAAGGTGATAAAATATTACTAAGGTTACTATTTATAATGAAAAAATAAAAGGGACATATATAATAAATTTAGACCTTGTTGGTCAGAGTCATTAACTCAAGATGGGGGTTAATAGAGTTACCAAAAAAAATTATATTTAAAAACAATTTAAACACTAAATCCTTAATTTAATAAAAACACCCAGTTAAACAAAACAGTATAAATATATAAATTTGATCCTTTAAATAATTTCTTAGAAGTGATATAAATACTCAATTAAAATATATTTTAAATAATTTCAAATTTAAAATTAAGTTACTTAATCAAACACTTTATATAAACACAAATTATTACTAACTATCAGAGAAATGTTTTGTTACAGTTTAGAAAATAAAAACTGATTTTTAATTTAAAACACAAAACTAGAGAAACACACAATGGTATTTAAACAAGGGGTTTAGTCTCGAGAAAATACTTAATCCTATCCACTTGGAAATAACCTACAACTAAGTATTTTATTAATGAATAAACCAATCTTCAACTTGGATCAAGATTTTCAAACAACAATACACAAGACTATCTGGACATAGAGCATCTTCCACTATTATGTGTGGGGGGAAAAAGATACCAGGTCATGCATGACCTCTTCCACAGTTATTCATGGGAATAAAAATAAAATAATTTGAGAAAATATCATATATTCTCCAGTTTATAATTGGATCTTATTTATTTTCTAAATAAAAAAGCAATATAAAACACAACTTGAAAGAATAAATAAAATAGAAATTGAAAGAGATAAAAAATATAGGAAATGAAATGAAGCTCGATTTGAGTATATTTGATTATCCGGAGTCCTTTAATTTTTATTTGGAAGGATCTTTGAATATTTTCTCCAAAAATTCTATAAAATAGAGCATCATAATGGTCTTCTATGTAGAACAGGTGCTCTCATAAATATCCTTTTTTATTCTCTATGTGTGAGAAAAAAATGTAGTAGTCCATCATCTCTCTACATGATCAAATAATTATTTTAAATAGATATTCATGAAATGTAGTTATTGTAGAATAATAATTCTTCATTAAATTCATAGACTCCCCATTTAATGCTTCAAAATTTTACATTGGACATTTGAAACACTCCACTGCTAAGTTAAACATGGAAAGATGTCTTCACTTAAAGTATGGTTAGTTGAGATCATGGAAACTTGACACAAATAGATGATGTGGAAATGTGAAATGGTCAGTTCATCTCTTCATGTGTTCATCTCATTCTCACATGTTGAATTTTGATAACCTCATGTGGTAATCTTATCCATCATGTGGTCACTACATTAGAAGACTCGGTCAACATAATACATTATGAAAAATTATACATACCATGAAAAGGTACTTTGATCACTAAATGTGGAAGGTAATTTCCTTCATGTGGTTACTTCAATAATTTTCATGTTCAGGTATTTTGATATCATGGTAGGTTTATTGTATATGAGGTAAGGTGATTTTAATTACATGATAAGCTGAATTTTCAATGTGTAGTTGGTTCATGACTTAAAATTTTTTGTTCATCTAACTCTTAGTAAAAATTTTGTTCATCTGATAAGGTGAATTATAAGATGAAATAAGATGATATGGTCACTTGATATTCACATGGTAAGGTAGAATGGTAATCTATAGACTAATTTATTTTTTCAAATTTTTATAGTAAACTATTTTCTAATAGAAAACAAGAAAATCATTAATAAAAATATAGACATGATTTGGGATCATTAAAATATGGAGGTTCTAGTCTGATATAATAATATCCCTCCTTTTAAGATCACAAATTATTTCATTTAATTTAAAATTAATTGCTTATATCAAAATTAAATTTACAAAGGACTGAAATAATTGTGCTAAAATTTCATGAAATCATGAAATGTTTTCTATTAAATTAAATTAATTTTATGTTATTACACAAATCAATTATTACTCTCCCTTTTGAGATTATAAAAAATGAACAAAAGGGGAATAATATAAAATAAAAATTATAATAAAAGAGAGTATGGAATTAATATATCAAAATATATTATAAAAATGGTATAAACAGATGACAATAAATCCCTATCAAAAATCATAGTCTGAATTCAAATGAGGGTCATCTTTTATTTCTGTAGTAAGGATGGGTTCCATTCATTTAGATATAGAGGTATGATTAGAAGTTGTTTAAGGGTAAAATGAAGAGGTTCGGGATCTAATAACTACACACCTGAAAATTAATCTAATATTTTAAGGATTGGTTAGTAGTTTGGAAGAAATAATTTATGGTGGAGGAGGTAGTAGGCTGAGATAAAGGAATGGATGAAGGGGTTAGAACAACTATATGAGAGGTATAAAGAGAGGGTTCTGTCAACCAGGATAACTCACTGATAACCCATGAACCATGATCCAAATATTGAAAAAAATTATCCTAATTTTCCATGAAAGCCTCCAAAAAAGGATTCATATCTCTAATCTATTCAAATTGAGACTTAAAATATGAAGTTAGAGGGGGAATCTTCAAGTCCAAAATAAGAGTTCTAAGTATCCATTTTAGATTAGAATTTGTGAATATCCTTCTTAGATAATAATAAATCAACATCTTAATTGTTTATTGGTCTTGAATATCCTATTTTACATCCTTATGAACTAAATCTAGGGTCTTGGAAGCATAAGTTTGAAACCGATCATACAAAACTTCTCAATTTTTGCTGAACTATTCAAATAAAACTCTCAAATCATCCTGAATAAAAAATTGATCTTATATTCATCAACAACTAACTAAATAGGAGGAGTTAAATATATAGGAGCAGGTTGAATGATAGAATTCATGAACCTCTGGTCTAACTAAATCATCATATCATATAGATCATCCTGAAGAGTACCAACCAGAGCTCTCAAATTTTCAATCTCATTCCGCATCATCTTTATTTTTAAATTAAATAAATTCTAAAGATGATTTATTACTAAAGTAACAACTTTATAAATATCATATTGCCTCACTTTCTGTAAAGAGTTATAAAATTTATGAAATGTTTGTTTAAGTATCTCCAAAATCTCTTATTTAAACCCAACCAGTTCATTTTTAGTGGTATGTAAAGAAGATGGAATGAGGGTGAAGGATCAAAGGGATATGGATCACTATCTAGATGAATACAATCTACCTTAGGTATATTCTCCATTGGATTATCTCTCATAGTTTGATCCTTAATTTTACTAAAAAATTAAAATACATCATCATTAGAATATTCAATAATTTTCCCATGAACAACGATCTTGTAATTTAAAATATTCTTCCAATTTTTTTTGAATATAGAGAATGGTAGGTCCACCATGTCAAGGTGGACAGCCTCCACGATCTTCATCATCAGAATCAGGATATTCTAAACCCAATCCAAGTGATCTATGAGACTTATCCCCCCTAGACGGTGAATCAGATATAGGATATTCATGGTTACTCGCAATAATAGGAGATCCTTTTGATCTATTCCTATATTCATTAGATAAAATTGATTAATCCCATTCCAGATCATCCTGATAAGATAATCTATCTTATTCATTAAGTTTTATAGATTCTATTTCTTCTTCTTCTTATTTAAAAGGGAAAACATTATAATCTGAATACTCCAAAACCTCATCAGGTTTAAGACCCAGATTTACTAGATCCCTAGGTACAATAAGATACTTTACAGGGTTAAACTGTTAATATAGTTTCTCTAGGTCATATATCCATTCTTGATTCCACAGATTCCATTTTACTTTAATTTTATTATAAATATTTTGGGTAAGACAAATCTATCAAAAGTAGTTATCTTATTCCCCCCTAAGGAATTAATCCTTTTTACACTAGAAAGGTAAAAATTATCTTAGGATATAGTTAGGAATTGAATCTTTAAGATAGATTTTATAACTCCAATTTGTGTCTCATAACATATCTTCAAAGATTTTTTCGAACACAACTCTTTATCAAAAACAATTAAAACATGACTTGCTTTTTGAGAATACTAAAGTTTTCTTTTCTTATGAATATTACATACTAAATAAAATTAACAAAGATACTAAATTCACCACTCAACTCAATAATAGTGGGTCTTCTAGGAGTCTTATTCCCTGTGATATCATCAAAGGCATTATAAAATTTAAATTGCTGATGATTAATAGGATATGAACATTGATATTATTCATATTCTTCACTATATGGTACACCCAAACACTTTTCCTAGCGCTTTAAAGAGAATTAAAAAAATTACCATTTATCTTTGATATTACTATATCCCTCTTCTCTCTATGAAAGAAATCAAGGTTCACATAAAATTCATTGATTAGATTCATATATAAAGTTTTACCATTTTCTCTAAACCAATTATCCAAACCTCATTCCTAAATTACAGTATAAACCAATGATCAACTTGATTTCAACCATTGAGCATAAAATTCTTTTTATGCTAAAAATGGATGATTAGTGAGATGAATATTCTTCATATTTACTGATTCACTCAATCTGGATTTCAAATTCTTTTACTTCTTTAATGGATGTGACTAAATAGGAAAAGTGGCTTCTGGAAATCACTTCATCCTTGGCATTCAGATTCGATTCAAGATCTATAAAGGTTTGAAAATGGGAGGTAAATTATAGAGGTTTTAGATTAAGAGAGTGAGAGGTTCAAGATGATAGAAATGGATCCACTCAAAATATCTTAAAAATATATAATAAATTTAATGGAAAAGACAAGTAATAATTCAAATTATGGTCTAAATTTTAATTTAAATAATTTAGGGATTAAAATAATAATAAACTTAAAATAAATCTAAACAAAATATTTAAATGAAAAATTCAACATAAATAGACATGGTAAGACTTCTGACCATGGATCTATAAATAACATAAGAATTGTAGACAATATATCCAAAAACCTATGGTAGGTTCTCTAATTGTACTACCACAATTTTCACGGTAAGTATGTACTGACTGTATGAACAGGTTTTCACAATAAGCATAATAACTATGTGGGTAAATACTCAAGGTGATTATGTTAACACATGATTATGTGTTCATTATAAGTATAAGGACCGCATGAAAAAAAATCTCATGGTTGGTCTATAGACTGTGTGAATCATAATTAATAGTTACTTCTAGAAAATCTTAGAGAAAAAAGTTATAATATTTTTACATATGAATTAATAAATAAAAATAAATTAAAAAAATTATATATAATTTATCATTCCAAATTAATGTCTAATATAATTGATTCTCTAAATATTTAAAGGTATTGTAAATATATTAGTAACCTGATGTTTAGTACTTACGAACTCAAGAGTTATATCACCTTTATGGTGATGATATCTTAGAAATTTATGTCTTATATTAATATTATTTTTCCTAGAATGTGATATAGGATTTTTAGAAATATTTTTTCCACTTTTATATTAGAATTTATAGGAACATACCAAAATTTATATCCATAGTCTAGTAATGTGTGTTTTATTCATAGAATCTGTATACAAAAACTTTTTGTAGATACGTACTCAACTTCAGTGGTGGATAATTCCATCGAGTTCTTATTCATACTACACCATGACACTAGATACTTTAATAAATAGTGATATTTTCTATAAGTTCTTTTCATATATAACATGAAATCTCCAGAATTTACATCTTACTAACTAGCTAAATCAAATCCTTATCTATTGGAGTAAAATAATCCTAAGTTAGTTTTTTTCTTGAGGTATTTGAAAATTATCTTCATAGCTATTAGATGTGACTCTTTTGGGTTTTCATTAAAAGGAACACAAATATACACACTAAGCATTACATTAGGCTGGCTAGTATTTAATTATAATAAGCTTCCAATCATACCTCTATAAGTAGTTTGATCAACTAATTTCTCAGTTCCATCAATATCCAACTTGTAGCTAGTACTCAAGATAGTATAACTACCTTTAGTATTATCCATTCCAAAACATATTATAATACCTTTGTCTTACATGTTTTTATTAAAAATAATTATTTATTTATTTTTCAAAAATTTGAAAACTAAGAATGATTTTAAGTTCACCCATCAAAATCATTTCAAATTCACATTGAATCATTTTGGAAAACTCAATACATTAAGAATTTAATGAAGATCCAAAAATAATATCATCAATATAAATTTATACTACTAAAACATATTTTGAAATTATTTTAATAAATAAAGTAGGTTCATCTATACTTTTAGTAAAACATTTAGAAATTAAATAAGATCGGATCCTATCATACCAAGCTCCAAGAGCATGTTTTAAACCATATAATTTTTTTGTTAATTTCAAAACATTATTTTTAAAGTGAAGGTTTTGAAATATAGGGGGTCATTTCAAAAAAAAACCTCAATAATATAACCATTTAAGAATTCACTCTTGATATCCATTTGATATAATTTGAAATATAAATGTGCTACATTAGCAAGATACATCATGTTGGATTCAGGTAAAGCTAATAGTGAAAAGGTTTCCTTAAAATCAATACCTTATTCTTGATTATATCATTGTTAAAGAAATCTATATTTATTTCTAATTAATGTTCCTAACTCATCAAACTTGTTTCTAAACACCTATTTAGTGATAATAGTTAGGTAGTATTTGGGTCATTCAATTAGTTCCTAGAATCTATTTCTTTCAAATTGATTAAGATCTTCTTGCATTCCCATTACCTAGAACTCATCATTAATTATTTATTGATGTTTTTAGGTTCTATGTATGATAAGAAAACTTTATGTTAAAACTTATTTTTATGATAATATCTAGTATGAGTTACTTTATCTAGGTCACCTATGATAGAATATAAGGGATGATATCCATGAATCCTAACATCTCTAAGAATAGAAGTTTTTTACATCACATTCTTATCTACAGATTCTAGTTCAATATTATCATCATAACTAGATGATTTATTTATAGGAGGTTTAATAGTATTGTCACCAGGTTTAGCATTTATGTCCAGACTAAAAAGTTCGTCCTCTATATTTTCTAAAGAGGTCTTAGGTTCATCTGATCATATCTCATCAAATTTGACATGTATGGATTCTTCCACAATATTATCCATTTTATTAAACATCCTGTATGATTTACATGATGTAGAATATCCAAGTAAAATTCATTCTTCACTCTTGGAATAAATTTTTTCTAAATTTTATATTTTGTTGTGTATAAAGACTATATAACAAAAAACTATAAATTAATTAACCTTTGGTTTTCTATTGTTTCATGATTTGTAAGGGGTATTTTTTTAGAGAGGTATAATTAAAACTCTATTAATTATGTAACAATCTATGTTCAAAGCTTCTTCCCAAAAATAAATAGGTAAATCATACTCATTGAGAATGGTCCCAGAAATTTCATAAAGGTATTTATTTCTTATTTCTACTATACCATTCTATTATAGAGTCCTTGGAGAATAAAATTTATGAATATATCCATGTTTTGAGAATAATAATTAAAATTATTGGTGTTCAAACTCATGTCCATGATCACTTCTTAAGGTTTTAATTCTAATTCAACTAAGATTCTCTATAGATCTAAAATATTTGGAAAAAATAAAAGAGATTAATTTTTATGAGTAAGGAGAAACACCTATGTATATCTTGAGAAATAATACACTATAACATATGCATAATGTTTTCCTACGGAACTAGAAACTCTAGAAGGTCCAAAAAAGTCCATGTGAACCATATCTAAAAGTTGAAAAGTTGACACTTCTTTCTTTGATTTGAAAGATATTTTATATACTTTTCCTTTTGATAGGGATTAAATACTTTGACTATTATGAATTTTAGCTTAAGAATACACTTAAATAAACCTTTCCTAGTTAGCTTTATAATAGAGTGAATATTTGAATAGACTATTCTCCTATTCCCAAGACAATATTCTTTGCAAAAGACACTTAAACAAGAAATATTTATAGAAAATAAATAATTTAAATTTATATCATAAACATTTTCATTTCTATAATTAGTAAAAACTAAATCATGTTTAGAATCAAAAACATTATAAGCATTGTTTTTAAATTTAACATAAAAACCATTATCACATAATTGTAAAACTCTAAGAAAATTATATTTCAATCCATAAAAAAATAATACTTTATAAATTAAAACTATAATAGAGTTACCAATTTTTCCAATTCCGATTGTCTTCCTTTGGTATTGTCATTGAAAGTGAAATGTCCACCATACACTGTAATTATGTTTTTGAAGCTTGTTTGTCTGTATTCGTGTGTCTGGAGAATCCATTGTCTAAATACCATATTTTTTTACCATAAAAATTAAGAATATTTCCTATAAAATAGATTTAAACCAAAATTGATTTTGTTTCCCGTGTTTTCTTGGGTCTAATTATTTTAGTAATAAGAGATTTTATAATACATAATTGTTTTATTAGCTTCTTATAAGAATACCATAAACGTTCAAAAATAATGACCTTATTTTGTATAGTGTAATAAAAAGTATTTACATAATTAATATAACTGGATCTATGAATAAATATATTTTTAATAATTCTTCTATTTATAGGATGATATCCTAATCGAGTGATTTATTTAGGAGTTTTCTATTTACTAATAATCTATGTAAGAGTTTTTCTTCAATTGGTAAATCTCTCCTGATCATTATTTAATTGTTCATTAGATAATTTCATCTAATTATTTACTTTATGTAATTAAGTATGTTTATCCTTATTTAATGTAAGATTAGTTTTAAACTGAGCATACATAGCATGCTTCTTCTTTAGAAATTTTTATTCATATTTTAATTAAAAACTTTTTCTTCCATCATGTTACAATATTCAAATAATTCATCACTGGACATATTTAATGAATCATTTTTAGTCTTAGAATTATTTTAAATTCAATAATTATATTTAGGAAAAACATTTAATACCTCTTATGTTTTTTCATAATACACAAATTAGCTTTACCACCGCTTCTCTAATGATCAAGTTTGATTCACTTGAACTATCCTCTGAGACACTCCAAGAATATTTCATAGTCTTTTTATTTATTTTATCCTTATGCTCATACTTTTTATAATAATTTAGCTTGGGAAATTTTTCTTTGATGTTTCATTTCCTTTTACATTCATAGAAGAATATTTCATTGAACAAATCATCCTTCTTCTAATATTTTCTCCAATTTCCTTTTTCATACTTATCTCTTCAATTGCGTTTCTTGAAGAACATATTATTTTAATATAAATTTTTTAAATTCCTAGCAATTTGTTGCATTTCCTCATCAATATCAGTAGGTGATTCTTCACCACTTGATCTTTCATCTTTTATCTTCAACTTTTGTTGTTTAGTCAGTAGTCTTAAGAGATATATAATTTCTTTTCAGTTTATCCACATCCTATTTTTTTTACTTGAAATTATTCTTCACAAATCATTATCTTTCTAATAAGTTCCTTTATTATAATTTTCCTAATGTAACATGATTATCCTATAGATAAATATGTTCCTCTTCATATTTTCAGTAAGCACTTGAGAAGTCGCATGACTTGATCCTTGTCAGTAATTTTCTTTATAAGTGCATGCATATTATTAACTATTTCCTTGAATTTAAGATACATGATAGATATATATTCATTAGGATTCATATTAAAAGTGTAATATTTAATAGTGTAAATTTTTTATCTTATTTCTTTAACATTGGAAGTTCCTTTATGGGAAACATCCAGGGTATCCAAAATTTCAATGGTAGTAACACAAATTGATATTTTTTAAAATTTATCTTTTCCAAAAGCCTGGTATAAATCATTCATATATTTACAATTACAATAATATGCATATTTACTGTCTTCACTAGAAGAAGCTCTAGAATATTGAGATTTTTTATATTTATCTTTAATTATAGTCCAAATGTCAAATACCATACTTTTTATGTGAGTTTTCATTTGAATCATACATTAATCATAATTATTTAAATTAAAATAATGATCCCAATTAGTGGCAGTTCCTTATTGTCTGTTATTATCCATAAAGAATTAAATTTGAAAATGATGGAAATTTAAAATATTTAAATACAAATAAATCATAGTTAAAATGATATATAAGAAACTCCGATTCCAAATGTTGGTTAGAGTAAGTAACTCAATAGGGGTGAATTGAGTTCTTAATAAAATTTCTATTTAGGAACAATTCAAACACTAAATCCCCAATTTAATAAAAATTCACAGTTAATAAAATATATATATATAAATTTTAATTTTAAAATAATTTATCAAAAGATAGATTAAAGATCAGTTAAATTATATTTTAAATACATTAACTTTTGAGATAAAGTTACTTAATCAGACACTTTATGTAAACAAAAATTAAAAATAACTATCAAAGTAATGTTCTGTGACATTATAGAAAATAGAAACATGTTTCTAATTTAAAATAAAATAATTAGAAAAACACACAATTAAATTTAAATAAGGGGTTTAGTATCAAGTCGATACATACTCCCATCCACTTAGAAATCACCAATTTCCAAGTAGTTTATTAATGAATAAAGTAATCCACAACCAAGATCAAGATTTAAAAACAATAGTACATAAGGTTGTCTAAGCATAAATCCTCTTTCATAGTTATACATGGGATAAAAATATGCTAGGTCACAAATAACCTATTCCAAAGTTATTTATGGGGAAAAAATAAAATAATTTGAGATAATATCGAGTATTTTCTAGATTAGAATTGGAGACTATGTTTTTTATAGATAAATAGATCAACATAAATCACATATAAAAAGAAAAAATAAAATGAAAATAGTAATATATAAAAAGATACTAAATGAAACAATTCTCGATCTAAGTAGTATCAGTTGTTTGGAGTCTTTGAATTTTTATTTGGAAAGATCTTGGGCTAGTTTCTTATAAAATTATAGAAAACAGGACATCATAAAGGTCTTTTATATACCACATGTTCTTGTGTAAAGATCCTCTATTACACTCTATGTGTGAGAAAAAAAATTCTCTAGTACATATTATCTTCACATGATAAAACCATTCTCTTAAATATTTCTTTATAAAAAGTGGCCTCTGGAGAATAATCATTCTTCATTAAATGAAATGACACTCCATTTAATGATTTAAAACTATTCATTGGATATTTGAAATGCTCCACTACTAAGTTATACATGGAAATATGTCTTCAATTAAAGTACAATTAGTTGAGATCATGATAACATAACATGGTCAACTAATGCATCAAGGTGATGTGTTTAGTCCATATTTAAGCTGTCAGCTCATTTTTACATGTGATAAGTTGATAACTTCACGTGGTAAGTTTTTTCTTCCTATGATCTCTATATTATAAGACACCATCAGTATATTACTTTATAAAAAATTATACATATCATGGCATGGTAACTTGGTCTCTCCATGAGATAGGTAATTTCCTTTATGCAGTCACTTCACTGATCTTCATGATCAGGTCTTTTGATATCACAGAAGGTTGATTGTACATGCGGTAAGGTGATACTCATTGCACGGTATGTTAAATCATCAATGTGTAGTTAGTTCATGGCTTAGAATAAAATTCCTTCAGACTCATGGTAGGCAGTTTATTCATGCAATAAAGTGATGTATAACATGCAGTAAGTTGATATGGTAACTTGACCTTTATATAGTATGGTGGCACATTAAGCTATAGAATTAGCTATTTTTGTAAAATTTTCAAGTAAATTATTTTCTAATAGAAAACATAAAAATCATTAATTATTTGATAAACATGATTTGGGTACATTAAAATATGAAGGTGCTGGTATAAGAAAACAATAAATTTAATTAAAAATTTAGAATCCATTTTTCAATATTTAAAATATAGAAATGACATAATTAAATTTAAAACACAGAAAAAATGGTTTTTCAAAAAAATTCCTTTTTTAACTATAAAATGTTTTTATACTAAATTCATGTATAAAATTCATTTTAAAATAATAATTGTATTATTTTTAGTCAAAAGTAACTAATTAAATTTTAAAACTAATACAAAATATAATTTTACTTTGTAAATAATCAAAATAAAATAAAATCTTCAATAAAAATTATTATTTTTTACTCTTCATTAAAAAATCGATATTTTTATAAAATTATCAAAAAATCATCTAAATATGATTTTGATGTGATTATTTTAAAATTTAAATTATTTTTTTAAATTTAAATTATATAATTTGAATATTAATCTTTTAAATAAACCCGTATAAGAAAAGAGTTTAATAAATTATTTCCCTTTTTATTTTAATAATTACATAGTATATTTATAATGAATATAAATTTCTAATTTATGAATACCAATAAACAAAAAAATGATTTATTCTATAATTATATGGGTTTCAACATCCCCTCCCCCTTTGGAATTTGCGTCCTTGCCATTTTATTTATTTTTTAAACAAGTGGGGATATCTTTCATCCAAAGAAATTTCATATTCTCAAGTTTTTTATTCAACCATTTAGTTTTTCCAAAAAAACCTTAACTTAATTAATTAATTTTTTTCTCAAAAATTTATCTCTATGGTCAATAATAGGAATAGTTGTTTCCTTATAATATTGTTTATCTTCCAACTAAACTGTCTTAAGGCTCAAAACATGAGATGAATCTGGTGCATATTTTCTTAACATAGATACATTAAATACGCTATGTACCTAGGATAAAATCAAAGGAAAGTACACTTTGTAGTAAATTTATCCAACTTTATCCATGATTTCATATGGTACAATTAACCATAGAATTAGTTTCCCCTTTTTTACTAAAATTTATAACAATTTTCCATGGAGATACTTTAAGAAAAACTTGATCACTTACCTCAACTAAAAGATCCTTTGTCTGGTTATCTCTATAAATTCTCAATATTATCTAAGTTTTTATCATATGTTTCTAAGTAATCTTCACCATCTCATTCACTTACTCTAAAAATTCTGGTCCCATTAACTTCTTTTTTCGCACTTCATCCCGAAAATATAGAGTTTGACACCACTTTCTATATAATTCCCTAAAAGATTCCATTTATATACTACAATGAAAACTATTGTTATAAGAAAAATAATTAAATGAAAGATGTTGATCCCAAATTCCCTGGTAATCTATGAAAAAACAATGAATAATTTCTTCCAAGGTCTGAATCATCTTCTCATGTTGTCCATCAAGTTGAGGATGAAAGGTTATACTAAAATTTATTTCTATTCTCAATTACTTCTGAAGTTTTTTCAAAAAATTAAAGGTGAAACTATGATCATAGTAAAATATAATGGATATAGAAACTCTAATTAACCTAAAAAAATACTTAAAATATATTTGGAAAATTTTATATAAAGATAGAGTATCTGAAATGGCAAAGAAATGTTCAGATTCAGTTAATTGATCAATAATAACCATCCATCCAACGTTACCATTTTTATTCAAAAAGGAAATTAAAACAGAGAGAGAACAAGTGTCTAGGGGGGTCTATAGTAATGAAGAACGAGGGTATCACCCCGTATCAAATTCACCTCCTCCAGTTTAAAATGGGAAACATGAGTATGAAAACTGACCATGCTACCGGGGGTTGCCATAGCGGCCAAGTAACCCACCACCTTGTTCCCTCCCTCCACGTGTGAGTGAATCTGGTGCTACTTTCGAGGAAAATTTTTTATTTCTGGATAGTGTATAAAATGGACTAGGGGAAGATACCTTTACCATGAAAAGCATCGTGAATAACCATAGAATCAATCTCAACTTGGGAGATGGCAAGCGCCTACTGCCTGCAAATTGTGATACCTATGAGAACTACTTTTGCCTCCGCCTGCATAGAAATCCCATAACCATAGTATGCCGAGAAAGACAAGGCCACACTACCCCTATGATCCCGGACCACGCCACAACCACACATCTCTCCCAGCATGCAAGAGCTGTCGGTATTCAGTTTGAAGCCAGCTTAAGGAGGATTCCATCGGACCTAGTGTCCTTGCTGTCTAGTTGCTAACTGTTGTACCACGCTGTGAGGCACAAACATCTTGAAAAGGCAGGGGGTCTACTTCTAGATGTCATCGGTGCCACAAAATTCCACCAGAATACATTGTACTCTAGTTGTAACAGATCTCCCAGTAGATATGAGCCCCTCTAACCTTGCCCAGTTCCTTGCTTTCCATACACACCAACATACAGTGTTGAAGATGATGGATCTCTCCCTCCCTTAATTATCAGATTCGTCCGTCCCCTGGAACTAGTTCTCTATGAAGGAGTCGAAGTTCAGCGCATTGTGGGGGTATCCTAAGAGTTTTCTGAAGACTCCCCATACCTGGCGTGCCCAGTCGCCCTCAAAGAATATGTGGGATAAACTCTCCTCGTGTTTTTTAACACAGCACTGGCAGCAATAGGCCATGATGATGTCAAGCCTCTTGATGATATCATCGAACGGTAATTCTCGGTTTTGGATCCTCCATGTCTGAAAATTAAATTTCTTAGGGAGACTCTTACACCACACCCGGCCATACCCCCTGCCTGTTGGCCTTGCGACAAGATGGACCTGAACAAATCCTTCGCGTTGAACCTACCTGAGGTGGAGGTGTTGTAGACGCACCGGTCCATATCCAAACTCAAAATAACAGAGTCAAAAACCTCTTGCTGGTATGCATCCAGAATGGATATGAAGAAATGTGGGTACTGACTCACCTCCTTGATTGTGATCAATGGAGTCGGGAACCCTGGATATCCAAGAGTCCTTCTAGACTAGTTGTGGTACCAAAACTGTATATTCCCCTCCCGAATAATCCACTGCGAGCTCTGGAGGATGGAAGGAATAAAACTGATAACAAAGGACCAGTGCAGAGACCCACTACCCAAAGATGCATCAGTGGTGACATGGTTTCTGCAGGACATCAGCGTACCCCACAAAGATTGATCTTCAATTACCTCCCATGCCAACTTCACGTGCAGGTAATGAATAGTGTTCACCAGACTTTTAACGTTGATCACTCCCTCCAAAATTGGCCGAGCCATCTTCCCCCAAGAGATCCAATGACTCTTCCCATCCGAAGATGCATCCCATATGAAATGAGTGAAAAGTCTATCAATGGCCTTGATAACCCCCTTCGGCACATTGGTGGATGAGGGAGCATGTATTGGGATGGCCAAGAGGACATTGTTCACAAGATTAATACAACCTCCAAAGGATAAAAAGTGGTTCTTCCAATTATGAATGTGCCCCATAATCTTGCTTACCACATGGTCAAAGTCCCTAATACACATTCTTCCTAGAGATACGGGGGGTGCCAAGATACTCCATTGGAAATGCACCATGCCTCATACCCAATCTTCGATTCATATCAATCACCCTACTCAAAGTGCAAGCCTGGACCACATAGAATCCACTCTTCCTCCTATTAATTTGTTGACCACTCCAGTGGCAATACTCCTCAAGGATCACAATAGTTCCCTACACTGAACGCCTCCCCACATTGATGAAAATGAGGGTATCGTCCACAAACATCAGATGAGAAATGGGAGGCATCCTCAACCTCATTCGGTAAGGAAGAACTTCCCCATTATAGATTACTATGTTAATTAGACTTCTTAAGGTATCCTGTATAAGAATGAAAATACTCAGGGATAGAGGATCGCCTTGACGAAGGCCCCAAACTATCTTGAAAAAACCGTGAGTACGCCCCATAAAAGACACAGCCATCCAAGCCAAACTGAAGTACCTGAACATAATATCACAAGACCATCTCTAGAACCCCATCTTGCTCAGGACCCTATTAATAAATCCCCACTCTATCCTATCATATGCCTTATTCATATCAAGATTGACAGCCATATTGGATCCACGGACCTTGTTAACAGAGACGATTGTACTAACACTTGAAACAAAATAGAGGTGGTCCCTGAATCCATAACTTATAGACCAAAAATCATCATATCATTAACCAAATATTCTTGTTCTAAACATAAAATGGTTAATGTAGAATTATTTTTTAAACTCAAGGCATCATATAATTTTTTCCTTTCTAGTATGATAATGAATTGTGAAATAATAATCCTTTATCAATTCAAACCATCTCCTCTATCTCATGTTCAAATATTTTCACGTTAATATACAATTTAAACTTTTTGAATTAGTATATATTTCATACTATAGTCCCTATAAATTATGTATCCAAATTTTTAAATAAGGCACTACAACTGCTAGTTCAAGGTCATCTATAGAATAATTTCTATCATGTGGTTTTAATTTATATGAATCATAATAAATTACCCGATCATTATAAATTAAAACACAACCCAAAAATCTATAAGAAACATATTTATAAATTTAAAAGTAACCATTTCTAGATGGTTGGGAAAAAACTAGTGCATTTACTGATATTATTTTTAATTCATGGAAAAAAATTTCACATTCCTTGTTCTAGATGAACCTAGATCTATTTGGTGTTAACTTAGTTAGTGGGATAGATAACCATGAAAATTTCCCAAAAATATGTTGGTAATACCTTACTAATTTAAGAAAACTATGAATCTCATTAACATTTTTAGGTCTTGCACATTCCTCAAACACATTAGTTTTAATAGGATAAAATATTATTCCATATTTATTTATAATGTGTTGAATAAATGAAATTAACTATAAACAAAAATCCTATTTGCTAATTTTTTTGTATAGCTTATTTTATTTTATGTTTTACAGAACAATCCTTATATATTTTTCATTCTCATCGTATCTTTTAGAATAAATTAATATACCATCAATAGAACCAACCAAAAAGTTTTCCTAATATTCATGGAAAACTGTATTCATGAGATCCTTAAATAAAACTAGAGAATTTTTCAACCCAAAGGGCATAATCATAAACTAAAAATGCCCATATTTATTCTAAAAATTAGTTTTAAGAATTAAATAATCATTCAAATTTAGTTGATAGTACTCATACCTTAGATGAACCATCCAAAAATACTGAGTTCCCTAGATCTGATCAAACAAGTCATCAATATGAGGAAAATGAAAATTTTTCTTAACATTAATGTTATTTAAAGATCTATAATCAATGAAAATCATCATGGAACAATATTGATTTTTAAAATACAAAACGAGAGCACCCCATGGTGAAGTACTATGTTAAATGACACCTTTATCTAGAAACTATTATAATGACTATTTCGATTCCAAAATTTCTACTTGATATTTTCAATAAGGGGATTTGAAATTATATTAGGAACTCATACTAAGTAAATAGTAAATTCAACTTCCCAATCATTCATAAAACCAAAAATCCATTAGGAGAATAATATAAGTATTCATTTAGTTCTGGCATATTATTAATCTAAAAAGTCCTCTTATTTTCAGCAATATGTACAAGATAACATTCAATATCATATTTTAAGAATTTTTCTACTTTTTAATATGTTATCAAAGATATAAAATCATTCTTCTATAAAAATGAAAATAACTTCAAAAAAACAAATTCTATGGATATGAAATCAATATTATAATGATAAACTTAAAGTCAATGCATACCCGTAATAACATCAAACTCTACCAGGGAAAATGCAAAAAGGTTTGAAGGTAATGTGTTTCTATAGACAACAACATGAAGATTTTTATAATTTGTTCTTTCCATAATACTTCCCCAAGATTTTTTAAACATAATTTATAGCTTCATTTATTGTGGAAAAATACCCAATTTTAAAAAAATTAAAAAATTTGAAGACTCTGATTCAAACAAGACATTATAATAATCTAAATAAATAAGTATTGTACCTATTACCACTTTGTTTGATGGCCAAACATCTACTAAAGTAATTAAAAAGTATTTTACCACACCCTTCTTCATATAGTTTGGATACTTACCATCATTTTTATTCTTCTTGGACTCTTATAAACATAATGACCCATCTCACTACCCTTAAAACACTTTACTATTTACTTATCATAATTGGCCTTAACACTACCAAGATATTATTCATTATAGTCTTGAGACATATGTCCCAACTTACAATATTATTAACAATTTTTAGAACCTATAAAACGTTTTTTGAAATGTTGTTTACCATAATTTAAATTTTTTTGGGAATTACCTCAAGACTTTTTAGTTGGATACTTCTCCATCACCTTCCAACTTGACCATTTCTTACTCTTGATATCTCGAGGCACATATGTGTTGGAAAGCTCCATATCAACTTTCCCAACACAATGAACAACATTTTCAATGATTTTAAATTCTTATAAGTCTAAAGAATTTCATAAAAATGGTTTCAATCCTGAGTATAATCTATTAATTTTACTATCAATTTATTAAATAAAATTCAACACATACCTGGATAGTATTGTGAAGTTTTCTTTGTACGTGGCCACAAAATATTTATATTTTTTTACTTAATTACAAGAATTGTTTCTCCATCCATGATTGAATAATATTAGGGAAATATTTCTCTAGAAAAAAAATCTAAAATGTTCCCATTCCATGGTATCGAGCTCATATATTTATTTGGTATTCTTAATCAAGTACCACATTGATTAGTTTAACCTTAAAAATGATAAATGGAAATAGTTACCTTGTGTTTATTTAAACAACCCATGATATACAATATCTTTTCTAGAGATTTAATCAATCCCTTAACTACCATTAGGTTAGAAGATCCACTAAATTTAGGAGGCTGTTTCCTCATTAAATGTTCCACTATAGACAAGTTTCTTTATGGTATATATGGATTATCTCTAGATGGATACCACCACCATTTATATCTTGTATCAAATGATCCATCATGACAAAAAACTGATCATTCTCAATTCCAACCATCCCAAGATGCTATTTTGGAAGGTTATTATCCTCTTAGTTCCTTCATACTATATATTTCCTATTTCCTCTATAGAAACACATTTTGGAAAGACATAGTCTAGATGAATCAATATGGTAATCATCAAATGATATAACATGATAACTATAGATTAAAATATATTATGAATATATACTTAAATTATCTTATCCTATAAAGTTATCTAAACCCTGATATGATACCAAATATAATGTCTCATCCTTAATATTACATATTCTAGTGTATTTAAAATAGAATTCACTTACTCTCATTCCTGATGATCTTTTTTGTTTAGTGTTTTAAATAATTTGGCTACAACTCACAAATAAAAAAGGTATTACATCAAAAATTGGACACTTCCACTTAGTATCCATTTTTTCCACAAAATAAAACTTTTAATATATAACAACTTTTATTTTCATAACACATCTTCAAATTTTTCATCTTGACCTCATCATTTTTCCTAGTCATCCTTAAAAACCTATGAAAAATATTGTAAAACATGGGATGAGAATAAAAATATTAGAAGGGACATAAAAATAAAAAAAAACTATCAGTCCATAAAAAATGTACTTTTCAAAAAAGAAGGATTAAAATTAATATTTTCTTACCCAAGAGATCATCTTCGCTTCCAAATACTTTTCAAAAAACATTTCTTTAAAAATCTTGAAGGGAAAAAATAATACTAAAAAAGTTTTCTTTATAGAAATGAAAACATATTAAAACTTTTTCATGAAGTCATACCTTTCACTCAAAAATTTAGAATAACCATCATGGTTATAAATGGAGTAACCATCATAGTTACTCATAAATTAACCATCATAGTTAAACTTTGAATAACTATTATAGTTAAGCTTAAAGTAAGTATCACAATTAGTCATGGAATTACCCTCATGGTAAAATTATGACATTTACTTAGAGTGACCATCATAGTTTAAATTTGAATAACCATAAAATTATATTCTCATAATCTCTTAGTAGAAACCTAATTCTTTAACTCTATCACTTTAACTAATGCATTGGAGAGCTATATAGGGTTCAATAATTATTGGTTTATAACAGTACCGCCCATCCTCATAAAAATTTCACAAGAACCATAATATAATCATAATATATGAAATTTTCTACTCATAAAAATATTTTTTCAGCTATAAGAAAACTTTTTTGGATATTAATTTATCTCTTTCCTTTAAAATCAATTTTTAGAACTAAAATTACTAAAAAAAATGGAAAGTGGAATTTTCTTTAAATAAATAATGATATATTATAAAATAATCCAAAAAAATAATTATTATAGTGGCTTTATAATTTTTTATCATTGTATATGTCAAAATAGAACACTACTTTTCTCTTTTTGAAAAGAAATTCAAAATATTTTGTAAAAATATTTCTTTTGAAAACCTATGAAATAAATTCAAAAGTTATATAAAATGTAATTTATAATTATTTTATTTCAAAATAACTACATTCATAAAATAATTTACAAAAACGAACATGGAATAAAAATATATATTTAGGGAAACAATAAAAGAATATTTTTAAAAGAAAGTCTTTTATGTTGAGTCTAACAAGTCATGTGCGTTCTTTATCTTCCTTTTCTTCAGAAAATATCTTTTGATTTACACCTTGAGCCCTCTAAAGTTGGAATTATGGAATAACTAAGACTATAGGATGTGGGGAGGTAAGTAAGGAAGGTAGTTTTGTTAGTATTGGATTAATTAAAAGGCTTTTGAAGTGTGAATAAATGAGAATAAGTGGTTCCCTTTTATAAGAAAGATGAGGGGAAATCTTGGAATTTCTTAAAATATTAAATTAATATAAATTATTTTTGATGTAAAAATGACTCCAAAATGATAATATTAAAATATAAGATGATGATAATTCAAAATAATTTCATCTAATAAAATTTTGAAATGTTTGGATTACATTTTTACCCTTATTATTTTGTTTCAACCCTTTATTAAACCTTTTGACAATTACGGTGATATCAATATTTTTTTTACTTTTAAAAGGTTAATATTGTTAATATAAAATGGAAATGGCTTATAAATGAACCATGGTTGATATTTAAAATCATATACTAATCACTTTCTTGAAGATAAATTTTTTATAAATTTTAAATCATTTAATAAAATATTATCTTTATAAAATATCAATAATGTCAATTTTAAAACAATTCATTTACTTTGACTTTAATAATATCAGAAAAAGAAATTAAATTAGAAAAAAATTTAAATAAATACATAATACAAGTTATTTTTATCTATAAAATTTATTTATCACATTAATTCTTTGAAATTATATCACTT
The DNA here is from genome assembly GCA_963277665.1 of Viscum album. Classification (NCBI taxonomy): domain Eukaryota; kingdom Viridiplantae; phylum Streptophyta; class Magnoliopsida; order Santalales; family Viscaceae; genus Viscum; species Viscum album. The sequence goes on along the minus strand of OY728137.1, from coordinate 648,149,886 downwards.
TTAAAAAATTTTAATATCATTTATTTTATTCTTTCCTTAATTTGAATAATTATAGTATCAGGGTTGTGTAAGGATTTAAGGTGGTTAATTTTAAAATAAAAATTAAAAATAAATTTCCATGATGAAGATTAATATTTTATCCTTAAAAATTCAATTTATTACTCAATATGTCCTCTATTTATCAACATTTTAAAAATATTATAGTTATTAAAAAAAGAGTGTGAAATGTTTTACTTTTTTTATATAAAATATTATAAAGGACATAATCATATAAAAATGGAAAAATAGTTATATAACCAAAACACGTATGATTATGGATAAAATAGTCTCATATAATAAAATTTAATCATCTTTTAGAGTCATTTTCTAATCCTTATCCTATTGATTTTAAGATTTATATGAGTTACCCTTGTCGAGGTGACAAAATATAACTATGGTTATTATTAATAATGTAAAATAATAAAAAGGGTCTATTTAATAAATTTAGACCATATTATTACAGATATAGAATCCATTTTTGGAATATTCAATACACATAAATGACAAAATTAAATTTTAAATGTGGTGAAAAATAGTGTTTCAGAAAAAAAATGCACTTTTTAAGTATAAAATGTTTTTATACTAAGTTCATGTATAAAGTTTATTTCTAAAACAATAATTGGTTTATTGAATATAACAATAAACTAATGAAATTTTAAAACTAATCCAAAATAGACTTTGACTTTGTAAATAGTCAAAATTAAATACAATTTTGATTGAAAATCAATATTTTCCACTATTCATTGAAAAATAATGATTTTTAAAAGATTCTCAAAAATTATTCCTAAGATAACATTAATATAATTATTTTAAAAATAAAATTATTTTTTAAAATTTATATTCTATAATTTGTAAATTAATATTTTAATTAAAACTTTAAAATAAAATATTTTAATAAAACTACTTCACTTTTGATTTTAAAAATTACTTAATATATTTATAATGAATATAACTATTTAATTTATGAATACTAATAAACATGAAAATAATTTATTATATCATTACTTGGGTTGTTACACCATATATATATTTAGTATATGTGAGGGATCTAGTATGCAATTTCTTTACACGAAAACATTGAACACACCGTTTACTTAAGATAAGTTTAGTGGGAGTGATAGTCTGCATGCCACAAATATGATGTTATCAATAATATAAAAGGGTAAATATACCAAGGAATTATCTTTACAATATTCATAAACCTCATGAATCCATTCCCTGGAGATATATGAAAGAAAAATTTATCATAAACCTCACACTCTAGGTTCTACCAATGGCTATCATCATATCACTTCTGTCAACTTTATGTTACGCAAATGTTTTGTTGAATATCCTTAACCATGTCATATATTTATTCTACCAGTTTGGGTCCCAATATGTTTCATTTTAAAACATAATAACAACATGTTAAAGTTATTAATTTATTTCTATAGAGGTGTTAATAGTATCCATTTGAATGCTTGAGAAAAATCTATTGGTGTTTGAGAACTTGACTGAAGGAAGTTATTAATCCCGGACTACTTTAAATTTCATTGAGAAAGATCATAAAATATCCTCTTGTGTTTATATTATCTAATAAGATTGGATATAAAGTGGGTAGTGATACGGTGTACTAAATTTTAAGTTTTTGTTCATATCATGTTGGAGAATGTTCTAAAACTTTGGGGGGAACCTCATTTATGGATCAGATAAAATCAATTGTGGTGTTCTATACATACTCATAACTTCTCTAATGTATATTTTTTTATGTTTATCGAGTGATAATTCTTCTAAAATAGAAATAGGTTAGGAATTATTTGTAATATGTGCCATAAAAACCCATATGGAATTATTCACTTTGTTTTTATTTGGAAGACCTGTAATAAAATTCATGGTGATGTTCTCCCATTTTAATGAAGGTATTGGTAATGGTTACGTCATATCCTTGGGATTTTGACTCTATACCTCCACTTCTTGACATTACAGAAAATTTAATGTATATTCCACTATCTCCTTCTTTATATTTTTTCACAAATAGTGCCCTTATAGATCTCTATATTTCATTATGCTCCTTATTTCGATAGATAATGTTAGGATAAGTGGATCAATAAATAGCCCTTTTTTCTCAGGATCTGATGGTATCTGTAGTTAGGACTCCAATATAAAAACTCCTTTTTTATCAACATTTAACTCTAAGCCTTTCCCCTTCCTTATCACATCCACCTTCTTCTATATATCCACATAATCTCTTTGAGCTTCCTCTATCTTCTCTAAAATGGATGGCTAGGAAATCATTTGAGTAATGTACGATGGTGTTACTTCCTTTATAATTCCCATGCCCATTATTTACATATATAAGATTATTGGATCCTTATCATTATATATCATGGAAAATATATCATGATCCTTTATACTTAGATCATATTACACTTTATTCTCATTCATGGGATAGTAGTGAATCATGAAATCATAATCCTTGATTAACTCTAACTATATCCATTGGAACATGTTGTGATCCTTTAGTGTGAATATATATTTTAGGATCTTATGATCTATATATATCTCACACTTTTATCCATAGAGATAATTTTTATAAATCTTCTATGTTATTATTATTGTAGCTAACTCTATAACATGAATCAGATATTTCCTCTCATGATCCTTCATCTTTTGAGTGGCATAAGTTATCACTTTATCATTTTTCATGGGGACACAACCTAAGACCTTATTTGAAGCATCACTATAGATCACAAATCCTTCCCTATAGGTGGTAAATGTGAGTATAGGTGCAGTGATTAGATTATTATTTAACTCCTTGAATCTCTCTTCACATTCACCATTCTAAATAACTTCACACCCTTCTAAGTTAGCTTGGTTAGCAGTATTAAAAATTATGAAAATTTTTTCCCAAATCGCCAATAGTGACATATAATATAATTAAACTATATATATATATTAAAAAATTTATTCTAGGACATTCCTCAACCACCCTCTTCTTCAAATGATCCACAAATATCCCTTTACTTGTGATAACATTCCCCATGAATGATACTTTCTCCATCCAAAACACACATTTACTATAATTTTCATATAACTTCTTAATTATCAAAGTTCTTAGTATAATAATTAAATGATATTAATTTTCCACCTTGATTTTAGATTTTATCTGATTATCATTTATAAATACTACCATAAATTTGTTAAGGTAATATCTAAAGACTCTATTCATTAAGTCCATGAAAATTACTAGGGCATTTGTGAGGCTAAAGGGAATCACTATGAACTCATGGTGTCTGTACCAATTACAAAACAAAGTCTTGGATTTACCCACCTTCATCAACTTTAATTTTTGATACCCTAACTAAATTTACACTTTAGATAATTAGTCGTCTCCATGTAACAGATTGAACAAGTTAATAATCCATAATAGAGGATACTTTTTCTTTATCATGATCTTGTTAAGTTCACAATAATAACCCCATAGACACCTCACTTATAATTATTCATGACAAAGAGAACCAGTTCACCCCATGGTGAACCACTCATACATAACCCTAATCCATATTCTCTTACAGTTTCTTCTTTAGTTGTTCTAGTTCAATGGTATCTATTCTATAGAGAGTATTTGACATCACCAAAGATCTAAGTATGAGTTCAATTAAGAAATAAACCTCATGTTTAGAAGGAATACCATAAAACTCTTCCATGAATACATCATCATATTCCTTATAATGGGAATTTATTCAAGATTGATCCACTCCTTTGTATCGATCATTTGAGAAAGATTTTCTTTCTTATGTGGAAATAATATCCATGTTTGAGAAGAAGTTTTTAAAGGAGGTTCATCACAATCCTTACAATTATATAGAATCATGGTATTACTGGGGATATATAAATTTATTTTATTCTCATGAAAATTTATGTCGAATATATAAATGGATAGATAATCCATTGCCATTATAACATCGAATTACATTAAAAGGAGGACGAAAACATTTTCTGGGAGATGAATCCCACAAATATTGACTGAGGTGGAGTTATACACATGAGATTCAATAATTTACCAATTTTATATTTTCACTGATAACTCTACCACCATGTTTTGAGTTAGTGTTTTAATAGTTCTACTAAAATTTCATGATATGAAATAATTCATAGAACCAAAATCAAATACTATGTTCACTATTATTGAATGAATAACCAACATACTTGCCACCACTTTTCTTTTTTAGGATCCACCTCAAAAATATTGGTAATATATGATCATCCTTGATCCTTTATTATTGTTGGTTTTTATAGCACTCTAATATTTTATAATTTATTTTTATTTAAATAAGGTGCAAGATTTCAGTAGATTTCTTTACACAAAACCCGATGTCTACATGAATTGTGATATAATAAACTGATATCGACTAGTCATTAAATTGGGAGGTATGAATAGTAATAGACACATTATAAAAATATTTATAAATCTTTAAAATAATTAAAATAAATTTATTAATTCTTAATAAATAATTTATCAATTTTCAATAAAATAATTTTATGCTTCAAAATGTGTTTTCTTTAAAAATGGATTTTATTGCATTTTACAAGAACGAACATTATAATAAATTTCTATTATTTTTTAAAATCTTATTTGAGTAAATTAATATAATTTTTAAAATCATAATTCAATATTAGATGATTGTGAATTTTTATGATTTTTTTAAAAAGGTTTTTTTTTCAATGAATAGTGAAAATACTAATTTTTGTAAAATTAACATTTCTTTTAAAGAAAAATTTCCATTATGTTTTAAATTAAAAATTAAAGTAAAAAATTATCCTCTAATTATAAATAATATTATATAATATATTCAAGGAATGGAATGTAAGTAGATCATGTTTTATGCTTAATGATCCATTTTTCTAAAATGAGTTTATATATGGGCTGCACAATTTTTTAAAATTAAATTCTCACACTTATATAAATTGAATCTAATAAAATTGATACCATATTTAAAATAATTAAAATTAATATAATATAATATATTCAACTTAATTTTTTTTCGTAGTGAATAGTAAAAATAATAAAATTTTGTTACTTTGGTTATGGTTAAAATGAGTTTACCGAGTGTGGGGGAGAACCAAGAAATAAGATTAGTATTTCTACCAAAACCTATATAATTATTATTATTTTTAATATATTTCAACCTTATATTATCATAACTTAAATTACCTAGATATATGGTTGCACTTTCCCAGGAAATTGACCTTATATCATTAAAATCTTTTAATAAATTTCATGTGTATCCCTCTCCTCACTTATAAAATGGAGTATCTCATCGTACCATATTTACACCATTTTATCCTTTTAGATCATCCAATAACCACTGAAAATATTCCTAGATTTATTTCCTTCATCTTATAGATTATTTTATTCTCATAATACCAATCCTTAAAGGCTTAAGGTGTAAGACAAAGGAGGTCTCTCAAAGAATTGGTATAAATATCAACCATGATCTTCAAATATTATTTATTGTTACACATTCTATAATCCTATTTTATCTATAAAAACATGATTTATAAAGTTACATAAATTTAATGAGATGTTATTATTATAATGGAGTAACCATTTTCATCCCCTTTTCCACTAAATAGAAAATAAAATTATCACTCGTGGGTGTATGTTGACTACAACCTCCACTTAGCGATACGATTCACTTTACATTTCCATCTTTCATGGGTGGTTATAATAATTTATTTATTGTTTATATATTATATTTATAATTTAATTATTATTCTATAATTATAATATATTATCTACCTTCTTACCTTCTGATCCATTGAAAAATGATAACGTTTTTCGTGCATACGTGTGGACTAAAACCTCCATGAAGCGATATGATTCTTTTATCATTTATTCTATACCTGGATGGTCATAAAGATATATTTAATGAAAATATATTATATTTATGATATTATAATTATTATATAAATTTAAATTTTCATTTAACTTTCTTTCATTTCATCCATTTAAAAGTGGAAACATCACTCCTCTGTACCTATGGAATATCATCTCCACAAAATAATGTAATTAATTTCTCATCACCACTTAATATTAATGGTTATAAATATATATATAATGAATATATATTATATTTATATCATTACTAACATGATGTAAATATATTAACCATTATCATAGTGCAAGTATCACAACCATCCAACTAAAACATACATGAAAAACGAAGCAGTCAACATACAAAATATTAGCCTTAATAGAAAATTATTAATAAACCGGTATTTAAATTTTATAAGTGAATCATATAATATATTATAAGTATGAATATTTTTTTTATAAAATTATTATAAATCTAAATTTATCATATAGGTGGTTATATCACTTAAGAATCAACTTATCCATAAGGTATGTGTTTCGCCTCAATTTCTCTTCATTGATATACGCTTTAATGCTATGCACCAATTTATTATATATATATATAGTGTATATAATTCCCAATATTATATTTTGGAATAATACATGATTTAATTCATGGTATTTATATAACCATGTGATTTTCAAGCTTCTAATGACTTTCTATTAAAAGATTACTAAATATGTAAGGGTTCTTTATCTCAATTTTCTTTCATTAATATATATTTGATGTTATACACCTATATTATTATATGAGGTGTGTACACTGACCCATTGATATGTTGTATCATTAATATCCTTATTTTCATGTTATTAATGGTTTAATTTGATGTTGTTTCTTGTATGGGGGTTATGATACAAAAGTTACCACCATAGTAAGGGTTTTATGTTACAATCTCATTTTTACTCAGATTATTTATGATTAAATTTTATGATGATAATATTTTATGATATATATCAAAAAAATATTATTTATTTTATTATAATATGTTTATTTATTTAAAGTTATGTTTTTCTTTCATTTTTCTCCCTTTAAGTACTCAAGATACTAAAAGAATGATTTTAAGAAAAATTGACCTTGTTTTTCCGTTCGGTTGGAAATATTTCTTTCGATGTCCATATTTCATTTAAAAAAATTCAATAATATTTTTAATATTAAAAAAATATTATTTAAATTAATTTTTTACTCTATTTTAATTTCCTTATGAATTTTTTAAATAAACCTTATTATCATTTTCCAAACGGGGTACTTTTGGCTTTTTACCGAAAATGTGAAAGGAGTTTTTTAACATACACCACATGAACATATTTCCCCATTATCATGAATACTATCTTATTTAAAGATTAAAATATATTTTTCCTTTTTTTATTTTCAAATAAAATGTTTTACTTGATATTTTGGTATGTTTTTTATGCTCAAAAAGTAACTTTAAATAAAAAGGTAATTTTAATTAAGAAACATTCCAATGGTATTTTAAAGGTATTTTTAACTATAACAACATCCTTTGATGTTTCTTATGATTTAACAAGGATATGATCCAATGTTACCATATTTATTAATTATATGAATGGGTTTTTATTATGATGTTGAAATGTTTATGAAACCCTTATCATTTTCATAGGTTATGATACGATGATATGATGAATGTTTTATGATCTTGTGGCACATATATATATGGTTTTAATTATGTGATGGTTTGGGGAAAAAATTATATATACCTCTTATTAATTGGATAAAGATGGATATATAATGAGATAATAATAACAATAATGGTGAGTTAACCCAATTCAGTAAGGGAATTTTTCCAATAAGAAAGTCTTGGGAGTGAACCTAAATTAAGGAAATGATGGGATGGGGAGTGAACCCAATATACTATAATAATTTTAGAAATGATACTTGATTAAGGAAATTATTTTCTATACTTATGTGTATTCTAAAAAAAATTTATTATTATTATGATTCTTTCTCATGGATCATGATTTATTATTTTTGACTCCAAACATTTATTACTTAGGTATTATAATAGATAAAATCTTATGACATGATTCCTGTTTAAATATATTTGACTAATTGGGTATGATTATTGTTTATTTTTATCATGTTATCATACCCTTATGACTATCTAATACTAACATATGATAAATAATTTATATCACTTATGTTTACCCTTACTGAGAATCTGAGCTTACCCTTTCTTATGTTTCATTTCCCCTGGTTATGAATAAAGGTTTTAAGTATGATATGTCTAAGAAGGGTGATAGTTATGGATAAATTAATGGGATATGCTGTAGATCATTTATATTATAGCTATTTATGTTACCATGTTTTTAAAGACACTAAATCTTTATGGTTATTGTATGGATGGTATTTATATGTTATAAAAATTCCGCTAATAAGTTGTAGTATTTATGTATACAGATTTTAGGGTCACTATAGTAGGTATCATAAAAAGGATAAGTAAATTTTGTGAATTAGGATGAGAAAAAATTAGAGAGAACCTTTATAATAAGGCTAAGTACATGATAACATCCTATGTTATGGTAAATAAAAAACTATGGTTTTCCAAACAATTCATTCCTATCTGGTTTCTACATGTGGACTTGGTTTTGGAATAGATGCATCTAAGGGTAAAAACCCCAAAAGAGTTCGTCAAGTATATCTCAACCATTATTATGGTGCATGATGAATGAAATATTACTATGAACTAGGTTTAAAACTCCCAGAGTATATACTTATATTAAATCACATTTTCATTATAAACAATTATGAACAATTTGGATATATAAGGACCATGAACAACCTAGGTTAAACCTAAGGTGTCTTAGATTGAAAATAAGTTGTTAATATTTTGACATATTATAAATAATTTTCATGATTATATGATTTACCTTATGATTATTATTACTCATACTATGATTTTTTGGTTTTAGTCAATGGATAGAACCAGAAGGAACTGTGTTAATTCTAAATATTACAAACAATGAAATGATTTTCCTCTTGAGAAACTAAATGAGATAAAACTTGGAATTCAAAAGCTTGTGATTATTCCTAACCAATTGTCTCATTATATGATTAAAAACTTAATCATATGTTAGTTTTTTAATGAACCAAATAAGATAAAAATGTATTTTCCTGTAGATAATAGAGGAAAGAAGATTTAGTATCCTACATGTTAGGAATTTGGAAAGAATCACTCAAGTAAATCACTTAAAGGAATGGAAAGATTATTTGGGTTTGGAAAAGAAGGATATGGTGATAGTAATTTCCATGGAAAAAAATAAAAAATTTGGTTAATTAAATATATAGTAATAATGGTTTCCATAAGGTATTAGAAATGGTTAACTATTTTAAATGTTGAAAGTATGTGCATTATACAAATCAATGTCATAGGGGGAAAGATTGATAATAAGATCACCAATGTTGTATGAGTAAATGTTTTACTACTGATGATGAAAATATTTAAAATGAAATATTAAATTTATTAATTATTTTAATAGTATTTATTATGTTAAAATTAAGAAGTGTGAAAAAATTGAGGTTGATAAATCTTAAGAAATTATTCTTATTTCATAATGTATGAAGGAATTATTAAGGAATAAGGTGAAAAATATAAGTAAATGGTTTATAAAGGAAGTTTAATGATAAAAGTATTTATGTATTGGGATTCATGAATTATATTTAATAAGTGTTTTATAAATGATATTATATTTATAGTAATTATGAAACATCTAATGATTGTTCCACAGTAGTTTTTCTTTATAGATTTTCAACCATATATTGAATGGTACCAATAACCTAGAATCATGCTTTAGTGGTGATGTGATATTTTTTGGAAAATACAAGATTAATGGATAGATAAAACTTAATATATGAATAATTCTGAAAAAATAATGTTTATTTGGGATAAGGAGTTGATAGATACTAATATTTTAAATTGGATAGTATTATTGTCATGGAATTTGATTTGTGATTTGATGAAAAAATGATTTTTTTTTATCTTAGATGAGTTAATTACATTTTTTATTTATGAAATATATTAGATAATATGTGATTTGATTTGAGGAAAAGTGAGAGTTATATTTTATAAGAATATATGTTTTTTTGAGGTTTATAGTGATTCGGGTTATTAAAATGTTTTAGAAGAATTTATCATCAAGGTATTCACATGTTTGGTGTGTGACATTAAGAGACACTTTATGTTGTTTAGGGATTAAAATTAACTTGATTTTGTATCTTTTGTGACCTTTTCTAAATTTGGTTTTTCAATTTGGTCATATATATTTTTAAAGAGTATTAATGTTAACTATTTATGGAATTTTTTATGTTAATCTTTGGGTGTTATTGTTGAGGTTTTAAAGATTAATGTATTTTTTCATTATATAAGGATTTATCCATATTTGATAACATTCACTATAATTTTTGGTTTTGATAATTTTTTAAAGTGAAAATGAATGAATAATATTTATTTTATTGATCTCATGATCTATTAAAAGGCAATTTTAGTGCTTCATTCATGAAAAATTCATATTGTTCATTCATCATTAAAATATAAATGAAAATAGGTGGAATCCAATTGAAACACACAACCAAGGTATAAAATTAATTTTATATATTTGAAAAAATCATGTATTTATATTTTCTCATATTACATGGTAAATTAATTCCAAAACTCTTAGGAAAATGACCTTGAAAATGAAAATATTTTCCATTTTATAGTAGTTTCTGAGGAGGTGATGGTCATTTTCACCCCACTGATTTATAGTTTTGTAGTCATTAACTTTCTCATGACCACATTGTATATCACTATTAATTATTATTTAAACATTATATTTCTCCTCTATGCCCATATTTTAACTTCCCTCTAATATTATCCTTATCCAGAAACCTAATTTTGTGTTTTTAAGGTAACCTTTATGTTTCCCAATTCCCATTTTAAAGGAGGTTTTATTATTTTTTTCATGATGTGGGTATTCAAAAAATGTATTTTAAAATATTTAACCTTTTATTGTCAATATAAAAATTACTAGGGAGAAATTTATTTTGTGGGGTGAGAATGTAACACCTAGATATTCTAGAATATATTTTTCTTTAAATAAAATATAATTGTTTGGTAGCGTGCTTTACACGCAACTTTGAGTCTATATAAACTGTGATATAGTAAACTGATATAATCAATCTGTAAAATTGGAAGGTATGAATATTAATAATCATGTTATAAAAAATATGGAGAAATATTTTAAATAATGCAGATATATTTATTATCTTATAATAAATAAGTACTCGTCTTTCAATAAAATCTTTTTATGCTTCAAAAATGTGTTTTCTACAAAAATGGTTTTTATTACATTTTACATGAATGAACATTATAATTAATTTATAACATTTTCTGAAATTATATTTGATTAAATTAATATAATTTTTTAAATCACCATTTCAATATTAGATTATGGTGAATTTTTAGGATTTTTCTAAAAAAAATATTTTCTAGTGAACAATGAAAAATACCGATTTTTGTAAAAACTATCATTTTTTTCAATTAATAGTCTCATTATATTTTTAATTTTATATTAAATTAACATAAGTATAATTTAATAAGAAATATTATAATTAATAAAATAATCATCATCATTATACTTGATTTTGTTGAAAGTTTATTTATTGGCTCAAAAACACATTAAAAAAACATGTTTTATGCACGCAATGTGTTTTTATCTTAATAAATTAAATTAATATTTATTAATTAATATTTATAATTATATATATATATATTATTCATTAATATATTTTAACATTAATTTTCTTTTTTTTACAAGGAATGTAATGTAATTAAATTATGTTTTTTAGAATGATAAGAACATGGGATTTGTATTGATGAAAGGAAAAAAGATTGCACAAACCTAAAGGATATCATTTTACATTTGTCTCTAAGAAAATTTGGAATAATTTCACTAGGTATAGTGGTGGAGTAGATTCATCCTTCTTTATTGACACCCTTGTTTACAAGACAATCAACAAGGTAGTTGGCCTCCCAAAAAGTGTGGGTGATGAAGTAATTAAGTGAAGAAAGCTTGTCAATACAGTTCACCAAATTAGTTTTTAGCCTCCCTAAGAGATGTGTTATTAACATCCAAATAGAATAAGAAATAGTAATAGAATCACATTCATACCATACATTGTTCAATACTCTTTTATATACAAGATCAACTACCTTTATGAGCCCCGTCATTTCTGCTTCCAAGGCAATGATATTTCCACAAGAGCCATATAAGAGCTCCACAACCTTGCTGTTATGATACCATAAAACTATCCCATATCTTAAGGGGTCTGTATTACCTATATATGCGCCATAAATGTTTTACTTCATCCATCCATCATACAGTGGGTTCCAGAATACTTCAAAATCTCCAAAGGCTTGGGGTAGTTATCTAAATATTCAGTCACTTGATTATAGTAAAATCACTGCCGAATTTTGATAGTAGTCTGCATGCATTAGATTCAAAGCCTATGCTACTAAAATCACTGCATCTATCACCTGTTTTTCATTGAAGCAAATGTTGTAATTAATGGATATGTTTCTAACCTTCCAAATGGCATGAATCCATTCTGTACAAGCTACATTGAAGATATTGAAAATCTTATTTGAGAAATGAAGTTTTAGAATTTCAATGAGGAAGTGATGAATTGAGATGGATAGAGGCATACAGGTTTAAAAGATATCAAACAAAACCCTCCATATAGATGAAGAAGTTTTATAGGATAGAAAGGATAGAAATAGGTGATCAACATCCTCTCTATGTTGATTACAAAGCATGCATTTGGAACACATAGATATACCCACTAACTGTAAATTATTATCAAAAGGTCCCTTATTAAAATCAAGTCTCCAAATAGTCATGAATCTTGAAGGGGAAAGCCATTTCCTACTGAACATTTCAATACAGTGTTTCCTACCTTGGAACATATGTCTATAAACAATTTTTGAGTCAAGTTTCCAAGTTGAGGATTTCTCCCAGATTAGAATATCATCTTGGATGATAAACTTGGGATTGTAAACATCATCTACAATATCCTCAAGAAGTGAATCCATTTCATTTATCTTATCCTTGATAGAAATATTTTGATTAATGTATAAGGAGATGATCCGGTTTATCAGAGGTTATCCCATCTAGTTGGTATGCAAAAAATTAAGAGAATAATTTCTACTGACCACCCAATGTGAATTTAAATTGACTTCCTAAAATAACCTTCTCAAACCATCCCAAATAGATGATTCTATATAATTCTATTTTCCCTCAATATGTTATGCCAAAAATCTAGATCAAAGTAAATAAAGGGAAACCGATTTCATATTGATTAATCTCTAGATGAATTTAGCCTGAAGAGCTTGCTTAAAGAGCCTCAAGTTATTGATTCTAAGACCTCCAAGGATTTGTGGCATACAAAATTGATTCCAAGGTACTATTATGATTTTTCTATCTTGTACATTTCCACTCCACATGATGTTCCTCATAATGGAGTTGATGACTTTGATGGTAGCTACATGCCATGTGTACACCATTAAGGAATATAGTATATTTGAAACCACAACATGTTTGACAAGGAATACTCTCCCTGCCATTGAAAGTGACTACCCTTTCTATGAGTCTAGGGTCATTCTCACATGACACACTGCAATAGATAATTAAATTATGTTTTATGCTTAAAGATTTATTTTTTCTAAAACATGTTTTTATTGTGGGTTATGCGCTTATTTAAAATTAAAATATACCACATATAGAAATTTAATATTATAAAATGGACTAAATATTTATAATCATAATAATTAATATAATCTTATAGGGTTAACTTAAATTTTGGTCATATTGAATAGTTAAAATAGTAGAATTTGTTTTCCACAGTTAAGGTTAAGACTGGTTTACTAGGGGGGTTAAACTAAGTGATAAGGGTAGTATTTACATCCAAACCTGTATAAGTATTATTTTTTAAAGATATTTAAACATTATATTATCATAACTTTGAATATATGACCATGTTGAGCCACTTTACCATGAAAATAACCTTATATCATTGAAATAGTTTATGAAATTTCATGTATATCCCTCCCCTCACTTATTAAAGAGCGCATGTCATATTCTATTATTCACACCATTTGAGACATATTTATTATAAAAGACCTAATAAAATTAATTATTACATTTTTTAACTTCCATCTAAATATTATATTATTCTCTTAATAATAATCCTTCAAGATTAAGGTGTAATACAAAAGCGGTCTCTCAAAGAATTGGTATGAATCTCAACCAAAATCTTACAATTTTATTTCTTCTTACACCTTCTCTAAAACTATTGTATCAAAAAAATGATTAATAAGGTATAATAAATATACTTATATGTTATTATGATGATTTAATAACCATTTCCCACCACTTATACATCAAATGAAAAATAAAAGGACCACTCATGTGCAAGTGTGGACTACCACCTCCACGTAGCGATACAATACATTTTCCGTCAGCATATTTCATGGGCTGTTATAATTATGGATTTGGTTTTTATATATGATAATTATAACATAATTATTCTTCTATAATTATAATTTATTATATATTTTATTACCTTCTGATCTATTAGTAAATGATAACATCACTTGTGTATATGTGTGGACTAACACCTCCCTGAAGAGATGTGATTTCTTTATCATTTTTTATTTAATTGGATGGTAATAAGGATATTTTTAATGAAAATTTAAGATATTTATGATTTTATAAATTTAAATTATCATTTAACTTTCTTTCTTTCCATCCATCGAAAAGTGGAAACATCACTCGTGTGTACGTACATATTACTATCTCCACGAAATAATGTAATTTATTTCTCATCACCACTTAATATGAATGGTTATAAATACGTATGTAATAAATATATATTATATTTATATAATTTTTAAAATTATGGGTATGTAGGAACTATGATCATTGTGAAATCACCACAACTTCCAAACTAAAAAAACATGAAAAAAATGATGCAGTTAACGCCCCAAATTTCAACTTTAGTAGAGAAGTATTAATAAAATAGTGTTGAAATTTTATATGTGGATCATATAATATATTATAAGTATGAATATGATTATTTTATATAATTATAATAAATTTAAATTTATCATATAGGAGTTTATAGGGATTACACATCAAGTCGGCTATAAGGTAAGGGTTTCATCTCAATTTTTCTTCATTGGGACTTGTTTTAAATGTTATACACCAATTTATTATTTCAATGGTGTATATACAGAAAAAGAATTTATTTTAGAATAATAAATAATATAATTCAATATATTTATATACCCATATGATTTTCAAGCTTCCAATTACTTTCAATTAAAAATTACCCAAGTCAGAAGGGTTCTTCGTCTCAATTTTGTTTTATTGAGACATGTTTGATGTTATACTCCTATATTATTTTATGAGGTGTATCTACTAACCCATTTATATGATGTATCATTAATATAATTATTTTAATGGTATTTAATGTTTCATTTGATGTTATTTATTTTATGGGGGTTATGATTTAAAAGTTACCACAATAGTAGGTGTTATATTTTACAATCTCATTTTTTCCAGGATTGTTTATGCTGAAATATTCTGATGATGAAATTGTATGATCTATCTCTCCAAAATATTATATATTTTGTTAAAATATAGTTATTTTTTGATATTTATTTTTTTCCTTACATTTTCTTCTCTTTAATTACTCAAGAGATTGAAATAATGTTTTTCAGTAAAATCAACCTTGTTTTTTTCCTTCAGTCGGAAATTTTTTCTTCAATGTCCATATTTTATTTAAAATGTTTTCAAGAATTTTTTTACTATTACAAAAAGATTATTTAATGTCATTTTTTACTATATTCTACTTTCCATACCAAGTTTTAAAAGGAACCTTCTTATAATTTTCCAAAGATGGTACTTTTTATTTTTTTTCCAAAAATGCGAAAGGAATTTTTGTTTTAACATACATCACATGAATAAGTTTCCCCACTCTCATGAATACACATTTATATAAATATTAATTTATATGATTCCTTTTTTATTTTAAAATAAATTTTTTCCTTACTATTCTGGAAATTTTTATATTCTAAATAATTGATTTCAAATAAAAATGGTATTTTCCCCAAGAAATGTTCTAGTGATCTTGAAAAGGTATTTTTTTACATAAAAAAATTATTCCATGTTTATTATGATTTAAAAGGGATATGATTCAATGTTACCATATTTATTATTTATCTAGATGGTTTATGATTATGATGATGAAGTTTTTATGAAACCTATATCCTTTCCATGGGTTATGATATGATGATATGATGAATGTTTAATAATATTATGGCATACATATGTATGGTTTTAATTATGTGATGGGTGGGATATAAATTATATAACCCTAAAATTCATTGGATAAGGATGGTATATCATGAGATAATAAGGAATATAATGAGGATCCAACCCTATTCTATAAGATAAGTTTTCTAATAACACAGTATTGGGTGTAAACCACAACTAAAAAAATGATGGAATGGGGAGTGAACTTAATCCAAAATGATAATCCTGGCAGTGATCCTTAACTAAAGAAATGATTTTATATTCTTTTATGTGTTCCATAGACTTATGACTTTTTCCTGTGTTATATTATCATTCATGATTTATTATTCATGATTTCTCACTCTTATGACTTATGTATTTTGATTGAAAAAACCATATTCCATGATTT
The DNA here is from genome assembly GCA_963277665.1 of Viscum album. NCBI lineage: Eukaryota > Viridiplantae > Streptophyta > Magnoliopsida > Santalales > Viscaceae > Viscum > Viscum album. The sequence goes on along the minus strand of OY728137.1, from coordinate 648,133,195 downwards.
ATGTTTAAAGTTATTTGATTAATTGGGTATGATTATTGTAAGTGTTGATCATGTTCTCATAACCTTATTCTTATCTTATTCTCACATATGATCATTTATTGATATATCTTATATTTACCCTTACTAAACATTTGAGTTTACCCTTTTTCATATTTCCCTTCCCCATGTTATGAATAATGTTTTTATGTATGATATGTCTAATAATTGTGCTAGTTTTGAATAACATAATGGGATATGGTGTAGATATTTTATGTTTCATTTATTTATGTATCAAAGTTTTCAAAGACACTAAACCTTTACAGTTCTAGTGTGGATCATATTCATATAAAATGAATATTCCACTAATAAAATGTATTATTTATGTATGAAAATTTTGGGGTCATTATAGTTGTTTTCATAAATTATCATAAAAAATCCTTAGCATAGGGCATTGGTTTTCATAGTGTATGTGTTCCTTGCAGTTGAAGCACTGAAACATAAGCTAAAACATGATTGTAACATTATTTTATTCAATAAAATTAGTGGGATTCATCTCTTTCTAACATTCATTAGCTAGATACTCATCATTTCCACACTGGTAACATCTCCCTATTTCCTTCATGCAGTCTCTAGGATACTTCTTCCCACACTTTTAACAAGTGGGTTCTTGGATTTTCTTGCCTCTCTAAGGATTATCTGATAATCCTCTAGAGTTAAACTCCAATCTCTTATTCTTATCCCCAATTCCATGGGACCGCTGAGAATTACCAATCTCTATATCAAATTTAAGGTCACAATGGGTTATTTCATCATAGTTCACAAATTCTCGAATTTTTATGGATTTTTGAAAACTTGACTTCAATCCACTAAAGATGCAGACAACTTTACTTTCAACATCTATGATGAAGAGGGAGACATATTATGCAAGCCTTGTAATGTTTGTCTCATAAACCCCAATAAATACATCATCCTTTTTCATGAGTCTAAGGAATTCCCTCTCCATATTAAGATGAAGAGTGTTGGCGAAACTATTAATTCACTATAGGAAAAATAGTGTTTAGAGGCAGTTTTTCAAAACCAGCATGAAAATCAATGTTGAGAAACATTTCACAGTGGTTTTCATAAAGCGACGTGAAATGATTTAGTAGGGGTTTTTAAAACCATCATAAAATTTTTAGTTGTGGTTTTTTATTTTTTATTATTTTTATTTTTTTAATATTTTCAAATTATTTATTTAATTATTATTTATTATTTATTATTTATTATTTATTATTTATTATTTATTATTTATTTAATTTTATTCATCCCACCATGTATGCATATTCCATGCATACCATGAAAAAATTCAACATATATATGCGTTGGGTGAGATTTGAACTCCTTACCACTTTGTTATTTTACAGACTTTACCACTCTAGTAATCTCTTTTCATGGTGAGTCAACAGAATTCAATATATTTATATATGTATAAAAATACATATAAATATGTATACGTAAATAATAATATTAAATTTTAATAGTAATAATAATAATAAAAAAATATGAAATAAATAATTAATAATAATAATTAATAAATATCAAACAAATGATTAATAAATAATAAATTATAAATTATATATAATAAATGAAACATAATAATTAATAATTAATAATTAATAATTAATAATTAATAATTAATAATTAATAATTAATAATTAATATATAATATATAATAATAATAAATAATAATAAATCATTATGTAATAAATAAGTAGTAAATATAAAATAAATAATAATAAATAAATACATAAATAATAATTAAATGATAAATATTAAATAATAAATAAATAATAAATAGATATAACATAAATAAATAATAAATAAATAATAATTTAATAAAAATTAATAATATATTATAAATCAATATATTATAAATAAGTAATAAATTAATAATTAGTTCATTATAAATAATAAATGATTAAATGATAAATAATAAATAATATGTAGAAAATATTAAATATTAAATATTAAATAAGTATATATAATTACATATAAATTTATTTAAATACAATTATATATATCTTATAAAAATATATAAATATAAAAAAATCCCATAAATGTATATAAATACAAACATGAAGATACACACAAAAACCAACCAATGGAATACATATTAATATATTTACCAACATCAAATATATAAATATACATTAATATAAATAAATATACATAAATAGATATAAATATACATAAATATGAACTAATATTCATAAATACATATAAATATCTGTATGTAATTATATATAATTTGTAAATAAATTTTGATAAATATGATAAATTATAAATAAATGTACATAAATGTATCGACATGCAAACAAACATATATATAATATATAATATATCACCAAAATAAGGAAAACCATAAAAATTCTAACACCATAAAATCAACAGGAATGTAAATCTTTGGAATAAAATCATAGAATAACCAATAAAAATATGAAGACACTCTTAAAAGAAGATGAAAACAGATGGAATGTTCAAAAATTATGGTATCTGAACAAAAAACTCATCTTGGGGTCCTTTTGGGACTTTTTTACCTTGAAAAAATAATGAATAGGATAACCTGGATCATTGTGGTGTTTAAATCATCACAGGCTTTAAATTGATTTGTGGTAGAGCCCAAATATACACTTAGATAAAAATTTATGCTTATTTAAAGTTAAATTTCAATTTTCAGCTTCCCTTAAAATAGTAATAATTTTTATTCTATTAACTATTACCAAATTATTATATAATGTCATAGTATTTCATTTCATAAGCTTTGATTTCACTGGTTTTGGTGTTAAAACAGACACTCGGATCAAAACTTATGGTTAATTGATACTGATGTCTGATTTTCAATATATCCTCAAATTAATTTAAGTCTCAAATAATCACTAACTAATAATTATAAATAATTAATAATTAAAACATAATAATTAATTAAAATTTTATATAATAAATAATAAATGATTGTAAATAATAAATATTAAATATTAATAACAAATAATTATAAAATATTAATTGTTTTTCCATTATGTTTTTTGGTGGTTTCTTAAAAAATTCTTGTTAATTCACGGTGCTTTTTAAAACCCGCTAACAAAAAATAATTTTTAAATTTTTTAAAAATTAAATAAAAAAGAAAATTACATTTACTAGTGGTTTTTGAAAAAACTACCACTAAAAATAAAAAAAAAGAATTAGTGTAAGTTTAAAAAAAACATCTTTATAAAATGATGATGAAATATTTAGAGGTGATTTTGAAAACCACCACTAAAAACCCACCATGAATTTCAATTTTTACTAAAGTGATTGAAAAATATCTTCTTGAATCCATCCCTTTCCATGGATTCAATGTCTTCCTTGGTTTTTTATTTTTTATTAGTGTCTACCATAGACCATCTTCTCTATCTTATCGATTGATGAACAATATGAATTTCTACTACTCATAGCATTGGAGTATAGAGAGTATTTTCTCCATGTAGTTAATCAATTTCTCAAAAATCAGCAGATATGAAGATCCACTAAAAGTAAGAGGCCTTAGCCACATAAAGGACTCAAAAGAAACTTGTTCACTCTTTGGAGAATAAGGGAATTTTATGTGATTTGTGTTATTACTCAAAACATAAGTAATTTTTATAAGTACTTCCATGAATTTCTTGACTCCAATTCCCATAATATTAAGCATTTTTTAGGTCAATAATCACATTGCACATCACATATGTTTATGAAATGATTCGTTTTATTTATATCCATTTTTTAAAATAATAGGGTGTTTAAGATGAGGATACATGATTCAATAAGTAAATAAAAAGGAAAACTACTTAACTTAGAAGGAATGGTATATATACCCTAAATTATGAATCTCTATGTTTAAATATTGGGTATCCAAGTTCATTTTCTTTTTAGGTTTTCTAACTATACATCATTAATTCCATAAAAATTAATTAAATAATTCATAATGGTTTATAAGGAACGTGATAAACCAAAGAATATCCCATAGGAGTGTCTAACCAGATGTAAAATTAAGCCTCTTTATTGGACACCAGGTGAAGATCAAGTTAGTACACAAACATTCTTTTCAGTTTTATTACCCATTGATGCATCTATACCAAATCTTATATCCACTTCTTTGTAGCCAAATAGGTATTTCATTAATAGTAAACCACATAATCTTTACTTTACCAAAATTTAAGAGTTTTTCTTATATTTAGACTTATCCCTGTGGTTATATTATTTTTTTCTAATCCTAATCCCTAAAAATAAATATCCATTTCTCTGATACTAACTATAAAAACCCAAATCTCATCACACATTAATTTTAACATAATAATCCATAAACACAACCTAGAATTATATAGGTGTGTCTTCAAAATATTAGACATTTAAATACAACAAAATTAAACAAAATTAAATCATTTTTATTTAAAATCCATCATTTTATACTATGTCCCAAATATTGTTTAATACTACATAGGATATATTGGAGAATATATAAAGGGAAAAGGGTGATCTATAAATCCTATTATGGGAACAATTAGAGTAAGAATGATACATATGAGGTAAAATAAATATCAATATAATATAAAAGAGAATATTAACAAGGAATGATGACATGAAATATATAATATCACAAGATCATAACATCAAATTAATGTGGCTACAACATAAAACATGACACCATAATCATAAATTATGGATCACTACCAAAACATCAAAACATAGTGTGCTAGGATAACCATCTATGCCCTATAACTAGTGGCTCATGATATGAAAGCATTGCATAATTAATTGGAGTGTTGTTAGGGTGCACCCTTCATATGTCTAATTTTTTTCTACATAAATTATACATAATAAGAAATAATTTCATTAATAACTCATGGATAATGATAAAATATTTCATTTAAAATTTATTGAGTTCAAAAGATCATAAATGAAAAAACCTTTTAAAATTTTAAGAGATGGGAATGAAAGTTTTATACATGGAAATACCCATTCAATGAAGTATAATTAAACTAATATGAATAACCTTGAATGAAAATAGGTTCAGGTATTCATAACTAAAATGTGGCATGGATAATCAAATAATGATTTTTATAGTATAACGGGTATACATAAAAATTTATGAAGTGGGATTAATGAGAGAGAAAGGTAGTATATCATTAATAGGATATAATTTTAATAGTAAAGTTATGATTATGAAAACATGAAACATAATCAATTGAAAATAAAAAGGGTTATTTACAAAGGAATTACTTTAATAAAATGAGAGAGGAAGGAAAACCCCATACCTTAAATATCACTTTCTAAGATTAAAGGGGGAATTCTATGAGATTTTTGGGGATATTAAAAATTACTTAATGAGGGACTCCTATAGGATGGGATGTGGTAATAAGAATGAGAGTAAATTAAATGGGATGGAGAGGTGAGTATTTATTGAAAAATTAGAAGAATTTCTTTTTAATTTATAAATATAGGCCTTAGAAATCTAGGTTTTATAAAATGGAAAACCATTGAATTACCCATGGTTTTAGTTCATGGTTTTGGAAATTTAATGCATGGATTTTAAATTTTATTCATGAGAGAAAATAAATTCAAATATTACTTTGGTCATGGGAATGTAATTTTTCTAGAAAATATTGTTTTTAAATACCTTAATTTCCATTTTAACCTTGGAAAGGTATTTATGGGTTTGGAAAATCATTTAAATTCATTAAAATATGTTATATTAATAAAATAAATTATTTTTTGACATGAATTCAGTTATATTAATTATTACATATTTATAAACTCTAAAAGTATACTAGAAATAAAAAAGTGTATTTTTAGCATTCACTGAAAAAATTATTTTTGAAAATAGTCAAAATTTTACCCTAAACTAATTTCAACATTATGAATTAAAATATAATGTTAATTTTATCATAACAAATTCCTAGGTATGAGGGGTAATTATTCTAAATAAAAATTACATATTTGATATAAAATTATATTTTTTAAAGAAAACACATTAATTATTCACTTTCATGAATTCTAATTTTTTATACTATCCTATGTATTGAATCAAAGATCAAATATTTAGAATTTAATAATTTTATATAATAATTTTTAATTTACTTTTAAACTGGAATTTTACTATTCTATTAGGTATTATTACTATTCTAATGATTATATAACAGTCATATTGTAATGGTTAGGTAATGATCATATCCTAGTGGTTATATTTCCCTTTACACCCTATATATAAGCTAATATTCTTATAATTCACCATTTACTGCTTCAAATATAATGTTTCCAAACGTTCCTTAATAATATTTACCATATTCCTAACATTTAACTATGTTTTTAACTTCATAATGGCAAGAGTGATGTTTGTGGGTGAAATCAAGCCGATGAAGTATGCCTTATTGTTTGAATTATTCTTTGGTGTTTATCTTCTTGCACTATACTTTACTATTATAGAAAATATTATTTCATGATGTTTAATGTTCTTATGAAATTTAATAGTCTTTATTTTTTCTTCAACTATAAAATATAATGAAACAATTATTGTGAAACATGAGTTCATTTACTGATAAAAGGAATTTTTTGGCCGTTATAGTCATAATGTACAAAGGTCATGCATCTTGTAATTTCATTCATATCAATGCACCGAATTATACTTCTCATTATTATTTATTTAAACATTTCAACTTCCTATCATGTATTATTTTCCTTTTATGTTTTACTTTTTATAGCCATAATTTTTATTAGATAATATGAGCTAGATACATCTTTATTATACTCAAATTATTTATTTTTGTCTATTTTCCTTTCTTAGTTATAATGGTTTTAATAAATCTATATCTTTGATTTATAATGTATCAGTTTTTTATTTATTACTATAATTACTTAGGTATTAAAATTTTTTACTTATAAGAATACATTTATAATAATTTATGATTTCAAGTGGCCTCCTTGTTTTGATCTCCAAAAGTTTTTGAATTTTTTTTCTGCCTTACCTTTGTGTAAAGCATTAATAGAGTTTTTATTTTCATGGTTTAGTATTTTAATTTCTTTCACAATATCATAAAAAGTGAGTATTATAATTTTATTTTGGTACAAATAACTAACTCTCTAAGTTCATATCTCATTCTCTTCTTTAATACTCAAGAAACAAGTTTTTTTCTCATTACTAATTAGGAAAATATTTCTATTTATTCATTTTACTCTCATTATAATTGTACCATCCTTCAGTTTTATACTGATACATAGATTTTTTTTAAAATATAAAATTGTTCCCAGTATCATAAATTTGATATACACAAAATAAATTTTGATTTAATACATCATTAATTAAGATATTATTTTAAGTGGTTTTCTTCTCACCAGTTTGAGTATGTCCTTTACCTTTATGGTTTGGGAAAAATATTTTCCAAAATTTATAATTCTTATATCATATTTTTGAATTCATTTAATTTTTTTTATTATAGGTCTTGTGTGATGAGTAACCACTCTTATAATTCCACATATTCTTACTCTTTTATGATTTTTAAGCAATTGTAATCACTATCGCTTATTCATGATCACTCTGCTTTATTTCAAATTTAATGTTGACCATTTATTTCAATTTATTCACTAGGATTATAATACATTCATTGGAAATATTACCTTATTTTTATTATATTATAAATGTCTCCTCATGTTCACTAATTATTTTTTTCACTTTTACTTATTGTTTGAAAAATTGTTTTGGTTTCATTCTTATATTTTTCAATTTTTTTGATAAAGTAACCATGTAAGTGTCGCATTTCTTTTCAATGGTTAAATATGTGTTTAATAGAGTTAATGATGATTCTTAGAGTATTATTATAGAATCATGAGAATGTAATTTTATTTAATTCTTGATAAATCATCCTTATAAGTCTATAAGATGGTTTAGTTTTTATATGTTCTAAGGTAATGTAATTATGAGGTTTCATACTTAAAACATTCAAGTGGAGAATCTCAAGACAAAGAGGAAATTAATATCTAATTATTGTTGAAATATTATTAATATTTAAACACATGTGTTTATTATTTTTGGTAACACATTGTCTACATCAATGAATATGTGGATATGTTTTAAGTTTTTTTATAGGACAAAGGTATTGTGAAGATTGAGAAGTCCATGTAATTTTTACATGATGATAAATTGAAGACCACGAAAAAATATTTATATTTACACATGAATAAATTTGACATGGCATTGGAAGTATATGAATAATTTACTAGCTCTTTTTATAAGAGTCTAATAAAAAATTAGCTATCCCGAGTAATCAACTTGGAAAGCTCAACCACATATATGGGAGTTGTACTCGACCATGTGGGATCTATCCTGAATGGAAAGCTCGAGGTGATAGGGAGGTGCATAGTAGAGGTAGAGTGATTGTGCAACGCCTTCAAGGGAATACATCAGGCACATGGTTTCATGCATGTGGGAAAATTGGTGATTTGTGTGAGAGTTTATCTGTGAGCTAATCTCAGTTCCATTACTGAGTGGTTGATGAAATAGAGATGGTTATTAACAACATCTAGCACTCTGGTATCTATGATGTGGGATGTAGAGTTGTGGTTATTATTATCACATTTTTAAAAACATGGAAATGATGAGTGTTTTTTGGTCGATCTAATCCATTTATTTTAATATTTTATATTTCATTGTCTTCCTCATCAAAACCCTCTCTACTAGAAATTACTATGTATAATGAATTCACGAGCTAAAAATTAATTTTTGAGGTATATACACCAGATCAAGATGAGTTGATCTCCCATTATCATATATTTTTATAAGATTATATAACCATGAAATAGAATGGTTTTTCCTTGATTATAAGGATGAACCATAAGTAATGAGCATGAATCATTCAAGAATAATGAGTACACACACTAGATCAACCATGCAATTCAGATTGTATGTAACAACCACTTTTTTAAGATGAATAAATCACAAGTTCCAAACATGATAGATGAGAATACAACATAGATATTTCATGAATATTTTGTGAGTGACTGATCTTTTGTGAAGTACACATGATGTTCTTTGAGAATAAGGATCACACAGACATTTTAGGAGGAATAAAGAGAATAAAACCTTATATTCAACATGACTAATTGAATATGTACATGCATAATAGAGAAGAGATATATCCTTTATAAGGTAATGGGTATGTTCAAAAATACCCATACATGCATGATGAATCATATACATGCATGAGATTGAAGATAAAATATTCAGGTATGTTTTCTCTTCCACTGATAATGCAGTTTCCATGTGAGAATCATGATTTAAATTGAGTGTATGTTATTATTGGGGTTATGTGTATACATGATGTGAAATAAATAATCCAGGTGAATGAGGCTATGTGATATTCATGAGTTCCATAAATTAATAAAAGATTTTAATTTATGAATTCTAGATAAAACCACATGAATAAAAAATGATAATTTAATTATTTTATGAATTATCACTCATAGGAGTTGAGCCATATAAAATAAGGAAAGTCATGTACATCCTTTCATAAATCCATTCAACAGTTTCAATTCATGTATTCCAAAGGAAATACTATGAATCATCATGCATGACCTGTATGAATATGATAAAGTCACATGAGAATCAATGAAGGATTATATTATGGTTATTTAGAAACCATGTGGGATATTAATACCCAAGATCTTTAGTTATTTAAATTGAGTTATTTAAATAAAGAAACTTATCAATGATTTAATAATGAATATTTCATGGATAGATAAAATAAATAAATATCTCTAGTATTTAAGAAGTTAAAATTGTGATTTAAAATGGAATTTGAAAAGGGAATAAATTAGGGAAATTATGGTCTAATTTAAATGATAATATCACACCTGCATCCAAGGATCATAGAGATTCCATAATTATATTAATGGAATAAAATCTATAATGTTTAATGAGAATTAATATTCATTATTATATGAATATAAATATGCATACATGTGATAAAGGATTTATGTTTGATCTTTGAGAATATTCTAAGAATTCTAAGAGTCTGGCACACATCTATATTGAGGAAATAAAAGGAGCTTGAATTTGAGATATACTAAATAAATAAGAATATTTTGTGCTTGAGTGATCAATATTTTGTGATAAACCGGATTATTCAATATCCAGTGTGAGTTTCAAGACCATAAGACATGTATAAGAAAGATATTAAAGATCTTGAAGGTTTGTATATGAGAAGACTTTCTGATCTATATAATCATGGAAGAATATCATATTTCCAAGTGGTTTAGAAGAACTACTACAAAACACGCCTTTAATAGTGCATGAATAAACCATTACCAGTGATTTTCTAGAGTTGACTACTTTAGTGTGGTTAAAAGGTCATGGATTTTAACAGCGCTAAAAAAATAGCTGATAAGGGTATCTTTATTAGTGAAAATAAAAGCATTTATAAAGACATACTTTATCTATTCTTTTAAAATCACTAATAAAAGAAACCATTTATCAATGATTTTTATTTAGCGTTCATAAAGAAACCCTTTATCAGTGCTTCAAAAATTGCTGATAAAGATACCTTTGTCGGTGCTTATAAAAGTTCTAATAAAGGGTCTCTTTATCAACACATTTAGTAGCACTGATAAAGTTCAAGACACTAAAAACATGTAGTGTTTTCTCAACACACTGAATCAATACAAAAATAGAAAAAATTAACAAAATACTAAATATAAATGAAACACAATTACCAAAACAATCCAAATATTTTTTGTTTACTTTTAAACAATTGTTATCAAACACAAAATCATAGTATTATCCTCATTCTATTTCATTGCCCAAAAATTTTATTGTTTTAAATCTAGTCCTTCTTATCCTCCTCCCCCTAAGTCTCTACCTTGGTCCTCACCTCTTCTACATTCTCAGCATCCCTAATATGTAACTTTATAATAAATTAACGGAAGCTGTATGGGATTTTCCAGCATCCATTAAGGAAAAATTTCTATGGAAATCTAATAAAATAAATGAATTCTAAATAGAATAATGAAAATTAAATAAATATTTCATATATATTTTTTAGTAAAATAGAGAAAGTGTATTATAACATTACTGTTATATCTTTCCAAATGATTTCCTTTGTTATAGGTTGGACGCGGCGCCATGAATCAATATCAATCAGAGCATTCATCCTTGTTGTGAGCCTAATCTAACTAAGGAATATTAACTTATTGGGTTTAATAGTTTGGCCTCATTGATTCCAACCAACCTCAAATTTTATACTTGTACTTAATTTCTTGATAATTTTATTCAACACTGTGATGTTTTGTCATTATTTTTCTTCATCAACATGTTGTTGATCCCCTAATAATTTCACAGTTTCATCATCAACAATTTTTTCTTACTTAGGATTGGTAACATCATTATTTGATGAATACATTGTCTGCATGAGTCATCAAATATTTAATTTTTCTTGAATAATAGAAATATAATACCCTCCATGCATAAAATTTTACATTTGCAGGCATCTTGCATGAAAATTGTTATTGTCTTGAATATAAATGTTTCATATCAATGAGGAAATAAGGATTCAAGTGTACTAGGAACCTAAAATAATGGAATCACTCAAAAATTATCCTCAGTATAAGTTCTATCATACATATGATGTTCATTTTATCCTTTATATGGAGATCTAAGGGTCAGAGTGGTGACGTATTCTATATTAACCACATTTTCATTAACCCTGTTGTCATTAAAAACACTCATGTGAATTAATGGTTTAATATTATTAGAATAACATAAATATTTTGGAATCCTTGAATTCTATTTGATATTGAATTTGAAAAAAAATCCCATTAAAATTAATAAGAAAACTAAGGAGGCTCAGTTTGGAAAAAAAATTTAGGGTTCCCATTAAAATAGACTTAAACACTTTGATTATTGATCAAATTTTTTATCAATAATTTATGGTGATTTAAACATGAAAATTGAGTATTAAAGGTTACCTTTTTTCAGTTTTCTATGAATAGTCCATTTAACCGGAAAAATGTGTGTTGAATCATGTATGTTCACTTATCTATCTTAAGTTTCATTATCAATTAATTGTTAAAGGATAATACTAGACTATAGGATGATTCTGGAATTTATTTGGCATCAATTAATTGGTATTATATTAATATTTTTCATATATAGGGGTGGATATATCTATTCTGGGGGAACCAAGGTCCAAAGTGGTTTATGGAATGAGGATTTTACTATAATTTACAAGTGTTAATACTCTTGTGTATTAAATAGTTTCAAGGTCTTTTAGTAGTATTTTGGTTTACTAAAGTCAATGATATTTGATTAAATCTATAGTAGTCCCTACTATTGGTTAAATTGTGGTTGGGATTTAGGGGAGTGAATTATCTGATTCATATGAATATGGTTGAACAAGTTTTTAAGGAAAAATAGTGTGAAGTTAGGGATAAAGAACTTTATTAGGTGATGGGTGATGACATGAACCTGAGGAATGAATCAACTGATTGGACCAAATTTAGAAAGGATAAAGGGAAGAGGAAGATGTCTTTTCCTATTGGTACACTACTAAGAATTAGAGTATAAGTTGGAACCCCTTTATATTGAATGGTTGTTTAACCATGTAAGAAATATGTTATGAATATATAAGTGTAGTTAGTAAAGGTGGGGTCTAGTTCTTCAGTAAAAATTTAAGCTAGATCAGACTCCTTGTACCAGGCTCTAGTTGTAGTGTATGAAAATATTTACTCTGCTCCTAAGAATAAGAGTGAGCATCTCCAACCCACAATGCTAAAATAGAGTAACCCTTGCTCTAAAATAGCGCATATACTGTGAAATCATATTCAACAGGTATGCTATATTTTACACTATTATTTTTATATTATGAAAATAAATACAAATTTGAATCCAAATATGAAGGAAAAAAGACGAAATAGTGGATAGTGTTGCAACAGTGTAGTGTCAAATATGGCATTGGAATGTATATCAATTTTATTTTAGAACTAGTTTTAGCATTGGGTTAGATCATTTTAGTGATTTTAGCATGGGTTGAAGATGGTATAATGGATATAGATAAAATTAACTTTTTAGTAGCATGTGGTGCAAAAAGATGAAATAGAACCATTTTTTGTAGAGAAAATATATTTGTGTGTGTATTTTTATATTGATGAAATATATTTGTGTGTTCATTTTAAATAGAACCGTTGTATTCAAAACCATTGTATATGGAAGAAAAAGATTAAATAGAATAACTTGATGTATTTTAGTGGTGAGGAGATGTGATGCATGTTCTTCCTGGTTAAGAACAACACAAAAACACAGAACCCGGAACCCAAAAAATCAAACAACGATAGAGGAAAAGTAGAAAATAACATACATTAAATAATAACCTTGATTATTCTGAGGGAATGTAGAGGAATTGCACTGGAAGTAGAGGAGTTCTACGAGATCTAAGAATCGTGAGTGACTGAGTACTAGTTAGGGTTTTTTAAATAGACCATGGATAGTTTTAATAGCACTTTCATAAAAGGGATTATAAATATCCCTTTTATCAGAATTAAATTAATAAGCACTAATAAAAAGTATATTTTTCAGTGCTAAATAAGCACTGATAAAAAACATCTTTATTAGTGTGAATATTTTAGAGATGATAAAGATTTTTTTAATAGTTCTTCTTCAGTGCTGATAAAGATCAATCTTTATCAGCGCTAAAAACGCTGATAAATACTCATTTTATCAGCATTAAAATTTTAGCACTTATAAAGGATTTATAATTATAATTATTTAAATAAATTTATTATAAATTTATAATTATTTTTTATATAATTATTTATTTATAATTATATAAATACTTATTAAAAATATAATTAATATTTATTTTTAATAATCATAAATATATGAATTTATAAATATATTAAATATACATTAATAAATATATTTATTTACAAGTATATTTTTAACATTATTAGTGGATATATAATCTTAAATACATGCATTTTAAAAATGATTGAAATTGAATAATTCAAAATGAGTACACTTTAAAAATATTGAAAAAATGGATAAGTTTTATTAATTAAATATAAATTCTTAAAAAAATATAGATATATATATATACATATATTGAAGTAAAGATGAATACATACTGAAAATACTGAAATATAGTAAATAAATATATATAAATAAATAATAGAAAATGATCAAATTAAAAAATAAATTAAAAAATAAATAATATTAAAAATGAATGCCCTAACTATACTAGTATTAAAAATAAATAAATAAAATTGACTTATTAAAAACATAATATATTAAGTGTATCATGTTAAAATGAAATTCTAAAATATACTAAAATTTGAATAAATTACATTAATATTAGGTGTATGTGTTTCTATATATTGCATAAATATATTTTGTTAGTGTGTTTGTATATGAAACTTCATTAATTACATATATATACACAAAAATCAATATAACACATGACATTTGATATATATTAAATTGAAAAATCAAACAAAATTAAAAATAAATAAGACAGTAATATGTTTTTTATCAACATTTTATTTATATATATATATATTTTATATATTTTTTTATTACTATTTATAATATATATATTATTTATTTTTAATAATAGTTGTTTCATTAATAATTTTTTAAATAATTTTGTAATTTATTCATTTTTATTTTTTTTAATTATTAAAATATATTCATTTATATATCTATATTTAATATATATTATTTATCAATATTTATAATCTATATATATGTATATTAAATTTATTTTTATCAATAATTATTTAATTAATAAAATGTTTAATATTTTTCTTCATTTACTCATTTTAAATTTTTATTTGTTTAATTATTTCATTTTATTCATTTCACATATTTATATATTTAATACATAAAATTTATTAATTTTAAAAATTTATATATGTATATTCATTTTATTCATTTTTAACAATAATGATTTAATTAATGAAATTGTTTAAAAAAAGTATTTTTATTTGTCTAATTATTTCATTTTATTATGGGCCTTTATCACTGCTAATAAAGTACTAATAAAGGATTCCTTTATCAGTGATTTATTTTTTTCTAATAATGGATAAATTTTATTAGTGCTTTATTTTTAGCACAGATAAAAGGTACACTTTATCAGTGCTAAAAAAGGAATTGATAAAGGTTATCTTTTATCAGTGATAAATAAAAAGCGTTGATAAAGGGGGAACTTTGTCATTACTAAATAAAAGAACTGATAATTGTCCTCTTTTATCAGTGCTTATTTTAGCACTAATAAGGATGAACTTTTTCAGTGTAGTTTTCTAGTGCTGATAAATGTCAACGCTGTTAAAGGAATATTTTTTAGTATTGAAACAACCAAGGAGTGTAAGAATATCTTTATATGTTGGATCATCATTAATGAAATGATGTCTCTTCCAATGGATTCTATAATCCATGAGAAAAGAGTTGAAATTGTGATGAGAGATAATTATTGAAAGGAATACAATGGAGTCTGTGTTTATTGGACTGGAATATCCATACTTGTAATAAATTTTTGAAGATATTATATAATCTGTGTTTGGGGGAGATAACCATCATGGAAAGTAGTAGGATTTCAGGACTAAACTTATAAATATTATGTTCTGGTGTCTTTTATTTATTTATTACACATCAGGTATGGATTTTTGAAAAATTATTGAGTGGATTGACAACCTTAAAAAGTTTGAGTGGTTTAATTAAAAGGAAAGTAATTCATAAAAATAATACCAGTAATTCACTCCCACTATCAGTGGTATATTAGGAATGGGGCATTAAAAATGGTATCAAATCCAAGTTCCCCTATAAAGATCTTGGAATACTTCTTATTTAGAAATGGAGAATCAAAATTATATAAATAGCTGAGTAGTACTAACATTCTATGGTACATACTACCAATGTTGGAGGAATATGATACTTCCCTATCCCATTTAACATATTTGAGAATTTATGAATGCTTCCACTGTCTGTTTTTCACCTATTTTTGAATATTCTCCAATGATTCATGATGAAAAAAGGAATATGGAGATTGATGGAAAATTAAATAATTTTATCTTGGTGTCTTTATTTAAGAAATTATATACCAAATTCATGGATCATCAGACTACTAAATAAATTTGGGGGAAATTGAGAAGTAATTATGAGGGTAATATAAAATTCAAGGAATATAAATTAAAAGTTTATAAGAGAATATTTTAAGACGTAAAAATGATTGATGATGAGGATATTAATGATTATTTCTACAAGGTAAATCAAATAGTCAACAATTTTCAAGGATTTGGTGAGAAGCTGGTGGAATCAATCATAGTGAAAAATATTATGAGAAAGTTCTGAGATAAATTTGATCATAATGTTTCAAATTTGTAGGATAGAGAGGATCTGACCTTGGAATAACTTCACAATATCCTCATTCCCTACGAAATGTGGAAGGATCTAGCTTTCAAAAACATATCCAAATATGATATTTACTTTAAAACCATATAAAAAGGAAAATAAAAGAAGAATAAGATGTTGAATAAAGTAATTCAGATGTTTAAGAAGCTGATGAAGATCTAAACCAAATCATGGTTCTTTTATTAGAGTGATTCAAGAATGGAAAATATAATGTAAAAGGTAATAAATTTACTAGATATTATAATTATGATGGTATTTTTCAGATTTAAAAAAAATATCCCTAAAATTAGTATGAAGAATATTAATTAGATGAGGAAGATGAGAAAAAAAAGAAAAATAATAATTAAAAAAGTATTTTATTTCCAAAAGAAGAAATTTGATGAGAAATAAAGAACAATAAAACTCAATATTATTATCACATGATGAGGTCAAATTATTATCTCAAATTTAACATGGTTTTGATTCATCAAATACTGATGATGATGGAGAAGAAAGGACCAATATTGAGTGGGAACTAAAAGGGAATCTGAAATATTATATTGAGTAGATTATACCGCATAATAAAGAAAAGAAAAATATGGAGAAAGATAATAAGAAACTAGCCAAAAAAGGATTATTTTAATAAAAATAATTTGGTTGAAGAGAAAAAGGAATTTTATAGAAAGGAGGTATCTTATATTGATGAGATCAAAATATAAAAATTAAAGATATATGATTAATAAAAATTGATATATGACCTTAAATAAAAATTAGATGCAAAGGAATAATAAATATTTGATACAAAGGCCATATTTATCATTATTAGGCATGAGATGAAATTGTCCTAAGAAGGATTTAACAAATTAGTTGATCTCAAAAGGGAGTATTCTCGTAATTTTTATAAGAAAAATTTAAAATAACCTGGTAAATATATGCTTACTTAGATTAAAAACATATCTTTTTTCTCGCTAAAAGTGTAGTTAGAAAAAACTAAGGTGTTCGAACCAAGAAGAATGTGAGGAAATATTCCACACAAAAGGATGGAAGAGATAGTCCAATAAAACCACTACTATTAATACAAAATAAGGATTCATTTTAAAAATTATAACAACAAAAAAAATTAGAAATATTTGGAACCAGTCATAAAGATCAAAGTTTCAAGTGTTTTACTGGTGTTGTGGTAATAATGGACAAAAATACTATTCTTTATGGTTCAATATTTCTCTACTAAGAGAGTGAAAATAACTATGGGGAATTTTTTGATGAGTATATGAGAAAAAAATATGATAGAAGAAAACCTATGATTATATCTTCACCAAAGAATCTTATACATATCAAATTTCAGTTTCTAGAAGAATTATGTGTCAGATGCAGTTTGGAAGGTCACAAAGAAGATTTATGCATGACAAGGTTGGAATAAGATGTTCCATATTCTATGAATTGGAATATATTTCAAAATCAACATAGTGGTAAGTCATGTGAAAATTATAAGAATATTGAGAATTTCAAGAAATCATTTCTAGTTTTCTTTTTAAATCAATTGAAATTTGATAATAAATTAGAATAATCTAAAAAAATTGAGGCTAAATGAATGAAATTTGATTTAGCATATGTGGTGAAAATTGTTGAGAATTTATTTACAACTAGAAACTTTAAGATTCAGAATACTTATGTGGAAAAATCTATTCCAAACAAATAATAATATTAAAGGAATAAAGAACATAATAAAATATATGAGACTCAAAATAGAAAGAAGATTAAAAAATAAATCTTCCCAAGATGAGATTGGAAGAAAATAATAGCCCAAGTTGAGAGGAATCTATCAAAAAAAATTTGTCTCTAAGATGAAATGATTTATCTTCTTATTCCTTATTATTTTATATGTTTGGAACTAATATGTAGGGAATTAAAGGAAAAATTTGAGGTTTTCATTTCTAGGAAAATAGGAAATATTATTTATCAAGGTGTTTCTTAACTACCATTAAGAGAAGATAAATGCATCCCCTTAGGGGGAAAAATTATGAAAGAAGCATATCAATATCAATTATTCCATGAAATTTGTAATATCTAAAATGGGGGAGAAGATAAATGCATCACCTTACACTGAACAATGTATTTGATTTTCAAAAGGGGGAAGAATAATTAATTCATCCAAGAACATGTATTCATATTAAGGATTTATGGTATTGATAAAAAATTCAATGGGTGAGATTGAATTCCCTAATAAAGTATTGAATTTATTATCAATGGATCAATATTTTTTAGTAGAGTTGATAATGATTCTTGAAGGATTATTATTAATTCATGATGAGGTCATTAGATATCATTCTTGATAAATAATCCATGTAATTTCATAAGATTGTTGATATACTACCATTTAATATGGTAAAGGAATTATGTGGCTACTATCTTGAATAATTCATGTAGAAAAGATCAATAAAAAGTTTCAATTAATAACTGATGATTTTTGAACTATTCTTAATATTTAAAGACATGTGTTTATTGTGTTTAGTAACACATTTTCAATATCAATGAAGAAGTTAATAAGGTTGAATAACTATTATGGAATAAAGATACTAAGAATATTGATATTTCCATGTCATTTCTTTATGAAGATAAATTGAAGACCATGAAAACATATTTTTATTTCTGAATGATGAAATTTTATATGGGAATTGGAATCATATAAATAATTTTATAACTCTTTTTATAAGAGTATAGTCAAAAAATTGGCCAGGCCCTAGAAATCTAAGGGGGCCTCTTAACCACACATGTGTGAGCTATGATCAAGCATATGGGATTCAGATAACATGGATAACTAGAGGCCATAGGGAGGTGCATATTAGAGGTATAGTGCCTACACCAATGAAGGTAGGGCACACATCAGGTGCATGGGTGTATGTAGGTGGGAACATGGGTGAGGTGTTTGTGCGTGTATCTAGGAGAAGAACTTGGTTCCATGGATGAGAGGTCGATGAAACATAGATGGTTATTAAGAAGTTTCATCACTTTGGTATATCCATTGTGGGATGTAGAGATATGGTTGTTGTTACCATGATTAAAAAACATGGAATGAATGGGCGCCTTCTGATTGATCTGATTCGTTTTATTTGATATCGACAGAAACATTTTCTTCCTCTCTCAAACCCTTTCCATTGGTAATTACTATGAATAAAGAATTCAAGAGCCGACAACCACTATTCAATCAACATACACTAGATTAGGTCGAGCCAACCTCCCATGATCAAATATTATACTGAGATATGATCACCATGGAAGAGTACAAATATTCTATGTATATATGGATTGACTATAAGTAATCGGAATGAATCTTCTATAAAGAATGAGTGCACTCACTAGAGAAATTATACAGTTCATGTTCAATGTATCAACTGTGTATTCAAGATGAATTGACCACAAGAACTAAACATGGTAGATGTGGATACAACCCAGATCTTCTATAAAGCTTCCATGAGTGAAAAATCTTATGTGAAGTGCACATAGATATTCAATGAGAATGATACTCGAACAGACCTTCTGTGAGGAATAAAGGTAATAAACCTTCTATTAATTAAGACTAATTAACCATATACATGCAAAATTTGTAAGAGATGTATCCTTGATAATTTTATGGGTGAGTTTTAAAATACTGATACATGAATTATACTTCATATTCATATATGCGAGATAAACTGTAATATTTTTATATTTCATCTACCATTTATAACATGATGTATAGGTAAGAATCAATAGATGAATTGTCTACATGTGATTATTGGGAAATCACATGTGCATGTTGTGCAATGAAGAAGATATATTCATGATTCCATGCAATATTCATGAGTTCCATTAATTAATATAAAATTTAGATGCATGCATTCCAGATAAAACCAAATGAATAAAAAATGTGCACAAAAATATTATTTGAAGTGTAATTCACAATATTCAAGCTACACAAAATTAATAAAATCATTAAATTCCATGTATGAATCTATACAATAGGTTCAATATATGTATTACAAATTAATCCACATGAAGCATCATGCATTCCATGCATGAAGATAATGAATCCACATGATAATTAATCGAGGATTATGTTATGTTATTTAGAAACCATGTGAGATATTAATACCTAGGATCTTTGGGTATTTAAAACAAGGTATTTAAAGATATTAGGTTCTTAATAGTTTAATAATTTGTATTTTAAAGTGAGATAAAATAAGGAAATTTCTTGAGTATTTAGGAATTTCAAATGGACATTTAAATGGTAATTTTAGAAGGGAATAAATTGTGGAACTTTTGACCAATTTAGATGAGTATAACACACCTTCATCAGAGGATGGTAGAGATTACATATTTTAAATATGTTAATAATATCTATGATGTTTGATGACATTTAATATTCATTATTCTATAAATATAAATATTTATGGAGGTGATGAAGGAGTTATGTTTAATCCTTGAGAATATTTTGAGAATTTGGAGAGTCTAATATATACCTATATTGAGTAAAGAAAAGGACTTTGAAGTCAGTATATTTTCAATGGAAAAGGGGATTACTTTTCCTGAGTAATCAAGATATTGAGATGAAAATAATCATTCATGATCTAGAGTGAGTTTCAAGACCAGGAGACCTGTCCAAAAAGGTTATTGAAGATCATGAAGTGTTGTACATGATAAAATCTGCTGATCATTCTACTCATATATTAAGATCATATTTTCAAATGATTTTGAAGAAACCAAGGAGTAGAAGAAGATATTTTTGTGATGGATCATCATTGAAGAAGTAAAGAATCTTCTAGTATATTATTGAATCCATGGGAATAGAGTGTATTCTACATTCGGAGACAATTATTGAATGAAACATAGTGGACTCTGTATTGATAGTATTAGACTATCCTTGGTTGTAAATAATATTTTAAGATAGTGAAGAATCCATATTTTGGTGGGGGAAACCAAGAGGAAAAGGAGTAGGATTTTGGGCCAAACCTTTTAAACACAATGTGATGAAATATTTCATTTATTTAATACATTTGAGGTAAGGATTGTGAGAAATTATTGAGTGGATTGAGAACCTTAACAAGTTTGAGAGATTGAATTAAAAGGAAAATAATTCAAAAGAAGAAGAAAACTTATTCACCCTCTCCCCCCTCTCAGTGGACCATCTAGCCTAGGGATCTACACTCCCCATCGAATCATAACCTTTATATGGTTTAGAGAAATCCATGTCATACTAAAAAACATATCCCTCATGTATATACATAGAAATACACTAAAATAAACCTCTAAATTAAAATCATCATTGGGTAGAAATTATAATCTATAAAATATATTTTTCCCTTTTTTTGGTTGTATACATTATTAATTTTTATGAAATTTTTTACCCATGATAAATATTATGTTCTCAATAGTTTACCGTTATACTGAACCTTTAATTACTTCTCCTTTAACACAAAATTATTATTACTATTTTTATTAAAATCACTAAATATAGCAATGTGTGTTGAATATTTTAACAGAGATGCATTTGATGCCTTCTTCTAGGATTCCTAGGGGTCTATTAACACTTAATAGAACATAAAAATGGATTTAATCCCATCCCAAGATCATACATGCATAGAAAATTAAAAATAAGAAATCTTGAAATAAATAATTTTTATTAAATGAAACTTTCACAATAATAGTTATCGAAACACCTTTGAATAACTTTTAATATGTTATATGATTATCACTAAAGTGGTATACAAAAGCCTCTCACCACTGAAGGTATCCATAGGTTGTAACTATATCATTCTTCATAAAAATGAGATACACCACTATCTACAACATTCTATCACCTTACCAAGATAATTAGGAAGATGATGATAGTTGTAGGAATAAATAGCTTCAACCAAACACAAGTAACCTCTCACACCTACCATCACATGATAAAGGGAAATTTATAGGATCCTTGAGGATTCTCTTTAGGAGTTTTGTTTATTAACTCATGCATTATTACAGATGTGTTAATACCTTAGTCAATACATGCATAATTTATATTAATCTACCTCCACATTTCTTTGTATGTAACACTATTTAAATGATAGCTAATGTGGAAGAAAAATGACTCAAATGATTGAAATCAATTTGCAACATACACATACCAAACACCCAACCTGTTTTTTTCAATGTAATATCAAGAAATTTCTTTAGAATAAATTGGTAAAAATTTATTCTCAATCTACACTTATGGTAACATCAATGGAAACACATCCACAAGTCTCTTATTAATGCTACAATGAGTGATAATATAATCTATGAAAATGAATCACATGTATTTTAGGATTTAGGTAATATTCCCTTAAATATCCCAGTTTCACTTAATCCTAAATGACTTCATGTATTTTCACCTCACATTGTATCATATACAATAATTTGTGAAATCATATCCAAAACCCCTTTTGGATATTTTCCAAAACCCTTTTGTAAATATATCATTAAAATAATCATATATTACATTATATCTAATAACTTATCAATATCTATCTCAAAACTCTTCTAGATTAACTCTAAAACACTTTTAGAGTATCTCTCTAAGTCAAAATCAACCCCCATTTAGTTAACAAAAAATTATGTCCTTGTAAGATTTTATAGCACTTATAAAAAATAAGAATAATGTGGTCTATAAATATAAGAAAACAGTGGCCTCTAGTAAATCATCAGTGCTACTCAATCTATAAAGCTTTTGGTGTGGTCTCTATTTATCACATGAATCAATATACTTATGTGAACTAGTTTTATCACATGATAACATGAATTCTCATATGTTCCCTATGTCCAAAACATCGAGTGACTATAGGATACATAGTATGTCAATCCCATATAGCCTACTCATATATTCATGACTCTCTAAGTATAGACTGACCTAGTCGATTAATACATCACATGTCATTCACTTTTATGGATGATCACATGATGTGCCTAATTTTTGTATACTTTTTCATATATATTAATGAGCATAAAACTTATTTTCACCAAATATCAATCTTTTGTGGATAAAATTTATTATATTGGTGATTATGATGATTTTCAGGTGTTTTCTATCCAAAGTCACAAATTGGGAAAGGACAGAACAAAAATTCAAATATAAACAATGTGTACTTCATACACACATCGTGTATTATTACCACAACACGGATCAAGAAGACTGGATACATGACCATGTTTCCAGCCAAAGCATACACGTCATGTTCTTCCCATATACATGTATTTTTGTCCCTTCTAGAAGAGTTTGGTGTTCTATGATTGATACTACATGCCATGTAGGGTGGCATTACACGTCGTGTACTCCCACAAACCAAGTTTCACCATGTTCCAAGTTAAGGGCGGTGTGATAGCTCACCCACCGGCACGGAAAAGTGGGTAAAACCATGTTGACTAGGGTACATGTTGTGTACTTTCTGGTAAATGCTGTTTATTCCTGAAAACTATAAATAGAAAGGAGGTCCCTCCATGTTCTGGATCGATTCATTCCAAGACATACTGAGGGGAAAAATTCTGGAGGCACCCAAGAAAAGGAGATAAGAGAATAAAGGAGGTGTTGTTGCTACCTCCGTGAGGATCTTTAATCCAAAGATTGTGACATTTTTAATTCAGGTATCACAAGTAGTTTAGTTACTAGATTCTCCATGAGTAACTAAACCCCCATGTGTTGGGGCTATGGACTATTATGGGTTGTATTTTTTCAATTGTTATATTATACTTGTGTTATTCCTTCTTCTCTCATAATTCCTTAATAATACTGTCCATATATCACTAGAAATCTCATATCAGATCAAGAAATATATTTCTAGGGATCTTCTAAGGTATTATGATTAAAAACATCCATGCTCATTGAATGTTCTTATCATCTCAAAATGGCTACAATTAATAAAATTAAGAGAAATCATATTCTAGACCAAGGAATTGGTTTCTATTGATTTAAATAAAACTCACCAGACCAAGGGGTTATGTTATATTCATAACCCAAATATTTGAGTTATCATGAAAAAAAACCTAATATGAAAATTTATTTAATAATAACATTAAAAATCCACAATCCCGACGCATTCTTCCCATTCTTCATCAAGAATCAAATTTCTGGGATTTTCTTTATCTTTAAATTAATTTGTTAAAGCAATTTAAATTCAATAAAGTTGTTATTAAAACACAAAAATTAACTCTAAATTTTAGAAAACTTCAATAAATTAATCACAAAATAAGAAATGAAAACACAATAACTCCCTCTCCCTATAGATCGATCCCTTACATGCATTATACTTTTTTGGGTAAATTAATTTGGATTGTCGAAAATAACACTTCAGTAGAAATGATACAAAAAAATTACAAGCCTCTCATATGAATAGATAATCACATCATATGTACTATCTTTGTGCAACCATACAGTCCATAGTAAATATAAATCCAGGTCCCATATTTTATACTCATTATATGAGAGTAAAAATCTCATCTTGGTTGATCTCTATATGATTACATGATCAATAACATACCCAACCACCCACTGATTAAAAAATCCACAATGTATTGTGTAAGAATGATATTGAAGTGTGAAGGTTTTAATACTATGTTTATTTCTAACCTCATGTAATGGGGACCTGATATGATCCATGCACCCCTAGTATACCCTTGGCAGTGTATGGCACTCCATGTGGTATACTTAGTTGGTCATCCAGTGCACAAAAATAACCTTTATTTTTTCACTCATGGTCATATTTCATATCTAATACAAGAATACTACCCAGACTAACCTTAACATTATGTCACAACTAATAAATCTTCCTGAGTAACATCAGTTAGGGATAAATCAAAGTCATACTTTGAGAGGTAAAGTATCATTCGATTTCGGGAAATGTATCACTATATATACATTTATAAAGACAATGATAATGAAATGATAAAATGGATATTTCCATTTATATTCTACATTTTATATTGTTAAATGTATTTTAAGAATTTTTAGAAAAAACTAACATAAGCACCAAACTATCATATCATATATGATAAACTCTCATATTAGACTTATATTTGTTGCACTTTCTAGGGTTATGTAAACTCATTAAATATATATGTAATTTCCATCATATCTATATGTGATCATTGGATAAAACCATCCAAAAAACTCTTTACTAGGTAACATATTTGAAGAAATAAATTTTTAATAATGCTATGATTTAGGAATCATATTACCAGTGTTTAAATTATTGAAAATTTTCAAACTTTTTACCTTTATAGTATTAAATGTTATGATGTTAAATTTAGTTTTCTACTTAGAAATATTTCTGTGTATAACATCATCATCCTAGAAACCCTAATATATCAAACTTTTTTCTTTGAAATATTAATTAAAATAATGTAAATATTTACATTATCACTTAACACCACATCCTAAAATCCTTTAGAAAAAATTTAAATTCACTTTATTTAGATTGGTATAATATTCTACTTGTTAATTTTGATCATCTTTAAGATAAAAAATCTCCCACTAGACTCTTAGAAACAATATTATATTCGGAATATCATCCTAAGATACAAAAAATCATTTATGTAGAGGAAAAAACACTTATCACCTTTTATTAATAATATTTAACAAATAAACCATATAGTATTCTATGTGTTGGAAATCCCCTTTAAAAAAAGTAATATAATTTAATGAATCATAAACTATGTGTATAAATAAATTTATATAATTCAAATAATCAAAATAATAATAATATTTTTCATAAGAAAAAGAGATAAAAAATACACATATTTTGAAAAACTTTTAATATTGTAGCATCCAAATATTTTAATGAAACAACTCTTTTTCATCATTACTTGAAAATAATCTTCAAGATCCAACACTCAATTATTTATTTTCTTATATTCTATTATTTATTTATATATGTTATAAAATATAAAGTTGGTATTATATACATTTTAGAATAAAATAATTTAATTCTATAACATTTATCCATAGAGTGGACTCATTACATGGATTCTAAAAACCCCTTGGGAAATCTGGATAATTCCTTCTCCAATGGAAAACCCTACCACAATGAAAGAATTGTTCTTCCTTCTTCTTTATCAGTTTATATAGTAGCATAAAATCTATATGAAATATTTTTTATTTTCCTTTTAAATCCATTACCCTTATCTTTATATACCATAATCATGGTAGTTATGCTTAGAACACCTATTCTCTACTCAGTTATCCACAACATATTGAGGAGATCAGGTAAATGTTTATAGAGATCATTCACATTACAATTAACATAAAACTATCATAACCTTTCTGGTTATGATTGTATAATAAAATCTATGTCCAATTTATGTTTAAGAGGTGAACCTAGACTCTCAAAATAATTGACATACCTAATAATATTGACCATATGTTTTGAGACTAAATTTATTTCCACCATTTTCACTGAAAAAGATCCTTTGACACCTCATACCTTTTATGCCAAGATTTCTCCTAACAGGGCCTTTTAAGGCTGTTTATGTTATTATAGGAATACATAGTTTCATGTTTTTTTGAAGCGTAGACACCAAGGTGAAAAGAATTAGTATGGAGAAATCTAGTTAATTTTTTATATTCTTATCATAAGTATATAAATCTATATGTGGAAGGGATTCTTGAATTTTATTATTTGGAAGTCGTTGTTCCAATACACAAAATTGAGAGTTATTCTTAAGTTATTATACTAGTCAAGCATGTTACATCCATTTAGTTTTGATTTATCCAAAACTAATCTCAAGGTTAATCTAGAAAACTATGATTCCATTTTTCTACAACATAATATTTTATCAGATGAGTATCATATTTTGTTACCAATTAATAATGACTTTTAATAAATGGATTCATATTAAAATGATAACCCCTTTTTAAATTCATCATATCTATTAGTGAGACAAGATCTATATTTCATTATGAATTACACGAATTTGTGCACATAAATAAGATATGACTATATCTAGTAGATAACACTTTCCAATCATATCATATATGACTCTTGGATAGCCAAGTAGGTAACTCCGTCATGACTCATCCCCCGGGGCCCATGCTGTGACAAACCCCAATCCTGTCTCTCGAAGGCCAGTGGTTGGCGACTAGCGCTGAAGGCATCAACCTGCAAGTGGGAGGAATTTTCCTGAGTACCTGTACGCATGCAAACATAACCATGTCCCAAAGATGAAAAATTAAACATGAATGCCACTAAACAACTATTTAGTAAAAGTAAAAACTATAGGTCAAATGGGCCAAAATATAAATCCAACAAAATATAAACTGAAAACAGGAAAGTACAAGGAAAACTCTGAAAACTGTCTAATGGAAACCCTACCTAATGGGTAAGTGTAGAGTAGCTACTGAAATCTGTAGAAGTATACCCCATCTTCCTGGTCCCACTGGGCACCAATCAGTCCTTGGAAACCAAGTCCTTGGTCAAGGAGACAGTCGTCCGCACGAGACACAGCACATGCGGGTGAAGCCCATGTAGGGGTGAGTAACAATATACTCAGTAGGGACCCCAAAAAACAAAGGAAAGACCATAAAGTAATTCATGGAGAAAACCAAAAAACATGATCATGAATCATAATCACGACACATGATATCTCACACCAGGTATAATTTAGAGTTGGAAAGTAGGACCATTAGTCATATCATCGAACACCATGGGCTGCTGGAGAACTCCTCCTCAATGAGTACAATGGGTATGTCGGGTCACATAGAAGTCGATTCCCACTAACCTAGGACTTATTTGGTACTCATCCCTGATGAGTACCATGGGTATGCTACGTCACACCGAATCCACTCCCCACTGTGGTCATACTGAGTCACACAGAAGTCACTTCTCACCTTGACCATACTAAGGTATTTCTCATGTCGAGTACCGTGGGTCTGCCGGGTCACACAGACCTACTTCCCACCATGGCCCTGCTGGGTCACATAGAATCTACTTCCCACTGGGCTATAGTATCCAATCCACACAGTGTCTCTTATCATTAGTCTTTAGGTCTCAACCAACCATAGGGTTTTCTCATGTAGGTCGCTTGATTCTGGGGGAACCGCTCCTCAAGTCATTCATTGAAATTAAAATTCCATTAAATTCTCTATAGAGTATACCAAAATATCATCCTTGTCGTGAGGGTTCCAATTTCTCAAACAGCTCATCAATTGGGTGTCTGGTTTGTAAGATATTGACGTTTTACCAAAAAAGGGTTGGTTGAGTTCAGGTCCGACCCGACCCGGTCGGACCGACCCGACCCGACCCGGTCGGACCGACCCGACCCGACCCAGAGTCAGCCCATCCTTGGTCCAACCCATGTGGTAGAAGGTATGGATTGGCATGATAGGGCGGGTCCAGATCACTAGGGTGGTCCACACCCTACAAGATCCACCATAGACGGACCGATTCCGCCTGGCCGGGACATGGTTGGATACCACGTCTAGCTCCCCTACCCCAAGGGTTGTCCACAGGGCCAGCTCCCACTACTACATTTTATTGACCATGACTTTTCCATGTGTGATGCGGTGTGGTGCCGAGTTTGTGGTGCACCGATGTGGCTGGGTGGTCGTTTCTACCCATCACCAGCTACCGGGACAGAGGCCGAAAACTCTTTTTGTAGCCCAAGTTGGACGTAGTGCATCTTTCGGCATGTCTTCGTGTCATGTCGCCACCTGCCCACAGTCGCTACTGCAGGCTACCACTGGTGAGTTCTTCCACAGACCATCGGGTCCACTTTGGTGGTCCGTTCTCCACACCGCTTGTTCCTAAAACCTCCTGGTGATTTCATCTTCCCTACGATGGCCTCAAATCCCCCATGTCGCCATTTGAATGGCACGATCATGAATAATACACAAAACACACAAGGTGGAGAGGCCCGATCCTTGTTCGTGTTGGCCCGTGCCCTATGCGTTATAGGTTTAGAAAAAAAATGGGATAATTATTTGGTGTTCTATCACAATTTAATCAAGTAATCCTGATGTAAAACTCCAAGAGAAGTACCCTCCTGCAAGAACGATCGATCTATAGATCAACCTGTTCATGGGTTGATCTGCCTTCATCATTTAGAATAAATAATGGGGTAACTTAAAAATAAAAAACAACTCATACCTCTAAGGTGTTCGTCACTAAATCAATCTACCCACAAGGATTCAAGTTCCATTCAAATACATCAGTGTTCGTTTCCCTCTGGTCCCATTCTTTGAGGTGTGTTGACATCACTAATAATTCTCCAGTGTTCATTTTTCATAATTTGAGAGGACTTTAGCAATAAGTTTTTTAGAGGAATTCCCCATTTTATTGTAACATCCTAGGTAAATAAAGAATATTAATTTTTCATATTTAATAATATTTGTGAATAAAATAGTTATATTACTTTAAAGGTAACACTATTCTTGATGGCGTACCCAATACGCAACAACGAGTTTTTTGAAATCTTACATTGCACTCTAATAATAAAATAATATTATTTTAAATGGTAGTTATCACCTAGTCTTTGAATTGGTGGGAATGAATAGAAATAACTAAAATAAGATTATATATGTTTGTTAAATGTTTTTACATTTTTCCAATAAAAGATAAAGGCTTAAAATAAGAAAAGAATTCAATTTTAAGCATAAATACTCTAAAATTCACTAAAAGGTCGATTTATCACCTTTTAATGGTGAACCCTATTTAATATAGTTTTGGTCACTCTTATACATTATATTAGACCAATTAAAATTATTCTTTAGAATCAGGACAACAAAATTTACTTTGTGTAAATTATTGGTATTTTTCCGATAAAGATCATTTTTTTAATGAATAGTGAAAAATGTTGTATTTTAATTCAAAACTCCTTTTTAATCTAATTTATTTTTATGATTAGATTATCTTTTGAATTTTTTGTAAAATTAAATTAGAATATATTTTTACCATTTAATACAATAGTGGTCATTGGAATTAATTTCACTTTGAAATTGGACTTAAACTAGTGTCAATCTTTTGATATATATTGTTTCATAAAAACACGCTATTTGTTTTGACAGTGGGAATTAATTATTAAATTAATTAATGTAACTTATATGTTTTGAATTCTGTAAAATAGACATAATTTTTTAATTTGCAATATCAAATATATCTTAGGGTGATGTTTTGGTATTTTTTCTGAAAAACTTCAATTTTTGATGAATAGTGAAACCACTAAGTGGTACTTAAAAAAACTGATTTTTTCGTTTAAATGAAACTTTACCACTTCTGTGATTTGAATTTCAAAAATCCTACATACATGGTTTTCATTGGGATGTAAAATGTGGTTCAATGGGATTAAAATAATTTTTAGTGAATAGTAACTTTTATGTTTTTAATCGTGGTTAGAGGTAATTAGTGTGATTTAAGGTAAAAATGATATTATAATAAAATGAAAATAACTTGAAACTTGTCCTAACCCTATTGGATGATTCATGGAAGACCAAGACAACCCATGGGTAGATTTTTGGGACCCCATGGAGCTACTTGGGTAAGATAATGACATTAATGCCTTTTATTTAAAGTAAAAGTAAAAATGACACAAACATGTATTGTTTTACTAAAAAAAATTTACACGGGGTTATACAAGTCAGTTTTTTTACTATAAATATATATTGCAATGATAACACTATTTCCTACATCATATTATTTTTTTTATAATTTTTAGACATTAAATAAATTAAATTATTTATGACATCATGATGATGCAACGATTACCTCATTATTTAACGATTTAAATCATATGAAAAGATAATGTAAAATCTAAGACCTACACATGTCAAAAACCTATTGGATGTGTGGATTTATAACTATTATAACCTTATCCTCTAAATATATAATTGTGGGACCTTTAAAATCTGAAATGAATTTTATAATAATGTTACTTTTCAAGACCTTCCAAGAGTGCCCCTCCTCTCCTCTAATAAAAGGCCCCCACCTATACCTCCTTGCACACACCTATCAAGCCACTGGATTGGACAACCAATGCCCATTTTGTCTCTAAAAATCCCTCTCTTACTCCTAGAAGCCTCACTTTGGGCAGATGTCTTCCCAAGGAATCCTTTGATCTCAAATCAAAAAGAGTTACCCGATTTTAAGGTAATGTCTTCACTTGTGTTCTTTTGTTTTATTTTTCTTCTACAACCCCCTAAAATCTTTTTATTCATTTATTTTGTAACAAATTCAGTATCTTAAATATACTAGGATGTTGTTATAAGAAGGATTCGAGCTACACTTACACACAACTACATCTAATGGTTAAGGAACATACTGTTTCTGTGGATGGTGAATTTCTACCTCACGAAACGATGATTGTTCAATATTCTTTTAACACCTTAAAAGGTGGCCATTAATATGTAACTATATTTATATATGATATATAATATTTTTATTTTTTCCTTAATCTTCTTTATTTCTCATTTCTGGCATACCTTTATGGTTTCCATTATGGGTTAACGCGATATCTTCATTTTAGGAAGTGCGGACACCACCCCCTCAAAGTGATTTGATTCATTAATACCATATGTGGTATGTATAAAGGATAGATTTATTAATATTATATGATACCATACATTAATTATAATACTATTATGTATCATTATGTTTTAATTCCATTAAATATGAAATAGAAATGGAAGTAGCGTTCATGCGTACGTACGACTTACCCTCTCCATGAACAGTGCATTTCATTTCTTACCTCTAAATGTTATGTACTATTATAAATACATGTATATAATGGATATATTTGATATATATTATATCCAAATCATGAATATAATTATGGATATAATTAACCTTTGACCACATAAACAACATGTAATTGTAAGAAGTCCATTTTTGACTTAAGTACCAAATATCGACAAAACAAACTTTATTAACTTAAGTGATTACATTTTGTTTATAACATGGAAATGTGTTGTATAAAAGGAATAATAAAATTTAAAGAAAATTTCTTAAGCAAGTATAAATTAACTTTAGTTTATTATTCAGGAGATTAAAGCGTGATCGAGTCATGTCGGACTTGAGGTAAGGGATCCGACCTCTCTCTTTCTTTCCAAGTACCCTATTTTATGTCATTTCATTTATGCTCCATGTTCTTATGTTGGAGGATGTTATTATAAATTAACCATACTGTAATGTGTATTTTAAAATGATGATATACCCCCTCTTACTCTCATCAATTCATTTTTAGAATTTTTAACTGGCGCCGTTAGGCTGCCGAATTTTCGTAAGAGATACAACCTCTCTCTTTTTAAGTATTCTCTTTTATGTCGTTTCTTTTAAGCTCATCTTTCTTATGTTGGGTGATGTTCTATTATATTAATATTAATTTAATTTCTATGCTAATATTATGAGAGACCCTATTTGATTTCATCAATCCATTTTTTGGATGTTTTAAGTGGCGCTATTAGGCTGCTGAGTTTTCATAATGGATTTTTCATCTCACTTTTATTCCCATGAGATTTATGCTACATTTGCCACCATTTCATTTGAGTGGTGTATGTGCTTCCCATTATTCTACTATTTGTGTAATATAATTTCGCTTATGATTATTTACATCAATGTTGTATAGTCTTTCTTCCGTGGGGTGTACGTTTCGAAAGTTACCCAAGTTAGTAAGGGAACCTTTCACCCTCCTCTTTTTAAAAGATTTATTTTGATAGGTATTTTAATTTACATATTATTAGGTTGGGATATGTTATTCTATATCCTTATTGATGAAAAATTTATTTCCAAGTGATGAGATACCCTTTTTGTCTCATCAAATCATTTTCTAAATTTTAAAGTGACGCTGTTAGACTATCAAATTTTTACCAGGGAACTTCTTAACCCAATTTCGATTTCTTTGGGTTCAACTTGTAGTTATTGAATATGTAATCCTATGAATATTTTTGAATGAACTCTGGTTGTTTTACACTTAATATACACTTATATTTGGTGTATTTATATTTTTCACACATAATTATGATATTTATTTATCCTTAATTTAAGGATACCTTCTTTATAAGGGATTTCATCTCATTTTACATTTCTATTAAGACTTCATTGTTGTCATGAACCAATTCACTCTTATATAGTGTATATACTGTCCTTTAGAATATTATATCATGAATCCATTTATTCTCATGATATTATAAAGTTCTGATTAAATGTTATTCCTCAATTATTGTATTCAAGTGTCTCTATTTTTGTTAAAAACCCTTTAACTAAAATATCGCTTTAAATGTTTTAATGATTTGTTCTTATAAATACTTCTCATTAATATCCATGTTTTCAAAATGGTTTTAAGGATTTATTTATATGGATATTAATGGTTAAAAATGTTAAAATATTTAAGGTGGTATGGGACACTTTGATTCAAAAATATCTTTATTAAATGTTTTAAATGGTTTTGAAAATGTTTTTTTCAATGGATTCATTATTTCAATATCTTAAAATGTTATACTGTTATTGCAATGTGGGAATGTTATCTTTCCTTTATACTTAAGTTATTTGCTATGATTATGTTATGTTTCTTGGGCATTGTTTATGAAGACGTGTGGTTCCGTGATAAACTAAGGGCGGGTGAGCCCGATATAGCTCTCCAATTTATTGGGTAATGCGAAGGGGTTAAACGTTGAGGTTTCTCCAAAGATATTTAGGGAATATACTTTCATGGGTATTCCAAACATAACCATGAGGGTTACTACATACGTAAGAATTTTATGAATGCCTCAAGTTACCTTTATGTATTATTATTTCTATGATTTATTCATGATTTGGTGAGGTATGTTAAAGTGCTTATGTTTTATGGGTAAACTATGATTTCAATCTTATGTACATATGTTCTCATGTTTCCTTTCCATATTTTTATATCCCTTACTGAGATTTTTATGCTCATCACAAGTTTTTGAAATGTTTTCATAGGTCAAGGGAGTGGTACCTAATATGAATATAGTGTCAAGGAAGTGTCAAGAAAGAATCCATGTTTTATTTTAAATATGTTTCCCTTGATGGGAAAAATGAATACAATCCTTTATGTAACCACTTTGTTTTAATGTGTAATTTAATGCATGTTTTATGATCTAATTCTCTAAAACTCTAAACCTGAAAATACCCTCAATGTGTAATATTGTAATAACTCAAGTTTAAGTAAGGTTTAAGGCTAGGGCCTTATAGTTGGTATCAAAGGTCGGTTTAGATAACTTTAGAGGTTAGAGTGTTGTTTATGAAAAAGTGACAAGTTGTGTATAACCGCAATGGTTAGTATATTAGATGGAGTCATTGTTATTTTTTTCTAAATTTAGAATTAGTTTGAGATAACTTGGATAAGTATATCTTGGTGTTTATCTTCTTCTTTATTATAAGATGATTTTACTGATATACTCACACTGGCCTTTTTGGTTTTAGTAAATGGCTGGATCTAGCAGGCACCAAAGTAACAGTGGATTTGAAGAAAACTATGATGATTTTATGAAAGAACAACTGAATGATATGGGAGCTTCAATGATAACTCTTGTGGTTATCCTCAACCAACTGTCTAGAGTCATGATTGACCACCTGAACCTTAGTGATTTTTATAAGGCATCGTATATGCGAGAAACAAATCCCTACGGAAGTTCAGGTAATAATCATAAAGGTAAGTTTGTTCAAAAATCTATGTGTCAAAGATGTGGAAAGAAACACATAGGAAAATGTTTCAAAGGGATATAAAGATGTTATAGATGTGGAAATGAAGGTCATAAAGCAAGAACCTACCATGGAAAAAGAAAGCATCTAGTTAACTCTAGGATGGGGAAAGAAGTTCTTTCTGAAGGATCAATTGAATGTTTCAAATGTGGTGTGCATGGTCATTATTAAAACACTTGTCATGTGAAGAAGTTTCAGGAATGGGGTCACCATGATCATAAAAATATTCGGTTACCAATACATAATGCCATTCCGATTGAGGATGAAGAAACTGACAATGACCAATGAAAGGTATGCATTATTTCTTAACATATGTTTTCCTATTATTAGAATCTTAGGATATGATTCATAATTTTGTTTGTAGGAAAGAAGGATTCCAGAATAAGTTAAAAAGGAATGGTTAATGGATCATGAAGAATGTTTAATGAGTAAGAAGTCAACATATAAGGGATTCAAGAGTAATGGTAGATTTTAAGATGGTGAAACTCTTAAATGTATTAAGTCTCTTTTGATTATGGAGGTACATTAGAAGACCTTTTTTTATATTATATGTAACCCCGATGTTTGATATATGAAAATTTTATTCAAGGAATAATTATCCTTTCTTTTGTGGATATAGTTATAAAGAACCACTTGGGATTATATGATCCTTGAATTTGAGGCAATTACTGGTTAATACATTTTGGGTTGCAAAATGAAAGTTATTAGATAACCTTCGTGGTTAAATTATGTTATGTTTATTTTCGAAGATTTTATATCTTTTTGGGGAATGTTTTATATAGTTTTGGAAAAATGACAACACACAGACCGTGTGACAACCCATCGCGTCAGACGAAGATGCGGGAATCGAACCCACAACTAAAGTGTGACTGGTATTTATCGCCTACCACTGGACTACGTGAAGTCCCTGGTTAGTATGACTTATTCTTTTTAGTTAGATGATTTTATGAATTAATAGTAAGTTTATTTTGGGTTATCTATGGAAATTATTAACCTACTATGGAGTATATGTGATTAGGTTAATTACTTTTCAATATGAGACTTTAAGAGCAATTGATGTTATTTGGGGATAAGTGTTAATTTGTACCTTGGAAGACTATGTGATTAAATCCATCAAATATTTGGGTTTCAACATTAGTTTGGTTTACTTTGAAGAATATTATGGACAAATTGTTTATCGAATGGTCTTCATTGAACTTTGGGTATAGTTTGACAAATTTTGGAGATTAAGAATAGATTTGTTTTTAAAAAAAGGATTATCATTTTTAGGTATTATCTCATCTTGTACTAACCTTTTTGGTTTTGGTTAAGGTCTAACGACATGGGAAGTATATAGTTCTCTTTTGTGGATTAGGTGATTCTCATGAAGTTGATAATAGTACTCTTAATTCGAACAAGTCTTCTTAAATACCCGTCTTTTGGAGAAAATATGAGTTTGATTAAGGAATCTAGTAAAAGTTGAAAGTTTACGTGACAAGTATGTTTCATTATGATTATTTAAGATAAAAAATAAATTCCTCAATTAAGAGTAACTTAAAACAAAAATATTGTCTATTAACTTTTCCTACTGGGGAATCGAATACCATTTAACCCATCACAAGTTTGTGATTTTTTTGTGATTAAATTTCTCCTAGACCTGTTTACTATCACTCTCCATCAGAACACGACCCTTTGTTTTTTCCTCCATATCCATATTTTCATACTTGGAACCCTAGTATGGGTTAACTTAGGTGACTTGTTACTTCTCTCCCATTCTTTTTAAGTGATAGTTTTATTAACTCCTTTTCAGATGTGGGGCTTTCAATGTAGTTTTCAAGCCCAATTTTAAAATTGCGAGAACGCAATTCCCAAAAGGGGGGAAGGATGTAACATCTCAGGTAACTAAAGAATATTACTTTTTCATATTTATTAATATTTGTGAGTAAAATATTAATATTACTTTAAAGGGAACACTATTCTTGATGGTGTACCCAATATGCAACAATGAGTTTCTTTGAAATCTTAAGTTTCACTCTAATAATAAAATAATATTATTTTAAATGGTAGTTAACTCATAGTAGTTGTGTTGGAGGGAATGAATAGAAATAACTAAAATATGATTATATACGTTTTTTAAATGTTTTTACATTTATCCAATAAAAGATAAAGGCTTAAAATAAGAAAAGAATTCAATTTTAAGCATAAATACTCTAAAATTCACTAAAAGGTCGATTTATCACCTTTTAATGGTAAACCCTCTTTAATATAGTTTTGGTCACTCTTATAAATTATATTAGACCAAATAAAATTCTTCTTTATAATCAGGACATCAAAATTTACTTTGTGTAAATTTTTGGTATTTTTCCGATAAAGTTCATTTTTTAATGAATAGTGAAAAATGTTGTATTTTAATTCAAAACTCCATTTTAATCTAATTTATTTATATGATTAGATTATATTTTTAATTGGTTTTAAAATTAAATTATAAAATATTTTTACCATTTAATACAATAGAGGTCAATGGAATTAATTTCACTTTGAAATTGGACTTAAACTAGTGTCAATCTTTGGATATATATTGTTTCATAAAAACACGCTATTTGTTCTGACAGCGGGAATTAATTATTAAATTAATTAATGTAACTTATATGTTTTGAATTTTTTAAAATAGATATCATTTTTGAATTTGTAATATCAAATATATCTTAGGGTGAAGTTTTGGTATTTTTCTGAAAAACTTCAATTTTTGATGAATAGTGAAACCACTAAGTGGTACTTAAAAAAAACTGATTTTTTCATTTAAATGAAACTTTACCACTTCTGTGATTTGAATTTAAAAAATCCGACATACATGGTTGTCATTGGGATGTAAAATGTTGTTCAATGGAATTAAAATAATATTTTGGTGAATAGTAACTTTTATGTCTTTAATCGCGATTAGAGGTAATTAGTGTGATTTAAGGTAAAAATGATATTGCAATAAAATGAAAATAACTTGAAACTTGTCCTAACCCTATTGGATGAGTCATTTCCGACCAAGAAAACCCATGTGTTGATTTGTGGGACCCCATGGAGCCACTTTGGTAAGATAATGACATTAATTCCTTTTATTTAAAGTAAAAGTTAAAATGACACAAACATGTATTGTTTTACTAAAACAATTTTTACATAGGGTTATAAAAGTCATATTTTTTACTATAAATAGTCATTGGAATGATAAAACGATTTCCTAAATCATAGTATTTTTGTTATAATTTTTAGACATTAAATAAATTAAATTATATATTACATCATGATGATGCAGCGATTACCTCGTTATTTAACGATTTAAATAAAATGAAAAGACAATGTAAAATCTAAGAACTAAACATGTCAAAAACCTATTGGATATGTGGATTCAGAACTATTATCACCTTATCCTAGAAATATATAATTTTGGGACCTTTAAAATCCGAAATGCATTTTATAATAATGTTACTTTTCAAGACCTTCCAAGAGTGCCCCTCCTCTCCTCTTATAAAAGGCCCCCACCTCTACCTCCTTACACACACCTCTCAAGCCTTTGGCTCGGCCAACCACTGCCCATTTTGTCTCTCCACATACCTCTATTACTCGTATAAGCCTCAATTTGGGCAGAAGTCTTCCCAAGTAAGCCTTTGAGCTCAAATCAAAAAGAGTTACACGATTTTAAGGTAATGTCTTCACTTGTGTTCTTTTGTTTTATTTTTCTTCCACAACCCCCTAAACTATATTTATTCATTTCTTTTGTAAAAACTTCAGTATATTTAATATACTAGTATATTGTTATAAGAATGATTCGAGCTACACTTACACACACCTACATCTAATGGTTAAGGAACATACTGTTTCTATGGATGGTGAATTTCTGCCTCATGAAACGATGATTGTTCAATATTATTTTAACACCTTCAAAGGTGGCCATTAAGATGTCACTATATTTATATATGATATATAATATGATTATGTATTCCTTAAGATTCTTTATTTCTCATTTATTTCATACCTTTATGGTTTCCATTATGGGTTAACGCGATATCTTTATTTTAGGAAGTGCGGACTACCGCCCCCTCAAAGTGATTTGACTCGTTAATAACATACATGATACGTATAAAGGACAGATTTAATAATATTATATAATACCATACTGGAATTATAATACTATTATGTATCATTATGTTTTAATTCAATTAAATATGAAACATAAATGGAAGTAGCGTTCATGCGTACGTACGGCTTACCGTCTCCATGAACGGTGCATTTCATTTCTTACCTCTACATGTTATGTACTATTATAAATACATGCATATGCTGGATATATTTTATATATATTATATCCAAATCATGAATATCATTCTGGATATAATGAAATTTTGACCACATAAACAACATGTAATTGTAAGAAGTCCATTTTTGACTTAAGTACCAAATATTGACAAAATGAACTTTATTAACTTAAATGATTACATTTTGTTTATAACATGTAAATATGTTGTATAAAAGGAAAAATAAAATTGAAAAAAAGTTCATAAGAAAGTAGAAATTAACTTTATTTTATTATTCATGAGATTAAAGAGCGATCGAGTCAAGTCGGACTTGAGGTAAGGGATCTGACCTCTCTCTTTCTTTCCAAGTACCCTCTTTTATGTCATTTCATTTATGCTCCATGTTCTTATGTTGGAGTATGTTATTATAAATTAACCATACTATAATTTGTATTTTAAAATGATGAGATACCCCCTCTTACTCTCATCAATTCATTTTTAGAATTTTTAACTAGCGTCGTTAGGCTGCCGAATTTTCATAAGAGATCCAACCTCTCTCTTTTTAAGTACTCTCTTTTATGTCGTTTCTTTTAAGATCCTCTTTATTATGTTGGGGGATGTTCTATTATATTCCTATTACTTTAATTTCTATGTTAATATTATTAGATACCCTATTTTATTTCATCAATCCATTTTTTGGATGTTTTAAGTGGCGCTGTTAGGCTGCCGAGTTTTCGTAAGGGATTTTTCATCTCAATTTTATTCCCGTGAGATTTATGCTACATTTGCCACCATTTTCTTTGAGTGGTGTATGTTCTTCCCATTATTATACTCTTTTTTTAATATACTTTCATTTATGAGTATTTACATCAATGTTGTATAGTCCTTCTATCATGGGGTGTACATTTTGAATGTTACCCAAGTCAGTAAAGGAACCTTTCACCCTCCTCTTTTTAAAATACTTCTTTTGATAGGTATTTTAATTTACATCTTATTATATTGGGATATGTTATTATATATCCTTATTGATGAAAAATTTATTTCCAAGTGATGAGATACCCTTTTTGTCTCATCAAATCTTTTTCTAAATTTTAAAGTGACGTCGTTAGGCTGTCAAATTTTTACCATGGAACTTCTTAACCCAATTTCGATTTCTTTGGGTTCAACTTGTAGTTATTGAATATGTAATCCTATGAATATGTGTGAATTACCTATTGTTGTTTTAAAATTAATATACACTTATATTGGGTATATTTATATTTTTCACACATAATTATGATATTTATTTATCCTTAATTTAATGATACCTTTTTTTTAAGGGATTTCATATCATTTTACATTTCTATTAAGACTTCATTGTTGTCATGAACCAATTCACTCTTATATGTTGTATATACTGTCCTTTAGAATATTATATCATTAATCCATTTATTCTCATGATATTATAAAGTTTTCATTAAATTTTATTCCTCAATTATTGAATTCAAGTGTCTCTAATTTTGTTAAAAACCCTTTGACTAAAATATCGCTTTAAATATTTTAATGATTTGTTCATATAAATACTTCTCATTAATATCCATGTTTTCAAAATGGTTTTAAGGATTTATTTATATGTATATTAATGGTTTAAAATTTTAAAATCTTCAAGGTGGTATGGGACACTTTGATTCAAAAATATCTTTATTAAATGTTTTAAAAGGTTTTGAAAATGGTTTTTTCAATGGATTCATTATTTCAATATCTTAAAATGTTATACTGTTATTGCAATGTGGGAATGTTATCTTTCCTTTATCCTTATGTTATTTTATATGATTATGTTATGTTTCTTGGGAATTGTTTATGAAGACGGGTGGTTCCGTGATAAACTAAGGGCGGGTGAGCCCGATATAGCTCTCCAATGCATTGGGTAATGTGAAGGGGTTAAACACTGAGGTTTCTCCGAAGATATTTAGGGAATATACTGTAATGGGTATTCCAAACATAACCATGAGGGTTACTCCCTACGTAAGAATGTTATGAATTCCTCAATTTACCTTTATGTATTATGATTTCTATGATTTATTCAAGATTTGATGAGGTATTTTAAAGTGCTTATGTTTTATGGGTAAAGTATGATTTCAATCTTATGTACATATGTTCTCATGTTTCCTTTACATATTTTTATATCCCTTGCTGAGATTTTTATGCTCATCCCAAGTTTTTGAAATGTTTTCACAGGTCAAGGGAGTGGTACATGATATGATTATAGTGTCAAGGAAATGTAAAGAAAGAATCCATGTTTTATTTTAAATATGTTTCCGTTGATGGGAAAAATGAATACTGTATTTTATGTGACTACTTTGTTTAAATGTGGAATGTAATGCATGTTTTATGTTCTAATTATCTAAAACTCTAAGCCTGAAAAGATCCTCAATGTGTAATTTTGTAATAACTCATGTTTAAGTAAGGTTTAAGGCTAGGGCCTTATATTGATTCCCCATTGTGTTATATCATTAATATAGAAAAGCATCGTAGTGTTTCGGTTACGTTGTGTCACCACGTTGTTACGTTGTTTCATTAATGAAACAGCGTGTCTATTTCACTTCCGTTAAGGTGTCTCATTAAATGGGATTGTCACCACACCACAGTTCTAGCATGTCACTGCTCGATGGTGAGAAAAGAAAAATAAAATAACATTTTTAGTTATTTTATTATTTTTTGAAAAGTATGAAAACTATCTTTTGTATTCCACCCTCATCGGTCAAAGTTAAGTCTATTATAGGAGAATCCTATCATTTTGAGTTCAACGGTGCGCTCATATTTTTGTTCTGAGCACTGGTTTAAAAGTTAGAAAATCCCGATCACACGTTTAATTAAGTGAACTTAAAAAAAGTTCAAATTCTATTCTGGGATCACCATGCCTCAGAATCAAGTGTTTTCAAAGTATCTGGTCTCAAAATAATTCCATATAATTTTTTAAAAAAATACATGGAAATTCTGGGACATTACATTACTCCCACTTTTTTGGGATTCACGTTCTCGTAGGCCAAAACAAGGCTAATCAAACAAATTGGGGTACTAGAATGAATATGAGCCTCCCTCTCCCATGTTCTCTCCTCAAGATTCTCATGCTGCCACCAAATGTTCGCCGGATGAATCAACCGTCCAAAAAGTATCTACTCTTGTATATCCAATATCATTACTAAAAACTCTGCAAACATCACCCCATTGTCAATGTCCAACTTTCTCCAGTCAATGAAGTAAAATGGATCATGCATGTACCTCCTCAGTTGTGACACATGAAAAACATCGGGCACCTGGTGCATCTGTGGGAGAAGATCTAGGTATTACACCACCTCACCAACTCTGCTAAGAATCTATAAAGATCTTATAAACCTTGAAGATAACCTGTCACCCCGTCCAAATATTCTCAATCCCCTTCTGGGTGAGACTCAAATGAAAACATGGTCTCCCTCCTCGAACTACAATGGTCTCCATATCTCATCAGTATATGATTTATGTCTACTCTATGCAGTCCTAATCCACTCCTGGATGATCTGAACCATATCAGTGGTATCTCATACCAACTATGGACCCATAAGTGCTGACTGCTCTGGGTATGTTTAGCGTAGAGGTGATCTGCATGGCCTCCAGTACAAGGACTCAAATGGTTCCATGCTAATGGTGGAGTGATAGTTTTTTTGGTATGAAAACTCCACTAGTGGAAAGTGGTCTTACCAACTACAACCAAAATCAAGGATGCAAACACGAATCATGTCCTCTAAGGTCTGTATGGTCTACTCCATCTGACCATCAGTCTGAAGGTGAAAGGATGTACTCAAGCACAGTTATGTTCTGAACAACTCCTACAATCTCTTCCAAAACCGGGATATAAAGAGAGCATTATGGTATAATACAATTGTCAAAGGCACCCCGTGTAGCCGCACTATCTCCAGGACGTAGAGGCATCCCAAGACCTCTATTGATCCCTGCTCCCAGATGGGTAGGTAGTGAGCCAACTTGGTGATTTGGTCAATAATCACCCAGATAGAATCATGGACCTTGGATGTGCACCGTAATACCTTCATGAATTCCATCGATATACCATCCCACTTGCACTCTGATACCTCAAGTGGTTGGGCCAAGCTTGCTAAAACCTGATGCTTAGCCTTTACTTTCTGACAAGTAAGGCATTGTGAAATGAACTCTGTCGCCGCTTTCTTCATCCCTGGACACCAGTACTGACATCAGAGGTCCTGGTACATCTTCTCCACACCATTATGTACCATGAAATAGAATGTATGAAACTCCCTTTACACCTCCTCCTACAAAGTCACTGGTACTATGGTACACCCTCTGAAAACAATGACGTGCTCCCCACCTATAGAAAATCAATTAGGAGCCTGTCTAAAGGATAACTGAGCACACTGGGTGTCATAGTCAACATCCACAAGTTTTTCCTCCCCAAATCACTGTAAGAGTGGAGGAGTGAAATTCATATACTAAAGGTAATTTGTTCCATCATCACCCATGAAATATATCTGCATCGCGGCTAGCTTCTCCATCGCCTCACTCAGAAACTACAAACCGGACCTCCTACTAAGAGTGTCAGCCACCAAATTCCCCTTCCCAAGAGTATAGACTATCTCAAAGTCATAGTTATAGAGGAACTATATCCATTTCTATTGTATCATGTTTAGGTCCTTCTGTGAGAATATATACTTGAGACTCTTGTGGTCGGAGTAGATGGTAAACCATTCACCCATCATGTAGTGTTGCCACATATTCAAGGTAAAGACCACTACTACTAACTCTGAGTCATGAGTCACATAGTTCGACTCATTCTTCCTCATCTGTCATGAGTCATAGGAGATCACTATTTTATGTTACATCAAGACACAACCTAGTCTGGTCCCTCATGTGTCGCATAAGACTACATTACCAATGCCCGAATCAGGTAGTCTCAAGATGGGGGTACTCGTCAGTATCCACCTCAGCTCTTGGAAACTCTACTGGAACTTATCCATCCACAAGAAGGGATGTCCCTTATGTTTCAAGGCTTATAAAGGTGCCGATACTATGGAAAAGTCAGGAACAA
Organism: Viscum album; assembly: GCA_963277665.1. Classification (NCBI taxonomy): domain Eukaryota; kingdom Viridiplantae; phylum Streptophyta; class Magnoliopsida; order Santalales; family Viscaceae; genus Viscum; species Viscum album. Next base: position 648,088,762 of record OY728137.1, on the reverse strand, counting down.
ACCTCTGGTAGTATCTAGCCAACCCCAAGAAACTCCGCACCTCAGTCACACTCCTGGGTGGCTCCCAAGAAAGCACTGCATCTATCTTCTTCAAATTCACTTCAATTATAGCCTCAAAGATGACGTGTCCTAAAAAGTAGACTTCCTGAATCCAGAACTATCACTTAGAGATCTTACCCTAAAGCTGGTTCTCTCATAGTGTGTCGAAGACTATCCACAGGTGTGTAGCGTGCTCCTCCTCCGATGCTGAGTACACCAAGATGTCATCAATGAAGACTGTCATGAAACAATTGAGGTAAGGCCAAAAGATTATGTTCATGAGTCCCATAAACACTATTGTGGAATTGGTCATGCTAAAAGGAATCACAAAAATATCATAGTGTCTATACCAACATCAAAAGGTTGTTTTCGGTACATCCTCATCTTGTACCAAAAGATGATGATAGCCTGATCTGAGTTCTATATTCGAGAAACACCTTGCTCCATTTAGTTGATCGAAGAGTTCATCAATCCTCAATAGTGGATACTTTTTCTTCACAGCAACCTGGTTCAGGCGTTGGAAGTCCATACATACCCTTAAGCTTATGTCTTCCTTATTAGAAAACCACACTAGGGCTTCCCATGGTGAAACGTTGGCCCTCATTAAGCCCTTCTACAGTAAGTCCTCCAACTATACCCTCAATTAACGAAGCTCTACAGGAGCCATATGATATTACAGTGTAGATATTGGTGTCATCCTGGGGTACATGTCGATTTCTAAGTCTACCTCCTTGTGAGAAGGTAGTCTCAAAACATCTTCAAGAAAGACATCGTCATACTCATCCACCACTACAAGAAATATCGGACTCCTCTCATCCACCACAAAGAGAGTGAGGATAGACAAATGGTGGGTTATTAGTTACACCCTCCTCTGAGAAAGTCTTTTCTATGCTGAAAAAGCTCCCTTCTAACTGGTGAAGGAAAACCTAGTCCCATCCTCATGGACACACCGTACTTTACACCTAATACAGTCAATATTATCATGGACTCTAGAAAACCAGTCCATATCCAAGATGATGTTGTAAGGCCTTGAAGATGTTATTAAGAGATCCTAGCTGAAGATCTTTCCTCCTAGAGTAATCTCACACTTCTGGCACCAGTGTTTAATCATCAAATCCCCTCCCGTATGAGTCTCTAATCATAAGGATTGAGCTAACGGCTCCACCAGAATCTTTGAGCCTCGAATGAGGTCCATGGAAAGGTAAGAGTAATTGGAACCTATGTATATAAAAACTGAATATAAGTTGTAGAAGACACAAATAATAACTATAATCATCTCTAGAGCACCGTTTTCATAGGCCTCCATCGCCTAAAGATGGTCTCTCCCCTATCTGTCAGCTCCCTAGGCCCGTGTTGGACCACCTAGGGGTGGTGGTGGTAGAACCTCGAACCATAATCCACTACCTGCTACTCGGACTGCTCCCCTTCCACGTCTTCCACCCTGCATTCCCCCTCGCTCGAACCTCTGCCTATACCTTGGTGGTCCCTCCACAATTTTTTGATCATTTTTGCGGTGGGTTGGGCATTCATGAGCCATGCGTCCCTACCTGCTGCATGAGAAGCATAACCTAGTTCCCTGGCGACTCCCTATACTCTGGTAGCCTTGCACTACTGACCCCAAGTCCTGGGGTTATCCCCTGAAGTATTTAACATGCTTGGGTCCCCTTGTTTGCTACTTGTTTCTCACCAATAAAGACTCTTTTTCCTGATGTATGCTAGTATCTCTAGTTGTCAGTGCCTGCTCTACTAGGAATATCTCTACAAGAAGCGCTTTCTCCCACACCCCAGCCTAAGTGGGTATGCAGAGAGACACCATGGATGCCCTGATCTCCCACTTGAGTCCCTACTCAAAGGTCTAGACCCTGATGAAAGGGTCCTTCACCATGTCTGTGGAGTAGTGAGAGAGGTATGTAAACCTCATAGAGTACTCAGTCACAAACATGTTTCCCTGATGTAGGTGAAGAAACTCGTGTATTCACACCGAGAGAAAGGTTATAGGGAAGAAATCCTCCCGAAAAAGCTGCTCGAAGACATCCCAAGAGATGTTTGCCTCATCATGAGTATGAATCATTAAGATACACGATCTCCATGTCGATCCCTGAAGAAGTCTTACAGCTAAGATCACCATCTGGTCGAGTGGCATCCTCACTAAGTGGAAGACCCACATCATTGCCTCCATCCAGTCCTCAGCGGCCTGAGGATTTGTCTGACTCCTCAAACCGGGGAGATCTCTATCTATATAACTCATGCAAGGCACTGATCCTACATGCATCCTCTACCAGTAACGTTGGTAGTAATAACTGATCAACGAGTTCTGTTAATGTTGGTGCACCACCCGACAAGGCCATCGATAGAACTAGTCCATGAACCGATGCCTCCTCACTAGGTAGACTGTCCTCATGGTCATGCATTGGAATCCGAGATGACCATCTATATGGAGGCATACTGATACAGATCAAGATGTATCATGGTCAAAAGATTATACCTAATGAGTTGACTCTTATTCAAGAAGAACATAAGGAAACACTAAATTCTTATATGATACATGCAACCAATGATTTTATGTATAGAGTCAAAAAGAAAAATTCAAGATCATGGGGTATGGATACATTATCCGCTTCACCAATACTGGACTCCCCGAATATAAAAGTCAAACTCGAAACATTTAACAATGTTTCCCAAACACAAAACAATAGACTCTCGATCTTTGAGGTAGAACTTAACACCTCTAATACCACTTTTTCATAAACAGTCCCTCGGGGCATGTGTCATGACATACCCCAAGCCCGCCTTCCAAAGGCCAGGGGTTGGTGACTAGCACCGAAGGCATCAACCTGCAAGTGGGAGGCATTTTTATGAGTACTTGTACACATACACAAACAACCACGTCCCAAATATAAAAAAATTAAACATGCATGCCACTAAATAAACATTGAGTAAAAGAATGAATTGTAAGTCAAATGGGATGGAATACAAACCCAACAAAAGGTATACTGAAAAAAATAATGTACAAGGAAAACTTTGACAGTTGTCTTCTAGAAACCCCACTTGATGGGTACGTGTATAGTAGCTTTTGGAATCCATAGAAGTATGACCCACCTTCCTGGTCTCACTGGGCACCACCGTGTCCTGGCCCACCAAGTCCTTCGTCAAGGCGACAGTCATCTACACCAGACACGAAACGTGCAAGCAAATATTGTTCAGGGGTGAGTAACAATATACTCAGTACAGACCCTAAAACACAAAGTAAATACCAAAAATCAATCCATAGAGTTAACCACAAAAAATTATCACAAAGCATGATCATGACACAAGACAGCTCACACCAGGTATAATTTAGAGTTGGAAAGTAGGACCATTAGTCATATCATCAAACACCATGGGCTTCAGGTGAAATCCTCCTCAATGAGTAAAGTGGGTCTTCCAGGTCACAAAAAAGCTGCTTCCCACTAACCTAGGACTATTGTGGTATTCATATCTAATGAGTATCGTCGGTATGCTAGGTCACACAGAATTCACTCCCCATTGTGGGAAAACTGGGTCACACATATGTTGATTCCCACCTTGGCCATACTAAGGTACTCCTCCTATTGAGTAACATGGGTTTGTCAGGTTACACAGAGCCACTCTCCACCATGGGCCTTATGGGTTACACATAAGCCTCTTCCCACTGGTCCATAGTAGCTAATTCACATAGGGTTTCTTGTCAGCAGTCTTTAGGTCTCATCAAACAGCATGGTTGTTACCGACGCTTTCGCCAGGGTGCGCGCATCCATCTGTGGGGAGGACATGCTGCATGTTGCCTCACATTCCCACTTTCCAAAGGTGGGCAACATCCATTCCTTATTCAGGGACGTCTGCTCCTTGATCAAAACCGGGATGATGGGATGTCAGTTCTTCCTTCCGTGGATTCCTCCTCGGAACTCATTACCTTGTCCGGGTCTCCCTCGTAGATTTAAGATGGGTTCATGAGGCTCATTCCCGGAGCCATATCTATATGGACTCCAGTTAATTACGCTTCTTTCATCGAGACGCTCCAAGGGGTCTTGTCATGGCAGCAACCTTTAGTGAGGAGAATGGTCACGCTGGGGTGTTGTTGGCATGTCTGTCTTCTACCCCTTATCACAGGGATTCTCAAGGGCATGGAAGCCCAAGGCATCCCACATCGAACGCGGGGATTGTGTACCATATGAGGTTTTACTCATCTTACCATGTTTAACATGGGGTATTCTGTGAGTTTAACGTCTTGCAGAGATGGATCGGGCTGAAGGACCCCCTAGGGGGAACACAGATGTTGGGGCTAGCACGTGGGCGACTTCCCAGATGTCATGGAGTGGGATGGGGTGGCATGATCTCACCGGGATGTGGTGGCCCAGGTAAGGATCAGGATGGAAGGTGGAGTGATGGTCTTGAACCTCGTGGAGGCTTCCTACGTATCCCCATGGCAGGGAATCAAAGTCTACGTAGTTCGGTGGTATGGTGGGACACCTGGAAAGGCGACCCGTGAGAATGAACGCATGGATTGGAGCCTGGAAGAAGTAAGATCTCTGGGCTTGGTCATGAGCTCTCCAAGGCATGTGGGATCAAGGGGGGAGTCAGGGTGAGACGTGGGTGTGAGGTATGGGGCCTACACTCTGGGATGGCCCAAGAGGGGGAATACAGTTTAACGTCATGTTGGATGAGATACAGTTTAACGTCATGCGGGACGAGGGCATACAATTTAACATCATGAGGGACGATGAATTTGGGGCTTATGCCCTGAGGCATCCCAGAGTTGGTATGAGGCTTATGCTCTGAGGTGTCCCATGGTGGTCGGGGAACCGACACGGAGAGGTTGGAACGACCGAGTGGTGGGCTTGAACCTCGTGGAGGCTTCCTACGTACCGTGCGTTACCACGGATCAAAGTCCACGTAGTTCACTAGGATGGGACTTATGCTCTATGGCGGCCCATGGTGGATGTCATGGTCGATGCATGCTATAAGCCCACGTGAGTCATGCTCAGTGTGAGAAAAAAGAGGCAGTAGGGACCAGATGATCCTGCCGCAAAGGGGGTGTCCATGAGAAGCGTAAAGGGGATTACGCATTGAGCATCCCAAAGAGGAAACAGGGGCTTACGTGTGGTTAGCGGCCCTTGGTTCCGAGGATTACTCCAGGGTGGAGGCCTATGGTGCGACAAAGCGCAGTGGGAAAGGGACTCCACTGGCCTTGGTAGGGGGAAGTATGGAGATGCACGGGTGAAACCTTCCATTGAGAGGCTAGGGGCTTACGCCCTGAGGCAGCCCTTCCCCTGCGGACAAACGCCACTCCAACAAGGAGGATCTCATTCCATGTGAGGAAGAGTCCATTCCCATGGAGACGAGAGGCGTAAAAAATGTCTGAGCTGGGGGGACCCTGCGTGCGAAGTACGGGGTCAGACCACAGTTTAACATCATGTGTTAAGGACTAGGTGCTTAGCAGTTTAACATCCTGCACCTTGGATGAGGTGGGTTCGCTCCACACCCCTAAGGCTTACATGCCCAATGCCCTGTACCCCTTGTGGGAGGGAAGGCATCGGTAAGTCCGTAGTGAAGGGGGGCCGTAGGGTGAACCATCGAGGGGTCCACGTTAGCGTGGCTATGCGAAGAAGCAATAGCCGTTAGCATGCCTATGCGGAGAAGCATAAGGCAAAGCAACACAATGGGAAACACCGCCCAAGGAACCTTGAGGTTACTTCACACGAGCCTGGAAGGCCGTAAACGAAAACAACGCATGGCACGGATGCCCGGCAGGGGAGACATCAGGTGCCGGCGCAGAGAGGCAGCCAAGGGGCGTCAAGGTGAAGGGTCCTGGGTTTTGCGTGCAAAGAGAATGTTTGCGCGCAAAACACCAGGATGGCGTGCAATTTGAGCCAGGGGATTGCGCGCGGATAGGGAATTTCACGCAAGGTATTGCGCGCATGGAAGGGGATTGCGCGCATAGGACATGGATTGCGCGCAAGGAAGGAACCCATAGGAGGGGGAAAATTCACTTAAACCAGCGGTGTTGCGCGCAAAGGCATACCCCAGGGCAAGTTTGTGCGAAAAGGGAATTACCTGGAAGTCATATTGCGCACGGGGGGAATCGAATTTTGTGCACGGGAGCCGATCCAATTTCCAAAACCCCCAAAATGTTTGGGGTCTCCTTCTATTTATAGGCAACGACTGGCGTGGAATCCAGGCGGCGCGCTAAATCTTCCGCACCGGGAGCCGTCAGCGCGCAAAACATCACCGCGAGGAACCGGGGCACGCAAAAAATGTGCACCTCACCGGCTCGATTGCGCGTATCCCAGGGATACTTCGCGTGAATGATTTTATTTCATGGAAGTCCTCCTTTATTTCACACACCACTTCCCAGGCCTCTAGACCGGGCCTCTGATTCTAAATATGACTTCGCTTTGCCATTTCGAAACTTCCTCTAGGAGTTACGGACTTTTTCGGTGTCTAAAAATGCCCCCTAGAAATTGGATCGGTGAGAGGTCGCAATGATCGGATTCCGAGGGAAATGCAGAAATGCCGAAGTGCTCGGTCTCCTAGGCACTTTGCGCGCAAAATTCCAATGGAGTGCGCAAAAAGACAGACTCGCGCAGAATTCTCTTTCCGTGTGGCGTGGAACCCTGGAGTCACCTATAAAAAGGGGAATTGGGTCCCAAATCAATACTTCAGCTTTTTCTGCGCGATAGGCTTATCGCTCTCGTGCGCGAAATCGCTTCCGCGGCTGCGCATAAAAATGCTCTGGCAGCACGGAATTCCTTCTGAATTTTGGCCGTCTTTGTGCACCTGCTCGGGATATTCTGCTCTTAGCATGCCGATTGTGCGCCTATCTCCGAGATTTCGAGCCGCCACTTTAGATTTCACGCGACACTCTTCGATTCCGCGCACTGCATCCAGATTTCGTGCAAATCCCGAGATATTTGAGATGGTCACAAACTGAGTTGGTGAGGGGGAAGTCGTCACTCGTAGGACAGAAATGGCAGTGAACGAGGAGGTTTATGGAACCAAGGTGATCATCTCCAACAACCTGACCTTGTTCAATCTGCTGACTCCGGCCTAGAAGACGTATCCCCTGTCTGACAACCTCCTGCTCTGGAACTTTGGCATCCTGAAGGAGGTGCCCCTTCCGGGATTCGAGGTTGACACGCCGCGGTCATGGGTGACCCGGGAGGACGATCTTCCTCACTACAACATCACCAAAAATGGTCATCCTGTCAGGGAAACCAGACATATGGATGTATATGTCCTGAACCCGAGGACTAGGATCATTACTGGGGACGAGGCTGTCGTAGAGAATTCTCCGGCCCTCTACGCGAGTACGTTGCGTCAGAGCGTCACAGATGACACGAAGGGCTGGCTGAAGGATTGGGACCTGCGGTCTGGGGGAAACTTCACCAGTGAGTGGGCCTGGGCATTCTGGGTTCGCTATTCCTGTGACTAGTTCAGGGATGAAATGTGGTATATCGGCCTGTTCGAGGCGGTATGGACATCGCAGTTCCACTTCCACCGTCAACCTGAGCTTGGGCCGGAGCTATTCACCCAGTGGTCTCCTGACACCAATAAATTCCACCTTCATCATGGGGAAGTCGGCATCAGTCTCTGGGACGTTCACTGCATCATAGGTATCCCACTAGAGGGTTACCAATACGATGAGTTCGTTCCATCAAAGAACACCTGGGAAGACAGGTCACGGACGCCTATACTGACGTGGCACCTGCTGAAGCTGGTCAATGAGAGGCTGGGGGTCAAGGACTTCTTAAAGGACATTACTTACAAGGGCTGGTTCAGCCTGTTCCTTGAGAAGGATTCATCCGTCAAGATGCCAGGACAGGGTAAACGGTGCCCAACCACAACTTAGAGGATAAGGGATGGGTCATACTGGAAAACCCTGGAGGTGGGGCAATACCAATCATGGGGCTATCGCGTCATTGAGGTTCGGGACCCGAACGCCCGGTATGCCGGGTTCCTTGTAGCCTTCTTGAGCGGGTGGCTCCTACCGATGCAGGACGCGAGGATGGGCATCCGTCTAGCAACACTGGTGATGGTGAGTACCATGGCCTCCAACAAATGGTTCAACTTGGGCATCCCCATACTGGCCAAGCAGTATGCCATCCTAGGATGCATCTCACGAGGGGGGTCACCTCAGTGAGTATGTTCTCCCTTCCAGATCTTCCACGACTGGGTGGTGGCTCATCTCGGATGGTACACTTTCCCAAATGCCATCTGTTCTCCGGGAAATGGCATGCGACCGTCCTTGCAGAACATCGTAGGGGTGGCGCCGATGACGCTCAATGAGGAGGGCATGAGAATCCACATTGGCAGTCACAAAAACTTCCACTTCATCCCGTTCCCCACCCCGGTCGGCTAGATGGTGGACAACGGGCGAGGCTCTCTGGAACAGCAGGAGTATTTCTAGAGCATTCAGGGCGGGGTGCTCGTGGCTCGGATCGACAGGAAGGTGATCTGCGAGCCTTATGTGCCATCCCAATTTTCCAGGCAGTTCGGGTGCCTCTAACGAATGTCGAAGAAGGTATTCACGACTGTCTGGCAGGAGAGGAATCCCTGCGTCCTGCGCCAGATGTGGTTGATGTTTACCACCTTCGTCTCTGGCGATGTCGTTAATCTTACTCCCACCGGGGTCGATGCTGGCCTAGAAACTGATTATGCCGAACAATGGACCATCGCGTACCCTGAGGGGATTTTACGCAAGCGAGTCCGGCAACTTGAGGTTACTCACGTAGAAAGTGGGAAATGGGATAGAAGGAAAGGTGCTGCCGGAAGGGGGGAACCAAGAGTGCGTCAGGTAGCAAGGCCTGCGCAGGCTGGTACTTCAGCAGCAGGAACATCACATAGCGCCGCCGCGACCTCGTTGCCCGTGGGGGGGTTACATGAGGCGGCCAAGGAACTGCCCGGGAAGCAGATAAGATATCTTCTTGAACCTTCCCAAGATGCAATTTTCCCGGCATAGTGGTCGGCCTGGATGAACCTGTGAAAATATCTGAGTGTTGAAGACATCTAGCACAAGATCATAAAAAACGGGATCCAACTGCCAGAGGTCAGGCTCGTTCGAATTACCGACCGGGTGAAATTCCATCGGCGGCATGCTTATCTGACATCCATGGACACATACGCGCACCAAAGGGGTAGGCGTGCAGAGCCACCTTTCATAGTGAAAGTGATTCTTAGCTTGGAGCATGATCCGGAAGTGATGCCGCCGGGAGAAGGTGACAGTGAAGAGGGGTCGGAGGGGTCGGAGGTGACCGGAGAAGACGAAGGTGAAGGATAAGATGAAGAAGAAGGAGAACCCAAAGGTGAGGGGTCGCAAGGGGAGACCTACCAAGGGAGTCTCTGAGAGAGCGATGAGATTGTCGGATCTGATCTCGACATAACCGAGATACTCGAGTTCTGTCTCTATCTTCATTCATTTTCCTTCATCATCCATTCTCCTTTCCAATTTCCCAACCATCTCTTTGCCTCACTCAGGAGCGGCTGAGTGTCGGACGGGCGTCCCCACCAGAGGAGGGAGGAGAGGAACTGGTGGGACATGATGGGGATCCGACACCCATCATTGAATTAACAAGCGCATAGGGGTCTCCCATTACGGCGGCTCCTGCAGCGGCCCGAACACTGGAGAACGATGCTTTGGACTCCTGTAAGTCTCATGCTTCACTACTGGTGCTTGGTATCAAAAGATCCCAACTAATCAGCGTACGCCTTGCACAGTAATCACAACATTGGAGGGTCGTTAGGCTGTGGAGCCCTGGACGTCTGTGAGTGGACCAGTGGCAGACAAACCACCTCATTCATAACATGCTCCCTACACTGAGTCGGCCCCTAAAATTGGTGAGCGGGGGGCAGCGGACATCAGCGGTGCTGTTCTTGAGGTGAGGTCGGAAGCTTATAGAGGCATCATCGCTGCTGGGGTGAGAGAACAAGGTTTCCCAGACGTTGAGGATCCTAGTCCTCACCACGGTTTCCCTGGGGTAGATCCTGCTGCCGATTTGCTGGTTGCCTTCCCTATGTACTGACCCGCTGACCCTGAGGAGATAGATGACTCCGACTTAGAGTTAGTCGAGGAGAGACGGATGACATGGCACAAAGGGTGGAAGTGTATCCAGTGCTTTCTCAGACAACCCCTGTCAGATTGGCTGAGGCGGATGGGATCACTCCAGACTTGGCTGCGCTTCCTGTGCGCCGGAGGGGCTGACGCTCAGCGCCTTCATCTGACAGTCCCTGATTACATGTCCGAGAAGATACTTGAGAGCAGCTGGCGCACCGACATTGCCCAGTGTTGGGAAATATCGGAGAGTGCCCAAGCGTTGCTGAGGGTGGACCAGGAAGTCCGACACCTCAGAGGGCAGGCAGGATATAATGAATCCTTCATTGCAATATGCTCTGAGCTTGTGGAGCAACTGACCACCCAGCTGGCTGATGCGCAGGAACAACTGATGGAGGCGAATAACCAGATGACCGTAATTCAAACCAAGAGGGCGCAGGCACAAGCTAGGGTTGTGGAGCTACGCTCTGTGGCGGATGATGAGGAGAGAGTCTTCAAGGAGCGAGAATCGGTCCTGGAGGCTACCATCCAAAGGGTAGCAGCGCTGGAAAGATCAATTCAGCACACTGATCCCTTTTGTTTTGTCCATATCATGAACTTCTTTCTTGTACTGCTCATCATATCAATAAAATACATGGCCAAATCCATTCATTTTAACCCTCAGTTTAATATGCTCATCCATAATTCCAAAACGAATAACAACTCATCCCTAAGATCCTGTGGGTCGTGCCCAACGCGAGAAGCAAAGGATGCCCATGATATCATTTCGTCTAACTGTGGGGCATTAAACAAGCTTCAGGAATCTGAAATTGGGCCTAGATTTCAAAGGGGAAGACCTCAGACTGATTGATATATCACCTTCTCAATGTTCTCTGACACACGAGCGGGGAAATGCCGGGGGCATTGAAATCCATCTGAACATAGGGAGATAGAAAGGAAAGGTGAATCACGCTACCCGAATTCGGAGCACTCTGGGGCGTGACGATGGAGGATAACTATTAACCGTGGCGGAAACACAACATCCATATCGTTTTGGCCTGGAATGGGGATAATAAATGAGGTCTGACCGCTGATCATGTTCGCAACACGGGGCCTAACTCAAATATCGTCGGTCAGTTTTATGGAACGTTGGCCTAGGACAGCAGGCGGACCATAGGTCTATCATCCATATTGTGGCAGCAGGCAGACCAAAGTCTATCATCAATACTGTTAGAGGGTCCCGTCAAACATGACCAGTCCTCCGGACCGTCGGCCCAGGACAGTAGGCAGGCCATTGGTCTATCATCTATACTACTATAATAGGCAGACCAAAGGTCTATCATCCATATTGTGGCAGCAGGCGGACCAAAGTCTATCATCCATACTATTAGGGGGTCCCATCAAACATGAAAGGAAATAAGGATCTGAATAAAGGGGCATGCAAAGCGTGGAAGGTGGAGTGGTGGTTCATTCGAACAGAGTCCAACACTCCCGAAATTGTGCCATCGTGGTGGAGGCGCATTAGGCAGACATACCAACCTGATCACGGGTCGTCCCAATTTCTAGAAAGGACCTCTTTGGCGAGATAACCTCTGCTTCCCATTATTACCATGGGGCATCCCGAAATTATTCAGGGTAGATGTCCCGATTACACCACTTCCCAAGAATTCAGAACGAGAGGCCGACAATAAAGAGGGATAGGGTTAGGTAACCCCTGGGGATGGACCCAAAACGAAATGTCCGGGAGTTCCTACGTATCTCATTAGGATGAGAATCAAGACACACATAGTTCTAGAAGCACAGTTTAACGTTATGCAGGACGAAATACAGTTTAACGTCATGCAAGACGAGGGACACATCTCATCTGGGGATAGGCACAGCACGACGAGTAACTTGACATGAATGAGGACATAATCCCACACCACACTATACAATCCCACAAGAGAGAGCGAGTCATAGAAATCCAAATAAACGATCTTAGTTTTAGGTCTTAGAACTCGGACCAAAGGAGAAGGGGAATGGGAGACACATGGTAAAGCGATTGAAAAACCCAACATGAATGGGGCAAAACCCTGCTTACTATGTGCTCCCAGGGACTTGTTTAGTCCGAGAGACCAAGCGCGAAAAGTTAGGCTGGGCCTATGGGGAAGTTCCCATGCGCTCCTACGTATCTCATAAGGATGAGAATCAAGCCACACATAGTTTTTTAAGGGCATCATGGTGCGATGTGGCGCCTGCTCAAAGGATGAAGGAGTCGTGCGGGTCTATCCCTCACACCCAAAAGAAGCGTCATCTGATATATCTTGTTTGTTCTTGAAGGTAAATGGTTTTTCTTTTATGGGGTGACTGGCCTAGGGTAGAAATTCCTGGCATCTCCACAATAATCAATCCATAACAGGTGTTGAAAAGAAGCTTGGTAATTAACCAATACCTGGCGTGATGTCCCCCATGGGGAGGTCATAAAAATGCAGTGCCATTTTTCGTCGTGCGGCCAGGACGATATCATCACAGTTTAAGGTCGTATGGCTTCGACCGACAACACAGTTTAAGGTCATATGTATTGGACCGACAGCACAGTTTAAGGTCATATGGCTTGGACTGGAAACAAAGATTCAGGTTGTATGGCTTGAACCGGGGGGAACATGCACGATGGGATACCATCACTGCGCGCGATTCCGAGAGAAGAGCCTCGGGCCAAGGGGCCGGAGAGGGTCAAACCATCAGGAGGGGGACAGGAGATGCTAGCTCGCAGCTGTTCTGGGCCCGAAATGCAATTTCCGGGTGACTCCTCGTTTCCCATGGGGATGAGGGTCAAGCTGCACGCAACTTGTAAAGAAGAAACCCAAGCACATACTCTAGCGCTCAGATTGTGGGAGCCCCGACAGACACCGTTACGCAGCTTGGTCTGCCTGACGTGTGGGGGTGTACCTATGGTTAGTAAAAATAGTTTCAAGATTCCACCTTAACACGGTGGTGTGGAAGATAATGTGAATCATGCAGCCAATATTCAGGGCCTGGGAAAGCCGGCATGATGACTGAGGATTACTGCTGACCACGTTCGCAACACATCATCCTATCACATTAGCCATGGGGACAAACAAATGATCATCAACCGCTGACTGTATTCACAATGTGGGATTTGTATCAATTTTTTTTTTCTGAAACCCTCGGGGGCGTTGGCCCGTGACGGTAGGATATCCCTTGGGAGTTGTATCCAGGCCATTCTTGGGGGTCCCTCTGGGTGTGAAGGATGACGGGGGCCCGAATCAAGGGGAACACGAAGCTTGGAAAGTGGATGGAACTTGCCTAAGTCAAATCTGACACTCCATGTCCTAGACTAGAGTACTCTAAAAACATTAGCAGACCACTGGAAAGGGTCAAAGGGCTCAGTCTGAGAGCGGACAAAAGATTGCGGATCCCCGGGAAAAGGGGGGCATAATGCCAAACACCCTAGAAACCAGGAGGTCATGGGATCTCCTAAGAGATGGGGTTGGACCTGACATATAGGTGTTCAGGAGGTCCTACGTATCTCATATGGATGAGAAGAAAGCCATACATAGTTCTAGACGACACCTTTTAATGTCATGGGGAACATGACATAAGAGGGATAATCCTGAGGATAGGGTGCATGTGGTGCAGCTATTACAAACCCGATGTGGATGAGGACATAATCCCACACCACATCGCGTGATCCTATGGTCAAGGTCCCAAAGGCGAGACAGACACGATAGCAGACCTCAAGCTGGACCTAAAGATGAAAGGTCTGGGCGTTCCTACGTATCCCATTAATATGGGAATCAAGCTAGATGTAGTTCTAGAAACATAGTTTAACGTCATGTAGGACGAAATACAGATCTTAGTTTTAGGTCTTAGATCTCAGACCAAGGTGCAGTTTAGGGTCGTACGGGACCGACAGCTTTAGTTTTAGGCAAAGTACTGCTTGAGGAACCTGGCGTTGGTGGGAGGAGTTATGCACTCACCATCCATAGTTACCAGGGAATACCCGCCATTGGGATAGACCCTATGGACAATAAAAGGCCCCTCCCACTTGGCCTCCAACTTGGGTGGTTTCCTGCCGGGAATCATTGGCACTCTGAGAGACAGCACCAGGACACCTTGAAGGAAGGAGCAGAGGTGAACCTTCTTATTGAAAGCTCGAGCCATCATGCTCTGATGCCTTTACAAGTTATGTAAAGCGCGAAGCCTACTTCCGTCCAGCGCTTCCAATTCAGCTAGGCGGATCTCGGAAACTCTATCTAGTGATTGCTGGTCGTAGACCGCCGTGTGCAATGGGGGAAACTAAATCTCGATGGGTAGGAAAACCTCAGCTCCGTATACCAGGGAATACAGAGTCACCTAGGTGGAGTTATGGGTTATTGTCCTATAAGCCCAGAGGGCATTGGGGAGTTTGTCCGGCCAAATTTTCTTGTTATGACCCACCATCTTTTGCAGAATGTTAGAGAGGGTTTTGTTAAATGCCTCAATCTATACATTCTACTTTGCATGATAGTGGGAGGTGTGGTTAGAGAGAATGTTGTACTTAGCTTACAATTTCTTCAGCTTGGCCACTTGGAAGTTGGTTCCGTTATCCGTGAGGATAGCGTGAGGTACTCAAAATCGATAGATGATATTGGAGCTCATGAAGTCAATGATAGAATAGGCCTTGACATCCCTGAGTGGGATTGCCTCTGCCCACTTCAAGAAGAAATCCATAGCGGTTAAGATGAACCGACACTGGTGGGCCGTCACCAATGGGTAAGGCCCTACGACATCCAACCCCCAGACTGCAAAGGACCAAGAATACTTGGTAGTATGGAGAGGCTCCGTTGGTCGATGTACAAAGTTAGAATGAACTTGGCACGCATGACACCTCTTGGCATAATCGATGCAGTCGTAGATCATGGAGGGTTAGAAGTATCTCAGCCTCCGAATCTAGTGAGACAACTGCGACCCGGCCTGGTGGGCGCCATAGGAACCAGCGTGCACTTCTTGCATGACCTATGGAATCTCGACTCCTTGAAGGAAAAAGAGGATAACACCATCAAACCCGCGCCTATAAAAGAGTTTCTCAAGGCTGGGACTTCTTTGAAGGGTGAACTGCGGCGCGTGGCATCAGATTCATTCTCGCTCAGCTCGGTCCAGCGGAAGATTGCCATGCTGGAGATATTCAACCAACGGAGTCCTCCAGTCAGGAACTGTCTCGATCACCACGCCTGAAGCCCCTGAGGATCCTGATGTAGGGGCGCCTGTGGTGAGATGGTTCACTCGCCGGCCACGATCTCCCTCCTGAATAATAGGAGAAATGACTCTCCGGTGTGCCACGTGGATGATTAGGTCATCCTGTTCGGGCTCTGCAAGTGATGCGGCCAGGCTGGTCAAAGCATCAGCTCGACTTTTCTGTGACTGGGGAACGTGAACGACATCTAGCCGAGAGGGGAACATAGCCATTAGACAGAGGGTGCACTCTAACAACGACATGAGTTCTGGTTTTCTGACAGCATAGCCACCATTGACCTGCTTGATGACTTGCTCGGAGTCCCCTTTTACATACAGATGTGGTACGTCAACCTTGAGAGGCAACTCGAGGCCAGTGATGAGGGCATGATATTTGGCCTCATTGTTGGTGCATCCTTCTGACAACAAGAATGAATATGGAAGAACAGCTTGCTCCAGAGTGATGAAGACGATACCCCGACCCACTCTGTTAAGACTAGGATCGTTGATCCTTCTACTGGTGGGGCTCCGAGAGGCACCATCAAAGTGCATATACCAGCATGAGATGGCGTGATCGACTGAGAGGATTGCCTCATTAGGAAAGCCTAGATCCAGTGGCTGGTCTGTAGAGATTGGGTGGGCAGCTAAGTAGTCTGACAATGCCTGTCCTTTGACGGCCTTCTGAGGTACGAACCTGATGTCGAACTGCTGGAGGATCACCGCCTAGTGTGCCAATCGGCTGGTCAACATAGGTCAGTTCAGGATGTATTTCAACGGGTCTACCCGAGAGACCAGCTGTACCTCGTGGTGCTACAAGTATTGCCGCAATTTCTGCACGGTAAATACGAGCGCCAGAAAGCTCTTATCGATGGGAGAATATCTAATTTCCGCATCGAGGAGCATGCGGCTGAGGTAGTAGAGGCTATTCTCTGTTCCCTCTTTGTTCTTATGGGTGAGAAGCGCACCGAGGGATCGCTCCAGGGCGGTCACGTAAAGGACCAGTGGCTTTCCAGGGACGGGTGGCATCAGGACCGGAGGTTGAAGAAGATATTGCTTGATTTCATCAAAAGCGATCTGACACTCTTCGTTCCATCTATAGGCGGCGCCTTTCTTCATGAGCCGAGAAAATGGATTACACATGCCAGCCATATTCGCAATGAATTGGCGTATATAGGCTAAGTGGCCTTGGAGGCCTTGAATCTCCCGAATATTACTCGAGGGAGGCATCTGACTGATGGCCTTGATCTTCTCTGGGTCGATCTCGATGCCTCGATGCCGAACAATGAAGCCAAAAAACTTTCCGAAGGTGACCTCGAAGGTGCACTTCAACGGGTTCATCTTCAAGTGGCGAGAACGGAAGAAGCCAAAAACTTTCTCAAGGTCTCTGAGATGGTCCTGGCGCTGACGAGATTTAACCTCCAGTTCGTCTATGTAACACTCCACCAGCGTCCCGAGGATCAGATTGAATATGTGGTGCATAGCCCGTTGATAGGTGGCACTTGCATTATTCAGGCTGAAGGGCATAACCCGGTAGCAAAAAGTACCCTAGGGGGCCCTGAAGGCAGTGAACTCTTCATCCTCAAAGGCCATCTAGATCTGGTTGTACCCAGAGTACCCATACATGAAGGAGAGGGCTTGGAACCCGGTCGTGGCATCGATCAACAACTCTGTCACGGGAAGGGGAAAATCATCCTTCGGACAGTGGTGATTGAGATTGCGGAAGTCGATGCAGACCCTGATCTGCCCGTTCTTCTTCCTGACTGACACAATGTTGGCTAGCCACCTGGGGTACTGGACTTCCTTGACGACGTTGGCCTTGATGAGCTTATCAACTTCGGCCTCAACCAGACACCATGAGAGGGGTGCATCTTTCTGGGAGGCTTCTTTAACCTGCGATGGTTCGCTGGAAGGCCAAGGCTATGGAAGGCTACCTAGGGATCTAGCCCCGACATCTCGTCATAACTCTAGGAAAACACATCACAGTGCTGCCTGAGGAAGTCTATGTACCGTTGCCGTTCCTCGGGGGGCATAGCGGCGCTGAACAATGTGGGTCTCGGGTCCGCCTCGCTACTAAGGTTCACCTCCACTAACACATCGACCGTGGTGGAGACGCCCTCCTCAAAGGAAGGAGGAGCATCTTCTATGTCCTCCCCTCTTCTTGTGGAAGGATCGTCCATGGGGGGAGTCGTTTCGGGGCTGCCAGACCTTGATGGGAAGTTGGCGTTGGCTTGGGCGGCAGAGGTCGTCAAGTTAGGAGACTCATGCACCACGAAGACCATGGTGATGAAGACGGTTGATCCAATCCCATCTGGCCTTCGGCCCAGGGGGACACGCTTTACGACATCAAAGCAGTAGTGGCACGTTGGCTTGAGCTGGTCGATTCCGGCCTGGCAAAACAGACACGTATGATGTACTGTCGTTTCCATGACCCCAACGTCCCTATATCATACAGGGGTAGGAGGCTCAGGGATCACCTGAGCCTGGTTTGTGTAAGAGTACGAGGTGATTTCTCATCGTCGCATAGACCCGAAGATATGCCCCCCTCTGGTACCCGAGACAACAAAGCACTCCCCCATATCGGGGGTCGTGGCCTCCAACCGATGGATTGGGAAGACATATGCGTCATCCAAACCTACCCAGGGATCACTCGTGATAGTGGCGGGCTTGACCTCACATGCCAGGATCTACTTGTCCTTGCTGTAATGCCCCGACCCCAGTTACCCAGAGTCGGTGCATTATTACATAACATTGGTATGATTACAAGAAAGATCAAATCTCGAAAGACCGATTGGTTTATTAGCCTTGGAAACACTAGATATATTCATAAGTCTTACATTACATCATAAAAATGAAAACTACATCAAAATATTTTCTTCATAGTCCACACTCATATCCCCACATACTATCCCTGCAGGTCATTCATAAATTACTTCTTCACATCCTGGGAAAAATAAAACATTGAAAGGGGTGATCTCAAATGCCTAGTAAGGATAACAATATAGCGGAAACATTTATAAATAAGAATAAACATTTAAGGCAATGTATAACTAAAATAAAAGCCTTTTAAACCTGAACTTAAACATAGTATGGAAAAAATAAAATGATTTAATTCCATTTACTTATTCACATGGATATCCTACTAATCTAATAATCACATGCAATATCAATAATGTAACACCCGAGACTTTTATGTTATATAAACCATCAAAGGAATCTTTTTCTACACAATACTTGCTTGGCTTGCTTTTCACGCAATCGCGACCTTCCTCGATAGCTTGCGTCGTACGCAATACCGAGTTTCACTAAACAACAATATGCTATTAAAACTAGCCGTTATGAATAGTAATAACCACTTTTTAAAATTTTATAAATTTTATTTTTCAAAATGGACTTCATTTTTGGACTCAGAATATCGAAATTAGCCTAGGGTGAAATTTTGGTATTTTTCTGAAAACTTTCAATTTTTGATGAATAGTGAAACCACTAAGTGGTAGGTTAAAAACTGAATTTCGCATAAAACTTAATTTTACAGCTTCTGTGAATGGAATTTCGAAAATCCGAGAGACACGGTTAATATCAAGGACTAAAATGTGGTTCAATGAGATGAAAATAATTTTTTGGTGAATAGTAACTTTTTACTTTTTTTACCGCGGTTAATAGTAAATAGGGTAACTAAGGGTAAATATGATATCAATATTACCCTAAAACATGTCCTAATTCTATTGGACAAGTGTAATTCGACCAAAAACAAACTTAGGAATAAAATATGACCATTTAGGCTCACTTGGATTAGATTAGGACATTTATTATTAATTTATTTAAAGAAGGGTTAAAATAGTTAAAATCAAAGTTTAATAAGTAAATCATTTCTAATATGGTGTTATACATAAGATAAATTCGATTGTAAATATTCATTAGAAAGCTAAAAAGATTTACTACATGATGGTATTTTATTTGTAATTTTTAGACATCAAATAATTTAATTTATTTATGACACAAAGATGATGCAGTAATTATCTTGTTAATGAAATATTGACATAATTGATGTTATAAACACCAAAATAAATGTAATTTGAGACTTTTAATGAATTACACTAATTTTCTAGGTTACTATGATATATTAGTGTTGATTTCATCAACTTGGTTCGAACATTTAATTCTGTTATGACTTTCACAAAAATCATATATCAAATAGTGTCAAAATTGACACAAAATAGTTTTTAAATAAAATATTATATTATTAATTGTTATTTTATTCCTAAAAATCTAAGGTTCGGCCAAATGACTTAGATAAGGATATATATATTAATAATAAACAATTTGGGGTTCGTTTGGCATGTTATAGTAAGTGTATTAACCATATAGTGTAAGAAAACAAAAAGACACGGTAAAAGTTAAATTAATTAACTTAGAGTTAAATCTAATTGATAAGGTTAAAATAATACCCTAAACTTGTCTAAATCCTATTGGTTGATAGGATTTCGACCCATACCCACTTTACCTTCGTAATAAGACCCTTTGGAACCATTATAAACCGATTTTGACTTTAATATAAAATAATAGTTTGAGATATTCCTAAGGTGCCCCTCTCCTCCCTTATAAAAGGACACCTCCTCCCCCTCCTCCTCACACAAATTTGAGCACTCAAGCTCGGCCAACCCCTGCCAAAATCTCTTCTCCACTTCCCTAGAAACATCCTAGAGGTTCTGGTCTTACTCAAAGACCAATTTTAGTTCCCTAAGAGGAGGTCTCCAAAAGGCGCTTCAAAGAAGAGGTAATTACCGTTACCAATTCTTTCATCTTTATTTCTTCTTCCACTTCTTCTTCTTAGGTTGTTTCATTATGAAGTAATAACATAAGTATCACTCATATACTTATATGTTATTATAAGTATGAAACAACCCTATTTCACCATCTATCCATCCTACGGAAAAAGGAATCACCGCGCGTGCGTACGTACGGAATACCGTCTCCACGCCGTGGTGTAATCTATTTTCCACCACCACCTTACATGGATGGGTATAATGGTGTAAAGAATGACTATACATAGTTATTACAACATCATATTGATTCTGATATATTTTATAATCCACTCCAATTCAATCCAATATTTATAGAAATGATATCATCGCTCGTGCGTACGTACGGACTACCGTCTCCACGACGCGATGAGATTCATTCTCCATGTTAACCATTTAAGAATGATTATAATGTATATATAAGAAATAATAATGAAATATATGACATTATAAAGCTACTGGATTTATGTATATATATACATATGTATGTCATCTACTTACTTCCATTTCAAAACAATAAGGAAAGGAAAACAGCGTTCATGCGTACGTACGGACTACCGTCTCCATGAACGGTGTTTTTCATTTTATTTATATACCTATTATATATATATATATACTGAATATATATGATATATAAATCATATTTTATATTCTGGAAGTGAGTAAATTATGATATAAGTAATAATGATGTCAAGAACAACAAGTCAAAACACCTACGATAAATGAAACGATTTTACCCAAAACGCTTCTTTAACATGGAATTTACAAAAGAACGGGTAATATAATGTCATAAGTGAACCATATATGATATCATAACAATGAATATGATTCTGTAATAAGTCAATAACATGATTTAAATCATTATACAGGAGGTTCGGACACTTACAAAGCAAGTCGGACCTAAGGTAAGGGAAATATCACAATCTCATTTTTATCCGAGATTGTTTATTCATAAGTATTTACTGGGGTGTATTTTATCATCCAAATCCATGTTTCATCAATATGTAATATTATTTCCATCCACCTACAATTGTTTAAATCCATTTTTACCCTTCGGTGAGTTTTTAGTAATATCTATGAAAGGAATCTTTTGTCATAAGAGGTATTTTTTTACTTTTCCGACAAAAGTACGAAGAACGTTTTTTTAACTTATACGGCACGAACGGATTTCTACTGTTTTATAAAGCCTTATTTTCATGAAGCTTACTCTAAAAGATTTCATGACTATTTTCAATAAAATCTCTTTCTTTTAAAATTGCATGATGTTTTGTGAAAAGAAATTGATTTTGAAGAAGAAAGGATATTTTCCTCAAGAATTCAATTCAAGTGTTTTATCAAAATTATTTTCCATCTAAGATAATAAAGGGTTCTGTTTCTATCCATATTTATACATTGATTTGACTATGTTGTGATGGAATTATGTTTATGAATTCCTTTATCTTATATGAATTGATTTATGATGTCATGATGTTTCAAGAATCCCATTTTTGTTACATGTGTTATGCGATGATGTATGTTTTATGATTATGTGGCACACATAAGAAAGGATTCATTATAAGATGGGTGGGACCTATATCTCCCTCCAATGCATTGGGTAAAGATTTCATATCTCATGAGATAGACATGGCTGGAATGGTAGGTTATACCGGTTCAGTGAAACAGGACTGAAACGAGGGTGACTCGATTCAGAAAGGGACTTTGTCCACTAAGATGGTCTTGGCAATGAGTCTTGACTAACAAGAAATGATTCTCTATGATTATGTGTGAATGCCACAAAGTTTCATGTTTTAAGTTATGATTATTGTGATTTCATTTCACTACCATGATTTATCCCATGTTATGAAATTATGCTCTCTTTTGCAGGTTATGATTTCCAAAATGTTATGTTCTTATGAATACGATGTGATTGATATATCTTTTGTTTACCCTTACTGAGCATTTGAGCTCACCGTTTTATGTTTTATTTTCCCCAGGACATAAATAAAGGTTTTAGGTAGAAAAAAAGGAAGATCTTTATGGGAGATGTTGAAGATCTTTCCCCACGATTAGAAGATTTTATTCCGAGTTTCCAAAGACACTAAACTATTACGATCCTTGTGTGTGTGTTTATGTTATGTACTAAGTTTTCCGCAAATGTAATGTAATGTCCATGTACGATAAGCTTCGGGTCTCTACATTTGGTATCAGAGGAAAGGTTTAGTCAACCTTTGGAAACTAGGATGCGAAAACGTTAGTGAGATCCCTAGAGATATTTCTAAGGTATGTCTAGGGATGTCCCTAAGGATAAGTATACGTATAGGATATAGTCCTAGAACTATGGTAACGATATTAGATTAAACCAAAGATGTTAGATATTTAAGTTACTCCCCCTTTATTATGATTTTTGCCTCTCACACTATTCTTTTTTTGGGTTTTAGAAAATGGCTGGAAACAAGATGATTCACGATAATGGAGGATATGATGGACAATGGAATGATATTCTTCATAATGAAATGGGATTTGGAAGTCCAAACATCATTATTATGCCGAATCAGCAATCTCACAACATGATCAATAAAGTAAAATTTGGTAAGTTTCCTGACTCGACTAATAAGAGAAAGATGGAGTTCCATGATGATCATAGAGGAAAGAAAGTTCAATTTCCCCTATGTAAATCATGCGGGAAGAGGCATCAAGGAGAATGTTTCAAGGGAACTGGAAGATGCTTTGGGTGTGGAAAAGAAGGACACAAAGCAAGTAAGTGCAAAGGAAAAGGGTCGGTTAACACCATGGATGAGGATAATGGTATTGCTACGACATCAAAAATGGTTAAGTGTTTTAAATGTGGAATGTATGGGCATTATGCAAACAAATGCCCTAAGGGAAAGACTCATGAAGAGAATCAATATGGTCATATGGGTAGTATTTATGTGGATGATGATGAAGAGACTACAAATGATATGTGAGATGAAAGAATTTTTGAAGCTCGGTCAATGGTTTGAGAATGTAGTGGAATGATTACATGTTTATCATGTGTAATTTTGGAATAAAGAGACATCTATGGATTGTTACACTGTTGTCTTTCCATGTGTTTTGAAAGTGTATGATTAATGTTACCAGTATCCATGAAAGGTTATTCAGATATTTTTGGAATGTAGATGATATGTGCATAATGAAGGGATAAGGAGAAAATTAAATGTTTGATAGTATTCATGAGCTCATGATTTATATAAGGACTAAGTGATATCATGGTTTGAGTATATAGAATTTTGAGGATTTTGGTATGTGGAAAGTGTTAACTTTTAACCGCATTCAAGTTTTCACTAAGGTTCAATGGGTATTCAAGAGAGTACAAGATTAAGGCCTTTGAATGTTTGGAATGTGTCCAACAAGATATATCTTATGATATATGGGGATCAACGATGGTATTAAATCTCTGGTAATCGTTTTCACTATGTTATGAGAATGGACTGTAGTATTATGGATAGGACTAAAGATTGGAATGGATTATGTTGGACATAAGTTAGTATTGTTTAAGGATAGAAGTTTTTTCGATATTATTTATGGGATGTTATAGTAATATAGTTTTAGAAAAAGGGACAACCTGCAGGACGGGCGACAACCCATCGCTTCGGACAAGGCTGTAGGAATCGAACCCACAACCGAAGTGCGACTGGCATTTATCGCCTACCACTGACCTACAGGAAGTCCCTGTTTAGTAGAAACTAGTTATATTATATTAAGCAGTATGATATATGAAGTATAAGTCCATTTTAGGAACCATATATGATTAATCTCACTATAGAATGACTTATGTATATTTAATAACTTTTTCTAACCTTTTGTTTGAGACAGATGGAATGAACAGTCATTCTATCACATGATCTGCTAACACTTCACAAATAACAAATTCAACTTCATTTATTTAAGAGATGAAGTAGAAATTGTTCAAGGCACGAACAAAAGTGAGATTGTACCAAAATAAAGTAAGTATTTATTCTAAGCAAATTTTCAACTTTAGGGAAATGATCTTGAAAACCAAAAATGTGGTCCTAGTGATCTTATAACTGATGAATCAGATGGTACCTTATATCATCACAAATCTATGGATTTGTGATTACTGGCTTTTCCATAGCCATGTTCTCTACCACTCTCCATCAGAACATGATGGTTAGATTTCTCTTCCATATCCATATTTTCACCTATGTGGAAACCCAGTGATTAGTTTATTTGGGTAATCGTTACATTTCATACTTTAGTTTTTAAAGCCAAGTTTTGGTATTCCCTTTTACGATGTGGGTTTCTATTAAAGAAACTTTCGAATAGTAAACCATTTATAACCCCGACGAATTTCGAGGGCGAAATTCATTTTAAGGGGGGTAGAATGTAAAACCCGAGACTTTTATGTTATATAAACCATCAAAGGAATCTTTTTCTACACAATACTTGCTTGGCTTTCTTTGCACGCAATCGCGACCTTCCTCGATAGCTTGCGTCGTACGCAATACCGAGTTTCACTAAACAACAATATGCTATTAAAACTAGCCGTTATGAATAGTAATAACCGCTTTTTAAAATTTTATAAATTTTATTTTTCAAAATGGACTTCATTTTTGGACTCAGAATATCGAAATTAGCCTAGGGTTAAATTTTGGTATTTTTCTGAAAACTTTCAATTTTTGATGAATAGTGAAACCACTAAGTGGTAGGTTAAAAACTGAATTTCGCATAAAACTTAATTTTACCGCTTCTGTGAATGGAATTTCGAAAATCCGAGAGACACGGTTAATATCAAGGACTAAAATGTGGTTCAATGAGATGAAAATCATTTTTTGGTGAATAGTAACTTTTTACTTTTTTTACCGCGGTTAATAGTAAATAGGGTAACTAAGGGTAAATATGATATCAATATTACCCTAACACATGTCCTAATTCTATTGGACAAGTGTAATTCGACCAAAAACAAACTTAGGAATAAAATATGACCATTTAGGCCCACTTGGATTAGATTAGGACATTTATTATTAATTTATTTAAAGAAGGGTTAAAATAGTTAAAATCAAAGTTTAATAAGTAAATCATTTCTAATATGGTGTTATACATAAGATAAATTCGATTGTAAATATTCATTAGAAAGATAAAAAGATTTACTACATGATGGTATTTTATTTGTAATTTTTAGACATCAAATAATTTAATTTATTTATGACACAAAGATGATGTAGTAATTATCTTGTTAATGAAATATTGACATAATTGATGTTATAAACACCAAAATAAATGTAATTTGAGACTTTTTATGAATTACACTAATTTTCTAGGTTACTATTATATATTAGTGTTGATTTAATCAACTTTGTTCGAACATTTAATTCTGTTATGACTTTCACAAAAATCATATATCAAATAGTGTCAAAATTGACACAAAATAGTTTTTAAATAAAATATTATATTATTAATTGTTATTTTATTCCTAAAAATCTAAGGTTCGTCCAAATGACTTAGATAAGGATATATATATTAATAATAAACAATTTGGGGTTCTTTTGGCATGTTATAGTAAGTGTATTAACCATATAGTGTAAGAAAACAAAAAGACACGGTAAAAGTTAAATTAATTAACTTAGAGTTAAATCTAATTGATAAGGTTAAAATAATAACCTAAACTTTTATAAATCCTATTGGTTGATAGGATTTCGACCCATCCCCACTTTAACTTCGAAATAAGACCCTTTGGAACCATTATAAACCGATTTTGACTTTAATATAAAATAATAGTTTGAGATATTCCTAAGGTGCCCCTCTCCTCCCTTATAAAAGGACACCTCCTCCCCCTCCTCCTCACACCAATTTGAGCACTCAAGCTCGTCCAACCCCTGCCAAAATCTCTTCTCCACTTCCATAGAAACATCCTAGAGGTTCTGGTCTTACTCAAAGACCAATTTTAGTTCCCTAAGAGGAGGTCTCCAAAAGGCGCTTCAAAGAAGAGGTAATTACCGTTACCAATTCTTTCATCTTTATTTCTTCTTCCACTTCTTATTCTTAGGTTGTTTCATTATGAAGTAATAACATCAGTATCACTCATATACTTATATGTTATTATAAGTATGAAACAACCCTATTTCACCATCTATCCATCCTACGGAAAAAGAAATCACCGCGCGTGCGTACGTACGGAATACCGTCTCCACGCCGTGGTGTAATCTATTTTCCACCACCACCTTACATGGATGGGTATAATGGTGTAAAGAATAACTATACATAGTTATTACAACATCATATTTATTCTGATATATTTTATAATCCACTCCAATTCAATCCAATATTTATAGAAATGATATCATCGCTCGTGCGTACGTACGGACTACCGTCTCCACGACGCGATGAGATTCATTCTCCATGTTAACCATTTAAGAATGATTATAATGTATATATAAGAAATAATAATGAAATATATGACATTATAAATCTACTGGATTTATGTATATATATACATATGTATGTCATCTACTTCCATTTCAAAACAATAAGGAAAGGAAAACAACGTTCATGCGTACGTACGGACTACGGTCTCCATGAACGGTGTTTTTCATTTTATTTATCTACCTATTATATATATATATATACTGAATATATATGATATATAAATCATATTTTATATTCTGGAAGTGAGTAAATTATGATATAAGTAATAATGATGTCAAGAACAACAATTCAAAACACCTACGATAAATGAAACGATTTTACCGAAAACGCTTCTTTAACATGGAATTTACAAAAGAACGGGTAATATAATGTCATAAGTGAACCATATATGATATCATAACAATGAATATGATTCTGTAATAAGTCAATAACATGATTTAAATCATTATACAGGAGGTTCGGACACTTACAAAGCAAGTCGGACCTAAGGTAAGGGAAATATCACAATCTCATTTTTATCCGAGATTGTTTATTCATAAGTATTTACTGGGGTGTATTTTATCATCCAAATCCATGTTTCATCAATATGTAATATTATTTCCATCCACCTACAATTGTTTAAATCCGTTTTTACCCTTCGGTGAGTTTTTAGTAATATCTATGAAAGGAATCTTTTGTCATACGAGGTATTTTTTTTACTTTTCCGACAAAAGTACGAAGAATGTTTTTTTAACTTATACGGCACGAACGGATTTCTACTGTTTTATAAAGCCTTATTTTCATGAAGCTTCCTCTAAAATATTTCATGACTATTTTCAATAAAATATATTTCTTTTAAAATTTCATGATGTTTTGTGAAAATAAATTGATTTTGAATAAGAAAGGATATTTTCCTCAATAATTCAATTCAAGTGTTTTATCAAAATTATTTTCCATCTAAGATAATAAAGGGTTCTGTTTCTATCCATATTTTTACATTGATTTGACTATGTTGTGATGGAATTATGTTTATGAATTCCTTTATCTTATATGAATTGATTTATGATGTCATGATGTTTCAAGAATCCCATTTTTGTTACATGTGTTATGCGATGATGTATGTTTTATGATTATGTGGCACACATAAGAAAGGATTCATTATAAGATGGGTGGGACCTATATCTCCCTCCAATGCATTGGGTAAAGATTTCATATCTCATGAGATAGACATGGCTGGAATGGTAGGTTATACCGGTTCAGTGAAACAGGACTGAAACGAGGGTGACTCGATTCAGAAAGGGACTTTGTCCACTAAGATGGTCTTGGCAATGAGTCTTGACTAACAAGAAAATGATTCTCTATGATTATGTGTGAATGCCACAAA
Organism: Viscum album; assembly: GCA_963277665.1. Classification (NCBI taxonomy): domain Eukaryota; kingdom Viridiplantae; phylum Streptophyta; class Magnoliopsida; order Santalales; family Viscaceae; genus Viscum; species Viscum album. The sequence continues at coordinate 648,060,897 of OY728137.1, read as the reverse complement.
GTTTCATGTTTTAAGTTATGATTATTGTGATTACATTTCACTACCATGATTTATCCCATGTTATGAAATTATGCTCTCTTTTGCAGGTTATGATTTCCAAAATGTTATGTTCTTATGAATACGATGTGATTGATATATCTTTTGTTTACCCTTACTGAGCATTTGAGCTCACCCTTTTATGTTTTATTTTCCCCAGGACATAAATAAAGGTTTTAGGTAAAAAAAAGGAAGATCTTTATGGGAGATGTTGAAGATCTTTCCCCACGATTAGAAGATTTTATTCCGAGTTTCCAAAGACACTAAACTATTACGATCCTTGTGTGTGTGTTTATGTTATGTACTAAGTTTTCCGCAAATGTAATGTAATTTCCATGTACGATAAGCTTCGGGTCTCTACAAATAACCACTTTCATAATGATGGAATGCATAATGCCAGACTATCATAACCACATAGCCAAGGCCTCGTGCCAAGACTACAAATAAGATTTTGTCAAGGCCATGTGCCAAGACACTAGTTTCTCTTATGAGACCTACCAATTCATTAAGGAGCTATAGCGGGCTCCACCCTTCACATATTAAGTCCAATGCATTCCCATATGAAAAGGTTTAAACATAACATAAACATTGGTATTAAAACTAGCATACGAAATGTAAATACTTCATCCATATACCATGAATGGTATAAAAATAACACATCCACAGTCAAACATATCACAAAACCTTCAATACAATATAGAAGTTTTGTATCATAATAAATCAATTTCAAATAAGCGTAAAATCCATTAAAGGAGGTTGACATAGATGAAATAAAAACTCTTTTTAGAGAAATATCTCTTTTTATTTTGAAATCATTTAAGAGACATATATTTATAAAATAAAACATTTTCATTGAAAATATTCTTATAATCTTGTAAGGGAAGCTTTGACTATTTTATAATGGTGGAAAATAGCCGCACCCGCTGTATAAGTTAAAAAAACATTCTTACCTTAATTCTGTCGAAAAGGTTAAAAAGCACCATGTTTAGAAAATGACGGAAAGATTTCATTATAAAACTCTTATAAAAAGTCAAACAAGGGTATAAATGAATTTAAACCATATTATAGTAAATAGTAAAAATGTTTTGAAATACATTTTTAAGAAACATGGATGTGGATGATAAAGAAGTCCCAGTACATAATTACGTATAAACAATCTTGGATAATGAAGAGATTGTGAAATAGCCCTTACCTTGTACTTTTCCTTGGTTGGGGGTAGGTTAACCTCCTGTATAATTTTGAAATAATTGTTATTAAATTATAAAAGAATCATATACATTAATATGATATCATATACGATTTTTTAAAATTTATTTTTTAATAATATCTTAGTATTATTGTTGTTTCGAGTGTTAACTTACTCGTTTTATTTTATATGTTTGGTTACATAAGTTGAGTTTGTCATGGATAGTTTGTATCTTAATCATATACAGAATGATATAAAGTCCATAGATACTATTATTAATCATCAAATGAGAATTATACTTGAATGGATACGATGGAGAATGAATCTCATCACGTTCGTGGAGACGGTAGTCCGCACGTACGTATGAGCGACAATATCATTTTTTTGATATTAAAATAATATATAATTTGATGGTATATCATATATACAGAATCATTATCATGTTATATTTATTATTTACATGAATTACACATCATTATTATACCCATCCAAATAATAATTTTTTGAATAACAATTACATCACGACGTGGATACGGTAAGTCGTACGTACGTACGTATGGTGACATGTTATTCAAAGGATGGATAGAATACTGAAATATGGTTGTAAAATGTTTATAATAACATCAAAGTATATATTATATACTGTTTTTATTATTTTATAATGGTAATAACAATGAAAGAAGAAGTGTAAGAAGAAAGGAACTTGATAAAGGGTGGTGAAATCATTACCTCTTCTTTGGGTTCTTCCTTTTGATTTGATCAAAAGGGATCCTTATGTTGGATTTCTGACTAAAGGAAGGACTCTAGGATGAATTGAGGTAATTTGAGAGAGTATTTGGGCAGAGGATGGCCTAAACAAAAGGCTTCGAAGGTGTGAATTAATGAGAAGGAGGAGTGCCCTTTTATAAGAGGGGTGAGGGGCACCTTTGGGAAAGCTAGAAATATTATTTTATAATAAATTAATATTCGGTTTCTAATGGCTACAAAGTTTATTATTTAAATTTTAAGGTGAGTATGGGTCAAAAACCACTCAACCAATAGAATTTTTACAGGTTTGGGTTACTATATTAACCATATCTTTAGGTATTAACTCTTAGTTAATTAGTTTCACTTTTACAATGTCTCTTTGTATTTTTATATTATATGGTTAATAAACATACTATATACATCCAAGATACCCCCAAGTGGTCCATTAATGATACACCTATCATGATATAAGTCTTTTGGCCTAGCCTTATATTTTTAGGAATTTAATATCAATTAATAATATAATATTTGTTTTAAAAAAACTCTTTTATGTCAATTTTGACACTATTCAATAATTGATTTTTGTAAAAATTATAACAGAATGATTACATCAAAAAAAGTTAATTAAATAAATACTAAAATGTCATATTATCCTAGAAAATTATTTTTATTTATAAAAAGTCTCAAATTACATTTATTTGGGTATTTATAATATCAATTATTCCAATTTTCATTAATTAGGTAATTACTTCATCATCATTGTGTCATAAATAAATTAAATTTTTTAATGTCTAAAATTTATAAATAAAATATTATTATGTAGGAAATATTTTTATCTTTCTAATTAATATTTAAAATCGAATTTATCTTATGTATAACCCTATATTAAATATGTTTTAGTAAATAAACTTTGATTTTAACTCTTTTAACTCTTCTTTGAATTAAATAATAATAAATGTCCTAATCTAATCCAAGTGGACCTAAATGATAATATTTTATTCCTATGGTTGTTTTTAGTTGATATAAACTTGTCTAATAGAATTATTACACGTGTTAAGGGAATATTAATATCATTTTTACCCTTAATTACCCTATTTACTTTTAACCGTGGTAAATAAAAGTAAAAAGTTATTATTCATGAAAAATTATTTTCATATCATTGAACCACATTTTACTATTTGATATTAAACATGTCTCTCAGATTTTCAAAATTCCATTCACAGAAGTGGTAAAATTAAGTTTTATGAAAAATTCAGTTTTTTAACTTCCACTTTGTGGTTTCACTATTCAGCAAAAATTGAAGTTTTTCTGAAAAATACGAAAAATTAGTCCTAAGATATATTTGATATTATGAATTCCAAAATGATGTCTATTTTACCAAATTGAAAACATAGAGGTTTCATTAATTAATTTTATAATTAATTCCCTTTGTTACAAAAATAGCGTGTTTTTAAGAAACAATATATATCAAAAGATTGACAATTATTTTTGTCCAATTTCAAAGTGAAATTAATTCTAATGAACACCATTGGATAAAATGGTAAAAACATATTCTAATTATACTTTAAAACAACTCAATATTATAATTTATCACTATAAATTATTTTCATTAAAAAAGTTGTTTTTAAGTATTTTTCACTATTCATAAAAATTGGAAGTTCTCAGAAAAATACAAAAAATTCAACTTAGGATAATTTTGATATTCCGAATCCAAAAATGAAGTCCATTTTGAAATATAAAATATATATATTTTCAAAAAGTAGGTATTACTATTCATAATGACTAGTTTTATTGGTTGTGGTGTGTTAGAACTCGATGTTGCGTACAACACACGCTATCACATTATTCAAAGAGAAGCGTACCATAGAAGCTTGGGATGTTACATTCTCCCCTACTTCAAATAAATTCATCCTCGAAATTTCTACAATACTACCACATGAAAAGACTTGGGTGGTTCTTCATCATAATTTCCTCGGGTTCCCACGTTGCCTCTTCCATCTTACGGTTTCTCCACAAAACTTTTACTAGAGGCGCCGTCTGATTTATCAGCACTTGTTCTCTCGTATCAAGAATCTTGATGGGCTCTTTGTAATAAGACAGATCGGGTTCCAGTTCTAATTCTTCATAGGTGAGTACATGTGTTGGGTTAGGCATGTATTTCCTCAACAGAGATACGTGGAACACATCGTGAACTATAGAGAGACTTGGCGACATTGCCAATCGGTAAGCTACAGCCCCAATTCGTTCTATAATTTAGAAAGGTCCGATGTACCTGGGACTCAATTTACCTTTCTTACCAAAACGTATGACTCCCTTCCATGGATATACCTTCAGGAAAACATGATCACTGACTTGAAATTCCAAATCCTTCCTTCGATAATCAGCATAACTCTTCTGCCTACTTTGAGCTGCTTTGATGTGATTTTAGATTACCTTTACCTTTTCCATCGTTTCATCCACCAGTTCTGAACCTAAAAGTTTTCTTTCACCAACATCATTCCTACAGGTTGGTGTGCGACATCTCTTTCCATATAAAGCTTCATATGGTGCCATCTGAATACTCGAATGGAAGCTATTGTTATAGTAAAATTCTACCAAAGGTAAATATTGATCCCACATACCCTGAAAGTCAAGTGAGCAAGATCTCAACATGTCTTATAAGGTTTGAATAGTCCGTTCTGATAGTCCGTCTATCTGAGGGTGGTAGGCAGTACTCAAATGAAGTTTAGTATCCAGGGATTTCTGAAGACTCTTCCAGAATCTTGAAGTAAAATGGGGATCACGATCAGAAACAATCAATAGGGGTACTCCATGAAGTCTCACGACTTCATTAATATATAGTCTTGCTAGACGTTCCAGTGGTAGATCTTCTCTTATAGCAAGAAAATGTGTTGACTTGGTAAGACGATCAACAATAACCCATACTGCATCGTTCCTTCTAGGAGTCTTTGGTAGCCCCATGACAAAGTCCATCGTAATATTGTCCCATTTCCACTCCGGTATGGGAAGAGGTTTCATGACTCCTCCAGGCTGTTTCCTTCCAGCTTTCACTTGTTTACAAACCATATATCTTGACACAAAATCAGCAATTTACCTCTTCGTGTTGTCCACCCAAAAATGTTCCTTCAAATATCTATACATTTTTGTGCTCCCAGGGTGTATAGAGAAATTGAAACTATGAGCATCATCCATCAATTCTCTTTTTAGATCATGTATATCGGGAACACAAAGTCTCTTCCCGAATTTCAAAATTCATTCTTCATACACAAAGTCTCTCAATCTCCCATCATTCACAGCTTTACTCTCTTTTAAAATTCTTCATCATCAGTCTGAGAACTCTTAATCCTTTCTAGTAAAGATGGTTTGGAAACCATTTGAAAAAGAATTGATGTTTCACCTTCCCTAGTTATTCCCATGTCCATCTTCACTAGATCCATGAAAATTGGATCCCTTTCAATTCCCATATTGTTCAAAACTCCATGATCTTTTCTGATCAAAGCATATTCCACCTTGTTTGCTTTCCTCGGGTGGTAGTGTATCATACAATCATAATCCTTGAGTAATTCAAGCCATCTCCTTTACCTCATGTTGAGTTCTTTTTGTGAGAAAATATACTTCAAACTCTTGTGATCAGTATAAATCTCACATTTTTCACCATAGAGGTAGTGCCTCTATATCTTCAAAGCAAAGATCACAACTGCTAACTCGAGATCATGAGTAGGATAGTTTTGTTCATGAATTTTCAACTGTCGTGATGCATATGAAATAACCCTATCATTCTGCATAACGACACGACCAGGTCCTTTCTTCGATGCATCACTATAAATAACAAACCCATCATTCCCCTATGGTAGAGTCAATATAGGAGCATTGACTAATCTTATCTTTAGTTCTTCGAAACTTTCTTCACACTCTTTTGTCCAAACAAATTTAACCCCTTTGCGTGTGAGCTTCGTTAATGGGTTAGCCAATCGGGAAAAATTCTGGATGAAAAGTCGATAATAACCTGCCAAACCAATAAAACTATGTACCTCAGTTATACTCGTAGGTGCTTGCCATTCATGGATTTCCTTGGTCTTAGAAGGATCAACAGAGATTCCATATTTAGAGACAATATGGCCAAGAAAACAAATCTCCTGAACCCAGAATTCACACCTTCTAAACGTCCCATATAATTCATGTCTTCCCAGAGTCTTCAGGATAATGCACAAGTGATTTTCATGATCTTCATAGATTTTGGAGTATACCAAGATATCATCAATAAATACCACCAATAATTCATTGAGATACTCCTTGAAAACTCTATTCATCAGATCCATGAATAAAGAGGGTGCATTAGTCAATCCAAAAGGCATTACTGTAAACTCGTAATGCCCGTACCTGGTTCGAAATGCTGTCTTTGGAATGTCTTCCTTCTTCACACACAACTGATGGTATCCAGATCGAAGGTTAATCTTTGAAAAGTATTGAGCTCCATGAAGTTGGTCAAATAAATCATCAATGTGAGGTAGGGGATACTTGTTCTTTATTGTTATAGAATTGATCTCCCTGTAGTCGATACATTACCTCATAGATCCATCTTTATTTTTAACAAAAAGAACAGGGGCTCCCCATGGAGAAACACTAGGGAGAATAAATCCTTTATTACTCAATTCCTCTAGTTGTTTCTTTAGTTCGACTAATTCTACAGTGTCCATTCTATAAGGGATCTTCGATATAGGCCTTGATCCAGGAATTAAATCAATGGAAAACTATACTTCTCGTTCTGGAGGATGTCCAGGTAAATCTTCTAGAAATACATCTACATATTCTTTCACAATAGGTACATCATCTATTTTAACTTTTCTTTCCTCACCCACAGTAATTTATTTCTCTTCTTCCCCAAAAATTGAATTTAGTTGAGCTACTGGGGGTGGATCTAGATAAGAATTAGGTGGTGACGATTTTTCTCTAAAGATAAGGTGTTCCTTATCATCATCATCAAGAATCGTAACCTCTTTCTTCTTACAATAAATCTTTTCATAATAGTCCGAAAGAAAATCCATACTGAGGATTATATCAAACTCAATCATAGGTATGGCGATGAGATCAGCAGATAAAGAACATTTATGTGCTCTAATGGGGACTGATTCACAAAAATTTGTTGCAATGATAGTTCCCTTAGGAGTTTTAACTGACAACTCCCTTATTAAATCAAATTGGAAATATCTAATTTTCTTAGAAAACTGGGAAGATATGAAACAATGCAATGATCCAGAATCAAATAATGCATTTTATAAACTTGAAGAAACCATTAAATTACCTGCCACCACGTCTTTCGGAGCTTCTACCTCAACAGTAGTGATAGCATAAGCTTGGACTTGATCCCTTGGACTTTTCTGAGGTAAGTTCCCCTGACGCTTAGGAAATTCATTTTCATAATGTCCCATCTCCCTACAATTGTATCAATGAACATTGGTAGCTTCCTTCTTCCCTTTGCAATCATGAGGTTGGTGGCCTTTTTCACCACACTTATAACAGACATCCATTCCCTTCAAGAAATTACCGAGTCGTTTCTTCCCACATTTACCACAGGATGGATATTCAACCTTTCCCTTCTTCCCCTTATTTCCATTCCCAAATTGATCAGAAGATCTTATCTTCTCTTGCTTTTCTTTAAAGTCATAAGACATAGAGAATTTGTTTTCTGTCTTGATAGCACATGAGACAATGTCTTCGTACGACAAGAAGGATTGTGAGACTAATGCTCGACAGAGAAATGGTTTTAACCCATCAAAGAAACGATAAATATTACTTCTTGGGTTATGTATATAATGTCCATCATACCTTGATAACCTTGTAAATTTAGCCTCATACTTTGCGATATTCTCATCCTCCTTTTGTCTCAGACTTAGAAATTGTCTTTCCATCTCTGCTCGATGGTCACGAGGAAATTATTTTTCTAAAAACAGATCTTTTAACTCCCTCCATTCCATATTTGATACTTCATCATCTTCCTTCATGTTTTGAATCAATGAACACCATTGATCAACATCTTTAGTGAGGCGGTAAACTACCATGATAACTTTTTCCCTTTCACTACTCCCCAAAGCCTAAAATATTTTCTCTAGGGAATTCATCCATTGCTCAGCTACTACAGGATTTGTACTCCCATTGAATGTTGGAGGTTGTTGCCTCATGGAGAGATCTAACATTGATCCTCCACACTGTGGATCAGGGTGATCCATACGGGTAAGGTTATTATTCATAACCTGAGTGAGTTGTCCCAGTATGGTGATTAGCTGATCAACACCAGTTGCATCACCAGCTCCACTATAATTATCTTGAGCAGGAGGGAAATCCCTACATGGAGTGCCTACATTGATACGGTTTCCATTTCTTCCACTAGGTGCCATTTCTAAACAATGGCATAAACTAGATCAATTTATGAATCAAAATACACAATTCCATACATATAAAACACATAACATAAATTTAACTATTTATGGATATAATCCATAATCACAAAAAATGTTTTCTTTGAGTAAGTATATACTCATAAACCCTTCATAATGATTTGTAATGAAAATGAGAGTTATCCTAAGCATATCCCCCGGGAGTTTCATAACCAAGAGTGCAGCAAGGCCCGTTGTCGTGCACCAGTTCCCATTCGAGTCCAGCTCAAAACGGTGTTTTTGGGTTTTACCCCTAGGTACATCTGTGCCAGAGCCACCTCTACCTGCTCGTATCCAGACAAGGATGTATTTCTCGGAAAACTCACAAAATCTCTACAATACCAAAATTCTAGGAAGTTCTTCTATACTAATCCTCAAAGTCCATCTTAAATCTATGTGCTCTAATCAGAGTTTATCTAAATCTAGATTCCAAGGTTTGTACTAAACTTCCTATGATACCAACTGTAACTCCCTGACCCTAGTTACCCATAGTCAGTGCATTATTACATAACATTGGTATAATCACAAGAATGATCAAATCTCGAATGACCGATTGGTTTAGTAGCCTTGGAAACACTAGATATATTCATAAGTCTTACATTACATCATAAAAATGAAAACTACAACAACATATTTTCTTCATATTCCACACTCATATCCCCACATACTATCCTTGTAGTCCATTCATAAATTACTTCTTCACATCCTGGAAAAAATAAAACATTGAAAGGGGTGATCTCAAATTCCCAGTAAGGATAACAATATAGCAGAAACTTTCATAAATAAGAATAAACATTTAAGGCAATGTATAACTAAAAAAAGACTTTTAAACATGAACTTAAACATAGTACGTCAAAAATAAAATGAATTAATTCCATTTACTTATTCACATGGATATTCTACTAATCGAATAATCACATGCAATATCAATAACCACTTTCATAATGATGGAATGCATAATTCTAGACTATCATAACCACATAGCCAAGGCCTCATGCTAGGACTACAAATAAGATTTTGTAAAGGCCTTGTTCCAAGACACTAGTTTGTCTCATGATACCTACCAATGCATCGAGAAGCTATAACGGGCTCCACCCGTCACATATTAAGTCCAATGCATTCCCATATGAAAAGGTTTAAACATAACATAAACATTCGTATTAAAACTAGAATACGAAATGTAAATACTTCATCCATAAACCATGAATGGTATAAAAATAACACATCCACAGTCAAACATAACAAAACCTTCAATACAATATAGATGTTTTGTATCATAATAAATCAATTTCAAATAAGCGTAAAATCCATTAAAGGATGTTGACATAGATGAAATCAAAACTCTTTTTTGAGAAATATCTCTTTCTATTTTGAAATCATTTAGGAGTCATATATTTATAAAATAAAAAATTTTCTTTGAAAATATTATTATAATCTTGTAAGGGAAGCTTCAACGATTTTATAACGGTGGAAAATATCTGCACCCGCTGTATATGTTAAAAAACCATTCTTACCTTAATTCTGTCGAAAAGGTTAAAAAACACCTTGTTTAGAAAACGACGGAAAGATTCCTTTATAAACCTCTTATAAAAAGTCAAACAAATGTATAAATGACTTTAACCCATATTCTATTAAATAGTAAAAATGTTTTGAAATACATTTTTATGAAACATGGATTTGTTTGATAAAGAAGTCCTAGTAGATAATTACGCATAAACAACCTCAGATAATGAAGAGATTGTGAAATAACCCTTACCTTGTACTTTTCCTTGGTTGGGGGTAGGTTAACCTCCTGTATAATGCTGAAATAATTGTTATTAAATTATAAAATAATCATATACATTAATATGATATCATATATGATCTTTTAACATTGATTTGTTAATAATATCTTAGTATTATCGTTGTTTCGGGTGTTAACTTACTCATTTTCTTTTATAAGTTTGGTTACGTAAGTCATGTTCTTAATGGATTGGTTGTATCTTAATCATATCCAGAATGATATCAAGTCCTTAGATACTATTATTAATCATCAAATGAGAATTAGACTTGAATGGATACGATGGAGAATGAATATCATCACGTTTGTGGAGACGGTAGTCCGTACGTACGCACGAGCGACAATATCATTATTTTGATATTAAAATAATATATAATTGTATGGTATATCATATATACAGAATCTTTATCATGTTATATTTATTATTTACATGAATTAAACATCATTATTATACCCATCCAAATAATAATTTATTGAATAACAATTACACCACGACGTGGAGACGGTAAGCCGTACGTACGCACGTATGGTGACATGTTATTTAAAAGATGGATAGAATACTGAAATATGGTTGTAAAATTATTATAATAACATAAAATTATATATAATATACTGGATTTATTATTTTATAATGGTAATAACAAAGAAAGAAGAAGTGTAAGATGAAAGGAACTTGAAAAAGGGTGGTGAAATCATTACCTCTTCTTTGGGTTCTTCCTTTTAATTTGATCAAAAGGGATCCTTAAGTTGGCTTTATGACTAAAGGAAGGACTCTAGGATGAAGTGATGGACGTTGAGAGAGTATTTGGGAAGATTTTGTCCGAACCAAAAGGCTTTGAAGGTGTGAATTAATGAGAAGGAGGAGTGCCCTTTTATAAGTGGGGTGAGGGGCACCTTTGGAAAAGCTAGAAATATTATTTTATAATAAATTCATATTCGGTTTCTAATGGCTTCAAAGTGGATTATTTAAAGTTTAATATGGGTATGGGTCGAAAACCACTCAACCAATAGAATTTATACAGGTTTGGGTTACTATATTAACCTTATCTTTAAGTATTAACTCTTAGTTAATTAGTTTCACTTTTACAATGTCTAATTGTATTTTTATATTATATGGTTAATAAACTTACTATATACATCCAAGAGACCCCAAAGTGGTCCATTAATGATACACCTATCATGATATAAGTCTCTTGGCCGAACCTTAGATTTTTAGGAATTTAATATCAATTAATAATATAATATTTTTTTTAAAAAAACTCTTTTATGTCAATTTTGACACTATTCAATAATTGATTTTTGTAAAAATCATAACAGAATGATTACTTCAAAATAACTTAATTAAATCAATCCTAAAATGTCATATTATCGTATAAAATTATTGGTATTTATAAAAAGTCTCAAATTACATTTATTTGGGTATTTATAATATCATTAATCCAAGTTTTCATTAATTAGGTAATTACTGCATCATCATTGTGTCATAAATAAATTAACTTTTTTAATGTCTAAAAATTATAAATAAAATACCATTATGTAGGAAATATTTTTAGATTTCTAATTAATATTTACAATCAAATTTATCTTATGTATAACCATATATTAAATATGTTTTAGTAAATAAACTTTGATTTTAACTCTTTTAACTCTTCTTTGAATTAAATAATAATAAATGTCCTAATCTAATCCAAATGGACCTAAATGATAATATTTTATTCATAAGGATGTTTTTTGTCGAGATAAACTTATCCAATAGTATTAGGACATGTGTTAGGGTAATATTAATATCATTTTTACCCTTAATTACCCTATTTACTTTTAACGGTGGTAAATAAAAGTAAAAAGTTACTATTCACCAAAAATTATTTTCTTCTCATTGAACCATATTTTACTACTTGATATTAACCGTGCCTCTCGGATTTTCGAAATTCCATTCACAGAAGTGGTAAAATTAAGTTTTATGAAAAATTCAGTTTTTTAACTACCACTTAGTGGTTTCACAATTCATCAAAAATTGATGTTTTTCTGAAAAATACCAAAAATTAGGCCTAAGCTATATTTGATATTATGAATTCAAAAATTATGTCTATTTTACCAAGTTAAAAACTTAGAAGTTTCATTAATTTATTTTATAATTAATTCCCGATGTTACAACAAATAGCGTGTTTTTAAGAAACAATATATATCTAAATATTGACAATTGTTTTTGTCCAATTTCAAGGTGAAATTTTTTCTAATGAACACCACTGGATAAAATTGTAAAAATATATTCTAATTATACTTTAAAACCACTCAATAATATAATTTATCACTATAAATTATTTTTATTAAAAAAGTTGTTTTTAAGTATTTTTCACTATTCATAAAATTGGATGTTTTCATAAAAATACCAAAAATTCAACTTAGGATAATTTCAATATTCTAAATCGAAAAATGAAGTCCATTTTGAAATATAAAATATATATAATTTCAAAAAGTATGTATTACTATTCATAACGGCTAGTTTGATTGGTTGTAGTGTGTTAAAACTCGATGTTGCGTACAACACATGCTATCGCATTATTCAAAGAGAAGCGTACCGTAGAAGATTGGGGTGTTACACTTTCTCTTGTAATAGTCAGTGTCCAGGTAACAGGTTTCACAAGAGGAAAACGGAGATGTATCTCCTTGGAGCATGCCTACTCGACCCTTAAGGGAGTATTTAAGGCACTGGTGATACGATGAGGGGACCGCTACGTGAAGGTGGATCCACGGCCTGCCCATCAACGCATTGTAGGCGGTGTCCTGAGAGACAACCATGAATTCGGTATTGGAAATTAGGGCGCCGAACTGGGTCTTCAGACGAATCTTGCCGAGTGGAGTTTGCTCGGTCCTGTCATACCCCTGGATCCTGAGGTCGGAGAGAGTTAAATCATCCTCAGACAACCCCAGTTTCCGCAGTGTCCGAGTTGGGATTAGGTTAATCCCGGAACCCGTGTCGACAAGACAACAGCGGACTTCCACACCATTAAACTGGCCAGTGATGTACAGTGGGCGGATGTGCCCCTGTATGGGAAGGTCCTCATCTTCACTGAAAAATGAGATAACCGCCTGACATTCGGCATCCTCAATCACCTTGGTGTGGAAGGCTTCTGCGGCCGCTACCTCCGTTTCAAACTGGAGGGGGCTCCTTAAAGCCTCGACGAGCGCCTCACGCATTTCAAACGACAGATGAAGGGCCTCAAGGATAGAAATCCTTGCCGGAATGCCGGCCAGGTGCTTCAGAACATCATACTTTCGATCCAAACACGAGATTCTGCTTACAGGAGGTCGCTTTGCGATTGGAGGCATGAAGGGCCCTACCAGCGAGATCAGTGACTAGATGGTACTAAGAACGTCTCTCTGTTCACTAGCCGAAGCCTAGTAGGTGGCTGCCGTGCTAGGACCAGAAGGCTGTAGTCGGTCGGTGGTAGGGCAGGGCTGGTTGCGACACGAACGAGGTGGTTCCGCCTGATCCAGCAACAAAAATGGTGGTGGAGGCGAACCGGTTGACACCGAGTGAGGGAGCCGCGTGTGCTTCTCTCTGTACCGGGCTTGCTGCCTAGTCTCGGTAGCATGCACGGCCTGACTGGAGGTGATGAATTTCGTGCCTTGGCGATTCACGTAGCCACGGCTCCGCCGACAGTGGTGATGGTTGGGGACATTGGGGAGGTCCACCTGGCGTTCCTCATCGTCGGGAGTCAAAAAGGGATTTACCCACTCCATGGTGTTAACCGAAGCGTACCACGGGCTTTTGCTCGAGGATTCATCCACTACCAGATGGATTCCCGGAGGGATCCCTATCTCTGGGAACATAAAATCGCCAAGAGTGCGGGAAGATGACGACACTGGCAAGGAGCGTTCTTTCTTCTTACGCTGCCTCTTGCTCTTCTAGGAAGAGGTAGGCTGGGACGATGATGCCAAAGCGACGCTCGCAGACTCTGAGGGCTCTGGCTGACTCAGGAGGGCACAGATGATTCCATGGGCACGGGCGACCGTCCTGTGGGCCATCCAGTCGTTATACTTTCGGGACCCACGGTCGGAAACCTATTCCCACTCATCCCCATTGTCACTACTGCCATCTGATCTCATGAAGACACCTGCCACCTGTGCCGGGGCTGGGCCCAACCTGACTATGTTGTTGTGAATCTGGTCTTGGAGCCAGTTGTTGAACACATAGCACCGCTGGATGGTGTGCCCCAGGATCCGGTGATAAGGGGAGTAGTTAGGGTGATCAGTGAGACACGCCTCTTCTGGCTTCCGGCACTCAGGTAGCCTCACGATCCTATGCTCTAAGGCGCTACGGATATAAACGGGGACCTGAGCCTTTCCAAATGAGTAAGTCTGATTCCTTCTGTTTGGAAAGGGGGCTCTTGGAGGCTGACCATGACCAGGGGTCGGAGGAGCAGGCCGAGGAGGCGGAGCCTGATTATCTCACCTGGGTGGTGGCGATGTGTTATGCGGAGGCGCCTGCCGATTTTGAGGTGGTCACTGCTGGGCTAGAGGCTGTGCCCGTGGGGGTGGACCCCTATGAGGCTGTTGATTTGGCCTTACTGGTAGAAACTCTAGCTGTCTGGGGGCCTCTATCTGGACTACAGTAGCGGGCTCGGCTCTGGCGGCTCTCCTTGCAGAGATTACAGGAGGCAGCGGGCGTGCCTAACTGGCCTGTTGTAGGGCTTCTTCGAGGCGCTGAGCCTTGTCTGAGAAGACCCGGAACCCTCCAGGGTAATTCTAAGTGATCAGAGATGGAACCAGCTCTGACTTGACGTTCCCTACACACATTGTCCATAATTTCTCCTGAGTTAGTGGCATGTCAAGGGAGTACGTGAGCCCCTTCCACCAGGCGAAGAAGTTCGCGACTCGCTCGTCGGGACCTTGTTTGCCCCTGAAGAGGTCTGCAATGTTTGTCTTCCGGGTTGTGGAACTGAACTGGTAGAGGAATTGTCAGTGAAGGTCCTCCCAACAAGTCAAAGATCCAATAAGGAGCTGGTTGTACCAGACGAATGCTGGTCCTTCCAGTGTCTGAACGAAGCAACGGAGCTTGGCAGCTTCCTGCTGCGCCGGAGTCCCTAACATAGTCCCGCACCTCGAGGTGAAGTGGGCCAGGTGTTGTGGCGGGTCTTCGGACACGTTAAAGGGGGCAAAATTGGGGTTCCCAAATCCCGGAGGGGCTGGCATATCATCCACCCACGCTGGGTATGGATTGCGGTCTGATGGGATTGCCACCTGCCGAGTTTCTAGGGCCTCCAAGCAGGCGATGAGTACTTCCATCAGATCGTCCAGACATGGATTCCTGTCCTGATGGGGATCTCTAACCACAAGCACATTTCCAGGCTCTTCAATCGGGTATTCAAGCTCAGAAGCTCGCGGGGCGGCTGTCAGAGCGACTCTCAGGGCAGCGGTATGAAACTGAGAAGGGTCCCCCAGGTGGTCCCGCCGCTCGGGAGGGTTTGGCGAAACATATCGCGCCCTCTTTCCATGGGTTCCAGCCTCTCCCCTATCGGTGAATGCTTCATTTTCGCGGTTGCCTGGGGGAATCTTGACAAGGGGTAGATGCTCCTGCCCCTACTGTCCTGGTCTAGGGTTACCATAGTCAGGTTGCCGCTCTGCAATGCGTTCGGCCAAGAGCTCATCAACCAGCCTCTTTTTCTCAGCAAGCTGTTGGTGTAGCGTGGCCTTCTTGGGATCTTCCTCTGCCTTCTACACCGAGGCATATAGTTCGGCGGGTTTGATAGACCCGATGAGCTCTTTACCCTTGCCGATGTTTCAGCTCAGTGTTAGTGCCTCCGTGGGTACATGGAGACCTAGGAGGCTCCTCTGTTGGTGAGTAATCCTCCCTGATGGGTCCATTAGAGGCTTTTACTCAGGGAGTGAGTCACCGTCGAGGGTATACACACCGTTTCTCTCATCTTAAAGGTCCGCCATGTTGAATACCACTGCCCTTGGCGACGTTCCCTCAGGGCCACCCAGTGAATCGGGCTGTCGGAGGATCACACAGAAAAGAAGGGCAGTGTACTGCCCCATCTACAGACGTGAACGTGGGGGGAGTCTTCCTCAATAACTTTTCGAAGTACTTGAAAACTCTGGATGCATTGTTGCTGGAGGGCCCCGTGGGGGCCAAGTGACTCGGGGTGCCGAACCGCAGGGAGCACTGCCAGGTCGACCTAACGGCACTGCTCACCAATATCCTCGAGATGTGCTTGGCTCCCGGGATAAGGTGCTAGCTGATGGAGAAGACAGGAGTGAGTCACCAGAAGAGTCTGGCGGAAGAATTCAAACTCTCACAGGCTGAGTGACTCTGGCATGTCAAAATTCGATCCTGCGACCAACCAAAACTTCTTGGGGAAGTGGCCCGCTGCGAGGACGGTCCAGAAGCTCCATGACTCCGGTTAGGGGTCTGGACCTTGTTGCCTCTGCTCGTCAACCGAGAATAGTCGGGGAACTGGAAATGGTGACGAGGCAGGCCGCCGGGCCGGTGGGCTGGCCAGCGGGGAATACAGTGAACATGCCGATTGGCCGCTGATCCCTGAGTCATCCTGCAAGGGTTTCAGTGCCCTGGATGCCACGTCGTGATAGGATGGGCCGACGAATGGGCCTCCTGTCACAGTGTCGGTGCTTGCCGAGGGTGCTTCACCTTACGACTCTTCTGTTGGTCTCTAGAAAAGTTCCCCACCCTCCCTGACAGAGGCATAAGGTGCTTCCGGGGAGGCCAATGGAAACTGCAGGTTTGACCCCTGGGGGTACGCCAAGTCCTCGTCCTCCTGGATATACCTTCGAAGGGAGGAGGGAATCATACAGATCTATCATTTGGGGAGTACGAGACTGACGCGCCGTGTCCCCATCCCTACCTTACACTCGAAGGGTTGGGGGGAAGGTTCCATCGTTGAGTCATACTCCACCTCAAAATCTGAGAAACGGACTGGTTTAATTTCCGTCCGAACTCCCCTCACATTCCTCTTATGGCGACAACGCCTGGACTTCCTGCCCCTGGGTTTCACCTCATGGTAAGGATGATTTCCTTCAAGGAGTCACCTGGTCGCAATAGAGCTGAGGCAGAGGGGACTGGAGGCCGGGGTGTGAGAAGCACCGGGACAGATGTCGAAAGGGACATGGGGAGGACCTCCATGTGAGTGAGCGACTGGATAAGCAATGGCTCCATACTCGCGGCCAGCAGTAGGGGGAGTGACCTTGTACCCAGTGTAGAGGACACTGGAAAGAGTCATACCCGGAGCGTAGCCATCGTGAAGAAGCCTTCAGATTTCCAGATCAGTGGCACGAAATGAGCCTTCATGGTGGGTGGCACTACTGCGGATTGGTCCGCGGTGGCCATTGCCAGTGCCAGCGACCGGGAGATTCGACCCAACTTGCCTGCAGGGCGGTCGGGGTTTCGATCCCAGTCGGGCATGTGGCTGCCCCTTCTCAACATGTGCGGGGGTCTGATAACAGGAGTCAGTAGTGGCTCATGCCATAGTGGTTGATGATGTTGGTGCCCCAGGACGGGAATTCTCTTCCGATCGTGCCCGGCACTAGCGTCAGGTCAGATGGGTCGAAGCTGGTGTTGCAGGCATGAAGATTGCCTGCTCCTCGGCCCGGGGAGTCGGGCGGTGGCGTCGGCGCAGCCTGGCGGGGGTTCTTGCCATTAACCCCTGCGACGGGTCTCCGATCGGGCAGACCCGGACATCCCCCGCCTCATTGGCATAGGGTAGGTATGTGTCAAGGCGCTCTGGGGATAGACTCCCGAAGCAGTTGAACGTCGGAGTGGGCAGCGGCGGCTCCCTGCGTGGCCCTCGGGGGTGGCGATGGTGGTGAGGCGCAACCGCCTCTAGATCCAAACGGTCCATGCCCCTGGTGGGGATGGTCCCTTCTTCATCGTACCTATGAACCAAGTTGTCGATCACCCTTCGCTGGATGATTTCTGACGGGGAGAGGGGGCGTGAGTGCCCGGCAGCTACAGCGGTCGAAGTTGGAGAAACTGTTGAAAAGGAGGGACTGCGCGGGGTGGCCGCGTCGGTACTGCCCCTGCCTCTGTGCCGGTGGGCAGGTGGCAATCGAGCTCCAAATGCAGTGATTTGATTCTTGGAAGTAGGGAGATGAACCCATTAGTACTAACAGGAAAAGGAATCAACAACCAATAGCCCAACGCCATTTCATCTTCCGTGGCCAGCTGGAGGGATCCACGTTGACGACGTCGTAGAACGGAGCGGTAAACGTCCGGACGACCTCGACCCCTGGCAGGTTTCACCTCTCGGTGATAGGTAACCAGACCTGGTGACATGCTAATCTTCCAACACCCTAGACGCTACCATTCTACATATTGAGGAGAATATCTTCACATCAGGTTCACCATTTTATGTTTCCGACGCTTTCGCCGGGGCGCGCGCATCTGTCTGTGGGGAGGACACACTGCATGTTGCCCTGCATTCCCACTTTCCAAAGGCAGGCAGCATCCATTATTTATTCAGGGACGTCTGCTCCTTGATCAAAACCGGGATGATGGGGTGTCGGTTCTTCCTTCCGTGTATTCCTCCTCGGAACTCATTAACTAGTCCAGGTCTCCCTCACAGATTTAAGACGGGTTCATGAAGCTCATTCCTGGCACCATATCTACATGGACACCAGTTAATTATTCTTCTTCCGTCAAGATGCTCGAAGGGGTCTTGTCGGGGCAGAAACCTTCATTGAGGAGAATGGTCACATTGGGGTGTCATTGGCATGTCTGTCTTCTGTCCCTTATCACAGGGCTTCTCGAGAGCGCAGACGCCCGAGGCATCCCACATCGAACATGGGGATTGTGTAACATCTGAGATTTTCCTCATCTTCCCATGTTTAACATGGGGTATTCCGCGAGTTTAATTTCTTTCAGAGATGGATTGGGCTAAAGGACCCCCTAGGGGGAACACCGATGTTGGGGCCAACACGTGGGTGGCTTCCCAGATGTCATGGAGTTGGATGGGATGGCATGATCTCACCGGGATGTGGCGGCCTAGGTAAGGATCAGGATGGATGGTGGAGTGACGGTCTTGAACCTCGTGGAGGCTTCCTACGTATCCCCATGGCAGGGAATCAAAGTCTGCATAGTTCGGTGGTACAGTGGGACACCTGGAGAGGCGACCCATGAGAATGAACGCATGGATTGGAGCCTGGAAGAAGTAAGATCTTCGGGATAGGGCATGAGCTCCCCAAGGCACGTGGGCTCGAGGGGGAAGTCAGGGTGAGACGTGGGTGTGAGGCATGGGGCTTACGCTCTAGGACGACCCAAGAGGGGGAATACAGTTTAACGTCATGCAGGATGAGATACAGTTTAACGTCATGTAGGACGAGGGCATACAGTTTAACGTCATGCGGTACGAGGGATTTGGGGCTTACTCCCTGAGGTGGCCTAGAGTGGGTATGGGGCTTATGCTCTGAGGTGGCCCATGGTGGTCAGGGAACTGACACGGAGAGGTCGGAACGATCGGGTGGTGGGCTTGAACCTCGTGGAGGCTTCCTACGTACCGTGTGTTAGCATGGATCAAAGTCCACATAGTTCACTGGGATGGGGCTTACGCTCTGAGGTGGCCCATGGTGGATGTCATGGTCGATGCGCGCTCTAAGCCCACGTGAGTCATGCTCAGTGTGAGAAACAAGAGGCATCGGGGACCATATGATCACGTCGCAAATGGTGCCTCCGTGAGTAGCAGAAAGGGGCTTACGCGTTGAGTGGCCCAAAGAGGAAACAGGGGCTTACGCGTGGTTAGCAGCCCCTGCTGCTGGGGCATACTCTAGGGTGGAGGCTCGTGGTGCGACAAAGTTTAGTGGGAAAGGGACTCCACTGGCCTTGGCAGGGGGAAGTACAGAGATGCACGGGTGCAACCTTCCGTTGAGAGGCTAGGGGCTTACGCTCTGAGGCAGCCCTTCCCCTGCGGACAAACGCCACTCCAACAAGGAGGATCTCATTCCATGCGAGGAAGAGTCCATTCCCATGGAGACGAGAGGCGTAAAAAATGTCCGAGCTGGGGGGACCCTACGTGCGAAGCACGGGGTCGGACCACAGTTTAACATCATGTGTTAAGGATGAGGTGCTTAGCAATTTAACGTCCTGCAGCTTGGATGAGGTGGGTTCGCTCCACACCCCTTGGGCTTACATGCCCAATTCCCTCTACCCCTTGTGGGAGGGAAGGAATCAGCAAGGCTGTAGTCAAGGGGGGTCGTAGGGCGAACCATCGAGGGGTCCATGTTAGCATGGCTATGCGAAGAAGCAATAGCCTTTAGCGTGCCTATGTAGAGAAGCATAAGTCAAGGCAACACAACGGGAAACACCGCCCAAGGAACCTTGAGGTTACTTCGCACGAGCCTGGAAGGCCGTATGGGAAAACAACGCATGGCGCGCATGCCCGGCAGGGGAGACCTTAGGTGTCGGTGCAGAGAGGCAGCCAAGGGGCGTCAAGGTGAAGTGTCCTAGGTTTTGCGCCAAAAGAGAAGGTTTGCGCACAAAACACCGGGATGGCGCGCAATTGGAGACAGGGGATTGCGCGCAGATACGGAATTGCGTGCAAGGTATTGCACACACGGATTGGGATTTCACGCACAAGACATGGATTACGCACAAGGAAGGAACCCAAAGGAGGGGGCAAATTCACTTAAACCAGTGGAGTTGCGTGCAAAGGCGAACCCCAGGTCAAGGTTGCGCGAAAAGGGGAATTACCTGGAAGTCATATTGCGTGCAGGGGGAGTTGAATTGTGCGCACTGGAGCCGATCCGAATTCCGAAACCCCCAAACCGTTTGGCGTCACCTTCTATTTATATGTAACGTCCAGTGCGGAATCCAGGCGGCGCGTGAAATCTTCCGCACCGGGAGCCGTCGGGGTGCAAAACCTCACCGCGAGGAACCGGGGCGTGCAAAAATTGCGCGCCTCACAGTCTCGATTGCGTGCATCCCAGGGATAATTCGTGCGAATGATTTTATTTCGCACAAGTACTCCTTTATTTCATGCACCACTTTCCGGGCCTCCGGATTGGGCCTCTGATTCCAAATATGACTTCACTTTTCCATTTCGAAACTTCCTTTAGGAGTTACGGACTTTTTCAGCGTCTACAATGGTTTCTTCACGTAGTGCACTTGATTCCGGGAGAACCACTCCTCAATCCATTTGTCGAATTTAAACTTCCATGAAAGTCTCAATAGAGTATGGAAGAAGATCCACCCCGTCACAAGGGTTCCAATGCCAAAAACATTTTGTCAATCGAATGTAAATATTATAATATATTGGTGTTTTTCTAAAGAGGGGTCGGTTGGGTCTGGGTACGGTCTGACCCGATCAGACCGACCTGACCCGAACCCAAACCTGGCCTAGCATGGGTCTGGCCCATTGGTCCATAGATCCAACCTGTCCTGATAGGCTGGGTTCGTCCCACTAGGGTGTGTTCAGCCTATTGGGGCGTGTCCGACCCGCACCCTACTCGATCCGCCTAGAAGGGACGCGGCTAGAAGCCACGTCCGGATCCCCCTACCCCATAGGTCATCTGCAGGGCCAACTCCCTCTTCCAAAATCCATTAACAGTATATTTTCCGTGTTTGACACGGTGTAGTACTACATCTGTGGAGCACTGACGCAATCTGGTGGCTGCGTCCACCTACTGCCAGTCGGCGGCTCTTGTCGCACCGCTGTAGCCCGAGCCAATCGTGGGGCATCTTCTAGTGAATCTTCATGGTGCGCCGCCACCCTCTCATGGCCACCACTGTTGTGTTCTTCTATGAACCACTAAGTATGCTTCGGTGGGATGTTCTGCAAATTTCATGCGCCTACAGCCTCTTGGGGATGTCATCTTCCCTGAGATGGCCTCGAATCCCCCTTATTGCCACTTCAAAGACACAATCATAAAGAATGCACAAAACACACAAGGCAGAGGGGCTCAGGCCTTGTTCGTGTCAGCCTACACCCTCTATGTTAGAGTTTTAGAAAAATATGGGATAATTATTTGATGTTCTATCACAATTTAATCAATTAATCCTTGTGTAAAACCCCAAGAGAAGTACCCTCCCATAGGAATGAGTGATTCAAAGATAAACCTATTTGTGGGTTGATCTGCCTTCATCGTTTAGAATAAAGAACGAGGTTACTTAAAAATAAAAACCACCCCTACCTCAAAGGTTTTCATTTCTAAAGTGATCTACCTGCAAGGATTAAATTTCCGTTTAAATCCATCGGTTTTCGTCTCCCTCCGGTCCCGTTCTTCGAGGTGCGTTAACGTCACTAGTGATTCACCAGAATTTATTATTCATCATGGGAGAGAAATTTCATTGTAGGTTTTTCATGGGAATTCCCCATTTGATTCCCCAATGAGTTATCTCATTAATAGAGAAACGCATCGCATCATTTCTGTTATGTTGCATTGCCACTTCATTATGCTATTTCATTAATGAAACAACATGTCTGTTTCGCTTCCCATAAGGATTATAATTAAAGGGGATCATCTATGCCTCATCGTTGCACCATAGTGCTAGCATTCCACCGCTCAATAGTGTGAAAATAAAAATAAAACAACTTCTTATGTTATTTTATTATTTTCCAAAAAATCCAAAAACTATCTTTTCTGGTCAACCCTCACTGGTCAAAGTTAAGTCCATTCTAGTAAAATCCCGCCGTTCTGAGTTCAACGACTCCTTCATATTTTTTAACTGGACACTAGTTTAAAAGTTATAAAAAATCATTCTCACTTTTACTTAAGTGAACTTAAAAAAAGTTAAAAATTCAATTCCAGGCTCACCGTTCCTTGGAATCAAGTTCCATTAAAGAGTCTAGTCTTAAAATAATTCCATATAATTTTAAAAAAAAACACGGAAATTTTGGGACATTACAAAATCTTTATCAAAATCCATCATATTGATATAATTAACTTGATTCCTATAGTATCCTAAATATTAGGGTTTCCTAACTAATTTTTAACCAAATAAAATTCCAAGAACAAGGAACCCAATAGTTAGTGTCATCTCACCACCTGCTTTCCTTACACAAGATAATTCATAGGCATGCAATGATCACGGTCTTGAAATATTTATCTTTGAAAGGAATCTAACACTTAGTATTTTAAGGGTATTTAATCTCACCATTTTATCTCACATTATTTTCTTTATGTATGCACGCTTATAATTATTTAATTTTTGAATCATATTCTATCCGCAAAATTAATGTGTTCACACCATATTAATGTGAAACTCTATAAAACCTAGAAGTTTGTGTTATTAACCCAAAAATAGAAGTTAGAATTATTCATACATATCCAGATTAATTTCATACCTAAGGTATGTGAACTCTTAATTTAAATTCTAAGAGTTATATGAGATAGAAAATCTACGCATCATTATGACTAGATTGATAGATATCCAATCCACACCTTTCTAGAACAAGGAATACCCTCTAGGTAAGTGGGTGGTCCAACCCTCAAGTCTAACTACTTAAGGATAACTTAATCAATGAATAATTAAATTCATAATAACTATAACACCTAATATGTATAAACTGTGTTCAATATCTAAATTCAAGATAATAAATTTAACTACAAACTGAGGTCAAAGTAGATAAAAACTAAATCTTGTGTAATTGGCCATACCATGTAATGAAAGACTTTAAAAGTTTATAATAATAGGTTTAAAATAAACTCTTTATTTATAATTCATATGGTATGACATATAATTTTTATAAAAGTTAATTGAATATTAAGACATAATATTTTTTAAATATTTGTTAATAAGTATTTCATAAACAATTATTAAGTAATAGGAATGTCTTTATAAAGCAATTATAGAATAACATGATGAGAGATATAGGATTAGGGTGATTTGACCAAGCATAAGGAACCTCTCACACCTACCATATCATGGTATTGGACCCTATAAAGTGTCCTAGAGTATGTTCCTCAAGAATTTTTTATATTAATTTATGAATTATTATACATAAATTAACACCTTTGTCAATACATAAATCATAATCATTAATCTCCCTTTCCATTACATATTATGTAATTATATTTAAATGATTTCGTATGAAACCCTTTTGATAATGGGTATGTCTTATTTGAGTTCTTATTTTTCTTTTTATTCTTTCTTGGAGTTCTTAGGTGTAAGGGGTAAGAAATCTAGTTTTTGCGGAAAACAGACCATGGCGCAAAGTTTTTATAACTGTGCAGATAACCATGTGATAGGGGTGTTTGGGAGACAATACCATTTAACATGGAGTGAGTATAGTTTTTCTAACTATGAGTGTTTAAGTAGAAAATTTATGGCTTCATTTTGTGGATACAGTGTCTCCTAAATGGCTGGAACATGGTTTTTCTAACTGTGTGGTTTTTTGAGGTCATTAAAAATGTGAGAAATGACCTTTTCCCCTTAACAAATTTAACTCCCCTTAACCTCTTATTTATCCCCCATATTTTACAAACCACTTATTTGCCTTGGGAACTCCTCCTATGGGATTTTTAGTGGATTCATCTTGATTATTTAGTTTTTAACTTGAGGAAATCTTTTTTCATCGTGATTTTTCTTTATATCCCATATTCTACCATTTTCTACATTTTTCATAGGAGTTTGAAACCCTATCATACCACATAGTTGAATATAGGGTTGTTAATGGGGGGGGGGGTTGGTTTTTATCTCTTTTGTTTAGGTTTGTGAGTATATATAGTAACCCAAACTTTTTTTAGATGAATATTACATATTTTTATATGAATATTCAATATATCACACAAATACATTCTTGAGGACTATAAAGGTTTAGTGTCTTCAAATAATAGTTACCCAATCCACTTATTTATTAAAGGATATTCAATATATCCCACTTATATTTTACCACATAGTAATATTGTTAGATATACATTAATTAAAACCTTTCTTCATGATGTGGGTAAAGGAAACATAAGAAAGGGTGAGTTCATATGCTCAGTAAGGTTAAACAAGGGTGACATCAATGATTAATGAAATATAAAATGATCATATGGGTATGAGAACATGATAATAACACTTGAAAACTATACCCTATAGATCTTAGATCAAAATATATTGTATAAATCTTGTAAGTTCATTCAACATGAAATGTAAAGGAAATCAATTAACATACTCCATGAGCATGACATAGACATAGGAATGTGGAAAATCATAATCCTTTAACATTATGAAGATGTATAAATATAAACAGGTTTACTCATTATGTTAAAGAAATTAAATTATGATCTTGAATAAACTTATGGACATGAATACTAGGTCTATACATAATCATATTTACTTAAAATCCAGTCCCCCCTATAATCTTGTGAATATTAAAACCAGTTCCAGGATTAATATTATAAACAGGAAATCCAGGTCCATTCATGAAATTGTGAACATGGAATCAGGTTCATGAATAACATATTTTCCTCATGAGTTATCCATATTTACCCCCAAAATTAGAGGGATATATATTTCTCACCCAACACATATTGAAAATAATACATATGAGTGTCATCATATCATATCCTCTGGAAAGATTGAAATGGGTCTTATTGGAATTTCATCAATTCATCATGTCATAACCCATGGAAAAGAAAAAAGTTTCATAAACATCTTATCATCATAATAATAAAACATCCTCTCTAGTTAAGTATAAGCAAAATCGAAGGTTTTTTACATTGATGAATATAATTTTTCATAAAAATATCATTAAAATATTTTTGAGGAAAATAACCTTTTCAGTTTAAAAATAATCTTTTTAAAAATAAAATTTCATAAAATGTTTTGAAAATAATTTTCTTTGAAAATAACCTAGAAACATAAAATATATAACTTGAAACATTATGTGGTCATGGTGGTAATAAATTTTTTTCGTGTTGTACATGTTAAAATAAGGATTTATTTCATATTTTCGGTAAAAAGTCAAAATTACCTTATCTAGAAAAAGACAAGAATATTCCTTTTAAACCATTTATTAAAAGTAAAACATTGGTAAAAATGTCTTTAATAAATCATTTAAGAGTAAAAAAATATTTTTTAAAAACATTTTTTGAAAATGTGGACATGGAAGAGAACAAATGTTTGACCAAAGAGAAAAATAGAGTTTATTTTTCTTAAAAAATTATTTTGGTTTATTTAGTTATAAATGAGAGTAAAAATAAAGTAAAATATTTATTATATATAAATCACCATATTATAATAAAATTCATGAGTTTATTGAGTGTTTTATAATAATATTTCATCATCATGAACAATAGTAAAATAATAATCCTGATTAATAATGTGATTGTAATATAAAACCCATACTACTTTGGAAACTTTTGAATCAAAATCCCCATGAAAGAAATAATATTATATGGATATGTATAATTATATTCCATATTTTTTAATATAATAATAATAAAATAAAATCATGGCTAGTATATACATCACACAAAAGAAACAAGTGGTGAATATTTCATGTGTCCCATAGAAATTAAAGTGAGACGAAAATACTTTACCTTAGGTCCAACTTCACTCATGTGTTTAAACCTACTATTTAATAAATATATATTAATTATACATATAATAAATAACCATAATTATATATATATATAATTCCATATATGACTTATTTATAACCTTTTATCACCTATTTATTAATTTTTTTTAAAAAAATCATGGTTTTGGGTGATAACTGCTTCATTTTCCATGTATGTTTTGGTTTAGTAGTTTCATTCCTTATACTTTGATCATGGTTCAATTATCTTTATAATTTTAACCACTATATAAATACTATATTCATTATATACATATTTATAGTCATCTATAAAAGTTATATATAGGAAAATAAATTATAGCATTCATAGAGATGGTAGGCCATATGTATGCCTGAATGTTCATTCATTTTGTCATTGGATGGAATGAAATAAAGTTAAATATTATGTCACATTTCCATGAACATTTTTATATCATATATATCATATATATTTATTAAATATATCCTTATTACCATACATGTCAAAATAAAATGAAAAATGTATCACGTTGCTTCGTGGAGGTGTTAGTCCACATGTACGCACAAGCGACGTTATCATTTTCTAAGGGATTTAATGGTAATAATTTATATATGATATTATAATTATATAAGAATAATTATTTCATAAAAATCATATATAGATGTTAAATCTATCATTATATATAGTTATGAGAGGTAGTGATGGAAAATAAATTACATCAGTTTTCAAGGCAGTAGCCTGTCTTACACACAATCAACAGACTTGTTTCTCATTTTATAGAAGAGGAGATTAATTTAGGTTATGACATTAACAAAATAAAATTTTAGTATATTTAATATACTAGGTTATTATTTTAGAATATTTGGAAAATATTTTAAGGAGGTGGAAGAAGAAATAACATAAAAATTCTCAATTAAGAATGATACCTCTTCTTCAGAAAACCTCTTTAGGTTAACACCAAAAGCCTTCATAAGAGGGTTTTCTAATAAAACCAAGGACAATAGTATTTGGTAAAGGGAGTAAGTAATGGATTTATTATTGGATTTAATTCCCTATAACTAAATTCTTGTGTACTTAATGATAACTTGTATTCATGATTTTGGATATTGATAAACTAATTATCACATTATGATTGTACTTTTGTGTAACATTGTATATGATAATGTCCTAATAGTAGTTGTTGCACTAAAATCTCATCACAGTTCCCCAATATGATGAGAACCTGGAAGTGCTATGACACTATTCTTAAATATATGTTCTATAGATAGATGATATAATTTTAGGGGAACAAATGATATAGGCAATCAGGGGTGGAGATTCATGGGACTTTGAGGCACCTTCTCATGGTGTATACCCTTGGTAATATCTATTAGGATATTATAAGAATGAGACCCACCATTAGGAAATCCACATTTATATGTGTCATTGTATGTTTCTATCTGTGGACATGTGTATTGATCCTTAGGCTTTAATATTATCCTTAATGAGTATTATGAGTTGGGTACTTAGATGTATTGACAAAAACTATGATAACATATGTTCACAATGATGTAGGATACATTGGGTGTGTCATGAGTAATATTTAATTAATGAATAATGTGAGAAAGGAATTTAACCTTCTATTTATTTAATAGAAGTTGATATCTTATGCCCTTTTATGGAAATGATATAGCCTAAATAAATCAATGACCATGGTGTTCAATAGGCAAGTTCAATTTTCAGGAAGTCAAAGAAAGTGACATAAAGCACATATGTTGATGGCACAAGCATACAACTTGCTTGATTTGATATATCATGATAAAGGGATTATATTACATAGTAAGTGTCTATATTAGGTATCATGCCATTGAAGAAATAAATTATTTCTCTAGGGGTGCCTTGCCATGTTGATAGATACTAACCTTGGACTTTAGGCTACTTCACCTAATGCCACTGAGAAAGAGGCCTCAGGGGTCACAACCAGAATCTCAGTTAAATAATATATTATTATTTATTATTTAAAAAGTTGAATAAATATTATTATCATATATGGTTTAATAATTATTCATGTATTCTGGATCATATATATCCCTTCATTAGTTATTCAAGAGAATATAATGTGAAAAGAATACTTAATAAATATTTATTTTTTATTTAGTTAATATAATATTTATTTATTAAAGAATAATGTAGTGATATTTTTTTAATAAAAAAACAATATTTATTCAAGGACCAAAAAATATTGTGGAGGAATGGTAGTCAGCATTTAAATGGTCCGATAATAAATAATAAATATTTAACTTTATTTGATTAAATAATATTTAGTTTAATTCGCAAGTTAATCATATGTCAAAAAATATTATTATTATTATTATTCGATATAGGATTCTGTAGGGTTTAAAAAATAATAAAGGGAACATGTACAATTATTTTATTTTAACCCTAGTGATATATAAACCCAATTATGTTATTTTATCTAAAATCCAATTAACTTGTTTGGTTGTGCACACTGGATTTGGAGAATTCTCTCAAGACCTAGAGGGATCCCTTCTCTAATAAATCTCCCAAGAACGAAGAGAAATCTTTCTCCACCTCCCTCTCTCAAGTCAAGAGAGATCCAGGAGAATGCTTTGTAAGTGATTCTCACAGAAATCAAAGGTGGATGATGAAAGTGATAGGATCTATTGTGATAGCACCCAGATATTCTTATGGTAATGTTTTGATATTTTTGGAACATATGTGGATCACCGCTATAGGAAGTCTGCTTTGATTCCTACAACACAATGAAGTGACTATGCATATATATTGTCAAATCTGTCAATAGAGAAATAATTCCATCAAGGTAACTCTTAATTAATTAAATTTATTATAAATAATATGTAATGATCATCCCTTTAGTTCTAGTGTGATTTCCGTTATCTATTTTCATTGATCCAGTTCTGTTGAGCATGAAGTTTCTCATCATGTAGATCTCAGATTGATCATTGATCATGACAAAAATCAAAGTTGGGAATAACCCATCGCATACCTCTACTACGCTAGGAAACTACAAGTGGTATCAGAGCAATCATATAATTATTTATAATTACTTAAAGATCATTGATGATTTACACATTTATTGTTTAATTTTAAATTCAAGTTCAATCTTAATTTTAATCTGAATTGTGAGATCTTCTTATTCATCATTTATTTTATCATAGATCTAATCAATTAAATTAATTTAATGAATAAAATAAAATTTCATATCTCATCTAGAGGTTCTAAGGATTCTATCCAGATAATAGAGGAGTACACACCATGTAACCGGAGTTACATGTCCTGTACTCGTGTTCAATGCACCCGGAATTAATTTAGTAATTAATTAGAATAATGTGAATTGATGACATGTGGTGTAGATAATTCATACACTATATTTTGACTGGTCCATGGTGGTGCACAGTCAACTGGAGTGCACACCATGTATCCCAAGTACACGGCGTGTAGTCCCATTGAGTCATGGATGGGCCATGTGTTTCATACACGGCCTACCTGACTGGTGATCATGTAACTCATAGTCCACACACCATGTAGTGCCTTTTACATGTTGTGTAATCCATTTTCAAGGGCATAGTATTCACACCAAGTCCCTAGGTGTGTTCCTCAAATAGACGATGAGAGATGTACACCTCATATAGCTCAATGTACACATCATATACTTATACAAAATTACATAGATTTAAAATTTATCTATTATACTGTGTAAACCTTGAGACATGTACTTGTGTGTAGTCATAAAGATAGGACATCCCATGTGATGGGTTTTAATATACCTAAATATATAAATTTTTTATTAATATATGTTTAATGTTCAGATCTACATATCATGTATGAGTCGTATTACTAGTTGTTACTCTATGTGCATTGAAACATAACATGTGACCAAAAAATAATGTAATTCATGTAATCATTTGTGAAGTACATGTTATTAAAGTATATGATATGTCCTATATGTCATATGTTACAAGAGTAAATATTATACGATCATAATTCATGTTCGGTAGAATTAGATGGGTATTCACTATGTTTCCTCTAAGGTACATGTATGTACACAATTAATTTTAAATAAATTTATTTAATTTGATTAAAATTGTAATGGATGATAATATCAAGGAAATTTAGATGAGAATTAAGATAAAATAATTGATCAATTAAAGATAATAATTAATTAGTTCGAGAATGATTTATATTAAATAAGAACGATAAATAATTGAATTCTAGTTTTATTAAATGTGTAATTAATTGCATGAATTTCGATGATCGTTAGCATAGAATGAACCTTTGTATGTGATTGGTTTCATTTAATTTATTATTAAATTAAATTGTTTGCCTATGTGTCTTCTATCCTATTATTATGTAAGGGCCTGCATGCCCATGGTTTCTTTTATTTATACCCTTTCCCCTCACCTACATGTGAGTAAAATCATATGTAATGGATAGAGCTCCCAATCTAGTGGAAGTGGTTCAAGTTTTGAGACAAGGAGAAACCAATCCAAGATAGATACATTGGTGGACAAGTGGAAATATGTAACACAAACCTTAATTGGTTTAAGGTGTTTTCCCCTCGGTCAGTGGTTAGTTTATAAACATCTAGATAAACTAACCATTAGTATAAGCTCATGATCATACCTCTTTATTATTTTATTTCTTTCAAGTTTCATTATTATTTCATTATGGATGTTTTGTCTTGATCACATAATTTAATGAAATTAATGAGAATGATAGATAAAACTAAAATAAATTGTATTATGTGTAAATATTATCTAAGGCATATTTAATCACTTAAGTAAATCCAATTAATATTAAAAAGCATGTAATAAAGATAATAATTATATCTTTATGATTAAAAGTATAAAATCCCTCAATTATATATATTGAGTCTGTATAGCCTTGCACTTCTTCAGTTAAATTGAACCATAGTTCATAGTGATTGGCCAGCCAACGTTGGTGTGCTTTCAATTATCAGGTAATTCTAACTTGAAGTTTTGGGTTTAATTAACTTAGTTCACATCACAGGTTTAATTAACAAGAAGAAATTGTTGTAAATGAGGGTAAAAGGTTACAGAAATCCATTTTAAGGATTTTAGGATTGGCGGTTCCACTCAGAAAATCGAGGAACTAAAAGTTAATGTAATTGGAATTTGGAATGACTACTTAAAACCATTAAAGTTTCTTGAACAACCAAAGTTGGGGTAATGAGAAGGAGAATATGGATCCTTACCACTAGGATGTCCAAGAAACATGATATTCAGAATATAATGGTGAGGGATATTGCATTTCTATTAAATAGTCGGATACTAATAAATATAATATTTATTTGTTGTCTAAATTTTATCAGATAAAGTACTAAAATTTTTATCATCTTATTTTGTAGAAACAACATTAAAATGACTTCGAACATATCACTATGATCCATACTTGAGAAGGATAGAATTATCACTAGTAGAAATTTCCAAGAGTTTCAAAGGCACTTACACTTTATCCTTCACTATGAAAAGAAATTGTATGTTCTAGAAGAACCTATTCATGTTGCCCCTAGTAATGAGGTAATTGATGAAGAGATAACTCTCTATGAGAAACATCTGATTGATGATATAGATGTTCATTATTTCATACTATCATCCATGTCCAATGAGATTTTGAAGCAACATGAGGACATGCATGTATATAGAATGATGTCTCACATTTTGGATGTCAATCAAGAGAAGGTGAGAAAAGAGAGGTACTAGAGTTCCAATGCTTTGTTTACAACTAATATTGGAGAGTCTGTGCCAGTTGGGCCTCTTGTAGTCAAGATTATTAGATACATTGAATTATTAGATGTCTTAGGAATTAAATTCATAGACGAGTTTCATATAGATCTCATACTTTCATCACCTTCCAAGACCTTCTCTAGTTTTATTTTTTATTAAAATATGATAAATAATGAGAAGTGTCATTACGAACTTCTTACATTGATTATCCAAGTGGATAAGGACATGGGGAATGATAAACCCACAATCCTTATAGTGAATAAGAACTATAAACAGTCTAAAGCTCCCAATAACCATCTTTTTAAGAAGAGGAAGATCCAGACACTGTGTAAGGAAAAGGATGTTGTATGTTTTACATGTGGAAAACCAAGCCACTGGAAGAGGAATTGCACCCAGAAGAAAGGTGAATCTAAAGGTTCACTCGTTATCGAGTGTCATATTTTAATATCTACACATTATGAATTATATATATCTTTTGGTGATCATATATGTTTCTGAATGCAGGAACCAAGTAGATTTCAAAATATTTTTAGAGGAGAGTTGGATCTGTGAGCTACCAATGGTGTGAGGCTGGCTACTCTATCCATTGGTGACTACCACCTTTCATTACCAATGGGAATGAATTTCATTTTAAAATATTATTATTATGTACCTAAGGTTACCAATAGCATAATTTATGTATCATTCCTATAAATATATGGGTTTATTTTCATGTTTGGAAATAAAAGTTGTTTCTTTTATAAATACAACATATGTTATGGTATGTAACATTTAAATAATGGTCATTATGTATTAAATTAATAAAAAAAAGTATTATAAATTGATAACGAATCATGTTCACATGAATCATATAATACCTAGATTTGGAATCACTATCTTGGTCATGTAAACTAGAATTGTTTGAAAAAGCTATGTCAAGAAGGCTATTTAGACTCATCTAACCTATACCCACTTCAAAGATGTGATGCTTGTTTAAAAGGAAAAATGATCAAACTGCTATTTGGTGGGTAGGGTGAAAGAGCCATAAAAATTCTAGGATTAGTACACACTGATGTGTGTAAACCATTTCTAGTTGAATCTAGAGGTGGATATTCTTACTTCAAAACTTTTACTGATGACTTGATTAGATATGGATATATCTAATTGATGATATATAAGTCTGAGTCTTTTGAGAAATTATATGAATTCAAGAATGAAGTAGACAATCAAATTGGTAAGAAGATAAAGAATCTTTTATTGGATCAAGGCGGTGAATATCTTAACTAAGAGTTTATCAGCTTTTTATTGGAGTTTGAGATTCTATCTCAACTCACTCCACCTTATACACCATAATGGAATGGTGTTAGTGAAAGGAGGAACTGTACCTTATTAGACATGGTAAGGTCGATAATGAGTCATGTGGTTCTTCCATTATCCTTTTAGGGATATGCATTAAAAACTACAACATACACATTAAACTGAGTACAAACTAAAGTCGAAAATAGAATTCCATTTGAGTTATGGAGTGGAAAGAAACCCATTTTTTCACATACATGTGTATGGGGATGTGAGGCATTTGTTCAGTCCTTCTTAGGAAACAAAATAGTACCCCATGGAACTAAGTGTGTCTTTATAGGGTAACCTAATGGGAAAATGGATAATACCTATACAACCCCACAGAAAATAATGTGATTGTCACTAGACAAGCCAAATTTCTTGAGAGGGAGCACATCCTTAAAAAGGATAGTGGGTGCAAGATTGAATTCGATGAAGTTGATGCCCAAGATACACAAGAGCTGGTATATGAATAGATTTCATAGGTCCTCATGGAAGAATTAGTTCATGAAACAGAAGTACTACATAGGATAAAATGATAGGTTAGAGAACCACAGAGATATGGTTTTCAAGTCACCAGATACGGTGAATCATTATTGGTTGACATTGATGAACCTATCTCCTACAAGGAAGCAGTAGAGAGTTCAGAAGCTATGATATGCCAAGAAAACATGAATTCTAGAATGGATTCCAAGTATCAAAACCATGTTTGGGTTTTGGTCGATATGCCAGTTGATGTAAATCATATTCAGTGTAAATGGGTATTCAAGAGAAAACTGGACATGGAAGGTAAAGTAAATACCTATAATGAAAGTCTAGTGGATAAATGGTTTAAATAACATCAAGGGATTGACTATGATTAAACCTTTTCACAAGTTTCCATGTTTAAATCCATCAAAATTATACTTTTTAAAGAGTCTTACCATGACTATGAAATTTGGCATATGGATTTCAAAATAGATTTCTTAAATGAGAACCTTCAAGAAGATGTTTATATGACACAACCAGAAGGGTTTGTGACTCCAGGTGTTGCCAAAAGGATTTTTCAAGTTACAAATATCCATTTATGTATTGAATAAAGCATCCAGGTCGTTGAACATTAGATTTTATGAATCCATAAGAAAATTTGGTTTCATTAAGAATGAATGTGAGCTAAGAGCTTACAATAGATTTAATGGAAATTTAGTTTTTAACCTATTAGTATATTTTGATGACATATTAATTATTGGAAGTGACAAACCAGTATTACAGTCTATTAAGGACTGGTTAAACAAGTGTTTCTCCTTGAAAGACTTACGTGAAGCAGTATATATTCTAGGGATCAAGATCATTCATGATAGATCCAAGAGGTTTCTTGGACTAAGTAAAGGTATATAAGTTGACCAAATACGAAAGAGATTTAGTGTGGAATAATCCAAGAGTGGATTGGTTCCAATGTAATATGGTTTCCATATTTCTAAGAAAATGTTTCCTCAAACACAACATGAGAAATAGATAATGAGTAAGATCTCATACGCTTTGGTGGTGGGATCAATCATGTATTCCATGTTATGTACTAGACTTTATTTTTCCTATGCATTGAGCATGGTAGTCATATATAAAGAAGATCCAAGAGAAAAATATTGTTCTGATGTTAAGGCTATCCTTAAGTATATGATAAGAACTAAGGATATGTTCATGATGTATAGAAGAGATGAGGATCTATTCATGAGAGGTTACACTGATGCTAGTTTTCAGACAGATCAAAATGATCTAAGGTCACAATTAGGGTGTGCTTTTTTCCTGAATGAAGGAGCTATGAGCTGGAAGAGTTCAAAGTAGCCAGTTTTCACTGATTCTACAGTAGAGTCTGAGTATATAGCGGCTTCATATGTAGCCAAGAAATCTTTTTGGATGCAGAACTTTGTCCAGGAGCATGATGTGGTACCCAATATTAAATACCCTATCACATTGTATTATGATAATACTATAGTGGTGATTTTTGAAAAAGATCCAAGGTCACATAAACAGAAAAAGCACAAACTCTGGAAGTATCACCTCTTGAGGTATTTCTGTCATAGGGGTGAAGATGTAGTAAGAAAATTAACCATAGAAGAGAACATGGAAGGGCCCTTGAATAATCGTATGTCTTAGCCGAAGAATGTGTATCATGTGAGAGCTAGCGGATTAAAGGTTGTTAGCTATTGGCTCTAGTTCAAGTGGGAGTCTGTAGGAGTTAGTTCCCTAGAACCAACTTTTATGTACTTTATGATAACTTGTATTCATGGTTTTGAATATTAATAAACTACTTATCACATCATGATTATTCACTATGGGAAAAACCACTTTTTTCAATGGGCTATTAGTGACGGGAATAAATCCCGTCGTCAATAGTC
This sequence comes from Viscum album, assembly GCA_963277665.1. Taxonomy (NCBI): domain Eukaryota; kingdom Viridiplantae; phylum Streptophyta; class Magnoliopsida; order Santalales; family Viscaceae; genus Viscum; species Viscum album. Next base: position 648,024,781 of record OY728137.1, on the reverse strand, counting down.
CGTCCCAAAGGTTATTTGTGATGGGACTTGGGGTCCCGTCGCAAACATTTAGGCGCGGTTTGGCACAGTTTGCACGCCAAATCGCGGGAAGAGTATTTCCGATGGGTAGGCACCGCCCGTCCTAAATAACCACCTGCGGTAAATACTATTTTTGACAGGATGTTGTCCCGTCACAAAAATTGTGTCAGCAGGTGAATATTTTCGATGGGACCCGTCACAAATACCCTTATAACCACCGACAGTAATTAATGCGGACGAAAGTATTTGTGACGAGACTCGTTGCAAACTGTACTATTTGCGACGGGATACCCGTCGCAAATAGTCTTGTCGCAACTAATCCAACTTATATATACCCCTATCTATTTTTTTATCCTTCCCCTCAATTCCTGTTTTCTCTCTCTCTCTCTAAACTCTTATTTTAGAGTGAAAATTTTTCTAAGTTAGTTTTTTACGAAGAAGTTGTGAAGCCGTCTATACCTATAAGGGATCAAGTTTAAAGGTATTTATGTTTTATTTATTTTAGTATTTAATTCATTTTTTTATATTAATTTTAATTATTTTTGATTAGTTGTAATTAAATTAGATTTAAATTATTTTGTTATCAGTATTTATTATTAATAAAAATTGAAATTATTAGTACTAATTCTTAGTAATTAGTAGCAATTAATAATTATTAATGATAATCAGTAATGTATGTAATTAATTAGTAGTAATTAGTAATTAGTAGCTATAATTTGTAGTTATTAATAGTAATTAATGCTAAATAGTAATAATTAGGGGTAATTATTAATAATAAGTGATAAATAGTAATAATTAGCGGTAAATAGTAATAATTAGCAGCAAATAGTGCTAATTAGCTGTAAATAGTAATAATTAGGAAAAAATAGTGATAATTAGGAAACAATAGTAACAAATATTTAAAATTTGTAATAAATAGTTTCAATTAGTAATAAATAGTTACAATTAATAATAAATACTAATAATTAGTTACAATTAGTAATAAATAGTTACAATTTGTAATTAATACTAATAATTAGTAATAAATAGTAATGAATAGTAATGAATAGTAATAATTGTTTATGATTAGTAATGATTAGTAATGATTAGTAATGATTAGTAATCAATAGTAATAAATAGTAATAAATAGTAATAAAGAGTAAAAACTAGTAAAAAATAGTAAAAAATAGTAATAATTAGTAATAATTAGTAATAATTAGTAATAATTAGTAATAATAAGTAATAATTAGTAATAAATATTAATAAATAGTAATAAATAGTAATAGAGAGTAATAAATAGTAATAAATAGTAATAAATAGTTAAATTAGTAATAATTAGTAATAATTAGGAATAATTAGTAATAAGTAGGAATAACTAGCAATAACTAGAAATAACTAGAAATAAATAGCAATAACTAGCAATAACTAGCAATAACTAGCAATAAGTAGCAATAACTAGCAATAAGTAGCAATAACTAGCAATAAGTAGCAATAACTAGTAATTAGTAACAATAATTCGTAATAATTAGAAATAATTAGCAATAAATAAAAATAAATAGCAATAAATAGAATTAATTAGGAATAATTAGGAATAATTTTGAATAATTAGAAATAATTAGAAATAATTAGTAATAATTAGTAATAATTAGTAATAATTAGTAATAATTAGTAATAATTAGTAATAATTAGTAATAATTATTAATAATTAGTTATAATTAATATTAATTAGTAATAAATAGTAATAATAAGTAATAATTAGTTATAATTATAAATAATTATTAATAATTATTAGTAAATAGTAATAAATATTAATAAATAGTAAAAAATAGTAATAATTAGCAACAATTTGTAATAAATAGTAATAAATAATAATAAATAGTAATCAATAATAATGATTAGTAATAATTAGTAATAATTAGTAATAATTAGAAATAATTAGCAATAATTAGCAATAATTAGCAATAATTATCAATAAATAGAAATAATTAGCAATAATTAGCAATAATTAGCAATAAATAACAATAATTAAGAATAAATAGAAATATGTATGAATAAATAGGAATAAATCAATTGTAATAAATTGTAATGACTTGGCACAATTTTTAGTGGATTGGAAGCACTCCTTTTATTCAATGACTCTTCTCCTTTCAACTCTCATGATCTCAAAACATTATGAAAAACACGCTTCTACGTATGCATATCCAATCTTATATGCACAATTTTGGATATGAATTTGTAGGACCACATTTTTTATAATGTTTTTAGGTCGTAACAATTGCAATAAGATGATTCATTGACGAAAAGGGGTCTCTTTTGTCTGACGGCTCATTTACTTGCGTCTTTCTCACACTGAAATCACAATAAAGAATGTGTTTGGAGGTGTGATTATACATTCTATTATGCATGAGAATGGATATGAATACCTCCAAGAAGATTCTTCATTGTGATTTTAGTGTGAGAAAGTTTAAATTAAATTAGTAATTAGAAAAAAGAGTAGCCATCAATCCACTGGAAATTGTGTCGCCCCTAATTAATAGTAATTATTAAGAAGTATTTGTAATTATTTATCTCCTTTTTTTGGATAGTGTTTTTCTAATTTCAAATTATTCAAAAACAGTAATGATTTTATATTTTGTATAAAAATATAAAACAAGGAAGTAGACAACAACCATTATTAGATGATCGTGCTTGGATAAATCAGCATAGATATCCAAACAGTTCTAGTTTAAATCTTGTATATATTGAGGATGTTGAATATTTATTATCATTTGCATCATCAAAACTAGAATTTGATTCAGAAGGCACAATTAATTGTCCTTGTAAAAAATGTGTTATGAGAACGTTTGAAACATTTGACAACATTGAGGGACATCTCTTGAATTTTGGTTTTCAACCATATTATGTTTTTTGGTATCAACATGGTGAACGCAGTTCTAGAGAAGATAATAATAATTTGATTTTGGATCCATCACGGTTTTAAAATTTAGTACATGATGTTGTAGGTTCATCTGTTGAACAAACTGAAAGTCAGGATGATATTGATTTAACTCATGAGTTGGCACAATTTGAATTTTTTGAGTTGTTGAGATCTGCTGAGGATGCATTATATCATGGTTGTAAGATAAGAAAATTAGAAGCAGTTTCAAAATTGATGGCTATTAAATCAGTTAATGCAATATCAAACAAATGTTTTAATCAAATATTTTCATTGGTTAAAACACTATTACCTAAAGGAAATGTGTTTCTTAAAAATTACAATGAGAGCAAGAGGCTACTTTGTAATCTGGGCCTTAGTTATCAAAACATTCATGCATGTGAAAATGATTGCATCTTATATTCTGGTGAAAATGAGTCATTGGATAGTTGTCCCACATGCGGACAATCAAGGTATAAAGAAGCTCAACCGGGGGAGTTTAGATTGATCCTTATAAAATAATTGAGATATTTCCACTTTACATCCAGGTTCCAACATTTATTTATTTCTTAAAACACTTATTCAATGATTTCATGGCACAAAACCATGATTTCAACCAGTAAAAGATTGAATCATTCATCTGATGGTGATTCATGGAAACATTTTGACTGAATGCATCCGTCTTTTTCATTAGAAGCTCAGAACATGCGATTGGGTCTTTCTACTGATGGTTTCTATCTGTTTGGTTCTTATGGTAGTCAGTATTCTTGTTGGCTTGTCTTTATAACTCTATACAATTTACCTCCATGGATGTTGATGAAGGAGCCTTATATCATTTTGACATTATTAATCCTAGGAAATCTGAAAAAGAATATTGATATTTATTTGATACAATTTATTGATGAGTTAAATTCATTATGGAGTAATGGTGTTAGTACATATGATGTTGTTGTGAAACAAAATTTCATATTAAATATATTTTCCATTAATCATAATTTTATAAAATATATATATTTTTTATTATTTTTAGTATTTGCGACGGGACCTTTTGCGACGAGACTCCATCGTAAATAGTTTTTATGTATTTTTTAAAAGTATTTTTGATGGGCCCATCAAAAAATTATATATATATATATATATAATGTATATAATCAGAGATTTATTTACAATGGTGTTTTCTACAACGGGATATTTGCGACGAGACTCTATCGCAAAAGCTCATTTGCGACGGGATCCCATCGAAAATATCCCATCATAAATATATCAAATTCTAGTAGTGATTATTTTATATAACATTGTGTGTGATAATATCCAAAGATTAGTTGTCACACTAAAAGGTCATAGTAGTTCCCCGTTATGATGAGAACCCAGAAGTTCTATGACACTATTCTTAAATATATTTTCAATAGATAGATTATATTTTTTGAGGGACACAAATGATATTGGCTATCATGGGTGGAGACTCATAGGACTTTGAGGAACCTTCTAATGGTATACACCCTTGGTAATATCTAGTAAGATATTGTGAGGATGATCCCCGCTAGTAAGTAATCCATATTTATATGTGTCATTGGATGTTCCTATCTTTGGATGTTTGTACTAATCCTTAGACTTTATGATTATTATTAATGAGTATTATGAGTTGCGTACTTATATGTACTGATGAAAATTGTGATGACAGATTTTTTCGTCAAGGTATGATATGTTGGGTACATCACGAGTAATACGACAATAATGAATAACGTGAGAATGGATTTTTCCATTCTATTTCTTTAATAGAAGTTGATATCTCAGGCCCTTTGATGGAAATGATATATCCTAAATAAATCCACGGTCATGGTGTTTTATTATAATTTTTAATTTCCGAGAAGTCAAATAAAGAGACATCAAGCACATAGGTTGATGGAACAAGGATACAACCTACTTGATTTGAGATATCATGATAAATGGATTATATTATAGAGTAAGAGTCTGTATGAGGTATCATGTAATTGTAACATTAAATTATTTCTCTATGGGTGCCTTTGCGTATTTATATACACTAACCTTAGACTTTAGGCTTATTTTCCTTATGCCATCGAGAAAGAGGCCTAGAAGGGTTGCACAATAATTGTATCCATAATATTAGTTAAATAATATTTTATTATTTATTATTTAAAAAGTTGAATAAATATTTTTCTCATATGTGGTTTAATAATTATTCATGTATACTTGATTTCATATATCTCATCAATAGTTATTTGAGAGAATATAATGTTTATGGAATATTAAATAAATATTTATTTGTTATTTAGTGAATATAATATTTATTTATTTATTAGTTAATAATGTAGTGATATTTGTTTAATAAATAAATAGTCATTATTCAAGGCCTGATAAATATTGTACATGAATGGAGGACCGATTTTAAATGATCTGATGAGAAATAATAAATATTTAATAGTATTTAACTAAATAATATTTAGTTTAATTAACAAGTTAAGTGCATGTTGAGAAATAATAATATTATAATTATTATTATTTGACATGTGGTTTTTCATGGATTAAATAAATCAAAAAGAGAACTTGTGCAATTATTTTATTTTAACCCTAGTGATATATAAACCCAATTATGTTATTTTCTCTAAGATGCAATTCATTTGTTTGGTTGTTCACAAAAAATTTGAAGAATTCTCTCAAGCCCTATAGAGCTCCCTTCTCCAAGAATGCTACAAAAAATAGAGAGAAATCTTCTTCCACCACCCACTCTCAAGTCAAGAGAGATCTAGGAGAATGCTTCAGAAGATATTATTGAGGAGATCAAAGGTGGATGACATAAGTGATAGGATATTACATGATGGCACTATGAGATTACTACAGTGAAATTTGGAGATTTTTGGAACACATGTGGATCAATAATAGAGGGAATCTTTTTTGATTCCTACAATGAAACAACCCAAAAATTTTTATCTTTTAACATATCCATCAATGAAGAATGAATTCCATCAAGGTAATTATTAATTAATTAAATTGAGTATAAATAATATGTGATGATCCTCCCTCTAGTTCCAGTATGATTTACATTGTCTATTTTCTTTGATCCAATTTAATTAATCATGAAATTTATCATCATGTATATCTAAAATTTATCACCAATCATGAAAAAAGAAAAATTTGGGAATGAACCATTGCACGCTTCTACTGCACCTAAAACCTATATTTGGGTTAAGATTAAACAAGTCAAAGGGCTCTTGAAGTGTGGAGAGGAGAGGAGAGGGGGTATCTTTTTTTAAGTGGGTGAGAGTACACACATGGAATTTTAAAAATAATAAACTATAACAACATTTTACACACCTAAATGGATTAAAAATGGACCATTCCCAAAACGTAGATAACATAAGGTCAAAATATGGACATCCAATTGAAATTATACATGTTTTTAGGTAATTTTAACTCTTATATATTCATTTTAACCCTCTGGTAAACATATTTTACCCTTAATAATGTTAATTAATTTTTATTATTTTTACTATTAATTTTGACAAAAAAATAATTTGAACTTATTATATAATATCAATTATGATGATTCTAAATATGGAATCCATTTTAGAAAATTTAACTCATAGAACTATAAGAATTTAATTTAAAATAAAACCCACATATGTGATGAGAAAACCATTTTTTAATGAAAAATATTTCTTAAGTATAAATTTTTTTATATCAAAATAGAAAATAAAATTGATTTTAGAATAAGAGAACATAATGTGATAAAACGGATCTTTAGAAAAATATAGTTTTTAAGCATAAAACTAGATTTATTCATATCTCATGCCTATAAAAAATATTAAATTAATGATAGAACATTTTATTGAATATAAGATATCAAAATTTCATTAATATAAATCACCAATAGTGATTAATTATATTTATTATAATAAAAACACGTTGCACGCATGAAAATAGTTTTTTCAGAAAAACATTTATTTTTATTTCAAATGATTTCTATTTATATTTCTAATCAATTAATAACCAATGACTTTATTTTATACATATATAAATCCTATACTTTTCATATTTTATTTAGTTCTATACATACTCATCAATGTGATAACTCTTATATTAAATAATAATATTTTAATAGTAAATGGTAGTTCATTTGAACCTGTTATTTCTTGTAATGTAAGATATTGAAGAAAATAAATTAATTTGAAACAAATACTTTTTAAAATATCAGGGAGTTTCATTCTACCTCCTTAAATAAAATACATATTCACAATTTGAACTTGATCTCAGTAATCAAGGGTTTGAAATTGGAGAATACCTTTATGGAAATACCACATCATACAAAAGGTAAATAAAAATTACTTTTCATAAGAGAGAAATGGAAGTACGAAGGTCATTATGAATAACACATAACTATGTTTCCAAGTAGTAAAACATTAGTGGGAAATGAAAATATGGGAATGAAGAAGAAAATTAATTCCCAAGGAATAATAGAGAGTAGAGGATAATATGGTCTATATAAAGTTAATGACCACAAATATATTAATATGTGATGGGTGAAAAGACCATTGATTCCATCATAAATAAAGGTAAAGCATAACATTTTATTTTAATATAATTTTCTTAAAGTCGATTTATTCTTTTACTATCATGATAGTGAACATGAAAAATATATTTAATTTCTTTATTTCCCAACAATAAGAACAATTTTATCCTGCGGCTGTGATTTAGTCTATTTACACTTAATTTATTACCCCAATAAATTAATGTCCAAGATGAATTTTTTATGCCTAAAATGAAAAAATTATCTCTTAATGGATCATAAAATCAATAAAAGAGTGAAAATTACTTTCATCTATCTATAAATATTTATCAAAACAAAAATGGTTTACCCAAGTTATCCAAGGTAATACATTAATGTATAAAACCTAAATAGTAACACCCAAAGTTCAAATTAATCTATTCCATAAGTATTTAACCTTCAAAATCCGCCAAAATATTGTCTAAAAAATTCAAAACAAAAAATTTAGAAACAAAGTCACTAATTTTCCAAAATTAACTTTACATTAATCCCCAAAAAGTAAATCTTAATGTCACATACTAAATATGTGAATACATTGATCATGTATTCTCCTAAAATAAGTTAATAACATGAATTACCATAAAACATTAATGAAAACATGCATTCTTCAATAAATTAACATTATCCTTATTCCTCAAATAAAATCCCATAATGATTTTTTTACTATAATCATATATCATTCTCAAAATAGTTAACTTCTTCAAAAATAACACTAATCACCAAATATATTTTCAATCCCTTGATTATATCTATAATAAAACATATGTTCCCAAAATAAACTAAATAATTATATGCCACATAAATTAAAAAAATAAATTTCATACAAACTAAGAAATTATGTAGGCTAGTGGTACTAATTACATCATTGTCACCCTTCAGTTATGGGTTCAAGCCCCACAACCTTTTTGGATGTGAATGTTTATCATTTTTACTAAAATAGCATTAATATAAATCTTGCAACAACCCCAAAAATACGATGAATAACCTTAATTGTCAAAGATCATATAAATTATAATGGTTATAAATTCCTTAAAACTTATGAAAATTGATTTCTTCCTCAAATAATAATCCACATTGAACCTAAAGGTTTTATATTCCTTAACCAAATAAAACATCTCACAAAATGTAATTAATCACATTAAAATAGCATCACTTAAAATATAAAAATGGGTGTCTAAGACTTTGAACTTATGATCAACCTTAAACTCATAAAATTATAATGTAATCCATAACTCTAAATTTAAACTTACATGGATACATATATGATTCCATGAATTAACACAATCCTTAGATGTTTCATGATTCTTATAACCAAATAACATTGAAAAAAAATACTTTGTGAACATAATTTTTTAATCCCATTATATAAATACTTCAACATTTTTACTTTAATGATTGGAATAACATAGTTCCTTATTTGGTGTAGGGGATAACCCTTAGTTTATAAAATTGACTCAGATAATGACAATGTTTACCACATATAAGACATCTAATTAATTGTAATATACTTTCTCTATGCCCTTTATTCTTGCATAAAAAACTTATTCCCCTATATTTAAGATATTATTCTTGGTTACTATTCCCACATTATTGACATGAAGGAATTTGAATATTCTTTCCTTAATAGTCTCAACCACCCAACCTCTTAGTGAGATATATCCTTATCTTATTTTGTGAGTCTGATAGTTGGTTAAGGTGAAAATTGTTAATCATATATAATGAAAACTGATTAGGAATGGTAACAATATATTTTAATCCCTTCATCATCCCATTTGATTTATCATCATCAAATTTTCCATCACATTCAATTTTAACATGGTTCTTTCTGGTTCCATCCATTTACTGAAACCAAAAATCATAATTTTATCAATAATAATCAAAGTGGGAAACCACATAAACATAAAAAAATGATAGGATGTATAAATCATGACACATTATTTTCAATCTGTGACACCTTAGGTATAACCTAGGTCATTAATGGTCATTATCTATATAAATACTTCTTGATTTTTTATAAAAAGTTTGTAAAATTCCATAACATATCTTCCAAGAGTATCAAACCAGGTGTGCAATAAGGACTATTTTCAAGAACCAAGTGATAATCGAGTCAATCTCAATGTTCCATTTTAAGATTTATTACCCCTAGGTAAAACTATGCTAGAGGCACATACACTTGTAGCATAAAAAAATATGTAATTTCTTAGAAAACACTCACTCTACCCTTCACCTAATTTATAAGTCATTTTCATATTCTTTGGATTATCCATTGGCTTATTTCTAGGGTTATTACTAAATTTTTCTCATCTTAGTTCTAAATTTTAACTAAACTTTCCCCTTGATAACAACTATAGTGACCCGATATTTTCATACATAAATTTTACATATTTTAAGATGTATATCCAATACATCTCACAAATAGAAATATGAGGACTGTAAAGGTGTAGTTTCATGGAATACTAGATACACAATCCTCTTATTTCTTGAAATATCCTCAACATCTCCCTCAAATATCTTCCTACATAGTAATATTATTAGACATAGCCTTCTAAAAGCATTTCTTAATAACTTTGGGAAAGGAAACATAATAAAGGGTGAGATAAGATGCTCAATAAGGATAAATAATAGGGATATCAATGATTACTTAAGCATAACATGGGAATAAGGGTATGAGTACATGATCATAACACTTGAAAACTATACCCTATTTATCGTATATCATAATTTATTGCATAAATATTGGCAGTTCATAAGAAATGAATCATAAAGGAAATCAATGAAAATGATCTATTAACATGACATAGACATAAGAATGTGTAAAACATAAGATTATAACATTGTGAACGTGTATAAAAGAAACATGTTCACTTGTTAAGTTAAGGACATGAAATTAGAGCCTCACATAAAATTATTCACATGAATACCAGGTCCACATATAATATTATGGACATGAAATCCATGTCCATATATAAACTTATGGACATGAAAATCAGGTATATGATTAATCTTGTGGATATGAAAGCTAGATCCGTTCATGATATTGTGAACATGAAATCCGGTTAATGTATAACATATTTACCACATGAGTTATCCATATTTACCCAATGAATTTGAGAGATATATAGGTCCCACCTATCAAATAATGAAAAACATACATATTAGATCCACAATATCAACAAACATTGATAATATCATAACCCATGGAAAGAAACAGGTTTTATAAGAATTTCATAAATTCATCATGTCATAACCTATAGAAAAGAAAGGGGTTTAATAAAATTCTTGTCAACATAATCATAAAAAATCTAGATAAAGAATAAGGATGGTATAATAATATCATTACCATTAAATCATAATTAATGTTGAAGTTTTTTTCATTAATGAATAGAAATTGCCTAAAATTATCATTAAAGAATTCTTGAGGAAAATAAACTTTTCAATTTAAAAATCACCTTTTAAAACTAAAAGTTCCTAAAACATTGTGAAAATAATTCTCTTTTAAAATAGCATTTGAATTTTTTAATGGTATATTTAAAACATTGAGTGTTTATAATGGTGGGAAATTTTATTCATGTCTTACATGTTAAAATAAATATTCCATTCATATTTTCACTAAAAAGTCAAAAGTTCATAATCTAGAAAATTAAAAGAAGATTAATTTTAAACCATTTTTTAATTAAAACATGGGTAATAAATTATTTAATATATCATTTAAGAATATTAAAAACGTTTTTAAAAAACATGGATATGGAAGAGAACCAATATTTGACCAAATAGAGAAATAAAGTCAATTTTGATTAAAAAAATTATTTTATAATATTTATTTATTAAAGAGTGGAAAATGAAAGAAAAACTTTATTATATATAAATAACCAAAGTTTAATAAAATTTATTAGTTTCTCAATATTTATATAATAATATATCCTAATCAGAAGCTTATTCATAAATAATCTTGGCAAATAATGAGATTTTAACATAAAACCATTACCACTTTGGTAACCTTTGACTTGTAAGCCCCATGAAAGAAATAAACTTATATGGATATCTATATCAAATAATTTTCATGATAATAATCATAAAACACATTCATGGGTAGTGTATACATCACATAAAATAAAACAATGATGAATATGACATTTGTCCCATGGAAATAAAAGTGAGATGGAAATCCTTTACCTTAGGTCTGAATTCATTTGTACATGATCAAACCTAATATATAAAAAATATATATTTATTTTATATCTAATAAATAATTATACTCATATATATATAACCATATAATAATTACTAATAAACTTTTATCACCCATTTATTAGAAATGCTTTACTAAAATCATTGTTTTGGGTGATAACTGGTTCATTTTTCATGTATGTTTTGGTTGGGTAGTTTCAGTCCTTGTACATATATCTTGGTTACATTATCCATATAATTATAAAAATGATATAAATATTCTATATATTAATTGTATACATATTTATATTCATCTATACAAGTTATAGATATAAAAGTGAATTACACTATTCATGGAGATGGTAAGTCGTACGTACACATTAACGTTGTTTCATTTCTTCAATGGATGGAAAAAATAAAGTTAAATATTAATTACACTTTAAATAATTTTTTTATATAATATATATCATATATATATATTCATTAAATATATCTTTATTACCATCTATGTCATGAAAATGAATAGTGTATCACATCGCTTCGTAGAGGTGGTAATCCACATGTATGCACGAGCAACATTATCATTTTACAATGAATCGTAAGTTAAGAAGGTAGATATGATATTATAAATCCAAAAGTTTAATTATTTCATAAATAATATATAAATATCTTAAATACATCATTATATTTATCCGTGAGAGGTGGTGATGGAAAACGAATTACATCTGTTCATGGTAGTCCACCGTACACATGATTGATGGTTTTGTATCTCATTTGATGGAATAAGATATGGATGTCAGTTATTAAATTAATATAACAAAATATTAGTATATTTAAGATATTGGTGTTATTATTTCATTAGATTTGAATAATATATGAAGGATTTGGAAGAATAAATAAAATAAAAACTCTCGGTTAAGAATAATACATCTTCTTCAGAAAACCTCTATAGGTTAGAAACAAAAGCTTTCTCAAAAAGGTTTCCTAACAAAAACGTAATCTAGGATGCGGTGAGGGAATTAATAAAGTTATTTGGTCAGATCTTGTTCAAACCAATGGCATCTTAAAGTGTGGATATGAGAGGAGAGGAGGTGTTCATTTATAAGTGGGGGAGATGACACACATTGAATATTTTGAAAGAATAAATTATACCCAAATTTTAAACACCTAAAAAGGATCCAAAATGAAACATTACAAAACCATAGATGCTATATGGTCAAAATAAGGTCAAAAAAAGAATTTAGGCATGTTTTTAGGTTATTTTAGCCCTTATCTATTTAGTTTAACCCTTCAGTAAACCAATTTTAACCTTAACCGTGGTATTTAATTTTTACTATTTTTACTATCCATAATGGGAAATAATATATATTGAACTTATTATATAATAAAAATTATTCTTTAATCTATATATTGAATCCATTTTACCAAACTCAACTCATATAATTAACAGATTTAAATTTAAAATAAAACCCATGAACACTATGAGAAAACATTTTTTCAAAGAATAGTTTTCTTAAGTGTAAAAGTGTTTATATAAACATTGAACATAAAATTTATTTTAAAATAAGTTTATAGAACATGAAAACCCAATTTTTATAACAATATAGTTTTTAAGCATAAATCTTGATTTTTCTTTTCTTGTTCCTAGTAAAAATATTAGATGAATGAGATTATTTTCACTACATTTAAATGAGATTATTTTATATTAAATTGATATCTTGCACATAATAATACTGAAAAAATTAAGTCTGGATGACTAGTCGTTATGTATAATAATCTTCTTATCAAACCTCTAAAAGATGTCTGATCTACTGGTTTCCCAGCTTCATCAAGATCAAGATAAATTGAGGTACCGATTGGAGTAATTATATATTTAGTGTTGTCATATCCATACTTTTCAAGAATATATTTAATATACTTATGTTGAGATATATAATTTCCTTCTAGTTTTTGAGAAATTTGAAAAGGGAAGAAAAATGTTACTGCACCCATCATACTCATTTCAAACTTAGATTTCAGGATATTCGCATACGAACCAGTTAAATGTTGATGAGTTGATCCGAATATATTGTCATCAATATAAATTTGAAAAATTAAAAGGTTTTTCTAATCTTTCATTATAAAAAGTGTTGGATCGTCAGTACCCTTAACATAATTGTTTTGTAACAAAAATCATATAATTCTATCATACCAGGCTCTAGGGGCTTGTTTAATTCCATATAAAGTTTTGCTAAGTTTGAAAAAAAATTAGGATGTTTTTTGTCTTCAAAATTAGGAGGTTGTTCAACATAAAATTCCTCATGAATATATCATTTAAGAAAAGCACACTTCATATCCATTTGAAAATGTTTGAAATTAAAGAATGCTGCAAAGTCAAGTAGAATGCGAATATATTAATGTCAAGATATTGGGTGTAGGTTTCTTCCTAGTCTATTCCTTCTTGTTGATTATATCCTTTAGCAACCAGTCTTTCTTTATTTCTTACAATGATTCCATTTTCATCACATTTATTTCTGAAGACCCACTTTACTCCAATTACAGAAGTTTCCTTAGGTCTTTCAACCAAGGTCTAGACTTTGTTCTTTTCTAAATCATTTAGTTAATCTTGCATAGTTTTAATCCAATCATCATCACCTAAAGCTTCATCAGTGAATTTTTGTTATAATTAGGAATGAAATGATAGATGTTATACTTTGTTTATTAAATAATTTCTGGTCCTTATAGGTTGATTGACATCACCAATGATACTATCATTGGGATGATTTTTAAGGAACAACTGATTTGAGTTTTGTAAAACATGTTCATAAACATAAGGTAGAAAGTCTTTTGGGGTAAATAATTCAAAAATATTTTTTTTGAGTATTTTCCTTATTAGAAGAATCTTTTATCAAAGGTTGATAATCAGTTTTTGAAAAAACATCTGAAGATATAGTTTGGGGTTGTTTAAAAACAAAAGGATTAGTTTCATCAAATTTAACATGCACTGTTTCTTCAACAGTACAATAATTTTTGTTAAAAACTCCATAAGCCTTAGAAGTAGTGGATGAGCCTAAGAAAATTTCATCATCAGATTTGGGCAAGAATTTATGTAAGTTATCTTTAGTATTCAAAATAAATACTTTATATCCAAATACTATAACGTAAGAATGTGTAGGTTTTATACCGTTCCACAATTCATAAGGTGTTTTGTTAAGAAAATGTTTCATTAAAACTCAATTTATAGTATAATAAGAAATACTAATAGGTTCATCCCAAAAGTATTTAGCAATAGAATATTCACTCAACATGTTTCTGATTATCTATTGAATAATTCAATTTCTTCTTTCAACAACACCATTCAGTTGAGGAGTTTTTGGAGCTGAGAAGTTATGAGTAATACCTTTTTTACTATAAAAAATTTAAAAATATGAATTTTAAAATTCTCCTCCATGATCACTATGAATAGTCATAAAAGGAAGGTTTTTATCATTTTTAACTTGGGCTCTAAAAGTTAAAAAAAGAAAAGGATTCAGATTTCTTTGCTAGAAAATAGACCCACATAAATCTAGTGTAATCATTAACTAAAAAAATACATAGTATTTTCTTCCAATACTTCCAGTTTGTGTTGAACTAAAAAGATCCATATGAACTAGCTGTAATGCTTTAGAATTTTAGACTTCACCGGTTTATTTAAATCTTGAATTATGTTGATTTCCATATTGAAAAGGATAAAAAACTTTTGAAAAATCAAATCTAAGATCTGGTAGATCTTTAAGAAGACTTTTCTTTGAGAGTTTTTACATGTTTTTAATGTTATTGTGTCCTAGTATTCTATGGAATAACCAATATTGATCTTCCATTGCACTAAGTAAAGGTATATCTTGTCTCCTAAGGTCTTCTAAATTCATTGTATAAACATTCTCATGCTCATGGGTAGAGAGAATAAACTCATCCTTTGAATTGTTTACTAAGCATTTATCATTCCTAAAATTCACAAGGTAACCTTCCTCACATAATTGGATTATTATTATTAGGTTGTTCTTAATACCTTTAACAAATAAAACATTTGAAATTAAATATTTTCTAATAAGAACAATGTTATCTATACCAATAATTTCTCCCTGAGCATTATCTTCGAAAGTTACTTTTCCTTCTTTCATCTTGATAATATTTTCAAAGAAGTTTTTGTTACCAGTCATGTGCCGGAAACATCCACTATCTATGTACCATATATTATTGTTGGTACTTCCTTTATTTTCTAAAAAATAAAATGTATAAAATTTTATAATCCAAACTTTCTTGGATACATAAATTTAAGAAAGTAAAATCTTAGGAATCCATATTTTCTTAGAAAAATAAGCTTTATGAAAACCTAAGGATTGGGTTTTATTTAAAAAAAACTTTTTCTCTCAATGCCCACAAAATTGACACTTGGATCAAAAGGAATCTCTTTAGGGAATAAAATAATTATGACTAAAAATAGGTTTTTAATGAGAATAACCAATTGTTGAACAATTCCTAAGAGGAAGAAGTTGTGAATACGTTTTATCAAATTCCTTCATTCCTGAAGTAAAATTTGATAAAATTTTATTTAAGGAAAAAATTTTAGATTTTAGTCTGATGAATAAATTATTATCCTCAAATTCATTAGTTTTAGAACATTAGTTATTCTCTGAAACATTTTTCTTAAAAATAACATTTTCAAGATCCTTAAAGAGTTTATCCTTCTCAATATTAACTTCATTATGGTTTTTAGAATAACTTTAAAAATCAAGAGTTTTTTTATCAAGATAATTAGAAATATATGATACTTATTTTTTTAACATAGATATTCTAGAATTTTCTTTATCTAACTTCTTTTTTATCTTACAGTTATCATTCTCAAGTAATTTAGCAAATCTAGAAACATTTTCAAATGAAGGTAAGGTATTATCTTCTGATTAAGAAGATTATTTATCTGAAGATTCATAATATTCTTCATTAGAAAAATTATTATTTAAAGTAATATTGGTTAAGGATTCAGCATTGTTTACCTTATCCATAAGACAATGATTTTCAATATGTAGTCTGGCTAAAAGACCAATATTCTTCTGACCAAAAGATTCATATTCCAAGGATTCATCTAAAGAGTCACCACCCTTGGAACTCTAAGTGTCATTAGCCTTCAGAACATTCTTAGCCATAGATTTGTAGTACTTATTTCTGTTACTTTAAGAATGCTTATCCTTACTATGTTTTCTATTAAGCGTAGGACAATAAGGTCTGATTTGTCCAGCCCTTTTTCATTCATAACAGGTTACTTCATAATATTTCTTGTCCTTTCTATCTTTCTTCTTATATATGTACTGAAAATATTTATTTTCCAAAATCTTGTTCATCCTTTGAGCAAGATTGGATAATTCATTCTCATATTATTCACTATCACTTGATTCATATATAAAAATAGTTTTCTTAGCTTTATATCTAGTCACCCTTTTAGGAGTATTGGATTTAGATGTAGTAGAAAAAGCAATGATTCCATTGTCATTTTTTTTGAAATTAGAATCTCTCTTCATTCTTATTTCATGATGAAGAAGAGTTATAAATAACTCATCAAGAGTATTGTTAGATAATTTTCTATTATCATCAATAGTTATCCTTTTGGATTCCCACTCATTGGGCATGATATCAATTATCCTTTCCATAAGAACTTTATCATCAATACATTTTTCTACCATAGATTGAAGACTATTGACAAAAGTTATAAATCTTTGTTGTACTTTTCAAATAGGTTCTCCATAATAAAATAATAATCTATGATATTCATCTATCAACATTGCTCTTCTAGTTTCTATAACAGTAGAAGGTCCAAAATGTGTATCTTCAAGTTTATTCCAAATACATTTGGTAGCTTCATAAGAATATATTTGAATATATATATTCCTAGTCATAGAATACAAAAAAGTATTTTGTACCTTGTAGTTTAATTTATATTCTTATTTCTCTTAATTAGTGAAGGTTCATACATCCTTTTCAGGAATTTTTTAATCTTTGGTGAGCATGAAATATTTGTCCACTCCAGTGTTAATAACAAATGTCTTCATCCTATCTCTCCATTAATCATAGTCATTACCATCAAATATTAGTGTTTTGATAGGATTAAGGTTGTCTATAGAACTTATATTTATACCTTCCATTCTATAAGAAAATATCTTTTCCACAAAATTTTTTATTAGTAAAAGTTTATAAACAAATAAACCAACATTAAGAAAAACTTTTGCAAGAAAAGTTAAGCAAGAAGAGTTAAGAAAGAAAAATTTGATAAATAAAACTTATATGTAAGTATAAGTATTTCAGAGACCTCCTTTGATTCCAATTATAGGATTGAAATATAATATTTAGATGCTTAATTACAAAAAATATCATGCTGAATGGATGGGAATTTTTGTGTGTGGCTAAGCTGAAGAGTTAGGATCCGGTTTATCCTTACATTCTCATATAATTTAATGTTGTAGTAATTTTCTATGAAGTAGGAAGGAAAGATTATTCCTTTAAGATCTATAGAAAAACCTATTTAGTATCCTTCAATATGGCTACAAACATTCTTGGTATTCCTTATCAAGGTGAAGCGATCTTTTTCTCTCACAAGTTTCCAGATAAGATAGGGAGTTTTGAGAAGGTAAAGGCCATTTAGTGTCTTAGACTCAAGGGAGTAAAGTCACCAAAGATCAACTATCTTTTAAAAAACTTCATGTTTTTAGCTTTTTGGTTCCAGGTTTTTCTTATTCCTAGAAAGGGAGATAAAGTCTCTCTTAATAAAAGTGATATTTAATTCTTGGAACTATAGAATTAAGACATGATATTTCATTTTTATGAATTTTCATATTCCATGACTTTATCTAATGATTCCTATCATTATTGTGATGATTATACTATGATTATGTTATGATTATGACGGTGATTATCACCCATGTTATATTGAATCATGTCCTTATTTATCCTCTTACTAGGATTTTAGATTGCCCATTTCATTGATGTATATCCTCAAGTGACTACATATGTGGAAGATAACGTGAGCTTTAGAAGGATAAAGAAGAATAATTTAAATAAATTTTTATGTTTTTATTTTTCATAAGTGATGTATGGTCCTAATTTTTCTAAGATACTAAAACTTTTGATTCTAGATTTATAATTCTATTATGTTATTTGTCTTTAAGATGATGTATTATTTATGTAAGAAAAAGTAGGGTCTCTATAGTGTGTAATAGAATATGGTTTAGTTAATTTGGGAATTAGGATTAGAAAACATTAGTAAAAACCCTTAGTATGAGTCTAAGTATATGTAAGCACTGAAGAAGCATTATTTTAGAAAAATGATAAACATACTGATCTCTCAAGATATTCCATTAGAGTTAATTACACAAAGGAATAAATTATATATTCTTGACTTGTTGACTTATGTTTTGTTCGAACCATTTCAATTTTAGAAAATGGTGGGAACTAAGAGAAACCAAGCCAATAACTTATGTTAAGTACAATGTAATGATTACCCTAATGAAATCCCCAATGCCTTGGGAGGTGGAGTTCAAAATTTTATAGTGATGCTTAACTAGTTATCCCAGGATATGAACAATAACCTGGATAATGTGGAACATCCACCTTCACCTAAGAGGGAGAAACGGGCTATCAAATCTTTTATTTGGTAATGGCCATCGGTATTTAGTGGATCTTTCGATCCACTAGTCATGAAACAGTGGGTCAACTCAATAGAGAAGATCATTTTTGTGCTCCAATGTTCTAAGAAGGAGAAGGTGACTCTAGTCATCTATTATTTATATAGATGGGTTATTCAATTGTGGGAGTTGATTAAGAACACCAAACTAAAGGATAAAATTGAAGAGATTGAGTGGGAATAATTTAAGAAAATATTTCTTAATAAGTATTTCTCTCAAAATATTCAGAAAAATATGGAGAGATAATTCATAGAGAAAAATAAAAAGGATGGTGAATCTATCATGAATTATGAATAAAACATCACAAGGATTTAAATGTATGCATTGATGTTGTTTTCTACAATGATAGAAAAATAGATATATTCATTAGTGGTTTAAAACCACACCTTCGAAAGGCTCTAGCTATTTGAGACTTTGGTGGTTATGAATAAGTGTTTCAATGTTCTCTCATATTATATATGGAATTTGGAGAATGGTCCCATGGTTATGAAGATAATAATAGATTAATGTATTTTCAAGTTGATGGATCTAATAAAAATAAGGAAAGAGGATCCAACCATCCACATGTCAAAAATGTTGGAAGAATCATTATAGAAATTTCCTCAAAGGGACAGGGAAATTGTTCAAGTGTGGGAGAGAAGGCCACCAAGATCATGAATCTTGAAGAGACATGAATAATCCAGCCAACATGATGGAGGAAATTAGAGAACCACACATGGTTCAATGCTTTAATTATAGTGAGTAAGGGTACTATGCAAACTAGTGCACTAAACCACAACTACTTGAGGGTAATCAGTTTCAAAATCCACCAAAACAAAAGGATTAAGGGAAATATTATGCCATCATTACTACTGGAGTGGAGAAAGAAAATAAATTCATAATTGGTATACTTCCTATTCACTCAAAAATGATAAAATTATTATTTGATTCTGGTTTTACACATTCCTTTATATCTTGAAAGTTTAATAAAACTATTGAATTTAATCCTTGTTTCCTTAAAGTATATATATCCATAAAAACACCTAGTGGTGTGATCATTTCAACCCAAGTGTTGTAATATTCTCTTATTTTCGTATGTGGGGAGATTATTCTATAAAATCTCATGATACTTTCATTGGTGGAATCTGATGCTATATTGGGCATAGATTGGATCTTGTTATATATATCACACATCAAATGTTGAGAAAAAGAAATATATTTTTAGATTCATAACCATCCCATGATCCTTTACAAATTCAAGGAAGGCCATGAATCTCATTTGGAAAATCCCTCAATGATGTGGGTGTTGATTCCCTATAAAGAATCATACTTCGCTCAAATGGTTGAGTCAAAATAAGGTATCGACCGAGGGGAAAGGCCCACTGTGAGGGAATACAATGATTTATTCCCAAAGAGTTACCCAGACATCCCCCAGATCGTGAGGTATAGTTCTCAAGGTAACTCATACATAGAGATACTCGTATATCAAAATTCCCCTATAGGATGGCCTCGATCGAAATGAAGGAGTAAAATATGTATGTGTGAGATAATTTTTACAAAGGGTTCATACTCCCTAGTGCACTGACTTGGGGTGTGTTAGTTCTCTTTGTAAAGAAAAGGGATAGATCAATGCGGCGGTGTATCAATTATCGTGATCTAAACAAGTCCAATTTAAAGAACAAGAATACTCTGCCAAGTATTTATGATATGTTCAATAAACTATGAGGAGCTAAATACTTCTCAAAGGTGGATCTTAATTATATATATCATCAACTGAAGGTGAAAGGAAGATATTCAGAAGACTCCTTTCTGTACAAGGTATTGGCACTATGAGTTTCTATTGATGTCCTTAGGACATACTAATGCCCCTATAATATTTATTGATTTGATGAATATAGTATTTATACACTACCTTAACAATTTTTTGGTAGTGTTTATCGATGATATTCTGATCTAATCCAAGATAAAGGAGGAACATGAAGAAAATCTAAGTATTGTTTTGTCAACATTAAAGAAGTATAAATTGTATTCCAAGTTCATAAAGTGTGATTTTTGGATGAAAAAAGTCACATTCGTGGGACATGTGATCACAAGTGAGGTAATTTCTGTGGACCCTTCAAAAAAAATCCAATTGTGGAATGGCCTGACCCACTAGTGTTACAAAAATCCATAGCTTTCTTAGATTATTATGGTACTACCAATGTTTTTGGAGAAATTTCTCATGATTGTCTGTCCCTATTACTATGTTGATAAAGAATGGCGTAAAGTATGTCTCAAAAAAATAATATTTTCAAGGAGATAATGAAAAGGCTAATCACTACACTTGTACTCACACTACCAAAAAGTGGAATTTTTTTTTAATATAAAGTGATGCTTAAAAGAAAGGCTTAGGTTTTGTACTCATGTAAAATGATAAAGTGATAGCATACACCTTGTAATAGTTTAAGAGCAATGAGAAAAATTACCCAAAACATGATCGTGAGCAAGTAGTTGTGATTTTTTCCTTGAAAATCTGGAGGTACTACCTATATGGTGAAAAGGGTGACATATATACTAATCAAGAGTCTAAATTATATATTCACACAGAAGGACCTAAACATGTATCAAATAAGATGGTTATATCTAATCACAGACTATGGTTTCTCTATTCACTACCATCTAGGAAATACGAACATGGTAGATGATGCTCTTAGTAGAAAAGAACCTCCTACTCTATCCATTATGTGGATTGCGAAAGACCATATCTTCATGGATATGTAAAGGATGGATTTAAAAATCATAACAAAAAGGAATAAATATAATCTTTCTCAAATGATTTCCCAACCATATATCCAAGAGAAGATTAAGGAGTCACAAATGGATGATTTGGAGTTACAAAACAATGTGAATGAAGTAAATAAAATAAATCTACATGAGTTCAACATAGATGATGATGGTGTGATTCAGTTTGGAATGAGGCTTTGTGTTCCTTCATCACATAAGATATAGAATAATCTATTGGAAAATGCATATAGCTCATCCTTCTCCATCTATCCTGGATGTACCAATATGTATTGTGATCTTTGAGAGAACTTCTGGCAGGACAACATAAAAAAGGAGATTATAGATTATATATCACAGTGTTTGAAATGTCATTAAGTTAAATCAGAGAAAGAAGTCAAAATATATGATGCAACCATTTCCAATTCTGACATGGAAATGGGAGAATGTCACTATGGACTTTTTTACTGGTCTACAAGAGATATCCAAAGGAAAAAATGTGATATGGCTTGTAGTGAATCGAATCGCTAAGAATGCCCAATTTATTGCTATTTGAGAGGATTTATCACTTTAAGAACTTTCCAAAATATATGTGAAGGAAGTGGTGAGGTAGTATGAGGTTCCACTTTTAATCATCTTTGATCATGATCCAAGGTTCACATCTAAATTCTATAGAAGTATTCAACATACGTTAAGTAATGAATTGAATTTCAGCTCAACCTATCACACACAAAATAATAGATAATGTAACATACCTACCATTATAATTGGATTAAAAGGTAGTAAAATGATGCTTGGCCTTAAGCGGCATTAGCAAGATACCAAAGGATGGATATAAACGCCTAAGGGTTTCAATATTCATGGGGGACAATTTTCTCTTTGAAAATAAAACAACCAACCAAAAATACTATAAATAATAACCTACTACATGATGCATGATATAAATGAAATACAACTAAAAAATTTCATTTATATCAAAACCACTCAAAAAGGTACCACAAAGGAATACTATAAAACAAACAAGTACATAGTGGAAGACTACAATGGCAACAAAAATCAAAGACAAAGACAACTCCATGTTCCACAGGATTTGTGCACCGAATCCACCAAAACAGCCTATATATCATGAAGTACTAATAAAAATGTGTGATACTTTACCTTTTCTCATGTCTTGGTAAATGAAATCCACAAAACACCAAAGTTATAAAGTATGGGTGACTACTAAAACTTACTAGGCTTTTTCCAAATGACTTCCCTACTCATGCCACTAGGATATAACATGTTAACACATTTATATAAAACAATTTATATAAAACAGTTTCTAAAATGGTTTATATCAAAATATAAATATGTATCACATCCAAACAGTTTTAACAAAACCATATTAAGTTCCAAGTAAATAAACTAAACAATGCTCTAAACCATTTCACAAAACCCATTTTGGCATAATTAATTCTTTTCCACTTAACCACACATCCAACCATGCAAGCAACCATGGACCTACCTATAATCATGAGTGGTGAGTCATACTTCCACTAAGTTTTCACTTAGTGGAACACTTTGAAGGAGATACTTCCTGTCCATATATGTCTTAACCTTTTTATAGTGGTTCTTTATGCCCTTATCCATCCCAATGCACATGAACACACTCCACTCAATAATTCCAAACCCATGTCAAACCCATGTGTGCCAAAAAAATTAAATAATTGTTTTTATTAAAAACCCTTTTTCCAAGCAACAAAAATAATAATCATTTTAAAATAATCATTATAAAATCATGTTACCAAATTCTCTTTCCAACAAAAATACTAAATTTACCAATTTCCACAAATCGTCACTCAAGAGGATTTTTATCATAAATTTTATAGAAGATAATAAATTTAAATAAAAACTATGAATTTGAAATCAATCATTTATATTCTAAATACAGGAGTTTAGAGTGAAGCCACCTACCTAGGAAAACCTGACGAAAATGGAAAACGGTAAGAAAACGTTCATGGAACTCAGTTGATACTCCAAAATTGGCCTTATAACTCTTCTCCTATAAACAAAATGTCCAAATATAATCATATTTGGAATAAAATATCTTATATTTTTCCACAATGGAGGTGGATCTAAGAAATCGAGAGAGACATAGATCTATATCTATGGAATACTATAAAAAATGACTAAGAATGATCACATACTATGAGAATCCGGCTTCAAATTTGCAACAGAAGCCTTCATATCACCTTCAGATTGATGGGAGAATCTTTTTTAACCTTTGGGAGGACATAATATAAAGTTATTTCTACATAGGATGAAAAACAGGGGACTGATAGGTCAAAACTTGTGAGATCCACAATTTTAGGATCTCACTTTTAACTCGTTCATGGTTAGTCGCATGGTTAGGCAAACCATTCACTAACCATGAACTATCCACTACCCCAAGGATAGACCTCACATGGTTGTATCTCAAGATTTCCAAGCCGTGCTCCAACTGTGTCGAGGCCACTGTCTCAAAAATCCAAATCCACTGTTTCAAAGCGCACGATTTCTCCTTTGTGGACACATGTTTTGGAAAACTGTATACCACCCATGCAGCTTCCCTTTTTACCCAAACTCACTATGCACAGTTTTCTATAGGTGTTCTAGGATTTTCCATAACCATGCACCAGTATAAAATCCCCAAAAATACACTAAAGTTCTCTAAACTTTTCCATAAACATTACATACTTAAAAATCATAAAATAACAGTTACTTTCTTGAAACCAGGGGTGCTACATTCTCCCCACCATTGTCCTTTTCATTCTTAGAAACTATAAAATCATTGATATTGCGAAAGAGTTTCATACATTTATCTTTGATTTCCTTCTCCCATTTCCAAGTCTCTTCCAAAATCTAACCATTTTTTCACAAAACCCACACTATATTGATGATATTTCCATGGAATACTTTCTCTTTCCTATCCACAATCTGCACCAAGATTTGTACCGATGAAGCATATGGATCTACTTCAATATAATATCATCTGGTGAAATGATCAGGATTAGGATGATACTTTTTACACTAATATACATGAAACACATTTTGCATCGTACTAAACCGTGGTGGAAAATCCAACCGATGTGACCCCTCACCAACCTATTCCAGTATCTCAAAATGGCACATATATCTAGGTGATAACTTTACCTTATTTCCAAAACAATTATATCTAATCCTTGTAGAGATTCTCAAGAACACATGATCAC
Source organism: Viscum album (assembly GCA_963277665.1). Taxonomy (NCBI): domain Eukaryota; kingdom Viridiplantae; phylum Streptophyta; class Magnoliopsida; order Santalales; family Viscaceae; genus Viscum; species Viscum album. The sequence continues at coordinate 647,999,479 of OY728137.1, read as the reverse complement.
TCACCATGAATGACAATGACTATTGATGATGATCCACATAAGATTTTTGATGACTCTATGCCATCTCCATTCATTTCCCGATCAACTGAATCTTCCCCTTTTTTCTTAGTTAAGGCTCAGCCCAACCAGTGATGTATCACCTGTTTCCACCCAACAATGTGGAGAATGATAAGGTTGCCTATACAATGCTTCAAAAGGAGCCATATGTATCAAGGTTTGATAACTATTATTATAAGAGAACTCTACCAACGACACATGCTCTTCCCCTGAGCCACCAAAATCTATTACACATGCCTACAACATATCTTCTAATGTTTGTATTGTCCATTCGGATTGACCATATTTATAAGGATGATATGTCATAATCAAATTCAACTGAGTCCCAAGGTATTTCTATAAGTATTTCTAGAAAGAAGACCTAAACCTCATATCTCTTTTTGATATGATTAAAACTAGTACACCATGTATCTTTACCACTTCTCAGATATATATTTTTAATAAATCGTCCACCATATGAGAATCACATATAGCGATGCAATGGGCCAACTTGGTAATTTGATCCACTATCACCCATATGGCATCGTGTTTCTGAAACATTCTTTAAAGACCTATTATAATGTCTATAGCTATCTACTCCCATTTCCAAACAAGGATAGGTAAAGACTACAACACACCCATTGGTCATTGATTCTCTTCCTTAAATTGCTAACAAGTTAAGAATCATGAAAAAAACTCATCCTCCTTCATTTTCATGTCAACCCACTAAAACTATTCTTTCAACACCTTATACATCTATTGTATTCTCATATGAACAACCCATCCTGAATGGTGGTAAGAATGAAGAAGTTGTTCCTAACAAGTCATAGGTACAACCATATGATTTATAAACCATAGTATAGAAATATCATCCAACTTTCATCCCTTAATAGTATCCCAACCATTGAGTTTTGAACTCATCACAACACATTCTGAATTCGACATCTGTGCCTATTTAACCATCCTTAGAAAATTAGGAACTATCAAAACTGGGAAGAAAACTACAACATCACCCCAACCTTCACATTTTACATGCATGTTGGCTGGGGCATACATCAATTTCCACTCATCTGAAGCCTCTTTTTTCCAACTGATCATATAATTTTATACTTAATTCATAGACCATCGAATCTCTTTTACCCGGTGTATACATCAAGTCAAAGTCAAACATTTGAGATATTTCATCCATATTCTTTGTCTTAGATTCAAATACCCCTATAAGAAAATATGTTTCAAGATCTTGTGATCTGTAAAAAAAGTAAATTTATCACTAAAGAGGTAATGACACCATGTCTTCAAAGCATGGACTACGATTGCTAACTTAAAATCATGTATTAGGTAGTTCTTCTCATTAAACCTTAATTGCCTTGATCCATAAGCAAAAAAATGATATACCTGCATGAGAAGACATCCCAACCCTAATCTTGAAGCATCGCAATACACCACGTACCCTTGTCCTGATTCTAGAAATATTAATATTAGTACTGATGTAAGGTGAACTTTTAGCTCTTGGAAGGACTTCTAAAATTCTTCACTCTATTGGAGTAGAATATTATTCTTTGTAAAATATATCATAGGCGAAGTTAGTCATGAAAAATTATGAACAAAGTGTGGGTAATAACCAACTAGACCAAGAAAACTATGTATCTCAGAGGCATTCTTTTGAGATTACCAGGAGAAAACAATTTATATCTTCTTTAAATCAACTGAAACACCTCTTTCAGAAATAACATTTCCATGAAAGTGTACCTCTTATATCTATAAATCACACTTTGAAATTTTGACATACAAACAATGATCTCTCAAGATCCCGAACACTATCTCTAAGTATTTCTCATTATTGGCCCTTGTTCTTGAATACACCAAGATATCATTCACAAATATCACTATAAAAGAATCAAAATATCACTGAAATATTCAATTCATAAATTCCATAAATACTTTCAGTACATTCGTAAGACTAAAAGGCATTACCACATATTCATAATTTCCATATCGTATTATGAAATATTTCTTCATCATATCCTACTTCTGAACTCTCAATTGGTGATATTGTCATGAACCAGCCTAGGTTGACCATGAACCGATCACCTGAGCCGGTCTGCAGCATGGCCTGAAGGAAATTCCCGATCCCTATAGGATGGAAACTAGTGTTGGGCATTGAGATAACCAGTTTGGAATGGTTTGGACCATAAAAAATACAGATAAATTATCATAAACTGAACAAATAGATAAACAAAAGAAAATTAACTAAACAAACTGGCAGCAGAAAAAGGAAAAAATGAAGCAATGCGACATACCTCAAGTGACCTCATGGGTCACCATGGAACATAAACTACACTCACTCCGAGAGTGATCCAAGACTAGTGGAACCTGAAACTGAAAATTAAAGTAGGCGTGAGCACTGAGATGCTCAGTAGGAAAGCCAAGATACAACAACACCCTATGCCCTTTCCTTTTATATGAAATCCATAACATGCTAGTTTGAAAATATGATGTAATAAAATAATTATTTTCATTATTTTCAAATTCAAGTAACGAGTTTGCATTTTAAAGTAAATAATTTCTCTCCCAATACATTTTTAAAATAGGTTCCAGGCATGCATTAATGTTTTAAAATGAAAGGAAACCAATTAAGATTAAAATATGATTTTCACAATTAAGACATTGAGTATGAAACAAATGAAATGAAAAATTACATCACAAGCATTATATCGAAAACGAACACCATTGGTAATCCCTATAGGTATCTAGAACAAGTGGGACCCTAGAGACCTTGTATCTCAATGAAACGTGTCTTAGAAACTATGACCCTTAGAAACCGTGCCTTAGAAGCCACGACCCTTAGAAAACGTGGCTTAGAAACCATGACCCTCAGTAATTCAAATGTTTAGTTAGTGTTGTTGCGTTAATCCAGCTAGATGAAACCGGGAAGAACCCTTTCCATTTCATCTAGCATACTAGTCCTGGTCCACCCACCTAGATACCCAGGTTTCCCATTGTGATCTATTTCAAAGGGTGGTGAGGTTTTATCAAACCACATTAGTGTACATAACATTTTCTTTATCAAAAATCCATTCAACCACTCACAACCATTCTCCCTCCTTAGGTGCATTTCCCTTTTTATATCATATAGCATCTCATAATCATTTTTATTAGGTATATATCACAAATCACACATTTAATATACACATTGTGTTCTTAAAATAATGGGGCATGCCTTGAGAGGGGGTTTTCACTTTCACTATTCATTTTCAAGGTGCTAAACGATCCTCATTACACCACAAGAATGATTTTTCTTTAGAAAATATGTTCTCCAAAAACCCATTTTGGAGATCACTTTGGTACTTCTTTGGAAAACAATGTTTCATTTCAATTTTAAAACAAAATCGGCTGAAAGACCACGTGTATTTGGAAATACCCTTTTAATTTTTGAAACATTAAAGAAATAAATTTTCAATAACCAAAACCATTTACATATATATATATATTACATATTTATTTCATGCAGAAGAAGATTCACTTTTAATAAAACACTAAGCAATTATGGAAATTCTAATTAAAGATTAGGGCATAGGGGACCTACCTCAAACATGTCGCTATTTGTCGACGACCACTTGAACCGACACTTGGTACATACACACACATGAATTTATACACACACATATATATATACACCCCTAGATTCATTTCACATATTTCCCACGCCATGAGGGGATATGTACAAAGAGGGCATAAATAAATAAATAAATATATATATATATATATGCCTTACCCTATGCATGTACATGTAGGATATCTCGACACCCGTGACCCAAAACCATTGAAGCGAGGTCCAACACACTACACATATAATTTGATAAATCAAGAAAACAATTTATAAACGCTTAAATATTAACACCACAAAATTTACATAAAAACACACCCAATTTATATTAAAATATAACTTTAAAACCAACTGTATATCATAACCATGTCAAAACATGACTTACACCATTTAAGGAATTTAAATAAACCATTTAAAAATTTTATAAAGCAATTTCAAGTGGCATCGCAAGGCTTTGTACACAAAAACCCACTCATAATCCACTATTGAGACCAAAAGCACACTAATACCATTTAAAATCATAATTTTAATCACTTATATAATTTAATATATCATTTAGAAACTTAATAAAAAAATTCCATGAAACTATACAAGGCTATACACCAAAAATGCACTAAAATTCACTTTTTATACCAAGCGCACACCGAAACCTTCCGAAAGTATCATTCGTATCACACTCACAAATAAATAAATCATTTAAATAAATAATAAAACATTTCTAAAATGTACAAAAAGGTTTTACCCTAAAAACATATTACATTTCCTCTATTTAAAATCAAACGTTCCTCAAAACATTTTCCAAATATGGTTTGCACATTTTACACAAATAAAAACACCATTAAAACAACTTATAAAAAAACTTCACTAACACCCCCAAATGCATCTAACAACACAGAGCACCCGAACCCTCTTAAAAAATCAACTTCATGTCAAAGCCTTATCAAAATACAATTTCAATCCTACAAATAATTTAATAAACTACAAGCATGATCTATAAAATCATAAGCAGTAACATTAATAGGTATTCCACATAAAAAAACACCATTTCACATAAAATCAACACTTTAAAACCAAATCCACCTCAATTCCTTTCAAAAATCATTTTCACACCACCCAAGGTAATCATAGAACATTAAAAAACACTCAATCAAGTATAACAATTCATTAATAAAAGGATAAGCATGAAATCATCTGTCTTGTGTGTCCAAAACTCAAACACTCTATGCGAAATATCAATTTCACACAAAACGCACCACAGGCGACCCCTAAGAAGGCACCATTCATCCAAAAACGACAAGATTAAACCGTAACATGAAGTCCATACCTGCTAAAAACCTAAAATCCCAAAAGTAAGAACAAAAATATTAGGAAAAAGAGAAGAGGAGCTTATTGGGAGGGGAATCGTCCATGGAAGAAGGTTGCAACGGTAGAGAAGGGATGGGAAAGGTCCGATGTGAGGTGGACAGATGGTGCTGGTGCAGTTCATGCTGGCCGAAGGAGGGTTGCACGGTCCGGAAGAGGGAGGGGTTACGGGGCAGCGCGAGTAGGCTGACCGGGAAGTAGGCGGTGGTTATTGCGGGGAGAGGAGGAAGCTGACCAAGGGTTCAAGAGGAGGGGGTTTGGCGACACAGAATGGGAAGGGGTAGGGGGTTCGACTGCACAATAGGAAGGGGAAGGGGAAACTAGTGCGTAGGGAGGGACTTCTAGGGCTTCCAAACACAAGGAAAAAAATAAAAAGAAAGAAAAAAAACTAATAATAATAATAATGGAATTAATGATACTGATATTAATAATAATATTAGTCCCAAAAAAATAATAAATAAAAAAATAAAGTTATAAGGAAAATAAAATACAATGCTCCAGCTCGGGGCATGACAATTCTCCCCACCATGACACTTTCTTCCCCTAGAAATTCCCAAAAGACTCACCCATTCAAAGCTTGAAACAAGGATGAAACAATTATCAAAATGATACCCCTACCACTTGAGGATCTCACATTCACTTCCACCCAAGACCTGAAACCTAGAGTCCCAAACTACCAAGAGAATAAACCAATGACACGAGACTCACATTTACCCACACAACTATAACCTAGAACACTCTGACCCCTAACTTAGAAATCACTAGAGTCTACTCAAGGTATCCAATTAACATTCGTCATTTGACCCATCATCTAGGCTAAACATCTACATTAATCAGTGTTGGGAAGAGAAGAGGAAAAGAGTTTCTCTGACAAGAACACCTTGAAGTTTAAGTTCTCCATGAATTTGTCTTATGTTGGTCTCATCACCATATTAGGACTCTAGCTGAAAACTGAATTTCCCAAATAAAAACAAATCAGAAAACCAAACTAAACCCCCTGACACTGGTGTGTCCCCTTAACATCACGAGCTGTACCCAACCAGGTTGAGGGAAGACATTGGAAAGACCCATAATGGGTCTCCCCACCATATTAGAAACTGAGTAGTACAAAATCACCTGCATGGGATTTATAAATTTATTTTCAACAATGAAGATTGAATTCATCATTATGAACCCACCGAAATGGGGTGACTTTCTACACAGTAGAGGGGGGGGGGGTCTAAACATGAGGATCTCGAAACAAACACCAAATCCGAACTCACCACTTCCCCAGGACACAAGCATCTCCAACAGGCATAACACAAAACCCAAAACTTCTTAAGGGAAATACTAGACATTGAGGAGTTTATAATCCTCGAGACACAACCATGGAAACTTAGTGAAAGAGGCTAACATGACCTCCAAAACAAGATCCCCCTACCAAACAGACAACCACATAAAGCAAAAACTTAACTGGTCTCTTCCCAGATAATAGACGATAGGTTGGACACACATCCCTTAAACCTAGAAACTGTCTGACTGCCTGAAAAGCATTTCTCTGAGACCTATGGCGGGATCTCTGATGTACAAAGAATATTATGCACCTTAGTCATGAACTAAAAACCCCCAATTGAGACTTCATCTTCTGGAAATACCGCTTACAGACTTCCCCAGGTGACCCAACAATAACACCATTGACAATCCTTCGAAAGATTGCGATGAATGTCTTTGAGTGCCCAAATCCACCGCATTAGAAACATGAAATTGTGTGGTCTTAGGAATGAGAAAAAAGATCTAACAAAATACTCATTCCAATAACATATGCCTCCGGTTCACCCTCTGCACCGGATGGGGAACCCTTCATGAGCACCTTGAAAAACAAGATTGTCATTTGTCCCGGTCTGTGACCCTAACTTGGAAGAAGAAGATGGAAATCACCCTTCTCTAGCCTGAACATGACCCTTCAAACAAAACTAGGACAAATTACCCTTAACTAAATCTGATGTTCCTAAAGACCCAAAGAAACACTCAACTTCATCAAGTTACACTACAACCTCTATCGAACCTCGACCACCATAGAGAAAACAAGAAACAATGAAAAGAAAATATCTCCACCACTCCACTGGGAGTATAGGTAAAACTAACAACAAAAAATGTCCCCTTAGGGAACTTTGGACATTTCTGGGTGGTATACTTTAAACAAGAATCACAAAATCAACCTAAATCACATCACAAAACAAGCCTTACCATTTAACCATTAATCATTAACTCAAACTCAAAACATCATTTCAACCTTGAAACAAAAAATAGAAAACAAACCTCAACCCAAAGTCTTATACATCAAAAAAACAAACCATAACCAAATCAAATATCAACTAAAATAATACCAAAGCACCCTCACAATCCAAGCCTAAACCCCACTTCCACTAATGGCCATTTTCAAAACCATCCCATTTCAAACCATCCAAATGCTAAAAAACCCTTTTTTAAAACACACTTTAATTTTTAAAATTTCATAAACAAAATTATTCCTAGCACATCACTAATAAAAACATGCCTTTGGAAAACAAAAAAATCCTTGAAAACTGAGCACCCACCATTGGTACTCCATGAAACCTCACGTGTGTACATTCCGGTTCCAACTTGGGCACCAATCCATGCATACCAACAACCATCAACATCCAATTGCATTCATCCATAAATGTGGGCGTCCATAGGAAATAAAATAAAAAAAACCTTCTCAATTATTAAACAAAACAACCAAACCATATTTGAAACTCCAAACTAATTTTGAAGACATCATTTTCAATTTTAAAATGAAGCATATCCCAATTTCTGTTTCCAAGAAAATCCCATTTTACATTCCATAATAACTTCCAAAAAACCCCCCAAAAAATTTCCAAAACATTTTCAATTTCAATTTTCACAAAAACATTTCAATATCCCAAATCATTTTCTAAAACACTTTCCATCCCCAAAAAAACTCATTACATTTTTAAACCAACCATGATTTTCATTTTGGAAATCAAATTTCAAAAGACCAATCATCAATTTTTTAAACCTGAGAAAAACACTTCAAAACCAACTAAAACTCACACCAAGAACATCTTAGAACAACCAATTCACTCAATGAATCATGATTCCAAATTCTCAAATAAAAAACTGCTACACACAGTTTGGTCGCATGGTTTGGCTGACCGTGCACCAATCGGGTGAGCAAATAGGAAGTCATTAGAGGTGATTGCATGGTCTGTGTATGGATTTCCAATCCATGCACAACATCTATACAACCCTCCATAATGAACACTAAATCTCAAAACTTACCATAAACATGCAAACATGACTAAGGTTCTTGAAAATAATTGGGATCCAGACACGGACTTTGAGGCAAGACCATCTTGGACCACCCTGGAAATTCAAGGGTCATTCCGAATAGGTGGTGATCAGGAACCTACCCACAATTAACCACTTGGATTCTAACAATACAAACTCTAAACTATCAAGAGTCTCAATAGTATATGGTCTAAACCCCCTATGATACCGTTTTTTCATGAACCAGCCCAGGTCGACCCTGAACCGGTCACCCGAGCTGATTCGTGACATGGCCCAAAGGGCGTTTTCGATCCCCATGGGCTGGAAACTAGTTTTGGGAATCGAGATAACCAGTTGGGAAATATTTGACCAATAAAAAAGACAGATAAATAATAATAAACTCAACAAACAGATAAATAAAATAAAATAAACTAAACAAACTGGCAGTAGAAAAAGGAAACAAATGAAGCAATGTGGCATACCTCAAGTGACCTCATGGGTCACCATAGAACATCAACAACACTCACTCTGAGAGTGATCCAAAACTAGAGGAACCTGAAATTTAAATGTAAATTAGGCGGGAGCATCGAGATGCTCAGTAGGAAATCTAAGATACAATATCACCCTATGCCCTTTCCTTTTATATGAAATCCAAAAAAAGCTAGTTTGAAAATATGACGTAATAAAATAATGTTTTTCATTATTTTCAAATTCATGTAAAGAGTTTTCATTTTCAAGTAAAGAATTTATCTCCTACTACATTTTCAAAATAGTTTCAAGGCATGCATTAACGTTTCAAAATGAAAGGAAACCAATTTAGATTAAAATATGGTTTTTACAATTATGACATCGAGTATGAAACAACTGCAATGAAAAACTATATCACAAGCATTATGTCGCAAACGAGCACCATGAGTAATATCTATAGGTAGCTAGGACAAGTGAGGAACCAATAGACCTTGTACCTCGATGAAACGTGGCTTAGAAACCATGACCCTCAAAAACCGTGGCTTAGAAACCACGACCCTAAAAAAACGTGGCTTAGAAACCACGATCCTCAGTAATTCATATGTTTAGTTTGTTTTGTTGTGTCAATACTTCTAGATGAAACCGGGATGAACCCCTATCATTTCATCTAGCATACTAGTCCTAGTCCACCCACCTAGATACTCAGGTTTCTCTTTGTGCTCTATTTCAAAGGGTGGTGAGGTTTTATCAAAGCACATTAGTGAACATAATATTTTCTTTATCGAAAATCTATTCATCCTCTCACCACCGTTCTCCCTACATAAGAGAATTACCATTTTTTATGTCATATAACATCACATAAGACTTTTCATTACGTACATATCACAAATCACACATTTAACATACACATCATGTTTCTAAAATAATGGGTCATGCCTTAAGAGAGGTTTTTCACTTTCACTATTCATTTTCAAGGTGCCAAACTCGCCTCATTACTCCACAAGAATGATTTTTCTTTAGCAAATATTTTCTCCCAAAACCCATTTTGGAGATCACTTTGGAACTTCTTGGGAAAAAAATGTGTCATTTCACTTTTACAACAAAATCGACCAAAAGACAACACATCTTGGGAAATTCCCGCTTTATGTTCGAAACATTAATGAAATCAATTTTCAAGAACCAAAACCATTTACACACATATATATATATATATTACATATTTTTTTCATGTATAATAAGAAGATGCACTTTTAATAAAATAATAAGCAATTATAGAAATTCTAATTAAAGATTAAGGCACAGGGGACCTACCTCAAACATGTCGCTATTTGTCGATGACCACTCAAACCGACACATGGATCATACACTCACATGCATTTATACATATATAAATACACCCCTAGCTACATTGCACATATTCCCCATACCAAGAGGGAATATGTACAAAGAGGGCATAAATATATATATTCCTTGCCCTATGCATGTGCATGTAGGGCACCTCAACACCCGTGGCCCATAACCATCGAAGCGAGGTCTGACGCACTACACATATAATTTAAAAAATCAACAAAACAATTTATAAACACTTCAAAATTATCACCATAAAATTTACATAAAAAACAACCCCAATTTATATCAAAACGTACCTTTAAAACCAATTGTACATCATAACCATGCCAAAACATGACTTACACCATTTAAACAATTTAAATAAACCATTTAAAAAATTTATAAAGTAATTTCATGAGTCATCACAAGGATTTATACCCATTAACCCACTAACATTCCACTTTTGAGTCAAAATCACACTAAGACCTTTTAAAATCATAATTTTCATCACTTACATAATTTAATATATCATTTAGAAACTTAATAAAATAATTCCATGAAACTCCACATGGATATACACCAAAAACACACTAAAAATACACTTTTTAAACCAAGCACACACCTAAACCTTCCCAAAGTATCATTCGTATCACACTCACAAATAAATAAATCATTTAAATAAATAATAAAACATTTCTAAAATGCACAACAATGGTTTACCCTAAAAACATTCTACCTTTACTTCTTTAAAATCAAACGTGCCTAAAAACATTTCCACAATATGGTTTTCACCTTTTACACAAATTAAAACACCATTAAAAAAACTTATAAAACAACATAAATAAAAGCCCCAAATGCATCTAAACCCAAAGAGCACCTGAACCCTCATAAAAAAATCAAATTAATATCAATGACTTATTGAAAATCAATTCCAATCCTACACATAATTTAATAAACTACAAGCATGATCCATAAAATCATTAGGAGTAATGCGACTAGGTATTCCACATAAAAAAACATCGTTTCACATAAAATCACCACTTTAAAACCAAATACATCTCAATCACATTAACAAATAATTTTCTCACCACCCAAGATAATCATAGAACATTCAAAAATACTCAAGCAAGCATAAAAATTCATCAATTAAAGGATAAACGTGAAAGCACCTGTCTCGTGTGCCGAAAATTCCAACACTCTGTGTGAAACTTCAATCGAACACCAAACACACCACATGTGACCTCTAAAAAGTCATGATTCATCCAAAAATGACAAGATTAAACCCTATCATGAACACCATACCCACTGAAAACCTAAAATCCCAATGTTAAGAACCAAAACATTATGGAAAGGAGAAGAGGAGCTTACCGGGAGGGGAGTCGTCCATGGAAGAAGGTTTCACCGGTAAAGTAGGGGTGGGATGGGTCCCATGTGAGGCAGACAAATGGTGATGGTGTGGTTCACGCCAGCCAGAGGAGGGCCACATGGTCGAGAAGAGGGAGGGGTTACGGGGTGGCGTGAGCAGGCCGACCGGGAAGGAGGCGGTAGTCACGGCGGGGATAGGAGGAAGCTGACTAGAGGTTCAAGAGGATGGGGTTCGGAATCATGAAACAGGAAGGGGTGGGGGGTTCGGCCATGCAACAGGAAGGGGAAGGAGAAACGGGTGCGCAGGGAGGGCCTCCTATGGCTTCCAAACACAAGGGAAAAAAAGAAAAGAAAGAACGAAAACTCAACATAATAATATTAATAATAATAATAATTATTATTATTATTATATTAATAATAATATTATCCCAAAGAAATAATAAAAAAACAAATTTATAAGGAAACTAAAATTGTCACGCCAGATCAGGGCATGACAGTTCTCCCCACCATGAGACTTTCTGCCCCCAGAAAGTCCCAAAATACTCGACCATTCAAAGCTCAAAACCAGGACACAACTATTCTCAAAAATAAATTCCTAACACTTTAGGATTGAATACTAATTGTTCCCTAATTCTTTTTTGATTCCGCAATCTATTTTCCAGCCCGTGGGGATCGGGAAAGCCCTTCGGGCCATGCTGCAAACTGGCTCGGGTGACCGGTTCAAGGTTAACCTAGGTTGGTTCATTATAGATATCCTGATTGCAATTCAATATTAGAGAACCATTGATCTCCACTCAATTGATCAAATATATCATCAATGTTTGGAAGTGGATGCTGATTATTTATCATAACTTGGTTAAGATTATGATAATTAACACAGAACCTTAATGTTTCATCTTCCTTTTTCATAAACAAGACTGGTGTTACCCATAGAGATGTGCTCATTCGAATGAACCATTTGCTTTCCATCTCTTCCAAATACACTTTCAATTCCCTTAATTCAGTTGGTTCCATTTGATAATATTGAAGTGTGATAGGATTGTTCCATAAGAGGAGATTAATTGTAAACTCCACTTCCCTTATAGGTGAAAAAACTGAGAAATTTTCAGTAAAAATGTTTGGAAATTGATCCAATATTGCTGGAAAACTACAATCCTTGATCTCTTCCATCGATAAAAGAGTCAAAACTTCCAATTAATAAGGGATCATTCTAAATACTGGTGGCAACATGACCATTGTACCTGCCTTTATATCCCATTATCCTCTAAAGAGATGCTTGATGCCATCCTTAGTCATGAAACTGACTATTCTGATATAACTCATGATGCGAGCCTTGAAAGTTGTCAACCAATCCATACCCAGGATTAAATCAGATACATAAATCTACAGCATATATAAATTCCATATTAGTTGACCTCCATCAACACTTATAAAACATGCTCTGCTAATAAAGGTTCTACATTGTCTTTTACCAAGAGGAGTTTGAAGTTATAACACAGAAGGTATTATATTAACTTATATACTTAGAAAATCAAAAGTACAAGATGAAATAATGAAATGAGATGCAAATATATCAAACAAATCTTGCATAAGGGTAGAATAAAAAATAACTATACCTCTCAATGTAGATTGACCAGCCTAATCATCCACAATCACCTTCTTGGATCCATATAATTTCTTGCTCACCATAGTTTATTCCTTTTTGAGCTTTGGATATTACACTACCTAAGGAGTCATGGTATTCCTAGAATAATCATGGATATCTCTATTCTTCTAATAAGACTAATTAAATGGTCCTCACCCCATTGAGGCATACAATGCCTATGACACCTGATAAGTGTTTTGAAAACCCAACCTTGGAGCACTACAACAATAGCACGAAAGATTCCCATCTAATTGAAATTATGGCATTCTCTTTGTGGTTCTATACATTCTCTCTTTATGTGGTCAAGTTAACCACATTGGAAATATCCTTCTTTACTCTTGGGTCTTGCAGATAGGTTTACTGATCCTGCTATCTAATTTTGATTCATGCTCCCACCATATAAATAGGTGTCCCTCTCCTGATTTCTACAAACATTAGAGTTCCCAACATTTCCCATGGGTTTCAGTATACTTCCTCCTCCCATAGCTTGTCACGACCTGTCCTCGGGGCTCGTGCCGTGACTACCCCATGCCCGCCTTCCATAGGCCAGGGGCTGGAGACTATCACCAAAGGCGTAAATCCCGATAACTGGGAAGGCATTGCCTTTATAAAAGTAACAAAACACCACATAGTCCAAGAGGAAGTAAAACACCAAGTACAAAAAGGAAGTGCTAAAAAGTAAAAGGGCCAGAATACAAACCCAATCGAAAGTACAAATACAACTGAAAAAAAGTACAACAAAGACAATATGTGGAAGAAAGGAAGCAGCTCCTGGGTCTTCCTCCTCGGATCCTACCTGAAGTGTAGGTACAGATAGCGCAGCTTTGGGATTGTCCACCATGGATCCTACCTGAAGGGTAGGTACAGATAGCCTCTATAACGATCTCACCCGTCAACCTCCTCCGAGCATCGCCTCATTGTGAAGTCCACCACCGGATACTTTCTTGTCGTGAGGTCCACCTCCGGGTACTGTCCAGTCCTCAAACACTCAGCCTCTGTCTGCACTTTCCGTCGTCTACAACCAACACAATAAGGTGCAGGCATAGCCCGTGCAGGGCTGAGTATAACGATACTTAGTAGGGACCCTGAGACCCTCAAGGTATCACTAAATCCAACAAGGATAACCACAAATAAGATCTCAATAGATAACCTCTACTTAGATACATGCCAATACATACACCCAAGTTATCAAGTAACCCATCTAAATCATGAGGAAACACAAGGATTATAGACTCAGCTCAACCAGTATTTTATTCATGACGTCGAAACCACGGATGCTGTAGAACTCCTCCTTTGTCGAGTACAGAGGGCCTTCCGCTGCAACCAAGCACACTGAACTCCTCCGCTGTTGAGTACAGAGGGCCTTCCGCTACAACCAAGCACGCCGAACTCCTCCTCTATCGAGTACAGAGGGCCTGCCGCTAAAACCAAGTGCGCCAGACTCCTTGGACTGCTGTAGTACTCCACCTGTTGAGTACTATGGGCCTGCTACTACAACCAAGCACGCCAGACTCCTTGGACTGCTGTAGTACTCCACCTGTCGAGTACTGTGGTCCTGCTGCTACAACCAAGAGCTTCCCACCATGGGTATTCCGCTACAACCAAGTGCTCCCCCTCATAGGTTCCAGAGGCACTCCTTCTGTTGAGTACCACGAGTCTGCCGCTACAACCAAGCGCACCTCCACCGGGGGTCTGCCTCTACAACCAAGCGCTCCTCTGCCGGGGGTCTGCCGCTACAACCAAGATCTCCCCACAGGCTATTCAAAACACACCGATTAGATAGATCAGCAGTCATTAATTCTCAGCCTGCTACTAGGTCTCTGCACTCTGCTAGCTCGTCACCGGGAGGGTTCGATCCACGAGCTACTGGTCGATACTCCAAGTATCAAAAGGTTCCATGAACAATTATCTCAATGTACCGCCCTGTCATAGGGGTATCAACACAACAGACGGTGCGTCAATTGGAAGCTCGGTCTATGAGTTATTATCCTTTTCGTCCAAGGGGCCCGGTTGGTTTCGTGCGCGAACCAACCCGGTCGTATCTCATCTGTACCCTGAAATCTCATAGGTTATTCTCATAGGGACTGTTTCTCGACGTGATCACCAACACCACTGACAGTTTTTCAAACAGGCGTCCGGTATGAAAGTTATCAGCCTTTCCGTTCTAGGGGCCCAGTTGGATTTCGGGTACAATCTAACCTGACCATTATCCAACTACATCCAAAACTCAGGAGAAGCATGCCAAAAGTTCTGTCTCATCAAGAGGAATCCATCAAAGTCGATGGCACGTCAATCGGACGTCTAGAGCTCAAGATATAAGCGTTTCCGCTCCGAGGGCCCGGTTGGTTTCGTATCCGAACCAACCAGGCCGTACTCACAGTTCTCCGAAACCTTGAGTGTTATATACCAAAACGATCGTCTCGATCCAAGGATCGCTACGCAACTAACGGTGTGTCGATCAGAGGTTCGTAGACCATATTATGGGCAACAGACCGAAAAAGTTCGGTATTAGGGGGTTCGGGCCCGGTCCGAACTGGCCCGGTACCCCCACTGGGTCGGCCTGAACCGGGTCCGGCCCGCTTGGTCGCGGCCCGGCCCGGCTGGCGCGGCCCGGCCTGGTGGTCCGGTCGGGCGGCTCGACCGTTTTGGCCGAGTGGATGGTGGTGCGGGGGGGGGGGGGGGGGTGGGGGGGGGTGGGGGGGGGGGGGGGGTGGGGGGGGGGGCACGCTGCCCCCCGCCAGCTCAAAATTGCGGCCCCATGGGGGGCCGCTCGTTGTCAATGGACACGGCCGAGCGCCGCGTCCCGCCTCCTTCACTCACAAGCGGTCGAGGGACCAGCAGCCTACCACCGCGGCTTCAGCCACGACGGCCCATCCTGGCGGCGCACCAGGCGCCGCCGCCTCCTGGCGGTCGGCCTATGCTGGCCCCCGCCTCCGGCCACCGGCACCGTCGTGTCGGCGTGGCGCGCCGGCGGAATGCTCCACGAACCACCGGACGTCCTCCGGTGGTTGGATTTGCCTGATGTCTTCGCCAATGGTCCTCTCAGGACCCAACCTTCACTACGGAGGCTTCAAATTTACCTTGCGGCCCCGTTTGTCATCGCCCGTCAATCCACGCTCAATGTTCAACCAGTGGAGTCTTTGAATCGCCTACGCGGCCCCGAATCAGTCCGCAGTTTCGTTCGGCCTCAACGGCGCGGCGCGACGGCGCCATGCATCCTTGCCGTATTTCTCCGTGATTCCGCGCGGTGTCGTTGCACCGCGCCGCCTTCGTTCGAGCTGCAACATAATCAACAACAAGGGCGGGGGGGGGGGTCGGTCGTGTTTGTGCGGTCCGACCTCCTCTCGTTATAATGATAGCAAGCGGCCATCAAATAGAAGTCGACGTACGAAAAAGAAATAATTCACAGGAAAAAAAATAATGCTCAATATCAACCCTCATGAACGAACAATCCGCGGATAAACCTAGAAATGTTTGGTCCGCACTCGTCGTTATTTTCTCAACAGATAAGAGAACACCAAATAAATCTCCTTACCTCAAGCGTCATCGACCTAGGGTTCGTTGCGGAATTGCAGGTCGTGGAAGAAGGCGTTGCAGAAGGGGGATCGTCGCATCGTGGAGAAAGGATTTCTCGGCGTCGCGTCGTCGATCTCCGAGGATCTGGCGTTCTTGTAGACCTTCATCAGAGTTCAGCATTCTTCGCATTCTTTGCGTTCTCCACGTTCTTCATGTTTTCCGCGTTCTTCATGTTCTTCGCGTTCTTCGTGTTCTTCGTCGAGGAGGAAGAACTTCAAGAACTTGGGCGAATTCTCCCTCTCCTCTCAACACAACATGACTAAATAAATAAAATAATTGGTGTCTTATTTTATTTACACACAAACCAAGGATTGAAATTCAAAAAGAAAATAAACGATCAATTAATTGAGGAGTTTAAAACCGCCCAATTAATGAGGCGTTTAATATCCAGATTAAACGCAATAGTTGACTTCATTAAAAAGGGGGTGTGGGTGCGTTACATAAGAAGAAATGAAACAGTGTGGATCATGTGGGCCCCACCTCACAAATATCCTACCAAGTTGGTAGGATATTGTGGGTCCCACATCATCCACTTAACATAGGTTAAGCGACTTAAAATAAAATAAATTGGTCGCACCATTTTATTTTATTCATTTACTTAACTCGAAAATTTAAAAACCACACCCGAGCAAACGCAACTCCGGAAAATGTGTTTCTAAGAAACAACTGGTGTTGCGATTTCACCGGTGCCCTCGCAATTTGATTCCGAGCACCGGTTCAAAAGTTAGAAAAAAACCCGCTCATTCGTTCACTGAACGTACCCGAGCTAAACTTTGGAAAATGATTCCGGGCACATCGGGCCTCGGAATCAGGTGCCGTTAGAAACTGCATTCTTGTAAAAACCAAATGAAAATTATGAAAAAAAATTCCTTGAAATTTCTAGGTCTTTACATTACTCCCACCTCAGGGATTTACGTCCCCGTAGAGATTTAACACACCCTAAGGATACAAAAGCGGTACTGAGCACGCATCTGAGCCTTCTGCTCCCATGTGCTCACCTGGAGGTTCTCGTACTGCCAGTGAAAGTGCACCCGAGGAATCGACCTGTCCTCGTAGGACCCGCTCCTGTCGTTCCTCGATCCCCACTGGAACCTCTGTGAGGGTCACCCCATCGCCTAAGTCCAGCTCCTCATTGTCAATGAAAAGCGATGGGTCGAGCTCGTATCTCCTCAGTTGAGATACCTGGAAGTCATCGTGCACCTGGTGCAACTGAGGTGGGTGGTTCAAGCGGTAAACCACCTCGCCTACCCTGCTGAGGACCTATAATGGTCTATTGAAACTCAGAGATAACTTGTCACCTCGGCCACATCTCCGTAACTAACGTCGAGGTGAGACCCGCAGGGAAACGTGGTCACCAACCTCGAACTCTAGTGGTCTCTTCCCCCTATCAGCTCAAGGCTTTTCCCGGCTCTAGCTGTCCCCATCCGCTGTTGGATGACTTGGACCCTTCTGGTCCTACAAGAGCTGCTGAGATTTCTTCTTTTCCGATAAGAGAAATCTGGTCTCATCCCATGGATGAACCATGTTCTTCGCCTAATACAGTCAATCCCGACATGGATGATACTAATCTATACCAAGGATGACGTCATAAGGCCTCGATGCTACTACCAAGAGATCCAACCATTACTCTCACCTCCAAGGGTTGAGTCACACTATCGGCATCAGTGTGTGGTCACTGGGTCTCCTCCAGTAGGTATCTCAAAGTGAGGGTCAAGTCAACGGTTTTTAAACCAGAACCTCTTAGTAACAACATAAAGAGGGGACAGGAAGGTAAACACCACAAGAAAGGTTTCTTTTATTACTTCAGCTCAAAGTACAAAGACACAAAGTATCTACAAACAAACATCAACAGAGCTAGAAGCAACATGAACAAAAGTCTTCAGGTCTGGAGCTAGTCCCGCTCCTGTCTATCTGCTCCTAGAGCTCCATGATCGTAGGACTCAACTACCTGAAGCTGAGCTCTCCCACGTCCACTTATTCCCTGCGGTCGTGGTGGACCTCCTAATGGTGGTGGTGGAAACACCTCGAAGCGTCGTCCACCTCCAGCTACACGACCAGCTCCCCTGCCACGGTCTCCTGCTCCATGCAGTCTGCCTCGATCGAACCTCTGCCTCTACCCGAGAGGTCCTTCGTTCATCTGCTGGTCATCTGTATGGGGGGTTGGACAGTCACAAACCATGTGACCAACCCCGCCGCAGGAGTAACACTGTCCGCACATGGTAAGTCGTTCTCCACCCCGGGTGCCTCGCAAAAACGATCATGTGTCATGCGGTTGACCACCTGTAGGTCTAGTCCTCTTGGACCTCTGTATCATCTATCTACTGCCTACTGCAGAAGACTCTGCCGCATGCCGACTAGTGGTGGGTCCTGCTACTGGAGACTGCTCAGCAAGGAAACTGTCCACTAAGAGGGCTCGCTCCAACACCCCTATCTGTGTTAGAAAGCTGTGAGAAACAACTGAAGCTATGATCTCTCTCCTGATCCCATACTTGAAGGGTTGGGCCTTGAATAATGGGTCTCGTACCATGTACGTGGAATAGCACGAGAGATTGGTAAACCTCGCCGTGTACTGGGCTACTGTCATGCTGCCCTGCCGCAGCTGTAGCAGCTCCTGGATGCACACCGCTCGGAGGGTGGCTGGGATGAACTCTAAGTGAAAAAGGCTCTCAATGTCCATCCAAAGGAGAGATGCCTCGTCGTGCACCTGGAGAATCAAGCCCCACCATCTGCCTACTACCGCGTGCAGAAGGCTCACTGCAAGGACCACCATAAGGTCAGCTGGTGTCCCTACCAAACGAGAAACTCATACAACTGTCCCCAGCCAATCCTTGGCTGCCTGAGGGTCCGTCTCCCCACAAAACCTGGGCAGTCGCTGACACTGAAACTCGTGCAGTGCACTAAGGCGAAGTGCACTGTCAGCGGCTGGGGCTGGTAGCATCGGTGGCTCGACGGGTAGAGGTACAGCCGGTGCCTCTGCTGTCAAAGGGCCCTATACCGAGGCCTCATTGCTCGGTGGGTTGTCGTCGCGTACAACGCTTGTAACCCTATATGGATGCCATCGTGGGGCCATCCTGAAAAGAAACAGGTGCGCCATGGTCAGAACAGAATACCTGGTGAGCTGACACAAAGTAATCACAGAGAAAACTTGAAACACACATGCAATCAATGTTTTTGTTCATTAAGTCGAAAATCAGAAGTCAATGTCCTGGTGTACGGATACGTCGGCCACCGCACCAACATTGGACCCCTCGACTGATAACCACACTAAATACTCTTAACACTATTGCTTCACATAGAAAAATATCAGATTCCTGAGTTCTGTGGTAGAACCGAACTCCTTGGATACCAATTTGTCACAACCCATCCTCGGGGACCGTGCTGTGACTACCCCAAGCCCACCTTCCATGGGCCAGGGACTGGCGACTAGTACCAAAGGCGTAAATCCCAATAACTGGGAAGTCATTGCCTTTATAAAAGTAATAGAACACCACATAGTCCAAGCAGAAGTAAAACACCAAGTACAAAAAGGAAGTACCGAAAAGTAAAAGGGCTAGAATACAAACCCAATCGAAAGTACAACTACAACTGAATGATAGTACAACAAATACAACAGATGGAAGAAAGGAAGAATCTCCTGGGTCGTCCTCCTCGGATCCTACCTGAAGGGTAGGTACAGATAGCACAGCTCTTGGATCGTCCACCACGGATCCTACCTACAGGGTAGGTACAGATAGCCTCTACAACACTTTCGCCTGTCAACCTCCTACAAGCGTCGCCTCGTCGTAAAGTCCACCACCAGATATTATCTTGTCGTGAGGTCCACCTCCGGGTAGTGTCTAGTCCTCGAACACTCGGCCTCTGTCTGTGCTGTCTGTCATCTGCAACCAACACAACGAGGTGCGGGCATAACCCGTGCAGGGGTGAGTATAACGATACTCAGTAGGGACCCCGAGACCCTCAAGGTCTCACTAAATACAACGAGGATAACCACAAAAAAGATCTCAACAGATAACCTTTACTTAGGTATATGCCCATACATATACCCAAGTTATCAAGTAACCCATCTCAATCATGAGGAAACACAAGGATTATAGACTCATCTCAACAAGGATTTTATTCATGACATCGAAACCACGACTCCTGGATAACTCCTCTTCCGTTGAGTACAGAGGGCCTACCGCTGCAACCAAGCACGTCAAACTCC
This sequence comes from Viscum album, assembly GCA_963277665.1. Taxonomy (NCBI): domain Eukaryota; kingdom Viridiplantae; phylum Streptophyta; class Magnoliopsida; order Santalales; family Viscaceae; genus Viscum; species Viscum album. The sequence goes on along the minus strand of OY728137.1, from coordinate 647,978,596 downwards.
TCCTCTATCGAGTACAGAGGGCCTACCGCTACAACCAAGTGCGCTGAACTCCTCCTATATCGAGTACAGAGGGCCTGCTGCTACAACCAAGCGCGCTGGACTCCTTGGACTTCTGTAGTACTCCACCTGTCGAGTACTGTGGGCCTACTGCTATAACCAAGTGCGTCGGACTCCTTGGACTACTGTAGTACTCCACCTGTCGAGTACTGTGGGCCTGCTGCTACAACCAAGCACTTCCCACCATGGGTCCGTCGCTACAACCAAGCGCTCCCCCTCATAGGTTCTAGAGGCACTCCTTCTGTTGAGTACCATGGGTCTGCCGCTACAACCAAGCGCTCCTCCGTCGTGGGTCTGCCGCTACAACCAAGCGCTCCCCCTCGTAGCCTCCAGAGGTAATCCTTCTGTTGAGTACCGCGGGTCTGCCGCTACTACCAAGCGCTCCTCAGTCGTGGGTCTGCCGCTACAACCAAGCTCTCCCCACTGGGCTATCCGAAACACACCGAGTCGATAGATCAACAGTCGTCAAGTCTCAGCCAGCTACTAGGTCTCTGCACTCTACTAGCTCATCACCGGGAGGGTCCGCTCCATGAGCTACTGGTCGATACTCCAAGTATCACAAGGTTCCATTAATAAGTATCTCAAAGTACCGCCTCGTCATAGGGGTCTCAACACAACAGACGGCGCGTCAATCGGACGCCCGGTCTATGAGTTATTAATGTTTTCGTCCCAGGGCCCGGTTGGATTCGTGCGTGAACCAACCCCGCCGTATCTCATCTATACCCCGAACTCTCATAGGGTATGCTCATAGGGACTGTTTCTCGACGTGATCACCAACGCCGCTGACGGTTCGTCAAACAGGCATCCGGTCTGAAAGTTATCAGCCTTTCCGTTCTAGGGGCCCGGTTGGATTTTAGGTACAATCCAACCTGGACATTATCCAACTGCAACCAAAACGCAGGCGAAGCATACCAAAAGTTCCATCTCATCAAGAAGAATCCAACAAAGTCGACGGCACGTCAATCGGACGTCCGGAGCACGAGATATAAGCGTTTCCGCTCCGAGGGCCAGGTTGGTTTCGTATCCGAACCGACCCGGACATACTCAAAATTCTCTAAAACCTTGATTTTTATATACTGAAATGACCGTCTCAATACAAGGATCTCTACGCAACTGATGGTGCGTCGATCGGAGGTCCGTAGCCAAGTTATGGGCAATAGACTGAAAAGTCCGGTATTAGGGGGTTCAGGCCCGGTACCCCCCTGGATCGGCCCGAACCGGGTCGACCTGACCCGGGCCTGGGTCCGGCCCGCTTGGGCGCGGCCCGGCCCGGCTGGCACGGCCCGGCCTAGCGGTCCGGTCGGGTGGCTAGGCCGTTTCGGCCGAGCGGATGGTGGTGCGGTGTGGCACGCTGCCCCCATGGGGGGGCGCTCCTTGTCAACGGACGCGGCCGAGCGCCGCGTCCCGCCTTTTTCGGTCCCTCGCGGTCGCGGGACCAGTGACCTACTGCTACGGCTTCAGTCGCGGTGGCCCATCTCGGGGGCACGCTGGGCGCCGCCGCCTCCTGGCGGCCGGCCGGTGCCGGCCCCCGCCTCCGGCCGCCGGCGCCGCCGTGCTGGCGAGGCGCGCCAGCGGAATGCTCCGCGGACCACCGGGCGAGCTCCGATGGTCAGATTTGCCTGCCGTCTTCGCCAACGGTCCTCCCGGGACCCAACCTTCACTACGGAGGCTTCAAAATTACCTTGAGGCCCCGTTCTTCATCGCCCATCAATCCGCGCTCAACGTCAACCAGTGAAGTCTTCAAATCACCTCTGCGGCCCCGACTCCGGCAGCGGTTTCGTTCGGCCTCAACGGCGTGGCGCGATGGCGCTGCGCATCCTTGCCGTATTTCTCCATGATTCCGCACGGTGTCGTTCAACTTCTCTGCCTTCGTTCGAGCCGCAAAATAATCAACAACAAGGGGGAGCTGGGTCGGCCGTGTTTGTGCGGTCCGACCTCCTCTCGTTATAATGATAACAAGTGGCCATCAAATAGAAGTCGACGTACGGAAAAGAAATAATTCACATCCAAAAACAATAATCCTCAACATCAACCCGCATGAATGAACGATCTGCAGTTCAACCTGGAAATGGTTGGTCCGCAATCGTCATTATTTTCTCAAAAGATAAGAGAACACCAAATAAATCTCCCAACCTCAAGCGTCATCGAGCGAGGGTTCGTCGCGGAATTGCAGGTCGTGGAAGAAGGTGTCACGGAAGGGGGATCGTTGCGTCGCAGAGAAAGGATTTTTCGGTGTCTCATCGTTGATCTTCGAGGATCCGGTGTTCTTGTTGACCTTCGTCGGAGGTCGGCGTTCTTCACGTTCTTCGCGTTCTTCATCGAGGAGGAATAACTTCAAGAACCTGGGAGAATTCTCCCTCGCCTCTCAACACAACAAGACTAACTAAATATAATAAGTGGTGTCTTATTTTATTTACACACAAACCAATTCTTGAAATTCAAAAAGAAAAGAAACGATCAATTAATTAAGGAGTTTAAAACCACCCAATTAATGAGGCGTTTAATATCCAGATTAAACGCATGAGTTGACTTTATTAAAAAGAGGGTGAGGGTGCGTTACTTAAGAAGGAAAGAAATGGTGGGGCTCATGTGGGCCCCACCTCACAAATATCCAACCAAGTGGGTAGGATATTGTGGGTCCCACATCATCCACTTAACATAGGTTGAGCGGCTTAAAATAAAATAAATTGGTCGCACCATTTTATTTTATTCATTTACTTAACCCGAAAATTTAAAAACCACACCCAAGCAAACGCAACTCCAGAAAAGGTGTTTCTAAGGAAAAACCGACACTTTGATTCCATCGGTGCCCTTAGAATTCGATTCCGAGAACCGGTTCAAAATTTAGAAAAAAACACGCTTATTCGTTCACTAAACGTACCCGAGCTAAACTTCGGAAAAAGATTCCGGGCACACTGGGCCTCGGAATCTGGTGTCGTCAGAAACTGAGTTCTTGTAAAAACCCAAATAAAATTAAGAAAAAATGAAAAAAAAAATCCTTGAAATTTTCGGGTCTTTACATAGCTCTTGAGATGTCATGTTCAATCACTTTTTCTATATTCACTATCTGTATATAATCTGTAATACATATCACAAAAATCTTCAAGTGAATCTCATTCCTCAACCTTGATTCAAAGATGCATGACTTCATGGATGAAATAGGAGGAAACTTGGTTGAAAAGTGCACTAAATTCACGAATTTATCTATATACTTTATGATAGAGAGATTTACCTGCTTCAAACTGAAGAAGTCTTTCATTCTTTGAATTCTGAATGTGTGAGGATATAATTATTTTTAAACAGTTACTTGAAATCCTCCCCACTAAGTCCTTGGTCCACTTTATCTTGCACAGCTAGATCCCATAACTGGCATTCAATATCCTCTTTCACATAGGTTTCCATCTTGACTTTCAACTTTTCTAGTGTACTGATAAAATCAAAGATATGAATCATCCTATTCAACCGCACCACTACCTTTTCTACTTTTGAATTATCTCGAAAGATGGGTGGATTATGCTTGTATAATTGGACTGTATTGTAGAGACCCGAATCTTGACGTACATGAACATTAAATTACTTTTGCGGAATACTTAGTACATAACAAAAACACACACACAAGGATCGTAATAGTTTAGTGTCTTTGGAAACTCGGAACGTAATCTTCTAATCGTGGTGAAAGATATTCAATATCTCCCATAAAGATATTCCCTTTTTTTACCTCAAACCTTTATTTATATCCTGGGGAAAAGAAAACATAAAAGGGTGATCTCAAATGCTCAGTAAGGGTAAACAAAGGAAATAAAAATCATATCATATCTTTTTGAAAATCATAACCTGCAAAAGAGATCATAATATCTTAACATGGAATAAATCATAGAAGTGAAAATGAGATCCCCATAATCATAACATAAAACTTGAAACTTTGTGGCATTCACTACTGGAAATCGCACCTATACCCACGGTTTAAAACCGTGTGTATAGCCCTTGAAACCGTGGGTATAGGGTATACCCACGGTTTCAGTAACCGCGGGCTGGAGTGCCGTCGCAATAGGCCTATACCCACGGTTTTCAGAGAACCGTGGGTATAGACCCGGAAAATTTTATATTACCCACGGTTCATTGAACCGTAGGTATAGATGTATACTTACGGTTTTATAACCGCAGGTATACTGTTTTGCATCTCCGGATATAGATGTATACCCACGGTTTTATAACCGTGGGTATACTGTTTGCAGGTCCAGAAATTTCCCACGGTTTTATAACCGTGGGTATACTGTTTGCAGGTCCAGAAATTTCCCACGGTTCAAATGAACCGTGGGTATACATGTTTCCAGTGCCAAACATTTCCTACAGTTCATTTGAACTGTGGGTATTGGCAGATCCCCTGCAGCAAAGCAGGCCTGGCTGTACAATTCTGCACCTTAACATTCTGCACCTAAAAACAGAATATAAGATTATACATGGATGATGAGAAACCTCAGCATGCTATGGTCCGGGCTGTAGACATCAGCCCTGTAAACACAGTACATGGGGATTTTCAGATGAAAGTGCAAACTGCACAGCATGTGGGCTCAACTGTCTATGAATTGGAGGCAGCAGACGCTTGTGCTGAACAGATACAAGGGCGGGCGGATGTTGCTGAAGAAATGCTTATCACGGTTCCCACTAGTAACCGTTTTCTTGAATTGGATGTGGAGACCTCTCATGTAACCCAGCCCTCCCCCCCCCTCCCCCTGCCAGCCCCCCCTGCCCCCTGCTTGCCCCCCTGCCAGCCCCCCCTTCCCCCTGCCCCTGCCAGCCCCCCCTGCCCCCTGCTTGCCCCCCTGCCAGCCCCCCCCCCCTTCCCCCTGCTTGTCCCCCTGCCAGCCCCCCCTGCCCCCTGCCAGCCCCCCCCTTCCCCCTGCCAGCCTCCCCCTGCCCCTGTCAGCCCCCCCCTGCCCCCCTGCCAGCCCCCCCCCCCCTTCCCCCTGCTTGTCACCCTGCCACCCCCCCCTTCCCCCTGCTTGTCCCCCTGCCAGCCCCCCCTGCCCCCTGCTTGCCCCCCTGCCAGCCCCCCCCCCCCCTTCCCCCTGCCAGCCTCCCCCTGCCCCTGCCAGCCCCCCCCCCCCTGCCCCCCTGCCAGCCCCCCCTGCCCCCCTGCCAGCCCCCCCCCCCTTCCCCCTGCTTGTCCCCCTGCCAGCCCCCCCCTGCCCCCTGCTTGCCCCCCTGCCAGCCCCCCCTTCCCCCTGCCAGCCTCCCCCTGCCAGCCTCCCACTAGTAACCGTTTTCTTGAATTGGATGTGGAGACCTCTCATGTAACCCAGCCCTCCCCCCCCTCCCCCTGCCAGCCCCCCCCTGCCCCCCTGCCAGCCCCCCCCCCCTTCCCCCTGCCCCTGCCAGCCCCCCCCTGCCCCCTGCTTGCCCCCCTGCCAGCCCCCCCCCCCCCCTTCCCCCTGCTTGTCCCCCTGCCAGCCCCCCTGCCCCCCTGCTTGCCCCCCTGCCAGCCCCCCCCCCTTCCCCCTGCCAGCCTCCCCCTGCCCCTGCCAGCCCCCCCCCCCCCTGCCCCCCTGCCAGCCCCCCCTTCCCCCTGCTTGTCCCCCTGCCACCCCCCCCTTCCCCCTGCTTGTCCCCCTGCCAGCCCCCCCTGCCCCCTGCGTGCCCCCCTGCCAGCCCCCCCCCCTTTCCCCCTGCCAGCCTCCCCCTGCCCCTGCCAGCCCCCCCCCCTGCCAGCCCCCCCTGCCCCCCTGCCAGCCCCCCCCCCCCCCTTCCCCCTGCTTGTCCCCCTGCCAGCCCCCCCTGCCCCCTGCTTGCCCCCCTGCCAGCCCCCCCCTTCCCCCTGCCAGCCTCCCCCTGCCCCTGCCAGCCCCCCCCCCCCCCCTGCCCCCCTGCCAGCCCCCCCCCCCCCTTCCCCCTGCTTGTCCCCCTGCCAGCCCCCCCTGCCCCCTGCCACCCCCCCCCTTCCCCCTGCCAGCCCCCCTGCCCCTGCCAGCCCCCACCCCCAGCCCCCCCCCCCCTGCCCCCTGCCAGCCCCCCCCCCTGGAAAGACACAAAAAAGGGCTTGGAAGCATGAGAAGAACTCACATGATCCTAAAACTAGAAGGATTCATGTGAAAGGGGTGCCCCAAGGCAAGGTATGTACTGAAAATGCTTGCAGGGACGGTCCAAGCAGCAAGGTGATTTGGAGAAAGAAAAATCAACCTATAGTGAAAAGAAAAATCCTTGGTGGTAAAGCTGTCCAAGGAAAAACAGGTTGTGTTTTGGGTTGTGAAGAAGAGAACAAACCTAAAGAAGGGGAGACACAATCCATGGGGTAAGTGTGCTCACAAAGCATATATTTTAGAGCTGAAAACAGATCTGGTTTAGAGCTGGAAGTTGCATGCAGCAATGGTATCAATTCATGCTAAAAGTGGTATGTCACACACCCTTTGTGCTTTACAGTTTATATACTAACAATTTGGTGTGAGTTTGGTTTAGATCACAAGATTGTTGAGAAAAAGGAAAGGTGAAGCGGCCTTGGAGAGCCCTCTTGCACCCCCACTGGACCCCCATGCCCCCCCTGGACAGCCCCCTTGCAACCCCCTGGACAACCCCCTTGAACAGACCCATTGAACACCCCCCCTTCCCCCTGCCAGCCTCCCCCTGCCCCTGCCAGCCCCCCCTGCCCCCTGCTTGCCCCCCTGCCAGCCCCCCCCCCCCTTCCCCCTGCTTGTCCCCCTGCCAGCCCCCCCTGCCCCCTGCTTGCCCCCCTGCCAGCCCCCCCCCTTCCCCCTGCCAGCCTCCCCCTGCCCCTACCAGCCCCCCCCCTGCCAGCCTCCCCCTGCCCCTGCCAGCCCCCCCCCTGCCCCCCCCCCCTTCCCCCTGCCAGCCCCCCCTGCCCCCTGCTTGCCCCCCTGCCAGCCCCCCCCACTGCTTGTCCCCCTGCCAGCCCCCCCCCCCCCCACTGCTTGCCCCCCTGCCAGCCCCCCCCTTCCCCTGTCAGCCCCCCTACCCCCTGCTTGCCCCCCTGCCAGCCCCCCCCCCCTTCCCCCTGCTTGTCCCCCTGCCAGCCCCCCCTGCCCCTGCCAGCCCCCACCCCCAGCCCCCCCTGCCCCCTGCCAGCCCCCCCCGGAAAGACACAAAAAAGGGCTTGGAAGCATGAGAAGAACTCACATGATCCTAAAACTAGAAGGATTCATGTGAAAGGGGTGCCCCAAGGCAAGGTATGTACTGAAAATGCTTGCAGGGACAGTCCAAGCAGCAAGGTGATTTGGAGAAAGAAAAATCAACCTATAGTGAAAAGAAAAATCCTTGGTGGTAAAGCTGTCCAAGGAAAAACAGGTTGTGTTTTGGGTTGTGAAGAAGAGAACAAACCTAAAGAAGGGGAGACAAAATCCATGGGGTAAGTGTGCTCACAAAGCATATATTTTAGAGCTGAAAACAGATCTGGTTTAGAGCTGGAAGTTGCATGCAGCAATGGTATCAGCAGCTGGGTGCTTCACTGGGGCAGCCTCAGTATGGGTCTCAGCAGCATGAACCAATGGTTCAACCTTCTCAGATCCAGGAAGAGATCAATCAGCAAATGGAGCTTAATAATATAGGGGGAAGTTGGGCCGGAATAGAAAATGATGATTATGCCCATAGAAGTGATCCATGTAAGGATATTTTAAGCAAGGGAAAGTTTCCTTCAGTTGATAAAGAGGGATTTCAAATTGTCTATTCAAGGAAATCAAGGAAGAAGAAAGACTGCTCTCAATGGAGAACAACGATGGTGACTAGGTCTCATAGCTCATCTACCTACAACTTGGAATGGGATGATGATGTCGGGGAGGGGGGTTATGAAAACGAAATGCTTTATTATGAAGGCAGTTTTATCAATGTCTAGCCCCATCTCCTCTCTTATGTCATCTTTTGTTTTTAATAAAATGGCTTTAGAGCCTTTCGGCTCGAAGCTTCTTTCTGTTTCGATGGATTTGGGGAGTTTGAACATCTCACATAATCGTTTAATTTAAATGTTAAATGATTACTAATGGGATTGAGCCGTACGCTTCAAATGAGCTGAAACATTTGGGACATTTGTGTAACGTACCATGAATAGGCTGAACATTTTGAGGTTCTCGAAGGCCTATATGAATTGGTTCAATTCCTATGCAAGTGGTTTCACTTGATGGATGAGATCATGTGATCGTTAGAACTCCTCAAAGCCGATTCTCTCTAGCTCTTGTTTCTCTCCCACCTTTAAACAAGGTTCTAACAGACTGTGGTGTTGAGAGAGACCCTACCTAAGCATCGGGTGATTCCCATGAACCTTGGATACCTCAGAAGGAGTCTTTCGGTGACTTCTCGGAGATCTCGATCAAACGCTTGTGAAAACTTCGACAAGCAGGAAGGACTGGTATTGAGAGAGGTCCTACTAAGTGTCGGGTGATTCCATGATTTGTGGATACCTCTGAAGGAGTCTTTCAGCGACTTCTAAGTGATCACAATCAAACACTTGTGAAAAGCTTCGAAAGACTGGATCGAATGGTGTAAGGTACACCATTCTTATTCTTTGTTTAGATTGATTACAAACGTATAGATATATTTCGGCGTGACTGCGGCGTGACCGCGGACACCCCTCCCCCCCGCTGGACACCCCTCCCCCCTGCTGGATGTGGCTGGAGCAGGGCCACATCACGGCGTGACCGCGGCGTGACCGCGGCGTGACCGCGGCGTGACCGCGGCGTGACCGCGGCGTGACCGCGGCGTGACCGCAGCGTGACCGCAGCGTGTTGGCCCGATCCAGCGACATCCGCGGGGCAGCATCTTCCGACCAGGAGCGAAGGGAGCGGGAGGAGGCCGGAATGCGGGTGAAAGGGGGGTCCTACTAAGTGTCGGGTGATTCCCATGATTTGTGGATACCTCTGAAGGAGTCTTTCAGCGACTTCTAAGTGATCACAATCAAACACTTGTGAAAAGCTTCGAAAGACTGGATCGAATGGTGTAAGGTACACCATTCTTATTCTTTGTTTAGATTGATTACAAACGTATAGATATATTTCGGCGTGACAGCGGCGTGACCGCGGACACCACTCCCCCCCGCTGGACACCCCTCCCCCCTGCTGGATGTGGCTGGAGCAGGGCCACATCACGGCGTGACCGCGGCGTGACCGCGGCGTGACCGCGGCGTGACCGCGGCGTGACCGCGGCGTGGCCGCGGCGTGGCCCGATCCAGCGACATCCGCGGGGCAGCATCTTCCGACCAGGAGCGAAGGGAGCGGGAGGAGGCTGGAATGCGGGTGAAAGGGGGGTCCTACTAAGTGTCGGGTGATTCCCATGATTTGTGGATACCTCTGAAGGAGTCTTTCAGCGACTTCTAAGTGATCACAATCAAACACTTGTGAAAAGCTTCGAAAGACTGGATCGAATGGTGTAAGGTACACCATTCTTATTCTTTGTTTAGATTGATTACAAACGTATAGATATATTTCGGCGTGACAGCGGCGTGACCGCGGACACCCCTCCCCCCCGCTGGACACCCCTCCCCCCTGCTGGATGTGGCTGGAGCAGGGCCACATCACGGCGTGACCGCGGCGTGACCGCGGCGTGACCGCGGCGTGGCCGCGGCGTGGCCCGATCCAGCGACATCCGCGGGGCAGCATCTTCCGACCAGGAGCGAAGGGAGCGGGAGGAGGCTGGAATGCGGGTGAAAGGGGGGTCCTACTAAGTGTCGGGTGATTCCCATGATTTGTGGATACCTCTGAAGGAGTCTTTCAGCGACTTCTAAGTGATCACAATCAAACACTTGTGAAAAGCTTCGAAAGACTGGATCGAATGGTGTAAGGTACACCATTCTTATTCTTTGTTTAGATTGATTACAAACGTATAGATATATTTCGGCGTGACTGCGGCGTGACCGCGGACACCCCTCCCCCCCATTGGACACCCCTCCCCCCTGCTGGATGTGGCTGGAGCAAGGCCACATCACGGCGTGACCGCGGCGTGACCGCGGCGTGACCGCGGCGTGACCGCGGCGTGACCGCGGCGTGACCGCGGCGTGACCGCGGCGTGACCTCGGCGTGGCCGCGGCGTGGCCCGATCCAGCGACATCCGCGGGGCAGCATCTTCCGACCAGGAGCGAAGGGAGCGGGAGGAGGCTGGAATGCGGGTGAAAGGGGGGTCCTACTAAGTGTCGGGTGATTCCCATGATTTGTGGATACCTCTGAAGGAGTCTTTCAGCGACTTCTAAGTGATCACAATCAAACACTTGTGAAAAGCTTCGAAAGACTGGATCGAATGGTGTAAGGTACACCATTCTTATTCTTTGTTTAGATTGATTACAAACGTATAGATATATTTCGGCGTGACTGCGGCGTGACCGCGGACACCCCTCCCCCCCGCTGGACACCCCTCCCCCCTGCTGGATGTGGCTGGAGCAGGGCCACATCACGGCGTGACCGCGGCGTGACCGCGGCGTGACCGCGGCGTGACCGCGGCGTGACCGCGGCGTGACCGCGGCGTGACCGCAGCGTGTTGGCCCGATCCAGCGACATCCGCGGGGCAGCATCTTCCGACCAGGAGTGAAGGGAGCGGGAGGAGGCTGGAATGCGGGTGAAAGGGGGGTCCTACTAAGTGTCGGGTGATTCCCATGATTTGTGGATACCTCTGAAGGAGTCTTTCAGCGACTTCTAAGTGATCACAATCAAACACTTGTGAAAAGCTTCGAAAGACTGGATCGAATGGTGTAAGGTACACCATTCTTATTCTTTGTTTAGATTGATTACAAACGTATAGATATATTTCGGCGTGACTGCGGCGTGACCGCGGACACCCCTCCCCCCCGCTGGACACCCCTCCCCCCTGCTGGATGTGGCTGGAGCAAGGCCACATCACGGCGTGACCGCGGCGTGACCGCGGCGTGACCGCGGCGTGACCGCGGCGTGACCGCGGCGTGACCGCGGCGTGGCCGCGGCGTGGCCCGATCCAGCGACATCCGCGGGGCAGCATCTTCCGACCAGGAGCGAAGGGAGCGGGAGGAGGCTGGAATGCGGGTGAAAGGGGGGTCCTACTAAGTGTCGGGTGATTCCCATGATTTGTGGATACCTCTGAAGGAGTCTTTCAGCGACTTCTAAGTGATCACAATCAAACACTTGTGAAAAGCTTCGAAAGACTGGATCGAATGGTGTAAGGTACACCATTCTTATTCTTTGTTTAGATTGATTACAAACGTATAGATATATTTCGGCGTGACTGCGGCGTGACCGCGGACACCCCTCCCCCCCGCTGGACACCCCTCCCCCCTGCTGGATGTGGCTGGAGCAGGGCCACATCACGGCGTGACCGCGGCGTGACCGCGGCGTGACCGCGGCGTGACCGCGGCGTGACCGCGGCGTGACCGCAGCGTGTTGGCCCGATCCAGCGACATCCGTGGGGCAGCATCTTCCGACCAGGAGCGAAGGGAGCGGGAGGAGGCTGGAATGCGGGTGAAAGGGGGGTCCTACTAAGTGTCGGGTGATTCCCATGATTTGTGGATACCTCTGAAGGAGTCTTTCAGCGACTTCTAAGTGATCACAATCAAACACTTGTGAAAAGCTTCGAAAGACTGGATCGAATGGTGTAAGGTACACCATTCTTATTCTTTGTTTAGATTGATTACAAACGTATAGATATATTTCGGCGTGACTGCGGCGTGACTGCGGACACCCCTCCCCCCCGCTGGACACCCCTCCCCCCTGCTGGATGTGGCTGGAGCAGGGCCACATCACGGCGTGACCGCGGCGTGACCGCGGCGTGACCGCGGCGTGACCGCGGCGTGACCGCGGCGTGACCGCGGCGTGACCGCGGCGTGACCACGGCGTGACCGCGGCGTGACCGCGGCGTGACCGCGGCGTGACCGCGGCGTGACCGCGGCGTGACCGCCGCGTGTTGGCCCGATCCAGCGACATCCGCGGGGCAGCATCTTACATCCGCGGGGCAGCATCTTCCGACCAGGAGCGAAGGGAGCGGACTGAAAACAAACATGTCGTATTTGAAACATGGAGTTCAAATAAAAATGAATAATCAGGCATTTATATAATACATTCCATGATGGTGTGTATGTATAGTATGCAAACAGAAAACTGTAATGATAGGAGGCAACAAACATGTCGTATTTGTGCAGTATAATAATTCAGGCATTGAAAATTGAACACAATGAAAACGGGATAATGAAATGACTAATTGCTTTCAATGGAGCAACATAAATTTCAAATAACGTTTCAGTACTGTAGATAATGTAATAATTATTTCACATCAAATAGGAATTTGAAAAATAGTACTGAAAACAAATTAAATAGAAAACATGTATGTTTACCATTGGTGTGCGGCATCACATTTTAGTCTGCTTTTTCTATTTTCCTATTTACATTTCCCTTCATTCAGGTGTGTAGTTCATCCTCATTATCACAATCACAGACATCCTGACGACAAATTCCATCACCCTGGATCACAACCAATCTATAGTAAATATATTTAATTGAAATAAGAGCATTGAAATGATACATATACAAATTATCCTTAAGTAGTAGAGTTCACCTAGGTAAGTGCAGTATCAAAGCCGCAATCACAGACATCCTGATGACAAATTCCATCACCCTGGAGCACAACCACACTATAGTAAATATCTTTGATGAAGATTATCCTGGAGGTGAGAAGTACATGTAGAAGAATATCCTGGAGGTGAGAAGTACATGTAGAAGATAAGGGGATAGGATAGACTTGGTCAAACAGAACGTATCGAGACACACCCCACATACTACATACAGAACCATTCAAACAGTTTCAACTGTTCAAACAATAGATGGAAAACATATTCAGCACAAAAGTGATGGGAAATGCCAACCAAATGAAAGAAGCTAGATTAAAACCAATGACCGAGCAGGAAAAAAAATTGGACATTCAGAATGCATGTGTGTTCAATGATTCCAATATCTAAAGTGCGTTTCAGCTAGAGTCATAACTCAAAGAAGAATTCACATTGATGAGTCATGCATGAATAAGCTCAAATATCGTGTCAGATTGGCACATAGATTTGTCAGCTCACCTTGATAAAGATCGAATGGCAAACCACTGATTGCTAATCATACTTTAATTTGATACAATCTGTACATGCAACAAATAAAACCATGATTATTATTAATGAATATATAAGACTCATAATCAATGAAATGTCATATAGAACTAAAACAAATGCTGAAAAAGTAGAAAAAATGAAAGAAGAAATTGCATAAAGAAATTTTGTTATTAGTAGCAGTAGATCAAAACATGTATGTATACATCCTTTCACACTAAACTAGTTGAGAATAAATAAGAATGTGATTTGATCGTGGTCAAACAGATCCAGAAATATCACCAGATAAAGTGTGATATTCAAAACAATTAGTGCATTTGGAATTTGAATTTAAAATACTACTAAAAATCATACCTTCTCTTAGAAATATGAATGACTTTATTCATTGATTAAAATTATTTTAATTGGTTATTAAATGACTTATAATGAGATATTTATTACAAAAAACCATTGTTGAAATCTCAAGAAATATCTTGAACTCAAATTCCACAGAGAACTACTTCAAACATCAGGTTGATCTATGTACGTCATTTTTAAACCTATTTTTCCACCTCCCCAGCCCGCCCACTGGCCAGCCCCCCACTGCCCCTCCCCCCTCCCCCCCTGCCCAGCCCTCCCACTGCCCACCCCCCCTCCCCCCTGCCCAGCCCTCCCCCCCTCCCCCCCCTCCCCCCTGCCCAGCCCCCCCCCTCCCCCCCCTGCCCAGCCACCCCCCTCCCCTCCCCACTGCCCAGCACCCCCCCTCCCCCCCTGCCCAGCCACCCCCTCCCCCCTCCCCCTCCCCCCCTGCCCAGCCCTCCCCCCCACTGCCCAGCCCCCCACTGCCCAGCCCCCCACTGCCCCTCCCCCTCCCCCTCCCCTCCCCCCCTGCCCAGCCCTCCCACTGCCCAGCCCCCCTCCCCCTCCCCCCCTTCCCACCCCCCCCACCTCCCCCTGCAGAAAGTTCATGAAAAAACAATTTTATTATTAAATCAATCAAAGCATATTAGTAGCTAGCAAAACATATTTAATGACAAGTATTTAATGACAAGAGGAGTTCATGATTGAATAAGTAGGGAAAAAGAGAAAAAGGTCTTCCATTTAATATGCCATATGGTTCATTCTGATTTTTCATTGATGTGAAAAGCTTTTGAAGACATGAAATCCATTAGTCAAATAATTTATGTCATAGTTATTTAGTTAATTCAATGTTTTAAATCAAGAAACCATCTCATTAAAATCCATTTAATAATAAATTTAATGGTCATATAATTTCAAAAGTCAATATTTATGAAATTTCATTTGATTATTGTGATAAGGAAAAAGGTACACCCAACCATTTAAGAGATTTCATATTTAGCTACCTAGTTTTATCCTTTACCTTTAATACCATGACAATTCTAGACTAAGAACAAGAAACCACGTGAATTTTATTTAACATAACTAATCTGTTTCATATTAATTTACAATTCATTAATCATCTTAAGGCATTGAACATTGGAGGGTCTAGTGGAAGGTGATGGTAGTGACTTCGCTAATCAATTCATAATTCAATAGGTAGCTTATACATGGAGGCTTATCATTCGAGTTATAAATATAAAACACAATATAATGATGTCTCTATAGTTTCAAAACACTAAAAACCATATATGGCATATAATACTTCATGAGTTTGTTGTATTTCTAGATGAAACCACCACCAACAATTTACGTATGTAGAAATTTTCATTTAACACAGTCCTAAGTAATATAATCAAGAAATATTAATTCAATAAATTATACCCTATTAAATCAGCATGACAACACGAAAATTTCCAAAATGATGGAAACCATGAAAATATTTATAAAACGCATACCATAAGGAGATGTTGTTCATATGGAATACAGGGTTTATAAAGAAGATAAATGATGGAATACATAAAAAAATCATGTTTGATGACCCCATGCCCTTCATGCGATCTATCAAGAAAGCTATAGCATAAGGAGATGCTGTTCATATGGACATTTTAGAGTAGACACCACTGTTCCCCTGGGTATGACACTTTAGTTCTAGATTCCCTCCTTCCCAATACTTTTATGTCCTTCAAATAGAACTCATCACTAGTATATCATCCTAAATTAGTAGTCTTTGTCAGTTATATCCAATGAAAAAAATGTAGTAATATAAAACATTGTAAATGAAAACAGATTCTTTCAATAACAATCAGAGGAAGTAAAAATTATCTCTAAGATGAATTTTTTTTGAAGAAGGTGATGGATTGGTAGACCATGAAACCACAAAACCAGGGGTTTAGTCAAACCCAAATCCAGAAGCCAAAATTCAGTCTAGTAAAGCAGGCAGATCGGCTCCCAAATAGACCAAACAACAGAAATGAATTCAAAAAAATACCCAAAGATTCATACCCAGATTTCCACTTATGATGACTGATTATTGACTAAATAAACAATGCAGAAGATAATTTGTGTAGTGATATAAGAATAAGTGATTAGTTTCAAAAGAATAAAAAATTAAGGAGAAGAAATTCTATACCTATATAGAATGACTTGGACGGGAAATTGTCTGAGGAGAGGTAGCTGCGAGGGAGAAGCGAGGATGCCGCTGGAGCTTGGGGAAGTGTAGCGAAGGCTAGGATGTTGAGGCGGAGGAGAAGGGCCGGAATTCCAGGTCGGGAGCGGAGGAGAAGGCGGGAGGCGAAAGCTGTAAAGGGGATGAGATGGCCGGGAATCGGTGGTCGGATGTCCAGGAGGCGGAGGTCAGAGAGGGGAGTAGAGGGTTGGGAGGCGAAGGTCGGATAACCGGGAGGCAGTGGTCGGGGAGGGGAGGAGAGGGCCGGAGGCGGAGGTCGGGAACCTAGGGTTCGAGCGGGGAAGCGCGAGCGTGAGGAGGAGAAGTTCCGATTGGGGAGCGCGAGAGTGAGGAGGAGAACCCGATATTCGGGTAAATTTGTGAATTGAATACCCACGGTTTTAATAAAACCGTGGGTATTGATAAACAAAAAAGGCCTATTCCCACGGTTTTTCAAACCGTGGGAATAAATGCGTGGGGATAGACCAGTATTCCAGTAGTGATTCACACATAATCATGGAAAATCATTTCTTGTTAGTCATGACTCATTGCCAAGACTATCTTAGTGGACAAAGTCCCTTTCTGAACCGAGTCACCCCCGTTCCAGTCCTGTTTCACTGAACCGGTATAACCTACCGTTCCAGCCCTGTCTATCTCATGAGATATAAAATCTTTAACCAATGCATTGGAGGGAGATATAGGTCCCACCCATCTTATAATGAATCCTTTCTTATGTGTGCCACATAATCATAAATCATACATCATCGCATAACACATGTAACAAAAATGGGATTCTTGAAACATCATGACATCATAAAACAAACCATATAAGGTAAATGACTATAAAAATAATTCCCTCACAACATAATCAAATCAATGTAATAATAGGAATAAAAATAGAACCCAATATTATCTTGGATAGAAAATAATTTTGATAAAACATTTGAAGTCCATTCTTGAGGAGAATATACTTTCTTCTTCAAAAACATTTTTTTTCCTTTCATAACATGTCATACGACTTTAAAATAAAAGAAGTTGATTAAAAATAAACTTTAAAACTTGTAAAGGATGCTTCTTGGAAATAATTTTTTAAAAATCCATTCAGGCCGTATAAGTTAAAAAAACATTCTTCGTACTTTTGTCGGAAAAGTAAAAAAGTACTTCGTACGAAAAACGACAAAAGATTCCTTTCGTTTCTTTTACTAAAAACTCACCGAAGGGTAAAAATGGATTTAAACAATTGTAGGTGGATTGAAATAATATTACATATTTATGAAACATGGATGTGGATGATAAAATACACCCCAGCAAATACTTACGAATAAACAATCTCGGATAAAAATGAGATTGTGATATTTCCCTTACCTTAGGTCCGATTTTCTTTGTATGTGTCTGAAGCTCCTGTATAATGGTTTAAATAAAGTTATTGACTTATTCCAGAATCATACATATTGATATTATATCATATATGGTTATATTCTTAGCTTCTTGTTAGTAATATTTCATTGTTACTTGTTACTCGGGTCCTTATTGCCTTTTGTTCTTATGCGTGTTTTGCCGAATAAATTCTTATTCTTATTTTAAGGTTATAGATAAATTATATAGATAATGTTATTAGTGTAACATATATCATATTTATTCATTCAATTCATTTATATAATTACTATGTAATGATGATCATGTAGAACGAGTCGCATCACATCGTGGAGACGGTATTCCGTACGTACGCACGAGTGATGATATCGTTCCTATGATCGTGAAATTGTATTTGAGTATATATATATTATTTCAGTATAAATATTATAATAATCATAAATAGTTACTCATTACACCATTATACCCATCCTTTTAAGGTGATGGTGGAAAATAGATTACACCACGGCGTGGAGACGGTAATCCGTACGTACGCACGCGTGGTGATTTCATTTTTCCGTAGGATGTATAGAAGGTGAATTAGGGTTGTTTCATATTTATAATAACACATCAGTATGTAAGTAGTACTGATGTTTTTACTTTATAATGAAACAACTAAAGAAGAAGAAGTTGAAGAAGAAAGAAATTGAAAAGATCGGTAATGGATATTACCTCTTCTTTGGAACGCCTCTTTGAATCCTCCACATAGGAAACTAAGATTGGTATTTGAAGAAGACCAGGACATCTAGGATTATTCTAGGGAAGTGGAGAGGAGAAAATGGCAGGGGTTGGCCGAGCTTGAGTGCTCAAATTGGTGTGAGGAGGAGGGGGAGGAGGTGCCCTTTTATAAGGGAGGAGAGGGGCACCTTAGGAATATCTCAAAATATTATTTTATATTAAAGTCAAAATCGGGTTATAATGGTTCCAAAGGGTCTTATTTCGAAGCTAAAGTGGGGATGGGTCGAAATCCTATCATCCAATAGGATTTAGACAAGTTTAGGGTATTATTTTAACCTTATCAATTAGATTTAACTCTAAGTGAAATAATTTAACTATTACCGTGTCTTTTTGTTTTCTTTCACTATATGGTTAATACACTTACTATAACCTGCCAAACGAACCCCAAATTGTATATTATTAATAAATATATCCTTATCTAAGTCATTTGGCCGAACCATAGATTTTTAGGAATAAAATAACAATTAATAATATAATATTCGATTTAAAAACTATTTTGTGTCAATTTTGACACTATTTGATATATGATTTTTGTGAAAGTCATAACAGAATTATATGTTCGAACCAAGTTGATTAAATAAACACTAATATATCATAGTAACCTAGAAAATTATTGGAATTCATAAAAAGTCTCAAATTACATTTATTTTGGTGTTTATAACATCAATTATGTCAATATCTCATTAATAAGATAATTACTGCATCATCTTTGTGTCATAAATAAATTAAATTATTTGATTTCTAAAAATTACAAATAAAATACAATTATGTAGGAAATATTTTTGTCTTTCTAATTAATATTTATAGTCGAATTTATCTTATGTATAACCCCATATTAAAAATGATTTACTTATTAAACTTTGATTTTAACTATTTTAACCCTTCTTTAAATAAATTAATAATAAATGTCCTAATCTAACCCACGTGGGCCTAAATGGTCATATTTTATTCCTAAGTTTGTTTTTGGTCGAATTAAACTTATCCAATAGAATTAGGACATGTGTTAGGGTAATAATAATATCATATTTACCCTTAGTTACCCTATTTACTATTAACCGTGGTAAAAAAAAGTAAGAAGTTACTATTCACCAAAAAATTATTTTTATCTCATTGAACCACATTTTACTTACTGACATCAACTGTGTCTCTCGTATTTTTGAAATTCCATTCATAGAAGCGGTAAAATTAAATTTTATAAAAAATTCAGTTTTTTAACTACCACTTAGTAGTTTCACTATTCATCAAAAATTGATGTTTTTCAGAACAATGCCGAAATTTCATCCTAAGCTATATTTCAAATTCCGAATTCAAAAATGAAGTCTATTTTACCAAATTCATAACATAGAAGTTGCATTAATGAATTTTATAATTAAATCCCGCTGTTAAAACAAATAGCATGTTTTTAAGAAACAATATCTATCAAAAGATTGACACTTGATTATGTCTGGTTTAAATGTGAAATTACATCCAATGACCAACATTGTATTAAATTGTAAAAATATATTCTAAATATAATTTAAAACCACTCAAATTAATTATTTATCACTATTAATTATTTCGATTAAAAAAGTTGTTTTTAATTATAATTTAGTAATTTTCACTATTCATCAGAATATGAAAGTTATCCGAAAATTACCAAAATTTCACCTTAGCCTAAATTCGATACTCCGAATCCAAAAATGAATTCCATTTTGAGAGCTAAAATTTCTAAAATTTAAAAAGTGGTTATTACTATTCATAACGGCTAGTTTTAATAATATTTTAATAGCATATTGTTGTTTAGTGAAACTCAGTATTGCGTACTACACACGCTATCGAGGAAGGTTGCGATTGCGTGTTGTGCAAGCTCCTTTTGGTGTAGCGTACAACACAAGACAATAATAAAATTAAAAATAATATTTTTCATAAAATCTCGGGCTGTTACATTCTACCCCCCTTAAAATGAATTTCGCCCTCGAAATTCGTCGGGGTTATAAATGGTTTACTATTCGAAAGTTTCTTTAATAGAAAACCACATCGTAAAAACGAATATCAAAACCATTCTTTAAAAACAAAAGTATGAAACGTAACGGTTACCCAAATAAACTAATCACAAGGTTTCCACATAGGTGAAAATATGGATATGGAAGAGAAATCTAACCATCATGTTCCGATGGAGAGTGGTAGAGAACATGGCTATGGAAAATCCAGCAATCACAAAGCCATAAATTTGTGACGATCTAAGGTACCATCTGATTCATCAGATATAAGATCACTAGGACAACATTTTTGGTTTTCAAGATCGTTTCCCTAAAGTTAAAGAATTTGAATTAGAATAAATACTTACTTTATTTTGGTACAATCTCACTGTTGTTCGTGCCTTTAACAATTTCCACTTCATCTCTTAAATAAATGAAGTTGAATTTGTTATTCGTGAAGTGTTAGCAGATCATGTGATAGAATGACGGGTCATTCCATCTGTCTCAAACAAAAGGTTAGCAAAAATTATATACATAAGTCGATCTATAGTGAGATTAATCATATATGGTTCCTAAAATGGACTTTATACTTCATATATCATACCGCTTAATATAATAAAACTAGTTTCTACTAAACAGGGACTTCCTGTAGGCCAGTGGTAGGCGATAAAGGCCAGTCGCACTTCGGTTGTGGGTTCGATTTCCACAGCCTTGTCCGATGCGATGGGATGTCGCCCGTCCTGCAGGTTGTCCTTTTTCTAAAACTATATTACTATAACATCCCATCAATAATATCAAAAAAACTTCTATCCTTAAACAATACTAACTTATGTCCAACATAATCCATTCCAATATTTAGGCTTATCCATAATACTGCAGTCCACTCTCATATAATAGTGAAAACGATTACAAGAGATTTAATACCATCGTTGATCCCCATATATCATAATATATGTTTTGTTGGTCACATTCAAAACATTCAAAGTCATTAATCATGTATTCTCTTGAATACCTTAGTGAAAACATGAATGCAGTTAAAATTTAACACTTTCCACATACCAAAATCCTCAAAATTCTATATACCCAGACAATGATATCACTTAGTCCTTATATCAATCATGAGCTCATGAATACTGTTAAACATTTCGTTTTCTCGTTTTCCCTTCATTATGTGCATATCATCTTATTTCCAAAAATATCTCAAGCACTTTGAAAACCACATTAGACCAATACATAAATATTCCAATACTTTATGATACAACATTATTTTGGAATCCCATTACATAAACACTTAATCATTCCACCACATCGTTGTCATATTCAACATCGCCAATAGTGATCGCATGTGACTTCCCTTTTTTCCTTTTCTTTAATTGGATGCTCATGTTGATCATCACTAACCCTTGGATTAGGGCATTTATTAGCATAATGCCCCATTTCCTTGCACTTGAAGCATTGAAGTGTTGGTGGTGCGTTCTCTGTAGTGTTTGCTTTATTCACATCATTAGAAACCCTTTTTCCATTACCTCGACACTCAGCTGCTCGATGACCTTCTTTTCCACACTTAAAACATTTTCTAGTCACTTTAAGACAATCTCCACCATGATTCTTTCCACACTTTGAGCATAAGGAAACATTCATCTTCTTTTCACCATTATTCTGAGATTTCTCCTTGAACTCCATATTTCATTTCTTGTCAAAACCATGAGATGGATATGTAACACCAACTTCCATTTCTACCTTCATAGCACAACACACAATTTCTTCATAGCAATTGAAGTCTCTTATAGCTAATGCCCTTCGAAGACTTGGTTTTAAGCCACTGAAAAATTGATCCACTTTACTTTCAGGTTGGATGATAATGCCAGATGCATACCTTGAAAGTCTTGTAAAGTTTGCTTCGTATATACCAACAGATTCATCATCCTTCTGCTTTAGCTCAAGAAACTCCTTTTCCATCTTTGTTCGAAGAATACGAAGGAAGTACTTACTGAAAAACAAGTTCTTGAACTCGTCCCATTCCATGGACTCAATTTCATCTCTTTGCCTCGTATTCTTGATAAGATTCCACCATTGATCAGCTTCACCTTCCAAACGATATACTGCTAAGATGACTTTATCATGCTCAGAACATTGAAGAACTGAAAATATCTTTTCAGTGGTACTGATCCATTGTTCAGCAACAAGTGGATCAGAAGACCCACTGAAAGAAGGTGGTTGTTTCCTCATGAAGGACTCAATAGAATATTGTTCCCTTCTCTGCTCATTTGGAAGTCCAAAATGATTCATAGCTTGTGTAAGTATAGCAATAAGATTTTGAACTCCATCTCCCATAACATTTGTTTGATCAGGAGGGCAATCATTGCATTGTCCATTGCATTGATCAACACGGTTCCTTCGGGTTCCAGCCATCGTCTAAAACCCAAAAAGAATAGTGTGAGAGGCAAAAATCATGCTAGGGAAAACAACATAATAAAGGGGGAGTACCTTCAATATCTAACATCTTAGGTTTAATTCTATGGTCGTTAGCGTAATTCTAGTACTATAACCTATACGTATACTTAACCTTCGGGAAATCCCTAGACATACCTTAGAAATATCTCTAGGGATCTCACTAACGTTTTCGCATCCTAGTTTCCAAAGGTTGACTAAACCTTTCCTCTGATACCAACTGTAGATACCCGAAGCTTGACGTACATGAACATTACATTACTTATGCGGAATACTTAGTACATAACAAAAACACACACACAAGGATCGTAATAGTTTAGTGTCTTTGGAAACTCGGAACGTAATCTTCTAATCGTGGTGAAAGATCTTCAATATCTCCCATAAAGATCTTCCCTTTTTTTTACCTAAAACTTTTCTTTATATCCTGGGGAAAAGAAAACATAAAAGGGTGAGCTCAAATGCTCAGTAAGGGTAAACAAAGGAAATAAAAATCATATCATATCTTTTTGAAAATCATAACCTGCAAAAGAGATCATAATATCTTAACATGGAATAAATCATAGAAGTGAAAATGAGATCCCCATAATCATAACATAAAACTTTAAACTTTGTGGCATGCACACATAATCATGGAAAATCATTTCTTGTTAGTCATGACTCATTGCCAAGACTATCTTAGTGGACAAAGTCCCTTTCTGAACCGAGTCACCCCCGTTCCAGTCCTGTTTCACTGAACCGGTATAACCTACCGTTCCAGCCCTGTCTATCTCATGAGATATAAAATCTTTACCCAATTCATTGGAGGGAGATATAGGTCCCACCCATCTTATAATGAATCCTTTCTTATGTGTGCCACATAATCATAAATCATACATCATCGCATAACACATGTAACAAAAATGGGATTCTTGAAACATCATGACATCATAAAACAAATCATATAAGGTAAATGACTATAAAAACAATTCCCTCACAACATAATCAAATAAATGTAATAATAGGGATAAAAACAGAACCCCGTATTATCTTTTATGGAAAATAATTTTGATAAAACATTTTAACTCCATTCTTGAAGAAAATATTCTTTCTTCTTCAAAAACATTTTTTTCCTTTCATAACATGTCATACGACTTTAAAATAAAATAAGTTGATTAAAAATAAACTTGAAAACTTGTAAAGGAAGATTCTTGGAAATAATGTTTTAACAATCCATTCATGTCGTATAAGTTAAAAAAACATTCTTCGTACTTTTGTCAGAAAAGTCAAAAAGTACTTCGTACGAAAAACGACAAAAGATTCCTTTCATTTCTTTTACTAAAAACTCACCGAAGGGTAAAAATGGATTTAAACAATTTTAGGTGGATGTAAATAATATTATATATTTATGAAGCATGGATGTGGATGATAAAATACAACCCATTAAATACTTACGAATAAACAATCTCGGATAAAAATGAGATTGTGATATTTCCCTTACCTTAGGTCCGATTTGCTTTGTACGTGTCCGAAGATCCTCTATAATGGTTTAAATAATGTTATTGACTTATTCCAGAATCATACATATTGATATGATATCATATATGGTTATATTCTTAGCTTCTTGTTAGTAATATTTCATTGTTACTTGATACTGGAGTCCTTATTGCCTTTTGTTCTTATGCAAGTTTTTCCGAATAAATTCTAATTCTTCTTTTAAGGTTATAGATACCTTATATCCAGAATGGTATTAGTGTAACATATATCATATTTATTCATTCAATTCATTTATATAATTCTATGTAGTGATGATCATGTAGAACGAGTCACATCACATCGTGGAGACGTTATTTCGTACGTACGCACGAGTGATGATATCGTTCCTATGATCGTGAAATTGTATTTGAGTATATATATATTATTTCAGTATCAATATTATAATAATCATAAATAGTTACTCATTACACCATTATACCCATCCTTGTAAGGTGATGGTGGAAAATAGATTACACCACGGCGTGGAGACGGTATTCCGTACGTACGCACGCACGGTGATTTCATTTTTCCGTAGGATGGATAGAAGGTGAATTAGGGTTGTTTCATATTTATAATAACATATCAGTATGTAAGTAATACTGATGTTATTACTTTATAATGAAACAACGAAAGAATAAGAAGTTGAAGAAGAAAGAAATTGAAAAGATCGGTAATGGATATTACCTCTTCTTTGGAACGCCTCTTTGAATCCTCCACTTAGGAAACTATGATTGGTCTTTGAAGAAGACCAGGACTTCTAGGATTATTCTAGGGAAGTGGAGAGGAGAACATGGCAGGGGTTGGCCGAGCTTGAGTGCTCAAATTGGTGTGAGGAGGAGGGGGAGGAGGTGCCCTTTTATAAGGGAGGAGAGGGGCACACTACTGGAAAAGGGATCTTTCCCAACAGTTGTGTACCAACGGTTCTTTGAACCGTTGGCATATCATATCTTTCCCAACGGTTTCTATAAACCGTTGGAAAAAACCCCTCAATGCATATTTTTCCCAACGGTTGTATGAAACCGTTAGGAAAGATAGGTTTTTCCCAACGGTTCTTAAGAACCGTGGGGAAAAGTGGTGAAGGACCCTTGTTTTCCCAAAGGTTATATGGAAACTGTTGGGAAAGATAGGTTTTTCCCAACGGTTCTAAGAACCGTTGGGAAAAGTGGTGAAGAAACCTTGTTTTCCCAACGGTTCTATTGAACCGTTGGGAAAGGTTGGTCTTTCCCAACGGTTGTTAAAAACCGTTGGGAAAAAAACGCCCCAAATACCAAATCGAGCCAGCGGCCTCCCCACATTACAGAAGCATTCACCTCGTGTCCTCCTGGAGCGATTTCTTGCAGAAGGACCTCCCAATCCCCACATCGTCCATCAGATCAGCACCTACCAGGTTAGACTCCTATATTTTATCAACGATATAGTTCCAGCTCTTATAAATCATATACTTCTATTCTTGATTTTGTTATTCCCAATTATTAGGGTTTTTGTAAAAATTTATGATTGTTTCATGGTGGTCATGTGCACCACTATAGGTACATTGATTCACTAATTTATTTTGGTATTTCCATAAAATTCGAATACAATTTATTAATGAATCAATGTTGGGTGTTAACATGAAATTCATGTTCTTGATTTTTGTTGAACACCTTATTTATGGTATGGGGTAAGATTATTTAAAGTGTAAACAAATACTTATATAGAATTTCCTTGTAAAACCTGATGGTTTAATTCTAGTTAAATGGAATCATAATTTTTTATGTTATTAATATTTAGTAATTGGTGAGGTGAATCATATATGTATATGAAAAATAGATCAAGATCATTAAGTATTGGATAGAATTATTCCCTAGTAATGTGAGACCCTTATGTTGTTGGGTGAGTATGGAGTAGTGAGATATATTGCTTGTTACTTACCTTTTTTCAATTCTATGAGATAATGATGGCATGCACTAATTTTTTGAGATCTTTCAATGTTTTTATGGTTTTGATAGTGATCCATGATGTGTATCCTAGTATGTAAGATCCTGTTGGGTATTATACCCTAGATTGGGTGAATTTGTATGCGGTAGGGTGCTTTCTAGGATGGGTTGTAGTGATGTGATGGTAACTTATGAGAGGGGTGGGTCTTACTAATGTGGATTCATTCTATATCATAAGCATGTAAATATAATTTTTATTATGATAACTAAATGTGAATGATGTGTGATCAAATATTGTCTTATCCTGGAGAATTCCTTGTGATATATTGATATGGTGGCATGAGTGATGATGCATGTGGTGACATGACCAACATACATGTGTTTCATGGTTAGTGATCAATTAGGCTAATGATCCTATGATCATTGGGATGTGACTCTCAATGATTCAAGAAGAGTTATTAATATGATAACATGAGGGTGTGTTCCTATTTGGTTTTGTCATTCGGTCAGTTTGGACGCCCCCACACGCGTTTATCAAGCGCGCACAACGCTTAAAGAATGCATAATGAGACCTCCCGCGCAGACCGCACGTCCGATTGACGTTCCGTCTGTGTGTGAACGTCACGAATAATAATGGGATTGTTGTCCTCTGATTTCAGGTCAATCTGATGTTGTCTGCTATGAGTTTGAACGTTAGACGCCCATTTTGGCCGTTTATGACACCAGAACGGCGTTCCCGGTCACCGCGGGCACACGACACGTCCGATTGACATGCCTTCTGCTCGCCCACATCGCAATTCACTCAACCTTTGATGTCGTCCGATTTCACACCATTCGGAGTTCATTCGGCCAGTTTGGACCCCCCACGCGCGTTTCTCAAGCGCACACAACGCTTAAAGAACGCATAATGAGCCCTCCCGCGCAGACCGCACGTCTGATTGATGTGCCTTCTGCGCGTGCACGTCGCGAATAATAATGGTATTGTTGTCCTGTAATTTCAGGGAAATCCGATGTCGTCCTCTATGAGTTTTACCGTTAGACGCCCGTTTTGGCCGTTTATGACACCAGAACGGTGTTCCCGGTCACCGCGGGCACACGACACATCCGATTGATGTGTCGTCTGCTCGACCACATCACAATTCACTCACCCTTTGATGTCGTTCGATTTCAGGCCATTCGGACTTCTTTCGGCCAGTTTGGACCCCCCACGCGCTTTTATCAAGCGCGCGCAACGCTAAAAGAACGCATAATGAGTCCTCCCGCGCAGACCGCACGTCTGATTGACGTGCCGTCTACGCGTGCACGTCACAAATAATAATGGGATTTTTGTCCTGTGATTTCAGGTCAATCCGATGTCGTCCGCTATGAGTTTGACCATTAGACGCCCGTTTTGGCCGTTTTTGACACCAGAACGGCGCTCCCGGTCACCGCGGGAACACGGCACGTCCGATTGACGTGCCGTCTACTCGACCACATCAAAATTAACTCACCCTTTGATGTCGTCCGATTTCAGGCCATTCGGACATCGTTCGTCCAGTTTGGACCCCCCCACCCCCACGCGCGTTTATCAAGCGCGCGCAACGCTTAAAGAACGCATAATGAGCCCTCCCATGCAGAACACACGTCCGATTGATGTGTCGTCTGTGCGTGCACGTCGAGAATAATAATGGGATTTTTGCCCTGTGATTTTAGGTCAATCTGTTGTCGTTCGCTATGAGTTTGACCGTTAGACGCCTGTTTTGGCCGTTTATGACACCAGAACGGCGTTCCCGGTCACCGCGGGCACACGGCACGTCCGATTGACATGCCCTCTGCTCGACCACATCACAATTTACTCACCCTTTTATGTCTTCCGATTTCAGGCCATTCGGACATCATTCGGCCAGTTTGGACCCCCCCATGCGCGTTTATCAAGCACGCGCAACGCTTAAAGAACGCATAATGAGCCCTACCGCACAGACCGCACATCCGATTGACATGTCGTCTGCGCGTGCACGTCACAAATAATAATTGGATTGTTGTACTGTGATATCAGGTCAATCCGATGTCGTCCGCTATGATTTTGACCGTTAGACGCCCGTTTTGGCCCTTTATGACACCAGAACGGCGTTCCCGGTCACCGCGGGAACACGGCACGTCTGATTGACGTGCCGTCTGCTCGACCACATCACAATTCATTCTCCCTTTGATGTCGTCCGATTTCAGGCCATTCGGACTTCGTTCGGCCAGTTTGGACCCCCCACGCCCGTTTATCAAGCGCGCGCAACGCTTAAAGAACGCATAATGAGCCCTCCCGTGCAGACCGCACGTCCGATTGATGTTCTGTCTGTGCGTGCATGTCGAGAATAATAATGGGATTGTTGTCCGGTGATTTCAGGTCAATCTGTTGTCGTCCGCTATGAGTTTGACCGTTAGACGCCTGTTTTGGCCGTTTATGACACCAGAACGGCGTTCCCGGTCACCGCGGGCACACGGCACGTCCGATTGACATGCCCTCTGCTCGACCACATCACAATTTACTCACCCTTTGATGTCGTCGGATTTCAGGTCATTCGGACATCGTTCGGCCAGTTTGGACCCCCCACGCGCGTTTATCAAGCGCGCGCAACGCTTAAAGAACGCATAATGAGCCCTACCGCACAGACCGCACATCCGATTGACGTGCCGTCTACGCGTACACGTCACTAATAATAATTAGAATGTTTCTCGGTGGTTTCAGCACAATCCGAGGTTGTCCGCTATGAATTTGCCCGTTGGACGCCTGTTTTGGCCGTTTATAACACCAGAACTGCGTTGTCGGTCACTGCGGGCACACGGCACGTCCGACTGACGTTCCGTCTGCTCGACCACTTCATAAATCACTCACCCGTATTTATTGTCTGATTTCAGGTTATTCCGACATCGTTAGGCCCGTTTGGACCCCCTCACGCGCGTTTACGAAGCGCGCACATCACTTAAAACACGAATATTGAGCCGTACCGCGCAAACCACACGTTCGATTGACGTGCGGTCTTCGCGTACACATCACGAATAATAATTAGAATATTTCACGGTGGTTTCAGGTGAATTTAAAGTCAT
Source organism: Viscum album (assembly GCA_963277665.1). Taxonomy (NCBI): domain Eukaryota; kingdom Viridiplantae; phylum Streptophyta; class Magnoliopsida; order Santalales; family Viscaceae; genus Viscum; species Viscum album. The sequence continues at coordinate 647,949,886 of OY728137.1, read as the reverse complement.
CTGCTATGAATTTGACCGTTTGACACCCGTTTTGGCCGTTTTTGACACCCGAACTGCGTTCTCGGTCACCGCGGGCACAGGGCACGTCCGATTGACGTGACGTCTGCTCGACCACTTCATAAATCAATCAACCATATTTTTCATCTGATTTCAGGCCATTCCGAAATCGTTTGGCCCATTTGGACCCCCCTCACGCGCGTTTACGAAGCGCGCACATCACTTAAAACACGAATATTGAGTCGTACCGTGCAAACCGCACGTCTGATTGACGTGCCGTCTACGCGTACACGTCACTAATAATAATTATAATGTTGCACGGTGGTTTCAGCTCAATCTGAGGTCGTCTCCTATGAATTTGACCGTTGGACGCCCGTTTTGGCCGTTTTTGACACCAGAACTACGTTGTCGGTCACCGCGGGCACACGACACGTCCAATTGACGTGCCGTCTGCTCGACCACTTCATAAATAACTCACCTGTATTTGTTGTCTGATTTCAGGCCATTCTGACTTCGTTCGGCCTGTTTGGACCCCCTCGCGGGCGTTTACGAAGCACGCTCATCACTGAATACATGAATATTGAGTCGTACCGCGCAAACCGCACGTCCGATTGACGTGACCTATGCGCGTACACGTCACGAATAATAATTAGAATGTCTCACGGTGGTTTCAGCTCAATCCGGAGACGCGGTGTGGCCGACACCACTCAAAGTGTCCGTCTTTTGTTTCAAAAGGACGTCATTTTAAGTGAAAAGCATCAACTGGCATACGGAAAACCGACCAAACGCATTCTTAATCTGTTGATAATTTATCCCAACAATCCATGGGTCATATGTGACGTGTACGAGCCGACCTGGGAAGAATCCAAGTCGCGGTGTGTCCGGGATAAGTCTAAGTGGCTCTCTTTTGTTTAAAATGGACACCATTTTAAGTACATACGGAAAAATGACCAAACGGATTCGGTTTCCATTGAAAATTTATGAGAACGATCCATGGGTAATATGTGACGTGTACGAATCAACCCCGCCACAATCGGAGACGCGGTGTGGCCGACACCACTCAAAGTGTCGGTCTTTTGTTTCAAAAAGATGTCATTTTAAGTGAAAAGCATCAAGTGACATACGAAAAACCGACCAAAGGCATTCGGACTATGTCGATACTTTAGCACAAGGATCCATGGGTCGTATGTGACGTGTACGAGTCAATCCCGCCTCAATCCGAGGAGCGGTGTGGCCGACACCGTTCTAACTGTGTCTCTTTTGTTTAAAATGGACAGGATTATAAGTGAAAAGAACAACTGACATATGCAAAACTGACCAAACGCATTCCGAATCTGTTGATAATTTATCACAATGATCCATCGGTCATATGTGACCCGTACGAGCCAACCCGGGCTCAATCCGAGTTGCGGTGTGGCCAAGATCAGTCTAAGTGGCTCTCTTTTGTTTAAAATGGACATCATTTTAAGTACATACGGAAAACCAACCAAACGCATTCAGTTTCCATTGAAACTTTAGGAGAACGATCCATGGGTCCTATGTGACATGTACGAATCATCCCCGCCTCAATCCGACATGCAGTGCAGCTGACACCACTCAAAGTGTCCGTCTTTTGTTTCAAAAGGACATCATTTTAAGTGGAAAGCATCAACTGACATACGCCAAACTGATAAAACACCTACGAGTTCTGTTAAAACTTTAGTAAAATGATCCATGGGTCATATGTGACGTGTACGGGTCAACCCCTCCACAAACCGAGCCACGATGTGGCCGATACCACTCAAACTCTCTCTCTTTTGTTCAAAATGGACTAAATTGTAAGTGAAATCAACAACTGACATACGGGAAACGGACCAAACGCCTTAGGATTATATTGAAACATTAGTAAAACAATCCATTGGTCATATGTGACGTGTATGAGTCAACTCTACCTCAATATGAGGCACCGTGGGGCCGGGACCATCCAAACTGCCTCTCTTTTGTTAAAAATGGACAATAGTTTACGTACATACGCCAAACCGATCAAACGGATTCTGATTGTGTTTTAACTTTATGAAAATGATACCTGGCTCATATGTGATGTGTACGAGTAAACCCCGTCTCAATCCGAGGCCCGGTGTGGCCGACACAACTCAAAGTGCCTCTCTTTTTTTAAATGTATTTAATTTTAAGTGAAAACAACAACTGACATACGAGAAACCGACCAAACGCCTATTAATTATGTCTAAACTTTAGGACAACAATCCATGTGTCATATGTGACGTGTACAAGTCAACCCCGCCAAAAACTGAGCCACGGTGTGGCCAGGACTACTCAAAATGTATCTCTTTTGTTAAAAATGGACTAAATTGTAAGTGAAATCAACAACTGACATACGGGAAACGGACCAAAATCCTTCAGATTCTATAGAAACTTTAGGAAAAAGATCCATGGGTCATATGTGATGTTTACAAGTCAATATCGCCTCAATCCGAGCTGCGGTGTGGCCGGAACTACTCAAACTATCTCTCTTTTGTTTAAAATGGACATAATTTTAAGTGAAAACAACAACTGACATACGCCAAACCAACCAAACGACTTCTAATTCTATTAAAATGTTACTAAAATGATCCATAGATCAAATTTGACGTGTACGAGTCAACTATGCCACAATCTGAGCCGCGGTGTGACCAGGACCACTCAAACTGTCTCTCTTTTGTTCAAAATGGACTAAATTGTAAGTGAAATCAACAACTGACATACGAGAAACTGACCAAACACCTTCAGATTCTATTTATATTTTAGGAAAACGATACATGGGTCATATGTGATGTGTACGAGTCAACCCCAACTCAATCCGAGGCACCGTGGGGCCGGGACCACCCAAACTGCCTCTCTTTTGTTCCAAAGGGACAATATTTTATGTACATACGCCAAACCGATCAAACAGATTATGATTGTGTTTAAACTTTAGGAAAATGATTCATGCCTCATATGTGACGTGTATGAGTCAACCCCGCCTCAATCCGAGGCCCGGTGTGGCCGACACCACTGAAAGTGGCTCTTTTTTTAAAAATGTACTTAATTTTAAGTGAAAACAAAAATTGACATACGGAAAACTGACCAAATTCCTACGGATTCTGTATAAACTTTAGGAAAACAATTCATGGGTCATATGTGATGTTTACGAGTCAACCCCACCTCAATCCGAGCCATGGTGTTGCTGGGACCACTAAAACTTTCTCTCTTTTGTTGAAAATGGACTAAATTGTAAGTGAAATCAACAACTGTCATACGGGAAACCGACCAAACGCCTTCGTAATCTATTTAAACTTTAGGAAAACAATCCATGGGTCATATTTGATGTGTAAGAGTCAATACCACCTCAATCCGAGGCATGGTGAGGCCGACACCACCCAAACCGTCTCTCATATGTTAAAAATGGACAACATTTTACATACATACGCCAAAATGATCAAACAAATTCTGATTGTGTTGAAACATTAGGATAACAATCCATGGCTCATATGTGACATGTACGAGTCAACCCCGCCTCAATCCGAGGTCCGTTGGGGCCGACACCACTCCAAGTGTCTCTCTTTTGTTTAAAATGGACATAACTTTAAGTGAAAACAACTGTTGACAAACGCCAAACCAACCAAACGCATTAGGATTCTATTGAAACTTTAGAAAAACGATCCATGGGTCATATTTGACTTTTACGAATCAAACCTACCTCAATCCAAGCCATGGTGTGGCCAGGACCACTCAAATTGTCTCTCTTTTCTTGAAAAGGGACTAAATTGTAAGTGATATCAACAACTGACATACGAGAAACAGACCAAATACCTTATAATTCTTTTGACACTTTAGTAAAACAATCCATGGGTCATATGTGACATGTACGAGTCAATCCCACCTCAATACGAGTCACCGTGGGGCGGGGACCACCCAAACTACCTCTCATTTGTTCAAAATGGATTAATATTTTACGTACATATTCCAAACCGATCAAACGGATTTTGATTGTGTTGAAACTTAAGGACAATGATCCATGGATCATATTTGATGTGTACCGGTCAAACCAGCCTCAATTTGAGGCATGGTGTGGCACTTACTGAGTTACAAGTGATGATACTCCTATGAAAATACCTTTTCACTATATATTATAAAAGTGGTTGTCGTATGAAGATTGAAATGGGTGTAAATAATATTTGACTTATTGAAACTCTGATTCAATTATACTGGATGATTTTTTTCATATGAAGATTCAAATGGGGAATTATTCACCATGACTCTATTCAAAGAGGTGGTGTTCTTTTTTGTTGTTTTATGTGTGTCAGTGTTTTTGTCATATGAAAATTCAAATGGGGAATTATTCAGCTGTATGCACTGGAGTGGCCACTGGAGGGGCTGCTGACAATTCTGAAAATACTGAATACCAACGGTTGTAAACCGTTGGTATACATTGCCATACTTAAACATATGCCAACGGTTTCAATGAACCCGTTGGGAAAAAATCTATACCAACGGTTGTAAATCGTTGGTATAAGATCAAAGCCATTGAATTCCCAACGGTTTCCATGAAACCGTTTGGAAAAATTCTATACCAACGGTTTACAACCGTTGGTATAAAATAAAAACCATTGAATTCCCAACGGTTTGATGAAAACCGTTGGAAAAAATACTATACCAATGGTTGTGAACCGTTGGTATAAGATGAGAACCGTTGGGTAAACCTATACCAACGGTTCAGCAAGAACCGTTGGCAAATCCACACCTACAGTGGGCTACCCCAATGGTTTACTTCAAACCGTTGGTATATATCTTTCCCCACGCCTTACTTCCCTACGGTTTGGACAACCGTTGGTATAGAATATACCAACAGTTCTCCAGCCTATACCAACGGTTCTAAACCGTTGGTATATCCTTTATTTCCAGTAGTGGCACCTTAGGAATATCTCAAAATATTATTTTATATTAAAGTCAAAATCGGTTTATAATGGTTTCAAAGGGTCTTATTTCGAAGCTAAAGTGGGGATGGGTCGAAATCCTATCATCCAATAGGATTTAGACAAGTTTAGGGTATTATTGTAACCTTATCAATTAGATTTAACTCTAAGTTAAATAATATAACTTTTACCGTGTCTTTTTGTTTTCTTTCACTATATGGTTAATACACTTACTATAACATGCTAAACGAACACCAAATTGTATATTATTAATACATATATCCTTATCTAAGTCATTTGACCGAACCATAGATTTTTAGGAATAAAATAACAATTAATAATATAATATTTGATTTAAAAACTATTTTGTGTCAATTTTGACACTATTTGATATATGATTTTTGTGAAAGTCATAACAGAATTATATGTTCGAAACAAGTTGATTAAATCAACACTAATATATCATAGTAACGTAGAAAATTAGTGGAATTAATAAAAAGTCTCAAATTACATTTATTTTTCTGTTTATAACATCAATTATGTCAATATTTCATTAATAAGATAATTACTGCATCATCTTTGTGTCATAAATAAATTAAATTATATGATATCTAAAAATTACAAATAAAATACCATTATGTAGGAAATATTTTTAGCTTTCTAATTTATATTTATAGTCTAATTTATCTTATGTATTACCCCATATTAAAAATGATTTACTTATTAAACATTGATTTTAACTATTTTAACCCTTCTTTAAATAAATTAATAATAAATGTCCTAATCTAACCCAAGTGGGGCTAAATGGTCATATTTTATTCCTAAGTTTGTTTTTGGTCGAATTGAACTTATCCAATATAATTAGGACATGTGTTAGGGTAATAGTAATATCATATTTACCCTTAGTTACCCTATTTACTATTAACCGCGGTAAAAAAAAGTAAAAAGTTACTATTCACCAAAAAATTATTTTTATCTCATTGAACCACATTTTACTTACTGACATCAACCGTGTCTCTCGGATTTTTGAAATTCCATTCACAGAAGTGGTAAAATTAAGTTTTATGAAAAAATTAGTTTTTTAACTACCACTTAGTAGTTTCACTATTCATCAAAAATTGATGTTTTTCAGAACAATGCCAAAATTTCATCCTAAGCTATATTTCATATTCCGAATTCAAAAATGAAGTATGTTTTACCAAATTCATAACATATAAGTTGCATTAATTAATTTTATAATTAAATCCCGCTGTTAAAACAAATAGCGTGTTTTTAAGATACAATATCTATCAAAAGATTGACACTTGATTATGTCTGGTTTAAATGTGAAATTACATCCAATGACCAACATTGTATTAAATTGTAAAAATATATTCTAAATATACATTAAAACCACTCAAATTAATGATTTATCACTATTAATTATTTTGATTAAAAAAGTTGTTTTTAATTATAATTTAGTAATTTTCACTATTCATCAGAATATGAAAGTTATCCGAAAAGTACAAAAATATTACCTTAGGCTAAATTCGATACTCCAAATCCAAAAATGAAGTCCATTTTGAGAGCTAAAATTTCTAAAATTTAAAAAGTGGTTATTACTATTCATAACAGCTAGTTTTAATAATATTTTAATAGCATATCGTTGTTTAGTGAAACTCAGTATTGCGTACTACACACGCTATCGAGGAAGGTTGCGATTGCATGTTGTGCAAGCTTCTTTTGGTGTAGAGTACAACACAAGACATTAATAAAATTAAAAAGAATATTTTTCCATAAAATCTCGCGCTGTTACATGAATAATCCACTTGCCTTGGATCATTTCTCTAGTTCCTTGTTTCTATAGACTGAAATTCATAGACAATACTCTGAACCAGCTACCAGTTCATCTATGGATCAGGTGCAACCATATTCTCCATATATTCTTCCGGTTGGTTTCTATGATTCTTATCGTGTTACATTTTCTAAAAAATAGAAAACATTATAATTCTCACTCTCTATGAACTAAAATATTAGCATTTCAAATTATACCACGCCATACTATCATAATAATGCTTTCAAAAATCAACCTTTACCATATTCAACCATTTTCATGAATAAAAAATCAACTGGTCTTTGAAAATCAAACCATTTTCAAAATTCCACAATCATTCCCTTTTCCAATTCATTCATTTGAAAAAAATATCTACATTAAAAAAAATCATATTTCACCCAATCATATATCATTACTCAAAATGAAATATTCACTCCTAGTGGGAATTCATTTCTATAATTAATATCATGCTCATATCATTAGCTAAAACCATGAATATGATATTTCAAAATCTTATAAGTGTCTCCAACACACTTATGTACCCAAATCCCTAGTAAATTGATGTTCAACATAAAAATGTTATCTACATCCTTTTATGCTCTACTTTTCAATTCTTGACAATCCTACCCATTTCTACCAACCTGACAGAACGAATAGACCATAATGAATTTCAACTGCAAGACCGATAATCAATACCAAGTCAAAGACCACTTATTCAAAAAATATATTTTAAAGTACCATGATTATACCACTTGTAACATCCCACCCTTCTCATTGGCTTGAATAGGTGAAAGGATGCTACTTAGCCTTAAGCGACATCCCCATGATGCCAAAGGATAGAAATAAATGTCGAAGGGCTTCAATATATATAGGGGTGATTTTTTATTTGAAAATAAAACAACCAACCAAATATAAAATAACTAGTAACCTACTAAATGATGCATGATATCATGAAATAAAAATAAAACATTTCATTTATATCAGAACCACTCAAAAGAGTACCACAACAGAAGACTACAAAACAACCAAGTACATTACGGAAGGCTACAAGGCAAAAAAAAAACTCAAAGACAACCACAACCCCAAGATCCACATGCTCTATGCTCCAACTCCACCAAAATATCCCAATTAATATGAATTAATACTAAATATGTGTGATACTTTACCTTTTCTCATGTCTCATTAAACGATATCTGCAAAAGTACCAAAGTACAAAACTGGGGTGAGTACTAAAACTCAATAGGCTTTCCTCAAATAACTTCCCTACTCACACCACTAGGATAGAACATGATAGCACATTCATATTAAAAAATTATATAAAAATAATTCTAAAAAAATTTATTTCAAAATATAAACAAGTATCATAGCCAAACATTTTTCACAAAACCATATCATGTTCCATGGAAAGCAAGCAAACAATGCTCTAAACAATTTTACAAAACCCATTTTGGCATAATTCATTCTTTTACAATTAACCACACATCCAATCATGCATGAAACTGTGGAACTCTCTATACTCATGAGTGGTGATTCATCCTTCAAATAATCCATCACTTAGTGGACCACTTTTATGGGGGTACTTCACACCCATATTTGTCCCAACCTTTTGATCGGGGTACTTCACACCCTTAACCATCCCAATGCACATGAACACACACCACACAACCATGAAACACCCATTACAAACCCAATTGTTCCAAAACCATTTCAATAAAAACATATTTTTTAATAAAAATTATTTTACCAAGTAGAAAAACCTATAATCATTTTAAAATCATGTTACCAAATTCTCTTTCCAACAAAAACACCAAATTTCACAATTTCTACAAACCATCACTCGAGAGGGTTTTTATAAAAAATTTCAAAGTTTATAAATAAAAAATTTCAATAAAAACCATGAATTTGATATCAATCCATCTTATTATTAATATATTAGTTGAGAGTAAAGCCACCTACTTTGGAAAACATGGTGAAAATGGAAAACAGAATGAAAATGTCCACCGAACCATGTTGAAACGTCAAAAAATGGCCTTATATCTCTTATCCTATCAACAAAAAATCCAAATATAATCATATTTGTAATCCTCTATCTTAGATCTATCCACAATTTATGTAGATATATGAAAATGAGATAGATATAGAAGTATATCTAAGGAGAAATATGAAAAACGACCAAGCACAATCACATAGCATGAGAATTCGGCTTCAAATCACCAATAAAATCCTTTGGATAACCTCCAGATTGATGGGAGAAGATCACTTAACATTTGGGTGGAGAGAATCTGATGTTAGGGCCACATATAAGGAAAAAAAGAGGGCCTTAGAGGTCAAAACATGTGAGATTAACAATTTTAGGATCTCACTTTTAACCCATGCATGGTTAGTTGTGTACTTAGGAAAACCATGCAATAACCATGCATTAGACACTACCTCAAGGATGGACCTCACATGGTTGTATCACATGGTTTCCAAACTATGCACCAAACATTCCAAATCCACTATCTCAAAAATCAAAATCCACTATTTCAAAGTGCACGGTTTCTCCTTGGTGGATGGATGGTTTGGGAAAACCGTGCACCACCCGCGCACCTTCCCTTTTCCCTTATCTCACTGTGTATGGTTTTTTATAGGTTTTTATGGTTTTCCAAAACTTTTCACCAACAACAAACCTATATAAAATCCCCAAAAACACTCTAAAAGTTCTCCAAACTCTCCCAAACTTTACTCATAAACTTTACATACTTAGAAAACATAAAATAATGGTTCGTTACTTGAAACCAGGGGTGATAAATCTAGTCTAAAAGGACTATTCAGACACTTAATAACATTCAAAGAGCCTTATAAATGGAACTCAAAGGTTGATGGGATAAGCATCTACCATTGGTTGAGTTCTTATAAAAAACATCTTTGACTCAAGTATTCATATGGTTCCTTATAAAGCTCTATATGAAAAGAAATGTATAAATCCAACTTGTTGGGATAAAGTTGTTGAATGAAAGATACTTGGACCTGATCTTGTGTAAGAGATAACATAGAATGTTCAAGCCATATAACAACATATCAAAGCTACCATGATTTGGAAAAATATTTATGATGCCAACCATCTAAGGGACATGGAGTTTAATTTTGGAGACAAAGTATTCCTTTGAATATCATCATGGAAAAGATTCATTTGATTGGGAAAGAAAGGAAAGCATAGACCTAGATACATTGGCCCCTTTGAGATCCTTGATTGAATAGAATCAGTGGTATATCAACTTGAACTTCTACCAAATATGTATTGAAATCATGATGTGTTCTATGTATCTCTCTTGAGAAAGTACATACCTGACCCCTCATATGTACTGAATCTAGAGGTGGTACAACTGGAGAACGATCTATCATATAAAGAGAAACCTGTGAAGATCAGTGATCGTAGAGACAAAGTCCTACGCAACGATACAACTCACCTTGTCAAAGATTTGTGGAGGAATCATAAGTATAATGAGGCGACATGGGAATCGGAGGAAGTAATTAAAGATAAATACCCTCACATGTTTTCACCTTAGCATGTAAAACAAAATTTCAGGGGAGAAATTTCAAAAGGGGGAAAGAATGTAAAGACCCAAACTTTTATCAATGGAATTTTTACCTTTTTATAATTATGTTATATGGTATAAAAACATAAATTGCATATAGATCCCAATAAAAATATCATTCTCATAAATGAATAATGAAATAAGTGGTATTTATAAAAATTAAGGAACCTATATCAATGGAATAGTAACTTGACCCTTGGAATAGTAACACGACCATTAGGAATATTAATTCAGCCAATAGAATAGTAATCTCTCATATTAAATTATAAATAAAATTGATTCATCTTATAAATTAAAATATGATATAATTATATCATAGTATAAGTAAATAAATGTTTTAAAAATTATAAATTAAGTATTGGTATTTTTGTAAAACATTAATGTTTATTTATAATTAATAATTAATATAATCATTTAAAAAATTAATTTTAATAAATAATTTTCATAAATTAATATTATGTTTTATTAAAAATATAATATGATTTAATGTGACCTTAACTAATTTTTCAAATGGTCAAAAAATCAATAATAATCGTAAAATCGATATTTTTTGAATAAATGATAATTTTATTTAAAAATTAAATTTCTCATATTTATAGAATTATTTTCCTAAAATGGAGTCCTTTTTTGAATTCTAGACATAAAAAAATTTGGGGTGATTTTGTTGGTATTTTTCTAAAATATTTTAATTCTTTGTGAATACTAAAATGCGATAATTTATGATATAAGATAAATACATGAATTATTGAGTCATGGATGATGTATGGATGAGATAATCACCCATTGGTTTGGAATCTTCTAAAAACTTTACTTTATATAGTCACAATATTCAACACCATTGATAGTCTTAATCGAAAATAATAAACTAATGAATAAAATAATCAAAAAACACCCATATCCTCCCCTATACATACCAATCCTCACCACTTATTCTCCTCAAACATTATTAGTCTTGAATATTGCCTATATTATGGAAAATTCCATTCCTAATCTTTGTACTCATGTAAAAGATCTTTTGGTATCAAAAAAAGGCCAAACCCAAGTGCCTTAAGGAGGTTCTCATGGAGAAGAAATTCAAGAGGTAAAATCCTCTTTAATTCTCTTTTAATTTATTTTATTTTCTTATTATCTCCTAAAAGACCATTTAAAAATAATCATGATAACTATAAAATCATATATATACTATAATGTTGTTGTTTTAACGGAATATACATCACCAAATCTCTTCTCTTCTCCTTCTATTCTAAAAAATAAAACATAATTAGTGACATATCAATTCACCGCTTTTGTGGATGATGAGTTTTCATTTTCCATTATTGCCTTCAAGTATGGTCATAAAAATATTATAATGGTTAAAAAAAATTTAAAATGTATTTTATAACCTGTTTTATGTTCTAGAACTAACATATATACATGATATTAAATAATAAAACAAAACTAGTTTGTGATGATAAAAAAATCCCCAAAATAATCTAAACAGTTATCATTAACATTTTATCAAATGAATCATCATAAAATCAGGAAAAAAATTATATATAAGTTCATTAAAAATTATTTAAGTTCAATAATAACATATGATTTCAATTTTAGATAATTATTATCATTTTACATGAACTTATACACATGTATACAAGTGAACATATCATGAAAACCTAGAAAACAAACGCTCTTGAAATAATGAAATTTAACTTTATAACTCATCTAAAAGAACATAAATAATCTCAGTAAAACATTAATACATAAAATTAATGTATAATAGTTTATGTATTTATTTATTAAAAAATCTAATTTGATTATCCAAGATATTAAAGTGAAGAAATCATTCGGGCATAAGAGAAGGGGATTCTCAAACCCAACTCCTTTTTTTGGGTTATACCTCCTTCATGCCAAATTTCTATGTGGATATTAATTCAATGTTCCTTTAATATAATTTCATTATTCTTTCATTTTTATTTTTGTGGATATACATGTTTCCGACCTGGTATTATGACAAATGTAAACATTTTCCAAAAGAACTCTTCTTTCCAATTCACATCTTGACTCCTCTTGAGATTGTTTCTTTCTCACTCAAGTGTGATGATTCTTATACCATATATGTTTTTTCATTTTTTATTTTGGAACCCAAAAAGTTCATTTATGAATTTATTATTTATTAAATGAAATCCATTCCTTTCCATGGGTTAGTTTATATCTAGTATTGAAATACATTATATGTGGAATTCATAATTATGTAAATGTTATAATGGGACAAGTGTGCCCAGAATTATATAGCTCTCCAATACATTGGGTAATATTATGTATCTCATGAGATAATGTGCATTATTCATGAACATGATTTTATCTTTATTCACAATTATGATGTTATGATTATTCATATATGTTATGATTATGCATATATGTTATGTATGAACATGATGATATCTTTGTTCACAGCTATGTGTTTTATTTGACCATTATGAAATGATGTTTCATTTTTATGCATTTCCAAATTCCATGACTAAATATAATTATTCCTATCATGATTTTGATTATGATCCTAGGATTATGTTATAATGATGATGATTATTTTCACCCATGTTATATTGATTCATTTCATTATTTATCCTCTTACTGATATTTTTGCTCACCCCTTTCTTTGATGTATATCCTTAGGTGACTACATGTACTAAAGAGAATGTGGGATTTATAATAATAAATAGGAATAATTTAAATAAATGTTTATGTTTTATTATGCATAAGTGATTTATGGTCCTAATTTTCCCTAGATACCAAACCTTTAGATCTTGGTTTTTTAATGTATTATGTTGGTTATCATTAAAATGATGTAATAGTTGTGTAAGAAAAAGTAGGGTTACTATAACATGGTTAATGGAAAGGCCACCATCCCATTTTTTGACCCTTATTGATCACTTGTGTCTGTAGCGGTCTTATGGAGAAGTTTGGGGTTTTTGTATTATCAGGATGTTATATATTGACCCTTGTGGTGTCTTTCCCATGTTTTTATATTCTGTATATTATAACCACTGAATATCATGTATATGTCTATTTATGACTTCTGATGTGGTTGTTTATTATTCTCAGTTAGGTCATTATTTTATTTAATCTATTTTTTATTTATGCCTATTTATCTGGTTGATTTGATTGGTGTGTCCGTCTAATTCTTGGATGGGTAATTATGATTTTCTAAGGGAGAAACCATTACTATAAGGTTATTTGTGATTCCCTGGTGCTTGTCTCCAACCTGTGGTGATCGGAAATCCACTTCAAAAAATTTAGAGATGCAGATCAGGTGATTGGTAATGTTGATCTAGGTCATTTCACAACATTACTAATGTGGAAGAAAACTACTATAAATGATTGAAATCAATTTAAAATTTACACATACCATACAACTATCCTACGTTGTGTCAATGTAATATCAACCCTTTTCTTAAGAATACATTGGTATAAACATATTATCAACTTACACTTAGGGCCACGTCTATGGAAACATATCCTCAGTTCTCCACTTAAAGTTAAATTGAGTGACAATGTAATCTAAAAAAATGCATTACATGTATTTTTTGATTTAGGGAATATTACTTTCACCTTCTCCTTTGTTTTATCACTTTTCTTTTTCAACGTAATTTTGTGTCCAAGGAAATTACTAAATACCTTTTAAGGAATTAATAAAAATTTTTGTTGGATTTTAAGACTTTTACAAGTTATTTTAATGATTCTACCACTAATTAAAATGAATTTTAAAAACATAATTTAATTCTTTTAAGATAATTTTATATTTAAAGTATATTTTATTTAGGATAGTGAACATCAACATGTCTTGTGACAAAAAATGTGTTCATTTCATGAAGTATAATTTTAAATTTAGTGAGAATGAAATTTTTATCTCTAATATTCCTCAGGAATTTACCTTACTTCTTAGTATCCATTTCGAAATGTGATGTGTCAATAATTTTCATCAATGATCTATTATCCTTATCAAGTTTTACACCTTTTGAATACAAACCCCAAGATCTATTCTCATAATATAATCCTCCATATCTTGTTTATCATCATCCACTTCATCAAAACCATCTTAATTATGGGATTTATTAGAATGTTTGTATTGTTCTATGAAAACTTGAACACCCTTATCCTTCATGCCTTTATCTCCTACTTCATCTTCTTTATTATATGATGAATATTCTTGTTTTTATAGTAAATTTATCCTTTTTAATGAAGCAAACATCCACTTTCCATTAAATAGATAATTTTCACTACGATCCCCAATCACCTTGTCAATCATATTTAATGAAATTTGGGATTGATCATGCTCATTATTATTGTCATTATTCCATGGTAAATTAGATATAAAATTTTTAATCATTTCATAATTGAATCATTTAAAAGTAATTTTATCCTTGTACTTACCATTTCCTTTGAAATATCCTTCAGAGTTGAATGATATAAACTCATATAAATTCAAGTCATATGTATTAAACTCATAATCTTCATCACAAGACTTTTATTATTAATTAATACTAACATCCTTAAAGTCTTTAAAAGAAATATTTATTTCATTAATATTCTCTATAGAATCATGTTTAATTAAATAATATCTTATTTGGATTTTGTTTCCTTTCCCCCCTCTTTGATAACATAATACAAAAGTAAAAATGACGAGTATGTGATTGAAGTTTTCATCTTGATCTCTCCACCTTGATGGTTTTAAGATATTTCTACCAATTTAAATAATGCATCATATTTATAAAGGGGATGTATTCTTTTTCTAACCTTTTATATTTACACCCCTTTTTATAATGAATTCCCATTTTAATTATCTCATTTTAGAAAAAAATAAAAAGATAATAAGAGGGTAGAATATTCTCTGTTTTGAGGGGTGATCTAACTCATGTTCATCCTTCTCCAATAATCTCCTCATGATATTTAATAAAACATCTCTGAGAATTTATTCACTTCATTCTTGAGTATACAGGTATAAAAAACCAATTATATAATATGAGAGAAAACTCACTGTATGGAATAATATAAATAAATCAACTACCATATGTACTGTATAAGTGATTATACATAGAATTTATCATGATCCATATAAATATGATACAACTTGTGTGAGTGAGATAGTTAAAAAATTATTTAAATAATTATCACATTTGGGCTATTTCATGACTTAGTTTCTTGATTTTTTGATTTATGAGTCATGAACATGTTTTCTTATTGTATTTACTGCAACATGGTCTTAGATTTGTTTGATATTTATTCAAGATGAACTGGATTAAAGGAATGATATAATTAAAAGAAAGTAAAAACCACGTCATGGTGAGACATAGGCCATGTTGTGGTTATGACTAGAATGAATAAGTATTCTCACTCTGATGAAAAACATATCATAGTATAAGATAAAACACATCATTGTTTTTAGAAACCACATCACATTATCATCAAAATAATTTTGGTTATTCAATATAGTCTAATAGAGGTTATTGTAGAAAATTAGCAAAGTATATTTCCCCTACATGTAGAAACCATTCAGTGATTTAATTATTCATGGTATAGTTTAGAGAAAAAATGATCTTTGTTTAGTGATAAAATCCCTTGCATAATATATTTTAGTTTTGTAATAAACCTATATCAAGTTTCATTCCATTTGACTATGGTTTAGGAGATTATTTTATGATTTATATATTTTAATTTCTTATAAATTAATAAAATATTGAGGTTTTAAAAGATATTTTTTACATTATATCCATATTTATTTGGTCAATTATATTTAAGACTTTCCATATGTAGCAAGATGATACCATCCTGAATTTTAGATTGAATCAAAATCATTAATGGAAAAATTGAGATATGAAAATATCATTATATATTCAAAGAGGTTATTATTGTGTGGAATATGTGAAATAATTGAATATAACATAAAAAATAGGGAGTGTAGAAGAATGAAGGAATACCATTCAAGGTCTTATGATAATTAATTTTTTTGGTCTTATAAACATTCATTAAAATATTTTATAAATATTAAAGGGGGGGGGGGTTATAAGAGTGTGTGTTTGTGTGTGTGTTCTTTATATATAAGAAGTAAATAATACATGTATTTTTGGGTGATCTTATGTAAGCATTAAAATATCAAGGAAGATAAATATTTTCTCATCTGGAATGGAATAAGGTGATATTTATTATGAAATTATTTTATTATATATATTATTTATATTATTAGTACCTGATTGGTGATATGTGAAAGACACACATTAATTTCTAGGAGGAGTTATTGTATGGGTTCTAGGACTATATTCTATCCTCATCTTATCCTCATTGATAATAAGACAATAGCTATATGAAATAGGATAATTCCGGATGATCACCAAGAAAAAGAAACTCATAAAGAGTTAGTAAACCATGTAAATATTGGAGGTTATTTATTTATTTATTTGAATAATTCCAATAAATTTTTTCCTTATCAAAATACATACATTAAATAACAATTAAATAACGTTGAATAAAAAATGGTAAAAGTTATAATTAGAAAAAGATTATCAATTTACCAACTTTTCAGTGCTTAACACATCTCTTAAGTAGGAGTGAAAAATTCCTCTTCCATCACAATATTTTTTTAGTTGGAAAATAACTATTATGTGACTAACATAAAAAAAATATTTTTATTTATTATGTAGAAATGTATTGTTTTTAGTTTTATTAATGAAAAATGTGGTTCAATTTTGTGAGGCTCGGGTGAAAGATACATGACCATTGGAAGGAAGGTGAATCAATGGTCACCAGTAACTAATATTTCAAAAAAAACTATTCAATTAATTTAAAAATAATTAGTTCAATGATTTAAATTACGTGGTTATGATGAATGGTAGATAATGATAAGTAATTCATAACACATAAGAGATTTTTTATAAGGTATGATCACTCTAATTTTTGAGTGTATAGTAATTTTTATTTTATTATTTTGATCTTACTACCCACATCCTTATATTATTATCAATAATGAGCAAAGGAAGATACTAGGAATTTTGTCTTTAAATCCATTTCCAATAATGATAGAAAATTAGCATCAAAATTTTAATCATTCTTTTTCAATCGTTTACGAGTGTCTCTAAAGTTGGATCAATTGTGCACATTCTTTTTTCAGCTAAAACCCCCTCAAAACTAACTAAAATCTTGTATAAATTCCTCTTTTAATGTTTAGTTAGCTATCACTAATTACCTTCAAAAATTTCTAATTAAAACATGCATCATTAAATAATAATGACAAAACCCCAATGCATTGAGCGAGGACTAATGGATGGCGTGTCTCATCAATGCTAGATTCAAAAACCATGACTAAATATCTTCTCTTTCCCAAAAATCTCAGTTGGAATTTTTATTTCATTTAGCATAACTCATACTCCCTCCATAACATGGTAAACAAGAACATGACGTGGTTTACTTAGGAAAACATCCAATATCCTTCACTTCAAACCACAATGTACAAAATGTTCATTTCTTCTTGACTATGATATGGTGGTCAAACAAGGATCATTGATTCTCGACATGGTGGTCGGTCAGAGGATTAAACACTACTTTGAGAGGAATATAAAGGGTTTGGATAATATCTATATTCTTGAATGTTGAGTTTCCTTTTAGTCTTACCAAGTACTTTAAACTGTGTACTTCATGGGATTCAACCCATGGCCCTTCTTGTTGTATTTATTTTAATTGAATAAAAATAAATCAACCTTATTTTTTTCCTTGTTTTTAATAGTTTTTTCAATTGTTTTAGGGAAGTTTTCATAGTTTGACTTAAGTGATGTTTGGAATTCTTATCTGTTATAGTCAACTATAATTTTTATCCTATGATAAATTTAATTATTAAGGTAAATTTAATCTACACAGTTGAAGAAACACTTTTTTAATTTTATACATAGTCTCTTTCCACAGTAGGTTGACCCTTCTTCATGTAATCAATTTCCTTTTTGTTGTCAACCATGACTCTTATCACATATTTTATTGGATCCTTCTTACGGTCAACCATACCTCTTCACTTGTGATCACTGCATCTACTTATCCAATTCAATTGGTGCAGTTGATCTAGGACTGGTGCAGTCAATTTCTTGGAATGGTTAGTTGGTGGAACTTTATAAAGTTCTATGACAAAAAATATCATGATACATTTTTTTAGAATCATTTTGAATGCTGTGCACACATGAAGATATTATATATATCCATCATCCAAGTATATTTTTTCTACATATACATCATGCACCCTTTCTTTAACATCAAACTACCCCATATAAGTATGAAGTTCTCCTCCATAACCATCAGACGACCTTTTTGTGTAAACATGAATCTCCACCCATGTACCTATCAAACTACCTTGCATGAGGATGAAGTTCAACTACATTACCATTAAGTCCATCATTTGGAGCATATTTTAGAATGATTTTTAAAGGATATGAGTATATTCTAGCATATGAAATTTTAAACATATCCCATACACGAACTATAGTTAATTCACCTTTGGGATTAAATTTTTTATAATATCATGTTAATCTTTTTATTTTATAGGTGTTGTAATTAGGTGACTAGAACATTTATTCAAGAAAGGGGGAGTTCTTTTGTCTAATCATTCTATGATGAAATATTCTACTTAAGAGAGTTTGTGAGGGAAAATAATTTTGAACAAAAATACTTTGTGTCAATTCACCTTTTTCACCCTTGAGATTTATTTTCTTCCATTGAGTTTGTTAAATTTACTATTTTAGGAAAAACAATATGTTATGTGTGTGGGAATTTTATGCGGCCTAATTTGAATACATTTTCCACCTCTAAAATGAGTATTAATTGTATTTTCAATGAAAAATTGTGCTTTAATTGGTGTATTTTTGAATATTGGATTTTCTATACTTTTATTGTTATTATTTTAATATCTAGATGAAAATGATGATTTTTGGGCTTGAATTGATTAAATGATTACTGGGTTAATTTACTTATAGTAATAGGATCACACTTTTTTGTTGATTTTGGTGGAATGATTATTGAGATTTAAAATTTTAATTAATTCCGAGGAATTTTTTATTAGAAATTTAAATTCTTAAAGTCCATTAAATTTACATGGATTTCATTTTTATGACTCTGGAGGTATTTTCTTTTGACATCATTACTTTATTATTCTCATTCTTTTCATACGAACTCTAAAATTTCAAAAGGAGAAATCAAAGATAAGTGGAGCTCGAGCAGCGAAGCTAAGATCAATTTAAACTTATTGAGGAAGCTTTTGAAGGATGCACTAACCTGTGAAATTGTCTAGGTTCATCGCACTTAAAGATAAAGAAATTTAATGTGGGGGAGTGCAATCAGTTTTTGAGTTTTTTTGAAGCCACATGTGAGGAAGATGATGAATATTAATAGGGGTTCTACATGAAAACTAGAGAGTTGAGTTTGAACTTGTTGCTTGTGAGATGGAGTCTAAGAGTTGTCATGTGAATTGGTTTTAATGGAAAACTATATACATTTGGGAGGGTGATGTTGACTAATTATAAGGATAACTTATGACTCTATTAGTTGGAATGATTGGTCAAGAACCATGCATTGGGTAAAAAATTGATCTGGATGCAGAGCTCCTCGATAGAGAAGATTCCTTCTCCTTTCTTCATAATTTATGTTTCTACTTATAATTTAATTATTTAATGTTGTTGATTCAAATATGATCATTGGGTGAAATTATTTTGGGGATTGATATTGAGTTGGTTATCTCTATTACTTCATTTATAATTTTTCTTTCCAGTTGTTACTCGCTTATTCACTCTTATGTATTTTTTTCCAAAACATTGAGATTCAGTGATAATTAACCTTGATAGAATCCAATTTAAGCTGGTTAATAATTTGATAACAAATTTGGAAGGAGATTTCTTGTTGAGGGAAACACACCAAGATTAAATGCTAAAATTATCTTGAGAGAAAACAGATTTCATCATTTTTATATCGAGTGAATTCTACAGTTGAATGACTATAGGATTTTATGAGTCACAGGTTTACCAATTGATAGAATTGGATAATTACTTTTGTTTCAGTTCCAATGTGCTTCACCAAATTAATAAATGAAGGAAAAGATTTTAAAAACCATATAATCACGTCCCCCTTCATTATTAATTGTTGTTCCAACTTTGTCTTAATATGCTTTCCTCTCTTAAATTGTTAACCTATTTAATACTATTTCATTTTCCCGTCTACTTCTTGTTACACATGTTTCTTGATATCATCACTATTGTTTGGAATTCATGGATTTTTTCCTTGGTTTGTGAAGATATTCCCATTCCCTAAGGGATTGCCCTGCTCATAACTGTATTAGCTTTTAGTAGGAAATTAAATAATTTGTCGAGTCAAATGACAATTCACCAAAATTTGATTAGTTTTCATTAAACCAGAAAAATTGTTTATTTATTTTACACTATAACTAGTATAGTTAAGGGAAAGGTCAATCCCTCAAGGAATGTGAAGTTCCTATACTAACCTAGGGATAGAAAAAAACTCAAGAAACAAAAATGAATGATAACAAAAAATGAATGAACTCATATTGAATAAGGTAAAAATTCAAGAGAGAAATAGGATATAGGCATGTAACAAACAAAAGATAACAATCTAGTGTAATTTTATTGGTTGGTTTAGAAAATATCTTCCTTCATTCATGAATTGAGAAAAATTATAGAACTGAAAGAGGAGCTGGCCAATTCTTTCGGTTGAAAAAATGTATGATGTGGCTTTATTTTAATGCAATTTTTCAAATTTATTTTATTAAATTCTTGTGATTTGGGGGAATAAATGTGATTTAATTGAAAAATATTTTTATGAATATTCATTTTATGTCAAATTTATAATTCCTTGGATATTTTGATCAATATTTGAATTTTGGGACTTTAGAGTTGAATTTTATTTGTTTAAATCTTAATATATTTCAGGAAAATTATATTTTGGTTTTCATCAGGTAAATTTAACTAGAATAATATTTTGAACTATTTTCTTGGGTAAGGTTGTTTGAGTTTTTAATTTTATAAAGTTCCACATTTTTATCTTCTAAATAAATTATTCTATAGGGGTTGCACTATGCTTCATTGTGAAAATAGAACCGATTCTTAGAGACTCGTTCAAGACTGGATGAAGTTAAATGCAGAATTCATGACTCTGATATATGGATTCGATGAATGAAGATGAACGGAGCCTTGAAAAAATGATTCGTGGAAGCCAAATCTTGGTAAAGATTTGTCTGGGTAGGGCCGAGGTGAGAACCACTTCCTTTTTTTTGAAGGCATGAATCACTTCATTTTTGAGAAGCTTGAAATAGGGAACTCATGTGGAGTTAGGGGAGACGATCTGAAAATGAAGCTCGTTGAAACCAAAGCGCCACAAAGATTTTTTATGAGGTCAACTATAGAAATCCAAGATCGACTATTTGTGACCAAATACAGACCAATACTAGATTATCTAACACAATCCTAGAACCTCTCTTAAAGATGGAGATGATGTTCAATCGAACACAAAAATTGAACATTGTAAATCCAGATCATGGGAATTTGATTCGAGATGTGCCTTCGCTGATGATAATCCATGATCTAGGTTTTAAGATTATTTGGTCACTGGAATTTGATTATCGTTGTAGGTCCAAATGAAGATGGAGAGGGCATTGATTTTCTCTGATGCTGCCGTTTGAAGGGAAAAGGCTAGCGCACTCCAAGTGCTCTATGAATGGTTTGTGGCAAGTTTGTTGGTTTTACTGATTGAGTACATTCATCAATTCTCGAGGAATGATGGTTTATTCGAGACATAGTGGCATCTAAAAATGTTGGAACTCATTTGAACAGCAGGATGATGGGAGTTGTGGAGACTTACGAGCAAGTTGTCGATGAAGGATCCATTATCACTTGAAGATTACTCTGCATGAAGGTTGAAGAGCACCAGATGGTGGTCATCTGAGCATGAGTCATTATTTGGGGAAAGTTCCTAGAGACCCATAGGTTGTATAGAATCCTATTGAGTTGGAGATCATGTGTAGTCATTAATTAGTAAGATTTGGAAAACTATTATCATTTTACTATCAAAAGAAGGAGTGCTGAAATACAAAGCAACTGATTCCACCTAGACTAGAAAATAATAGTGATAATTCCATATTACCGGGGGATTATTTCTTGGTATACATTCACGGGGGACGAACCATGACTAGCCTGGGTGCAACTAATTATTTTCGACCTAACTGAGAACTAACCTCCGGAGGAGAGCAGGAGGTTCCTTTAGAAGAATGAGTTGGAACCTCTACCAAACAATGAGAGTTGGTTTTCGATTCAGTAGAGAATAATTTCTATCTCTTTCACTTTCCCTTCTTCTGTTTCTCAGTATAATTTCTTGTGTTTTTGTTCTTTCTGATCATGCCTTGTACTTAATTTCTTAAGGGGTTTCTAACTGTCTCAGCTCATTTATGTATTTTATTGTCTTGATACTTTACCTATTTGCTTCAATGAGCGGGAGGTTCCTTTAGGAGAATGAGTTGGAACCTCAGCGAAGGGGAGAGAGTTGTAGATCAAATAATGAAAGATGGTTTTCGACTTGGTAGAGAATAATTTTTATTTCTCTTTCACTTTTCATTCTTTTGTTGCTCGATACAATTACTTGAGTTTTTAATCTTTCTAATCATGCATTGTACTTAATTTCGTGAGGGGTTTCTGACTATTTCGACTCATTTATGTATTTTGTTGTCTTGATACTTTACTTATTTGTTTAAATTCATATTTCTTGGCCTTTTTATTCATTTTAGTCTTACTCCTGGTTAACGTAACAATGGTTGAAAACCTACCTGATGAATATTTTGAAATCATTTTACCTCTGAAATTCATCTACTGATTGAGCACTAGGAATAGGAGAAGATGGAAATTTATGGTATCATGACCATCAATGCATTGGATGACTTTGATCACTCATTTTTCACTACTGTATAAAGGCGTAGTCTCATCAGAGACTATTTATAAATTTAGTAGTTTCTATAATTTTCAATAGAGATTGTTGTCTTTTCTTGGGGTCAAGTTTGCATGTTGAGTTGTATTATTCTTCCAGGTGCATCATTTTTCTAGAAAGTCGTTTCAACTAGACTTCCACAGATATCTAAGGCATGATCCTTGTCTTTAACATATATTAGGTTCTAACACATTTAATGCTTCAACAATCACTTCACTATCACACATATCTCATAATTTCACCCACAATCAAGTCCCTATTTCAGTTGAATAGGTTTCAATAAATCCATTAGTACAAATCACCTCCTTCAATTGGGGTCGTCCATACTTTCCACTGTTCTAGTGAGAGTAGGAGATATAAATGTAATTTGATAGTTCAAACTAAAACTATCAAAATTTTGATGACATTTCCAGGAAAGGTTCATGTTGAGTGTCTTAGGATTATAATAATAAAAAAATTAAAAATAACCAAAAAATAAAATAAAATATCGAACAAAATAAAAGAAATCAGATGTTGTTTAGCTATTTTCTATGTTATGAAATTTTAAATTTATTGCATTTAGTGTGTGTGTGTGCTAAGATATTCTTGACTAATTATATTACTATTGAAAATCTCCTTATTACTTGTTATGATTGATATTTGAGCTTTCTTTTTCTTGTTTAAAAATATTTTTTGGATTGTGTTAATCTTCTTAGTATAAATGTGAAATTCTATATGATTCCTGGTTAAAAAAATGGATCATCATAGGGGTGGGGATCAACAAGATCATATTTATTACATATGTTGTTGTTTTTATTTCCACACCATATGAAAGTGTGCCTATTATTATCCATAACAACCTCTTCATTTTGAAGAAAACTAAAATTTATTTGAGCCCAAACCTGAGAACCAAAAATACCCTAAATAAATAATAATGAAAATTAATTCGAGGCTTGACCAACACCAAGAACTTCAAACCAAATCATTCCTAGAAAGTGCTCAATACTTTGAACATCAGTTTGAGATGTTACAGAATTCATTTAGAGTATTACAAGAAAATTTAAAAGAATAAGAAGAAATTGAAATAAGAAACCGGGAAAATGAATTGGAAATCTTTGAGGACGAACAAGTGGTATAAAGTGAGGTTGAAATTAAATAATAATCCATTGATTTAGCAGAATAAGAATTTTTTGAATAACCATTTGACATGATGATCAACTCAATTAATGAACAAACCAACTCTCATATATTTCAAGCCACCCTAAGGGAGTGTTAATTGAAAGATTGTGAGGAAGAACAAAAGCTAGAAGAGGAATGACATGCTGTTTACTTGTTATCTAGTCCAAAATGTTATATTGATTTAGAAGTATTGAGGGTGTGAAATCTCATATTGAAATTAAATTTAAAGATAAGAATTTAACTATTTAAAACTCTTAAATCCATTTTTCTGAATTATTGACTAATGAAAAAAAATATATGTTTGGAAATTTGGGGAAGACAACATTAAATTTGAAGATTTATATTTCGAAATTTTTGAACCTAATTTAGAAACTAGTCTGCCCTGTTTTAATTGCTTGAACCTAAGGAATTTTCTCATGGTTCTTGATGATGAAGATGAATGTGGGATATTTGATGAAAGGCTTATTTTCGATAAATTTTTTCTATAGTCCTCCCACATGTGATTTCTCAAAATATTTTCTCAAGGATATAGAAAATAGTACTGTTCCTTTAGGAGGAGATAGTTTTAACATTGAATTTCGTGATTCGGATTTTGTTTAAACATTATTGAACCTTTTCTCCTATAAATTTTAATTGGAACACTCAGATAATCTCAATTTAATTTGGAGGATGAAACTATGGTGTTTGAACATGAACCTATGGATAATCACATATTTTTGGCTTAAATAAAAATAGTTTTATAGAGGTAGTGAGTGATTTGAATGTTTTAAAACTTAATGATTTTATAGAGAAAAATTTTAATTTGTCCAACCTAGGTTTTAATTTCTCAAAGACGAACTTGATTGAACTTGATTCTAAAGTTGAGTTAAATGTGGAGGTGGATTTTGAATTGGTTCAAAATGAACTTAAACATTTTCCAATTAAAATTAAAGAACCTCTTCTTAAAACTGAATTTCAAAACTCAGTCAGTGTCACATTTGTTTCTGGTTATAATGTGCTCTAAAATGTAGAGGGGTGCCATGAGAATCACGCCACACCTTTAAAAGAAATCAATGAATTACTTTCCAATCAAAAAATATTGAAATATATCAGTTTGGGAAAAATTCTAGAACCGAACATCATTCTTTCCAACAATGTCAAAGAGCATTTTCAAGGGTATTTTTCTACTGTTAATGGATTTGAAGTCTTCTATAGGTGTTTTGAAGCCCGCAAAACTCAATTCTCACTTTAAAATAAATGGTAAACTCATATGTGGTGGTTCCTACTTGGGAAACCACATCCTCTTAGTGACCTTGATTAGTTCACTAGGAGATTTTGGTTGGGGACTTAAAACCTAGCACTACTTGGGTGGGAATCCAAAGTTTTAAATTTTTGTATGTTTGTTTCATTTTTGAATAAAAAAATCCCTCATACCTTTGTTGTGCATCCTCTCACTTGTTCTTCTCTACCTTGGTAATGTTAAACCAGGTCTTCAGCAGTGTCCTTGTCTCCTCTACCAGGTGACTCATTTCTATAACCTTTCATTTTATGTTATTTTTTTCATGTTAAATGATTGGGTTTAATGTTGATCTGTTTTAGTCATCTGGTCTCCTCAATAGAGACCAAGTGGTGCTGACGTTTTCAAGAGAGTTATTTATTGGGATGTTTTCAAAGGAAACATTTGCCAACCAACAAGATATTTATTCTTCATATTCTCTTATGCCTTTAAATATTTAACTATTTAGGTAGTGCTGACTACCCTGTTAGTTGGGTTCAGCTATGAAGTTAGTGAAGATTTTATATAAATCTGCTCATGGTTGGAGTCTAAGTGTGGGTGCATTCACCGGAATATTTCCAATATAAATTCATGCTGAAACTGCTTGAAACTATTGGGTGTTAAACTTTCTTAAATATTTGTTTTTGAGAACCCTTATGAATCAACAATTTATTTCCAACTATAACACCCTAAAATCATCTCTTCTACCTACTTAAATCATTGTACAAAAAATATTATTTACATAGCTATGTTTAAAATTATTTTTTGCTGGCAAAAAAGAAATAAAAGCATGTAAATTCTAATCTATATTTTATAAGTGCTGATAAGAGCAGTTAACCTATCCCATTAGAGCAGAAACACAATGATTTTCAGGGACTAAGAGGAGAAACATACTCGAGAAAATTTATTTAACCTCATTTACTCAAACTCTGGATCATTCTACTTGAAATAAGATTTTTAGAATCTTATATTAATTTGTTTACATTTGTAGAAGCTAAAATCTGATCAACTAGAGGATCATTACTCAAAAAGAGGATACATTTGAATATTCTAAAATGTCTAAATCTTTTATCTCATGGGATGAATTGTTTTAAATTATACACTTAATTTTTCTCATCTAGTTTAGTACTGTTGTTGTTGGTTTTGTGAAGTTCAATGATGGAAATTGATTTGATAGTGGTGTAATGCATGCTGAAATCATTTAGTAATGTCCATCGGCCACTAATACTATATTCATATCTTTGATTACTGAAATCATAGTCTTTCATGTGGTTTTTTTTTTGTGTTTTTGTGAAAATATTTTTGATACTTTAGGTTTAAGCATGCATCTTTTCTCAAAATTAAATTTTTTCATAAAAAACATTGAACAGTAACTAGTGGAAATATTTGTGCATGTTGAGAATCTTGTTAGGTGGAAAATTTGATTTTTGAACTTTGTTATAACCTCTTAAAATAATATTTTGAACTACTAAATTTGATAATTTTTTTGAGATCAACTATTTTCAAAGTTCTTTCACTTTGAAGTTCAAAATTGGGGATAATGTTAAATTTTAATGGTGGAAGAGAGGTTTTTAAATGTGCTAAACTATTCTTCAATGTTGTACACATCAAACACGCCTTAAATTTTTTCAAAATTGGTTGTTCTTGAGATTCAATTTTCTTACCCAGTGGTTCAAATTCTTTTTAAGGTTTGAAGGTTGTTTTTTCAATTTGAGGAGGTTAATCTATTTTGTTTCTCCATAGACTCAATTGATTATATCATTTTCATTGTTGAATTTTTCTTTATTTCTTTTGGATGAACTCTAGGAGTATGATTTTCAATCTTCATTGATTTTGAACTTCCTAACCAGATTTTAAATTCATAATCCTTGTATTTAAATGGGCTATGAAACGAATTCCTAATATTTTTAATTTTTTATTCTTTAAGCTAAAACTGGTGGTTGAGTTGATTATTCATTCAATTATTAAACTCACACTTCCACCGGATGTGTCTATTTATCCTATGATAATTATGTGAGTTTGTTCACTTGGATGAAATTAGAGGTTTTGATGTTTAGTTAGATACAATGATTAGTTTGTTTAAATTTTTTAAAAAATTTCGATCTCAAAAATTTTTGTAAAAATAAAACCAACTTTTATCCAACCTCTTTTTTTGAGAAGATAAATCACATTTCCTACTTGAGATAGTCCTTAGGGAAAAGTACATTTTCAAAAAAATTATTTATGGAACTTCAGTGTTTCATTCTTGAGGTTAATTTTCATTCACTAAATTTTAAAAATTGATTGATTGAGGAAAAGAAACATGTTATGTTTGATGGAATTTCATGTGGATTTATTTTGTTGTAATTTTCCAAATATATTTTATTAAATTCTTCTGATTTTGGTGATGAAATGTTCTTTAATTGACAATATTTTGATTAATGTTCACTTCATGTCAAATTTACTATTCTTTGGATTTTTTTGATAAATATGTGAATTTCATGAGTTTAAATTTGATTGTTATTTGTTTAAATTTTGATATTCTAGGTTGATTACATCCGCCGCCGTGGAACACAATGCAAGTAAGGGGCCTAAGCCTCATTTTTTATTATTAAATCAAAGCAAAGACCTCTTTTAACTGGGTAGAGGGAAACCCATTACATAGCCCAAAGGCCCAGTGGACTTATAGCCCATTACATAGCCCATAGGCCCAAATTTTTGGCCCAATTCACATTCTGTTAATATTAACCTGCCTACTACAGTGCCGCACAGTACCGCCATCGCTACAGTTCCCTTCCGCCGCTACAGTACCCGCTGATGAACAGTGCCGCCACTACTACAGTGCTGCTATAGTACTACTACAGTACCTGCTCCCAATGGGCTTTAAACCCCCATTTTTCATGTAGGATTACGGGGTGATTACCATTAATCTAATCCCCAACTACAACACAATGCAAGAAAATTGCATTAAATCGCATACTTGAGAACTTGACCCTGCGACCTGCCCCTCACCCCCCCAAACCCTTACCACCTTGCCACCAACGGTGGGGTGTTTAATTTTTCATATATTTAATGAAAATTATATTTTGGTTATCATTAGATAATTTTAAATGTAATAATATTTTTATGTTTTTGGGTAAGGTTATTTGAATGTTTCATTTTCAAGATTTCCATGTTTTTATTTTTTAAAATAAATTTTGTTGTAATAAATTTTAACGCATCTACTAGAAAGGTATAGTTAATTCTTTATTTTACTCTATTTTTAAGGAAAGTGAAATTTCAAAAAGTCCCATGACCATAAGGATCGATTGCCTGCCTGTATGCATCATTTAGACCCCTATGCACACATGAAGCTATCCTATGCGTGAATCATCCGAGTGGAGTTGTCCTATATATACATACTATATCTTGGAATAAACATCAATGCCTTGTGTTCAAGGATGAAGTGATCCTGCATAACCATCAAATCCATCAGCAGAACCATCAAGTCATGGGGGCTCCACCGCGATCCTTTGTGAAAATCAAACCGAGGCTTGAAGACTCAGTGGAGACTGAATGATGTTAAATGTAGAATTCGAGTATGTTTTAGACTGAAGAGTCTTATTTCATGGCTACATATACTGATGTTGAGCTGATTGAAGAAAAGGATCAGGTTACTAAAGACCCAAAAATGATGAAACCATTAACCAAATTAAGATTCTATGGATCCAAAGAGGAGTCAATTTGTAGTTGTAAATTATTGTGTTCGAACTTGGTCAAAAATGATTAATTAACAACCAAATATCAAAGACCTATGGTTTCGATTAATTAAAATGATCTGATCCTTGAAGAATTAATTTATGGATGCTGAAGATGGGAAATGATTTTTCCAGGTAGGGTTGAGGTGATGAACCACTTCATTTTTGAGAAGCTCAAAACATGAAGCTCTAGTACAGACCAACATTAGATTCTCAACCGAGTGCCTCAAACCTTTCTTGAAGATGGAGATATTATTTGACAAAACCCAAAGCTCAAACAAGGTCGAGCTGGTTCAAGGTAATTTGACCCGAGCTCTGCCTATGCTGGTGGTAATTCATGATTGAGGGTCAAATATTGTTTGTTTGATGGTATTTGATTATCATTTTCGGTCCAAATTAAGATGGAGAGGGCCTCAATTTTCTTTGATGTTGTGGATTTAAGGGAATAGTCTAGTGCATTCTAAGTTCATGATGAATGGTTTTTGAGTAGTTAGTTGGTTCTGTTGATTGAGTAGTTGTATCCTTTATCAATGAATGATGGTTTTTTTGAGCCTTGGTGACATCCGTTGATGTTGGAAATCGTTTGAACAGTGGGATGATCAGAGTTGTTGATATATCTGTGTGGGTTGTGGATGAAGGAATCATTGTTTCATGAAGACAGCACTGAATGAAGTCCAAAGAGCATCAGATTGTGGTCATCTGAGCTTGGGTTTGTGTTTGGAGTAAGAACTTAGTGACCCACAGGATTTCTAGATTAGTTGAGTTAGAGTGCAAGTGTAGTCATTAACTAGTTATAATGGGAAATCTATTATCATTTGGCTTAAAAAAGTAAGAGAATTTATTGACAACATAAATATTGCCACCTGGTCCAAAAAATTGTGGTGAAAATTCCAGATTACATGTGGATTATATCTTGGTATCTTTTTTGGGGTGATAAACCATAACTTATGAGGGAATAACTATTTTGTCCAAACAAAATGAGAAACAACCTTTACAGGAGTCAAAAAGGTTCCTTCTGGAGCACGAGTTGGAACCTCAATGTAGGGGAGAAGGAAAAGTGAATGCTGAATGATGATATCATAGAGATGATTTCATATAGGAACATCACGAGGATTCCTGATCGGTTGTTCAGATCAAATGTTATGCTAAGCGGTAGTTTGCCAACAGTAGTGAAGAATCCATAGTTTTGTTATTAAATTTGTGAGTGATGCACAATCGATATTCTTCCAACACACTAAATTAGTAAAAAAAGCTGCATAAATGACAAAAATACAAAATATAAATGATCCATGACATAATAGTTTAGGTCTAGTTCTTTGGGAAACATAGAAACATAAAGAACTAGTTCATAAGAGTCTCCCATTAAGTTATGCTTTACTAGAAAGACAAATCATTTCTAAAACCATTCTTCATAACCTAAGGATATAAAAAATAATAAAGGGTGATCATATATGCTCAATAAGTTCAAACAAGGGAGATAATAATGATCATATAAGGATAATATAAGTAGTAGGAATTCACCTTCATCCTATTTGTGTACAATCTTCCATCAAGTATGCTGCCCATTCATTTATAAACACATCTATATCATCTTGTGAATATGGGTTTTTGCGACAGTCATGGTAGTATTGAAAAAATATAAATACACAAAGGATTAATAAATATTTTAAATAAACTTGTAATTAATTTTGAAAATACCTCTTTAGGTATTCTAGTTTGTTGATGAAATATAATCTCTTTCATAAATTTACAAACATAATAACTACAGTTCTTTCCATTTGTTTTGGACACCACAAAATCATTGAGAAAAATAAGTAATTTGTTTTGATATCTGTTTGTATAGTGCAATATTATTATATACACCATGATACTTGTCCAGTTGTAGATATTATAGTCATTCTTGTCCTTATGCCCTGGATTAATTCCATGAAGGAGACGATATTGATGCACCACCCTATCATAACAGAATCCTCATTAAAATATAATTTAAATTATATAACTAAATGTTTAGTTCTAAAATGTTGGATCTATTATGTTAAAAATTCAAAAACTCCATTATGTGTGGTCTGTTTGTTGCATATCTATTCATTGAATGCAGAAAATAAATTTTTGGAGTATCTAAATTGACTGCAACTAGCATCCAATGCTGCCAAAAAACACAAAAAGGAATAAGTAATTAATGAAATAAAAATAGAGTTGATATGATTAAATTGTAGAGTTTTACCCCTGCATTGTTGGTATTAAAGAGCATGTTATCCATAATTTTGTTTTCAAACGATTTGAGTAGGGATGACATTATTTCATCCTCTTTAGCAGAATTTAATTCTTCTTTTGAAGAGGTGATGTGAGGACTAACGAGTCCAAGTTTTTGTTCATAGTGAAATCCCTTTAATTGTTTTCCATATATACACCTATGAAAATATGAAATTTCTTTAGTCATAATTATTATAGTATATCAGCTTTTGTAAAATCAAATCATGAAAACATACCTCATGTATACATTTACAACTGAGGCACCTAGCCATTCATACTTGAATATCTCATTTACATTTTCAGCACTAATGAAATCTGATTTCTCCTCTCCGTAAATATTTTTTTCCAAATCAACTTTGTGAGCATTGTTGTCTATCAACTTTTTATCCACATGAGCATGCAATGATATTAAATATTGATATAGAATGGGCGGGGTGAAGGTTCTATCATTATATCATTTTCATCAGTTGGTTGATCCTTCAGATGGTTTTGATTCGATCTTTCATTTCACCCCATTCTCTTTGTCGTTCTGTAATAACATTCATTGGTTCAAAACTTTTTTCATTAAATTTTAAAGGATCATCCTGAAAAATTTATTGGAAATGGATACCTCTTGTCGACATGTTTTTTTACATGAATTAACGACCAGAAGATGAATGATCCAACAACTTTTTCAACCATATGAATGTCTTCATTGTCATTTGGAACAAGTATCTCGACACTCGGCACATTAGCTATGTTAATTGACACTCTGACATGATCTGTTAGAAGTTGTGTGTTATGTAACATGTCATTTTTCATATTTAACACCATAGTCCTCGCTACAAGGTGGTATGTGGGAGTTGATAGATGTAAATCACATTCATTTTCACCCTATACAATATTAATACAGGAAAGGTATCAGTATCTATGTGATTCAAATTTCACATAAACAACTATTAGAACATTGATTACCTCAAATAAGTCAGGTTTTTGTGGGGAATGACTCGTCTCAAAGCTAGTGGGGGTGGGGAAGGATCTTTATACACGAGTTGTAGTTGAGTTGTTTCTTCTCTTTGCCTACCCCCATTAAACTTTCTATCATCTCTCTATGGTATTGTAATTCTTCTTGAAAATAGATATTTTTATTGCATATTTTTTATTTCCTCAGTTTGATCCTACGCTTGTTATTGTTTATGAAAATATGTTCGGGGTTTCACCCAAAAACCCACACCTCTGACGAGGCCATACTGTTTTGGCCGCTTGAAGGCTGCTGAAAGTATGTCTGCATCTGGTGTGGGTGCTGTTGATTCCTGTGACTGTCAGATAGAAAATATAGGAAAATAAGTAGTCATTGTTATGTAATAGTGATTTAAATCAAATAAAATTTATATTATGTCATACTTACACATGTTTCCCACAATTTTTGTGTGTTTTCATCTATCAGTATCCCATCTTTATTTACACGAGTCTCCTTTCATAGAACATGATGTGTGATGGATATGGATTTCAATTTCAATTCATCAATCTGCATATAAACAGAGAAACATTATCGTGGTGTTGTTTTATGTCACATAAAAGTATTACAGTAGATTTAAAAGGCGTACTGATTTTTTCTCAAGTGAAGCGTACCCCATTCTTGCTTTACAGTAGGGGTACGATGGTTTTGTTTCCAGTTATTTATTTGTAGCACTCCATTGTTGTTTTGTAAATAAAAAACTGTCAATCAAAGTTTCAAATACAAACAACTTCGAACAACATATTACCAGACACAATGTACCTGAAAAGTCTACTCTACACGATAGTTGCTAAGCACATCCCATGCTTCTTGGGATATCAAGTGTGCGTAAAGATGAGGTGGGTGTGGCTTTATTTTACCTTTAGTATCATTAAGATGATATTTCATTAAAATTGTGTGGAAGCCTCTATGAATCCTTCCTACAACTCTTAATATATATTCCTTGTGCGATCCATCTATTATAAACGCACTCTACAATGGATGATGAAAAGTAAGTCAATGTTTTAGTATTTTATCTTATTTTAATTAATTAAATAAATGATATCATAATATTAACATAACTCCTTCCCACATTAGTGTCTTAAGCCTGGTGACAACATGGTACCATGATTGTACATCAATCGGAACATGTTGCCGAGTGACGATTCCAATGTAGCTACTAAAGAAGACTTTGTTGAGGTTAACATATTGGCCTCGCTTATTCCATCCCACCTCAAATTTGATGCCTTTTTCTTTTTTCCTTAAGGATTTTGGCTAACACTATCAAACTACGATGCTCTTGTTTTTTTGCGCCAATAGGGTTTCATTTCCTACCATTTTCCTCAGAAGAATCATCATTATGTTCATTCGGAGCGCTAGAATCGGCACTAGAACCAACAACAATAGGTTGAAAAACCCGTTGTACCATAACACTGGGACCAGCAGCAACAAGTTGAGAAACCTGTTGTTTCTCTGCACTGGGACCAACAACAGCAGGTTGAGAGACTTGTTGTGCCTCGGGATTGGGCGCATCAGCAAGTGCAGAAGTCATTATCTGCAGAAGTGATTTAACATTTAATTTAGATTACATAAAAGCAAGAGAAAGAAAATAATAACATAACATAACACAATGTATATTAAAATAAAAAAAACATGATAATTGAACTCTTTTTTTAAAGGCTTAAGATATTTGAACTCTCTATCGACTATGTAAATCCATTCATCGTGGTCTCCTTGGACATACAAAATTACGTCTACATTGGGACCACTACAAAATGATTGTGATGTCCCAATGAAAGGGTCATCCTCTGTTGAACTTTCATCTGACCCTTCAATTTTTTTGGTCAATAATAGAATAATTGACTAGTTTCAGTTTGTAGGATATGGAACATAAAATACTTGTACTGCCTGTGATGCCACTATAAATGGTTCTTATTTCTCCCATTCCTTACTGAAATCAAATTTCAGGAATCCCAATTCATCTATTTTAACAGCACTCCTGTTATTAACCCACTTGCATTGAAAAATCAGAACTTGGAATTTCGTATAATCCAACTCCCATATTTGTTTGTTGATTCCAAACTATGACATATTCACATAAATTGGATTTCTGTCCTTAGCACAAAAAACATGCATCTCTTCACCCAAAAGTGTAACCCCACTATTCTTGTAACATCCCAAGTAAATAATGAATATGAAATCTTCATATATATTAATATTTGTGAATAAAATATTAATATTACTTTAAAGGGTATTCTATGTTCGATGGCATACCTAATACACAACAACGAGTTTCTTTGAAATCTTACGTTGCACACTAATAATATAATAATATTATTTTAAATGGTAGTTAATTCCTAGCCATTGTAATGGCAGGAATGAACAGAACTATCTGAAAAATGATTATATATGTTTGTTAAATATTTTAACAATTACCCATAAATGATAGAGGCCTAAAATGTGAATGAATCCATTTTTAAGCATAAATATTCTAATATTATTTAAAAGGTCAATTAACCACCTTTTGATAGAGAAACCTTTTTAAATCTACATTTTGTCAACTTTATATGTTATATTTGGAAAAATAAAATTTTATTTAGGATCAGGACATCAAAATTTACTTTGTGTAATTTTTTGTTATTTTTTGAAAAAGGTCATTTTTAATGAATAATGAAAAATGGTGTATTTTAATTCAAAACCTCCTTTTAATATAATTTATTTTTATAGTTATATTATATTTTTAATTGGGTTTAAAGTGTAATTAAAATATATTTTTACAAAATAATCCAATGGTGGTCATTGGAATTAATTTCACATGGAAATTGGACATAAACAAGTGTCAATTATTTGATAGATATTCTTTCTTAAAAGAGTGTTATTTGTTTTGACTGCGGGAATTAATTATAAACTTAATTAATGAAACTTCTATATTTTGAATTTGTTAAAATGGACAGAATTTTTTAATTTTTAATATCAAATATAGTTTAGGGTGAATTTTTGTTATTTTTCTGAAAAACATCAATTTTTCATGAATAGTGAAACCACTAAGTAGTTGTTAAAAACTGAATTTTTCATTTAAATGGAAATTTACAGCTTCTGTGAATTGAATTTCAAAAATCCAACATACATGGTTGTCATTAGTAAGAAAAATGTGGTTCAATGGGATGAAAATAATTTTTTGTGAATAATAACTTTTGAGTTTTATTAACCGCGATTAAAGGTAATTAGGGTAATTTAAGGTAAAAATAATATTATAAATATATAAAAATAGATTGAAACATGTCCTAACCTTATTGGATGAGTCATGGACGACCGAGAAAATCCATGGGTCAATTTGGTGGCCCCATAGAGCCACTTGGGTATGATAATAACATTAATAACTTTTTATTTAAAGTAAAAATTAAAATGTCACAAACATGGATTATTTTTCTAAAAAATATTTTACATGGGTTTATATAAGTTATCATTTGACTAAAAATTTTCATTATAAATATTAAAATATTTCCTACATCATGGTAATTTTTTATAATTTTTAGACATCACATAAATAAAATTATTTATGACAAAATTATGATGTAGTGTTTACGTCATTAATGAATTATTTAAATAAATATAAATATGAAGTTTAAAATAATATCCAAAACTTGTCCAATTCTTATTGGATGATTTTATTTCGAACATGGGACACCTTATCTTCTACTTTAATGATTTTTGGACCTTTGGAAACTGAAAATAATTATATAATAAAATAATATTTTCAAGCTTTCCAAAAGAGCCCCTCCTCTCTCTTATAAAAAGACCCCACTTACTACCACTTTTTCACACTTCTCAAGCCCTTTGTATCATCCATACTCTACTCAAATAATATCCAAAGATCCCTCTCTTCATCCTATAATCCTTACCTTAGGAATAAAACACTTCAATAAACCATTTTTGTTCAAACTAAGGGGAGTTACCCAATTTAAAGGTAATATCTTCTCTTATGTTCTTTTGTTTTATTTTGCTTCTACAACCCCTTAAAATATTTTTATTACTTTATTTTGTAACAACACCAGTATCTTAAATATACTAGTATGTTTTTATGATATGTATTAGAGCTAAACTTACACGCACCTCCATCTAATGGGTGAAGAACATACTGTTTTTGTGGACGACGAACTACTGCCTCACGAAACGATGATTGTTCAATTATCTCCTACCACCTCTCATGGTGGCCATTAAGATGTCACTATATTTATATATTATATATATTATGTTTATTTTTTCATTATTATTCTTTATTTTTTCATTTATGTCATACCTTTATGGGTTCCATAATGGGTAAATGTGATACTTTTATTTTAGGAAGTGCAGACTACGCCCCCTCAAAGTGATTTGAATCATTAATGCCATATGTGGGATGTATAAAGGATGTAGTTAATGATATTATATATGATATTATACTTTAATTATAATATACCTTTATATCATAATGCATTAATTCCATTAAATGTGAAATATAAATGAAAGTAGCATTCATGCGTACGTACGGCTTACCGTCTCCATGAATGGTGCATTTCATTTCTTACCTTCAAATGTTATGTACTAGTATAAATACATATATATATATATACTATATATATATGATATATATTATATCTACATCATGAATATCATTATGGATATAATGGATATTTTACTACATGAACAACTTGTAAATATAAGAAGTTTACTTTTGACTCAAGTACCAAATATCGACAAAACAACCGATATTAACTTAAATGATTACGTAATGTTTATAAAATGTTAATAAGTGATATAAAAGAAATAATAAACTTGAAAAAGGTTCTTAAGAAATAATAAATTAACTTAAGTTTATCATTCTGTAAGAACAAGGAACATACGAACGAGTAAAGTTGGACATGTGGTAAAGGATTTCTTATCTCACTTTTAATTACGTGAGATTTCCATTGTTTTCCACTTATTTATTGCATGTGGTGTATTTTGTACTTCCATTTGATATATATTATTAGTATTCTATTTATATTCATGTTATTCTTTGAGTCATTTGGTGCTTATTATCCTTTGGTTATACGACTCGATTTATTACAATGAGGTAAGGGGTTTTATCTCACTTTTTATTCCCATGAGATTCATGCTATATTTGTCACTATCTCCTTGGAGTAGTGTATGTAATGCCCATTATTCTACTATTTGTGTAATATACTTTCATTTATGGGTATTTATATCAACATTGTATGGTCCTTCTTTCATGGGGTGTATGTTTCGTAAGTTACCAAATCGGTAAGGGAACCTTTCACCCTCCTCTTTTTAAAAGGATTATTTTTGTAATGTATTTTAATTAACCTATTATTATGTGGGGATATGTTCTTATATATACTTATTTTGGTAAATTTTATGTCAAAGTGATGAGATACCCTTTTTTCCTCTCATTAACTCATTTTCTGAATTTTAAAGTGATGCCGTTAGGCTGTTGAATTTCTGTAAGGGAACTTCTTTACCCAATTTCAATTCATTTGGTTAGACCTATAATTCTTTATTATTTCATGCTATGAATACGTGTGAATGACCTATTATTGTGTTACACTTAATATAGACTTATATTGGGTGTATTTATATTTTTCACACATAATTATGTCATTGATTTATCCTTAATCTAAGGATATCATCTTTGTAAGGGACTTCGTCTCAATCTCTTTTCATTGAGGAATATTTTCATTTATACACAAATTTATTTTATATGGTGTATAAACCCCTTTGAATTTTACTTTTATTCAAAATTAATCTCTTCCCTACGAAGCATTTTACTAAAGGACCAAAAATATGTTTTTTAACTTATGCGGTGAAAACGACCTTTCCGCCATCGCAAGTATTATTTGATCATTGGATTCCTCAAAAAGTCGTAATGTTCTAAAAGAAAATAAATACCATATACTCTTTTATGTATTTTGGTATTGAAAATGGTTTTAATAAAGGATTATTTTATATCAATATATTTAAATCATATATTGTGACTGAAATTTGGAAATGTTATCATTCCTTTATATTGCTTTTATTTGTTATAATTTTATAATGGTACTCGGAAATTTGATGGGTGGTTATGTGATAAACCAAATGATGGGTGGTGCCGTGAAAACCAGGATGGGTGGTTACGTTATAACCTCCAAGGTATTGGGTATGGAAGTCGGCCATATGGCTATTTTATTTAGTGACATGTATGGAAGCAGCCGTATGGTTATTCCATTTATGTATGTTTATGTCCCAAGTTACCCTTATATGTTATGTGTTCTTTATATGGGTTTTATGGTGATATTTTGGTTACAAAAGGGTAAGAAATGATCTTTTATTTAGTGAAGAGTATTTACTATTTCATAAATGTGAAAAGTATTACTTATGATGAAGTAATCATGATTTACATGTTGTTTTGAGAAACTAATAGTTTTCCTTCTTTTTGTTTCCCTTACTAAGTTTTTTATGCTCATCCCATGTTTTTGAAATGTTTTCCACAAGACTTAAATATTAACAGGGTCATGGATGGGATCAAGGAAAGACATTCTATCTAAAACATGGAACTAGACATGTTTCTTTTTAAGAGTTTTTATTTTATGAAAAAATTGAAACTGAGTAGAAGTGTCTACTTTGTAGTCTTTCGATATTTAATAATTATGGCCTAATTCTCTAAAACACTAAACCTGAAAAGATCCCCAATATGAATTATTCATTTAATTCAAGATTATGTAATGTTTTAAGGCTGGGTCCTTATAATTCTTCATGGTACTATCTTCATCAAGTTCATTAGTATAGAATGTATAAACATTAAATACATAATAATTGTAAGATAATAAATACACATTTTCTCCTCCGACTAGCCATTGAAGTCATTCTGAAATTGATTCTGGATTTTCATCTAACTTCTTAAAAATATGGTTTCGAAACCATCCTATAAAATGTCGATTATGGGTATCTGATATGCATTTTTTACCCCTAGATGGATTCAAATGACTAAGAATTTATTTTTAGGTTTGAACATATGGGTCAATGTCGAAACTATTATGAAAAATGTAAAGGTGGTTCTGCTCCCGATCTGTAATATTGATTGTGACAACCTCTCTTACGTAAATTTCTTCACCCTCAAGCTGCCCAGTGTGATGAGATTTTGGTAGGCCAATGTTTTCCACACCACACAGGTATTCGGTACATAATTCAATGGCTTCCTCAACAATATATTTCTCCACAATACAACCCTCTGGCCAACTTCAATTTTTGACACACCCTTTCAAAATCTTCATATACCGCTCAATGGGGTACATCCATCTATAATGTAATGAACCACATATTCAAATATCTCTCACCAAATGAAACATCAAATGAACCATCATATCAAATAATGTCAGCGGGAATAACATTTCAAATTCACATAATATAAGAAAAATTTATTTTTCTATAGTTTGAAATTTCACCGATTCTATAACATTGCTGCATATAGCATTGAAGAAGAAACATAGCTTCATTAATGTATGGCGGACATTCTTGGGAAAAATGAAACGTAAAACTATTGGAATTAGATCTTGCATCAAAACATGACAGTTATGTGATTTCATAACCTTTAACTTTAAATTTCTCATTGACATGATGTTCTTGATATTAGATGAATACCTCTCTGGAACCATTGCGCCATTCAAGAAGTTGTAAAACTGATATGTCTCCTACCTGGATGGATTGTAAGCAGCTGGAGGAAGAAATGTTCGTTTTTCACCCTTCACTGGTGTCAACTCTTATCGTATTCCCATATCAACCATGTTAAATCTATCCTTAATTCCATCATTTTTTTCTAGGTGCATTCAGCAACATACTGATGAAATTATCACATATATTTTTTTAACATGCATAACATCAAAAAAATGTCTGACATATAGACAATTGCAATATTATAATTAAAAAAAATGGATATCTTTTTCCAACCAGTTTTAATAGGGTTTTTTGAAAACGGTTTACCAAAATTAGTTCCCACATCTTTTAATTTCTCAAACAATTAATCACCTATTAGTGGAGATAGTGTTGTAAATTCTTCTGAACTTCCGTCGAATGATATTGTCCAAGATCGGTACTTATGCCGTCAGGTTAGAAATCTGTGATGTCCTAGAAACATCGTTTTTGATGAATGTTTCAACCTAATTAACTGTGTTCCTTGTCCACAAATGGGACACCCTTGAGTTCCATTAATGCTATATCCTGAAAAATTTCCATAAGTAGGAAAGTCATTTATCACCCCGTACAACGTGTCTCTGAAAGTGAAATCTTCATTTTTGTAAGCATCGTACAACGTAACACCTAAATCCCACAATAATTTCAAATCCTTGATCAATGTAGCCAAATAAATTTCACTATCATTACCCGGTTGTTTTGGTTATGATATAAGCATAACTAACATGATGTATTTTCGTTTCATGCATAACCATAGTGGTAAGTTATAATTTACCAACATAACCGGCTATGTACTATGACTGCTACTTTGAAAATCAAAAGGATCACCCCATCTCTAGATAATGCAAGATGAAGGTCTCTCAGCTTGTTTCCAAATTCAGGATACCCATGATCAATTATCTTCCACTGAGGAGAGTCTGTCGGGTGACATAGTTTACAATCTTTAATTATTTTATCGGCATGCCATGTCAATTGTCCTGTAGACTCCTCACTTCATTATAGGCGCCTAAACCTCAGAATGATTGGAATGTACCATAAAATTTTCGTAGGACTGGATTCATCTTTCTAGTATCAATAAGCACCGCACTTTGAGCATTCTTTACGTGATTTGTGGTACTTTCAAAACAATATACATTCATTTGGGCAGATGTGTATTCTTTCAGAGATCATACCCATCGAGCACAACATTTTTTTGACATCGTATGTTCGGCTCATGAGCACATTATCTTCTGTGAGTATGTCATTTAGGAGAGAAAGTAGTTCTATAAAACTGGAATCACTCC
Source organism: Viscum album (assembly GCA_963277665.1). Taxonomy (NCBI): domain Eukaryota; kingdom Viridiplantae; phylum Streptophyta; class Magnoliopsida; order Santalales; family Viscaceae; genus Viscum; species Viscum album. The sequence continues at coordinate 647,908,232 of OY728137.1, read as the reverse complement.
ACCCATTGTCTACTTTCAAATTATACAGCTTCAGTACGACTGAGAATGTTGTATATTTAGTGTAACCAACATACAATGACGTTTTGCACAACTATTTAACTTCTCAAACAATTTTGTGAAATCACTAAGTTCATATTCAAATGTCCTTGTCATTTCATCAATATGATCTTCATCATCATTTTCATCTATAATCACAACCTCCATATGATCGTCTTCATTTTTCACACTTATAATCATATCTAATGATCCATAAAACGCAGTGTTATCCTAATAACTACCTACATTCGTTTTTCCCTGTGTTTATTCCAACATGTATAACTTCGATCAATTCCATGATAGATCAAGTGTTATTCTAACTCCTCTGGACTAATTTGTCTTGAATAACAAGAACATAAACACAGACACATGATTTGAGAAGGGTCACATATATGATCTTTTTCAAACTTGATAAACTCTTTCACTCCATCTTCATACTCTTTTGTCAACTGATTAACATTCATCCATTCTTTATTAATATTTATCCTATTTGATAGAGTAATATTAATTTATAACAAAATAATTACACAAAATATGTTTAATAATCTATGAGAATCCCCTACACTAGAATGTTTTAGTATCCCACATGTGATCTATATGCATTGTTGTAAACCAGCTTTGTAGTGTTTCTATAGAAACATAATGTCTCTATTCAATAACTATGGTACTAAAATAATAGATGGTATGATTTTCAATAGAGTACTTGTGGGTGGAAGGATTCATTACATGTGTTTTTATGGTTATTTGACTAGGGTGTACATAAAGTGTCTCATAGAGTTCTCTAATGAAGTGGTTTTCTATGATTTAGTGGAATTGAACTAGTAACAAAGTGGTGGGGCCATTGAAATGAGTAAAGTTTGGATTGATATTAAATGGTGGAAGAAACACAACATGGAAAAAAAATGGTATACCAATCATTCCAACAACCGCAAAACCATACAAACACACAATTGTGCTCACAAGTGCAACACCATACAAACCAAACAATCACAATTTCAGATTTTACAAAGCATCCTTTATTCAATTTTTTTTGTTAATTTAGGGGTTCTCACAAAAGATTTATCATCTTGGGGAATTCATTCATTATTCAAGTATACGTAAATTACCAATTTTTATATTCAAATGTTCAATAGGAACCAAACAACAATAAATTCATTTAGTGCGCAAACAAGAACCACCAATGACCACAATTTTCAACGAGGCATTTAGCCTGTACATTTCACATTATAAACATCAATATAAAATATTAATAACATGTGAACAGGAGGAAACCAATGAGTAAGAGGAGAAAACTCACAATTAATGTGTCATTCAGCATGAGATAGAGGTGAGTTCGTGGTAGAGGAGAGGCACGCGACATAGATGATTTCTAAACAAAAAGAAAACATAAAATGAGAACTCATATGTTATACCTATCCAAAATAGTTCCAATGAGATTTAGGAATGGGACATGTATGATTAAACAACTTTATTGGTCAATAGTGTTATTTTATTTTCCATCTATGATATCTGCTTCCTGTTTATTTATTTTTTGCATATCTACTATTTTCCTAGATGTTAAACTTATGAATGGGACATGTCTTCTTTTCAGGAGAAATTACATTTTAAATTTACTCTAATTTAGGTGTAATGTATTCCGCATTAATTGTATATTTTTTCTAGGGTATCTTTTCTATCCCGTAGGGATCATGAACGTCTCTTAGGTTAGTGGAAATTCATGCCCGTTGTTGGTTATGATACCATCTTGGGTTATATCATTACATTCTTTATTGTAATTGACCCATGTCTATTTAAATATAGGATTGGGGGGGGGGGGGTCGGACACTAATATATAGAAGCATTAATAGAGGAAAAAATTATCCTAAGCTCTCCAATACAAGTGATGAAAGATGAAACATACACCGGGTGAGGGAGAACCACCAGAGAGGAGAGGAAGGGGAGGGTGGCATAGCATAGAGGGGTTCTGGACAAGAAAAGGGGAAAATCCAATAAAATATAAAAAGGTTCAAAGGGGAAGGGTTTTGGATTTTCGGGGGGGGGGGGGGGGTTGTAGGGGTGTGGGGAAAGGGGGGGCTGTCCAGAGAGGGGGGGGGGGGTGGGCTGCCCTGGTGAGGTGGGGTGGGATGGGGGGGCTGTAGGGTTGTGTGGGAGGGGGTGTGGGCTGTCTGGGGGGGGTGTCCACTATGAAATGACCATTAGGGATCCTAAAGATTGAATTATGAGAGGGGGAAATTATGGGAAAGAGGGGTTTGGGTGATGGGGTCGAGTGACTAATAAGGAATAGGGGAACCTCATTAAAAAGGCTACAAATATTTTTTTTCATTTCAAGAATAAAGTACATTATGGTGTAGCCTAAGGGTCTATTGCATAGTGAACCCTAAGATGTCACATTGTTGAATTACCACAAGGTATACACTACAAAACTCATCCCCTAGGCAGAAACATTAAATATTGAACATGAATTTTGATGTGACTATATGTCTCATGGAATAACATCCACCCCCCCAAAACGGTATGGAGGGCATAACATAGACAACCTACCACATGATCTAAACCATTAACATAAGGTGGGTACCATAGATAAAATAACATAAATAAAGGATGATCTAAAGAGGAATAACCAATCAAACCTTTAACATGATCAAAAACACTAAAATAATTTATGTATCGTGGAAAACTGCATATACCCCATGATGTATAGCCAAACATAAACTATAAAAAATTCGAAAGAATGTTCACCTTGGTGGATCATCTCTACATTTAAATCCCTAGGTCTCTAGGCCTCATCCTCATCATAGATATATAATAACGATTAAGATATAATGAACAAGCATGGAAGATAAGATTCATCCTAGATCTTAGATAGCTAATGATTGATACCTAGCATCGAGCAAGAGGCTATTACATAAGAAGCTTATACATGACACATCCTAAGAAGACTCACTAAACATATCCATCATTAGCATATTCTATAGTTAAAAAATATATAATGATTATCCCAAGACCTATAGGTAACAATATATCAACACAAAATCTCTTTATTCATATTTATTTACCAACCTACACCACCCCATGTGTAGATTTCCCTACCCTTAAGGTCATAAGGAATCCACATTATCATTTCCACTAACATCATAATCAACCCCTTTCCATATACCGTAACTATAAGGGTTCTAAGGGAGATGTCACAATTTCATATAGACATGATAAATATTTTTTGTGGGATAATCATTACAAACCATGTACTCAACATGATATAAGATTTAAAATAATCCTTGATATATCTCAAACAAAAACCTACCCACTGGTTATTTCATCACTAGTACCCACCAAGTCACCCCCAATCGAATGGTCGAGGGATAAATATCTTAAGAGAACACAAATACCATGGGACATAAGATTATATCTCCTTGCCTTCTATGATATAATTATCACTCTCTAATCTATTATCTCACTCGGTCCAGTGGGCCACCCTACAAATACTATAGACATCATATATAATGGTTTAAACATATCTAGATCAATACCTAGTCACCTAAGAGTCTTGAGACATCAAACAAGGTGGTTAGAAATCAATAAATTCAATGCATCAAGATTCATACAAATTGAAAACATTTATAAATAATAATCACCCAATCTCAAATTCCCTAGAAAGAAACATCACCTTTCTCTATCAAAAGAACACAACAAGTATAGAGAACCACCCATTAGTTAGAACAAAATAAAAATGGGAATAATTTGATCATAAGGAGTTTATAAAAACCATTTCTCATAATGACCCAAATGAACAAAAAAACATTTTTAGGGTGTGAATCCAAATAAAAAGATTTAAAATATCTTCTAAATCAACTCTTAAGACCAATATTATGAATATAATTTTATAAAACCACATGGGATCCAAAAATCCAAAATAATAACATTTTTAATAATGAAATTCTTTCATAATGTAAAATATAAGTCATATGGGTTAACACACCCTTGTAAAATCTAACAACCCAGTTAGGACACTTCAATAACATCACACACCCCAAAAACAATATTTAGAAATCAATACGTGTTAAACTCCCATTTAAAAACCTTTATATAGTATTGAATTTGAATTTTTAAAATAATTTCATGCTTTGAAGGCCACTTGGGAATTTTTTTAGACAATTGGTACTTAACCTATTCCATAATAAGACTTATTAACTTCCTAGAAATCAACATTATTCTATCATATGACACATACATATAAACAAGCTGGATGACTATTCCTTCAATAAACACTAGTAAACGAAGCCACAATATGTCCTTATAAACCATTAATAAATAAAAACCCCATGCTTAAAGCCACATTATCCATGATTTCAAGATCCATATATTCTAGGGTTCATGGGAGAAAACTAAAATGGGAATTTAAAGGTCAAAAATATTGAAGGAATGAGTAGGAGGTTTCTTTGTGAAACTCTTTTTAGAAGAGGAACAAATACACCAAAATAATGATGATGAAGGGGGAGAAGCTCCCCATACACCATGGATGGATTTACAAGATAGAGGGAAGGATGAGCGGTATATAAAGACTTATATGAAAAATGGAATTATTGTAAACTAGAAAATTTTGAACTCTTTGATTGATCATATAAATATGCCAAACGGTTCTCCAAGTTGCATCCTAGTAGTGTAGTAGCCAATGCTAAAGAAAATTATCCCCCATGGTTTCTCAAGTAGACATTCCACACTAGGAAATTACCTCATAGTCCTGGAATATGGAACTATAAAATTATAGTGTGAACTAATATGATTATTGCATGGTTTCTATAAAAATACACAAGAATTGAGCCATGAACCATACACACCAATGGTTACAAATTGTTTTAATTAGGTTTCTCATATTTTGCATAGAGTAGTGTGCTACCCATGATAAATAACCTTATATAAATTAGAATGAACTAAAAATTCATATCTATAAGGGTTACCATGTAGGAGGGATTGCATCAGAGGAGGTATCACAGCGGAGGCAGTGAAAATGGAGGCAGTGGCACCGGTAGAGGAGGAGGACGGTCGCGATAGAGGAGGAAAAGGAAGCGGCGGTGGAAGAGGAGGGGTCGTAGAGGAGGAGGGGTAACAAGTTCAGGGTTCAGTTTCCCCGAAGACTTGAATGAGTGTGAGGGAGGTGAGGCCTGTTTGGGTTCTTTTATAAATGCCACTGGAACCTTTATCAGCTCTAGTTAAAAGCGCGAATAAAGGTATGTTTTATCAGCGCTAAAATTATAGCGCTGATAAATACTTATTTTATAAATGTATAATTTTAATAATTTATTTATATTCTTATATATTTATTTAAAATTATATATAGGATAAATATTTATTTATTTATTAATTATTATAACTATAAATAGTATATATTTGTAAATAATAGTATATAATTGTTAATATATATTTATAAAATTATAATTACAAATGTATTTGAAAAGTATTTATATATATCATTAAAAATATAAAAATATATATTTATTATTTAAAAATATTTAATGAAATTTTATAATTAAATTTTTCAGAACATATATAGTTCATTTGGGTAATATTATGAATTAATTAATATATTCCACATCATGTAATATACAAATGAACATTTATGCACACATAACATATATGCATATATTTGTTGACCAAATTCATTGGAACACATATATATTCAATAATTTTAATTATAAATATACATATTAAAAATTATTATATATTTATAAATATAATAAATCTAATAAATCTAATAAATACAAAGAATTAATCTAATAAATCTCTAATAAATATAAAAAATATAAAAAATCTAATAAATATATTTACTATTTAATTTAATTTATTATAATATTATTATTATTTAATTATATATATATAATTATAATCTTAGATATAATTTTTTCAATTAAAACCTTATATATATATTTTTGAATTATTAAAAAAATATTAAATATAAACAATGATTTTTTATTTAATGTATACAAATAAACATTATTTGTGAATATAAATATAATAATTCTATACAAATTAATAATAAATTTTTTATCAGCGCTAATAATAGCATTGATAAATGAAACCTTTATCAGAGCTTTTAGCTAGCGCTGATAAAGGCACACCCCTTTATCAGTGCTTTCTGTTTAGCACTGATAAAGGGCAGCGCTTCCCTTACCCTATTTTGTGGTAGTGGAAGTTAATTTCATAATGACATGTCACCTCATACGAACACTTACCATGTAATATAATTCATTTGTCTTGACATCTCCAATCAATCGGGTTTCCTGCAAGTGCCATCAACCCATGTGCTTGATTTCCCATTCTTTGACTTTATGAAAATTGAACTTGACTATAGAACTCCATGATCATGGATTTATTTAGGCTATATTATTTCCATCAAATGGTCTGAGATATCAACTTCTGTTATGGAACAGAAGAGATATATCCTTTCTCCCATTATTCATTAATGCAATTTTACTCATGAAACAACCAACATATCCTACCTTGTTGAAAACATATGTCGTCACGGTCTTCACTAATACATCTTAGTGTGCGAGTCATAATACCCATTAATAATAATCTTAAAATATAAGGACCAATACACACATCCGCAGATAGGAACATCCAATGACACTTATAATTGTGTATTTCCTGCTATCAGATCTCTTTATTATAATATCTTACTGGATATCATCAAGGGAATACACCATGGTAATGTGTCTCAAAGTCCTATGAGTCTCCAACCCTGATAGCCTGTATAATTTGTTTTCCTAAAATTATATCATATGGCTACAGAACATATATCTAAGAATAGTGTCATAGAACATCCAAGTTCTCATCATAGCAGGGAACTATTATGACTTTTTAGTGCTACAACCACTCTTGGAACATTATCACATACAATGTTACATAGTAGAACAATCATGATGTGATAATAAGTTTATTAATATCCATCCAATGAATAAATGTTTATCATAAAGTACAAATAAGTTGGTTCTAGGGAACCAACTCCAACAGACTCCCCCACTTTCAATAGAGCCAATTACTAACAATCTTTTGCCCGCTAGCTCTCACCTGATATTCATGCTTTTTCTAAGATAGACTTTTAGTCAAGAGTTCTACCACGTTCTCTTATGTGGATACTTTTCTCACTACAATTTCACACTTTTAATAGAAATCCCTTTAGAGTTTATACTTACAGAGTATGTGCTTGGTCCGTTGATGTGACCTTGACTCTTTTGTAAGATCCACCACTACAGTATTATCACAGTAAAATGTGACAGGGTCTTTACTGATAGGTACCCCATCAAGCTCCTAGAAAAAGTTTTGAATCCAGACAGATTCCCTGGCTGCATCAGTAGTTTCTATATACTCGAACTTTGATGTAGAATCAACAACAACTAGATGTTTTGAACTTTTCCATCTCAAAACTCATCCATTGAGATATAAAAGATATCCCAATTGCATCTTCAGATCATTTTGATCTATATGAAAACCATCATCAGCATACCCTCTGATGACAAGCTCTTCATCTCCTTCATAAACCAGGAACATATCCTTAGTTCTTCTCAGATACTTAATGATAGTCTTAACATCAGTCTAATGTTGTTCTCCTAAATCTTCTTGATATCTGTATACTATGCTCAGTGCATAGGAAACATCTAGTCTAGTAGATATCAGGACATACATGATAGATCATATTTCTAAATCTTATGAGATCTTACACAATATATATTTATCCTATTGTGTCTGGGAACACATTTTCTTATAAAGATGTAAACCATGTGACACTGGAACCAATCCCCTATTGGATTGTTCAATACTAAATCTCTTTAGTATGTGGTCAATATATGTACTTTGACTTAGTCCAAACAGCCTCTGGTATCTATCATGAATGATCTGGATCCCATGAAAATTGGATGCTTTGCCCAAGTCTTTCATAGAGAAACACTTGTTTAAGTGGTCTTTAACTGATTGTAGTACTGATCTGTCATCTCTAAAAAGTAATATGTCGTCAACATATACTACTAGGATAACGATCGTAGTCCCATTAAACCTTTTGTAAACACACGGGTCACATCCATTTTTAATGAAACCAAATTCTTTTATGGATTCATCAAATTGAATGATCCATGTCATAGATTCTTGCTTCAATCCATAAATGGATCTTTGCAACTTGCAAATCCTTTTGGCATCATTTGGTGTCACAAACTCTTCTGGTTGTGTCATATAGGCATCTTATTGAATATTCTCATTAAGGAATGTAGTTTTGACACCGATCTTCTAAATATCACAGTCATGGTAAGCTTCTATGGAAAATATGATTCAGATGGATTTATACATGGAAACTGGTGAAAAGGTTTCACTGCAGTTAATTCCATGATGTTGTTTAAACCCTTAGCCACTATCCTTAATGGGTACCTACTTTACCTTCCATGTCATGTTTCCTTTTGAATACCCATTTACATCCAATAGGCTTTACATCAACTGGTGCATCGACCAGAACCAAAACATGGTTTTGATACATAGAATCCATACCATAATTCATAATTTCTATTCATCTTGCAGCTTCTGATCTCTCTACTTCCTTCTTATAGGAGATATGTTTATCATTGTCCAACAACAACGATTCACCATCCTTGGTGACAAGAAAACCATATCTCTCTGGTTCTCTGACCTCTCTTACACTCCTACACAGTACTTGTGTTTTAGGAACTACTTATTCCATGAGGACCATAGAACTTGTCCCTGTACCAACTCTTGTGTATATTGAGTATCAACTTCAGTGAAATAAATCTTGATCCCACTATCCTTTTGGAGGGTGTTCTCCCTCTCAATAAAGACAAATTTTTTGGCAATAATCAATTTCTTGTATGAGGGGTTTTATAGGTAGTATCCCTCTGTTTCCTTGGGATACCCTATAAAGATACACCTCATTACTTGAGGTGCTAGTTTTTTGAGAAATCCTTAAAAAAGACCTCACATATCCATACACATGTATGTGACAAAATGAGTTTCTTTCTACTTCATAACTCAAAGGGAATACCATTTTTTAGTTTAATTGATACTTGGTTTAATGTGTATGCTACAGTTTGTAATGCATATCCCCAAAAGGACAATGGAAGATCTGCATGACTCATCGTCAACCTTACCATGTCCAACAAAGTACAGTTTCTCTTTTCACTAACACCATTCCTTTGTGGGGTATAAGGTGGAGTGATTTGAAATGAAATACCAAAATATTGTATACTGTCGATGAACTCTTGGATAAGATATTCCCCACCTTGATTCGATCGAAGCTTCTTTATCTTCTTACCAAGATGATTCTCCACTTTATTCATGAATTCCTTGAATTTCTCAAAGGACCCGGACTTATACCTCATCAAGTAAATATACCATATCTACTCAAGTCATCAGTAAATGTTATGAAGTAAGAATATCCACCTCTAGCTTCTACTAGAAATAGTCTACAAACATCAGTGAGTACCAATCCTAGAATCTCTATGGCTCTTTCACCCTGTACACCAAATAGTGGTTTGGTTATTTTCTCTTATAAACAAACGTGACATCTATCAAGTGGTTTTAGCTCAGAAGAATCTAAATAACCATCTTGACAGAGTTTTTTCAAGAACTTATTGTTTACATGACCTAGACGGTGATGCCACAATTGGGAGTTATATGATTCATGTGAACTTGATTCATTATCGATTTACAACACTTTGTTTTCATAATTTAATACATATATATTGTTAGTTAATGTGTCATACCATAACATATGTTGTTCTTAAAAAAGAAACAACTTTTATTTATGAATTTGAAAATAAACCCATCTATATATAAACTTGATGCATAAATTATGTTCTTGGTAACACTTGGTACATAATAACAGTCATGTAAAACCAAAATCATCCCGATCAACAACTAAAGGTGATAGTCACCAATGGAAAGTGCAGCCAACCTTGAACCAATGGAAGCTCATAGATCCACCTCTCCAATGGAAATTTTATGAAATCTATTTTGTTCCTGCATTTGAATATTGATATGAGAACCACAAGCTGTATCTAATACCCAATGTGTAGAAATTGAAAGATTTCACTCAATGGCAAACACAACTTTGGATTCCCATTGCCTCTGGGTATAGTTACTCTTCCAGTGGCCTAAATTGCCACATGCAAAGCATACTGCCTCATTTTCGTTTTCCTACCTTTGGATCTTCTTCTTCTTGGTCGGATGGTTCTTGAAGGCTTTAGACTATTTATAAGTCTTAGTCCCCTTTTCCCCATCCTTCTTCTTCATATTCACCCTAAGGAATGTGGGTTTTTCATGCCCCATGTTTTTATCCACTTGAAGAATTAAATTAATAAGTTTCGATAGACTCTTCTCATTATTTCTCATATTACAATTCAAAATAAAACTAGAGAAGGTCTTGGGATGTGAGGATAGTATGAGATATGTGTGCAACTCATTCGATAATTTAATCCCTATGATGTCCAGATGCTCAATGTAACCAATAATCTTGACTACATGTGGCCTAGTTGGTGTAGACTCCCCAAGTTTAGTGGTGAAGAAGGCATTGGAGATCTCATACCTCTCTTGTCTCTCCTTCGCTTGATAGAGATTCTGAAGGTGATAAATCATGCTATAATTAACCATTTCCTCATGTTGCTTCAATATCTCATTGGTCATGAATGATAGCATGAGGCACTGAACATTTGTAGCATCATTCAGTTTTTTTTCATACACAGAGAGCTCCTCGTCACTCGCCTCATTTCTAAGTGAAATTGGTAAAGGTTATTGTAGCACATATAGTTTCTTTTCATGGGGGAGGATGGCCCGAAGGCACCTTTGCCACTTAAGGAAATTACTGCCAGTGAGAAGTTTTTTCTTCTTGAGTATGGATCAGAACAATATGTTTGAAGATATTTTTAATGTCAATTCTACAAATAAGATGAACAGAGTTTTAGTACTTTGTCTAATAAAATTAAGAAAAATAAATAAATAAATATTCATTAGTCTCCCACTATTTTATCGAAACTCAACATCCCTCTCCATTAGGTCCAGAATATCCTGTTACATGGACATTCTAGCAGAAAAAATCCATATTGACCTTCGCATTACCCCAAATTTGGTTGGTCAAGCAATTTGAAAGGTTTTAGGTAGGAATTACAAATGCCAACTGCATTAACTCACAACTCCTTGATCCGTTGAGTAAAATCTCCAATCCTGAAATCCTTAAATTTGTATTTCCTCAACTTTTTCCTCTCAGTTACACCAATTTATTCTTTGGTAGTTATCCCCTAATGTAAACTAAGTCAAGTAAACCCAAGATCTGAAATTTGAATTCCCTGATAATTGAAAGAACCCCAAATTTGGTTGGTCAAAAATTTTGAACTATGGTTCGATTCTAACCGAAGTAATGGAATGATATACCGTCTTAATATTTTATTGAGGGATTTTATCCTTTATCCATAAATTTCAATTTATTATCTTTTCAGATGCTTGTTAATATTAAGTGGGATAAAATTAAGTGATTAACTATGTATAAGATAATATTTACGCATAAGCCAGTTTATTTTAGTTCCATATTACATTCTTGTTTAATTCATTAATTATGTGATTGCGATAATACATCCATAACGAATAAAGTATTCAAATGATAGAAATAAAATAAAGGGCATGATCATGATATTTTTCTAATGGTTAGTTTATCTAGCAGTTGATAAAGTAACTGCTGACCTAAGGGAGAAACACCTTGAACCAATTATGTTTGTGTTTATAGTTTTCCACCTGTCCTCATTTGTATCTCTTTGGATTGGTTTTGACATGGATCCTAACTTGAACCACCTCTAAAATCTTGGGATATCTATCCATTATATATGATTTTAATCACACGTAATTGTGGGGTAAAAGGGGGTTTACATAAAAGAAACCCTGGGAACACAAACCTTATATATTAATAAGGATATAAGGCATGCAAACCAACAATTTAATTTAATAATAAATTAAAAGGAAACCAATCACTTACAAAAGTCTGGTCTAGCTCATTATCATGCACATGTATGGAACGAATTACACAATTAATAAAACTATCAGTCAATTATTTAATCATTTTTATTTAAGATAAATCATGCTCTAATCGATTACTTATTATCATTAATTAATAAATTATTTTATCTTAAACCTTTTTTTGAATTTCCTTAAGATTTACATCCATTATAATTTTAAACAAATTAATATATTTACTTAAAATTAACTATGTACATAAATTGTACCCTGGAGGTAACCTGGTGAATACCCGTCCAAAACTACCAAACATGTATTATACTTGTATACAATTTATTCTTTGTGATATGTAGCATGCACATAGAATTATAATTGTAATACATCTCATACCTGATGTATATATCTTTGAAAATTACATATATGTTAATTAAAAATTTGTTTATATATATATATCTATATCAAACACCTATCAGATTTTGTGTCTCAGCTTTATTCCCACATGAAAATACATGTCTCAAGGGTTACATAATATAATAATAAATTTTAAATATACATAATCTGGAAAGTGTACACGGTGTGTAGATCTGACTACATGGTGTGTACCCTCCTCATTGTCCATCCGAAGTACATGCTTGGGGAAACAATGTGTGAGGTGTACTTAGAAAATCTTTGGAGTACACAACATGTCCAGTGGGCCACATGTCCTATTGACACCGCGTTACATGGTCACCGGTCAGCTAAGCTGTGTATTGGATACACGACTCCTCCCTGACCCAAAAGGGACTACACACAATATCTAATGGGCCATACAATGTGTAGTCTGACTGACCATGCAACAGTTTTTCCTAGTCAACATGTGGTATAATAATTAACTACATCGTGTGCCATTAATGCACACAGGTTGAGTAATATCTGAACTACTCCTTATGCATTGAACAAAACTACATGGCATGTAGATCCGACTACACGGTGTGTACTACTTTGTTATATGGATAGAACCCTTGGAACCTCCAAATGATTTCCAAGATTTAATTTTAATCAAAAAAATTAATCATTACTATTATATTTGTGAGAAACGATAGAGGAAAAATATATATCGTAATTCAGATTAAAAGAACGATTGAACTTGAATTGACAAACTAAATTATTAAAGAGCAAATCATCAACAAATTATATAAATAATTATAAATATTAATATTCTTCCTTTGATACCATTTGTAGGTTTCGGGCGCAACATAAACGTGGGAGGGACGGTGCCCAAATTTAATATTTTCTATATTCAATGAACAATACATGATCAATACGATGATGAATGCTAGTATCATCAGAATTGAATCAAGGATTTAGAAAAAGAAATACAAACCCGGAACCAAGAGAGATGATCAATATATTTTGTTTCTAATTAATTTAATGAAATCTAAGAATTACCTCTAAGGTGATTCTTTCTTCATTGATGCATTCAACCATAGATCTGCAGTGTGCCTTCGTTTCATTGTAGAGATCAAGGGTAGATCTCCTCTAGCGGTGATCCACATGTGTTCCACATATATTAGGATCTCACTGAAGGAGATTTTGAGTGATATCACATAGGATCCTTGCACTTGTGATGTTCACCTTCGATTTCCTTGTGAACAGCTTCCAAAGCGTTCTCCTTGATCCGGTGGAGGAGAATCTCTCTCGTTCTTAAGAGCGTTATTGGATAGGTATGAACTCTCTAATATTGAGAGATTTTTTCCAATTTGTTGTGCTCAACAACAATAAATGTCTCTTGGATAGCACTTGGATAATAAGATAATAATATAATCAGGCATTTAATTCACTAGGGTAATAATAAATAATTTGCACAAGTGCCTTAATTATTCTGTTAATCTTAGTGAAACCCCCATGTTAAATAATAAACACAAAATTCTTATTTCCTCACATGCACTTAACTTTGGAGTTATAATTAAATATTATTTAACTAAATAATATTAAATATTTTTATCTCTCACCGGACCCTTAACTCGATCCGCCAATCCTCCACCATATTTATTCAACCTTGAATAATGACTATTTATTTATTAAATAAATATCACTGTATTATTATTTAATAAAATATAAATATTATTTTCACTAAATAGAAAATAAATATTTATTAATTATTCTGTCCACATTATATTCTCTAGAATAACTAGTGTCAAAATAAATACAATCAGAAATCCATGAATAATTATTAAACCACAAATGAGAATAATATTTATTCAACTTGTTAAATAATAAATAATATATTATTTAACTAAGATACTGGATACACATAGTGTGTGACCCTCTAGGACTCTTTCTTAGTGGCATTAGGCAGAGCAGCCTAAATTCCAATGTTAGCATCTAGCAACATGCCAAGGTAGCCATAGTGAATGAAGTTGATACCGTAATGACATATAAGCTCATACAGATACTTACCATATAATATAATCCATTTGTCTTGATATCTCCAATCAAGTGGGTTGCATGCAAGCGCCATCAACCCATGTGCTCGATTTCTCATTATTTGACTTTTTTGGAAATTGAAATTTCCTATAGAACACCATGACCATGGATTTATTTAGGCTATATCATTTCCATCAAAGCGCATAAGATGTCAAATTTTATTATGGAATAGATGGGACAAATCATTTCTCACATTATTCATTAATGAAGTATTACTCATGACACACGCAACATATCCTACCTCTCCATGAACATATGCTATCATGATTTTCACCAATACATCTACTTTTGTGAGTCATAATAACCATTAATAATAATTTTCAATTCTAAGGACCAATATACCCGTCTGCAGATAGGAACATCAAATGACACTTATAAATATGAATTTCCAACTTTTGGGTCTCATTCTCATAATATCATACTGGATATCACCAAGGGTGTACACCATGAGAAGGTGTCTCAAATTTATACGAGTCTCCACCCTTCATATCCTGTATCATTTATGTTCCTCAAATAATATCATCTAACTATAGAACATGTATCTAAGAATAGTGTCATAGAACTTCTAGGTTCTCATCATAGAGAGGAACTATTATGACCTTTTAGTGAAACAACTAATATTAGGAAATTATCGCACACAATGTTACATAGAAAAATAATCATTATGTGATAAGGAGTTTATTAATATCCATCCAATGAATAAATGTTTATCATAAAGTATAAAGAAGTTGGTTCTAGGGAACAAACTCCAACACTAAATACATCATACTGACTAGACACAATTGATGCATAACTATCAGGTGCTAGAGGATAATAAGCATTGAGGATTATTCTCATGAAGTTCACACCTGATGATCTCTAATAGGTGATATCATGAGGACATAACCTCCAATAGTAACACCACATGTTTTGGGTGTCATTGGATATTACTATTCATGAACATGTGTATTAGTCTCTTAACTTGAGATCATTATCAATGTGTAACATTTGAGCACAAACTTTGATGTAAGGAAAAAATCAGGATATTTAAGTCATGGTGAGGTAGCTTGTAATAGGTTCATCATTGATGATATGAAATTGGTTGAATTTTCAAGATTGAATTTGTCGTTTAGGAGTTGAGGAAGTGATATCTCTTGCCTAATTGATCAATATGTTAGTACCTTCATAAATCCTTGCTCAAGGTAGTCAAAGATAAGTCTATCCAGTTA
This sequence comes from Viscum album, assembly GCA_963277665.1. Taxonomy (NCBI): domain Eukaryota; kingdom Viridiplantae; phylum Streptophyta; class Magnoliopsida; order Santalales; family Viscaceae; genus Viscum; species Viscum album. Next base: position 647,892,528 of record OY728137.1, on the reverse strand, counting down.
GATCAATAAATAATAAAGAAAGAATAGATAATGACACAAATGTGTGTCTTGTTTTATGAGTTATCACGATACAATTAAATTATATTATACAGTGTGTGTTCTTAGGATGATTGGTGATGCTATGACTTTTCCTTATATCTTTAGGGGCCTTGATGAGTTTCTAGACTCCACCTTGGTCTATGAATAATATTCACTTCTATCAAGATAAAGGCCTAGAGGGTCTCACATAATAGTGTATTCAAGAATCTGCCCTATTTTGGTGAATAAGTATATAGGATATGGTGGGTCCCACCATGGGGTCCGAGAGTTGTCTAAGTATTATCAATCACTAAAAAATAAATAAATAATTTATTATTTGGGTATAGAATAATTGATTTAAATTTATTTATTAAAAGCATTCACAAGGTATTAAGTGAATACAAGAAAAATATTATATGAACAAATATTATTTTAATATTTAAGGTTCGTTTAATATTGTTAGAATTACGAGTCATGTTAATGAATTAGGTTTATCACGTAATATATTTATTATATATTACAAGTAGATGATAAAATATAAATGTTGAACATGACACAATTAGTTCATCATAACATGTCATTTATTGTTTATTTAGTGAACATTGAATATACAGAGCTGGGGAACCCTTACTGGGTATTTTGGACATCCACTATATAAATAGAGGAGAATCTCATTCCATGTATTAATCATCATTCAGAATTGAGATATTCTCTCTCATCCTGCATTCTAGATAGAGATAACCTATCTCCGAGTGATTTATCCAAGAATTCCCTCAACGTATCGAAGGGATAAGTTCAAGGTGATCATCACAATGCCAAAGGATTCATCAGAGCTTCGCACTAGCACCCAGAATTTGACAAATGGTGACCGTTCAAATTATTGAATTATGTGTGGATGATCTATAAGTGTTTATCTTATATACTTTGAGAAATGATCGCTGGTGATGAGGTGTATTCAAACAGGCCACCAAATCTAACGATGTGGTCATTTATTTATTTATGTGTTTATTAAATCCACGCGAGATCTGCAAACCCCTATCAGGGATCGTATCACCAAAGACGATGTAGTTATATCATTCTGGTGATGAAAAATTTTAAATTCCTCACCCACTAGCTTTTATTATCTACCTTGGTACCAATAATTCGTATCAAATGAGCATGAAAATTTTCTTAGACAAGAAAAAATTAATTTTATTTAAATTAAGTAGATGGTATTAATTTAGTAACAACAGAACAGATCATGTGTCAATCTGATTTCGAATGACCATGTTATGGCCATCTGAAAATATTAATATAGATCATTTTCGATTTTACAGGTAATAAAATTCGAAGAACATATATTTTAAATATATGTTATTTTTTATCCGTTTCAGTTTTTGGTAGTGGTTTCCAACGATTCTAATTTTTCTGAACAGGTTTTGACAGGTTATCGGTCACCGGTACAGTAATGGCTGGTGTCTGTTCTTCCACACATTTGTGGAATCTTAAAAGAAAAAAAGATGAAACTCTTCATGGTTTTGATTTTTTAATAAAAATAATATTGTGGGTCTTTATTTGTTTACGGGTCACCAAACAAACAAAATAAAGGGAAAATTCATTAGTTGATAAAGTCTATTTTTGGGTTTCTTGACATGCATAAAATTTGTCTATATTTTTAAAAAAACCTAATATCTAGGTTTGATAAATAAAAACCTAAAAACCTTAGGTGGAACGACCTGTTTGAAATGCAAAAAAGGTTGAAGTTGTTTCCTCATAAATCCTTTGTTGTTGCTACCGCCCATCGGGTACCACCTACCTCCATGCATCCCCTTTTCACATCACCGCCTCCATGTTCACTAGAAAGCTAGACACCACCACCCATAGTAGGTCCCCATCACTATCATCCCATTCACAGATCTCAGAATCTTCTTCTCGTGCCATGTTGGTTGTCACCTCCTTCGGCCGTCGCTCCACTCGATGTCACCCACTGGTTACCCAATCCAAGCCTTGTCACTCTTGTCCTATGCCGCCTCCACTCACCAGAGCTCCCACAACTAGATCCAGTAGTCACCGACCACCCGTACTGCTATGGAACTCGTCACTGTCTGATGCCGCCTTAATTTTGGCTGACTCTGAGGACCCTAATTATGTGAACAAGTCCTTCTTTTTACCTTCATCTGGCCTTCATTTCCCCTATGGGCCTCTAACTCAGCAAAAAACCACACCCCATTCTTTCTCCAAAGAAATATTAAGTCACAAACACATTCTATCATTTTAATTTGAACAAAACCGGGTGTATGAAGTGCTCATCAACCAAAGTTGAGGGTGAATAATACTCTCAGGGAGTTCTTATGAGAGTGATGCATTGACTAAACTGACGTTAGCATCAAATGGGTAGCCAAATATAGCTTGTTACAACTTTAGAGGAAAGCGTTCAGTAAATCATTTTTTAATTTTAGAAGTTGGGACTTTACTCAGCAGATCAAGTAGTCACGAGTTAATGCGTTTGAATAGTTAGTGTTCACCTAGAAACTCTCCAATTAGTGGCATAACAAAAATTTATAGACTATGAGGAGAGGTTTCAAAGATCATTACCACTAGAATACTTCAGTTACTGATTATTACGATTATAGTACAGAGGGTTTCCGGAGTTAGATAAAATAGTGAGAGACATTTGATGATTAAATTAATCGGTAATGTCTAAGCAGTAATCAAGATAAAAGTAATAATATGTTAGATTTTTGTTTTGGAAAATGTCAAGTAATACTATAAGTATACTGCGATAATATTGGCAAAAAAACATTCCAAATTGGAATGAGTTTCCAATAGGTAGTATAAACCCATGCGCACAGTACTCTGATATTGGAAATTCAATGTGCGAGTGTCACCAATACCTATTAAGCCTCCTCAAGAAGCGATGGTGAGAAAAAAACCTACAAGAGACTCATGTATGATGCATATGATGGTTATGTCATAATTCTATCATCAAAATCAGAAATGAGTTGTGGATACAACATCAAAACATGAATTGTTTCACATGATGTCTCATTTTTAGAAGATTACGAAGAGAAAGTGAAGCGAGATATGAGGAAGTGATTTTTACACTGGTGTTATTTAAATTGGAAGATGGATCACAATCTTTCAATACATAACATTCTTATATATTTTTCACTCATATAATCCAGATTTTTTTTAAGATTACAAAACTAATAGTACATAGATAAACTGCTTCATTACCTTTTGGGTAAGGTTCATCAAGAAAATAAGAACTCAAAGATGGTTTAATATTTAGTTCTTATGAAAAACAAGTTGAAAGATAAGGTGAAAATGCCAATGGAAAGTGTGACACCAAAGGAACATTCACAAAATCCTTCAATGAAAAGTGGTTGGAATCACTTGGATTTTTCCTAGAACAATACCAGGAAAATATTCAATCACTAAATCCCAAGTGAATCAATTTTTGGGAGAAATTGTAGCTTACCTAGATCACGACCCAAATCATGTTTTCCGAAACACCCCACGAAATCGTCACCCTTTCACACCTTAAACATAAGGAATATGATAGTTTAATAAGGGGTTATATATCTATAACCTAATAGAATGAATTTTTATATTTTTTATAAAATATTTATTATATTCAACCTTTTTATTATTACTTTATAAAATATTAAATAACAAGTTTGAAAAAAGTTATATTTTGATATGATGAAACTCAAATTATGTTTTTGAGAAATATATAGTTTCAATACAGACACCATTTTTGAAAAATGAAATATTACTAGAAATAAATATTATTTTAATAAAATATTCTTACTAAATAATATTTTTAAAATATTACGTATAATATAATTTTATGAAGTCAAATATAATTTTTACAAGGGATAAAAAACTACAATCAACGTAAAAACCCATATTTTTTAATAAATAGGGATTTTTATTTAAAAGTGTAAATTTTCATAGTTAAGAGTGTTATCTTGATAAAATAGATATTATTTTTTAAATAATGATTTAAAAATTAGAAAATTGATATTTTTTCAGAATTTTTTTAGATAGTTGAATTTTTGAGTAAAAATTAAATACGATATAAATATATGTTATGCATTATGACATCATAAAAGAACATAAATGATGTAATAAATACTATAGAGTATCCATGACTAAATTTATGTTTCTCATTTAATGTAATTCATTTTTATGTTCTTCTATTAATTTTATAAAACCATAATGAATCCTCCAAAACCTATAATATACTTCAAAGTTTTAAAATTAAATTTTTAAGAACATAGCTCACCTCTACATCAATAATGGTATTATTTTAATTATATTTGTTATTTTAATTATAAAATATTTTTAAAAAATTTTCTATGATATAAAACATGGGAAAAACCATTGTAAGTTTCATGGTTTTGAATATTAGACAATAATAAATAATTATTATTTTCTATAAAAACTGACGCAACCTCCCATTACACTTCACTAAAAAACTTTTGAGAATAATTATAATCTACCTTCACCTCTCTAGATCCATCAAATTTTGTTATAATATAATAAAAAGCTACACCCAATCTTTTAGAAACACTGTCTCAATGTAAGGGACCCTCCGTCTTTCTTCTTTACACAAGAACCTTCTTTATATTATTCATTTTGATTTCCATTTTTCCATTTTGGGATAGTTTTCACACATAACTCTTCCATTAATTATAATTTTCAAGTTGTGATAGACTCCATTAACTCTCATTATACCCATATATGAATCTTTATATACCCTTGTTATGATGCCAAAATTTTTCATGTGATTTTTTATGCAAAAACATTCTGACATGAATAACCATACCCATTTCCACTCAAGGGTATTCAACTAGATATATATATATATCCTTTATTTATTGTAAAATTACATTTATTTAACCCCAAACTCGAAATCAGGGTATTAAAATTAACAAAATACATCCCTATGTTCAACAATCTATGTGGAACACTTATACATGCACGTGATATAAATGTGATGGGTGTGCTAGAAATTATATAACCCTCAAATAAATGGGTAATGTTTTTATCCCCTGATATCCATGTATAGTGAACATGAGGTTATCCTAAGCACACTATGTTATGATATCTTTTCAGTTAGACTTGAATTATGCTTATGATGTCATATTGTATGTTGTTTCCACATTCCTATATTGCCTTGATGTTATCATCTTATATCATGTTTTGATGATCATGTTTATTATTCTCACACTTTATTATGTAACCATGATATGAATATTTCCTAAAATGTATTACTTTATTCATGTTATGCTCTTATTATTAACTTAATGGGAATTATAGATCACCCCTTTCTTACATACATCCCCAGGTTATCCCATGCAGTTTTAGAAGATTAGAGGAATCTAATAGAATGCTATGAAATTTTTAAATAATGATGTTGTATCCCAATTCAGGTTTTTATGTTATGTACTAATTTCCCAAAGAAACTAGGCCTCAATATCTTCTGGTATTATATTATGTGAATCCTTATGTTATAAATCATGGATTAATGTGTATAAAATACAAGAGATGTCATAAATAATAAATCCTTCTAGAAATATAATCTATTTTAAAATTACAGGAAAAGGTAACATTAGTGTTTTTTATGGGTTATATTATATACTCTATGAATAAGAAGTTTAATTTTTTATATATAAGAAATTATAACTTTGGAATTAAGGAACCTAAATTTAATTTCAACATTGTAAAAACCCATAAATCTATAATTAAATCCTTTTCCCATTGATTTAATTTATGTATACCTCATATATGGAGAGGAAATTATAGTAATAATTCCTAATAATCTATCCATATGTTAAGAACATAAGCTGATTAATATTTTGAGATATAATGTGCTATAAATTGGCTCAAGGTTAGTTAATATTCCCTGAATTAATCTAAATATATATATTCAAAGGATTATAGTGGAGGAAAATTATAGAGTAGTTAGCTAGACCCAATGGATGATAAATCCCAAAATCATGGATGTTATTTAGAAGGATATATAGAATATTTTAAAGGTATACATGAAATAATACATTTCAATCTAATAATGGGTTATCCCTATTCATATAGTTCTTATGAAAAAAGAACTAACCATTGTATAGAATAGAGAAAATTAGTTGATACCTATAATAATAAAGAATAGTTGGAGAGTCTACATAATCTATAGGATATTAAATAAGGAAAATATGTGATACAACTTCCCCATCCCATTCATTGATTTTTTTGAGATATTATAACGGAGAACTCAATATTGTTTATTGGGTGATGTTTGAAGATATTTTGAGGTACCCATTGACTAAGAGGACCATGAAGAGACAAATTTTACCCGTCCTAATATAAAATTTCATTATATAAGGATTCTATATGGATTGTTTAATTATTTAGGAAGATTTAAAACGTGCTTGGTCAGTATATTTTTTGATAACATTGAGGAAATATTGGAGATATTTTTTGATTAATTTATAGTTTTTTGTAAATTGATTTTATCATTACTTGAGAATAGTAAATAGATTTTTGAAAACTGTTATAAAAAATAACTTTTTTTAACTTTGAAAAGATTTATTTTATGGTTGAAATAGTTATATTCCTTTGGTATTTCATTTCATATAAAAATAATTTATGTGGATAAATAAAAAATCGAAGTGATAAATTAATTTCCTTTTCTAATTTTTTGAAACATGTTAGATCTTTTCATAGAAAAGTATGATTTTGTTGGAGGTTAATCAAATAATTTATTAAGATTTATCTCCCTCTTTATTGGTTATTTTTGAAATATATTGATTGTAGGGATTCATTCGACTAATTGAAGAGAATATTGATCACCCCCCAGGGATGTTTCCGGAAAATTAAGAACAATAATTTATGCTACTTTATGATGCTTCTAACCATATTGTGGGAATAGTTATATCCCAAAAAATGAAAGGAAAATCCCAATCCATCACATATGTATCAAGGACAGTAGATACTAGCCAAATAAACTGCACAACCATAGAAAAGTAAATTTTAGTAGATTTATTTTCATTATAAATATTAAAATATTATTTTCTTAAAACTAAAGTTGTATTATTTTTTATCCAAAAACACTTATATAATTGATGAATAATTCTGAATAAATAACTATAATTTTCAAATGGATACTACTACTTTATGCGATTAATCTAGAGTGAAAAGTTAATAAGGGAGTTGAAAACCAGGTTGGTGGTCACCTTAGTAGGCCACCCAACACTGACAAACATAAAATTACTACCAAAGACCCACTAAAGGAGAACATTATAGGGGAAAAGTTATAATTTATTAATGGATAACTGGATTGGTATGCTTAAATAGAAAATTATCTTGTAGCCTCTAAAGTATTATCTAACTTAAATCCCCAAAAATTTCAAAGAAAAAAAATATGAATCAGTATTTAATATTTTGGATGATCCATATCTTTGAAAAATTAAAAATACCCAAGTGAAAATAAGATTCGAACCTAGGTGTGAAATCCAATTGTTTTAAAGTTTTTTAAAACTCTATCTTGTGAATGAAACCTTGGACTATAATATATAGCTATAAAAATATTAAAATCATGAATTTATTAGCCCACCTTGTTTAATTAAGAACATGTATTTTGTATTAAATGTGATAAATTTCAATTCATTGAAAAAATATCTAAATGATAAGAAACATCCCAAAAACCAATAAGATTTTGTGATATTTTTAGAGTTTGGGAATATATTTTATGAGACCTTTTCTCATGGTTTTTGTAAATTCATAAAATATTTTAGTAGTTGACTATATTTTAAAATGGGTGGAAGAAAAGGATAAAAAAAACAAACTATTCTCATGTTGTGTGTAATTTTGTATGAATTAACATCTTATATATGTTTGGAGTGCTAAGATACATCATCAATTATCGATGTACCCACTTATATTATAGGATAATTGATTATTTAATGAGTAATTATGAAGTATATTACAATATCTACACACCCTACCATCACTAATGAAATGGAAATGTTTAAGTATCTAATGAATAGATCAAGTGGATTTTGGAGAAAATAGTTAAACCAAACTCAAAATATTGGATATAAAGGTTGGAAGAAAACTGATGGACATAAAATTCAATATAAAAAACACCCATTGGAATGAGTCTATATAGGATGATTTATGGAATACTCTATCACATACTTATAGATTTAGAACACAAAGAATAATTAGAAGCATGAGAGATTAATTTGGACCTAGATATAACTAGAAAAAAAATTGTTTCTTTAAGGGTTAGAATAAATTAAAAGAGAATATTTTATAGACTTGTGTATTTACAAATAAATGAAAAAGGTGTCTCATGAAAATATCATTCAGTTAAGAGATATCAATCAAGAAAACCAAGTGTTAATTTATAAATCAAGACTCAAGTTGATGCCAAGTAAACTTCATTCTAGATGGGAAGGTCCACTTATAGAAATTCAAGTATATCCTTTTGGTGCTATAAATATTATAAAATAAAGAAAAGAAACGAAATTTACTTTCAATGGACAGAGGCTAAAGATTTTCTTTGGAAATATTATGCATGAAACTTTTGAGGAGATCAAAATCCTCTAACCTTATTATCAATGAAGACCCATCACGTTGTACCTATATTTAACACTTAATTGATTTATGTGATTCCATTGGATTTTTTTTAAAAATGAATCTATTATTATTAATAGAGAACACTATATAATATAATTACGGGGGAGGAAACCCTCATAGTTGTAGACTTTATTTTTTTTCCTTTTCAACATTTGTGTTTTTAATTTGTTAATTTGAATATATGTTTCTTTTTAATATTATAGCGTGTTTTGGATAAATATTAATTTTAATTTGAATTCCATTTAATTTTTTGAATATTTTAAAATGTTGAGAAACTAATTCAACCCATTTTCTCACTTTAGATTAAATATGAAATGAATTCATTTTAAAATTCTAAGTTAGAGAATTTTATGCAAATCCCATTAATTTTTGAATCCCATTTTGTGAAATACAATCCAATATTTTCAATTAATTACATAAAAGTATTTTAAAATATTTTTTTATTCTTTAAAGTTCTATTTTCTTTAGAGAACCACGATATTCTTGAATAACCACAATTTTATAAGTAATATAGTAAAAACCAGGATTATTGAAGACTTTGTTCAATATATGATTGAGGAATTATTTTGAATGAAAACACAAATTTAATATGAATTTTTTTTCAAGAATAACATTATATTTAACACTTATTTCCCTAATATTCCATGAATAAAGTTGTTATGGATCCACATTAAAATATAAAATTCTATATATACCTTTTTCTAGAAGCTGATGTATGATCCTGGTTGAAATAAAGTGTGGGGGAAGAAAAAAATTATTTAGGAACAATTAGTTTTATAGAATAAATTTTAACTTAAAAGAGGAGGTTCTATAAATTTTTAGTTATTGATTGATGAGAAAATTCATGTTTGAATCGACGATAATATGTCCAATATGTCATCCAAATATGGGCATGAAATATATCGCTATTATAAAATATAAAATTCCTTTAACTCCCTCTAAAAATTAAATTTTGAACAAAATTGTTGATATGAAATTAATCAAATACAATTATAAGAAGGGTAAATATGGAAAAAATATATTTTTTGTACATAATTCTTCTAAGGTGGACTAACGAATAAGATGGAGGGGGGTTTGGAGGATTATTGGAGATGAAATATATTTGTATGTATTATTTTAAGGAGTTGTTTGAGAGTTGTTTCATACCTACTATTAGGACATGGATGGTTTGAAATCTTTAATTAAATGATCTTCTAATACATGGAAAATATTTACTCACACCTACTTCAAGAAATTCAATTTTCATTTATTCCTTCGAGAGAAGAACAGAAAAAAGATAGAAAAGAAACTGTAAACTAATAAAGGAAACATAGAGAGGATGCATTTTTTAATGCTAAAATGTAAAAGGGTGTATTATTTCCTATTGAAACTCAAATGGAATAGATATATTATAATGTAAGAGGAAGAAAAATGGATGAAACTGTTGTTGAAGAAAACTGAAACCCATGTATTATAATTAAAATTATAGGTAATTATTCTAAATCTACCTCATATTTTCTCATTAGAACCCACTAAATACAAGACTTAAAAATCATAAAATCCCTTAATTATGTGAAAAAAATTGATTCATTGGGTGGGGATTGATAAATTCATCAATACTATGGTGACACTTTCACAACCTTTTAAGAATAAAACATTGCATGAAATTCAAACATGAGTATTGAGTTAAATATTTTTAGAATTATTTTTATAGGTGTGCATGAGAGGATATAATAAGTATAAATTAACTGAGTATACTTAATAAAGGAAATGTAATAAATATAATTAATGATGAATGATAATTTGAGGTCCATGGTATTAAAAAGGGAACTCACATTGGATAAGGTTCGAATTTTTGATTGGTAATCTTCTTGAAGTTCACTTTTCAGGGTGTCCAGGATGAAATAGAATAAATATAATTAACAAGTATTGTATTTCATCTAAATTTTAAATTTATATTTGGAATTATTAGAAGAAATAATAAACTTATCTTTAGGTGTTTTTATTTTATTATAGGCTATCCATAGGTTATTTTGAAGACCCAAAATTGATTTCAAGAAGTTTGGAGTTTATTTGGAGAAATTATTGAAGTAATGTGTTGGAGTTAAGAAAATTTGAAAAGTAAAATATCTTACATTGACCTACATAGGAAAATGTCTAAGCTTTATAAAAGAATTATCATATGTGTAAGTCATTTAAGGAGGATAAAATATATTTTTATATTCCTTATAATATTTTAGAGTGTTAAAATTTGGAAAATGAAAAATTTATATGGCATAAGGGATTTCATTTAGATGTTTAAGAACTATCCTATGTGTAAGACTTTTGAAGTCACATTGAAAATTTCATCTATGAATATGAAATTTCAATGGGCTGTATGAAATTTTATCTATGAATAGTATAATTATAATACACCTAGAAAATGTTAGACATGTGAAGGATATTTTATCTATATGTAGGATAATTAAACTACACATAAAAAGTTTTCTCACATAGGGTAATTTTCTTTGTGAAATAATAAGAATTTTTATAAGGATAAAAAATATAACAAAGTGGATGTTTTAGATTTCATGATTAAAAAAGATGACTATTTTTAATATTTATACCTAGGTTTTTGGGTTCCTTTTCAAAATTCATGAAAATAATCATAAAATTCCACATTGAGTATAAAATAAAAAATATTTTGATCAAGAAAAAGGAAAGATGTTGTAGATTTTCACAAATCTAGGATCCTGTGGAGATTTGAAGACATGATTGAGAAGGAAAGTTTCTAGGGATATAAGAGAGTGGATCTAAGAGTTTTTAACTTTAATAAATAATATATAAATTGATTACATTCAAGTAAAACCTAAGGTTGAAGGAAGGCGGTGTGTTTAGTGAGTGTAGAGGTCATCGTTAAGATTTTGAGATAGAGAATGATGCTATTTTTTACAATTTATTTAATTTAATTTTTTATTTAGTTATATAGTGATTTATTCTTCTCTATTTATCTCTATTACCCCTCACATATAGGGGAAATTTTTGAGTGATTTTGGAAGGTAATTATTACCTTTTTTAATTCTTGAGTTTTTAAACTTTAATGAATAAAAGTATATTTGTATTGTTAAATATTTTCAATATTCAATGGAAGTTATTACTTTTTTAATGTGTTTATTTTTGAGTTAATTTTATTTATTGTTTATTTCCATGTTCAATGATCCATAATATACCTCCACTCAATTTTAAGTTTTATATGGTTGAATATTTTGATCTGAGTGGTGAAGTTCTTAACAGTTACTGACATATGTGGAAGGGGATGTAGTTTATATTAGTTTTATTATGAGGAAAAATAATTGTTTGGGTGATTCCTAAGTAATCAAAGAGTGATTTTATATGACACTTATATAGATAAAAATGTGGGTATACTAATAAATAGTTTTTATTAAGTCAATTTTCATAAAAACCATTCAACCAAGAGTGACATATGAAATAGTTTTAGATCATATAATTAACTAGTTAACCAGAAAGGGAAAAACAAAAAATTTAAGAACCATGATAGTATTACAATTATAAAACCAACCATGACCCAATAAACTATCATCATTATTTTTTCAATCACTTATATACTCTTTAGATTTAGAATTTAAGAATTTATTTTTTTAAAGAAAACACCCCCATTTTTCTAACCAATGTGACAGATGATTTTGTTGACTCCTCTCTAGAGACAATACTTGGGATACCACTAGTAATATATTTCACCTAGTAAATTAATAATATTTTTTGTCAACCTTATAGTAGTATTATTAGTATCCTTATCTAATGGTTGTTAAGGAAGAATTAAAGGGATGGTGTAACACGTGTGACCTTACTATAACAGGTAAACACTATATCCCAAAACTATTCCACAATTAGAACTCCAAAGTAATTTTATTCATCACTATATTTAGAAGTTAAATTTATAAAATTATAGAATTTATATTTTTTAAAAATGATTTAAACTATATTTTAATCAAGAAAAAAATTAGCTTAGGATTTGTTTGGGATTTTATGAAATAATTGATTTTTAGGTGAATAATGACAAAATAGTATTTATTAAAATTTTACTATTTGTGAATATATAAAGAAAATTTTATAAATTTAAAACTTATAAATACTTTTTCATGATAAAAAATATATTCATGGAGGTAAATGATTTGCATTTGGGAGTAGATCCTGAGTGGTAAACTCTGTAATCCTACATGAAAAAGGACAGGGTTCGAATCATATAAATCCCCTTATGGGATTTTTGTCATTGGTGGTGATTCAGGAATGATGCAGGTAGGTAGTGACACTATAGAGAACCGAACTTGATGTATATGAGGATTATATTACTTTTTCGTAATACTTTATACATGACAAAAATAGACGCCCAAAGACCACATTAGTTTAGTGTCTTTGGAAACTCGGAACATAATCTTATAATCATAGTGAAATATCTTTAACATCTCTCATAAATATCTTCACCATTGGTTTTCTTACCTAAAAACTTTCTTTGTATCCTGGGGAAAAGAAAACATAACAAGGGTGATCTCAAATTCTCAGTAAGAGTAAACATGGAGAACTTAAAAACAATCCATAAACATTTGAATGTAAAAACATGAACATAAAACAGAAAAATCTTGAGCAATGACATAAATCTTGGCAGTACATAAGTCATAGATCATAAAGGAACATTAATAATGATAAAATAAAACATGTAATTTTGGAAAACCATTAAGAACATGATGTTATTTCCATAGTAGCCAAGGCATTACTGCCAAGACCATCATAGTGGACAAAGTCCCTTTCTGAATCGAGTTCACTCCTCATTCTAGTCAAGTATCACTGAACCAGATTAACTTGACATTTTAGCAATGTCTATCTCATGAGATATAAATCGTTACCCAATGAATTGGAGGGAGATATAGGTCCCACACATATCATAATAAAATCATTCTTACATGTTCCACAACATAAACATAAATCAGTCATAATAATCCAAAGAATAAAATGGGTTTCATAAACATCATTCAATCATAACATAATCGATATAAAAAATGGATATCATTTCATCATAAAAAAATTGAAACCATGTAAATCATAGAGACATTATACTTGAAAAATACACCTATGAAATAATGTCATCGTAGATAGAAAATGGTTTTGATAAAACACTTGAAATGAATTCTTGAGGAAAATATACTTTCTTCTTCAAAATCATTTTCTTTTCACAAAATGCCATGAAATTTTAAAAGAAAGGGATTTTGTTCAAAATATTCATCAAATATTGTATAGTAAGCTTCATGAAAATAAGGTGTTATGAAACCATAAAAATCCATTCATGCTGTATAAGTTTAAAAAAACATTCTCCTTGTACTTCTGCCGGAAAAGTCAAAAAGTACCTTATATGGTAAACCAAAGAAAGATTCCTTCGATAAAACATTTTAAAAGTCAAATAGGGGTAATATTTTCTTTAAAAATACATGGATGAATTTTAAACACTTTATAAAAAACATTTTTATGGACATGGATGAAAAATATAACCCTAGTAAATACTTACAAATAAACAATCTCGGATAAAAATGAGATTAAAATAATTGTCCCTTACCTTATGTATGATATGCTTCATATGTATCCGAAACTCATTTATAAAGATTTAAATAATTTCACTGAATTATTAAAGTATCATATTCATTGTTATTATATCATATATGGTTCACTTATGACTGTATATTACTCATTCTTTTGTAAATTCAATGTTAAAGCTGCGTTTTTGGTAAAATCGTTTCATTTATCGTACGTGTTTCGACTTTTTGTTCTTGATATTGTTACTTATATCCTGATTTAATTAATTAAATAATTTAGAAAATGATTTATAATATATATTCAGCATATAAATATATATGATAGATCGATAAATTAAATGAAATACACCGTTCATGGAGACGGTAGGCCGTACGTACGCATGAACGCTGTTTTCATTTCCTTATTAAATTGAATGGAATTAAGTAAATGAAACATATATGTACATAAATCCAGTCTCATTATTATGTAATATATTTCATTATTATAAATTATATATACTTTATAATCATACTTTAATGGTTAATCATGGAAAATGAATCTCATCGTGTTGGTGGAGACGGTAGTCCGTACGTATGCACGAGCGATGATATCATTATTTTGATATTAAAATCGTATATAATTGGATGGTAGATCATATATAAATAATCATAATAATGTTATATGTATTATTTATATCATTTATACTCGTTATTATACCCATCCAAATGATTAAATGTTTGAATAACAGACTACATGACGACGTGGAGACGGTAAGCCTTACGTACGCACGTGTGGTGACTTTTTCATTCATTGGATGGATAAAATAACTAATATGGTTGTACCATTTTTATAAAAATATCAAAATATATATAAGATACTGGATTTATTATTCTATAATGTAAACAACAAAGAAAGAGGAACTGGAAGATGAACGAAACTTAAAATAGGTGGTGAGATATTTACCTCTTATTTGGGTTCTTCTTTTTGATTTGATCAAAAGGGATCCTTAGGTTAGCTTTCTGACTAAATGAAGGCCTCTATAATTAAGGGAGGATATTTGAGAGGGTATTTGGACAGGGGTTGGCCGAGCCAAATGACTTTGTAGGAGTGAATGTGAGAGAATAGGGATTTCTTTTTTATAAGAGGGGTGAGAGGAACCTTAGGAAAAAATTAAAATATTATTTTATAATAAAGTCATATACGGTTTATAAGGGATCCCAAGTGACTTATTTCGAGGATAGGGTTGGGATGAGTCGACATACTCTCAAAAAATAGGTTTTAGACAAGTTTAGGTTACATTTTAACCTTATCATTTAGATTTAATTCTATGTTAAATAATTTAACTTTTACCGTGTCTTCTTGTATTCTTACACTATATGGTTAAAAACATACTATAAATTTTCCATCGAACCCAAATTGGTTCATTAATGTCATATATATTATTATATAAGTTTTTTTCTGAAATTTATATTTTTAGGACCATTATATCAATTAATAATATAATATTTGTTTTAAAAACTCTTTTATGTCAATTTCGAATCTATTTGGTATTTTTTTATAAATTCACAACATCAGTATTACTTCAAATAAAATTAATCTAACCATCCATAATATGTTATATTAACCTATAAAATTATTGTAATTCATAAAAAGTCTCAAATTACAATTATTTGGGTATTTATAAATCAATTATGTTAATATTTCATTAATAAGGTAATTATTGAATCATCATTGTGTCATAAATAAATTAAATTATTTAGTATCTAAAAAATATAAATAAAATACCATTATGTATGAAATATTATTAGCTTTATAATGAATAATTATAGTCTAATTTATCTTATGTATAACCCTACAATAAAAATAATTTAGTTATTAAACTTTGATTTTAACTATTTTAACTCTTCTTTATATAAAATAATAATAAATGTCCTAATATAATCCAAGTGGGCCTAAAGGGTAATATTTTATTCATAAGGTTGTTTTTGGTCAAATTATACTTATCCAATAGAATTAGGACTTTTGTTAGGGTAATAATATATCTTTTTTTCCCGTAATTACCCTAATTACTTTTAACCATGGTAAATAAAAGTAAAAAGTTACTATTCACCAAAAATTATTTTTATCTTATTGAACTACATTTTACTCCTTGATATTAACCATGCCTCTGAGAATTTTGGAATTCCACTCACAGAAGCGGTAAAATTATGTTTTATGTGAATTTTCAAATTTTCCTTGGAGGTGGGTAAAAGACGGTAAAAAGTTCAATTTTTTTTATATATCTAAAATTATTATAAAATTACCCCAATGAATTACATTGAAATTATATTGGTATTATGTATCTATTTTGACCTAAAATAAATTTAAATAAAATAAATTATTATTTAAAAATTTTTTTGGTTTTAACCAATAACTTAGTGTTTTCACTATTCATCAAAAATTGAAAGTTTTCATAAAAATACCAAAAATTCAGTCTAGGATAATTTCGATATTTTGAATCCAAAAATGAAGTCCATTTTCAAAGATAAAATTTATAAAATTTCAAAAAGTGGGTATTACTATTTGTAATGGCTAGTTTATATAATATTTTAATAACATATCATTGTTTAGTAAAACCCGGTATTGCGTACTACACAAACTATCGAGGAAGGTTTCCATTGTGTGTAACGCAAGCCAAGTCAGGGCTGTGTGTAGTGCAATCTCTCTTTGGTGTTGCGTATAAAATAATAAAATCTTATTTCATTTATATATTAAACAAAATCTATACTTAATGTTGCGTAGAATAATTTCCACAAAATGAACTTGAAATTGAGTGTAACACGATCCAAGAATAGTGTTGTGTATACTGCAAGCCAATATGGTGTTGTGTATAGTACACACTAATCTTGGTTTAGTGTACAATAGAAGACATAAAAGAAATTAAAAATAATATATCTTATAATATCTCAGGGTTTTGCAGACACAAGTATGATGTAGTTAGGTGGTGATTTAAGCATGACATAGAAAGGATGATGCAATCATGACATTGCATTAGGCTTTTAAGCCATGTTCTTGGGCCACATGGACTTGGGCCTATGGGGAATGTAATGGGTTTTCCTCTACCTAGATAAAAAATGTATTTTATATAATAATTGAAAGAGTTTTCAACCCTAAATTTAAAAAACAAGAGGTAAATGATTCATATGAAAAATACTATGTTGAATTTAAAAAACTAATGTTTTATATTTGGAATATTTAGCAGTATTTATCTAATTAAAATTATTCGTAGAATTTCCCTTTTAATTTTATTTTCACAAGGTAAAATTATGGTTTGTATTTGTTTTTATATCACATAAATATCCTATGGTTTATAATATTCCAAATAATTCCATTATAATAAAAAACATTGACTATATTTTCCTAAATATATCATTTATTAAAAAAACACACTTTAAAAAAATGCATTTTTTTGATTTACATGAACTAGTATTAAAATATATTTTCATTAAACATATAAATTTTAATAGATGAAACTAATTTAATGTTTGTAATTATTAGGTCCAATTTTTTTGAAATGTACCATTTTATTTTTGGTCAATAAAAGTAAATTACTAAGGAAAAAATCAACTACCATAGTAAAAAATATAAATGGTAAGAGTTTAAAAAATCTAAAAGTAAAGAGCTTAAAATATATTCAAATCATGTTTTAAAATTAATATTTGTGTTATTATCTACCTTAAATCATCCACCTCTCCATTATTGTCTACCTTTTCTCTAATTTCCATGCCGAACATGTGCTCTCTTTATATAAAAAAGTTATATTTACAAAAATTCAATTCCCTTCACCTATAAAAGGAACCCGCCTACAAATAATTAACTTAACTAAAATCTATTATATTCTATCATAATATCTCTACCCTCTTCTTATAATCCTTGTTCTTTCTAAAAGTCCATCCAGTGGAGCCTTAAAGTTTTCCCCAAGGGGGAACAAGTAAAGGGAGTGGTGATGTTCTCAACCCAAATATCTTAATTCTATCATTCTTCTACCACCATAGTAATTATTATATACATGAAAGTATGATAACATAAATGTTAATAATATTATAAAATTTTATTATAATAATGGTATATCTATTTTATACCTTTCTCAAAAACAAATCAAAAAATATAGACACCATCATGTGTACGTGTGGACTACCTCCTCCATGAATGACGTGCTTGATTTTCCATCACCTCTTGAAAAAATTAGTTAGAAAATTTTATTAAATGAAAAATAATATATTTATAAAATTATAAATATTATGAAATTATAAAATATTTTTTATATTTATTCCATTCTATGGAAAAAGAACGCACCACCCATGTGTACATATGAACTACCACCTTCACAAAAGTGACACATTTTGTTTTTTAATCTAGTATTTTATTCTCTATTAAAATATATTGAAATATTATATGAAAACATACAAAAATATAAATAATATCGTTATGAATCTTTAATAATTTGATTATGCTAAAACATTTACTTCCTTAACCATACTCACCCATAGATTATAGCTTGATCTTGTTTGGGTCAGTTTAATGACCAACTTAAATAATGAAATAAATTTCAATCTTGGATAAATATGAAAACTTAAATAATGGTGTTATTTGAAATTAATGAAAAAAATAATAATTATTTTATGGTTTTTGAAATGTTTTATTAATATTTAACTTATTATTTTTGTACTGACCTTTTTTCTATTAAAAATTATCGAAACAAGCTCATCAAAAACTCTAACATTACAAATCATAAAAAAATACTTATGAAATGAAATTAAAACTTTAAAAATAATTATAAAACATATATTAAAATAAATATAATTATCTTTTAATTATTATATTTTAACCTATATACAAGAATTGTCACCACAATTAAGAAATAAGTACTAAAAAATAATGAAATCAAATAACATGTGGTGATGAAAATAAAATATAACTAATATATTTGTAATAAGTGATTATAAATGAATTTTATAAAATTTTAAAGGTATTTATAAGAATATATAATAGGTTACCAGGATAGTTATTTTTTATACAAGAGTTTAGATTATGTTCGACTAAGAGGTATTAAAGGTAGTGAACTTTTCTTCTCAAATTCCTTTTTCTTGAGACATGTTTTGTTTTATACACTTAATTTAAATTATAGGGTTTATATTATTATTATTTGATTTATTATATCATGAATTATCATATAATCATAATATTTTATGTTCTATTACAAGATCTATATTTTAAATTGGTCTTTATTTAATGTTCCCTAATCCATAAGGGTTTCCAATCCTTCTCATTCTTTTTTTTGTTGGAAATATTTTGTTATAATAAATTTTCCACATATTTCAATGATTTTAATTTCATGTTATTATCTTCCAATTTTTATATTTTTAATGATAAATTACTTATTTCCTCTCATTATAGTCTTTTTTTTAAAATATCATAATTCTCATAAATCCTAAATTTTGGAAAGTTAAGTGTCTATGGTTTTATCAACAATTAAATCCATTTACGCATACTAGAAAGTGGATACAGATGTGGATCAGATTATTATAGGGGTAATCAACCTAAAAAGTTTATTTTAGTATCAAATTGATATTTAATTGGTGAATTATGAGTGATATTAATACTTTGCACCTATTTACACACTCCCAAGGGATATTATTTGGATAATTCACACACTCTTTAGAAATCATAATAAAGGAGTTTCCTACCATTCCTTTGGTCTTTTACCATTAAAAACTATTTAAATAAATTAAAATATTCTATTAATAAACCAACACTTTGAATGTACCCTTACCCACTATTATATCTCTATTTACTTGATAATATCATTTCTTATTACATTTAGAACACCCCCAGTTTCTAAATTGATTATGAGATATTATCCTTGATAGCCACATGGTTTTATTGAATAAGGAAATAATGATTTCTTTTTTTCCATTAATGCATTTTAATTATATTATTTATCTTTTTATAAGTAATAGTCTCCTCAGTAAACATTATGAAATGTGTTCTTAATTAATATTATTAATATATTGGACTTAATTATTGATGTGTGAGTTCTGGAATTATATAGCCAGTTGACGCATCAAAAGGTCACATGAGACAAATTTTCTTGGGTATTGGCCTATACATTACCCATTTAGGTATGATTTCTTTGAATAAGGCCTTGAATGTATGTTTATGATTTATGACATTATACATTTTATCAGTATGAGTTTAGTAATTACTATGTGTGATTTTTTCTTATCATGGGTATATTATGTCCTATGTTTCATTTTATTATGGGGATATTATAGATGGGATAATAATGATCTCACAAATTTTTTTACTATATTATATTCTTTCATGTGCAATATGAGAAACATTTTGTATCCAGTCTTACAAGACTATTATTCTATTGGATCCTACAATAACTCTTGTATTATGTACCAATAGGGTAAAATCAATTTTGAATCTAGGTTTCATGAGATTTGGTTATTAAAAAGGGTTATTTATTATAATAATGTCACTATTTTAATATCACTTCTCAATTAAAATAATAAAAACCCCTTTATAGAATAAATGTATTTATTTTATGTAGGGGGGAATAAATTACACGATTAATTATTCTAGAATCTCCATATCCCCATTATCACCACTTAGGACCTCCCCTTCCATGTCACGACACATCAATACAGGTTGTTCATGATAAATTAATAAAATATTAATTAATTAATTATTTTTATAAAAGAAAAAACTTAGGGGGACTGATGTGAATAAATATTACACTACTAGTTCGTAAAAAACAAAACTCTATATATTTCCATAAAAATGGGTTTCCCATTTGGAATTATTTTTCTAAGATACTATAATTTTATCAAAAATAGCACAATCGATTAAAAATTATACTTTTGTACTTCAAATATTTTTATTGACGCCTCTATGAAGCTGAAACTACATGCTTGTTCATCTTAAGGGTAAACAAAACTATTGTACACAAAGGTGACTCTGAACTGGGTGGGGTGGGGGGGTGAATAAGTGTCACAAAAAATTGGTATTTTCTCATTAACTAATTTAAATTTAATCTTGGAACATATTCACTTTTTGTAGTGAATTTTGTTCAACATGTCACTCTGGATGATGTATTAACTCAAAGATACACAAATATATAAGAAATTAAAGAAAGATGAGAACACAAAAATTATGAATTGTTTACCCCTAAGGACTATTATAAGGATCATAAACAAGATGTTGTGTCAGTGTAACGGAATCCAATAATAATTACTAGTTATATGGATACAATGTTTTGGCTATGGTCACTCTATTCTAGTCTCACTATCCATACAAGATTTTGGGTTCAATCACTCCTCACCAATGCCACACTACTTCTTCTTTACCCCCACACACCACATCAATGAAGGATCATCCAAAATTTATAGTACTGTAGGTCTATTAAATAGATAACAGACATTATTTCCTATCCATATATAGAAAGATACTTTTATTAAATCAAGGATCATGATTTGATTCTTTATTGAACTTCTTCCTGTTGTGTTTTCCGTCTTCAATTCTGTATAAGGACAACTTTATAATATTAGAGTTGAGTACAATTCTTCCACACTTTTATGGAACTAGTGTAACATTTTATGATGAGAATAATTTAGCATTAGAAATTTCTTGTGTCAATTCTTCCTCTTCCATGAAAGATATATCATGGGATACTATATCTTTTTCCTCCAAACCATCGCTACTTGAACCAAACTAAAAGATTCAATGGAATCCTCTATCGATCTACACCACTTCTTCAAGATTAAATAAGAACCCAAGATTTATTATTTGATATCCATAATTACCACATAATATCATCATGTAAAAATACAAGTACGAAAATACCTTATGTAAAGTAAACATAAAGATCACAGTGCATCACATACTCCCCATGTGTACCACATACTTCCCTTTGTGAACTACAAACTATACTTCTCAAACCAGTACCACAAGAAGCATTACTTCTCAACATTAAAAACTTAGTTAACAATGTAACACCCCTTCATAGAAATAACTTCACATAACTGATCTTGTGGAATCGACCTCCCAAAATATACCTCACAGAACATGTCACCACATACCAATTGCTCCCATATTTTTTTCATTAATTGATCTACATATCATTTATTTTATTTGATAAATGCATAATGAATTGGTTAGTGGGGGTATTAATAGGCACAAAACTCTAATAAAACTTTTTTACTAAAGGAATTTTTATTCAACACATTTGTAAAAATACCCTTCACAGCAGCCAAAAAATTTTCCGACTTACAACTACATACTCGCTACATCATCCATGTACTCCACTAATCGGCCTTGTACTTGACTTGTTAGTAATTTTGAAAAACAATTTCATTACCATGTACTAACCAAGAAAACCATGTAATGTTTTTGTAGTCACTCAAAAATATTCACCTTCCAACCACATTTTTCATTAATGAATCATATACTAAACATCATAGCCAGATGAGATCCTTTTTGGAGCAGACTCTCATTATCCCCCATCACCGATCCACATACTTACCTAGAGAGAAAAAAACTACAATAAGTGATCTAAATAATTGAATATATGTTCTATGTGTTTACCACATTGGATGTCTTATTTTTATTTTAAAAAATACACCACCAAGATTCATAGAAAACATATTTTTTTTCATGACAAAGAATTTGGAAAAATTTTGGAAATAATGACATTTAGAAACCACTTTTAGAAAATATAAACCTTTTATTTATCATGAAAATCACCTAGATTTCATACATTTTATTCTATTTTTTTCATCTATTATAATAATTTGAGTAAAATTCATCATATGGTCCTCAACTACCAAAATAACACAACTTCTAAATATTTATCGAACTCCATATTGTATACTGTTACTATCTATTCAAATAAATTGGAAATACTTAGAGATATACCATGAATAAACCTATTTATAACAAAAACTAGGTCATTTTTATATATATAGATATCAAGGTATCTATTTTCATTTTTTACACCAACACTAACTATGCACCACTTCACTAGATCTTTAATGATTATCCTCACATCACTAGGTCTTGAATGCTCATATCTACTTTATCCACACTATTAATAAATCCAACAAACAACTTCTTGGTTTAAAAATTATTCCCATTAGTATTTTTTTGACTATAAAACTATAAAACATAAAACACATTCTCCAAAACATTGTATTGATTTATGATTCTTTCATACCACTCCCCCATTGTAAATAAAATTCAAAGGGTCCCTTGTATCCAAATTTTACCTCTAAGATCACTCCCTCAAAAGGGTTTCCCAATTTATATCATAGTTCCCCAATTTTCGTTGAATTAACTTAGTGAAAATCTCTTAACTCTAATCCCCTTTGATGAGAGATTTTAGTATATAAATTACTTATTAGGATGAATAGATTTAGTCTCCCCCTATAGAAATAATTATCACCACCAACATGTTGTTCGTTGAATTTCACTGAGTTACTCTTACCATTGTCCAAAACATCATTTCCATACCAAAAATACATAGAACATAAAAAATTAATATCAAATTCCACCAAAAGACCTTTAGGTTTTCAAAACCAATCTTTGATTGATACTTTTAATTATCTAAACCATTTTATATTTCTAGCTGCATTCTTTATCACTCAAATATTTTTAATGACTGAATTTAACAAATTGAATTCTATTTATCAAAATATCCTATAAACTTAAATATTTAGAACACAATGTATGATAAAATATTAAAGGATAAGAATCTCAAAGATATCCATGTCACTAAGTTACTTCCATATATGCTTGTAGCTTTAGATTTACATTTTATCCAACACATTATGTGATAACAATCACACTGACACCAAACCATCAATGAATAAGAATTAAAGTAGCACATGAGCCTCAGCCCAATAGGTGAGGTATCCTTAAGTGCATCCACGAGACTTAGGTTAAAAACCAGGTAGAGGAATATTTCTAGGGGAACTGTAGTAGTACTGTAGCAAAACTGTACACTGTGTGGGTACTGTAACAGAAATTTTCACTGTACATGAACTATAGCAGAACTGTACACTATGCGGGCACTGTAGTAGGAATTGTAGTAGTTATTGTAGCAGGTAATGTTTGGCATTGTAGTAGCTAGAACTATTCACTTTGGTCCACCGATTTGGGTTTGGAGTCCTTAAGGATTTCGGGCCACCCAGGACTTCGGGTCAATAGGGCTTTTGGGCCACCTTTAAGGCCTTTGGGCCTCCTCAAGGCCATCGGGCCACATGAAGTTTCCCTAGATAGACTCTACAAAAAAAGAGTATCCCCAAATGAGGATTCAGAGCTGGTGAACTCACCAGAGCATAACCAAATGGATTTTTCATAATGAGAGGGTATGTTTATGCCGTCGGGACCAACCTGTGCTTTCATGGGAAGCCTAGCCAGATGACCATGCAAAGGTGGAGAGCTACTATCATGATGTAGATACTGGGAAGGGGTAGCTCTTTGTAGATAGTTTGGTTGAGTTCCCTAAGACATTCAGGTCATTTAATCTCTTAAACCTATGAGCCATGTAATCTATGATCCTACAGGCCTTTTAAGGGTCCCCCTAATCACTTGAAATGGGGTTATAAAAAATCAATAAAAATGAAGGCCTTCAGGCCATTCAGGCTAATAATAATTAATGTGTGTTTGTGAGACATAAAAAATATTTGATAAATTAATACCACTTATTTTTGATAAAATTATGACACAAAATTAACTACATAAAACTCATTCACATGGAAAATATTTTTTTATTTAGATAATGGTAAATAACCTATGGGGACTCAACACCAACTCCCCTGGATACCTTCAGCTTTTGTTTTCATATTTTTTAGATAATTTTCAGAATGGTGATCCACTTGATGAAAAAAGAATTTCCTTCTAGAATATTGTTGATATATTGAAAATAGTTAGATTATTCCACATCATTAGAGCACAAGAAATAAACAATAACCTATAAAAGTTGTTACTTGTTCAGAATTTTCCTTCTCATTATTATAGTGATCTTGTAACAATTGTGAAATAACTTTATTTGAGTTGTTAAGTATCTAATTTCTCATGATTCCACTGGTTTCTTTTGAGGAGTCTTTTCCCCAATTTTAGTGAAATTGGGATCTATATCATTTTAATTTATTACTTTTAATATATGATTTTCAGATTTGGCTTTGAAAAGAAAATTTCTTTTTTGAAAGCACCTGATGAGTTAGATTCAATATTTAAACCACATTCTTAGTATTGAATCCAATTAATTCTTTTAGAAAAGTATTTACACAAATTAATTATTTCAACATTTATGAATACTATACTTGGAATGATCTTCTTTAAACTCAACCACTTGTTTATTTTCTAACACATCAACAGCTTCAGATTCATACATATCTTCTTTAATTTTTTATACACCCCTTATATTATATACTCCCATTATTTATGTACCACGTACAAAACGTTTTATAAATAATTAACACATGGGGAAATGGGTACCTTCATATTATTCAAGTAGAGGATTTTTTTTAGTCATGGTAGACCAACCCTTGACCTCTAGTTCTCTTCTTAACCTTCACTACAGTTCTTCATTTTAAGGTACCAATTGTATCTTTTTGTATGTATTTTTTAAAATTAACCTTTCCTGCTCAGGATTATTAAAATTTTTAATGAAATAAATTTTATTCATCTATGTTTGTGCCATATTTAAATCTAATTCTAACTGATACAACCATATTATTAAGAATACTTTTCACACATTCTCAATATGCTTTGTGTGTGTTCCCATATTAGACTTTATCTTACTTTAATTTTTCCTCCTCTATAAGTGGGATATTTTTGTTGCCTTCACTTCTTAGATTATGACATGACATGATAAACCACCCTAGAATTATCCACAACTTTCCCTTTTAATTTTCATACTGCCAACTCCATCCCTTTTCTTCCATAATGATTCTTTATTTAGGTGAATATCATTTTTATTAAAAAATGGAGTAGATTACACCTTTTTTTCTTGATTTTCATTATTTATATCCTTTAGGGATATTGTGAGTGTAATATAGTAGGTGTTGGCTACACCATTCATTATTCTCCATGTTTTCCCTCTAGAATATTGAAAAATGTTCTTTATCTTATGATGTCTTATTTAGTATAATATCACTCTTTATGTTGCAATAGAGTTAAAGAACTTCCTATGGCCTCTTTTTTCCATCCATTATTTTTTTATCTGTATTTTTTTGTCAAATGAATGAGATAAAAAGATATAAAACATCATTTATGAAATTTATAACTTATATTGTCACAATTCTATTGAATGTAGATGCATCAATTTTTTCCACCATTGGAAATATAGGATTCAATACATACCCTAATCATGTGACTCTATCTTCCATAGTAGTAGAAATTTGTAGCTAAATTAATATGAAATTTTTTATTTTTGGATTCAGTGAGGATCTTTTTCTTACTTACATATTTTTATTTCTTTTCTTTTTGTAGTCCACTTGAGGGTACTTATAGAGATGGAATCCCTACCATCTATTCTCCCTTTTAGGAACTAATTTTTACATTGAGTATATTAATATTCCCATACGTATTTTTCATCTAGGAATCCATCTCCTTAAAAAATTAAGTATCTTCAATTATAGATTATCTCATATCTTCAATATATGTCTTTATAGGGATAAAAATTTCTTTTAGTTCCCTTTCCATGATCATATATTTTTGGATTTCCTGTGAATTGTTTTATAGTAATTCAGTTTGGAATTTCAAATTTTCTCCTATATTATTTATATAAAAACACAAAGAAAAACCCATTAATTTTACCATTTTTATTTCTATGAAAAAAATCATTAATTAATTAAAGGTCCACTAGATGAAATATTTATTATTGATCAACTTTTTTGGGAAGGGATTGGGTCTTCTCTCAATTACTATAAGAACATTCACTAGAATATTGAAAATATTTATTTTCAATTTATCCCTCATTATCTAAAACATCAATGAGGTAATAATTTTTTTTATTTTATGAAATTTTCAATAACATTTACAGAATAAAAA
The DNA here is from genome assembly GCA_963277665.1 of Viscum album. Classification (NCBI taxonomy): domain Eukaryota; kingdom Viridiplantae; phylum Streptophyta; class Magnoliopsida; order Santalales; family Viscaceae; genus Viscum; species Viscum album. The sequence goes on along the minus strand of OY728137.1, from coordinate 647,865,243 downwards.
TCATCCATACGATTTTTCACATCAATTGGAAATTCAGTCTTTATAAGAGTCTTATTCTTCTTCCAATTAATCATCTTACCTTAATTCATATGACATTTTTTAGAAATTTTATTCACTAGTTTATTATTAGGAATAGTATTGTAAAAATTCTTTGTGGTAGCCATAACAACATCCATTGACATTGTATGTTTTCCATAAATAGTTAATGTTTTACATATCTCAATGGTGGTAGTATAAATTGTAGTATTCTTATAAAACTCAGTAGATAAATACAATTATAAGATCACTTTTATCCTTATATTTCCAATTATTTCACGATAATTAGTTATATATTTTTCATGAAAAATATATTCTATAAACTCATTTCTTCAAGCTTATAACAACATAATCATATCCTTATGGAAACCATAAATTTTTGTTCCATGGAAAACAAGAGGCTTAATCATTGAATCCATTAGAATAAAAAATCTGATCCATATTTTAATAATGACCACCAAGACAAATATTTTAGGTTATAATACCACTTTTTGTACCTCAGGACTCCCTATGAGGGGGGGGGGGGCTGTAAATTAGGTTGAAAAAAGTCCTTTATCCTTAACTTGTTTAATTTTCTATTAGGATCTTGTTACCATGATGTAAGGAATCATGTTTATGATATCTTTTTAGATTGTGAATTAATTTAAACAAAAAAAAGATGTGTTGGAAATTAAAGCAACCACATAACACAAATATCTTACTTGGTTCACCAATAAGGGTTATTCCAGGGGGAATACAAATGGAATTCTGTTAGTGTACCAAAATATATTAATCCTCACTAGTTCTATGGATAAAATTTTTCATCTATGGCCAATCTATGCTGAAATCACTGATTTTATAAGATTTCGGGTTTGTTAAATCCACACCTAATACAAACTACTTATTCGTCATTCCAATGCACTACTTTTTTAAAGGATCTTCCACAGTTTATAGATGTGTAGTTATAATTAAAAAATAATGTGTACAATTTCTATCATGGTCATGTTTGATACTATATTCTCATCATGGATCTTGATTTGATGCTCTGTTGATATTTTTATTACTTTATTATTCTTCCTCAATTTCTAATAAGATAAATTATGTAATGTGGCAGTTGAGTCTACGTATTCCACACTATTATGGAATAAAAAAAAGTTCTTCAGATGAGGATAATTCTGTATTGTAATTTTACTATTTCACTATATCCACTTCTTAGATATATATATATATATATATATCAATTAATACTCTATCTTATTCTTTCAATATTTCACTACTTGAACCAAACCATAAAATATAATAGAATACTTTATGTCTCTCATCTTATTCTTTTAGAGTACTCCCAAAACCCAAATTTATTCCTTGATCTCCATAATTCCCATATAATATTTCATGTAAAAATACCTACATAAAATTTATTTATGCAGAGAAGCCACAATGATCATAGTGTATAATGTTCTACCTATACAGTCCATGTATGTACCTTTTTGGACTATTTACTCCACTTCACACACTTCTCCAACAAGATACCTTCCTCATATATATATAAAACATGGCATAACACATACTCCCCATGCATAGATCTGACTTCATAAAATTGACTTCTCCAAATTGACCTTATACAATAGACCTATCAAAATTAGTCCTCATTTAATCTTTACATCACAAATTTTTTCCCTTATTTGATCCTAATATCTTCTCTTTACTCTGATTGATGTATAATTAATTGGTTGGTTTGGTATTTCTAGGTGTAGCCCACCGATAAAATTACTAACCACATAAATTTATATTCAATACCTTTGTAAAAATAAACTTCACTCATAAAATCATCCACCAGAAAACCATGTACTCACTCCTACGTCTGTATACTCTACTAGCTGACCATATACACGACCAATATATCATTATAAAACACCACTCTATCACCGCGTACTATCTAATAAAACTATGTAAGGACTTTAAGATCACCCAAAAGTATCCACATTCTGACCATGTGGTTAATTGATCAACCACACAATAGTTTTATTGTAGGATGATCTCTTTGGAGAGCATACTCCCATGAGATCCCATCATTAGGTCACACACTTCCTAGGTGATCCATGTAATTCTCTAAACATAAAATGTATATGATTACATGGGTCACATGCTTGAGAAAAAAGGCTACCTCCATTTTCCAAAAAAATAAAATACATCATAGATATTTAACAAAACCTACATTTTCATGCCCAAAAATATATAAAACATAAGGAAATTATTCCATTTACAAAAGAATTCAAAAATGACTAAAATTTTGAATTATCCTGAAAATATATATAATTCCGTAACTTTTATTCAATGTTCTTCATTTATAATCTTAACTTGAGTATAACACACCATCTAGACCTTAGTTTCTAAAACATCACAACTTTTGAATGATCATCCAGCTCTATATCTTGTACACCAACCAGATTAGAAAATGACTGTGAAATAAAAATAGATCTACCATGAATGACCCTCTTACTAAAAAAAACAATTTCCTTGATATATATAGAGATATTATAGTATCTCTTTTCATTTTCTCTATAATCAGTAATAGCACACCTCTCCATTGGATCTTTAAGGAACACAATCACATCACTGAGTCTTCAATGTTCAAACCCACTTTAGTCACATTTTCAAAAAACTAAAAACAAAATGTAATGGTTGTAAAAACCATGATCTAGAACCAATAAAAGAATAATATATTTTTTTAGATGTAATTTTGTTGGTAAATTTACCATTTTACCCCTAGGAAGGCCTAAGGACTCCAAAACGTAAAATTTACCTCTGCCATTATTGGGGAAGAACTGAGTCTCTACACCCTCCCCAACTTAAAACCATTTTTTCCTTGAAAAGGAAATAATAATTGGAAATAACCAAGAAAATTCACATAACCTTAGGTGGAAAACCACATTCCCTCACACACACTTACTTCTTCTTTAAGTGTATAACCTTAAGTGATATTTCCAATCTATTGGATAAAAATGGAACAACCATACATATTTTGAAATTTAAAAATAAAACTCATCTCAAGAATGAACATAAAGAAAAAGTGCATCTTGTCTAGATGGGTCTTTCAATTTCTCTACACCCAAAACCATTGCTCTTCCAAAGGTTATCCTTCTACATGGAACAAGGATAATCCACAAAGCACTGATGCTAATTTTGAATTTACTCACTGCCAAGGGTAATTACGTGGTAAGCTCTATGATCACCACTTTTTGAATATCTTTATAAATAATTGTTATTAATGAACTACCCATCAAGACACATATCATAGCTAAACACTTTACTAGTATTTCAAACAAACATAAGAAGAGTTACAATTGTAAATTTCATTGAGTCACCACATAACTAGACTGTGGGGATCCTCCACCTGCTTTTAATCCTCTAATAAGTTCCTTGTTATTATAGAAGACAACCTAGTTGTGTTTTCATTGATCTTTAATGAATTATTCTGATAAGAACCCCAAAATCATCACCAAGAACATACAAATACTCAACACTACCCAACTTCTAGATGAGTTTTCCATTCCACCACAATATGAAGAAGACAGTATTGACCGCTCAATTGAACCTTATTTAGGGACCCTGGACCATAATATAATAGCTGACCATGTGACCAACATCCACAAAAACGAGAGAAAATATCATTTTACACTACACATAAAGGTTTTTTTTCGGATGGGTACACCCATAAATATCACTGGAAATATCACACTGAGGGTCCCACTATAATATTTTTGTATCCACTCTGTATTTATATCATGAAATTTACTAAAAAAACAAAGGGAACACCTTCCATATGAGGATGTGGGAAATTCTCTCCCCGCATTATGGGAAAACCATTCAGGTTTATCACATGAGGTTATTCACTCAAATTGGACTAAAATGTAAACATCAACACTATGGACTTCTCACCCGTATAGAAGGAACATGGGACCACCATAATTAAATATAGGTGAGAGACATTTATCTCTATCTCCTCATGTGAATCATTACTCCAAACCTTGTAGCTCATGAACCTGTACCACTATTTGGATATAAAGTCTGATGCTAGAAATTAAAAGTGATACACCACTATGGCACTACTAATATCTCACCAACTTACTCAAATACAACCACATAAAGACTAGTACAAATAATTGAATCTAGATCTCAAACTATGATAGTTTACTACATAGTTGATAATATTGAGTTATGAATATGACATCTTCTCGGAATTCCAAAAAAGCTCCTTCACCAACTGATTCTAGGGAGGATTCAATATAGACACATTAAAAACACCATAAGGATCCTCATTTTTCCAATTTAAATATTCAGAAATCGTAATTTATATGAATTATAAGGAATACATTATACTATTGGTTGGGGTCAATCATGGGACACCCTTAAAAAGAATCCAGTCATTCCCCTATATTTATAATAAGTGAATTTATCATCTATGCACATAACACATATATCTACATTAACATATGGAGAGTACCTAAATGAAACTTCATGAGGGTGGGCTCAACTAACCATAATTGATGGGATCCCACTCACCATTGGGGGTGGACCTCCCCTCATATACGATTGTACAACATCACAAGGTACGATTATTAAAACCCATCCATAACAAGATAGGTATTTTTGGTTCTCTTCTGTACTATAGTGTCTCATGAAAGACCGCTCTATCTCCACTAAGGACAAGTTTAATTTATTATAAAGTGGTGAAAGTATAATTCCTACAAAAAACATTAGAAAGTACTTCTCACTAAAAAAAATTAAGGACTGTATGGTTTAATTAATTTAAAATTTTAAAACATGTCAAAATTGAGACTCAATATCCCATCCATTTTTATGATTGTTTCACTTAAGTAGATGAGGAAACAGAAAGATATTAACCATTAATGGAAACTCTCTATGTGAAATATTCTAGATAGGGATTCCACAAGAATCTTCGAATTCTGAATATATTATTAAAAATGAATAATATCCACCAACCATAAATGATTAGTGTGGGAATATTCTTAAAAATTAGAATATTAGAACTCCATTCCAGATTAAAACTAGGAAAATGTGGTATTCATGGGAGTGGGTTGAGGAATTTTCCATATTTGACAGATCTTGCACCAATGGATCTTTCACCATACTGCTTCTTAGTTGGTAACATGCCATACAATAGGGGGTCTTTAATCTCAATGATATACCCCATAAGATTGTATATCCTCATTACCTATTTGGTTTTCTATATGTGAAAAGATATCTCTCTACCAAAACTAGGGTGCATTGATGTCAATAATTTTCTATATTTAGCTAAAGCCCTCCTGAGGGACTCTTTCACAGGTGGGGTTTTGTGAACACAAAACAATAAATTGGCAACTCAACCCTTGTATTTTCCTCCCAAATCATCAATATTTTACAACTCCCCAATGAACTATATCTTAGAAATAAATCACTAAGTCCATGGGCCTTGAAATAGACTTATAAAAGTTTATACAGTCCTATAGAGGGTTAAAAAATCTCAAATATCTTCCTCCCATATAAGATTTCAATCTCTAGGAATAGTAGAGTAGCCCCATTGTGAGAATGATAAAACATTATCCACTAATGTATTTCTATATCATATTGGGAGTTTAGTCCTAGAATAAATATATGGTCAAATTGTTTTGGTCTAAATGGTAATGTGAGTCTCATACTCTAAATAATCTCCCATCACTAAAGGATCATGCTCACCTCGTAAACTCATGAGGGCCCTATCATTTTAATTCAAAAAACATATACTTTTATCGGAAATCACATACAACTTAGTATATAACATCATAAAATTTTAAAGAAAAATAATCACTAAAAAAAGTAATAGAGGAGCTTCTTAAGGTCAGGAGAAACAAGTTATCTCAACCTAGTAATGGAAACAATGCCTAGTCACCCTTATGGATTCATATATGATGACCCATGCCATGTAAAATATCACATAGCAGATGAGGGTGGTATAAAAAAATCATTTGTAACACATAAAATATCAGGTAGAAACCGTACATCATCAAATGTCACACAAGTAATCAAGGTGTAACATAGAAATATGGTATAACACATAGTTGATGAGAAGAAAACTACACCTCATTGAATGGAACACACATGATATGGGTAACACACAACAATCAGGTCAGGAACATATGTGAACCTAAGCCTCATCATATGACACATTGTAGATTAGGGTGGCACACAATAATTAGGTAAGGCATATAAAATAACCCATACTCATCATATAACACACCGAAGACGAGGACAGATCATAAAAATAAAGTGTAACAATTATAATATAGAAACACACATTAAATGAGAACACACAATAGGTACTAGACCCCTAAACTGAATACCATCCATTTAGATGGTTTTTGGCATGAGACTCATCTTAGGTATGGGTAAAACACCACTTTGCCTTAGAATATTGGTTGTCTTCCCATGTGGTAGGCCCTAAAAATTAAAAAGATTAACCATTGTAACAAAAAATATTTAAGGAGATGACTCAAGAAGGACTTGTAAGTCAATAAAACATTCATAAATGATTTATATACCATGATTTTTTCCTGTAACCAGTTCCTAAGTGAACCCAATCATCAAACAAGTCCTCAGAGTCCTTGTGAATGGGTATGTTAGCCACCACACCATCATTAGGTTACCTATCATAAAATCCAAAATTAGGATTACTTATCACTATTTTCCTAAAATCCCTTTTATCCTCACATGAAACCCATATCTAAAATCCATCCATAGAAAAAACCCACTCTGATAGCACTCTAACATGGCCAAACCCTCCGAGACATGATACAAGATTTTATTTTATATATTTTTTATTTTAAAATTCATCACTTTTGATATATAAAGGATTAATTATTGATTGGATATTTAATTTATTTTTTCATATTTGGAAACGTTGGATTAATTTTTGGGAAATGAGAAACATGAGTGAAAATGACCATGACATCAACTAAAATATGTCTTACCATGATGAATGATGTAAATGGGTTACTCATAGGGGTGTAAATAGATAAACAGGGGTGAAAAAAATCCTTAGGAGATGGAAAATAGAAATTTTAGGCCTGTAACCATTTCATGGTGTGAATCCAGTTTTGGAAATGAATACATTATAAGGTATGAATCTATTTTTTTACATGTATACATTACATGGTGTGAAATTTATGGAATTTTCCCAATAAATATATATTTTTATGGGATTTTGGATGAAATAAAAACCGAGAACATTTCTCAAAAACTTGAATTTACCCAAGACACATAATTGACCATATTTATGATGAATTAAAGCAAACATGACCCCAATGGAAGTCTATAAATAATATTTTGATAATCTTCCACTAGAAATTGGATTTAGGAGACCAAAGTCTAGGGAGAGAAGCTGTGATATTTCATGGCCCTCCACCACATTCTACCTAGTTTTATTTATGTTATATATTAATTATTTCCTTCAACATTACTTTTTCATCACTAGGATGAGAGGGTAAAACCATCCTTGTGGTAGGGTTATATATCCAAAGGGAGAAGGCTTCTTGGATATATTTTTTATTCTTATTTATGCATTTAGATTTCTGTAATTTTATTATTAACTTCCTACCCCTTTATTTTATTTTTTATAATGAATACTTATAATTGAATATTAAATAACATTTAAAATTACACAACTGATTACCCTAAATTGAGGAATGACCATTGATGAATTTATGGAAACTAGTGTTAAATATTGTATCGAGATAAACATGATTTTAAAATTCCCTAATTACCTGACCATGGGAAAAAATGGAATCACCACATTGAGAAGGGGATACTATAAGACCATTGGATTTAACTCATCATGAATACAATGAAAAATATGGTTTAATAAATTTAATTTCTAAAAACCAATTATAATTGAACCCTAAAACTATAAAACCCTGGTATACTATCAAATGTGATTTCCAAAAAACCATTCTACCATGCTTTTCTTCTTTATTTAGATTTCTAAAAAATGTTCCCAAAACCAAAGTCCATTTATTACTCTTCATTCAATTTAAATAAATAAATTCTTTTGAAAACATAAATTATCTAATTTCACCAACTCTATGGGTTTGACCTCAAACATTCATAATAATATATTTAAATTAATTAATTAGTATAGTTTAAACATTTATAAATTTTTTATTTTCATTATAACCGTAGGGAAATGAAAATTACCTTAGGGACTTCCAATACTAGTAATGCTACTGGGAATATTTTCAAGTATGTTTAAGGTCTTTTAAATTTTAGTTTTTAATTGTTTTATTTTATCTTATTTATTTTACATTTTGTTTTTTTGTTGAAATTTATAGATTAAAACAATTAACGAAAAATTACGACAATTGAGAAAAATAAAAATAAATCTTTGTGTTTAATCTTGAAATTGAATATAGTCTAAAGAGAAATGTCACTGAAAAAATTAAAGTAATAGAAAAAATATTGCTTCTAGAGGATTTCATTAAAGATATCCATGGATACATATGATCACAGATTACGCATGGCTGTCAAACATAGGAATACAACCAATCATCCTGGAACCTACATAACTACAAATCATTTTGAGATAAAAAATTCAATCATCCAGTTCATCTTGAACAATGTGAAATTCACCAAACTGCCACATGAAGATCCAAACACACATATGGAAAGATATATCAATCTTTGTGACACATTTAAGTTCCAGAATGTTTCATGTGACACTATAAGGATCCATCTATTTCAATTTTTATTAAAAGAGTGAGATATGGATTGGATCCAAAACCTGTCTACACATTCTATCACTATAAGAGATGAGATGACTAGGATATTTCTCACCGAATTCTTCCCACTATCAAAATCAAAGAACATATGGGTAAACATTATAAACATCAGTTAATTTGAAGATGAATATCTGTACTATTATTGGGAATAATAAAAATATATAACTCAACAATTACTCCATCATGGTATTAAACTATATATTCTAATTCGAGCCTTCTATAAGGGACTTTCATAGGGAAAAAAGTTTATTCCATATGTTATAACTAGAGGATCACTGTTGAATAAATATCTTGAGGAGAGATAAAACCTACTTGATGAAATAGAGAGAGAAAAATTCCATTGGAAAGTTTATGGGACACAATAGAGAGGCTTCCATATGATTAATAACAAAAATGAATGGATAACATAAAAAATAGAATCCATAACTATAAATATCGACATAATGATGGGACAATAACAATAAACCCAAATTATATATAAATAAGAAGTAAATTATGCTGATTATAATCATGTTAATAAATTTTATGGTGGTGGCCATAAAAAAACAAGGAAAAGGATATTAGTAGAGAGAAACATGCTTCCAATAACCCCAAGGAACTTTATTCAATATATAGGTCCACACACTCCATGTGACACTAGCTACTGATGAATTCTACATTGAGGTTATCAAAGAACTGACGACTTACTCAAAAGATCCAATTAAATCTATGAAAGAGCTGAAGGAAGACTCATCGGAACAAAGAGATGCACTCCAAAACCTTGAATTATAATTAGGAAAAATAATTTTGTAAATTAGAGTCAAAATAAAAGGTGAACCTCCTGGATTCCCAGATGTATTCCCACATGAAGATTTGAAATTAGTAGCTTTGTGAAGTAGAAAAGTCACTCAGGATCATCCCAATCCAAGAAAATCAAAAGAAGAAAAGAAAGTAGAGCTGGAAAAAAGAGAGGAATAAGATGCTGAATAAGATTTAAAATAGGAACCACCATAATTCAAGATGAGACTACCTTTTTAGAATGAATTAAACAAGAGGAGATTAATATAAATAAGGTATGTTTATCAAACACTTCAAAAAACTTCATATTAATATTCCTTTTTAAGGGATCTTTAGAGAATGCCGACTAATAAAAAATTCATAAAAGAGATAGCAACCAATAAGAAGAATATGGAAGATATTGGTACCATCCCACTCAAACATGATTGTTCAATGGTGGTTTAAAAGGACCTACCTAAGAATCACCAAAATCCAAGAAAAATTTCAATTTATATCTCTATCATATATTATAAATTTTTAATAGCATTATGTGACTTATGTGAGAGTGTCAAAATAATATCATACACCACTTACAAGATTCTGGTACTGGAGAAATTAAAACACACAACAGTTGTGCTTCCATTGGAATATTCAACAGTGAAGTTACTCTGAGGTTTCATGAAAATATTATGATCAAAGATGAAAAAATTTACTTTTTAATAGAATTATTATTGTAGTATGTGAAATTGGATAATAAACCTCACATTTTTTAAGGACATTTTTAGCTACTGGGCATGTGTTGATAGACGTAAAAAGTAGAGACCTCTGAATGAGATTTAGATGTAAGAATGTCAATTTTAATATCCACCATGAAATGAATAAATATAACGTGATAGAGGATAATGAGTTTTTAGAAGACAAAAACCTTAATTTAAGGATATAAATGAAGTTAAATGAGCACATGAAGTTGCTACTATTTTCCAAGAGGTTTCTCATCATAAAAACATTAAAAATAAAAAAGAGAAGTTGGAGTGTTAGATCATAGATAATGGGGGAGTGACCAAATCCAAAAAATATGAGAATGGATAATAGGTACGGAAGGTACAATACCTTCCATTTATTTTTTATAACTAAGGATGAAATGGTGGATCCTCCCAATGGAAATGAAGAAATTTATACCTTCAGGAAGAATTATTTATTTTAGAGAAAGAGTAGAGGATATGAAATATGTGGAAATGTCTAAACTGAGACCATTTATGGACAATATTCCCATAAAATATATCCCATCAACAATAATGATAACTAATGTTGAAGGTGGAAATGTAGATCCAATGATGTTAATCAAAATATATTTCAAGGGGTAACATGAGTTTTTAGGATTCTTTATTTATTTTATATTTTTATAAGAGTGCATGAACTCTCCCCAAAACCATTAAAAATTCATTGATAATGGCATATAATTTAACTAATTTATTTTTAATTTAAAATTCCATCAAGAACCTGGTATGAAACAAAATATCAAAGAGAAAAAGATGAAGCTGTTGGACTAATACACATTGTGAACCCTATTCGTATCATGAAATCCATAAAATACACATCATGAAATCTATACACCACATGAATTCATTATAGAAGAAACCTACATATCTAAGTATGATACATCATTCAAAGGAGAGTACACATTTAAATAATTTACTTTTCAATTGCATCCATCACATCTAATTACTTTAGATATTTTAATTTCTAATTTCATGACCACATTTGATTTTTGATTTACTCAACCGAACTAGGAGACATAATATGCCTAGTATAATTCTCATACCATGATTTTAAATTTCTTTGTCTCTAAATTTAAATTAGAAAAATGGGGAGAGGAATTAGTATGGATAAGCATGTTGATTAGGATTTGGAAAATATCAATTTAACAATACCAGTTAGTCTTTGTAAATGAAGGTTTTCCGATATTATTCTAACATTGAATATCTAATATTTTTATTATATGATATTTTTATTCATATGAATTTCCATTATTAGTAATCCCAAATATTCATTATCATTCCTAAGATATCCTCCAAAATAATATTTATAATTATCCTCTATATTATATTTATTGTGAGACTTAAGAATGTTCTATTCTAGAACTTTATTTGCATCTTATCGAAGTTATGATTGAAAAACATTCACATTTAATATGATGGAGGCACATTTTCTATTCATCCATTATCCAGATGAATACCTTAAAATAATACTCTTTATGTTTTCAGAATCCATGGATATTATTATTAGTGAAGAACCTTGCTACATTCCCATTTTATCCTTTCCTACCTTCTTTAAAATATTTTCATGATTTAAAAAAAAATTGGTGAAGATGAAGACTGGTGGAAGGGATTTTATTTGGAAACAGAAAGTGTGGGGGGATTTTCATGGAATTTTTGGAAGGAACATTAATTTTATTTATTATACACCCATTGTAATTGTTTTTGAAAAAAATGGGTTGTGTCTTTTGAAATAAAAGAAATCTTCCATACAAGACTAATTATCTTATTATAACTATTAAAATTAATTTCTTGAGGATATCATTTAATATTGGGTGGTGGATTTGAGATTTTCCCCAAGAAAAACATTTTAAAATGAAAAGAAAAAAACAAAAGAAGTAAAAGAGTTATTTTCATTTATTTCATTTCATTAATTTTTAATCATACTTTGAGATATTGAGGAGAGTAGATACTTTTATTGAGTTGTTTTTAAAGATCATTAAAAATACATTTGATATAACCTCCTTGTTTAGATTTATATTTTAAATCATTTACCTACATGACCTAAGACTCAAAATCATTTGATACTAAAAAAAATCCCTCCATATTATTTTTGATTTTTTCTCCATGTGGTGGAGAAAGTAGATCCATTGCAAGCCTGTGGTAAGAAGTATGATTTGAGGTATGTGAAAAACTCAATTTTAAGTAGTACCTCGATGATGAGTAGAAACATTCCAAGCGAGGTAAATATAAAATTACCTGCATATTAATAATGAATTTAAAAATTAAAATAGATAAATGAATAGGTGATGTTATTTTAAAGGAGAAAAGTAAAATACTTTTTAAATTATTTCTTTAAAAAATGTGGCATTGATGAATTTTCTTATATGATTCTCAAACATTTGATTTCCCATTTAATAAATTAATTTTACTAAAATTTAATTCAAATCATGGTAAGATGAGGTTCCTTTATATTATTTTGAGATTATATCCTTGGGTAAAAATTCAAATTCATGTGAGGGGGATTTTATATGATCATTTATTTTATACAATTTCTAAAATTAAAATGAATTACTTTTGATGTATAAATGATATTTTATTTCACAAATATGTAATGTATTTGTTTATATTTGATAGGGATACATTAATTTATGATAAATGTGGAAAATAAATTCAAATTAAAATGATTTAAACTAAATTATTTCCCCCATGATGAAGGATGTCGATGGGATACTTCTGGGGGTCGAAACGGATAAACTGGGGTGAAACAGAGCTTCTAGAGATGGAAACTGGAAATTACAGGCCTATGACCAATTCAAGGTATGTAACCAATATATTATGTGAGTCCAGTTCTATAAGTGAATCCATTACATGGTGTAAATCTAGTTCATCATATGAATAGATTATAGGGTGTGAAAAAATTACATGGAATGAATGTTATGGGAAATTCCTAGAAATATAGATTTGATGGGATTTTGGATGATATAATGACCCTAGAACTCCACTCAACATCCTGTATTAACCTGAGAATCATAATTAGATATATTTATGATGAGTCAAAGACAACATAAAAACCATGGATGTCTATAAATAGATAGCTAAGATGTTACTTCTAAATAATCGATTTTGAAGAATAAATTCTAGGGAGAGAATCTACACTACAATAGGATCCTCCACCACTTTCTATCCAGTTTTCTTTATGTTTTATTTTCATTATTTACTTCCTCCTTACTCTCTCATCACTAGAATGAGAAGGTAAAACCTTACCTATTCTTGGTTTATGTAGCAAAAGGGGGAAGTTTCTATTGGATATATTTCTTATTCTTATTCATATATTTGTATTAATGTAGTTTGATTATCAAATTCCATTACCTTTATTTTATTTTTATCAAGAATATTGATAAATTGATCTAAAATAACTTTTAAAATTTTATAACTAGTTACCATGAATTGATGAATGACCATTGTCGCATTCAGGGAAACCAGGTTTAAATGTGGTATTGAGACAAACTCAATTTGACATTTTTCTAATTACCTGACCATGGGAAAGGGGAAAGACCACATTGATGAAGGGATACCATGATCATTGGATTCAACTCATCTTTATTTTTATAGAAAACATGGATTAAAAAATTTATTTCCAAAAAACCAATTTCACCTAAATTATAAACTATAATATCCTAGAATGTCACAAAATCTGATTTCCAAATATCCACTCTACTGTAGTTTTATTCTTTCTTTTACTTTCCTAAAACGATTACTAAAACCAATGTTGACATATTATACTTTATTTAATATAAAAAAATATTTTCTTTTGAGAAACTTAATTATCCAATTTCAATATCTTTGTGGGTTCGACCTAGAACCTTCCTAATACTACATTATAATTAAATAAGTAGCACATTTTGAGTTTCCATAAATTTTTTATTTTTATTAGATATGTACAGAAATAATAACCCCCATACAGCCTGTAAAAATAGGTGTTGTTTCCGGGGATGGTTTCAAATTAGTTTTAGGTTTTTGAAATTTTAATTTTCATTGTTCTATTTTATCTTTATTATTTTATATTTTCAATTTTTTGATGAAATTCTCATATTAATATCATTAATGTTCAATTAAATCACTTGATAAAAAGAAAAAGAGACAGTCAATTCTAATACCGACTTTGAACACATTCTAAAGTGAAATGACACTACAATCACAACAGGCATATAAAAACATATATCTTCATGTGTATTTCTTCAAAGAGATCCATGCCAATGCACACTCATGAATTACGAGAGGCTATTAAGAACATGAATATAACCGCATATCTTGTCACAACCAATCCGTATAGATATTTTATAGATTAAACCTTATGCCATCAATATGAACTCAAACATCATGAAATTCACTATACTAAAACATGCAGATCCAAAAACACATCTGGGAAGTTTTATCATGATCTATGACACATTTCATTTCTTGAATGTTTCATGTGATACAGTAAGGATCCATCAATTTTGATTTTTATTACATGATAAATATATATATTGGATCCAATGACTTCTTAAATTTAGAGACCCAAAGCATGACATATATGTATATTATATTACATTTTCGGAATACTTAATACATAATGAAAACAGAAAAACAAGGACCGTAATAGTATAGTGTCTTTGGAAACTTGAAAAATAATCTTCTAATCATGGTGAAAGATCTTTAACTTCTCCCATAAAGATCTTCCCCTTTTTTTTCATACCTAAACCTTTATTTAAATCCTTGGGAAAAGAAAACATATAAAGGGTGAGCTCAAATGCTCAGTAAGGGTAAGCATAGAGATCATAAAATAATCCATAAACATTTGAATGAAAAACTTGAACATAAAATCTAAACATCAAAATCATGAGCAAAGACATAAATCATGGAAGTATACAAGGCATAGATCATAAAGGAACATTAGTCATGATAAACTAGAATGGTAATAAAACATGTAATTGTGGAATCCATTAAGCACATGTTATGATTTCCATAGTAGCCAAGGCATTGCTGCCAAGACCATCTTAGTGGACAAAGTCCCTTTTTGAATCAAGTTCACTCCTCATTCCAGTCCTGTATCACTAAACCAGAATAACTTACCATTCCCCCCATGTCTATCTCATGAGATATAACTCTTTACCCAATGCATTGGAGGGAGATATAGGTCCCACCCATCTCATAATGGAATCATTCTTACTTGTGCTACAATATGAACATAAATCATTTATCATTACCCAAAGTATAAAATGGGTTTCATAAACATCATCCCACCATAACGTAATGCATACAAGAACATGGATATCATTTCATCATAAGAAAAGTGAATCCATGTAAATCATAGATTAACTATACCTGAAACATACACATATAAAATAACGCAATCTTATATGGAAAATGGTTTTCATAAAACACTTGAAATGATTTCTTAAATAAAATATCATTTCTTCTTCAAAATCATTTTCTTTTAACAAAATTTCATTAAATTTTAAAAGAAAAAGATTTTATTGGAAATAAACATGAAATATTGTAGAGTATGCTTCACGAAATTAAGGCGTTATAAAACCGTAAAAATCCGTTCATGCCGTATAAGTTAAAAATAATATTCTTCTCATACTTTTGCCGGAAAAGTCAAAAAGTACCTCGTATGGTAAACAAAAGAAAGATTCCTTCCAAACCTTGTGGTAAAAGTCATAAAAGGGTAAAAATGACTTTAAAAACACATGGAAGAATACTAAAAATTTTATGACAACATTTTTAGAAAACATGGATATGGATGATAAACATAACCCTAGTAAATACTTACGAATAAACAATCTCAGATAAGAATGAGATTGGAATAATTATTCTTTACCTTATGTCTGATATGCTTCGTAGGAATCCGAACATCCTGTATAATGATTTAAATAATGTAATTGACTTATTAAAGAATCATATTCATTGATATTATATCATATATGGTTCACTTAGGAATTTATATTACCCGTTCATTTGTCAATTCCATGTTAAAGTAGTGTTTTGGGTAAAATTGTTTCATTTATCATACGTGTTTGGACTTGTTGTTCTTGATATTATTATTACTTATATAATGATTTAATTACTTCCAGAATGTAAAACATTATTTATATATCATATATATTTAGTATATATATATATATATATAAATAATAGATAGATAAATGAAATGAAACACACCGTTTATGGAGACGGTAGGCCATAGATACGCATGAACGCTGTTTTCTTTTCCTTATTGAATTGAATGGAAGTAAGTTGATGAAAATATATATATATATATATATATATATGTATAAATAAATCCAGTAGCTTCATTATGTCATATATTTCATTATTATTCATTATATATACGTTATAATCATTCTTGAATGGTTAATCATGGAAAATGAATCTCAACGCGTTCGTGGAGATGGTAGTCTGTACGTACGCACGAGCGATGATATCATTCCCATGATCATGAAATTGTATTTAAGTGTATGTATAATATTACATAATCAATATCACTTTACAATAACCATATATAGTTATTTATTTACACCATTATACCCATCCATGTAAGGTGGTGGTGGAAAAACTGATTACACCACGGCGTGGAGATGGTATTCCGTATATACGTACGCGTGGTGATTTTGTTTTCTGTAGGATGGATAGAAATTGAAATAGGTTTGTTTAATATTCATAATAAAATATCAGTATATGAGTGATACTGATGTTATTAATTAAAAATTAAACAACTAAATAAGAAGGAGTTGAAGAAGAAAGAAACTTGAGAGAATCGAAAGAAGAGATTACCTCTTCTTCGAAGCACCTCCTTTAAGCCTTCTCTTAAGGAAGTAGAGTTGGTATTTTGAGAAAACCAGACCCTCCCAAATGTTTCTAGTAAAGTGGATAAGAGAAATGGGTAGGGGTTGGTCGAGCTTCAAGGCTCAAAAGTTTGTGAAGAGAAGAGGGAAGGGGTTCCCTTTTTATAAGGGAGGAGAGGGGCACCTTTGGAAAAACTAAAAATATTATTTTATTATAAAGTCATATTCGGTTATTAATAGCTCCAAATTGATTTATTTCGATTCCAAGGTGGGGATGTGTCGAAATCATCTCATCCAATAGAATTTGGAGAAGTTTAGGTTACTATTTTAACCTTATCATTTAGATTTAACTTTAAGTTAAATAATTTTACTTTTTCCATGTCTTCTTGTTTTCTTACACTATAAGGTTAATAAACTTACTATAACAAGAGAAATGAACCACATGTTGTTTATTATTACTATATATAACCATAGATTTTTAGGAATAAAATAAAAATTAATAATATAATATTTGTTTTAAAAACTATTTTATGTCAATTTTGACACTATTTGGTAATTGATATCTGTGAAAATCATAACAGCATTATTCGTTCGAAAAAAGTTAATTAAATAAATAATAACAGGTCATAGTAACCTATAAAATTAGTGGAATTCATAAAAAGTCTCAAATTACATTTATTTGGGTATTTATAACATCAATTGTGTTAATATTTTTCATTAATAAGGTAATTAATGCATCATCATTGTGTCAAAAATAAATTAAATTATTTAATGTCTAAAAATTAAAAATAAAATTCCTTTACATAGAATATTTTTAGCTTTCTAATTAATATTTATAGTCGAATTTATCTTATGTATAACCCTATATTAAAAATAAATTAGTTATTAAACTTTGATTTTAACTATTTTAACCTTTCTTTAAATAAATTAATAATAAATGTCCTAATCTAATCCAAGTTGACCTAAATGGTCATATTTTATTCCGAAGGTTGTTTTTGGTCTAATTACACTTATCCAATAGAATTAGGACATGTGTTAGGGTAATAATAATATCATTTTTACCCTTAATTACCCTATTTACTTTTAACCGTGGTAAATAAAAGTAAATAGTTACTATTCACCAAAAATTATTTTCATCCCATTGAACCACATTTTAGTTGTTGATATTAACTGTGTCTCTCAGATTTTTGAAATTCCACTCAAAGAAGCGGTAAAATTACATTTTACGTGAATTCCCAAATTCTCCTAGGAGGTGGGTAAAAGACGGTGAAAAGTTCAATAAAATTTTTATACATCTAAAATTATTATAAACTGACACCAATAAATTAAATTTATCTTATCTAAGTATTATGTATCAATTTTGACCTAAAATAAATTTAAATAAAATAAATAATTATTTAAATAAAAATTCGGTTTTTAAATAGTAACCCAGTGTTTTCACTATTCATCAAAAATTAAAAGTTTTCAAAAAAATACTGAAAATTCACCCTAGTCTAATTTCGATATTCTGAATCCAAAAATGAAGTCCATTTCAAATGATAAAATTTATTAAATTTCAAAAAGTGGGTATTACTATTCATAACGGCTAGTTCATAATAATATTATAATAATATCTTGTTTAGTGAAACTTGGTATTGCGTGCTACACATGCTATCGAGGAGGGTCGCGATTGCGTGTAATGTAAGCCAAGTTAGGGTTGTGTGTAGTTCAAGACTCCATTGTTGTTGCGTATAACAGAATCCAACCATATTTCATTTATACATTGAATATATATATATATATATATATATACACTCAATGTTGCGTATAACATAATCAAAACTTATTTCATTTATGCATTAAACAAAATCTATACATAATGTTGTGTAGAATAATTTATACAAAACAAAATTGAAATTGTGTGTAACACTTTCCAAGAATAGTGTTTCATATACTGCAAGATAATACGGTATTTCGTATAGTACAAACTAATCTTGGTGTACAATAGAAGACATCAAAAATATTAAAAAGAATATATCTCATAAAATCTCAGGGTGTTACATTCTACCCCCTTAAAATGAATTTTTCCCTCGAAATTCGTCAGGTTTATAAAGGGTTTACTACTTGAAAGTTTCTTTCATAGAAACCCACATCGTAAAAATGGATACTAAAAGCAATCTTTAAAAACTAAAGTATAAAACGTAACAGTTACCCAAATTAACTAATCACTGGGTTTCCACATAGGAGAACATAGGTGAAAATATTGATATGGAAGAGAAATCTATCCATCATGTTCTGATGGAGAGTGGTAGAGAACATGGCTATGAAAAATCCAACAATCAGAAATCCATAGATTTGTGATGATCTAAGGTACCATCTGATTCATCAGATATAAGGGCACTATGACATCATTTTTGGTTTTCAAGATCATTTCCCTAAAGTTGAAGAAATTGGAATTAGAAGAAATACTTTCGTAATTTTGGTACAGTCTCACTGTTGGTCATTCCTTGGACAATTTTCACTTCATCTCTTAAAGAAATGAAGTTGAATTGTTCATTCGTGAGGTTTTAGTAGATCATGTGATAGAATAATCGGTCATTCCATCTGTCTCAAACAAAAGGTTAGAAAAAGTTATCAAATATACATAAGTCCATATATGGTGAGGTTAATCTTATATGATTCCAAAAATGGACTTATACTTCATCTATCATATAATAAAACTAGTTTCTAATAATCAGGGACTTCCTGTTGGCCAGTGGTAGGAGATAAAGGCCTGTTACCCTTTGGTTGTGGGTTTGATTCCGAAAACCTTGTCCAACGCGACGGGTTGTCGCCCGTTCTGCAGGTTGTCCTTTTTCGAAAACTATACTATTATAACATTATATAAATAATATCAAAAACAATTATAGCCTTAATTAATACTAACTTATGGCCAGCATAATCCATTCCAATCTTTAGGTGTATCCAAAATACTTCTGTCTAATCTTATAGTATATATAAAACGATTACTAGAAATGTCATCTACCGAGCATGTGAATACCATCATTTATCCCCCATATAAGATATATCTTTTTGGTCACATTCCATACATGTGAATACCATAATCATGTATTCTCTTGAAAAATGAATACCCATTGAATCTTAGTGAAAACATGAATGCTGTCAAAAGTTAACTCTTTCCACATACCAAAATCCAAGAATTCTATATACTCAAACCACGATATAACTTTTTCCTTATATCAGTCATGAGCTCATGAATACTGTCAAACATTTCATTTTCTCATTATCCCTTCATTATGAACATATCATATTCTTTCCAAAAATATCTCAATCACTTTCCATGGTTACCAGTACCATAAAATTATTTAAAACCACAATATACCAATACATAAATATTCGAATATTCCACGATACTATATACAACATTATTTTGGATTCCCATTACATAAATACTTAATCATTCCACCACATCATTGTCATATTCAACATCACCAATAGTGATCGCATGTGAATTCCCTTTGTCCTTTTCCTTAAGTGGTTGCTCATGTTGATTATCATTAACCCTTGGATTAGGGCATTGATTAGCATAATGCCCTATTTCATTTCACTTGAAGCATTGAAGTTTTGGTGGTGTGTTCTCAACAGTCTTTTCTTTATTCACATCATTAGCAACCCTTTTTCTATTACTTTGACACTCAGCAGCTTGATGACCATATTTTACACACTTAAAACATTTTCTAGTCCATTAAAGACAGTATCCACCATGCTTCTTTCCACACATTGAGCATAAAGAAACATTCATCTTCTTTTCACCATTGTTCTGAGATTTCTCCTTTAACTCCATCTTTCATTTATTGTCACAATGATGATATGGATATGTAACACCAACTTCCATTTCTACCATGATATCACAACGCACAGTTTCTTCATAGCTACTAAAGTCTCTTATAGTCAATGCCCTACGATGACTTGGTTTTAGTCCACTGAAGAATCGATCAACTTTACTTTCAGGTTGAATGATAAAGCTGGATGCATACCTTGCATGTCTTGTAAAATTCACTTCGTATATACCAACAGATTCATCATCCTTCTATTTAAGCTCAAGAAACTCCTTTTCCATCTTTGTTTAAAGAATACGAAGGAAGTACTTACTGAAAAAAAGTTCTTGAAACTGTCCCATTCCATGTCTTCAATTTCTTCTTGGGCCCTTGTATTCTTAATTAGAGTCCACCACTGGTCTGCTTCACCTTATAAATGGTAAACAACTAAAATGAATTTTTCATGTTCTAAACAGCAAAGTATGGAAAATATCTTTTCAATGGTACTGATCCATTGTTCATCAACAAGTGGATCAGAAGACCCATTGAAAGACGGTGGACGTTGCCTCATGAAGGACTCAAAAGAATATTGTTCCCTTCTCTGATCATTTGGAAATCCAGAATGATTCATTGCTTTTGTAAGTATAGCAATAATATTTTGCACTCCATATACAATCACATTTGGTTGCTCTGGAGGAAAATCATTGCATTGTCCATTACATTGATCAATACGGTTCCTTCGGGTTCCAGCCATCATCTAAAACCCAGAAAGAGCAGTGTGAGAGACAAAAATCATGCTAGGAAAACAACATAATAATGGGGGAGTACCTTCAATATCTAACATCTTAGGTTTAATTATAATATCATTACCATAATTCTAGGACTATAACCTATACTTATACTTATCCTTAGGGACATCCCTAGAAATTCTTTATAAATATCTATAGGGATCTCACTAAAGTTTTCGCATCCTAGTTTCCAAAGGTTAACTAAACCTTTCCTCTAATACCAACTGTAGAGACCCAAATCTTGACGTACATGGATATTACATTACTTTTTCGGAATACTTAATACATAATGAAAACAAACACACAAGTACTGTAATAGTTTAGTGTCTTTGGAAACTCAGAAAATAATCTTCTAATTGTGGTGAAAGATCTTCAACTTCTCCCATAAATATCTTCCCCTTTTGTTTTCTTACCAAAAACCTTTATTTAAATCATGGAGAAAAGAAAACATATAAAGGGTGAGCTGAAATGCTCAGTAAGGGTAAACATATATAACAAAAAACAACCCATTATATTTTAATGAAAAACTTTAACATAAAATCTAAACATCAAAATCATGAGCAACAACATAAATCTTGTAAGTACACAAGGAATAGATCATAAAGAAACATTAGTCATGATAAAATATCATGGTAATAAAACATGTAATTGTGGAATCCATTAAGCACATGTTATGATTTCCATAGTAGTCAAGGCATTGCTGCCAAGACCATCTTATTGGATAAAGTCCCTTTCTGAATTGAGTTCACTCCTCGTTCCAGTCCTGTATCACTGAACTAGATTAACTTACCGTTCAAGCCATTTCAATCTCATGAGATATAAATATTTACCCAATGCATTGGAGGTAGATATAGGTCCCACCCATCTCATAATGGAATCATTCTTACTTGTGCCACAACATGAACATAAATCATTCATCATTACCCAAAGTATAAAATGGGTTTCATAAACATTATCCCATCATAACATAATACATAAAAAATGGATATCATTTCATCATAAGAAAAGTGAATCCATGTAAATAATAGAGAAATTATACATAAAACATAAACATATGAAATAATTCCATCTTATATGGAAAATGGTTTTTATAAAACACATGAAATGATTTTTTGAAGAAAATATCCTTTCTTTTTCAAAATTATTTTCTTTTCACAAAATGCCATGCAATTTTAAAAGAAAAGGATTTATTGAAAATAACCATGAAATATTTTAGAGTAAGATTCATGAAAACAAGGCATTATAAAACCGTAAAAATCCATTCATACCGTATAAGTTAAAAATAACATTCTTCTTGTACTTTTGTCGGAAAAGTCAAAAAGTACCTCGTATGGTAAAAAAATGAAAGATTCCTTCAAAACCTTGTAGTAGAAGTCATAAAAGGGTAAAAACGACTTTATACATACATAAAAGAATACTAAACATTTTATGAAAACATTTTTATAAAACATGGACATGGATGATAAACATAACCCCAGTAAATACTTACGAATAAAAAATCATGGATAAGAATGAGATTGGAATAATTATCACTTACCTTATGTCTGATATGCTTCGTATGTATCCAAACCTCCTCTATAATGATTTAAATAATGTAATCGACATATTAAAGAATAATATTCATTGTTATTATATCATATATGGTTCACTTAGGTTTTTATATTACCTGTTCATTTGTCAATTCCATGTTAAAGTAGTGTTTTGTGTAAAATTGTTTCATTTATCGTACGTGTTTGGACTTGTTGTTCTTGATATTATTATTACTTATATCATGATTTAATTACTTCCAGAATGTAAAACATGATTTATATATCATATATATTCAGTATATATATATATATAATAGATAGATAAATGAAATGAAACACACCGTTCGTGGAGACGGTAGGCCGTACGTATGCATGAACGCTGTTTGCTTATCCTTATTGACTTGAATAGAAGTAATTAGATGAAATATATATATATATATGTATATGTATACATAAATCCATTATCTTAATTATGTCATATATTTCATTATTATTCATTATATATAATTTATAATCATTCTTGAATGGTTACTCATGGAAAATGAATCTCATCGCGTTCGTGGAGACGGTAGTCCGTACGTACGCACGAGCGATGATATCATTTCCATGATCATGGCATTGTATTGTAGTGTATGTATTATATTACAGAATCAATATCAAATTAAAATAACCATATATATTTATTTATTTACACCATTATACCCATCCATGTAAGGTGGTGGTGGAAAAACTGATTACACCATGGCGTGGAGACAGTATTCCGTACGTACGCACGCATGGTGATTTCATTTTCCGTAGGATGGATAGAAGGTGAAATAGGGTTGTTTTATATTCTTAATAACATGTCAGTATATGAGGGATACTGATGTTGTTACTTTATAATGAAACAACTAAATAAGAAGGAGTTGAAGAAGAGAGAAACTTGAGAGAATCGAAAGAAGAGATTACCTCTTCTTCGACGCACCTCCTTTAATCATTCTCTTATGGAAGTAGAGATGGTATATTGAGAAGACCAGAACCTCCAAGATGTTTCTAGGGAAGTAGAGAAGAGAAATGGTCAGGCGTTGGCCGATCTTCAAGGCTCAAAAGGTTGTGAAGAGAAGTGGGAAGGGGTTCCCTTTTTATTACGGAGGAGAGGGGCACCTTTGGAAAAACTGAAAATATTATTTTATTATAAAGTCATATTCGGTTATTAATAGCTAAAAATTGATTTATTTCTAAGATAAGGAGGGTATGGGTCTAAATAATATCATCCAATAGAATTTGGACAAGTTTAGGTTAATATTTTATCCTTATCATTTAGTTTTAACTTTAAGTCAAATAATTTTACTTTTACCTTGTCTTCTTGTTTTCTTACACTATAACGTTAATAAACATACTATAACAAAACAAACGAACCCCAAGCTGTTTATTATTAATATATATAACCTTATCCATGTAATTTTTCCTAACCTTATATTTTTAGGAAAAAAATAACAATTAATAATATAATATTTGTTTTAAAAACTATTTTATGTCAATTTTGACACTATTTGGTAATTGATTTTTTTGAAACTCATAACAGCATTATTAGTTAGAAAAATGTTAATTAAATCAGTAAAAACATGTCATGTTAACCTATAAAATTAGTTTAATTCATAAAAAGTCTGAAATTACATTTATTGTAGTATTTATAACATCAATTATATTTATTTTTCATTAATAAGGTAATTACTGCCTCATCATTATATCATAAATTAATTAACTTATTTAATGTATAAAAATTATAAATTAAATTAAATTATATATTTAATATTCTTATATTTCTAATGAATATTTATGGTTTAATTTATCTTTTGTATAACCCTATATTAAAAATGAATTAGTTTTTAAACATTGATTTTAACTATTTTAACCCTTCTTTAAATAAATTAATAATAAATGTCCTAATCCAATCCAAGTTGACCTAAATGGTAATATTTTATTCATAATGTTTGTTTTGGTCGAATTAAACTTATCCAATAGAATTAATACATGTGTTAGGGTAATAATAATATCATTTTTACCCTTAATTATCGTATTTACTTTTAACCGTGGTAAATAAAAGTAAAAAGATACTATTCACCAAAAATTATTTTCATCTCATTGAACCACATTTTAGTCCTTGATATTAACCGTGTATCTCGAATTTTCAAAATTCCACTCACAGAAGTGGTAAAATTATGTTTTATATGAATTTCCAAATTCTCCTAGGAGGTGGGTAAAAGACGGTGAAAAGTTCAATAATATTTTTATATATCTAAAATTATTATAAAATGACCCAAATAAATTACATTGAACATATATTAGTATTCTGTATCAATTTTTACCTAAAAGAAATTTAAATAAAATAAATAATTATTTAAATAAAAATTCGGTCATTAAATAGTAACCTAGTGTTTTCACTATTCATCAGAAATGAAAAGTTTTCAGAAAAATACAAAAAATTTACCCTAGGCTAATTTAGATATTTTGAATCCAAAAATGAAGTCCATTTAGAAAGATAAAATTTATAAAATTTCAAAAAGTTGGTATTACTATCCCTAACGGCTAGTTCATAATAATATTATAATAATATCTCGTTTAGTGAAACTCAGTATTGCGTACTACACACGCTATAGAGGAAGGACATGATTGCGTGTAATGTAAGTCAAGTTAGGGTTGCTTTTAGTGCAAGACTCCTCTTTGTTGCATATAATAGAATCCAACCATATTTTATTTATACATTGAATATATATATATATATACACACTCAATGTTGCGTATAACATAATCAAAACTTATTTCATTTTTGCATTAAACAAAATATATACTTATTGTTGCGTAGAATAATTTCTACAAAACAAAATTGAAATTATGTGTAACACTTGCCAAGAACAGTGTTTCGTATACTGCAAGCTAATATGGTTTTGCGAATAGTACAAACTAATCTTGGTGTACAATAGAAGACATCAAAGAAATTAAAAAGAATATATCTCATAAAATCTCGGGGTGATACATTAAAAATTACATCACTACATGGGATGATCTGGAAAACAAATTTCTCACTTGATTCTTACCACTATCCAAATAAATGAACATATGGTTAAAAATTATAAACTTTAGTCAATTTTAAGATGAATATCTCTACTTTTATTTAGAATGATAAAAATATATGAATCAAAAATATCCCAACCACGTTATTGAACAAGATATTCTAATCCAAACCTTATATGAGGGACTTATATTGGAAAATAGGTCAATTATAGACACAATAGTTAGAGGATCCCTGATGAAGAAATCAACTAAGGAGAGCTACAACCTACTGGAAAAATAGCAAGCAATAACTTCTAGTGTGAAGGTGAAGGAATACAATGTAGAGGCATCCACATAATAAATAGCATTAATATTTTTATAGTTAAAAAAATAAAATCTATACACATAAATTTTGGGAAACAATCCCACAAGGTAACATTGCAGTGTTTTTGGGTTGATTGTGTTTGTTGAAAAAAGATGGTTTCCATGGTTAGTTGTTGAGTTTCAAATAGATTATTGACTAGGTATGTTAAAAAATATACAATAAAAATTAATGGATTCCCAATAATTGGTACAAATTTTGTTTACATAAGGTGATTCCATTTCTTAGTGTTTTCCAAATCCTTGGGCTCCAAAATTTGGAGGATTTCTATCATCGGAAAAGTTAGATTTCATTGAAAGACTTATAAAAAGATGTTAAATGAATGAGTTTTATGAAGACTGAGTTTCAATAGGGGGTTTCATGAAGGTTTGGATCATCAAGAATGATCAAAAAAAATTCAGAAATGTTTGACTCTAATTTTTAAGACTATGAGATTCTTCGAGAATGGAAAATTTCTTGGGAACGTCGTAAAGTTAGGGAGTATCATGGATGAGATGAGAGAGATTTGAGAAATGGTGATTACATGGATGTATGATTCTGGAACTAGTGTCAACACCTATAAATAGACCTATACCCACTTCATAAAAGAGAGTAAGAATTAATGTAGATTTTATGGCACTATATTCATGAAGGTGATTCGTGATGGTTTTTATTGTAAAATAGTTAGTGAAGAAAGGATGTTTAAAAATTATATGAAATCCAACCAAACATTTTGATCATCAAAAAATTATTGAAGGTCACAAATGTCATAAAAGGCTAATCAAAAGTGTGTGAGCTTCAAGAAAGAAGGTATATTTGCAAAGGCTGGTTGATCTTCATGAAAGAGGTGAGCTTCAAGAAAGTTGTGGGTTTTATGAAGGAAGTATATGCTTGTGAAGAATTGGGATTTTTCGTAAAGGTTGTGGGATTCATGAAGCAAGTGAGCCTCATGATATTATTAATAAGTGATTTCCCAGTAAATATGTGGTAAAGTTGTATTCATCAATTGGATTAATGGGGGACTTAAAAATAGTATCTATCTATAATTGAGGATGTATTCACATTTATAATTAAGGGACCTACATGTACATTAACTATGTTTGAATCCCTTCTAGAGATGTGATAAAAGGAAGAGGAAGAAGTTAATACTTTCAATCATCAGTGAACCCTAAAAATAGAGATAGGGAGTGATCATTGAGAAAGTAGTGAGCTGGCCATAAATATTATAATGGAAGGGAACCTGGGTATAGAAGTTATCTACCCTGAACCTTGATTTTCAAATAATCCATAGTAAATTCAGTACATCATCACATTGACATTGTATTCTTATTTGATATAGCCCAATGAAGAGTAACCATGTAAAATCTATGTGTTCTTGTTCTTTATTTGCTACATAACTTTCTATGCATCATCATTAGATAAAATTGGAAAGGAAAAGAGAAATATAAACAGTATAGATAAAACAAAGTGACCCTTATAATAAATAGGTCAAGATCTAGTGGGGTAGGAATAATTTCGAAAAGAATATCTATACCATGATTATCCCGCCTATTATGGTATCTATGACCATTTTGGATGTAACAATTAATATCAGAGAATTTTTTTCTTATATTAGATTTGGTTTATCTGACTTGGATCAGGTTATTGTTGAAATTAAAGTTTCATTTTTCCCTTATCTTAGAGAACCATGGAAAATAGTAGAGCTTCATAGAAGAAAAAGATGTTTGGTGGTATTACTAAGTGTGAAAGTTTTTATAGAAAGAGTATGATTTAGTTGAAGGAAATAAATAGTGTACTGAAGAATAGTTTGGATGAATCATATAGTGAAAATATTTACTCATTCAATGATACTGATGAAATGAGAAAAACATTATATTCTAATTGATGTTGGAATTAATTATGATAAAGAAGTTATAAGGAGAAAAAAGTGGAAGTTCTCTACCTAATAAATGAATTGGATTAGAAATTGCTTAATGAAAATAAATCTAAATATATTCAGATCCAAGTACTAGAAATTTAGGACAATAAGAAAAAATGTTTAAATAAAAGGCTTATTGATGTGGCTACTAATTTAATGGAGAATAATGATTCCCAAGATGAAGAATTGAAAAAGATTCCTACAAAGATAAAAAAATCAAAGCTAATGATAAGGAAAATAATCTAAAGGAACCAAGTGACATGGTGGATAAGATCACCCAAGAATTTGTTGATGATATGAGTAGTGGGAATAATATTAAGAGAGAACTTAATGCTCAACTTGAATCAAGATATATGAATATTAAACAATTGGAAGTAAATATATAATCATTGATGAAATAAGTGGAGAAATCTTATACAAAAGGAAATCCCAAATTGAAGTATGATTTTCATTTATTATTTGACTATCCTTAAGAAGGAAATATTAAAATGAAGAGAAAAAATTATAATATATAGGTAAAAATGAAATTATTTTCTCATTCAAAAGGCCATAATGTTTGGGAAAACCCAGTATCGGATATGATGAACCCCCTCCCATAAAAGATAAGAAGAGAGATATGAACAGTTCTATAAATAAGAAAAATCCTATAGGTGATGAAGATATACCTAAAAAGTTTTTTACAAGTATTAGTGATAACATGTTAAATTTATGTTGGATTCATGGTCATACATTATGTTTTTGTTTTGAGGATCTTGAATATATTTCATGCTATGAACATAGAAATATTTATCAATTTGAGAATCAATAGAATGCTTTGGATAAATCTAAAAGAAAAGTCTCTTCGAAGAATGTGGCCATGAAATGCTAATTTTATGGAAGACTGGGACACACCATGAGTATGTTTCAAGAATCCCATGAGCTCAATGTTAATAGAAAAACTCTATATGTATCAATATATGAAACAATAAATGACGATGTGAGGTATTTTTTCATGGGGAGATGTTTTATATGTGATAATCATGTTTATTTGGAATGATAATGTAGTAGAAATAAATTTGGGATGGAAAAGGAACCTGAAATGGGATCACTAAGTCCTTTAATGTTTGTGGATAAATCTTATATTGGAAGACAACGTGATAATTTAAAAAATATATTTACAACTTTAGGGGAAACACAAGGAGATCAATAAATGTAGTTTTAATAATCTCTTTTGTTACACTCATAATAGGTATCTTGGAAAAAATCTGAATGAACCTTGAAGAAAATGAGAGGAGGTACTCCAGTTGTGAGTAAGAAGAATGTGTGTTCAGTGGAGGACCCACCACCAATAATAAATAGTGTAGAGACTTGGATAACTGATAAAAAAATGCATAAATAATTTTCTGACTTTCTCAGAGGTCATTTCATAAGGAGAGAAGTGGATGTAGGAGAAAGAACCCTCCAATAGAGGGAGAATCAAGAGGAGAAGACTAGTGGAAGTATTCCTACTCAAATTAAGATCCATGAAAAATGGAATATTATTTAAGAATCAAAGAATAAAATTTATAATGATTGGTTTAAATGCTAAATTATGAAAAAATTTAATGCC
Source organism: Viscum album (assembly GCA_963277665.1). Lineage (NCBI taxonomy): Eukaryota > Viridiplantae > Streptophyta > Magnoliopsida > Santalales > Viscaceae > Viscum > Viscum album. The sequence continues at coordinate 647,835,060 of OY728137.1, read as the reverse complement.
TATAGATTTTAAATATAAAAATAAAACTCAAAATGTTGGTAAATAATGTCTAGTAATATGGCCATAACAACTGAATTTATGTGGGAAAAAAGAACAAGAACAAAAAGAGTACAGTTATTTTCAAGAAATTATCAATGGTTTGATCCATCAGGATCAACCAAAATACTATTCTTGATGATTCTAGTGGTACCCCTCACCTTTTTGTTTTAATGTTATTAACTATTATTCATGTGATTCATATTTTAGGGGAGATACTATCCAAGGGGAAGTTGTATAAAAAGATGAAAAATGGTGATGTGATGTGACCCATAATGTCAAATAATCCAAATTCATTACCAATGATGAAGAATAAATCTTTATTTTTTTTAAAATTAGTTAATAGTCTATATATACTTGATATGTATGTAAGTATTTGAGTGTAATGGATAGTGATTGTGTTATTAACTTTATATATTGTTTCCTACATTGAGTGTTGACTCAATAAACTTAACATTTTTGTTGATGGGTTATTACTAAGTGGTAGTCTCACCCACTGAAAATATTATTAATAGATATTATGACAAGAAAATTATATTTAGTTGGATAAGTTTCTTAGACATGCAGTCACATGTGAAGAAATGATTCAAGAGAAGAAGAATATTTGTGGGTCAATAGTGGGACTAAGAATAAGAAGAGTTTCATATCATAGAAGAATAATTATACCTACTTGTCAAATTAAAGGTATCAATGGTATATAATTTTATGTTTTATGAAATCAATAAGACCAATTGGGAGAGAAGAACCAACATTCATGTATTTCATTATTATCTATTTTGTTCTAATAATATGTTATCAGCGAATTTTTTTCAGGATACAAAGAAGCTACTAGATAAAATTTACAGTTTTTCCAAAAAGTGGTATTCTATCTTTGAAATATAATTCCATATCATAAATTAGATAAAAATCAGTATTAAAGATTTATATCAGTTAATATTGGATGTTTTCTGGGATATTGTTTCATGTCCAACAAATAAGAATGTCATTGGGACCAGATGAGTCTTTCACGACAAGATGAATGAACATTGTGTAGTGATTCGAAACAAATTACAACTAGTGTGAAAAGGTTTCTCCCAAGTTGATGGTATCAATGTTGATGAAACATTTTTACATCTTGCGAGGCTAGAAAAAATCATATTACTCTTGTCCATATAAGTGTAAATAAGATTCCACGTTTTCTAGCTGGATTTCAAGTCTATATTTCTGAGTGGGGTTCTAGAAGAAGAAGTTTATATTTATTATCTAGATGATTTTCTCATTTATGAATATGATAACATAGTTTTTTGTCAAAGAAGATGATAAATGGGTTGAAGTAAGCACCAAAAGTGTGGTAATCAAGACTAGATTAGTTTTTAAGGAATCTCATTTTCAGCGTGGTGGAGTTGATTACAATCTCAATGTTAATAATGATAGTAATCAAAGGATGATGGTGTTCATATATTTCATGGATATAATATTTGGTGGATCTAATGAAGTATAGTGCAATTAGTTTGTGAAATTCATGAAAAGTGAATTCAAAATTTGAATGATTGGTGAACTTGTATTTTTCCTTGGTTTACATGATACTCAAGGAAGGAATGACACATTAATTTCTCAATCTAAATATTCCAAGGAGGTTTTTAAAATATTTGGAATGGATAATTACAAATAGATGATGACTCTGGGGGCTACCCGGATGAAATTTTAATGAGATGAAGAAGGAAATGTAGTTAATGTCACAGACTAGAAAGTTCAGGAGGTAGGCGAACCTCCTCCTAGGAAAAATTTATTAGAAAAAAAGTGCGCACAAAGGATTGTAAATACATATGAAAAAATATCAGTCATATCAGCATTTGCATCACCAGTTTCCAATCCCTTACACCTTTCGATCTCATATCTTCGACATTCACCACCACTACTATAATGTTGTCGCTGGGACCTCCAACGTTGCACCGCGGACCAAAAACCAAACAACCATTCACCATTCAACAAAATCACAAAATCCACCAATAGAAAACCAAACCATGATTTTACAAAATCATCCAACATGCTGTAACACCACCACAGACAATCCATACAATCTTTCACCGACACCGTGAATTATCACAAAATACTGCACATCACCCCAAAAGAATATTTCATTCTCCCAGAATTAATCACTGGTCTCCAGAATCAAAGCCGATTCGACACCTCACACCACTAAAAAAATCGCACCACCAAACCAATAGGAACACAAAAAAAATTATAAAACAAAAACCATGATAGATCTCACTAGAAGAGGAATCATCTACAAGCCTGTGCCGCTTATCCCGTCACCGCCTTCAAAACCGCACCTGGGGCCAGATCCACCCATCACACCCATAGACAATGTGAATCGAGATGACAACCCCCAGATCACAACATCTGTAACCACCCTAGACCAACATCTCGCTGACATGGGGATGCCTATCCAGAAATAGATAGGGGCCTTACGCTGTAGTAAGAGGTTCTCTAGAAATCGAAAGCCTGCACAGTACCACCACTAAAAGATCCAACGCACCACAATCATTCTGAGAAGAAGGGGAAGCCAAGGTAGATCCAAAATGGTTGGGAAGAAGGAGACGATGGGGGAAAACCTATCATCATGAGGCCCCTTACAGGATCATCTCATCATCAAGGGCACGATGGATTTTGGTAGTCTATAAAATAAAAAATATCATAAAGAGTTATTGGTATATATAGATGTAGATTTGGCTAGATCAGCAGATGACAGAAAAAACAAAATCATATGGTGCATTCTATCTTGGAGGATTGTGTATTTATTGGATAATAAAGAAAATAGGATATCATTTCATTGAGCACCATAGAAGCAAAATATATTATGTCTTGTCAAGCATGGACGTAGTTATTATGCATGGAGTAGAAAATTGATCATATGGGAGGGGAAGTATAGTATCTCATCAGAATCCACTACAAGAATTCAAGTGCTATAAATGTCTACACAAATTTATATCATCACTCAAGGAAAAATTACATTAAAATCAATTATCATTTTATCAATGAGAATGTGGAGCATGGGATTTTTAAGTTAGAGTATGTTCCTACAAAAATACAGGTTGTAGAAATTATGACAAAGGCCTAACCCCAGAAATTGTTTGAACATCATTGACTGGATCTTGGAGTTCAGTCGACTCCCCACACTTGAAAAAAGTGTGGATGTGGGACCCTATCTCCTCAGGAAAGCTCAGTGTTGATGATTTCTCTTTCTTTTTTGGGTTTGCGGTGCCGAAAAAGTCTTCCCGTCAGTTGTGGATCTGGTGATTTTGGGTTTTTTTCTATGTTATCTCTACTCCTTTTAGTGTGGATATGGTTGTTATGGTTCATTGGCCTTTGTCACGGGGGTTTTTGAGTCATAGAGGCTTCAGCTCCGGTGTGGCGTCAACTGGATGCCCGATCCCATGGTGCAGTGAGGGTGTCCCGCGATTGTGTAGGGTAGCGACAGTATAGGTTGAGCCCATTTTCCCTTGGCATGTGATAGATCTTGTTGTTCATTGTGCAACCTTTTTTGGGCGTTTTCATTTTTTTCTGAATGGTTCCTAAAATGGTTGTACTCCTTGGGTTCACAGTCCTGGTTCTCTTTTTGTTTTGGTTCTCTCACTAGTGTCTACAATGGTGGATTCCCTTGGGCACATAGTTTTTCTTTTTGTTCTTCCTATGTGGTTATCACTTAGCTGCAAAGTGATTTTATTTGAAAATGACAGAAAAATGTTTGGTGGTGTGTGAGTTCATGAAGAAAGGAGTTGAGTGGTTTTGGAATGAAGTGTTTCATTGATAAAAGTTTCATGCTACTCTTGTTTCTTATGTTGATCATGGATCATGTGGAGTTAGAGTATGTGTTGAGTAAATATTTGATCACTATCCAAATAAAAATCAGTAAATTATAGTAAAATATGTAAGAAGATTTAATAATGTATCAAAATTTGAATAATTGTCAGCAAACCCAAAGTGGGAGATTGTTGGGAAAAAATCCTTCAAAGAAACATTTAAGTGTTTTTGGGTTGACTTTTTTTGTTGAAAAAAAAGATAGTTTTCATGGTTAGTTGTGGAGTTCCAAATAGATTATTGACTTGGTATGTTAATAAATATCCAAGACAATAGAATGGATTCCATGAAATCGGTACAAAAGATACATACATAAGGTGACATTGTTTCTCAGTGTTTTCCAATTTTTTGGGGTCCAAAATGTTGAGGATTTCTATTATAGTGAAAGTTGGATTTCCATAAAGGCCTTATAAAAATATGGCAACAACATCAGTTTTACAAATAATGGGTTTCATGAGGGAGGTTTCAAAAAGGTGTGGATCATCATAAATGAGCATCATTAATGCACAATTATTTATGGTAATCTCCTCAACTATGTGAGGCTTTATTAATGGAAAATATGCAAAGATAGGGAGCATCAAAAATAAGATGGGAGAGATTTGTGAAATGGTGATGAAATTAATGGAAGCTTATGTAATCAGAGTAAATGATTATAAATAGGACTCTACCCCCTTAAAAAAGATATAAATACTTAATAATTATTTTAAGGGTTGATATTTTTGAAGTATGTTCTTCAAAAATAGTTTGTGAAGAAAGGAAGTTTGTTAAGGCTTGGAAGGACAACTGAAAAATGTGAGCATTTTGAATGATTTGAAGTTAAAAAAGTCCATAAAATGATTATTTAATGTGTATGAGCTTCATGAAAGAAGGTATTTTTGTGAATTATGGTTGAGATTTTTTAATGATATGAGATTCATGAAAGTTATGGGGTTTGTGAGGGTAGTATTTGACTATGTGTAATTGGGTTGTTTTGTGAAGACTGTGGGATTTGTGAATCCAATTAGCATCATGAATGTTTTAGGAGATCATTTTCTAGTAAATCTATGGTAATGTGGTATTCATAAGTTGTAATAAAAGGAACATCAATATAGAATCTTTCTAAAACTGATGATGTATTTTTTATTAATAATTAAGGGACCTACATAACCATAAACTATGTGTTATCTCTTCTAGAGTAGTGAGAAAATGAAGAATAAGAAGGTGATCCATTCCATCAGAAGTGATCCATTAAAAGAGAGTTAGGGAGTGACCCTTGGGAAAATAGTTAGATAAACCTAAATTTTTTAAAGGAAGTGAGCCTAGGTATAGAATTAATCTTGCCCAAACCGTGATTTTTTAGTGAAACATAGTAAATTATCTACATTATCACGTTGATTTTGTATGATCCTTGGGCATATCCCAGTGAGGATGAACCAAGTAAAATATATATATGTGTGCTTGTGCTTTCTTTCCTGCTTTACATTCTATACATCATCTTCATATATAGTTTTAAAGGAAAATTTCAATATAAACAATAAGGAGACAAAAAATTGAACCTTATAAAAAAGAGGTCAAGATCTAGTGGGGTAAGAATAATTTCAAGAAGAATATCCACACCTTAATTCACCCCCCTCTCGAGATATCTGGGACCCTTTTGGACCTAAAAATAAATATGGAAACAATAGTGGTCGAAAAAAACCCAAGGTACAGAATGGTCTTGTAACATGGATCTTCCCTAAAAAAGGTGTTCATGGTTTTATGTGTTTAATAATAATTAATGTAAGGTAGGTATTGATATAAGAGATAAAAAAAGTTCCTCAATCATATTAAATGTGAATTTTGTGAAATCGTAGATTTGGTAAGATGGAATGAATGTTACATATGAGAACATGCATGAGTCTCAAAATAATTATACTATATATGAGTATGAAATATATTAGGATATGGGGATATCTTTAGAATGATAATTAAGAGTTGGGATAAATACTCATGGTAATTTATATGAATAATAAAATTTGATAATAAAATTAATAGAAATTCAAGGCAGGCCAAATAGTTGAAAAATTTCTTTTACAAAGGCCGACCAGTATACTTAAATCATGATTTTTTAAATCCTAATCCACACACCTGTCCCTAATAATTATTTTTCCAATTTTCACATTCAAATTTACCAACAAATAACTTTAAAATCATGACATGACAAGTATCCTAGGTATCTTATGTCTCGTAGTTCAATTTAGTAAATAACGAATAACATGTGGCATGAAATTGGAATTTAGAATATCTAGTCCCTATAATACAGGGAATACAATTGAGAAATGTAGAATTGAAATTCTTATACACCTCTTAAATTATGTTTCAAACTCATATGTGTAGGTTCTTCCGGCACTTGATTCATGAAATATATAGATTCCATAGGGTTACTGAATTTATAAATTTATAACATGAATAAAAAAACATCTAAACTAGAGGTTGGTATAGGATATGAAAGTCTTAGGTCAGACCCATAGAGACATGTTTAGATAAAATACCAATTTAACAATAAAGAGTTAAATATTTTAAGAATTAAATCATGACTAATTTTATTAAAGGGAGATAATGGTGAATGTTTAAGGTTCAATAAAAATAGAAAGTTGTCTTAGATATAGCAACACTGAGTTCATGATTGATTAGGGAGTAATATAATGAAATGGAAATCATATTGTTTTAGAACCAAGTTTAAGATAATCTAATGGTCATGGTAGATAACCACCATATCACTGGTGTCCCATTTTTACAATGGTCATGTTACTTCATGTTTTTGATGATCTTTTAACTTGGAACCATATTTAAACATAGTGTAAAATCCACTATATGGCCATGGAAAGTATAATTCAATTTAAAATGTGTTGAATATATCAATCCCTCACCAGTCACACAATGGCTATGCAAGATTAAAGAAAAAGAAGAGAACTGATAAATTAAGGTTGCAATAAAATATGAAAATGAATTAAATCCAATAAATAAAATACCTAAATAAATAGATTACCCTTCATTAAAGTTTCCTTGAAAAGTTATACCCTAATGTTATCCATGAGGGGATAGTAAAATAAATAACTTATTCTACTCATCATGGTAGCCCCAGTCCTCAATCCCACTAGTGGATCTCATGAATTCTATTTATCGAGTGAAACATTAGACTCTTATTTATATGAATTTAGGGTGATCAGGATGCATTCAACTCATCATAAATTCTATTAATAATTATTATTGGGTCAATCTAGGATGATAAATGGCTATCTGGGTCTTTGAATATGAGGTTTCCATTGAAAACACCCCCGCCTGATGTGCAAAAATTCAGCCTTTCCAATGGGTCCATGACATGAGATGGGTTCACATTATGTAATATGTGGAATCCTAATTCTATCATAAAAAAATTGATCTGAATTTGTTTAGCATCATTTAAGATGTTATTTAAATAACATTATAGGGTTACACAAACTTCAATGTATCTATGACGTTAATCCACAAATGAAACTCATCATGTGAATGAAGTTCACATCATGAAAATTTCATTCTCTAGGTTATGTTGTCTGCTCCAACTCCATGTGATTTTGGCTTCTAGATTCATTTTTCTGATGTCTCTTTACAATGCCAAACATCGTTATGTGAAGTTTTTATAGCTCCAAAAAATTTCTCTTTTTTTACCTTTTCCAAATATTTGCTGTATCCTGTCACAAATCACTAAACAAGTTAAATAGTTCACAAATGAGAAACAACATCAATTAAATTATGAAATAAATGTATTAAAACACCCTAAAATATAAAATTCATATACCATTATTGTTTCCTTTAACTTATTCCTTAGTGCACTCAATCATCAAATAGGTTATCAGATTCCTGTTGAATGGGTATGTTAGCCACCACACCATCATTTGGTTCCCTAGCCTGGAATCAGGACTCAGGATACCCTATCAATATTTTCATAAGATACCTTCCATCCTCACATGAAACCCAAATTTAAAATCCATGCATAGGAAAGACCCTCTTTTATACCACTTTTATGTGACCAAACTCATCGAGACCCCTCATGGGAAATGATATAAATATTGTGATACACCAATCCCACTACTAATAGGATATGGGATTGAGACCAAAACCAAGTAGACATATCACACATGATGGGTGGCCTTTTCCTAATGCTTGTGTACACAACATGCATCTTTATATATAAAATTTTAATATAGTAAGAATATATGAAACTAACTATAATATATATAATGTCTATGACAAATTCTAGGATCCAAAAATGTAAGATAATCCACAATAAAAAACGTATAAGGGGAAAATACATGTCTAAAAACCAAAAGGAAAACCAATATAATTATCTAGAATGATTAGATCTGCATTGTAAGCTGGTTCTAACCGCTGATATTTCCTAATACCATGATGTCATAGAATCAGTGAGCTATACCAACACAACATCCACAAAGGTCACCACTAGACACCATATTTGGAGAAGATGCACCACCTTCATATTCACTAATACCATTTATGACCTATGCGATAAATGAAAAGGAAACACATATATTGGGAGAATCTAGTATGTGGGTGAGTATGAACATAAATATAATGAAACACCTAAAACAACAAAGAAAAAATATAGTTGAATGTTTCATCAAACCCCTAGCATGAAAGGTGACTAGGAGGAATAAAAATAAGGAATCTAAAAAAATTGAGTCATCTTGATACTCATAGTAATAAAGGTAAGGTAGAAGGAGGATTAGAAATAACTATTTATAACTCTTGTATAAGAGAATAATTGAATGATGTTAATAATAATCCATATATTTTTCAAGACATCAGGTTATAAGAGTACCATATATTATTGGTCATCATAGCTCTAGTCCTTGAAGGATCATATTAATATCTCAACACCAACTCATGAAGATATAAATACCATGAGTAATAAGGGGATTCCTCATAGAACTAAATATTCCAAAATGAATGAGTAAATTTAGTATCCATATTTCAAATATAAAAGTAATGAAATAGTTTTCAAAATAGTTAAAAGACTTAAAAAATTATAAACTATTGAATCCTTTCCAATTACCACATAGCTGACCCCAGTATAAGATCAGTTGCCTGATTAGCATACCAAAATCACATAATAGGTAGAGGTATAACTCAGTATGTGGAAGAAGGTACACCTCCATTGAGAGAGAACTTAGTTAAAGAGAGGGTGTTAAAAAACTCATGAATGATCTGTTCATCACCCGTCAACCACTCTATCAATTCCACATGTTTAATTCCAATGTTTTCCCAATATTTCTTTAAAGAAAACTCATATTTACTAATATATCATATATTTATAATATAAATGAAAATAATAATTAGGGTTGGATATTCACTTACCTGAAATAGACACCTAGTGAATAAGTACTGAACATTTTATATAGGTGATGTCCCCTACCACATAGTAACCATTGGGGAATGTCACCTGAAACTTTTTGGGTGTAACATGAGCCAGAAATATTTTATACTAGGTTGGGTCAGGAAATTCTAGATATTTCATATCATCCACCTACTGGTTAAACCAGGTCACCCAAACATACAAGTTGGGTCATGATATGGGCTTTTGTAGACCGAATTTCCAATCTTAACCACTGAACTGACATGGTCATCCTGCTCCTTTCCTTTTCCAACTAGGGTTCGGTCATCCAAACCAATGTCAATGGTACATGGGATTTCCTTTAGCCACTATTCCATTAAGACATTGTGTTTTCACACCATAAGAATACCATATAGCGAGTCAACACCTCATGGGACACTGGCCACTTGAGGTATCCTATTATAAGGAAAACCTGATATCTTTAAGGCATTGAGTTTCTCTCTCCATAGTGTAATTATTAGCCCATTATCTAGGTTTAACACTAGCTTCATCTCATGGTTGTCTCTAATAAGACCCATTATACAATAACAACACCATGTCCCACCTTCAGTGGCTGATAAATCGGTCTATTATACACATAGTGTCGGCCACTTAGGTGGTCAAACTCTAATGGGCACACTTCCATCCAAAATGGTGGCCAATCCTATAACATCACAACAACAAAAACCATAAAGATGGATTGTACTCCTCAATTTTACATCTTACATACATTCTACCACTTCATCGAGCCTTGATTCAATCACCCCATCACTATAAAATCTTCTCATCGAGCCCTCACATTTCTTTTCTATGGACCAACACTAGGGTGGGAGAATAAATTTCACATGAATGGAAACTAGGAGAGTAGATGAAGTGAGGATAAATAATAGAGAGGGAAGAATAGTTTTTTTACATTTCTATAAATCACCTCCACAAAAAGAAAAAATTTAGATGAATAATCTACTGGTAAACCTTTAAGAATACATGAATAAAAAGGGAATTCTCACAATAATGAAATAATGCATGAAAAAAATGAAACCATGATTAATTTAGTGTTGATTTATATAAGATAAGAATATATATAATCTCAAATGATTCTAATGAAATCATTGTGATGATTGGTACATGTGGAAATCACATATTAATAACAAAAATTTGATCCTTCATTATTGGTATTAACATACATATATTCTATCATTGATGATCCCATTGAATATTCATCCCTTGTTACGTATATTAAAGGATGTTCACACTTTTTTCTTTGATTGTCATTATCGATCTGACCTTGAAGAAAACCAATAAAATAGAGAACTACCTCTAGAGAGAAAAGAGAGGGAAATATGATTCCCTATTCTATGGAAAATATGTGTCTCCTTCAACAAATTGTAAGAAGGAATTATAGGGATAGAAAATTATTATCATAATTACACCATGTGAATTACCCTTATTAATTCCAATAATAATCCCACCATATAAAATCTATGAGTTTTTTTACTTAGGAAAATATAAATGATTATATGGGTGATTCTAGATTCTCCCTAGGCATATAATCACCACTTATCACCCCTACCATGCCTTGAAACATCACTAAAACTTCACTGCACAAAAAAAAATTAGTAAAATATTAATCAACTCATTATGTCTATGACATCAAAAACTCAAAGGCTGATGTATATGTTTCATACATATGTTATAGGGTGTTATGCCTACAACAAAATTGTTTTTGAAACTTTTTCATGATGTAAAAGATTAATCCATTGAACTCCATGTAAACAATAAATTATGTGAGTACATCAGAAGATACACATTTGGAGAATCTACTACCGATCATTTCACATAGTGTAAATAATACACATTGTGAATCCAAGCCTAAAGTTGTAATTTTTATGTCTTGGTGATGTGGGTTTTATGGAGAGACTTATATATTCACCCCTTGGGATACACACCATATAACCATAGAGACGTAGGGAGATACGACGGACTTCTAGAGACACGTGTTCTACCTCAGAGCCCTATAACTATAGACACATTTCTTTTAAAGGTATTAATGCTACTAATTCTTTTCATGTATAGTATGAGTGAGTAGTTATTTTTGTGACATGTGATGTTATTATAGGGGGATGTGTTGTTATTGATTATTGATATTTTCTTTTCTTGTTTGGGATTATTAAAAATCTATTTAACAATTGAAATTAATCATTTTTTCATATCACATGAAAATTATTTTTGATCTGAGGATTTTTATTCTATTGAATCAATTAATTTCCCTAGTTTTTTATAACCATTGAAAAATCATGGTATATTATGTTTGAAAAGGGTATTGGGTTGCCTAGTTTTGTGATTGATCCTTTTAAACGACCATTCCAATGGTGTAATTATAGGATTAGTGTAGGGTACCTAGACCAAGGACCCATAATGACCCAATTCTAACACCAACTCATAATTCAACACATAATCAATTGAATCCCAAGCATAAAAAACTAAAATTTACATAACCAAGAATAAATTATCTCTTGATTTCAAGCCTTTAATTTTATGAACTCTTTATTTCTCTCTCCAAACAATCAAACAATTGAAATTTAAATTCCTTTAATTAATTTAGAGAATATAGACCTTCCTTGTAGGTTTGACACTCAGAATTTCCATGTACCACCCTTTTGTAGTTAGGTTTTCATTGTTTTATCATTTATTAAATTTTTTTTATCCCCATAGGAACTTAACAATTCCCAACATACTATCAAGGACCCAAAACATAAATTAATATTACACTACCCATGGGTTAAAACATATGTTTTATATATATCAGAAACATTGAATTTACCACATGATATTATATTTTCTATATATTTTCATTTTAACACAAATACATTGATATAGATCAAAATAATATTTTTATACTTTAAATATTTTTATCAAAGATTTTCCAAGCCAGAAATTCCTCACCAACTCATCTGGGCAGTAAGAACTACACCCCATAACCAATGAAACTGTTAGATAAATTTTATGAGGTTATCTTCTAGGGTAGATTTAAAATTTTCCCCTAGTAAGGACACTAGGATTAGAAACAAAAAACTAAACTAAGTATTTATTAAGAAAAACCCAGGCCACTACATCTATATTCACTATGAGGGAGAGAATAGAGTTTTACATAACCAAAAAAAGCTTGTTAGGAAGGTTACTTGTAATTCATTATACCCTAATTTATCCCCCTCTCAGGGTATCATCCCTGTGTCTGAGAAAAAGTGGTATCAAAAGGGATGGTTTTATTTAATGACTTTTCTAACTTTTTAATAAATTAAATCAATTTTTAATATCAATGGTATTATGATATTTTATGGAAAAAACATTTATCTTTGAAGAATCAAATACAAAACTACTATTTATACATTGGAATAGATGTTTATATAGATATAATACATTGAATTATGGTCAATATGTATAGTGGAAATCTTTTGGAAAGAGATAGTATAAAATTTTATTTTAATTCTAAAGTAATGAACATGCTTGGGGGTTCTTTTCCCAATACTATATACATGAAATTGTTATAATGTAAATCCTAAAATTACATGTGTGAAACTTTTCATAACATATAAAAATGTAACAAGATGGTATGTGAAAATAAGTTATAATCTTATATTGAAGATGTATGAGGATTTGAGGATACACACAAATTAATTGATACATATGGTATTTGATCAGATAGATGTGATTGCAGAGGATATGTGTAGCCTAAAATAAACTCTTGATAATATAAATATTTTGAAAAATATTTTAATAATATTTCCCCCTTGTTTTAATCGAAAGGTTTTGATGTTAATGGACTTTGATATAAAGGAAATTATATTTAATATTCTTCATAGTAATCTGGTTATATTTTGGGTAAAGAATAATGATGATGATCTAGGGGAAATAGATAAATATCATGAAGTGGAATTCAAGGAAATGAAAAATATTTTATTGGGTTTTGATCTTGAAGAAAATGAGGTTGATTATTTCATGTCATTCCTTTCCTCAAATCTAGAAATAATAAAAGGAAAATTTATAGGGAAACTTTCACTCAGATTATTTCGATGTGGAAATGTTTGGAACCACACTACTATATATTCTAAAAAATTATGTGATGAAAAAAAATATGACACACCCATGAATAAATATTCAAAGTATGTGAAAGAAATAGGATCACCATGCATATTCTATTTAAGAAGAAAAAATTTCATTCAAAATAATAAAATAGTTTTAATTAAATGAAATTCATGGAGATTTTTTATTGTAAAAAAATAAATAAAAATGTTTATGTGGTTTTTATATATAAACCAAAAATAAATAAGAATGTGATAGTGAATATGATAATTATGGGGATTTATTAGAATTCAATATGTTATTAGTGGCTATAATCGAAGTGATAGATTCTTGGAGAAATTAAACAAAGAAATATAGTAAAGTGGATTATGATTATATACTCTGAATGAAATAGTAAGATGTGGAGAAAGCTAAGTTGAAGGCCAATATTAGAAAACTAAAATATAAGAAGCTGATAAACATGAATAAATTTATTTAGATTATTGTTCAGAGTGAGTATCTCAAGAGGTGGGTGAATTGAGTACCCCATAAAAATTTATATTAAAAACATGTTAAAACAAAATCAACTAATTTATTAAGAACAACCCATTGAACCAAAACAAAAGATCAATATAATCCGTGAACTTTTAAAATAATTCTAAAATATTTATTTGATCTTAGTTAAAAAAATATAATATTTCTTTAACATTTGAAATCAATTCAAATAATAAAAATATTATATAAACATTAATTAAGGTTAATTATCAATGTAGTGTTTTTTTCTAGTTTAAAATAGATTTAGTTTTAAATATCAGAAATAAAAAAACACACAAAGGAAATGAATAAAAGAGGTTCAATATCAAGCTGAGACTTAGTCTTCTCCACTTGGAAATTACCACCTTAAAAGAATATTATATAACAATAATCTATAATCAACAACTTGTATTGCATGTACAATAGTAAAACAATTGTCCAAACCAATCATGACCTCTTCCACAATACCTGTGGGAGTAAAACAATAGACAGGTCACAAACAGACCTTTACCATAATATGTGGGGAAATAGGATTAAAATGAGTGTTGAGAAGATATCAAGTATCATCCAGTTCTAGCACATGATTCATTATGTGTGTTTAAAATAGAGTAAACACACACTACTCATAATTTAAATTAAATAAAAAAATAGAGAAAATAAAATATTTATAAATATTGTGTTTCTTTGTATGATGTTATCTAAATCCCATGAATCTTTGAACATAGCTTGAGTGGTAGAATGAGTTGAGTTTCTAAAACCTTTAGTAGAATAGAGTGTCATAAAATTCTTTTTTCTGACTAAAGGAAGGAACTGAAAAGTTACTTATTCTCTAGTCTTCTTCTATTGTGTATAAGTAGGATGCATCATATAAGATCTCAACAAGTGGAACTCCTCAATTTATTCAATGTTTTCTCAATTACCATTCCATGTTCATGTATTCTTGTCAATCCAATTGTTCTCTACAATTCACGATGGAGTTTGATTCTTCTTTTAACAATAAAAACAAAAAAAGAATCTTATGTATCCTTCAATCCATGAACTTCATGTCTAACACAATCTATAATGAATCTCTGTATAACAATTAAATATAATCATTATAATAATTTTCAACATTAAATTCCATAATATAGGCATTATAAATAGTTTAATTCAAAATAAATAAGAATAATGTTGATGAATCCTTTGAATAGTGAAAAAACAATGGCAGTTTGTCAATCCGGTGGTGAGTCTGGATGGCAGTGACTTAGACCGGCATCATGGTGGTAGTTCATTATAACACCTTTTCAAATTCTCATCCTGATGGTGTCTTATCTCTGGCGGTAAGTGTTTTGAACATCTTTTCAAAATCATATTATATCGGTGAATCATAGATGATATTAGGTTATTCTAGTACTTAATTAAATTTCTAGTCCTAGTGGTGAGACATTGCAGATGGTTACTCAACCTCAACAGGGATTCATGTCTGAAGGGGAATCATCCATAGCGGTGACTGTTTCCGAAAATTATGGAAATTATTGGTTTCAACAGTGACTCATCTTCTGGAGGTGACTCAAATTCAACGGAAAGTCATTACAGGTAGTGACTCAACCTCAATGCTGAGTCAGCCTTGGAAGCAACTCATCCTCAATGGTGAGTCCCTATTATACTTAAAAAATTCCCTTCGAATCTGACTTATTTTATAAAATTACATCATAACACATAAAAATCATTAATAGCATAAGAAACATGGTTTGATGATCATTAAAACAAGTGTTCTAATAATCTCCTCTGATTTGATGATAACACATTAAGGCATTTTATAAACATCGTATCAAAGGTAACTATGGAAAGCATCTATGAAAGGGCATGTGGTAGTAAAAGAAATTAGATTGTAAATAATATACAAGAAGAGATGATATTAAGGAATTTATTGACACATATATAGAAATGATTATTAGTATAGTATCAAAGGAAAATTAGGCACATATGGTATCAAAGAAATATCACGATAAGATAAAGAAATAAATTCCATAGATCTTATCTTAATTTTGGGATTATTAGAAAGTGAGAATAAAAAATAAATATAAGAGAACAAAATATGAATAATTATAAAATTTCCATTATGGTCATCCAAAAACAAGTACAAATATAAGTGATAATAAATAGATAACACAAATACTTTCATAAAATAAAAAATTCCAAACATAAACACTTTTTAAATTGGGTTGAAGGAATCAAAAGACATTTTCCATTTTCCTTGTTTGAGGAAGAGGATGTAGAAATAGAGGAAGGGGTTATGGTAGGAAAAATTGATGAAACATCCATAAGATAACAAGGCTCTCTAATGATAATTGATTATAAGAGATGACATGCTTGTATGATAGTGATAGAAAAGGGTTGTAAAGAGGATAGAAGGGGTTCATTATAATCTCTAGTCACACTAGGCCCAAAGTACTCTGGATCTATCGCTGGAGGGGTCAAATGAGATGTAACTCGTATGAAATCCTGATTCACTACCATAGTTCCAGAAACATGCAGAAATGGTTTCATCAAATTAATAAATTTTATAAATATGTTACCACCTTATTCCAATACATTGAAGAAATAATTATTCACCTCCATGAAACATTGAAGCACTGGAGTCATGGCCGTTAACTGATTCACTTGTTCATTAAAGGACTGAATTATTATAGGAATTCTAAGATTCTATTCCAGATACATGAAATGATCATTATTATCATGCTAATTATATATCATTGAAATATAATACTTGATCACTTTTGTGATGGTTTCTCTGTCATCTTTCAAGTCTTTCACGTATTCCCAAACTATCACCAGAACATGATCACTATTATGCTCAAACATCCTTAGAATTTTCTAAGGAATGGAGGGTTATCCACCTAAAGCAGTTATAAGGTCTTCTCTAATAACTGATATGATCATTTAAATATCAAAAAGAGGATCAATAGAAGTAGAATTTAATTATGTAATATTCTCCATCATCTTAAGTTAATCATCGATAAAAGTAGAAAAGGCTCTCTGCATACCTTATAACATAGATTTCATATACTCTATATCACTATAAATTATCCTATTCTGAATATATAATTCATGGATGTATTCTATCATTTTGGGTTGAATATGATGTATCGCCAAATAAAATAAATACCTAGCATCCTTTTCACATAACTTAGTGACATGCGGTGCTTGATTCTTCAAAATCACACCACAATCAGAAATTGAATTTTCTCAGAAAGGTTCCATGTAACCTATAGTCACAACATCCACATGAATAGAAATAAAAACATGTAAATGAAAATAATAATAATAAATGGTTGGTTTACATACTCTTAAAAAATAAATCATTTTCAATTCACCAGTAGAATCAATCTGATTAAAAAATGATCCCTCAAGATCCCTTTCTTCTTGATGACCAGTTTCACTATTCTTTGGTGGAATCTCATGAAATGTTTTCCATTCATAGAATATTGGATCTATACAATTACCAAAAAACTTACCAAGATTATAAAAAACTATATAATTTCATCTTTATTCACAACCATAAGTGGTACAACAATAGAGGAATCAATAGATTTTTGTACTTCACTTGGTCTCTCAACAACAGTTGGCCCAACTTCCTTCTTCTCAACAACTGACTACTCAACAACAACAACAACAACCTTCATATGATCATCTACTGACTATTCAACAATATTCTACTCAATAACATCTTTAGTAACACTAAGATCACTACCAATAGTAGGATTATCTTGATAATATTCCAGACATAGGGATTTCTCCCACTCAACGGATGTTTTCTTTTCTTCTCTTGGTGATATATCGAAATCTTTAACTTGGATAAGTCTCTCTTCATGTCTATAAACAACTAAAAAACCAGGATTAGAAAAAATAACTCGAGTAATCTCAGCACCCCCTATTATAACATGGCCTATAATACCATCATGGTCAGATCCTCTATCATCATCATATTTATCTCCATTTTCACTTCCATTACCGTCTTCAAAATATCACCCTCCTTCTTCATCTTCAGCATATTCCTCATTACCATTTTCAAAATTTCCATTTTATTTAGATGATTTGGAAGAAATATTTAATTTTTCTTCACTAGACACATATATTTCTTCCTCATCATTACATTCTTTCAAAATCATTTCTCAAATAGAGAGTGTCCTAGGTGGGATAGGAGCACTATAGGTTATAGTAGGTGGACATTTAGAGAGGTAAAAATCACTTCCCTCATCTGAAATAAACTCTCATTCCCCATTAACCAAGACAAAAACCTCTCCCACTTTATCAAAATATTCCACAAATTTATTTGGTTCAAACAAGGGTTGATAAGATCTTTTGGTCTTGAAGGATGGTCGACTGAGTTGAAGTCATCCTAAAGTCTTTCACTATCAATGATCCACTACTTCTTCTAGGGGTTATAGATGATTTTTATCCTTATAAATATCACCTTAGTGATGAATAATCCTCCATAGTCCATTACTGATTGTTTACCTTCTTTAAATAAACCCTTGGCCTCTAGTATAGATAAAATAAACATTGGTTAGATTAAGGAATTTGACCTTGATGATGACTTGGTTATTTCCAATATGCGAAGAATAAAATATATATTCAGGTTGATATAATCTCTTATTTTAATGAGACATAATAGTTAAACATCTTGATATCTTATCTTATAAAATTCACCCTTCCTTGGGAAAAGCATATGATGGATGAACTTGAAAAGAAACCTTCACTCACAATTGATTTTAGAGGAAACTAGTCTTCTTGAACCTGCATATCCTATAAACTCAACTAAGGAATATTTATAAAAAAAGGTATAACAAGGCTCTTGAATAGTTCCTTGAAAATATTTAGAAACTCTTTCATGTGTAACCTTTAAAAATTTATCACACTAACATGAAGAAAATGCAACCTTTCATCAATTTATTCTAGTTCTCACTCATTCTTTATTTTTTGAAAAATATAAATCTACAAAATGGTAGAACTAATATAATTACCTATGATAAAAAGGCATCTCATTATAAAATAACCATTCCATCCATCCTTTGTCATATATAACTTTTAGCACTATAAAATTTCTTGATAGTAACCATTCTTCTTGAAATTCTTTCTCAGGTACTATAACCCCCTTTAAAAGATTGGGATTTAAAATATCTAATATAGATGAAATAATAGCCTCCCCATTTTAATTCTTTTTGAGATATGAATCATTTGGAGAATAATTAGAAGAATCCTTCATTATTACCATGATGATCATCTTGATAGGTTCGGGTGAAGGAGATGGAAGTTCGATAATCGAGAGAGAAAGAGTCACATAAGGCTCAAGAGAAAAGGAATGAGTAAAGGGGTGCATTGGATTTAGAGAATGATTTAAGTTATATTATTTTTAAATTTATTGTTCATAAAATCTCATTAAAAATAAAATTTTAATTGAATGAAAATTAAATAAATATACAATTTGTAAAACTAAAACAACAACGGTGAATTAAAACATAATAAAAAAAATTGAAAAAGGCATAAGATTTCCAACTATAGGTAAAACTAACGGTATGTAAAAAACAAAAATGTGACTAAACACAATGGTGGGTAAACATAATGGTGATTAAACAAAATGTTGAGAAAATCCCAATGGTTTAAAAATCACAATGGTGAGAAAATACAATATTGAGAAAAAACAACAGTGAGTAAAACACAATGGTGAGTAAACACAATGGAGAGTAAACACAATAGTGAGAAAACACATCGATGGGTAAAACTCATCAGTGAGTCTTAGAAAATTAAAATTAACCAATGTTAATCATACCTAACTCGTGTTTGATGTAGTTTATTCTCTCATAATTAAAAGGTTTAGTCAAAATATTAGTAATATGATGTTTTGTACCAATGTATTCATGAGTGATATCACCATTTTGAAAATTATATCCCAAAAAGTGATGTCTTACATCAATATGATTTTTTATTGAGTGAGATATAGGGTTATTATAAATATTTATATCCTTTGTGTTGTAAAAAATTATAGGGACATGTCATAATTAATACCCAAAGTCTAGTATTGTGTGTTTCATCCACTGAAGTTGTTCAAAACAACTACCTATAGATTTGTATTCAGCATTAATAGTAGATTGTAAAAAATAAATTTTTTTCTTATTATGATATGAAAATAGGGACCTTTCCAAAATATGACATGTTCCATAGGTTCTTCATTCTATCTAACAAACAACCACCAAAATTATCATATGAATAACTGATTAAGTAAAATGATTTTCCCCTTGGATAAAATAGTCCTAAATTATTAGTATATTTGAGGTATTAGAAAATTATTTTTATAGAAACCAAGTGTGACTATGTAGGGTTTTCTTGAAAATGAGCATACATACACACACTAAACAGAATATTAGGCCAACTAGAAGTTATGTAGAGAATACTTCCAATCATACCTCTGTAACTTGTTTGATCCACTGATTTCCCAGCATCATCAAGATCCAACTTACAGGTTGTAATCATAAGCATATCACTACTCTTATTTAAATCCAAATTAAAAAATTTTAGAAGGTCATTAGTATATTTACATTGATTTAAAATAAATTTTTCTTTATTTTGAAGAATTTGAAAACCAAGAAACAATTTCAATTCATCGATTAAACTCATTTCAAACTAATTTTGCATCATTTTTGAAAAATATACACATAAATAATTTTTAGATGATCCAAAAATAATTTATTATACTTAAATTTAAACAACTAAAAAATATTTTTAAATTATTTTCATAAATTGGGTTGGATCAACTACACCTGTTTACAATACTTTTGAAATAAGAAAAAATCTCATCCTACAATACCAAACTATAGGATATTATTTTAAACCATATAAATCTTTTGTTAATTTAAAAACATAATTTTGAAAATGGTGATTTTGAAGACTTGGGGGTGGGGATGGGGGTGGGGGTTGTTCAATAAAAACATCCTCAACTATATATCCATTTAATAATACAAATTTTACATCCATTTGTTATAGTTTTAAATATCGATGTTCTACATAGGCAAGAAGGATTCTAATTGATTTAAGTCCCAGTACTAGTGCAAGGGTATCTTCATAGTCTATACCCTATTATTGACTATACCCTTTTGCAACTATTATGTCCTTATTCCTTAAAATCATGCCTGATTAATCTACATTGTTTATAAAAACCCATTTAGTGCCTATAATCAAGGTTTCTTTGGGTATGTCAAAATGTTCCCACACTTTATTTCTTTCAAATTGATGTAGTTCTTATTGCCTAGCCATTACCTAGAATTCATAATTAATTTCATCATTGATATTCTTTATTTTAATAAGTGACAAGAAATTTTGATGTTAAACCTAGTTTCTTAGAGAAACTCTAGTCTATGTTACTCAATCTAGGTATCCAAATACAACATATAATGGGTGGTTTTTAAGGGTTCTAAAAGATTCAGAAAAAGAGGGGTTGGTCGCCTTAGGATTCTATATAGGTTTAGGTTGAGGATCTATAAGTTGAACAGAATTGGGTGATTTTTCTTCTTACTTTATAGTAGATTCATAAGGTTTGTAATTTATGTTCAAAGAAGTTATATCTTCCTCAGGATTTTCTAAATAAGTATTAGATCATGTGGATTTGTCTCATCAAATTTTATATGAACAAAATATTTCAAATTTTTAGTCCTTTTATAAAAAACTCTATAATATTTATGGATGTTTAAATAACTAAGGAAAATTCATTCATCACTTTTAGAAGCAAACTTTTCAAGATTATCCATAGTGTTTAGAATAAAATCTTTAAAACCAAAAAATCTAAATTAATTACCCTTAAGTTTTATAATATTCCAATGTTCATAAGGGGTTTTCTTATATATTTATCTAATTAAGACTATATTTATTATATATTAGGCCTTGTTCATAACCTCTGCCCAAATATAGATACGTAATTCAAATTCATTAAGCATAGTCTGAGCTATATATTACTGTTTTATATTCCTTATTTTTATGACTCAATTCTGTTGAGATTTCCTAGGATAAGAGAAGTTATTACTATATCCATTTTTTGATCAAAATGATTCAATGTTTTGATTTTCAAACTCATGGACATGGTCAATTAATTGGTTCTTAATTCTATGTCCACGTAAGTTTTCTACATATTTATCATACTTGGTAATGTAAGAGAAAGATTCACTCTTGTGAGCTAAATAGAATAGCCACGTATACATAGAAAAGTCATCTACAAGTACATAAACATAGTACTTCTTATTTAAACTAGAAAATTTAGATAGTCCAAACATATCCATGTGAACCAAATCAAGTGGTTGAGAAGTTGAAACTTATTTCATTAATTTAAAATAAATATTATGTTGTTTCCATTTTTGAAAGGGGATATAGACTTTATCATTTGGAAACTCAAGTTTGGGTATAATCCAAAATAACCTTTTCCGAGTAATATTTATAAGTGAGTGAATGTTATAGTGTCCTAGTCTCTTATTCCAAAGAAAAAATTCTCTATGAATAT
This sequence comes from Viscum album, assembly GCA_963277665.1. Classification (NCBI taxonomy): domain Eukaryota; kingdom Viridiplantae; phylum Streptophyta; class Magnoliopsida; order Santalales; family Viscaceae; genus Viscum; species Viscum album. The sequence goes on along the minus strand of OY728137.1, from coordinate 647,812,675 downwards.
AAGTAAAGTAAGAAGCATTTTAAGAAATAAATGAATCAAGATTAATAGCATAAAAATTATCATTCCTTATAGTAGTAAATATTAAATAATTTTTGTAATTAAAAATATTAAAAACATTATTTTTAAATATTACATGAAAAACATCCTCACACAATTGTGAGATTATAAGAAAATTATATTTTAAACCATAAAAAACAATACTTTAGAGATTGAAATTGAATTGGTGCTTACAATTTGGCCATGGTCGATGATTTTTCATTTAGAATGATCACCAAAGGTGAAAAAACCACCATAAACATTTATGAGGTAATCAATGATTGATTAGTAAATTTTCATATTTCTATAGAAGTCACTGTCCAAGTACCATATAATTTTACCAGAGATCTAAAAATAGCTTTTCTAAAAAAGAAAGTTTATATCAACAATGAATTTGGTTCCTAGATTTTTTTGGGGTCCAAATGTGTTAAAAATTTGAGATTTAGGAACCCATGTTTTTTAATGGGTTTCTTGTAAAAAAATCAAAATTTCTTACATAAAATCATTAATTAGTTCTCTATAATAATTACTAAAATTAGAACTTTCAGTTTTAGATTTAGGTACAAATGTGCTCTTAACTATTATTCTATATCCATGCTGGTAACCTAGACTTGTAACATAATCTGGAGCAATATATTTACTTAAAATATGTGTATATATTTCTCCACCATTGGTAATATTTTCTAAACCCTTATTCAGTTATTCGTTAGACAATTTAAGTTTAGTATTATCATTTAATAACTGAGAATTATTTTTTTCTCTACTGCATGACTAGTTTTAATACTGGAAGACCGAACATGTTGTTTCTTCAGAACATTATATTTATCCTTATATTCAATTAATGTATCCTCAAGAATTATGTAGTATTCAAAAATTTCTTCAGGAGACAAATCATCTTCATTGTGTTCACTTTTAGAGTTATCATAATTAATCATAGATAAATCAGTAGATATAAGAGGCACCTCAGAGACTTTTTTCATGAAGCACATGTCGTCTTAGTTATAATTCTCTTCATGAGTAGATTTATAGTCTCTATAGATTTCCTTAGAATCACTCCAAGTTTCTTTCATAGTTTTATTATATTTTATAAACTTTTACTCATATTTATTTTTTTATATCAATTTTGTACAATTTACCTTAACATGTACTTTGTGATTACATTCATTACAGGTTATCTCATTTGTATTGTTTTCCTTTTTTAATGTTTATTTATGTTTTATTTTCTATAATACATTCCTTTGTAACTAGGTTTTTTGAAAAATTTCTTCTTTCTATATAACTTTTAAATTCTTCAAGCCAGTTAGTCCATTTCCTCATCACATTACAGTTGTGATTCATCTTCACTAGAACATTAAACATGAAAATTTTCTTTTTTATTTCTGTTTGAAAGAAGTAGACTTGAAAGATACAAATTTTCTTTTTTGGATAATCCTATTTTACTTGTTTCACTTTTTTCTCTTCCTTGTACATCATAAACATTCCAAATAACTCATTAACAGGTATTTTGATTATGTCATAGGATTTCCAGATTGACACTAATGTCCCTCTCTATCTTTTTGGAATGAATATTAATGGTCCCATAATCTCATCCTTGTAAGATACTGAATTTCAAAGGGATATCGTCCTGTTCACTATTTAATTGATCCTAAGATATATTTCCTAAATTAATTAATTAGGAATCACCTTAAAAGTATCATATTTAATTGTATAAGTATTCAATATCATCACTTTAACATTTTTAGTTCCTTCATACGAAATATCTAAAGTATACCAAATATCAAAAATTGTTTTGAAAGAAGATGTTCTATTGAATTATTCATCTTTAAAATCAAAATAAAGATCATTTATAGATTTATAATTTTTATTATAAGAATGTCTTTTATCCTCATCCCATACAACTCTAACAATTGTAGGCAATTCATATCTATCTTGTATAGAATATTTGATTTCAAAACCATACTTTCTATATGAATTCTCATCTTAATATTTCTTTGAGAATAATTATTACCATTAAATAAGGGAGTTATATTAGCAGCGAATCCTTGTTTTATATAATCAATTTAATGAAATAAATTTAGAACTAACAGAAATTTAAGACCTTTAAAGTTTAACTAATATCACTGTTGAAAAGTATTCAAAAAACAATGATACCAAATCTTGGTTAAGGTGAATATCTCAAGATGGGGGGGGGGTGAATTGAGTACCTAATAATATTTTTTATTAAAAATAGGTTAAAATAAAATCCCCCAGTTTATTAAGAACATCCCAATTAACCAAAATATTATATTGATATAAGTCTTGAACTTTTAAAAGAGGTATCAATGATTGATTAGGACTTAGTTTAAATAATAAATAATATCACATTTAACTTTGAAATCAATTCACTCAATCAAAATATATTATAAAATCTAATTATGGTTAAGTAATGAAGTAGTGGTTCTATTTATAGTTTAAAAAAAATTAAATTTTAAAGTTTATAAATAAAAAAACAAAACACACAACTAAAATGCATACAAGAGGTTCAATATAAAGCTGATACTTAGTCCTATCCACTTGGAAATCACCTAATACCAAGAATATTTTATAAAAACAAACTACGATCCATAAACCAAATCAAGTGTACAATAGATAAAAAACTATCTTGTCCACACTAAACATCTTGCACAATACCTATGGGAGTAAAACAATAGACATATCATAACCAGACCTCCACTACAACATATGGGAAAACAAGAGAAAGTAGTGTGTTAAGAAAATATCAAGAATCTTTTAGTTCCAGTGTAGGAGTCTGTGTGTGTGTTTAAAATATTTTAATTGAAAACTTATCATAATGTACATAAAATAAACAAACAATGAAAATTAAATATGTAGAAATATTGTGTTGATCTATGTGGTGTGCTCTTAGGCTCATGACTCTTTGAATGTAGCTTTAGTGATATCACAATTCGAGTTTATGAAACATGATGCAAAACAAAGTGTCATAAAATCCTTTATTCTTATTGTATGAAGGAATTGAAAAGGTTTTTATGCTCCACTCTTCTTCTTTCATATGAAATATGGATACAGTTTACGAGCTCAAAGTAAGTGGAACTCTTAAAGTTATACAACATTTTCTTAGCTCACTTTTCATGTAAATGTATGCTTGTATGTCCAATTGTTCTCTACAACACAAGGGAGATTCTTTTTTATATTTTAACATTTCAAGTAGTAAGAAGAATCATTCATATGTTCTTCTTCTCAAATTGTACATCTAACACCAAATTTAATGCATCTCTATATAACAACTAAAGAAATTAATAAATAATTTTCATCATTAAACCCCTTATTATAACTATTAGAAATAGTTTAAAACAAAATAAATAAGAATAGTGTAAATGAATCATTTTAATGGTGACAAAAAATGGTAGTTATTCAAGATAATGGTGAGTCCGGATGGTAGTGACTTAAGCTATTGGTTACTCAAGATGGCGGAGACTCATCATAGTGGTAGGTCATTCCAACACCTTTTCAAAATCTTGTCCTCATTATGTAATCTCTATAGCGACTACTATTTTTAACACTTTTTCAAAATATCTTTCTGGCAGTGACTCATAGTCAAAGGTAGGTGATTCCAGTACTTAGCCAAATTTTAGTCTTAGCAATGAGACATTGCTGCCGGTGACCCAACCTCAACCGTGAGTCAAGTTCGACGGTGAGTCATTCTTTGTAGTGAGTGTTCAAAACACTTATCCAATTTTTTGTTTCAATAGTGAGTCATCTTATAGAGGTGACTCAAATTCAATAGTGGGTCATTGCAGGTGGTGACTCAACATCAATAGTGAGTCATACTTGTCAGTGACTCATCCGCAACTGTGAGTCTTTCTCATACTTGGAATTTTTTTCACAATATGCCTTATATTATAAAATGATTCCATAACACATAGAAATAATTAGTAGGATAATAAACATGATTTTATAATCATTAAAAAAGGGTGATAAGAGAGTTAAAACACACAGTGAAAGAGAAGGCCTAGAACATTGATTTTGTGACTAACATTATAAAAGAAATAGTCAAAAGGATCGATTAGATTAAAGATTTGATTTTCCAAATTACATAAAATCCCACAGACCATTATAGATATATGATTCTTTGGATGAAATCAAAAAGTTGGATTATCTAGGATACAAATAATGTCACGAAGAAGTATGTAGATCAAAAAAATTTATTAGGGTATTGCATATAGTAATAGAAGACACATAAAAAGTAAAACTCGTGAGATAGTTTTGATAATAAGAAAAAATAGATTGTGATAGGGGATTATACATAAGAACTCCTAATAGCATGGTTCAATAGGGAATAAATAAAAAAATAACTAGAGAAGTAGTGAATACACATAAAATTAAACTAAAAATTAGGTTCAATTATTATGAAATGATGGTATATACAAACAATATGTGTTTGATAAAAAATATTTCATGATATATGAATAAAATTAAATAAAATAAATATTTTTTGATGTAATCCATTTTTATTATGAGGGATAAGAAAAAAAAAACCATGAATTTAACATCAATTATGAGAATTAATATGTTAAAGGAAACTAAAAGTGGTAAAAAAAATAGTAGTAAGAGGAGTCATCAAGCAAGATAAAAATGAAAAAATGAGTTATAACATTAAAATATGAGGACCCATATAATCTATTGTAAGAACAAGCATACCAACCACTATGTTATTTTAAGTAATAAACATTGTTCTATAATAAAACGGATGATAAGGATATAATATAAGAGATTTATTTGAAATAAATAGGCCAAGATTATGTATATATTCTTAAATTGAATGTATTTACCATATGATACGAAATTAGGATATTTTCATAGGGATCAAATATAAAATTTTTTTTCTAAAAATGATGAGGGATTGAAGATTATTGGATATAGGAAATCCAAAATTGGGTTATATTACATGAAAAAATAGGCTTTTAGGTTGTAATGTACTTAGTTATAAATTTATTATTATCTTCCAGTTGTGTAACATAGAGCATGAAATAAATTTCACTAGGAAGACTTGTATTATCCATAGAATATATGGTGAAATTATGATCCAAGGAAAGTGCACAAATAGGAATCCCTAAATTATTAGTGGCTAATAATACATGTTTATTCTATACAAGTGAAGTGGTTCTATTTTTATACATGTTTTCACATCATTTTTTTAAATTACTGGAGTTTTTGTATGAAAATTTGATTAAATTGATGAATTCATCATTATTAATCAATATGTGTGTTGAATAAATTATATTTGTAAATTTGGTTAATGATTTTATTTTATCATTAAAATTATCATTTATGTTGTTTACAATGAATAATAATGTCTCTATAATTTAAATATTGAGAATATTCTTCAAATTCAGTATAACTATATTTATGGGGGATATTTCTTATGTTTTAATTGAGTTTGATTTTATATTTATTATGAATAATTAACTTAGAAATTATTTTTTGATTTTGGAATCCATTTTGGTGTTTTAGTTTAATTTTATATAAGATTTATTTGATTCACACATATAAATTTTTTAATACTACTTGAGTTATATTTTTAATGGATACTATAATTAAGTGTCTCACAAAGTTTTTTTTGTTATGTATAAGAATTTATATAAAATATTATAGAATTTACATAAGAAATTTAATATTTTATATAAGATATTGAAGAATATAAATAAGATATTATAGGTATTAACTCAATCCCTATGTGTGATTAACTCAATACAGAAAGACTCACATGGGATTAAATGCTACTCGCATAAGGATAAACCACTTGGTTGTAAAACTCAGATATGATTAATTATTTGTTATTATTTTTGATTAAATAATTTCATAAGAATATATTGTTTGATTAAAATGTTATCAAATTTGATTAATATGACGGGAATATAGATATGTATGATTAGGGATAGTCAATCTCAAGGGGAGTCATTGCTATAGATTTAAGATATGTTAGATTAACCTAATGATAAATCAAGTTTTATAGGATGAATCAAATAGAAATATATAAAAATATAGTTTATTTAATCTTGTAGTGTCTTCAAGTATTTATTCATTCAAATAAAAAAGTTAAGATTTTTGTTCATTGTACTCTTTCAAAATTGATAACTTTCAAATCAGTTGTTCATGAAGGATTGACTAGTACTTATTGGTTGAACAACGTGATTTTAGGGGTTCAATTAAAAAAAATGAGGGTTATTAGAAACTAATTGGGATATTTATAGGTTACTATGGATTAAAAAAAGGAAAAAATTCACTCATAGTGACATAACCTGACTCGTTAGGGCGCTGCCCTGACTGATGATAAGTTGAGTGTACCACCCCAATCCCACCTCTAATAAGCTAGTGGTTAGTGACTAAAACTGAGTAGGAATATCATAATCATGGGATAACTTAGATTAATGTACCTATATATATATATATATAAACACATGAAACACACAAACACACATCTCAATATACACTAGAGTATTTCATAATAGTAGTAATTTCAGTAATAGAAGGATGCATAACCTCTAGCCACAAACTATAGTGTATAAAAATAAATGAAAAAATAGATAGAGTTATGTAAAATAAAATTAAAAAATATGTCTAATAAAAAATTAGTAATAATATTATACCTACAAGAAACCTCTAGAGTATGAACAAGGTTCAACTGACACTGCCAACAACCTCCACTATGCACCACCCACAACTAGTCCACCTAGATCACTATCGAACTGCCTTTGGCCTGCAAAATATATGACATGTGAGGGATGATTCCATGTAGGGTTTAGTATATACATACCATGCGTGACATCCAAAAATAAAATTTTAAAAATAATCAAAAGAAGAGTCATATCTAAAAATGAAACTCAGATTTACTCAAAAAAACTCAAGTCACTAAAAGAGTCATGTCCTTTATAGAAAGTATCAAAGAATTCTCCCATTCCTAAAGATATCTATGAAATTAAATATCAAAAACCTTCTCAATCTATCATGAACTATAATTGAGTATAAAAATGATCTATACTGGTGGGTGGGAAATAACGACTCTGATAAAGGATCTAAGGCCTGTGTGAGCTCATTACATGTGTAAAAATACAGACTCTGCATATTGAGGATCATATGACTATTTATGTTGGAACAAATTACAAAATTATCTAATCCATATGAAAATGATCCCATTACATAATCATATGGGGGGAATAAACAACCCTCCTTTTAGAGGGGAAAGGAAAATGAACCCCGATTTATCTATACTGTTAGGGAGGGTTACCATTTACTAAGAACACTTGGAAGTCAAGACTGATCGTTGAAATACTAATATAGTTTATTATGATCACATCAATGTATAACATATAACTTTACCCATAATTAGGGACAAAATCATGTTATACGTGAAAAAATACCCAAGATATACTACTCAATCATCCAAAACTGAGTCCGAATAAGAATACAAGGCCAGTAGGTGGTTCTTGTGAGAGGTACACCATTTGTACCCTAGGGAACAAAATATGTGGCTATAATAAAAGATTATTTCATTCCCCACACTGATTGAGTCATGTTACATATAGGACACATGGTGTGGGTTTTTAAAACATTAGTAACAAGAGTCCACAAAGGATTATGTACATGTACCTCCTACACATGTCAAGCTAGATGACTATGGTTACATAGACATGATATTTTTCTCCACTTAAAACCCAGAATACTACAACACCTAAGTAACATGTAATGTGTTCTTACTATCTACATGTATTGTAGTCTGGATTTTTCTATAAACTCAATATTTCTCCTAATGCTTCCCCATTAGTTCTAGATCTACATATGGCTTCACATAAAATCTCACCCAACACATTGAACACATCATCCAATATATTTCCCCCACTATAGATCGAATTGAAGCCACTGATCACTAGAAAATAGATCCCTCACTATTTTCACAAGTCATCTGATGCCCAAAATCACCTCCAACTAGAATCCTCTCTTTCAATCATGGTACAATCATCAACTATTTCTTGATATTCCACCACCTCAGTATAATCATCAATGTAGAATGAAAAAATGATCTATAGAACCATTTTTAAATCACATAATGAATCAGTATATAATAATGGTTAACTGATCATCCAAAATCAATGTCCAATGATGTAAACCAGAATAATAGATGGAGAAAACCAAGGAACCACAATGTTCAATAATATATAATGATCATGTGTGACTAAATCATCAATTTATGGGTGAGAAACAAATGAATAAAATGGGATAAAATTAATTCCATAAAAAATATGTCATTATTAATAATTTTGAGAAACCCATATGCTAACAGGGTAGCACAAAGAGCAAAAATAAGTTTGATTTAAGAGATAAATTAATCCATGTTTTCAAAAACATGAAATATGGAATAAATACATAAAATAAAATAAATACCTACCTTAATTAGAATTTATCATTAGTTAAGGATTAAACATCTTCATAACCATTGGTAATCTTAATAAGTTCATCACTAATCCTCTAAGTTCCTTCCTAACATCTTGCCCAAGGATCCACCAAATGAAGTTCCCCCAAATCTCTTGGTCTATGTGGATAACCCAAGATATTAACTTAATATGGGTTTATATATATAGGAAATTAATTAAAAACAAAATAAAGAAATTTATTTATTTTAATTGACTATGTTAAACCCTCTAGTGACTGTGCACTACTATGGGTCTGATGTGAATGAGACTTATGTCCCACCTTGTGAAAACCCCATGTTTTGGAATCAAATTCTATATTTATTTCCCCATATGAGACTTTGTTCAATATATAAAATTTTATTTCCAAAAATGATCTTGTTATAACAAAAAAATATTTATATAAGTTTATTTACTCAATATAAAGGTTCCCATGACACCCAATATCCACACCAACAAAAAAAAATTCAAATAAAATTCATTAATATTCAAATGGTTCAAAAAATACCGGAGTTATTACACCCTACCCCATCATTAAGGATTTTCACCTTGAAAAGTAATAAATTACTCAAAAAGGTGAAGGTATTGAGATTGCATTTAGTTTTAATACTCCCATGAGAAATCCTAAACATTATCATGTTTTCAAAGAAAACAAACCATTGTCATATCTCTACCATGAAGGGTCCTCTATTTTTTATCATTCATCACCATCGAGTACTCTTTGAAGGTGGATTCATCCTTGATGTACAACATACCCTTGTTAATAACATGAGATTGAACATACATGTATATCCTCAACTATGAAAAATGTAATATGTTATACACCTTGTCGAACTATAATTAATAATATGTAAGAAACCACAGCTACCCTCTATAGAACTTTTAATAGACTAATAAATATAACAGAATACATTCCAACTAGGTCAAATCACCATAAACCTTAGTGAGTTGATGTAACAACCCGAGATTTTATGAGATATATTCTTTTTAATTTCTTTGATGTCTTATATTGTACACTACACCAAGATTAGCTTGTACTATACACAAAAACTTATTATCTTACAGTATATGCAACACCAAAGAAGATTTCACTACACGCATCCCTGACTTGTCTTGCATTACAAGCAATCACGACCTTCCTCGATAACGTCTGTAGTACACAATACCAGGCTTCACTAAACGATGATATGTTATAAAAATATTATATAAACTAGCCGTTATGAATAGTAATAACCCCTTTTTGAAATTATATAAATTTTATATTTCAAAATGGACTTGGTTTTTTGATTCGGAATATCAAAATTATCCTAGGGTGAATTTTTGGTATTTTTCTGAAAACATTCAATTTTTTTATGAATAGTGAAAACACTGAGTTTTTGGTTAAAACCGACTTTTTATTTAAATAATAATTTATTTATTTAATTTTATTTTAGGTCAAAATTGATACATAATACCTATATAAGTTTAATGTAATTAATTGGAGTCATTTTATAATAATTTTAGATATATAAAAATTTTATTGAACTTTTTACCGTCTTTTAACCATCTCCTAAGAGCATTTGCAAATTTACATAAAACATAATTTTGCAGCTTCTATGAGTTGAATTTTAAAAATAGTAGAGACATTTTTAATATCAAGAAGTGGTATGTGGTTCAATAAGATAAAAATAATTTATTTTATGAATAGTAACTTTTTATTTTTTTACAACGGTTAAAAGTAAATAGGGTAATTGAGGGTAAAAATGATATTATTATTTCCTAAAACATGTCCTATTTCTATTGGAAAAGTGTTATTAGACCAAAAACAACCTTAGGAATAACTTATTATGATTTATGTACACTTATATTAGATTATGGAATTTAATAGTATTTTATTAAAAGAAGAGTTAAAATAGTTATAATCAATGTTTAATAACTAAAATTTTTTTAATATAGGGTTATACATAAGATAAATTATACTATATATATTAATTATAAATATTAAAATATTTACTAAATAATATTATTTTATTTATATTTTTTAGACATTAAAAAATTTAATTTATTTATGAAACAATGATGATGCAGTAATAACCTTATTAATGAAATATTAACAGAATTGATGTTATAAATACCCAAATTAATGTAATTTAAGACTTTTTATGAATTAAACTAATTTTATAAGTTAATAAAATATATTAGGGTTGGTTATATGATTTTTGTTTCGATGTAATAATGCTGTTATGAATTTAGAGAAAACAAAATACCAAATACTGTCAAAAATTGACATAAAAGAGTTTTTAAAACAAATATTATATTATTAATTGATATAATGGTCCTAAAAATCTAACGTTCAGTAAAAAGACTTATATAATAATATATATGACATTAAGGAACCAATTGGGGGTCTATTGGAAGTTTATAGTATGTTTATTAACCATATAGTGTAAGAATACAAGAAGACATGGTAAAAGTTAAATTGTTTAACTTAGAGTTAAATCTAAATGATAAGGTTAAAATGGTAACCTAAACTTGTCTAAAACCTATTATTTTAGAGGATTTTGAACCATAACCACCATATCCTCGAAATAAGTCTCTTTTGAGTTATTATAAACCGTATATGAATTTAATATAAAACAATATTTTAAGTTTTTCCTAAGGTGACACTCACCCCTCTTATAAAAGGGCACCCCCTCTTCTCTCACATTCACTCCTCCCAAGCCATTTTTCTCCACCAAACCCTTCCCAAATACCCTCTAAAATATTCTCCATTCATTATAGAGGCATTCCTTTAGTTATAATTCCATCCTAAGGAACCATTTTGATCAAATCAAAAGGAAGAACCCGAAGAAGAGGTAAATATATCACCACCTATTTCAAGTTTCTTTCTTCTTCCACTTCATACTTCTTTGTTGTTTCAATTATAGAATAATAACTCTAGTATATTAGATATACATTGATGTTGTTATAAAAATGGTAGAACCATATTATTTATTTTAACAATCCTATGAATGTAAAAGTCACCACACGTGCATACGTACGGCTTACCGTCTCCACGTCGTGGTGTAGTTTGTTATTCAAACATTTCATCATTTTGATGAGTATAATAATAAGTATAAATGATATAAATAATAAATATAACATTATTATTATTCTTAATATATTATATACCGTCAAATTATATATGATTTTAATATCAAAAGAATGATATCATCGTTCGTGCATACGTATGGACTACCGTCTCCATGAACGCGATGAGATTCATTTTCCATGATTAACCATTAAATTATGATTATAAAGTATATATAATAAATAATCATGAAAGATATTACTTAATAATTATATTGTATTTATGTACATATATGTTTCATTTACCTAATTCAATTCAATTCAATAAGGAAATGAAAACAACGTTCATGCGTACATACGGCCTACCATCTCCATGAACGGTGTATTTCATTCCATTTATCGATCTATCATATATATTATATATAAATCATGTTTTAAATTCTGGAGTTAAGTTAATCAATATATAAGTAATAATTTCAATATCAACAAGTCGAAACACATACAATAAATGAAACGATTTTACCCAAAACGCTGCTTTAACATGGAATTTACAAAAGAACGGGTAATATAAAGTCATGAGTGAAACATATATGATATCATAACAATTAATATGATTCTGTAATAAGTTAATGACATTATTTAAATCATTATACAAGAGTTCAAGATACGTACAAAGAATATCAGACCTAAGGTAAGGGATAATTTCTCAATCTCAATTTTATTCGAGATTGCTTATACGTAAGTATTTACTAGGGTATATTTTTCATCCATGTCCATAAAAATGTTTTTCATAAAGTGTTTAATATTATTACATATATTTTTAAAGTAATTTTACCCCTATTTTAATTTTACATTTTTTTTATGGAAGGAATCTTTCTTTTGTTTACCACACGTGGTGCTTTTTGACTTTTTCCATTAAAACTACGAGGAGAATGTTTTTTTAATTATACAGCATGAACAGATTTTTACGATTTCATAACGCCTTATTGAAATAAATATTCCTCTACAATATTTCATGATCATTTTCAAAAAAATCATTTTATTTTAAAATTGAATGGAATTTTTTGAAAAGAAAATGATTTTGAAGAAGAAAGGATATTTTCCTCAAGAATTCATTTCAAGTGTTTTATCAAGACTATTTTCCATCTAAGATGACATTATTTAGTATGTTTATGTTTCAAGTATAATGTCTCTATGATTTGCATGGTTTCACTTTTTTTATGATGAAATTATATCCATTTTATTTATATGGATTATGATATGATGGAATGATGTTTATGAAACCCATTTTATTCATTGGGTTATTATGAATGATTTATGTTTATGTTGTGGAACACGTAAGAATGATTTAATTATGAGATGGGTGGGAAATATATCTCCCTCTAATGAAATGGGTAAAGATTTATATGTCATGATATAGACATGGATGTAACGGCAAGTAAATATGGTACAGTAATATAGGGCTGGAATGGTATGTAAACCCGATTCAGTAATGGACTTTGTCCACTAAAATGGTCTTGGCAGCAATTCCTTGTATACTATAGAAATCATATCATGTGATTAATGGTTTACCATAATTTCATGTTTTATTACGATGATATTTTACCATGATTGATGTCCCTTTATGATATATTCCTTACGTACTTCCATTATTTATGTCATTGCAAAATATTTTGATGTTTAGATTTTATGTTCAACTTTTTGCATTCAAATGTTTATGGATTGTTTTATGTTCCCTATTTTTACCCTTATTTAGAATTTGAGCTCACCATTTTTATTTTTTCTTTTCTCTAAGATATAAAGAAAGGTTTTAGGTAATAAAACAAAAGGGGAAGATATTTAAGGGAGATATTAAAGATCTTTCACCACGATTAGAAGATTATGTTCCAAGTTTCCAAAGACACTAATCTATTACAGTCCTTGGGTGTCTATATTTTTTATGTTTTAAGTATTCCAAAAAATTAATGTAATGTCCATGTACGTCAAGTTTGGGGTCTCTATAGTTGATACCTTTAGTAACCCATGGTCTCTCTATTTGAACTATTAGGGTTTTCATTGATGGTTTTCATTGGACTTATGATGGGATTATGTAGTATCAATCCATTCATAGATGATATACACATTCTTTGTCCTATAATACACTAACTCTGGATCCATAAGTACCGAAACACCAATATTTACCCAGAGTAAGGGTGATTGGTAGGATCACATATACAAGGCCTAAAATGGATCCATTCTAATGGTGGAGTGATAACTGTTATTGTATTTAAACTCCACTAAGGGTAGATGATCCTCCCATCTTTGGAAAATGTCCAATATGAATTCCCAAAAAATATATTTAAGGTTTTTAATGGTCTTCTGAATGTAGCCATCCATATAGGGGTGGAATTCCATGCTCATTTTCATTTATGTCATGATAGAATCAAGAACTACCTAACATAAATAATACATGAAATGAAAATAAAATTCAGAAGAAAATTTCAATGGTACACCATGAATATTGATGATATCATACATGTATAAGAATCTTGATATATCCAATAAACATTGATCTCTAATAGAGATAAAGTGATATGAATTGGTAAATTGATTGATGATTTCTAAAATAATGTTTGTTCTACTCATTGATAATTTAATTACCTTCATACCTTCCATCGATATTCCATCCCACTTCCATTTTGGAACCTCCAATAGTTTAGATAAACCCAATGGAACTTGATTCTATGACTTTATTGACTAATAGGTATGTTATTTTGAAAGGAACTCCTCAATACTCCACATCTTTCATGGACACCAAAATCTTCCCCCAAAGATACTAGTATATCATTTCCACTCTAAGATGTATCACTAATGTTGATGCATGGAACTCACTTAGCACTTCCTATCAAAACACGAATGAAACCATTGTTTATTGTTCAAGGATGATGATGTTCTCCCCACCTTCAGTGAATCCATCAAGAATATTTCCTAAGAATATCTGGTAATGAATGTACTTACAATAAATGTCTCACAGTTGGGATTCCATCAAATTCTAAACAAGCATACGGGTCACAACCCTTGATTGAATTTATTATAATCTACCCTCATCCACCAAGGAAAACTAAAACAAGGTCAATTTCTCTAAAACCCCACTTAAGAACTAGGAATCAAATTTCCTACTGATAGAATATTACAAAAAATTACCTTTTTCTAGTGTATGGTCTATATCAAATTCATATTCCTTCTTGAAATATAAACATCAATACTATCTCAGGTTGAGATATATATGATTGTATATATACCTGAGATAATTGTTGTTATAATAGAAAATAATATACTCACCAATAAGGTAGTTTTGAAAAGTCTTCAGGTAGAATAACACAACCACTAGATCCAAAGCATGGGTCATGTAATTTTACCAGTGAGGTATCAAATTTTGAGATATTTAAGCAATAAATAACTACCTATGGATCAATACACATCCAATAACATCTCTAGATGTATCATATAACATGATCTACCCAACTATATTCCTCTTGTACTCTAATAATGTTTGTGCTAGTAAATTCTTCTATAACTCCTTAATAGAATTTTAGAATTTATTTGACCTAAAAAAGGACTACCCCTTTTGGGTCAAGGCCATTTTTTGAGATAAAATTATATAAAATTACATAAAAAAATTTCAATAATATTCATCCATACCTAGGAATCTCTACACCTCTATCACACTCTTTGTTGCATCCCAAGCTAGAACCACTTCAATATTCACTAGGTACACAAAAAATCTTTCCTCTAGGATAAAATGTTTCAAGAAGTGGACAAATCTAATATATAACTAAAATATAATGAGATTATTATAAATGTAATTATCCCATAGTATGTCCAAATTAATCCTAAAATTCTATGCATTCTCGTTCTCTGATGCTGATCAAAAAAGGATTACATCGACGAAGACCACCATGAATGGGTCTATAAAAGGACAATGTGCCTGGTTCGTGAGTCCAATGAATACCAATATAGGGGTTTTAATGCTAAAAGAAGTGACTAGGTACTCATAATGACTATAAGGACATCAAAATGTTGTCTTTAGTAAATTTTCCTCATGTAATCATAGTTGTTGATAACTTGACCCGTGGTCGATCTTCAAAAAGCAAGGCTCAAACTTCAATCCACTTTCATAGTGAAAAGTAGTTGAGTTTCCAAAAGGTAAACACTTGATATAATAAATCCCTTCCTTTGGAGATCCTCAAAACTACACCCTTAGCTTTCGATGCATCATATGATCCATCCAGTATGAGGTGGAAGATATCATAAAGGTTTTGGTGTGAAAGTCAATATATAAATCAATCTATCGATGTGGTGGTAGGAATGGTACATCCATGGGGAAAATTTATGCATAATCCTCCACCATTGATGAAAATTGAAAGTCCACAACATCTATTTACCCAACGGTTAAACTAGAAAAATGATAATAATTTTTTTTATCTTCCTAAAACTATTCCTAAATCATCCATTATAGAAACGTTTCCCTCTAATAGAGGAAAATATAAGCTCATATACTTATATTATTATAACTTTGAGACCTAAATAATCAATTTAGGCATGGATTTATGATCCCTAGTCCATACCAAGAATTGTATCATATGACTTCATCACAGATAGTAAGAGATCATACACATCTCTTTACCATATAAGAGATATGTACTACTACTAGAAGATAATATTAATCAGGGAATATTTCACAAAAATGGTCTATAGACATAAGGGTTGGGTTGGAGGATCTACAGAAATATATAGTTATCAAATAGGGGATAAGGAAATAAAAAATTGATCATCCCTATGTATACTAATATTGATGATAAGGTAGAGAAGATATAGACCATACCTTGAATCTTGTTATAACATACCTAGTTATATATGTCCACAAACTACAAATATCCATGTTCCAAGAAACCATTTTTCAAATAATACTATAAACCATCTTGAGGTGGTAGTGGCATGAGAAAATAATGTCAAGCACCTCCTGAAGCTCCTTTATCCCCTATATTATAACATCCTACCCGAGGATCCCACTGACCACCATTTTGAGATCATTGATCATGTTGATTCCTATAAATTTATTTTCCATCCACTATCTTACTTTTGGCTATTGTATGCTGGGTAAAGTAATCCTTTTCCAAATGGCCCTAACTCACATAAGTGTAACAACCCTTTCTCTCTGCTAAGTGGATCCGCTTTGATATCATTCTTCTATTAAACCTTATGCCTAAGTCTTAAAATACTAATAATTTTGGTGTCGTTACACTAAAGGCTGACATAATCTACCTGATTGAGATGACTACACCTCACGGTGACTCCTTCATACGACAGTCACCTGACTATCGTATTACTATAATTCATTTACCATTAAGGCCCAAACTAGAACTCTAGAATATGTATGAATACATATAGGGACCACACCAACACAAATCTTCTTGTAAAGTCCTCTCTTAAACTTCTTGGCTTAGAAGAAAATGCAATTGGCCAAGTCTAGGGAATATAGCACGAGCTCAGTAAAGAATAATAAATATTCAAAAAATGACCATTCTACCTAGATGCAACATGATGATATCTTGAATAGAAATAAAATTCAATGATACTAGATAATAATATAAGAATAGGTGATCAAAATTATCCTAATAGAATATTATCATTTTTTGATTATGAGTCACGATAATCTACCAACGTTCTTCTAAATAATGAAGAAGACTTTCCACTAGCACTGATATTTGGTCCGAAGGAGTTCGAACAAGGTAGAACACTCAATCGATCAACTCCATCCAGTTATCTATCACATACAGATCCACATTTCCTTAGAACATGGGTGGTATCTACCTATGAAACTCTTTTAGTTCACTCGTCCTAACTAAAAACTCATCCTATACCATTGAAATGAATGAATTATCAACCAATAGTGAAGCATACACATGAATTATTTGAGGTAGGATTTCTCACTTATCAATCTGTGGAAGAAATACTCGCTATCTTTTAGGACGAAACACCCCATGCACTGGCCCCTGGACCGATTCCTCATCAGTAATTGATTCATGACCATCACATTTCCTATAAAATCTCATTGGATGTTGGAATTGTGGAATCATATAGTTTGATAAGATATAACACAGTTAAAAAGATAATATATGGGGAGATAACTCAATAATGACATTAAAATGAAAAACCCATTACCAAATTATACATGTAATTTTTTCACTACAATAAGTGCCTCTAAGTATCATGTTGATAAGAAAATTATTAGTGTCTTGGTGCATAGATACAATATTCACTACACCATCACTAGACTTTCTATAATAATAACTGAACTCAAGATACCATATATTAATTCCCCAATATGTAAATCTAATCCTTGTGACATAACTATCTATAGAATTTTTCCCTATGAAAATTTTCTTTTCTATAACTATTATATGTCCTAACCCACTAGGGCCCCACTTAGGCTAATGATAAATTGAGTGTTCCACCCCAAAGTTTTCCTCTTATAAGTTAGGGGATGGTTACTAGCACTAAACAGGAATATGAAACACAAGGGAGTTCTTAGCCTAATGTATCTATATATGCATAAACACATCTCTATACACACTAGTGTAATTGATAATAATTTTAATTGGAGTAATAAATGAATGCATAACCTTTAACATCCCTCAATAGAGTACGATAATACAGAACAAAAAAAAAGGATAAAATACAACCCCAAAACCATAAAATGGGTCAAACCTAACAATTAGTAAGAATAATATCCTTTCACACCACCTCCAGAGTCCGAGCATGGTCCAAATGTCATCACCACCATGCACTAATTTACACCACCTTCAAATGGTCCGCCAAGATCACCATCTAATTAGTTGTTGTATTCATAATCGATGACACGTATGGGCAGAGCTTAAATGAGGTGAGTATATAAATACCCAGAAGAACTCCCTAAAATTACCAAAGAAATAAAGAATCAAAATAAGATTCTTCTTTAAACTATAATAAATAAACTATTCAAAAATTTCATATTGGAGTGGTTTATTTGAAGTGATTTCTTGTAACCACCACTAATCAGTGAAAATATAATGTCCATAATTTTATTAGCGGTGGTCAAAATTTTACCACAACTAATTAATTATTATCAATGTTTTTTTAAAAACCACAAAAATGTGTATTTAGAGGTGGTTCATTAAAAAACCACTAATAATAATTACCTCATATTATAATGTGACCCCCTTTATTCCCTCCCTCTCATATGAATCTCTTAACTAATATCCGTAATTATTTCTCTCTCATAGTGAGCCTCTGATAACTCCTCACTTATATGACATCCTCAAGGTGAGACTCTGTTGCCTCCTCCCCTTGTTGAAATCATCCCCTTATGAAGAACCCATGATGAAGAAATCCCCTCAAGTTAATAGCTTTACATAGCTAAAATTTTAATAAAATATTAAAATCTCAGTTTATTTTATTCATTTTAATATATTTAAATATAGTTGGAACTTGACCAATCTAAATTTGATGGATTTATGATTAACATAACATGGATTTGATTTTTTTTATCATAATCGGATATGATATTATTGAAAAAGTTCCATTTTAATTCCACTATACGTTTCTCTCTCTATTTTATATAATTATTTTTGTTAATTATTATTTTTGATTGTTTTTTATTGAGGGTATATTCTCCTTATGATATAGATCTAATCCACATTTCTTTTTTGAATCCTATCGTATAAGGGGAATGGGTTCTTAAGGTTACGTATTGTCTCCCATTGATAAAAATGTAATTTTAGGGTGGTACATTTCACATATCACCTATACTAACAAGGGTGAAAAGATATATATAGTTTCTACTAGGTTGATCACATCCATAGCATACTAATTAACTATTTTTGTATACAAATCTCCAATGTTTTGTTGATTTGAAATATTAAAGGTAAATTTATTATTATTTCATTATGTTTTGATTTATAAAATAGTAAACACACAAAAGTTGTTATTAATATCTATTATTTTCATAAGTCCATATTCCTGTTCGTGTTATTCCCTTACTAAGTACCATTTCCTGCTCTATGTTTAGTCACATTGACTATAAAAAAGATAGAATAATATCTCAATAGACTAAAACATATATAACATGACATGTTAAAACATGATTTTAAATATAATTATTCACTTATATTCATATTAATATCATTAAAACATTTTAATAAAACATTATTATATCATATTCTCAACCAAAGTAAACATATCTATAATATTTTCATATAATAAATAACTATAACATATATATCCTATAATGATATTATAATAAAAATATTTATAATAATTCAATATATGTTTCTTAAATTAATAAATTAAAATAATCCCCCACTCAATGTTTATCATTCTCTCTCTTTCACACACACATACTCACAAATCAAAATAAATATTCAAGTTGAGGTGCTTAAATATAATTTATTCATAATTTCTTCCTTCTCATAAAAATTATATATTAAATCATTAAGAAATATTATGTGTTGATCAGGGACCAAAATTTATAAATTATTCCTGACCAAATAAAATTAGACATCTCAAATTATATTTAACCTTCAAGTTAATTTAAAAAAACCTTGTAGTAGTTATTTTATATACAAAGATATTTAAATGTTTGGTTTTACATTAATTAATAATATATATTATTTACCATAATTGTATCTAGTGATTTTTTCTTTGACAAATTATATTAATGAAATAATTATATATTAATTTTTTTATTACATAAATATTTTTTATTATTCCTAATATGATTTTTATTTAACTGATTGGAATTATGTTTTTTATACAAATATTTACCTATATCATACAAATGGATACAGGTTGGGTTAAATTACCCCTTAATACACATCACTATGTTAAGGA
The DNA here is from genome assembly GCA_963277665.1 of Viscum album. Classification (NCBI taxonomy): domain Eukaryota; kingdom Viridiplantae; phylum Streptophyta; class Magnoliopsida; order Santalales; family Viscaceae; genus Viscum; species Viscum album. The sequence goes on along the minus strand of OY728137.1, from coordinate 647,792,216 downwards.
TTTGGAGGATATTTTAGATTATTTAATTTAAAATTTATTAGTATATGGAAGAATTAAATTTCCATGTCTTTATTGTAATTTTAGATGATGGTTGAATATACATAAAGTTTATGACCAATTGATATTTAATTTTTTTTAGATAGATATTTCAGATGTATTTTTCACAATGAATTAGAAAATGAATAATTTTCAAACCGTGGACATCATAAAAATGAAAAATATACTCCCTCTATAGTGGAGAATGAAATTCATAACTTGATTAACAATGTTTTCTATATTGAACAAATGATGTTGATTGACATATCAACAGATTCAATTTCTTATTTTTCAGAGATTAGTGTTAGAGAGAAGGTAACTAAGTGATAAAATTATGTTTATTAATTATAAGAATATGGAAACCATTTCTTTTATAAAGTATGTATTAGATATACAAAATAATACTTTTTTCTAAATTTGTAGAATATCAAGTTCTAGGTCAAATTTTAGATAAAGAAATGTTGATGAAATTTTATTTTATTTCATTGGTCATTTCATCCAACTAAGATACCTTAATCATATTATGAGTTTTTCAAAAAAACTTAGTATCAATTATACAAAGACACATGAATGACCTAGTGACTACATGATGTATTCGAGAGAATATTCAGATAGAAAAGTATATAAAAAATGTTATAAATTTAGATTGAAATCGGTGAATCATGATGATGTCTGAATGAATGAACTCTGAAGAATAATAAAAAAACCAATGAGATGATTTTTTATTAATTTTCATTAAAAATGATTGAAAATATTGTTCATTTATTCAAAAATAAAATAGATAATTAAGTGTCATACAATGTAAAAAAATATTGATGGGTTTATACATCATCTCAGAGATTCAAAAGAAGGGGAATACTTTGAATCCTTATATAAAAATTTCTCTTTATATCCAATAATTTACATTCTGGATTGGTTACTGATGGATTTAATAAATTTATTACTTTAATTACAATATATATCATATTACCAATTATTTTAATCCCTTACAACCAACCTCCAAGGATTTGTATGCAACGAATATATTTAATTATTTTTTGGATCATTCTTAGAAATATTTTTTTTTGGAAAAGACATAAATGTATATATTATTCCTCATATATAATAATTAGAAGAGTTATGTGAAAATTATGTAGATACATATGATACATAGACACCCAAAATGTTAAAAATGTGTGATGCTCTAATGTGGATGATTATTAATTTTCCTAGATTAGAAAACATTTCTATTTGGAACACTGACATTGGTCATAAATGTTTAGTTTATAACATTTAATTTGCGCTAAGAATACTAATATATAGTATAAAGTGTCATTTCATGTTTCATCGTCAATCCTTGGATGAATCTAATAGATATCAATTTAACAAGTCACAATTAGATGCATAAAACTAGTTAAGGTTACCAAAAATATTATTATAGGGTTTAAAATCCTAAAAAAGTATCAATTGTTGATGCATAATTTGGGAAAGTGTGTTAGTTAATGTTTTTTTAGAAAAGTGTTCAAATATTATCAGTTAAAGTTGGTACCAAAAAATGGAAGAAAAAATGTATTTTTTAGCTTCCTTATTAGGAATTTCAAATTTTACACTATAATCATCGAGTTATAAACATTAAAAATATGTTTGTGATAATTTGAGTTTCACTTTATTGAATGAGAAGGGAAAATAAAATACTGTATTAATTCTCTTAAGGGCTTGGAATAAATGAATATAAAGCATGATATTTTGAAAAATGATAATAAAAATTATCCTATGGCAGTTTTTTATTTAAAAAATAAAAAAGTGGTTTCTGTTTAAAGATAATTTTTTTAATGTTATTAACTGATATTCAAGTATAATTTAAATATATTTTGAATTAAAACATAATAAGTTACATGGACTTAAAATCTAGTACACCCATATTTTGATGTAGAAATTACTACATCTGAAATTGGGTAAATTGTTACCTGATAAAATAGCACCGGCTGTACTTGAGTTATTCACATTCTTTAGAAAAAATTTATAGGAAAATTTAATCATAATTAAACTTGAAAAATATCAAGAAATAATTTAAATGTTAATTTTTAATTTAGATATTATATTTTAACCTTTTTTGTACACTGTGATGATTCAGCTAATTATTCATTAGAATGGGGAAGTTAATTTTTTTTGGTACATACATTATTGAGGGTTGTATCCCAAACTGAGGTATTTCTAGCTTACTTTTTTATCACCAATAAATTAAAAAATTTAAACTCTTTACATATGTGGTTTATTATTATATGTTAAGTTATTTCATTAGGTATCTATTTCATTTAATATCTTTTGTGAAAAACAAAGCATAACTAGAAATATATATTTCTAAAGGTTATTTTATAGAAGAGTGTATTTCATTTTTTTGAGTTATTTAGATAATATTAAGACATGATTGAATTGAGTTTCACAAATTAAATATAATTAAAATAAATTATAGTCATATAGTAAATTGGAAAACATTCCAATGTTGGGTTGTCATATTGGGAATAATATCATCATTATTATTTACATAAACAGAGTTCATACAAGAACATAGATATGAACTACTCAATAGTGATATTAAAAATAATTTATTTGAATAATTGAAGGGAAAAATTGAGATATTAATCTAGATTCAAGTGTGGAATGAGAGATAGATAAAAAATATATTAAAAAAGACACTATTGGTTGGTATTCATGTAGTGTAAGATCATAGTCAATTTTATATTCATTAAATATTGATATAATTATCTTTTTTAACTAATAATATTTTATATTTATTTGTACAGAAAATTTATTTTGATAATATAGTTGGAGTTCTAGAATATTTGAATTATCTGGATTGAGGAAATTTGAAAAATTATAGGACATTTGATGCTTATAATATTAACAAATTTATTTTTCATACACATTTTCACAAAGAAGATATCAAAAAAAGAGAGGAATATTCAAGAAATTCACTAACATGGGATACTATAGGATTTTTATTGAAACTATGGAACTAAATTACAATGGTAAATTTTTAGTTGCCTTATTAAAATGAAATTTAATTGATATTTAGAGAGGAGTAAGTAATGATTCATTATAATTTTATAATGTTAAATTATCTAAGTTGATTGATACTGATGAGCATAAAGAACATAATATATATATTTTTTCCTTATAATATTAAATGGTATATTTTATGAAGGAATATGTAAATTAAGTGTGGTGTGTTATAATGCATGTCAAAATGAGATAATTTTATGATACTATGATTAAATAAAATGTTTTTTTGAAATCAAACCCAAAAAAAAACCTAAGTGATTGAACTATCTATCCATGATGATATTTAAATAATTGGTCTTGAATTGGGATGAAGGGGATGAAATCACGTTAACAGTAGATGATGAAAATAATATGCTTAATAATGAATTGATTTATTGTATGTTTAGTCCTCCTTTAACATATAATTTAATTTATTTTTTAAAATACATGAAGTTAATTAGTATATATTAAACATTTTCAAATCATTTTCATGTTTTATATTTCATATCATATTATAACAAGTTTTATATTCTTATTAGATAGAGGAATTCTAAGAATAAATTTATTTAAATATATGAGCTAACCATCCACAACTTTTATGATGTCAAATGACCCATATGATTTGTTCCCACCTATATCAAGTATGCTCCCTATTCCTAGTTTGTTCCCATGTCCATCAGTTGGTTCAATCTGATATAATACCATAATCATCAAACATGATCCATACTTTAAGTGAATTGAATTCTACTCAAAGGATGCCATAGGGATTAGATGGATAAATTAAGGAGTAGTTGTCAACTAAGAATATGGTTCCATAGTTACAATCATTAATAGAGGGTGAACATTATTGATATGTAATTTTTAATTTGAAAAAGTAATTTATTATATCTATATAGTTATTATTTAATATATATTTAATAAATTCAGATAATAAAATGACAAAAATGAACATGAATACATCATATGTTTGGATGCTATTACATTTCAAAGTATTTGTACCATTTAACTTATTTAGGGTGATTATAAATGATGTCAATGGATTATATGGATAGATATTGGGGCACCTAGCATGCAATAAGATGTCCCTTTCCATCAAATATCATGTATGGAGGTATATTACCTCTAATTAGAAAACTGATATTTTTAATAAACAATTGAAAGTAATTTAAAATTAAAATTTATAGTTTTTAATATATTATTCTTATGAAATGTAAGTCTAATTATTCATACATAACTAATATGCAAGTTATTTTTCATTTTAATGAGCATGATGTGGTTGTGTATCAATGGATATTAGAATGTTTTTGGATAAAGTGGAAGGACATTTAGTATAGGATGTGGTGAGAGTTTAATGAAACCTCCTTGAGTCTCCATTAAATAAATGAAAAGGTACCTAAAGGGATACACTCAGATCAGTGGAAGTCCTTTTTAGATTTTCATTATTCTAACTCACATCATGTATTTGATATTTTGTTACTATATTGAAATTATCTTATTCAAAATAATTCAATTTCTATTAATATTAATACTTTTTGTTAGGAATCATCTAAAAAAACTCATCAAATAGGGAGAAACAAGACATTCGACAAACAATAAGTTTTAACAGTTGTTTTAAGAGAAGTTTAATAAAGGTAATTTTATAGGTATTTATTAAATATATTTTTGTTTCATTTTATGTAATTTAATATTTATATTAGACTTTTATTTCATTAATGATATAAGAAAAAGAAGTTATTAATGAGGTCAGTATAACTATATTGTTGTTTGATGTGTATAAGATAGATAATGGAAATTATTTAAATGATCATACTAAAAAAATAGGGTAGAATATAAATTATAGTTTAATTATTTTGATGAAATATATTTTTTATTTGTTTTCTATTTACAGGAAAAAATTAAAAAGGAATGGGAATAAAATCCCACTTAGTCATCAAAAGTTTCCCACAAAAAAGATATTTCCTATGTTTCAGGTAAGGATCATGCTGGCCATCTTCAAGAGTTGTGTTCTGGATAATCCCCCTAAAATGTCATAGTGACTATCTATTGTACCTTTACTATGACACCTCATCCTATAGGTTTAATTAATGTTATTTTTTTTGATACTTTAGTATAAAAAAATATTTTGGTCCTTGAGAATAGAATATAAGACAATAATATATGATTGATAGCTCAAGATGATTAGATTACAACAACAAGGAGTGTATTGGGTACTTTATTTCAGGTCATGACAAGGGGAATTCCTATGACCATTGCAGTATGGATATGATAGACTACAAAAATAATGAATCTTATGAATTTAGTTTAATATATTTATATTATTATAATAATTATTGTAAATATTTTTAGCATACCATTTAATTAAAACTAATTTACATTTTAATTTTTATTAAATGAAGAAACTAGATACATTAAAAGGAAGTAGCCAACAAAACAATTAGGATAATGGATCATATAGAGGTAGCCAACCTAACATAGGAGAAAAATGTTGATATTAGATCCTCTTTTATATCTATTTTATTTGTGATTAAAACATATATATTCTGGTTTTGAAACATTTTATGGAAACAAATGTGTTGTTTTTTATGATTCCTATAAATGTATATAGATTTTTTAATTCTTATATATATTTTTAGTATTGAAATTATGAAATTATATATATCATAGATATATTTTTTTGTTTTATACTAGAGGTGGTATCATATCGTAGGATAATATTTTCATCCATTTTATTATAAATAATTGTGGTTTAAACCACAATTAAATCAAAAAATGATCATTTAAATTTTCACAATTGTTTTAATCATTTTTATTTACCAAAGAACCATAATTTTATATTGTTAGACCACATCTTGTTAAAGGAAAAAATGTAATAAATTTTAAACCAATTCTATGTAAATATTAAAACTACTATATTGATTTTAGTGGCAGTTTCAAAACCATTTCGAATTATGAATACAAAGTGGTTTCACTAAACCACTGTAAATTTAAAAATAACCTCCACTAATTAATTAGGGACTTGGGAAATCAATAAAGCTTTTATAAACACCACCTATTTAAAAAAGTGAAAATATTTAGTGTTTTTTTATAATAAGATTGTAAATAAAGGAGAACCTAAATATTATTAAACAGAAACTCGAGTCACTAAATGAGTCAGTTCCTTCATAGCAAGTGTTATAAAATTATACCATGTCCCAATATGTTAAATGAATCCCTAATCAAATACTTTAGTTGGATATCATTAACTATAAATGAGTATCCCCACACTTTCTATTAATGGTTTAGAAATACTTACTCTATGGAGGATTCTAGGCCAATGTGAGTTCATTACACCAACAAAAATGCCGAATCTGTAGATAAAGGATCCTAGGATAATGTAAGTAGAAATAAATACTGACTAAATATCATATACAGTTATAGGATATAATTACCTTATCCCATGGGGGGAATTACCAACTATACATAGGGATGGCGAGACGAAAATATACAATCACATAAACCTACAATTAGGGAGGGTTTCCATTTACCAAGAATACAAAAAAGTCAATCCTAATCACTATAATAATGATGCAGTCAATCACCCTCACTTTACCGCATTCCACATGTATATCTTAGTTTTTGGCCCACCATAACATTTTAGATAGAAAAAACACCCACGATGGAATAATTGCGCATCCAAAATTTTTTATGAATAAGAAATCATTTTGACTGGCGGGTTTTTGAAAGGTAAATGGGATGTCTTCTATGGTATATAACCTTTAAGACTGGAATGGGAAATGGAGTGTCCCACATTGGTTGATCCATGTTCCACGGAGGATAGATGAATTATGATTTTGATACACATGGTGTGTGGGGATAAGTATGTTCATGGGCATGTAGCTCTTGTACATGTCATGTGGATTGACTAGGGTCACACTGTGTGTGTACTTGGTCATATAATGTTTGATATTTTTCCTCACCTAAAACCCTACATGCCACAACACCCAAGTTACATGGTGTGTGTTCTTATAAACTATACACTATATAGTCATTATTTTTATATAAATTAAATATTTCTATTTAATTTTCACCAGAAGTGATGGTTCCTCATTCATTATCAAAAAATATCTCCTAATTCTTTAACCAGAGCATCAAAGGGATTAAAATACAGGATATTATATTTCAGTCACTAATCACTAAAAAATATATCCCCACCATTCACATAATCCACCAAACCCTGAAATAACCACCACAAGGAATCCTCTTATGATATCCTCATATGTTATTTGAATATTACCGAATATTTCACAAATATTCTATGATATCCTATATCAAATATAGAAAAAAAAATTATAGTACCATTTTTAAATCATGCAAAAATTTGGTCAATAGGAATGGTTAAATCACAAACCAAAATCATAGGCTGGTGACAAACCCATAATGAATAGGGGAGAAACTTAAGGAAACACAAATTAAAATAATTTAAGATGGATGTGAATGACTTATCTATCAAAATGGGGTGAATAGTCAAGAATTAAAAGGTAACAAAAGTAATTCCAAGAACAAATATTTTATAATTAAAAATATCCGGAAAAGAATAAGTTAACATGGCCGGCCATTTTAATATTGATGATAGGTTTTATTCTAGAAAAATATTATTCCATGTTAACAATAATGTTAATGATGGGGTAAATACATCAATAATAGAAGCCTTACCCCAATTATGATTGATCATTGTTGAAGGATGAAACCTCTTCATCATCGTTGGAAATCTCAATGCGTTTATCATCGATCCTCTCGGTTTCATCCCGATGTGTCACCCAGGTATGCTCCATGAGGTTCTCTACCAAATTTATATGGTGTTTTAGGTAAAACTAGTTATTGTTTTAATATTCTTTTATAAAAATAATAGTTAGGTTAGCATCAAAAAAATAAATTAATATATTGATTTTAACAGACCGTTATTAATCTGCTAGAAACTACACACTGACACAGGGTCTGATGAAAATGAAACCTATGTCACACCAACGAAAAAATAATATTTTATATTCAACTCTAGTCTTAGATTACCCATATAAGACTCTATTCAATAGATATGAAACTATTTCAAAAAATTATTCCATGGAAATAAAAATATATTTATTTTAGTTTATTTACTCAAGGCCTTAGGGCCATATAAAATTTGTACTTAAATTGACTAGGAAGACCCTACATGGTGCATGATCTATATATGTATTCATAGAATTAGAATTCACCATAGCATAGCTAATATATTTGGAAGAATTAGAGGGTATTCCAATTTCCATCAGAACTAACCAGTGTATGCACAAAAAGCCTAACCAAACAACCATGCGTAGGTGTAGAGCTGGCCTCATGATGTAGACACTAAGGAGGGGTTGTTCCAAGTATTTATAGTCTTGATGAATTCCTCTAATAACTTTGGGTGATGTAATGTAACAAATATTATAGGCCATGTTAGGGTTCCCCTTCAAACCTTAAAAGGTGTATTATATAAACTGGATAAAAATACAAGGCCTTCGGGACATTTAGAATAAAATATTTTTCTATGGAAACATGGATAACATTTATGATATGGGTTTTTTCCTATCTTGAGAATAAAAAAAATGAGAATAAATCTATATATCCTGAATAATAAAATTCAGTTGAAACATTAACAAAGATTTTCAATTATTGAAAATTAGAATAGAAAATAATGGTGAATTTGAAAAGAAAAAAAGTTCAGGTTATTCCAAATTTCAATTAAATGAACTTTGTATTGACCTTTCTGATAATCATGATGAATGATATTACACCCAACAGAGTGAATATTACACAGAGTGTAATTTCTATAATGTGGAAAGTATTTTCAATAATAATCATGAGAGATCATGTAAAGAGTGATTTCAAAAAATTTCCTTGTATGGACATACATGGTATTATTCAATCAACATCGATATTCTAATGTAGTCTAAATAATGATCTCATTTTTTTATTATAGTTCCAAGAAATAGGGTAACATTGACTTATTTTCAAAAAATTATATCCTTGAGTGAAAAAATCCACCTAATATCTCTTGGAATGACTAATAAGTTGTGAAAGAGCCTACTGCCCCTATTTGCATTAATCAACCCAAAAAATATTCAATTTTTTTGAATCATATTATTCTTTATGAAGTTAATAGAGGTTGATGCACTATATTCTTAAAAAATTGAGTCATAATATTATTAAAACAAGGATAATGTGGATTCTATAAAAAATTATTTTGAATCTAAAATGAAATATTTTCTAATTCAGTTGAGTTAAATAGAATGTGATTTAGGTGGGGTAAGAAAGGTAAAACTTCCACTTATCATCAGAATTAACCCAATAGATAATATTATCATGTTATTCATAATGATTTGTAGTAAAACTCAATAAAATATTGGAAATGACCAATAAAAAATGATCATCATGTTATGGATGAATCTAAATATGAAAATAAGGGAAAAAATTTTTAAACATGAAAAAAGGTATAAAATATACCAGAACATGTTTTTTCACTTTAAGAATCCAAATAATAAATACAAATTATATGGGAGTTATTCAAGGATTGATATAGAGATGGTATTTTGGAAATTTAGAGGAATCCACCTAATTTTCATTACTTTTCACTACCCATTCCTTATCTTAAAAATATTATAAAAATGACGAGACAAATTTTCTAAAATTATTTGGTATATTTAAAAATCTCTGGTTGAAATTCCTTTTATAGAGGCCTTGAATAATATTACATCTTATATGATATTTTTAAGGAAAATATTATCCAATAAGTGGAACTTGGAAGAGTTTTAAATAATAAATATAACTAAGGAATGTAGTGTTGTTATAAGGATAATATTATATCTAGATTTTCAAAACCATGATAATTTTAAAATACATTGTAGGATATGAAAAATGGGGGAGAATATTTTATATAAGATCTAGGAGCTGGTGTCCACCTAATTACTGGAAATTTATTTTAGTACATGGATCTTTAGAAATTGAAATATAATTAACTTTCCCTTTAGATAGTGGATAGATATATTTCTAAACCAATTTATAGGGTGAATCACTTGTTTGTTAGTGTTGTAAATTTAACATCACCAAATTATTTCTTGGTATTTCATATTAAGTGTTATAAAAATGTAATAATCATCACGAGATGGTATTTTATTGCTACTGGAGGTGCTCTGAATAACGTTGAAAAAGGAAAATTAATATTTTAGGTTCCTGATGAATAAGAGGATTTTCATATTGATATGAAATCCACTATAGAAGATAGTTATAAGAATGTTAAAGTAGATTAATTACTGTTTTGAGTTTAAATTATGAGGGATACTCATGTCTCTTATAAGGAAATAATCCAAGGTTTAGTTGATGAATACATTGGGAAAATTTAAGAATTTTGAATACATTAAGAAGAAATAATGTATAATATGATTGAGAATATAATTAGTAAAATACTTATTAATAATAAACAATTTTATAAAAATGAAAAAATATTATCTATTAAAAGTGTTTCTTTGGAAATTATTCAACACTCACAACCACTTATTTATCAGAAAAACCCTTCCCTTGAACCCATTATTTTTATATGTTCTACACATATTTATATAATAGTACTATGAACCTATTATATAATGTTTATTGCCTAACATTTAGTGCTCTTTGACTTCAAAATATGATGAAAAGCATGAGTTTAACCATAATTATTTATAAGTTTCAAAAAATATTTCCAAAACATTAGTAAGTGTCTAAAATTAAAATCTTGGTAGAATGAAAAAAGTGGAAAGATGGTCTGATTATAAAATAAAGGATATTTCAGTAGAGTTATTTTTAGTTGATGAGATTAAAGATATTTTTGTAGAGATTAAGAAAGAGTACTCAATATTTATAATATATAAAAAGTAGTGGTGTTGGATCTTATCATGTTTTTGACTTGAGGTTATTTTCTGGAAATAGTTAGAAGGTTATGGTGTTTTTTATAGTTTTTTCTAATATAGTTGATACCACTAATGTGGTAAAATGTTATAAGGATATTTGAGCTCATCTAAGAGATTTTTCATAGGTATTTTTACATTTTTTAAATTCTATTTTTTTTTATTTTTGACATATAAATAGGGTTGTCCAGTAGGCTAAATCCCATAACTATGAATAATTTATTGAGATTTATATTAGAGTATGGTATTGTAAAATATTTAGAAACTCATGGTGATAAATTATGACATATTTATAATGGAATACAAAATAAGAAATCTCATCTTCCTAGTGATTAAATAAATAATTTTAGGGAGGAAGTCTACTAGAGGACTTCAAATCTAGCACTGCATGGGAGACAACCCATTATTTTCTAAGTCATAATTTTTTTAATATGCTTTATATGAATTCATTAATCCTTTTATAAAGTGTAGTCACTCTTTTCCTTAATTTGGAAGGAATTCCACCAAATGTTCAAGATTAAAGTTCCACATATTGGTTGTAGATTTTTATACAGAACATATATCAACTGTGGCTTTGAGCTCACCTCCATAACCACCACTCTCCAAACTTTAATGCATTATATTTGAGTTGAAATATTGAAATATATTATTAATTTTGTTTATCTTGTAGTTCTTAATGTAATAATCCATATTTTTTAATTTATTAAAGGAAGGGTTTTTACCACTTGCTATCAGATAATCCATCTAATACTACTTCATCTTATAAGAATAACTTGGGGTTAATTAAATATTTTGAGCATATAAATTACCTAACTAGGATATGAAATTCACTATACTTACTTACACTCAAAATATAGATATTTTTAATTAATTTTAATGTCTATTTTTACTATTTATCAATTATTATAATATGGTGTTGAAGTGAAAGTTACTATATGGGGTTTCATAATAAAAATGTAAGGAGTGTAGTATCTATCCAGTATAAAAATAGTTTTACCATTTTCACTTTATAAATTCTTTTTTATTTCTACTAATATCTTAAATTAATATTTAATTGTTATATTCTAATTTTGGGATGTATTTTATTTATATCTTATTTATATATGGAATTTTTATGTTCTTCATGGTAAGGAAATTGAATTATAATGATTTATTTCAATAGAATAATCTTCTTTTTTGGAGAGTATTAATTTTTAATATGTTCATTTATATTTTATTGTTTACTCTTTAGATATGTGGCATGAATTCATAATTATTTATTGGGTTTTAAGTTTAAATAATAACTATTGATGATAATATGATTATATTACATTACATAAATTGGATATAGCTAAAAATGTTTTTGAACTTTCACTGTGGTTTTTTATGTACAAACTGAAATTTTGTTTTGGAATGCTATTGTATAATATGGTAAACATATAGAAATTGATCTTTGTATCCATGTTGACATTTTTTGGATACTAAAATTGTAAATTATTTTTTACCTATGCTTATTAATTGTATATTCTAACGTGGATTCCAAGAATTAGGACAATGTGGGATTTTAAATTTGGGGGAAAGATCAATTTGTGCGACAAAATGTAATTAATGGTATACACATGAATTTTTTTCCATTTTTTAAAAATTTTATATTTAAATACACATTTAAATGTTTCATAAATAATTTATTAAAATAGAAAACATATTGTGTGTTTGGATTTATTTGGAATGTTGTTTTGTTATAAACTTCATTAAAAAAATAATTTGGTTAAAAATTTTTAATCACCTTTTAAAAATCCTTTTCTTGGATTTAAAATTGAATGTACATTTAGTCATTTTAAATAAATTTTCCTGGTGGATGGTGCATATTTTTTTAAAAATATCATATTATGAATTCATTATGATAAGATCTTAAATTCATGGTTCGGAGTGTGTGTATTTATATTTTAATAATGATGACTGGGTTGCTTCAATTTTTAATAATTATTTATTTCTTGTAAAATATTTATATATCATTATATTTATTAAATAATTAGGGATTAATTATTTATCTAAATATTTTATATTTAATTATTGTATAATATTATTATTCCAAACCATGGTTCATTGGAGTAATATGTTGGATATTTTTTTCACCTGATTTTATTTTTTCATTATTTTATACCAAATCAATTTGAGGACTATTTTTCTAATAAAATATATTTTGAGACCAATCGATTTTAGATTGAGTTTGATGATAACTTGTATCTATGTTAAATTCCATATGAGGAAGAAGGATCTTATTTAAAATTATCCTAGGAATTCTCATCATTTTATTTTATATTTTAATCATTTTTATTATTAAATGTATATTTTTATTTTATTGAGAATAATAAATGGATTAAGTGTTGGGGAATTTATTGTGGATTCATTTTTATACATGTTTTACAAATAATTATTTTGAAATTCTTTGAGTTTTTGTCTTAAAATTACATTAAATTATTGAAGTCAACATTATTAAGCATTTAGTGTGTGAATTTTTTTAGGATTATGAATAATGTTATTTTTTTATTATTGAAATTATAATTTATATTGTTAATTGGTGATTAATATTGTCTCTAAAATTTAAATGTTTAATGGTTTCTCAAATACATCACAAATATATTTTTGGGAACTGTTTTTTTAGGTTTTTAAAATTTTTTATTTTATTTTAATTGTGAATATTTTTTTTCTATTGATTTATTATTTTTTAAAACGTTTTGTGGGTTTTATTTTAATCATACATAGGCTATATAATATTCTTTTGTTGTAAATTTTTAGTCTTACATTAGTTATATTTCAAAACTATTCTATGCTTAATTGTTACATAAAAGATATATTTGTTTTAATAAATAAGTTTTGTAATATACTAAAGAAGTTATGTAAGCTATTTTAGAAGTTATAAATGATATTAAATAAATTAAATCATTTCATACATGTGATTAACTCATAATAGAAGAAATTGTGTGGGGTTAAACTCTTCTCACATAAGAATAAACACATTGGTTTTTAAGTATTCATAGGATTAATTATATTCACTCTTATGTGATGAAATAATTTTAGTAGTATATCTCATCCAAATAATTTTTTTTTCTTTTATAATTATGATAATGATAATGGGGCTATGTTAGATAATTATAATAATGTTTATGGGGTTTTTTGATAGAGGATTTAAGTTATATAATATTAAAAAAATGATAAATTAAGATACAAAGGATGGATAATATAGAAATAAATCTCAATATAGTTCATTTACTTTTGAAGAGGCTTCACATGCTGATTAATTTTAAGAAAAAAGTGATTCATGTACATCTCTCCCTGACTTAGAAATAACTGATTTTTTAATCAGTTTGGAAAAAGGATTTACTGATACTTTTAGCATTCTTAATTATTTTAGAGATTTAGTTATAAAAAATTAAGGGTTGAATGAAAATATTTTGGGATTTCAATTATTATTAAGGAAAATAAAAAATTATTAAAGTTAGACATTGAGTGACTTTATTCAATGGGATCTAGGGAAATCTTCCACAGGAGTTTTCCAAGTTGAGATAGTAGAGTTTACTATTCTTATTATATAATATAATTTCAATTCTTCCTACATATTTTTTTTAAATTGACAAATTTCTTATTTATTTTTTTATCTTTTAATTAGAATCATGGATATATTTTTAGAGGGGAATAATATGATTGATCAGTTTAAGTATATTACACTTAAATATTTATTTTCTTGTTTTTGTTTTGAAACTATTTAATGATTTTTTAAAATTATTGATTGAATTTTTTTCAATGTACATGTGGATCTGATTTATTTCAAAATTTTGAATTCTCATTGGTTGTAATTTATGGGCATAGTTAATGATTCGTCTATAATTAAAACCTTATTTCTTTGATGATAAATTTTAGATTCTTCTTCACTGTTTAACTTAGACAAGTGGATTGGATATGGTTTTATCATAATGATGGGTATTATACCCAATATTCAAGAATTTATTATATTGTATTCATAAAAATATTATTATCTTAATTTTAGTTTAACATAAAAAATATCATTTTATGTTTTAGAAGATTACATTAGGTTGATTACACAACATTTTTTTATCTTGATTACTTCAATAATAAAAAATTCATGAATATAAATTCATTTTAATGGATGGAGTAACTTATTTCATAGAATAATCAATTGTGAAACTCCCATATAAATATTTAATTCTAAAATATTTGTTTTTCTTGCTGTTATCATTTTTTCCATTGCAATTTTATTATGTTCTCTTCACTATTTTCACACACGTATACTACTTCAACACAACTCCACACTACTATTTTTATAAATTTATTTTGTTTGATTTCTTAAACTTTATAAAATGAACCACTATATTCATGGGATATATGCCTAACTTATATTATAATATTTTGAAGTAGACATTAAATATTTTTTGTTGTTAATAACCGATTACCACGAATAAGAAAACAGGCTCGGACAAAAATACTTTAGAAACTAGAACCAAATAAAATTTGAAGATATTGTAAAATATGGTACTATGCGTGATATCCGTAATAATTTACATCATAATAGTAATACATGTGACATTTATCAAAAATGAGATATCATTCTAAAGAATTATAAGATAAAATATAAGAAGTCAACCTAGTTGTAGGAATTGGTTTATGGTGATGTCTATGGGGGTGAAATCAGTCAGATCCATTAATGGAAAGAGATACTATGTTTTATTCATTGATGATTATAATTGGAAACATTATTCATGGTGATTACTCACATGTTTTTGGTACTTAATTTCATTACACATTACCAGAGATTATACAAAAATATTCTTAGAAAAAATTCTAATATTATAGACCAATAGTGGCATACAATGAATCTATATCCAAGTGGAGGATAAACATGAGAAGCATAGGATAAGGAATCATTTTCTAGTGGTTTGGAATACTGAATAAAACGATGTAGTTCAGTGGATTAACTATAATATAAATAAAATACTTAAAATGGTGTTAATTGAGAAATACATACTGAATATTTTTTGGAAGGAAGTCATTTTAAAATTGGTAAATATTATAAATAGAACCCTGTAATTTCTGGGTGAAAAAAAATCCTTATGATTTATAGTATCATAAAAATATAACATTGAATTTCTCTCAAATATTCATAAGTAAATACTTTATTCTTAATAAGGAGAAGAACCACATGATGTTTAAATCCCATAGATATGAATTATTTTTCCTCATTTACACTTCAAATACTAAATGAAACAAATGTTTTAACAAATAATTTTGAGAAATTTTTGAAATCCATGATTTCACTATAGTATAAAATGAGCAAATTTTTTTAAAAAAATAGTTACAAAATTCCAAACATATGAGTTGATGAGTTATGAAGCTTAAGGGGTGAATAATGTTACATTAATTGTTTAGTTGAATCAACCATTGATGAGGATCATATTGCTCTTGTTAAACTATAGAGATGAAGTATCTAAAAAATAATCACTATTATCAAATGTAGTGACTATGATTTTTTATGAGGCTACAATATATATGAGTTGGATCATGGGGATGAATGAATAGTTTGACCAAATTGAGAAAACATAGACTTGGGAGGTTGTTTATTGGTAGAAGGACACGAATTTTATCATAACCAAATGGGGTTTTATAACAATCTCAATGAAGAAGATAATATTATTTTAAAAAAAATCACATATTATTTGAAAATAAAACCCCAAAATTGATGTAATTGATGTCCATGAGTCATTTGGTTCTATAAATATATTATAAAATATTTGATTATTCTTAGCCAGAGTGGTTAAAGGAAATTTATGGTTTCTTTAATGAACTTAAAATCTACATTCCATAATGTGGTTTTTAAATAATATTCATAAATTGAATAGATAAATAATTATCTTATTCATAAAGATAATAAAAAATTTCATTTGAATAATGTGATTTATAGGCTGAAGTAAGAACCAAGATCCTTATATTATAGTTTTGATCAATACTTGAGAATGTCTTGTTTTGGGGGAGGAGGAGTTTATCATAATCTCTTTGTCAAAAAATTGACTGATAAAAGGATTATTGTGAATATATATGTTAATGAAATAATCATTAGAATATCTAATTGTACACAATTCAAGAAGTTTTATGAATTCATGTGGAGTAAGTATGAAATTTTAATGATTGGTGAGTTTATATTTTTATATAGATTTTAGGTGATAAAAGGAAGGAATTGACATGTATTTATCAATATAAATAATATATAGAAGTCCAAAAAATATTTTAAATATAGGATTAGATGTCTAATATACACTTATTAGTACCCAAATTTAGTTTTCAATGGATGAAAATGGAAAATAGGTAAATGCAGTGAAGTATATGAAAATCATTTGGAGCCTATTATACTTTTCAATGTTAAGTGATGATATTGTTTTTTTACTTGATAAGATACAAGGGAATAAAGTTTTTAAAAATTAAGACACGTGATAGATATAAAAAAGGATACTTTGATTTATCAAATATATGTTGAATTTTAGTTTTTTATAGTTTAATATAATATAATGAGTAATTAGGATATATGGATGCAGATTAAGCTAGTTTAGTGAATGATATAATGTTAACATTGGACAGTGTATTTTATTTTGGAAACTTTTGTTTTTATTGGTGAATTAAGAAGATAGATTAAATATAATTGATTACTATTGAAGTTTAATACATAACAAAAATTATGCTTATAAATAGATCTTTTGGATTATGTTACTACTTGAGGACATTGAATTTATAGGAAATTATTTTATTATAACTATGTGTGAAAACTCGAGTGTGATTAATTCTTTAAAAAATCCTATCCATAAATCATGAGAAAATTTATATAAAGATAAAATTTCACTTTATTAAAGATAAATTTGAGAAATTACTGGTGATTTTGGAATATGTTTCAAAACAAATTCAAATTTTTGAAATCTTGATAGAGGCATTATCTAAGGAAGTTCTTGAGAATATTTGGTGGTATATTTGATTCCAAACATATTCTTTAACAAAAATAGATTATAGAATGGATTTCTACTTCCCTATGGAGATTGTTGTTCCATGTTTGAAATTCAATTATTCAATTCATTATATAGTTTCATTTATATGTGTATTTTGGTAATGTATTTTATCTATTATGGTTTAATAGGATGAGTTACTATTTCTTTATTGTTAACATTAATTGAAATTATATCTGGTTTCATTGAAAAAGGAGGATATATAACTCAAATATTAATTAAATGGAGAGATGTGGTAGTTTTCATAAGAACATTGAGAGGTATTTTCCCTTGATGAAAAGGGTAAAATTTATTGAGAATGTATATCGGATAGTACATGAATTACTGTTCAAAGGAATTTTGAATTTGTATTTGTTTTTTAATAAAAAATTGGTTAAATCAGGTTTATTTCCAAGTGATACATCAAGTGGATTCTAGATCAATTTTAGAATAATTGTTGATAAGTGGTGTTAGGTTATGGGGTCAATGATGTGTTTTATTGGTGAAAACTTTTTACAACACTTGTTTTTCATTCCCATAAATGATCATGTTGTAACACCCAAAGCTTCCACATTACGCCTCTTTTAATAATATAGTAGCGTGTGTTGTACACAACTTCGAGTTCTCACACACCATAACCAATCAAACTAGATGTTATGAATAGTAATAGCCATTTTTTAAAATTATATAAATTTTATCTTTCAAAATGTACTTCATTTTTGGATTCAGAATATCAAAATTAGCTTATGGTGATTTTTTGTTATTTTCCTGAAAACTTTCAATTTTTGATGAATAGTGAAAAACATTGAGTTATAGTTTAAAACTGATTTTTTATTTAAATAATTATTTAATTTATTTAAATTTAATTTAGATAATAATAGATAAATAATACCTATATAAGTTAAATTTAATTCATTGGAGTCAGTTTATAAGAAATTATGATATATAATAATTTTATTGAACTTTTCACCGTCTTTTACCCAACTCCTAGGAGAATCTTGAAATTCACATAAAACGAAATTTTACCACTTTTGTGAGTGGAATTTTAGAAATCCAGGAGACATGGTTGATATCAGTAAGAAATATGTGGTTCAATAAGATGAGAATAATTTTTGGTGAATAGTAACCTTTTACTTTTATTTACCACGGTTAAAAGTAAATAGGGTATTTAAGCGTAACAATGATATTATTATTACCCTAAAACATGTCTTAATTCTATTGTATAAGTATAATTAGACCAAAATAAACCTTTGGAATAAAATATGGATCTCTTTGGTCCACTTGGATTAGATTAGGACACTTATTATTATTTTATTTAAAGAAGAGTTAAAAGAGTTAAAATCAAAGTTTAATAACTAAGTTTTTTTAATATAGGGTTATATAGAAGATAGATTAGACTAAAAATATTCGTTAGAAATATAAAAACATTTCCTATATAATTTTATTTTATTTATATTTTTTAGACATATAATAATTTAATTTAATTATGACACAATGATGATGCGTTAATTACCTAATTAATAAAATATTAAATTAATTGATATTATAAATATCCAAATAAATGTAATTTGAGACTTTATATTAATTAAACTAATTTTATAGGTTAATATGACATGTTAGTGTTGGTTATATGATTTTTTTTCGAAGTAATATTTCTATTATAAATTTAGAAAAAACAAAATACCAAATAGTGTCAAAATTTACATAAAAGAGATTTTAAAACAAATATTATATTATTAATTGATATTCTTTTCCTAAAAATATAAGGTTCATCAAAAGGACATATATAATGATAGGTGTATCATTAATGAACCAATTTGGGTTATCTTGGAAGTATATATGATGTTTATTAACAATATAGTATGAAAATACAAAAAGACATGGAAAATGTCAAACTATTTAACTAAGTGTTAAATCTAAAAGATAAAGTTTATATAGTGACCCAAACCTATCTAAAACCTATTTTTTGAGTGGTGTTCGACCCATCCCAGTCTTAAAATTTAAATAATCTTTTTTTTAGCAATTATAAACCAAAATTTATTTTATTATAAAATAATATTTCTAGCTCTTCCTAAGGTGCCCCTCACCCCTCTTATAAAAGGGCACTCACCCTTATCTATAATTAACACCTTAGAAGCCATTTAACTCAGCCAAAGCCTACCCAAATACCCTCTAAACTGTCCTCCCTTCATCCTAGAGGCCTTCCTGTAGTAAAAAAATCCACTTTAAGGAGCCCTTTTGATAAAATTTATAGGAAGAACCCGAAGTATAGGTAAATATTTCATCACCTCTTTCAAGTTACTTTCTTCTTTCACTCCATTTTTCTTTGATGTTTCCATTCTAAAATATCAAATCCATTATATTCTATATTATGTGATGTTATTATAAATATTTTACATCCAAATTCATTATTCTCTCCATCATTTTAATGACATGTCACCATACGTGCGTACTTACGGCTTACCGTCTCCACATCGTGGTGTAATTGTTATTCAATATATTATTATTTGGATGGGTATAATAATATTGTGTAATTGATGTAAATAATAAATATAACATGAATATGATTATATATATATTATATAACATCCAATTATTTGTTATTTTAATATAAAGACAATGATATTTTCTCTCATGCGTACGTACGGATTGCCGTCTCCACAAACGCAATGAGATTCATTCCCCATCATATCCATTCAAGAATAATTTTCATTAGATGATTACAAATAATGTTTAAAGGCTTGGTATAATTCTGTATATATAATAATATACATCCCATACATAACAAATATGACTCACATAACGAATAATATAAAGAAAAATGAATCCGTTAACACCCGAAACAATGATAATACTAAGATATAATGAACAAAACAGTTGTAAAAGATCGTATATGATATCATATTAATGTATATGATTCTTGTATAATTTAATAACAATTATTTCACCATTATAAAGGAGGTTAACCTACCCTTGACCAAGGAAAATTACAAGGTAAGGGTTAATTTCACAATCTCTTTATTATCTAATGTTGTTATTACATAAGTATCTTTTGGGACCTATTTATCATCTACATCCATGTTTCTTAAAAATATATTTCAAAACATTATTTATATTTTATAGACTATGGGTTAAAGTCATTTATACACTTGTTTTAATTTTATAAGATTTTTATAAATGAATCTTTCCTTTATTTTTCAAACAAGGTCCTTTATAACCTTTTCGACAAAATTAATGTAAGAATGTCTTTTTTTAACTTATACGGAGGGTGTGGCTATTTCCTACAGTTGTAACATCATCAAAGATTCCCTTAAAAGATTATCAGAATATTTCCAAAATAATTTTTTTCTTTTTTAATTATATTAATTTGAAATTATTTCCAAATAGAAAGAGATATTTCTCTAAAAAAGGATTTGATTTCTTCTATGTGAATAACCTTTGATGGATTTTAATATTATTTGAAGTTGATTTATTATGATACAAAAATTCCATATTATATTGAAGGTTTTGTGATATGTTTTACTGTGGATGTGTTATTTTTACACCATTCATTGTTTATGGATAAATTACTGACATTTTGTATGCTAGTTTTAATATGAATGTTTACGTTATGTTTAAACGTTTTCATATGACTAATGCATTGGACTTAGTAAGTGATGGGTGGAGCCCGCAATAGATCCTCAATGCATTGGTAGGTCTCATGAGAAAAACTAGTGTCTTGGCACAAGTCCTTGAAAAAATCTTATATGTAGTCTTGGCAAAAGGCCTTGACTATGTGGTTATGAAAGTCTGGCATTATGCATTCAATCAATATGAAAGTGGGTATTGATATTGCATGTGATTATTCGACTAGTAGAATATCCATGTGAGTAAGTAATCAAAATTATTTGATTTTATATTTTCCATATTATACTAAAGTTCATGTTTTAAAGGCATTTGTTTTAGTCTTATACATTTCCTTAAATGTATATGCTTACTTATAAAAGTTTCTCCTATATTTTTATCCGTACTGAGAATCTGTGCTCACCTCTTTCTATGTTTTATTTTTCCTAGGATGTGAAGAAGTATTTTATAACTGTCCTATAGGGATAGTATGAGATGATATGAGTGTGGTCTATGAAAACAATGTTGTTGTAGTTTTTCATTTTATGATGTAATGTAAACCTTATGAATGTGTCTAGTACATCCAAGGCTACTAAACTAATCGGTCTTTCGAGACTTGATCTTTTTTGATCATGACAATGTTATGTAATAATGCACCGAATCTATGCTTATGGGATCGGGGTGTTACAGTTGGTATTTGAGAATGTTTAGTTCAAACCTTGGGAAATAGATTTAGGTAAACTCTGATTAGATCACATAGCCCTAAGATAGACTTTGAAGATTAGTATATAAGAACTTACTAGAATTTTGGTATTGTGGAGAGTTTGTGAGTTTTACAAGAAATAAATCCCTGTATGGATACGAGCAGGTAGAGGTGGCTCTGGAACAGATGTACCTAGGGGTAAAACCTGAAAATACCGCTTTGAGATAGACTCGAACGAGAACTGGTGCACGAAAACAGGCCTTGCTGCACTCTTGGTTACGACACTCCTAGGGTATATGCTTAGGATAATTCTAATTTTCTTTCAAACACATTATGAAGGGTTTATGAGAATATGATTCCTCAAGGAAAACATTTTTTTATGATTATGGATTATATCCATAAACTGTCCAATTTTTTTAGTGTTTTACATGTTTGGAATTATGTATTTTAATTCATAAACTAATCTAGTTTATTTCATTGTTTAGAAATGGAAACTATTGGAAGGAATGTAAATTATATCAATGCACGAAATCCATGTATGGATTGCCCTCTTGTTCAAGATAATTATAGATGAGATGGTGATACAACTAGTGTAAATCAGCTTATTACTATATTGGGACAACTCACTCAGGTTATGAATATTAAATTTACCAGTATAGAGCACCCTGATCGGCAGCATGGAGGATCAATGTTAGATCACATCATGAGAAAATAACTACCAACATTCAATGGGATTAAAAATCCACCAGTAGCTAAGCAATTGATAAATTTATTAGAAAAAATATTCCACGCCCTGGGGAGTAGCGAAAGGGAAACAGTTGTTATGACATTTTACCGCCTCACTGGAGATACTGATCAATGGTGTCCATTGATTCAAAACACAAATTAAGATTATTAATTATCAAATATTTAATGGAGGGAGTTTAAAGATATTTTCTTAGAAAAATAATTTCCTCATTACCATCGAACAGATGTGGAAAAGGTAATTTCTATGTCTGAGGCAAAAGGAGGATGAGAATGTCGCAAATTATGAATCTAACTTTACAGGGTTAGAGAGGCGTGCAACATATTATATAAGTAACCCAAGAAGTAATATTGATCGTTTTTTTACGGGTTAAAACCATTTCTCCATCGAGCATTAGAATCACTACCCTTCTTGTCGTATGAAGATATTGTCTCATGTACTATCAAGACAGAAGAAAAATTCTCTATGTCGTAAAACATTAAAGCAATGCAAGAGGAGAAAAGATCTACTGAACACGCTGGAAATGGAAATAAGAGGAAGAAGAGAAAATTTGGATATCCATCCTACAATAAATGTGGGAAGAGACACCCTGGTACTTGCCTGAAGGGAATGGGAGTCTGTTACAAGTGTTGTGAAAAAGGCCACCAAGCTCATTATTCCAAGGGAAGAAAGAGGCTTTCGATGTTGAATTCTATAATTGTAGATAAATGGGGAATTATGAAAATTAATTTCCTAAGCGTCAAAGGGAGCATAACTCATAAAAGGCCAAGGGATCAAGGACAATCTTATTATATCTCCACTTCTAATGTTTAAGCTCCAAAAGACATGATGGAAGGTAATGTAATGGTTTCCTCAAGTTTAGAAAATGATTTATTTGATTATGGATCATGGCATTGTTTCATATCTTCCCAGTTTTTTAATAAAATCAGATATTTCCAATTTGATTTGACAAGTGAGTTGTAAGTCAAAACTCCTAAGGGAAGTATCAACCCAACAATGTTTTGTGAATCAGTTTTCATTAGAGCATATAAAGGTTCTTTATCTGCTGATCTCATCTTTATACCCATGATTGAATTTCATATAATCCTCGGTATGTATTGTCTTTAAGACCATGATGAGAAGATTTATTGTAAGAAAAAGGAGGTTACAATTTTTGATGATGATGATAAAGAACACCTTATCTTTAGAGAAGAAATGTCACCACCAAATTCTTATCTGGATCATCCCCCTGTAGCTCAACTAAATTAAATTATTAGGGAGGAAGAGAATGAAATAACTATGTGTGAAGAAAGTAATGTTCAAATAGAGGATGTACCTATTGTGAAGGAATTTGTTGATGTTCTTCTATAAGATTTACCCGGACATCCTCGAGATTGAGAAATTGAGTTTTTCATTGATTTAATTCCTGGTTCAAGGCCCATATCGAATACCCCTTATAGAATGAACACTATAGAATTAGTGGAACTAAAGAAACAACTAGAGAAATTGAGTAATAATGGATTTATTTGCCCTAGTGTTTCTCGATGGAGAGCCCCTGTCTTTTTTGATAAGAAGAAATATGGATCTATGAGGTTGTGAATTGACTACATGGTGATCAATGCTATAACAATAAAGAAAAAGTATCCCGTACCTTGAATTGATGATTTATTTGACCAAATTCATGGATATCAATACTTTTCAATGTTTTACCTTCGATCTGGATACCATCAGTTATGTGTGAAGAAGGAATACATTCCAAAGACAGCATTTCAATCCAGGTACAGGCATTACAAGTTTACAGTAATGCCTTTTGGATTGACTAATGAACCCTATGTCTTCATGGATCTAATGAATAGAGTTTTCAAGGAATATATCGATGATTTTGAATTATTATTTATTGATGATATTTTTCTATACTCCAAAAGCTACGAAGATCATGGAAATCACTTGCGCATTATCCTGAAGACTCTTAGAAGACATGAATTATATGGAATGTTTAACAAGTGTGAATTCTGGCTTCTAGAGATTTCTTTTCTTGGACATATTTTCTCTAAGGATGGAATCTTCTTTGATCCTTCAAAGGCCAAGGAAATCCATGAATGTCCAGCACTGACGATTATAACAGAGGTACGCAGTTTTATTGGTTTAGCAGGTTATTATTGACATTTCGCCCAGAATTTTGCCCAGTTGGCTAACCCATTAACAAAGATCACACAAAAATGGGTTAAATTTGATTGGACAAAAGAGTGTGAAGAATGTATTAAAGAACTGAATAGAATATTGTTCAATGCACTTATACTAAATCTACCATCGGGGAATGATGGGTTTGTTATTTATAGTTATTATTCAAAGAAAATACTTGGTTGTGTCCTTATGTAGATTGATATGGTTATTTCCTATGAATCACAATAGCTAAAAATTCATTAGAAAAACTATCCTACTCATGATCTTGAGTTAGCAGATGTAATCATTGCTATGATGATTTGGAGACCCTATCTCTATGGTGAAAATGTGAGATATATACCGATCACAAGAGTTTGAAGTATATTTTCTCACAAAAAGAAATCAACATGAGGAAAAGGGAATGGCTTGAACTACTCAAGGATTATGATTTCACTATACACTTCCACCCGAGGAAGGAAAATAATGTAGTAGATGCTTCGTGTAGAAAGTATCATGGATTTTTGAACAAGATGAGAGTTGAAAAGGATCCTATATACATGGATCTAGTAAAGATGGATATGAGAATAACCATAGAAGGTGAAACATCAATGATTTTTCAAATGGTTGCCAAACCATCATTACTTGGAAGGATAAAGAGTTCTCAGACCTGTGTTGAAGAGTTTCAAATGAAGACTAAAGCTGTGAATGGTGGGATATTGAGTGACTTTGTATATGGAGATGGAATTTTGAAATTTGGGAGGAGACTTTGTGTTCCCGATATACGTGATTTAAAAATGGAATTGTTGGATGATGCTCATAGTTCAAATTTCTCTATACACCCTGGAAGTACTAGGATGTATAGAGATTTGAAGGAACATTTTTGGTGGGACAAAATGAAGAAGGAGATTGCTGATTTTGGGTCAAGATGTATGGTTTGTCAATAAGTGAAAGTTGGAAGGCAACAACCTGGAGGAGTCATGCAACCTCTTCCCATAACGGAGTGGAAATGGGATAATATAACCATGTAATTTTCCATGGTACTACCAAAGTGTCCTAGAAATAATGATGCAATATGGGTCATTGTTGATCATCTTACCAATTCAGCACATTTTCTTGTTATAAGAGAAGATTTACAACCTAAACTTATAGAAAGACTATATATTAATGAAGTTGTAAGACTTCACAGAGTACCCCTATCAATTGTTTCTGATTGTGATCCACATTTTACATCAAGATTCTGGAAAAGTATTCAGAAATTTTGGGATACTAAACTTTGTTTTTGCACTGACTACCACCCCCAAACTGATGGACAATCAAAACTGACTATTCAAACCTTAGAAGAAATGTTGAGATCATTCTCACTTGACTTTCAAGGTATGTGGGATCAATATTTACCTATGGTATAATTTTCCTATAACAATAGCTTCCATTAATGTATTCAGATGGAACTATATGAAGCGTTATATGGAAAGAGATGTCGCACACCAACTTGTTGGGATGATATTGGTGAAAGAAAACTCGTAGGCCCGGAACTTATGGAAAAAATGATGGAAAAGGTGACGGTAATCCAAAACCACATCAAGGAATCTCAAAGTAGGCAGAAGATCTATGTGGACTACCGAAGGCAGGATTTGTAATTTTAGATAGGAGATAATGTTTTCTTGAAGGTATCTCCATGGAAGGGTGTTATACGTTTTGGTAGGAAGGGTAAATTGAGTCGTAGGTACATCAGACCTTATGAAATTATAGAATGAATTGGGGCTGTAGATTACCATTTGGAAATGCCGCCAAGTCTCTCCCAAGTTCACGATGTATTCCACGTATCACTGTTGAGAAAATACATGTTTGAACCAACACATGTACTAACCTATGAGGAATTATAACTTGAACCCGATCTGTCTTATTGCGAAGAGCCTGTCAAGATTCTGGATACAAGAGAACAAGTACTGAGAAACCGAATGACTCATCTGGTAAAAGTTCTATGGAGAAACCATAAGATGGAAGAGGCAACATGGGAACCTGAGGAACTTATGATGAAGAACCACCTGAGTATTTTTATGCAGTAATATTCTAGAAATTTAGATGAATAAATTATTTGAAGGAGTGGAGAATGTAACACCCCAAGCTTCCACGATACGCTTCTCTTTGAATAATACAGTAGTGTGTGTTGTATGCAACTTTGAGTTATGACACACCATGACCAATCAAACTAGCCTTTATGAACAGTAATACCCACTTTTTGAAATTTTATAAAGTTTATCATTCAAAATGGACTTCATTTTTGGATTTTTAATATCATAATTATCTTAGGGTGAAATTTTTGTATTTTGCTGAAAACTTCCAAATTTTTATGAATAGTAAAAAACACTGAGTTATAGTTTAAAACCAATTTTTTATTTAAATAGTTATTATTTTTATTTAAATTTATTTTAGGTAAAAATAGATACATAATAACTATATATGTTAAACATAATTCATTGGAGTCAGTTAATATTAATTTTAGATATATGAAAATTTTATTGAAATTTTCACCGTCTTCTACCCACCTCTTAGGAGAATTTGAAAATTAACATAAAAATTAATTTTACCTCTTCTCTAAGTGGAATTAAAAAAATTAAAGAGACAAAATTTATATCAGTAAGAAAAATGTGGTTCAATAAGAAGAAAATAATTTTTCGTGATTAGTAACTTTTTACTTTTATTTACCACGGTTAATAGTAAATAGGGTATTTAAGGGTAAAAATAATAATAATATTACCCTAACACATGTCCTAATTCTATTGGATAAGTATAATTCAACCAAAAACATCCTTTGGAATAAAATATGAATCACTCTGGTTCACTTGGATTAGATTAGGACACTTATTATTATTTTATTTAAAGAAGTGTTAAAATAGTTAAAATCAAAGTTTAATAACTAATTTTGTTTAATATAGGATTATATGTAATATAAATTTAAAAATAAATATTCATTATAAATATAAATATATTTACTACATAATTTTATTTTATTTATATTTTTTAGAAATTAAATAATTTAATTTATTTATAAAACAATGATGATAGAGTAATTACATAATTAATAAAATATTAAAATAATTGATATTACAAATATCCAAATAAATGTAATTTGAGACTTTTTATGAATTAAACTAATTTTATAGCTAATATGACATTTTAGGGTTGGTTAGATGAATGTTTTCCAAGTAATAATGCTGTTATGAATTTAGAAAAAACAAAATACCAAATAGTTTCAAAATTGACATAAAAGAGTTTTTAAAACAAATATTAAATTATTAATTGATATTATATTCCTAAAAATCTAAGGTTCTGCAAAAGGGAATATATAAAGATATTTGTATCATTAATTAACCACATGTGGTTCTCTTGGAAGTATATAGTATGTTTATAAACCATATAATAAAAAATACAATGAGACATGGTAAATGTCAAACTATTTAACTAAGTGTTAAATCTAAAAGATAAAGTTAATATAGTGACCCAAACATGTCTAAAACCAATTGGTTGAGTGGTTTTGGAAACATACCGACCTTAGACTTTAAATAATCCATTAATGAGCCATTATAAACTGAAAATTATTTTATTATAAAATAATATTTCTAGCTTTTCCTAAGGTGCCCCTCACCCCTCTTATAAAAGGGCACTTCCCTTATCTGTAATTCACACCTTCAAAGCCATTTTTCTTGGCCAAAACGGGCCCAAATAACCTCTCAACTGCCCTCCCTTAATCATAGAGGCCTTCATTTAGTCATAAATCCAACTTAAGGATCCCTTTCGATCAAATAAAATGGAATAACCCGAAGAAGAGTTAAATATTTCATCACCTCTTTCAAGTTCCTTTCTTCTTCCACTTCCTTTTTATTTGCTGTTTCCATTATAAAATAATAACTCCAGTATCTTATATATACGGTGATGTTATCATAAATATTTTTCAACCAAATTCATTATCCTATCAATCCTTTGAATGACATGTCACCATACGTGTGTGTGTGGGGGTTACCGTCTCCACATCGTGGTATAATTGTTATTCAATACATTATTTTTTGGATGGGTACAATAATGATGTGTAATTTATTTAAATAATAATTATATCATTTTGATTATTCTGTATATATGATATAACATCCATTTATATATTATTTTAATATCAAAATAATGATATTGTTACTCGTGCGTACGTACGGATTACAGTCTCCATGAACGCGATGAGATTCATTCTCCATCATATCCATTCAAGACTAATTTTCTTTAGATGATTTAAAATAATGTTTAAAGACATGATATAATTCTGTATATGAATAAGATACATCCCATCCATAACAAAATATGACTCACATAATGAAGAATATAAAGGAAAACGAATCCATTACCACCCGAAACAATGATAATACTAAGATATTATTAACAATGCAATGTTAAAAGATCATATATGACATCATATTAATGTATAAGATTATTGTATAATTTAATAAAAATTATTTAACCATTATACAGGAGTTTAACCTACCATCAACCAAGGAAATGTACAAGGTAAGGGTTAATTTCACAATCTCTTTATTATCTGAGGTTGTTTTTACGTAAATATCTACTGGGACCTCTTTATCATCCACATCCACGTTTCTTAAAAATATATTTAAAAAACATTCTTACTATTTCATATACTATGGTTTAAAGTAATTTATACCTTTTATTACTTTTATATGATGTTTATAAATGAATTATTCTGTCATTTTCCAAACTAGGTCCTTTATAACCTTTTCAACAAAATGAAGGTAAGAATGTTTTTTAACTTATACGGCTGGTGTGGCTATTTTTTGCCATTATAACATCATTAAATATTCCCTTAAAATATTATTAATATATTTCTAAAATAATTTTTTTCTTTTATAATTATATGACATTTATATTATTTCAAAATAGAAAGAGGTATTTCTCTAAAAAGGATTTGATTTCATCTATGTCAACATCCTTTGATGGATTTTAAGATTATTTGAAGTTGATTTATTATGATACAAAACTTCCATATTGTATTGAAGGTTTTGTGATACTTTTGACTGTGGATGTGTTATTTTTACACCATTCATGGTTTATGGATAATGTATTGACATTTCGTATTCTAGTTTTAATACAATGTTTATGTTATGTTTAAACCTTTTCATATGAGGAATGAATTGGACTTAGTAAGTGACGTGTGGGGCCCGCTATAGCTCCTCGATGCATCGGTAGGTCTCATGAGAAAAACTAGTGTCTTTTCACAAGTCCTTGACAAAATATTATTTGTAGTCTTGGAACAAGGCCTAGACTATGTGGTTATGAAAGTCTGGCATTATGCATCCCATCATTATGAAATTGGATATTGATATTGAATGTGATTATTCAACTAGTAAAATATCAATTTGAGTAAGTAAATGGAATTATTTTATTTTATATTTTCTATATTATGCTTATGTTCCAGTTTAAAAGGCTTTTGTTTTTGTCTTACACATTGCCTTAAATGTTTACACTTATTTATGAAAGTTTTCACTATATTGTTATCCTTACTAAGCATCTGTGTTCACCCCTTTTTATGTTTTATTTTTCCCAGGATGCGAAGAAATATTTTATGACTGACCTTCATGGATATTTTGAGGGGATATGAGTGTGGTCTATAGAAACAATGTGGTTGTAGTTTTTAATTTTATGATATCATGTAAACCTTATAAATTTATCAATTACATCCAGGGCTACTAAACTAATAGGTCTTTAGAGACTTGATCTTTTGTGATCATGCCAATGTTACGTAATAATGCACCGAATTTGGGCTTCTGGGGTCGGGGCATTACACATGTGGTATTACTGTGAATTATTATTGAATAATTGAACTAGTTATCTATAAATGTAGGTTACAACTATGTGAAGGTGATTGATGATGAATTGTATCAATGAATAGTGATGTCAACAAACCTAGAGGGGGAGATTGTTTAAAAAATATAGTCAGAAGAAAATTTGGTTTTATGTTTATTTATAATAAAAGGTCAAAATCCTATGAGCTACTCATATAATAATTTAAAATTTATGTCATTGATGTTGGAGAGGTTTGTAGGAATATGTAAATGTTCTATCCTAGATGGAAAAATATGACATCGAAATAGCATAGGCTTTGTTGTAAATAGTGATTCAATGACACAAGGGGATCCTCAGGATATTTTGGTTCTTGGAAGTTTGATATATACAGTGTTTTATACTATGTAATAAATGTTCCATTCCAATATAGTCTTAATATGATTAAATTATTGGATTGAAATAAAATTTTCACATTAAAACATTATATGTTGCACTATGAAGAGGTTGTTTATGCTATGGTGAGGATGGATGTAAGAGTTTGGTGCTACTCTATTTCATGTAAATTTCCACCTGGTAATTCCATTTCACTATGACATGATTTACTCAGTTATATTTTTAATAGAATATAGTGATTTATATTAACTATTTCAAAGAAGTTGATGCCCTAAATTTTATATCATGATGAAATTACACCATGATAATGTTGGTCACACCATGTTGATTTTGTTGATGTTTTCTAGAATAGTTTTTACTTTCTTATATTTTAGGTAACATTTATTGTTTCAAATTTATAGTGGTTTATTCAGTTTTAATGAGTTATTAAAGATTTTTTTCAAGTAAATTGATTAAGTAAAAATATTAATAAAGGGAATCTTGGAGATTCTCTTCAGAATTTAGAGATATAAGATTTTTAATAAAAAATTGAGAAATATAAAGTGTTATAGTGAGTGAAGAAAAATGGGAATTACAAAATATTTTTAAAAATAATAGAGTATATTTTATTGGGTTATCTTTCTAGAAGATTGTATAATTTATCATGTTGGTGAAGTAGGAGTAGAATGTTATTCCTATATTGGCGTAATATTCTATTATTGGTCCATGAAAGATTAAAGAGTTTCTCTTGGAGGAGTAATGATATTTTTGAGTGAAATTATTAGTGATTTATCAAATAATTATATAGGTTTTAAGACTAAAGGTATAAAATGTCTGCTCTAAATTTATAAAAACAAGAGGTGTACTTTAATTTATTACACTTACACTTAACCATGCGTATTCTCCTTGAACATATCTTAGTAATTGTGAACCAAGTAGAATTGATTAAGTTTATATTGTTATTTATTACTTATATTTTAATTATGAGGTAGATAAGATATTTTTTCCCTAACCATGGAATAATATTTTTGATAAGGGTCATGTTAATTATATAGACCCTAAGTAAACCCCTCTCAAGGTACATTTCGAGAGTGGTATTTATAATAGAACATAAAGTTATATATTAAAAATAATTTATAAAAATTATACAATAATATAATAGACACTACTACAAAAACTACCTATATCAGTGCTCAAAATGGGCTTTAACAGCACTAAAAAAGCACTATAAAGCTCAGCTTTAATATAAGGGGAGTCCCTATTTTCAGTGCTTTAAAAAGCACTGATAAAGGCCCCTTTATAAGTGCAAACAAAATCACTGATAACATGGACCTTTATTAGTGATTTTAAAAAGCTCTAATAAAAGTCAAAAAAATTAAAAAATAATAAAAAATAATTAAATAATGTGGGGAGAGATTTTGACATCACTTGACCCCCCCTTTATCAACTCTAAGAGGTGTCCCACATACTGCCCTTCCCGTACGTCATCACACGTGCTCACCTCTTTGCTTCCACCCAAACTCGAACCCGCAACCTCCCTCTTTCGCAGTTGCACCTTTACCACTAAGCTATTTAGTTTTGTTTCTCTATTTATTGATATTTCTCTTTATTTATATATATATAGATATATTTATTCATATATTGATATAGATTCATATTAATAGAAATATATTTATTCATATATTGGTATATATATATTCATTCGTATTTTAATATATATATATATTTATTTATTTATATATATATATATTTAGTTATAATTTTTTATCCGTATATTTATTTGTATATTAATATATACTTATAAGATTAGTTTTAAATACATTTATGAAATATGTTTTTTATGTGTGTTTATAATTAAATAAATAAATAAATACATACATATCTACAACACACACACAGATGCGCATATATATTTATGAATAAATACATATATATATATATGTATGTGAAAATCCATAGAATGTTAAAATGATCATAACTTATAATCCAAAAGAATGTTTCAACTCCACAACCGTTAAAATCAAATAAAATGAAATAATATTTGATATGATATGTGTTACAAGCCTAACAGACATTCGAATCAGAAGTTATACTTTCTTGAATGTTAACAAATTGGGGTATCCCGACTAAAAACTCAGTTTTGGAGGAATTATGGGCCTTTTTTAGCCTTTAAAAATGTGATAGAGGCTTCTCCTCTATTATTATCATGTAGAGCTCATTGCAGGTTTCAATTTGATATGTTGTAGAGCTCAAATGGATACACGGATCAAAAGTTATGGTCGTTTGAAGTTTGAGTTACATTTTAAACTTATTTTATATCTTTTATTAATTGTTCTGATTTTTTATGTCTTCAAATTGTAATTAAATGTTTTTTAATCGATAATAATTAGAAGATTATTAATTAATAATATTTTTTGAATATTATAAATCAATTTTCATTAAAGTTCTTGTGTATTAAATTTAATAGTCTATTTATACGTATCTAAAACATATTTAAAAAATATATATTATATTTATATCAAAATAAATATAATTATATAACAATAATTTACATTTCATGAATTTTTTAAACATAAAATTTATCACCAGTAGAAAAAAGAGCTGATAAATCCCCCCTTAATCAGCGATATTAAAGAAAGCACTGATAAAGGAGCAGCGCTTCCCTTTCCCATTTTTGTAGTAGTGGGGATTAATATCATATTAATATATTAATTAATAGTTTTTTTGTGATTAGTTTAGGAGAAGGTATGTTAAAGTATAATGATGGGTTGTTACCTTATCCTTAAAGTTTACTCCCTTTTTATGGGGCTAACTTCTTGAAGTCTTAGAGTGGGGTGTGATCAGAATATCTCAGAGACTCTTAAGGGGATTAAAAAGTTATATATGGGAATATTTTGTTCACTGGGTCAAATTTAAGAATTGAATTTACATTGGGGGTGGAGGGGGTATTTTGAGTTAAACTATTTGAAGGGGATGGGTATTTTGAGTTAAATTTTTGAATTTAAAATTAATTAATGACAAAATATTTATATTTTGGTATTCTATATGTCTAAGAATAATTTCTAACACCCTCTTGTCTAAACCAATATCATGATGACATGTTGGAGGATGTTTGTTCATGATTATGTTATCGTGAAGTCATTATTGCATAATATTTACTCATTTATAATTTTTTTAAATACCAAAATTTTTCCCAAACAAAATTTCAACATCGCAATTCCAAACATGAAACTTATATTATGAAAATAAATTTATAACTATAAAAATATAATTTTCAATATACTATTATATATAAAAAAGATTTTTTTATATAAATCATTTCCTAACCTCTTAATAATATTATTATAGTCTTAATATATTAGTATTTAGGTTTTTGAAATTATATTTAACATTTTAAAATAATGTATTATACTAATTAATTATATTTTGATTTATATAAAATATTATTCTAAATATAGAATCTGGTATTTTACTCTTCACTAAATAATTCTCATATTTCATAAAGTTAAAAAACCACTCTTAACTAAATTTTTCATGTACCTTTCAATTTGACATTCTATTTAGTAAAATTATTTTTCTTAATTAGTTAATTTCATTAATTATTTTGGTTTCATAATATAATGGTTTTAATGATAAAGATAAATAACATTAATAAAACAATTACTTTGGATAAAGTAAAACATTATATTCCTTACTTTAAATATTTATTTATTATATTTTTATGTTCACATTTTAATATTTTAGTTAAATTGTTTGATTTAATATTCAATAGTTTATTTATTATTCTAATTATTAGGTTACTATTCTAATGGTCATGTTAGTATCTAATATCCATATTTATAGTATAAATATTGTATTTCACTAACTTATATACACCCCTTAAATGAAATAGATTTTATTCACTTCTCTTTTCTCAACATTCTAAACATTTTTAAATATTCCTAACTTATTTATATACATTTCATTTCTTATTGGACTGTTTTTTATGGGCGTGATATTTTTAGGAGACCCATACCCTATGTATTTCAAAAATCTAGTCATGTTGATTACTTTTTTTATTATCCCATAATACTGTTTATAGTTTTTGAAATTTTTTTATCGTTTATATGTTTTATAGTGAAAAAAATATGAATCATTTCATTATGTTATCTATAAAATTTAGTTATGGAATACTACTACACTTTAATAGGTAATTTATCATGGAACAAAATTAATTATAGAATAAATATACATGAATTTTTTCATATCATCAAAATAAGAAAGTATAATATAATATATATAAGTGAAGATAATATATTTATATATTAAATATTTAGAATATTATAATAAATTTATAAAGATGAGTATCTATTATAACTAAATCCATAATTTAGATGGTCTTTGATATAGTGAGAGATATATATTGTTTTTATAAGATTTGAATCCATCCAATTAATTTTTAATTGATCACATATTGCAACAATAAAAACTAAATATAATTTAGACATTATCAAGTAGAGTAGGATATTTATAACCTTAAAAATCCCTTTTGATCCGCATAAATTCATTCTTTATATATGGAAACATGGTCCTATGTTTTATTAGAGTTTATACGTATCATTATTCTTCTTGCAAAATCCTCTTAAAAAATACTCTATTATATTATTATTATGAGAAAAAAATAGAACATATTTTATTGATGAATTATCAACCAAAAGAGAATTTTATATCACCAAACCTTACCATTTTATAATGATTTTTTTATTTGGGAATAAATGTCCCCAAAAAGTCTTCAAATAAATATTAATAAAAAAAATTCATCAAATTTCACTATAATAATAGGCGAATTTATCTCATCGACCTTGATATAAATATTTCTGACCCAATTATAAGGTGTAATGCGTATGTTTTAATGCTTTATGATCTCTCATCGGTTCAACTTACAAAAGAATGCCCATAGAATTTTAATTTGAAATAATTTTTCATGTTTGATCACCCTTTATTGTATATACAAGGATTTAATTAATAGATATATGTTTTATATGTCTTGAGAACTCAATTTTACTTATTTTACGCCTTCCTCATCAAAGTAAATATCTAAATTAATATAGTAATTTCATAAATTTTCTTCAACAGTAAAATTTATCCAATGTAATCCATCATTATATCCCCATGTTTTTTAATTTCATCATCAATGGGAAATTATTTTCATGATTCTTTATGATATTTTATGATAATAATGTAAAAAATTCCATCTATTTTTTATATTCCTATTGTAACACTGATAAATCCATCCACTGGGTGTATATCTAAGAAATAACCCTTCATTGGATTTGACGTAATTGTTTTTCTATTTCTCACTTACATGTTTATGTAACAAGTGATGAAAAATCAAATAAAACACTATTTGGAATCTAGGAAAATAAATCTCATGATATGTATTGACTATTTTTGACAAAAGTAACAAACTCTTAAGATTGTATAATAGTTATTTTTGTGTCTTCACTCAAAAAATATTTTGATTATCCATGATTTGATAACATTTTTTCCTTATTTCCACCAAAATTTAGTTCCTTCTCTCAGCTAGTAAATATTATTATATTATATATATATAAATAAATTCATGAATTATGTAATTTTTTTCAAGATTTGTTTTAATTCATAATATTTTTATTCATATCCATTTTCAGAAAAAAGCCTTTTGATAGCACATTCTGCTCAGTTTTTAGTATATCAACGAATGTTCATAAAAATACCAAGATGTTTTAATTTAATAAATATAAATTATGAATAATAAATATGACTCAAATAATTAATATAATGTAGTTATAATACATATGATCTTTTATAGATCATTGAACCACACCCAACTAAGTGTATTAAATCTCATGGATTCATTGTCTTGATTTAAAAAATCATGAAACTCTTATTCATAATATTTCATTTATTACACACATCACAAGTGTTTCTTCTATAATTGTTCAAATTAGGTATATTTCAAAAAAATTTATACATGACATGTTTTTTCATTATATTTTATCCAAAATGTCTAATTTTTCTTTTCCCAATATCATACCCTTCCTTCAAAATCATACAACAAGTCTTATGATAATTATAAATATGGAATATATTTAAAATTATTTTCTATATATTTATTATGATTTTGATATCACTCATCCTTTGAATAAAAATTACATTCTTCTTGAAAATCACTTTATCCTCATTATCACAAAGTAAAGAAAAACTCAAGTGATTTTTTATCAAACCATCATTAAGGAGAACATAATTTCATTAAAACCATTTATTAATAATTTTAGTTCTTCTAAAACCCTTTATATTAAGTGACCCATAAATTTAAATAGTTATTTCTCTGCTATCATAACTATGAATATGCTTCAAGAGATTGTTTTCTAGGAATATGTTATTGTGATCACTATCTATGATCTATGTGTTTTTACCATTCAAGGGATTATACACTACCAAAACAACCATATTTTTCTATTGGTTAGTCCTCATATTGATATATTTGGAGTTTTAATTTTTCTTTAGATAATCTAATAGTAATTTTAGACACTTATTGGTAGTGCATCCAGGTTAGTAATTCCTTCAACAACATTCATCAGGAGAACTAAAAATAGTTATTTCACTTTATTTTTTAGATGTTATTTTTTATTAACAGTTTTTCATCAAATTTTACCTCCCTTAATTCAGAATATATTTTTTATTGTAAGAGTGACATATTTTACTAATAAAATATGATATTTGTTCATACACTTTTCAACACCAACAATTCTTGTGAAACTAAAAAAATATTTTTTTTGGAATAATATTCCTTAATATTTTCCCATTGGATAATTTTTTTTTAAAATTTTAATAACATACTCATGTTTATGAATATTAATATCTTCCTTGAAATTTCCATTAGGATTTTACTAAACATCTTATTTCTTCCACCCCACATTTTTTTTGTAATTTTCAGCACAACCAATCAAAGTAATAATGGATGAATAAAATTTATTTATTGAATAAATGAACTTATTTATCTTTTTATTAAAATTTTTACCTAAATATTTAAATGGTTGATTACCTAAAATAATTTCTTTATACCATATAAAATTTAATAATTTTTTTTATAGAATCAAAAAAATTATCCAATTATTTTAATTGTTCTCCAATCTCCATGATATAATTTTATAACTCAAAATAAAATTTATTTAATGAATTTTATTCATTCAAAAACATTAAATCAAGGTTCTTTATCACAAAATTATTTGGAATCACATTGGTGTAAGTTATTTTAAGCATCATTCCTCTATATTCAATTTTCCACTGAGATTAACCATATTTCGTTCATAATCTTCTTCCATATATATAATTTTATATATATTTGATGTATCAAGGATTTTTTTCAATAAATAAATATGTTTTTTCCAAAGTGTTTTTTCCCTTTCAAGATTTCAATTTTCCTTTAAGTAGACCATGTGATCCATTCTCATTTAGAAGACTTTTGGTGTCTCTTAATCTTTATTTTATATGTTTCCACATCTTTTTTATTCTTAAAAGGATTATTTGGACAATTTTATTTTTTCCTTAAAATCATGAAAAATTTCAACATATAAGTTTCAATTTTCTTTTTAAAATTTAACATACTAGGATAAAAAATATTATTTTCAGAATAAATTCACATTTCTTGATGGATTGGACTTTATCATTCCTTTATAAAACACTCCTATACTTCTACCACTTTCTCCATGGCATCTCCTTGATGACTAGATTGATCATACTCCCCATATTCATTTATCATTTTAGGGAATCATTCCAAATAAATTATTATATTATATAAATAAAACACTAAAAATGTATTCTCATTTTGAATTTACTTTATCCTTATTAAGTACCATTTTTGAAAAATGTTAGGAAATCGTTAAAATTCCTGGAATTGTCCCATTCTTATGACTGCTCTTAAATAGAACACTTTAATTAAATATTCTTAAATACATTGTGAGATCTTATGGTAATCTCATTTTAATATTTCTATTTTTTATTTAATGATGTCTGCCACCCTATGTCATTGGATATTAATATTATATTAAGATTATTAATAACAAACTTAGATAAGTATTGATCCTCAAAATTAAAGATATTTTATTTTAGTTTTATATTGTAAAAATCAAAAATTTCCTTATATGATAAAGTATTTAATAATTTCTTATAAATATGAACCAAGATAAAAATTTTATTCACCTTAATTAAGAACTTAGCCATTGATTGATCTTTCACTACCCAAATATCCTAAAATTGAGGATGATATGTATATAATAATTAATCCTTTACTTTCTTATCTCGATTGTGAATTTCTTAATGTTTTATCTAAATTATATTTGATGATTTAGATTGCATGACTCATATAAACTTTATCTCGTAGAGGTATTAGAGAAATGGATTTTTTACTCTCCCATCAAATTCAACAGTCTTCTTATCTTGTAATATAATGTTAGTAACAACCTTTTGAAATTATACCCCATTATACATGATATCAATAATTTCCAATTAAACATATGGAATATATAAAACCATACACAATTTATATAGATTATTTTATTTTATATTAAACATGGGAATTCCATTTTTATTGATTGAATTCACATTATCTATATAAAACATAATCAAAATATGTAATCATTTAAAAATAAATAGGATCTTTGGGAATTATGAGAACTATCACTGTAAATATTTTCTATAATTGTTTTTAATATATTATGATTGATTTTAATTAGAAAATTTGAGAATAAGATCTTAAATAGTAGCTCACTATAATTTCAATGATGATTCTTTGAAAAAAGATACGTGACCATTTTTATATAAGGGTGAATCAATGGTTAACAAAAAATAAATTTTTATAAAATTATTTCCATTCTATTTTAATTGTAAGATAAATGATTGAAACTAGGTAGTGATAATTAATAATTCAAATAGATAAATAATTAACATGATATAATAGTTTTTTATAAAGCTCACTCCCTATCTATATCAAGTGGACAATCATTTGTGTTAAATAATTTTGATCCTATACCCACTTATTTATCTTATTGTAAAATATAAACCAAGAAAAATAATATGAAAATGATCATTATCTATTATTTTTATAACGATATAAAACTTGCTTCAAAATTTAATCCATATTATTTTGTCCTTATAAAGTGTCTGTGAGGATAGATCAAGTTTACAACTTGATTATTCTCATTAAAAAATGCCAAAATATATAAAAATGTCTCTTAGAATATTTCATATGTTATCACCAAGACTCATCACACATTTTTAATAATAACACACCAATTTTAATAATTGTGATAAAATAACATTGTGTTGAGTGATAACTATGATGTTTTTAATCTATAAAACATTAAATTTGGAAACCATGGATTCATATATCTTCTCTACCGTGAATCCTAGTGGTCATTATAATTTCTCTATCACATATATGACACTCACCACAATGTATTGAACTATATCATGAAATGTTTTCCTCATAGAAAACACAGGGTATGATCCACTTCAAACCATGATGAGTAAAATTTCCACATACCCTAGACAATGACATGGTGATAAAACCATGAATTATTTAGATAATCACGGTGTTTCTGATGGTTCTCCCTAAAAAATTATAGAATCATGGCTAGATCATCCAAGAGAATTATCCCTACTAACTAAAAAATATTAAAGAAGGGAATGCATATTTTTAGATTCTATATAGCCAAACACTAGACATATAGAGAAAAAATGACCATGTAAATGTTGATTTTCCTACAAATCTTCATACAATATTTTATAACAAATTAAAAATGATGTTATTTTATTATTACCAATGTATTGTCTATAAATTCTATATAATTATTAATTTAATTGTATCTTGAGCACCAATGAATGGTCATCCATAAATCAATTATTATATTTAAATTAAATAAATCCTAAAAACATATGTCAAACTCATGAATTATATTCTTAATAAACTATAAATTTCAAGAACATAATGTGAGAGTTATCTAGAAACCACACAATAGGACGGAATAATGTTTATTAGAGTTATAAAATCCCAAGTGTAAATATGAATACTAAATTTTAAAAGCCATAATTAAGGTATTCTTAACTCCCCAATTATATCTACAATTTACAAGGACTTTTTAATATCCTGAATCTTCAAGGGATCTATAAATATTTA
Organism: Viscum album; assembly: GCA_963277665.1. Classification (NCBI taxonomy): domain Eukaryota; kingdom Viridiplantae; phylum Streptophyta; class Magnoliopsida; order Santalales; family Viscaceae; genus Viscum; species Viscum album. Next base: position 647,750,596 of record OY728137.1, on the reverse strand, counting down.
TGAATGATTTTTTTACTAAATTTAATATGGTAAAATTTCAATATTAATTATGTTATGAAAATTTGGCCTATGAGATGATGAAAAAATGAGTTAAATAGAAATATTGAAACACTACATACATTAATAATTACCTAAAATGATATATAAATAATTATTTCATATAAGATATCCAAGATTATGGAATTTGAGATTTATTTGACTTTAAAACACGTAATATATATGAATTTTATTTAACTGGTCAAATATATAAGGATAATTTTTATAATAAATGGAGAATGAATTAATGATTTATTAGATTCTTTATATATAGATGTATATGAAACAATGAATATAAAAGATCAATGAGATTTTATATTCTTCATATTGTTTATTATAATTTTTTTTTATAATGGTTATGTGATTATTCTGATATGAAAACATGATACCTTTGAAGAGTTTTAATATTTCAATAATGTAGTGAAAAACCAACATGGAAATATTTTAAAAACCCGTAATTTAAGTCAAGGTGGATAATACATATTGAATGATTTTATTTATTGAAGCCTATGGTATTGTATCATAATTACATACTTCTGCAATACCATTAATAAATAAGTTCATGAAAATAAGAATCTAAATTTAACAGATATATTTTGACATACAGTCCTTCTATATCATTTTGGGGGTATGCAGTGGAAATAACTCAATATATACTAAATTATATTTCATATAAAGAATTATTAGAAGGTAAAATTTGAGAACAGGCTAAGAAAATTCCAATTTTTCATTTATAAATATTTGTTATTGTAAAGTGAATGAGAAAAATTGACGTTATACCAACCTTGGAACTATATTTGATAAAAATTTCCATTTTAGTTATCTGAAGGGAAAAAGTTTTATTTTTGTATATTCCATCATAGTATAATGTTTGGTAGAAAGAAATTATGTCTTTCTAGAAAAGAGATTTATTTTATAGAAAAATAGTAGGAGGAAACTATAGATTCATGACCCACTATTCTAATAATATGGCTTAATTCATGATATATATGAACCAGATCACTAATTGATTATATAATTAGAACCAAATAAATATATACATAAACTAGTAGGGTTTGTAGGGTCCATCATGAGTTTGAGAGGTATGGAATCCTTAAGGGAAATAATGATAATCAGATCATCGTCAATGATAATCTATCCATAAAATAGGTATCCATCATTTTTTTGATTATAAGAATTGTATTAGATCTATAAATAATGACTTAAAATTTATTTATACCAAAAAAGAGTAGAATTTTTTTGATATTATTCATGGTTTAAGATCAAATGGAAGAAAAGGGTATTTAAAAGGAATAATAAATTATGAAGTGGTGTTTTTTCCTTTACAAAATATTTACGAGTAAAATGTTTTAATATATTTAATTAGATTAGATTTGTAGGAACATTGCCACATATTTTAATGCATAAATGAATTAGAAACATCCTTTATATTTTATTATATTATTATTATTATCATATATTTCATATAGATGCTAAATTACCATTAATTAATTAGAAATTACATTAATATGTGAATATTACACAACCCTTACATTTTTTATCTATAGAGTACTATAATTGTATATGATTTACAATGGTAGATATACAGACATTTTAGGCATATGGAAGTATGAATCTTTTCTTAGATAAGGAAATAATTAACATATTCTCATAAAAAATATGAAAAAACATGTGTATAAAAACTAATTAATTGGGGAATAATTTTTATTAAATTTTATATATTTTAAATACATATTTATCTTTGAAAATTACATTCCATGTTTTTTGGTTTTTAAGGAAAGGATTTGGAAAATATTATCCATGAAATAATTTAATGAATTCTCACAACTGTATAACTTTAAAATCAATAAAAATAGATTAAAATTTATTTTTGGAATAACTTATGGAATGTAATTTGGTAATATTTGGGATTGATTCAAGAAGGATAAACCTAAGAGAATGTATATATAAATGATTCATGGAAAAAGTCATTTTATGTCTCAATGTATTATATATAATAAAATAAATAAAATTCATAAATATAATATATAAATAAACTATAGGATCTATTATATTTTGTATATGTAAAAATATTACATATGATTTGAGTATGATCTTAAAATGAAAATATAATCCTAATGAAGTTCATTAGATCACTATGAAGAACATCAATACATTATTTAAAATGAATATGGATATTTTATTAGTTTATGATGTATAATAACAACTAAATCTAAATGGTTACAATGATATGATCTTTGTAAAGGATAGTGAAAATTTTAAATAACAATATGTGTTTTTTAGCCTTAATGAATTCACTTATAACTAGAATAATTATTAGAAACTAATGGTCAATGATTCTATGAATGAAATTGATCACATTTCTAAATCAAATGAAAAGATAAAGTTATTGGGATCAATAGTGTTTTCAATGAAGTATAGGTAGACTTAATTATTGTGGACTACATTGAACCATTCCATGAAAATAATGAGGAAGTCGAAAAAACTAAAGAACCATAGTATCACCATAAATAAAAAATCATTATTGTTATCATCTTATTTATGAGATTATTAGTGTTGATGAGGACCACATAAGAAATAGTAAAACAAAATATAATATTCCATATGATCTAAAAAATAATCGATTAATTAAGAGAAATAATTCCATATATAATGTTATATATTGGACAGAGTGAGTAACTCAAGAGGTGGTGAATTGAGTTTCCAATAAAATTTTCTATTAAAATTAGTTTAAAAAAATCCCCCATTTTAAAATAAAAATCCCTAGTTAATCAAAAGAGTAGTTTAATATAATTTTGATATTTTAAAATATTCCACAAATTATTATTAGTGCTCAGTTAAACAATATGAATATTATTATAACTGTTGAAGTTAAATTACTCAATCAAATACTTATATAAACAATAGCAATGATTTACTATCAAAGTAGTGGGTTTTTTATAGTTTAAAACAAGTTCAGCTTAATTTTTTAAAATGAAAAAAAGACACACAGTGGAATTAAAAAAAGGTTTTCAATCGAAAGATGATACCTAATACCCTTCACTTGGAAATAACCTATTGCCAAGTAGATTATATTAACAATCATTATACATAATTTGGATCAGGTAAATAAACAATATCTAATAATATTTCCAGGCCACATAGGGACCTATTCCACAATAACTGTGGTAAGAAGGAAAAAAACATGCCACATAAGGACCTATTCTACAAACACTATAGGTATACTGAAGTAAGGAGAGTGTAGAGGATATATTGTATCTTCCAGTTATAGTCCATGAGATAGTGTGTGTGGATAAAGAATACAAACAACACATTACTTTAAATTAAATGAAACAAATAGAAATAACAAGTATAAAGATGTGTAAAATATTTTTTTATTCAGTATGATGTGCTCCAAATGCTTGAGTCTCCTCAAATGTAGCTTCAAGAGAATCTTGAGCTGTTTTTCTGAAAATCATAGTAAAACAGAGCATTGTAAGCTCTCTTTGTTCTTACTATTGTAAAGGTTTCTAATGCATAGTATGTTCTAATAATTAATAGTAGTTTTTAGGTAAGATGAACTATGTAATATCTAGAGAGATAATCCTCCTTGATTCATCAACTATCTCATTATGAGTTCTAACATAGAGTACTCTACTCTTCAGCAATTTTGAGTGTCTTCTCCTAAGAATAATCTATTGACTCTTTGTACTAAACTATTGAAATCATTATTAATGAATCATTAATATATTTAAGAAAATAATAATAAAATAATCCAACTCATTAAATTCATTAATATTGAAATTTAGGATTTTAATTTAAAATAATAAAGACCATGATGGTAGGTAACCTGATGAAACATAAACTCTGGTGGTGACTCATTTTGATTGCAAACCATCATAATAGAATTTCATCTTTCAATGAGTCATCTAATGGAGAAACATTTGGAAGTAATTTATAATTACCCATACTTTACATACATTGTTAATACTTCAAAATTGAAGCATACTTATTACAACATATAACAATACCACGAATGGAATGTATAGGTATAGTGTCTTTAGAAACTGGGAAACATAAACAACTGGTTCATAATGCATATACACTGTCTCCTATTTATTTCATCATATCTATAGTCCCTTTTGGCATATCTTACTTAATAACCTTCTTCCTGACCTCGGGAATGAAAACATACAAAAGGGTGATCTCAAATGCTCAGTAATGGTAAACAAAAGAAATATCAATCACATCATATACATAAGCACATAACTTTTGGAAATCTTAACCTGCAAAAGAGATCATAATTTCATAACATGGGATAAATCATGGCAGTGAAATGTAATCATTATAATCATAACTTAAAACATGAAACTTTGTGGCATACACACATAATCATAGAGAATCATTTCTTATTAGTCAAGGCTCATTTCCAAGACTATCTTAGTAGACAAAGACCCTTTATGAACTGAGTTCACTCCTCGTTTCAGTCCTGTTTCACTGAACCGGTATAACCTACCGTTCCAGCCATGTCTATATCATGAGATATAAAATCTTTACCCAATGCATTGGAGGTAGATATAGGTCCCACCCATCTCATAATGATACCATTGTTATGTGTGCCACAAAAATCATAAATCATACATCATTGCATAACCCATGTAATAAAAATTGGAATCTTAAACATCATGACATCATAAAACAATTCATATAAGATAAAGGAATTCATAAAAATAATTCCATCACAACATAGTCAAATCAATGTAATAATAGGGATAGATACATAACCCTTTATTATCTTAGATGGAAAATAATTTTGATAAAACACTTCAACTCCATTCTTGAGGAAAATATCCTTTCTTCTTCAAAAACATTTATCCTTTCATAACATGTTATACAATTTTAAACTAAAATAAGTTGATTAAAAATAAACTTTAAAACTTGTAAAGGAAGCTTCTTGTAAATAATGTTTTAAAAATCCATTCATGCCGTATAAGTTAAAAAACATTCTTTGTACTTTTGCCGGAAAAGTCAAAAAGTACCTCGTATGAAAAACGACAAAAGATTCCTTTCATATCCTTTACTAAAAACTCACCGAAGGGTAAAATTAAATTTAAACAATTGTATATGGATGGATATAATATTACATATTGAGGAAACATGATTGTGGATGATAAAATACACCCCAGTAAATACCAAAGTATAAACAATCTCGGATAAAAATGAGATTGTGATATTTCCCTTACCTTAGGTCGATTTTGCTTCGTAAGTGTCCGAACCTCCTGTATAATGATTTAAATAATTTTATTGACTTATTCCATAATCATAATTATTTTTATGATATCATATATGGTCATATTCTTAGCTTCTTAGTAGTAATATTTCATTGCTACTTGTTATTCGGGTGTTTATAACTTTTTGTTCTTATGTGTGTCTTGTCGAATAAATTCTTATTCTTCTCTTTAGGTTAGAGATAACTCATTTCCAGAATTTTATTAGTGTAATGTATATCATATTCATTTATTCAATCAATTTATATAATCATCATGAAATGAAGATCATGTATAATGAGTCGCATCACATCGTGGAGACGGTATTCCGTACGTACGCACGAGTGATGATATCGTTCCTATGATCGTGGAATTGTATTGGAGTGTATGTGTACTATTTCAGAATCATTATTACTTTATAATAGTCATATATAGTCATTATTTACACCGTTATACCCATCCAAGTAAGGTGGTGGTGGAAAATAGATTACACCACGGCTTGGAGACGGTATTCCGTACGTATGCACGCGCGATGATTTATTTTTCCGTAGGATGGATAGATGGTGAAATAGGGTTGTTTCATACATATAATAACATATAAGTATATGATTTATACTAATGTTAATACTTCATAATGAAACAACTAAATAAGAAGAAGTGAAAGAAGAAATAAAGATGAAAGAATCGGTAACAGACATTACCTCTTCTTTGAAGTGCTTCTTTGAGACCTTCTTTTAGGGCAATAAAATTGGTCTTTGAAGAAGACCAGGACCTCTAGTATGTCACTAGGTAAGTGGAGAGGAGGAATTGGTAGGGTTTGGCAGAGCTTGATGGCTCAAAGTGGTGTGAGGAAGAGGGGGAGGATGTGCCATTTTATAAGGGAGGAGAGGGGCACCTTTGGGAAAACTAAAAATATTATTTTATTATAAAGTCAAGTTCGGTTTTAAATAGCTCCAAATTGATATATTTCAAATCTAAGGTGGGTATGGGTAGAAATATTCTCATCCAATATAATTTAGAAAAGTTTAGGTTCCTATTTTAACCTTATCATTTAGATTTAACATTAAGTTAAATAAGTTTACTTTTACCGTGTCTTCTTGTGTTCTTATACTATAAGGTTAATAAACTTACTATAAGCAGCCAAACGAACCCAAAGTTGTTTATTGTTAATATATATAGCCTTATCTAAGTCATTTTGCCGAACCTTAGATTTTTAGTAATAAAATAACAATTACTAATATAATATTTGTTTTAAAAACTATTTTATCTCAATTTTGACACAATTTAGTAATTGATTTTTGTGAAAATCATAACAGAATTATTAGTTAGAACCAAGTTAATTAAATCAATACTAACATGTCATATTAACCTAGAAAATTAGTGTAATTCATAAAAAGTCTCAAATTACATTTATTTTGGTGTTTATAACATCAATTATGTCAATATTTCATTAATAAGATAATTACTGCATCATCATCGTGTCATAAATAAATTAAATTATATAATGTCTAAAAATTACAAATAAAATATCATTATGTAGGAAATATTTTTATCTTTCTAATTAATATTTATAGTCGAATTTATCTTATTTATAACCTTATATTAAAAATTATTTACTTATTAAACTTTGATTTTAACTATTTTAACCCTTCTTTAAATAAATTAATAATAAATGTCCTAATCTAATCCAAGTGGGCCTAAATGGTCATATATTATTCCTAAGTTTGTTTTTGGTCGAATTACATTTGTCCAATAGAATTAGGACATGTGTTAGGGTAATAATAATATCATCTTTATCCTTAATTACCCTATTTACTTTTAACCGTGGTAAAAAAAGTAAAAAGTTACTATTCACCAAAAAACTATTTTCATCTCATTGAACCACATTTTAATTACTGACATCAACCGTGTCTCTCGGATTTTTTAAATTCCACTCACAGAAGCGGTAAAATTAAGTTTTATGAAAAATTCAGTTTTTTAACTACCACTTAGTGGTTTCACTATTCATCAAAAATTGAAAGTTTTCAGAAAAATACCAAAATTTCACCCTAGGATAATTTCGATATTCCGAATCCAAAAATGAAGTCCATTTTGAAAAATAAAATTTATAAAATTTCAAAAAGTGATTATTACTATTCATAATAGCTAGTTTTAATAATATTTTAATAGCATATCGTTGTTTAGTGAAACTCGGTATTGCGTACGACGCAAGCTATCAAGGAAGGTCGCGATTTCGTGTAAAGCAAGCCAAGAAAGTGTTGTGTAGAAAAAGATTTCTTTGATTATTTATATAACATAAAAGTCTCGGGTGTTACATTCTACCCCCCTTAAAATGAATTTTGCCCTCAAAATTCTTCACTTAGTAACAAACAAATGAGGATACCTCTCCCTCATCATATCCTCAAGCTCCCATGTAGCTTCTTATAATTGGTGGTTCCTCCATAAAACTTTCACAAATCGAGTGGTATTGTTTCGTAGGACTTTTTCGCTACGATCCAGAATCTCAATCGGTTGTTCTTCATAAGAAAGATCTTGCTCCAGTGGTACAACTTCTGAGCTAAGTACATGTGAAGGATCATATATGTACTTTCTCAGGAGAGATATAGGGAACACATCGTGAACTTGAGAGAGATTCAGTGGAAGCAACAATCGGGAATCTACCTTCCCAACACGATCCAGTATTTCAAAAGGACCGATATATCTAGGGCTCAACTTCCCCTTCTTTCCAAATCTCATGACCCTCTTACAGGGAGATATTCGTAAGAACACTTTATCACCCACTTCAAACTCTAGGTCTTTTCTTCGGTTGTTGGCATAACGTTTCTGTCGACTCTGAGCTGCTCTTATGTGTTGTTGAATAGATCTGACCTTTTCTGCCATTTCATCAACGAGATCGGGTCCTAATAGCTTTCTTTCCCCAACTTCATCCCAGCAAGTTGGAGTCCTACATTTCTTTCCATAGAGAGCTTCATAAGGAGCCATCTGAATACTGGAGTGAAAGATATTATTATAAGAAAATTCCACCAAAGGTAGGTGTTGATCCCAACCACCTTTGAAATCCATAGAGCAAGATCTCAACATATCTTCTAGAGTTTGAATTGTTCTCTCAGACTGACCGTCTGTCTAAGGATGATAAGTAGTGCGGAAACTCAACTCTGTATCCAGAGTATGCTGAAGACTTTGCCAGAACTTCGAGGTAAATCTCAGATCCCGATCAGATATAATAGAAAGTGGTACTCCATGCAATCTTACCACTTCCTTTACATATATCCTGGAAAGCTGATCCAGAGAGAAATCCTCTCTAACAGCAATGAAGTGTGCAGACTTTGTAAGACGATCAACTATGACCCAGATACCATTATTGCCTTTGGATGTTTTATGAAGTCCTGTGACAAAGTCCATAGTGATGTTTTCCCATTTCCATTCGGTTATGGGTAATGGTTGTAACATCCCCTTAGACTTCTGTCTCTCATATTTAACTTGATGACAAACCATGCATCGAGAGACATATTCAGCAACATCTCTTTTTATGCCATCCCACCAGAAGTACGCTTTCATGTCCCTATACATCTTCGTTCTTCCAGGATGAATAGAGAATGAAGAACTATGAGCCTCATCCCACAGCTCCTTCTTTAATTCGGGGATGGAGGGAACACAAACCCGATTCCTGGACATTATTATCCCATCACAATCAAGGTTGAATTCAGGAACATTTCTCACCTTCTTTTGTAACTCGACATCTTCTTTCTGTGCCTCTTTAATCTTCACATGTATATATGGTTGAACATTCATTTCAGAAAGATAAGATTTTTCCCCTTCCATTATAATTCCAAGATCCATCCTTTGTAAATCCATAAATATTGGATCTTTTGTGATCCTCACCATGGATAAACTAGCATGGTCTTGTCGACTTAATGCATCTTCCACCTTGTTTGCTTTCCTAGGGTGGTAATGGATTGAGTAGTCATAATCATAAATCAGCTTCAACCATCTTCTTTGACACATATTCAGCTCCTTTTGTGTGAAAATATACATTAAACTTTTATGATCAGTATTAATATCACACCTTTCACCATAAAGATAATGCCTCCAAATCTTTAATGCAAATATTTCCGCAGCTAACTCCAAATCATGTGTTAGGTAATTTTGCTCATGGATTTCCAACTATCGTGAGGCATAAGCTATCACCATATCATTTTGCATAAGAACACACCCAAATCCCTTCTTGGATGCATCACTATAGATCACAAACCTTTCTCCACTACAAGGCAGTGTGAGCACAGGTGCACTGGATAACCTTCTTTTCAACTCCTTGAAATTCTCTTCACATTCCTCCGTCTAGACAAACTTAACTCCTTTCGGAGTCAACTTGGTGAGTGGATTAGATAATCGTGAAAAATCATTCACAAAAGGTCGATAATATCCAGCCAAACCAAGAAAACATCGGATCTCAGTTACTGTTGTTGGTCTCGACCATCTTTCGATAACCTCTGTTTTTGCTGGATCCACAGAAATCCCCTCTTTTGAGATTATGTGACACAAAAATGCAACTTTTTGAAGCCAAAATTCACACGTGGTAAATTTGGCATAAATCTTCTCCATTCTCAGGGTCTTCAATATAATTCTCAAGTTATCTTCATGCTCTTCCTTTCCCTTTGAATATACAAGAATATTGTCTATAAAGACTACCAAAAATTGATCAAGATAGTCTCTAAAGACTCTATTCATCAGATCCATGAAGATAGCAGGGGCATTAGTAAGACCAAATGGCATCACTATAAATTCATAGTGTCCATACCTTGTACGGAAATCCGTCTTTGGTATATCCTCCCTTTTGACCCTTAATTGATGATACCCTGAACGAATATCAATCTTGGAAAAGTACTGAGCTCCGCGTAGTTGGTCAAATAAGTCATCAATGTGTGGGAGAGGATATTTTTTCTTAATAGTGATCTTGTTAAGTTCTCGATAATCATTGTAGAGTCTCATTGATCCATATTTCTTCTTAACAAGTAGAACAGGTGCTCCCCAAGGTGACGCACTAGGGCGTATGAATCCCTTATCAAGATTCTCTTGGAGTTGCTTCTTCAATTCCTGCAACTCAATTGGGGCCATTCTAAAAGGTGTCTTTGAAATAGGCAAAGCACCCAGTACGAGTTCTATTGAAAACTCAACTTCACGATTCGGTGGAAGACCTGGTAATTCCTCCAGAAAGACATCATCAAACTCCCGTACAATGGGCATATTCTTAATCGTGAGTTTCTCACCAACCTTTTGAGATAAATAACCTTCATTTAGTGGAATCAATACCCAGAAAATGGAAGAAATTTCCAATGGAAGGTTATGTTCATCCTTGCATCAATAGACGATCATAGATTGATCTGGAATATGAAATGTGACTTCCCTTGTTTGGAAATTGATATGAGATCCATATAAAGAAAGCCAATCCATGCCAATAATCACATCAAATTACACTATAGGAAGGATCACAAGATTTGTAGGAAGTACTTTCCCACAAACTACAATCAGAGACGAATTATAAACTTTTGATGCGACTGTTGTGCCATTAGGTGTTGTCACAGCTAACTCAACATCTAATTGTTGAGTTAATACGGTGATACCCTTAGATATTTCTTCAGAAATAAAAGAGTGGGTTGATCTAGAATCAAATAAAACATTTGCAACTTTAGAGTGGATGGTAAGTGTACCTTTCACCACATCGTTATCGTACTCCACATCGCTGATAGAAATTGCATGTGAATTTCCTTTGTCTTTAGCCTTAAGAGTTTGTTGACGTCGACCATCATCATCAACCCTTGGATTAGGGAATTTATTGGCATAATGTCCCATCTCCTTGAACTTGAATCATGAAGTGTAGTAGGTTTATTATGTGTATCCCTTCCTTTGTTTGCATCATTATACATCTTCTTCCCATCATCGCGGCATTCAAATGCCTGATGACTATCCTTTCAACATTTTAAACATTTACTTGTCCCTTTAAGACAACTCCCTCCATGTTTCTTTCCACACTTTGAGTATAAGGGAAAGCTCATCTTTTTTTCAGTATGCTCTTTAAGTTTTCCTTTGAATTCCATTTTCCTCTTCTTATCAAACCCATATGACTGATGGGTTACTTCAATATCCATCTCGACTTTGAGAGCACATCGAACGATTTCCTCGTAGCTCTTAAAGTCCCTTATGGATAACTCCCTTCGAAGACTTGGTATTAAGCCACTAAAGAATCGATCGATCTTACTCTCAGGTTGGATAATAATACCAGAAGCGTACCTTGCAAGTCTTGTAAAATTTGCTTCATAGGTACCAACAGATTAATCATCCTTTTGCTTCAGTTCAAGAAACTCTTTCTCCATCTTTGTTCGGAGAATACGAGGGAAGTACTTATTGAAAAATAAGTTCTTGAACTCGTCCCATTCCATGGACTCAATTTCACCCCTTTGCCTTGTATTCTTAATATGATTCCACCATTGATCAGCATCTCCTTCCAAACGATACACTGCTAGGATGACATTATCATGTTCAGAACATTGAAGAACTGAAAATATCTTTTCAGTAGTACTAATCCATTGTTCAGCAACTAATGGATCAGTAGACCCGCTGAAAGAAGGTGGACGCTGCCTCATGAAGTATTCAACAGAATTTTGCTCCTTCCTTTGCTCGTTTGGAAGTCCTGCATGATTCATAGCTTGAGAAAGTTGTGTGAGCATGGCTACAAGATTTTGCATTCCAGCTCCCATAACGTTTGGTTGCTCATGGGGACAATTATTGCATTGCCCGTCGCATTCCGCATTAACACGGTTCCTTCGGGTTCCAGCTATTGACTAAAACCAAGAAGAATAGTGTGAGCAACATCAATTATAATAGGAAAACCACATAATCAAGAATAAAATTTCACACTTAAGGTATTATCCTAGGTTATTCATGGCCATTTCTAAAACACTAAGATAGTGGTCTATGCTTAGACATATCCTTAGGGTTCTTACTAAGGATTTCACATCCTAGTTTCCAAAGGTTGACTATACCTTTCCTCTGATACTAACTATAACGACCCATACATTACAAACATTGTTAATACTTCAAAATTGAAGCATACTTATTACAACATATAAAAAAACCACGAAAGGACCGTATAGGTATAGTGTCTTTAGAAACTGGGAAACATAAACAACTGGTTCATAATGCTTCTACACTGTCTCCCATTTATTTCATCATATCTATAGTCCCTTTTGGCATATCTTACTTAATAACCTTCCTCTTGACCCGGGGAAAGAAAACATACAAAAGGGTGAGCTCAAATGCTCAGTAAGGGTAAAAATGGAAATATCGATCACATCAAATACATAAGCACATAACTTTTGGAAATCTTAACCTGCAAAAGAGATCATAATTTCATAACATGGGATAAATCATGGCAGTGAAATGTAATCACAATAATCATAACTTAAAACATGAAACATTGTGGCATACACACATAATCATAGAGAATCATTTCTTATTAATCAAGGCTCATTTCCAAGACTATCTTAGTGGACAAAGTCCCTTTCTGAACCAAGTTCACTCCTCATTTCAGTCCTGTTTCATTGAACCGGTATAACCTACCATTCCAGCCATGTCTATCTCATGAGATATAAAATCTTTACCCAATGCATTGGAGGGAGATATAGGTCCCACCCATCTCATAATGATACCATTCTTATGTGTGCCACAAAAATCATAAATCATACATCATTGCATAACCCATGTAATAAAAATGGGAATCTTAAACATCATGACATCATAAAACAATTCATATAAGATAAAGGAATTCATAAAACTAATTCCATCACAACATAGTCAAATAAATGTAATAATAGGGATAGAAACAGAACCCTTTATTATCTTAGATGGAAAATAATTTTGATAAAACACTTGAACTCCATTCATGAGGAAAATATCCATTCTTCTTCAAAAAAAATTATCCTTTCATAACATGTTATACAATTTTAAACTAAAAGAAGTTGATTAAAAATAAACTTGAAAACTTGTAAAGGAAGCTTCTTGGAAATAATGTTTTAAAAATCCATTCATGCCGTATAAGTTAAAAAAACATTCTTCGTACTTTTTTCGGAAAAGTCAAAAAGTACCTCGTATGAAAAATGAAAAAAGATTCCTTTCATATCCGTTACTAAAAACTCACCAAAGGGTAAAATTGGATTTAAACAATTGTAGATGGATGGAAATAAAATTACATATTGAGGAAACGTGGTTGTGGATGATAAAATACACCCTAGTAAATACCAAAGTATAAACAATCTCAGATAAAAATGAGATTGTGATATTTCCCTTACCTTAGGTCCGTTTTTCTTCGTAAGTGTCCGAACCTCCGGTATAATGATTTAAATAATGTTATTGACTTATTACAGAATCATAATTATTTTTATGATATCATATATGGTCATATTCTTAGCTTCTTAGTAGTAATATTTCATTGCTACTTGTTATTCGGGTGTTTATAACTTTTTGTTCTTATGCGTGTCTTGTCGAATAAATTATTATTCTTCTCTTTAGGTTATAGATACCTCATTTCCAGAGTTGTATTACTGTAATATATATCATATTAATTCATTAAATTCATTTATATAATCATTATGAAATGAAGATCATGTAGAATGAGTCGCATCACATCGTGGAGACGGTATTCCGTACGTATGCACGAGTGATGATATCGTTCCTATGATCGTGGAATTGTATTGGAGTGTATGTATACTATTTCAGAATCAGTATTAATTTATAATAGTAATATATAGTCATTATTTACACCATTATACCCATCCAAGTAAGGTGGTGGTGGAAAATAGATTACACCACGGCGTGGAGACGGTATTCCGTACGTACGCACGCGCGGTGACTTCTTTTTTCGTAGGATGGATAGATGGTGAAATATGGTTGTTTCATACTTATAATAACATATCAGTATATTATTGATACTAATGTTATTACTTCATAATGAAACAACTAAATAAGAATAAGTGGAAGAAGAAATAAAGATGAAAGAATCGGTAACAGACATTACCTCTTCTTTGAAGTGCTTCATTGAGACCTTATTTTAGGGCACTAAAATTGGTCTTTGAAAAAGACCAGGACCTATAAGATGTCTCTAGGTATGTGGAGAGGAGGAATTGGTAGGGGTTGTCCGAGCATGAAGGCTCAATGTGGTGTGAGGAAGAGGGGGAGGAGGTTCCCTTTTATAAGGGAGGAGAGGGGCACCTTTGGGAAAACTAAAAATATTATTTTATTATAAAGTAATGTTCGGTTTTAAATAGCTCCAAATTAATATATTTCGAAGATAAGGTGGGGATGGGTAGAAATACTCTCATCCAATAGAATTTAGACAAGTTTAGGTTCCTATTTTAACCTTATCATTTAGATTTAACATTAATTTAAATAAGATTACTTTTACCGTGTCTTCTTGTGTTCTTATACTATAAGGTTAATAAACATACTATAAGCAGCCAAACGAACCCCAAGTTGTTTATTATTAATATATATAACCTTATATAAGTCATTTGGCCGAAACATAGATTTTTAGGAATAAAATAACAATTACTAATATAATATTTGTTTTAAAAACTATTTTATATCAATTTTGACCCAATTTAGTAATTGATTTTTGTAAAACTCATAACAGAATTATTAGTTCTAACCAAGTTAATTAAATCAATACTAACATGTCATATTAACATTGAAAATTAGTGGAATTCATAAAAAGCCTCAAATTACATTTATTTTGGTGTTTATAACATCAATTATGTCAATATTTCATTAATAAGATAATTACTGCATCATCATCGTGTCATATATAAATTAAATTATTTAATGTCTAAAAATTAAAAATAAAATATCATTATGTAGGAAATCTTTTTATCTTTCTAATAAATACTTATAGTCGAATTTATCATTTGTATATCCTTATATTAAAAATTATTTACTTATTAAACATTGATTTTAACTATTTTAACCCTTCTTTAAATAAATTAATAATAAATGTCCTAATCTAATCCAAGTGGGCCTAAATTGATATATTTTATTCCTAAGTTTGTTTTTGGTCGAATTAAAATTGTCCAATAGAATTAGGACATGTGTTAGGGTAATAATAATATCATCTTTACCCTTAATTACCCTATTTACTTTTAACCGTGGTAAAAAAAAGTAAAAAGTTACTATTCACCAAAAAATTATTTTCATCTCATTGAACCACATTTTACTTACTGACATCAACTGTGTCTCTCGTATTTTTGAAATTCCACTCACAGAAGTGGTAAAATTATGTTTTATGAAAAATACAGTTTTTTAACTACAACTTAGTGGTTTCACTATTCATCAAAAATTGAAAGTTTTCAGAAAAATACCAAAATTTTACCCTAGGCTAATTTCGATATTCAGAATCCAAAAATGAAGTCCATTTTGAAAAATAAAATTTATAAAATTTCAAAAAGTGGTTATTACTATTCATAACAGCTAGTTTTAATAATATTTTAATAGCATATCGTTGTTTAGTGAAACTCGGTATTGCGTACGACGCAAGCTATCGAGGAAGGTCCCGATTTCGTGTAAAGAAAGCCAAGCAAGTGTTGTGTAGAAAAATATTCCTTTGATGATTTATATAACATAAAAGTCTCGGGTGTTACATAATTCATTTGAACTAACAAAGTGACTTTATGGAGTTAGTCCATCCAATGGTAGGGAGGGTCTTGTAATGACTCATGTTCATTGCTGACTCATCTCAATAGTGATTCATCTCAATGAGGACTCATATCAAGGGTGAATCATTTGAATGGTGACACATATCAATGGTCACTCATCTCAATGTTGACTCATCTCAATGGTGACTCATCTCAATAGTGACTCGTCTCAATAGTGACTCATCTCCAATGGTAGGAAAAGTTTGGTGGTGGGTCATTTTGGAGGTGATACATTCCTGGCAGTTACTAAACCTTAACGGTGAGTATTTTATGATGGTGACTTGATGTTGGTGGTGATTAAATGATTTTCAATACTTATCCCATCAGAATGGATTACAATATAAAATTCTGTCATAAATTATAAAACCCATTAGAAACATAATTAACATAATTATGTGATCATTAAAACAAGGTTTCGAGTAATCTCTCCATTTTTAATGATAAAAAATCATGTCATTTTAGAAACGAAGTATGAAATAAAAAATATCATAAAATAGAAAGATTTTAAAAAAGCCATGACATCTACTTAACACTTTAAAAATAAATTGTGAGAGTTTGATAATAAATTTTATAAATTTTAAAACAAAAGATAAAATTTAATATGGTATGAAAGGATTATTAAACAAAAGTAGGTATGAAAAGGTATGGTATAGAATAATATCATAAGTGTATAAGAAAGTGATCATAACAAGGTATTGAAATAAAATCTAAATTTATTCTCACCATACTGGGATTAAAAAAAGTGAGGAAAAAATGCAGTAAATGAAAAATATAAAAAGGTTAAATAATAAGAGACATTCAATTAATGACTAAAGTAATTTTATTATATTCAAAAATAATTTCAAAAAGTCATACAAAAGACCATATAAAAAAACCCTAATTTCGTTCACTTTCTAGCCTAGGAATATGGAACAACAGATTCTTTTCCATAATTAGTGGCAGTGGGAATAGAATTAGAGGCCGAGGTAATAGTGGTAGAGGTTATAGGGATATGAACAATAGATTTAGGGGAAAAGGTAAAACGTGGAATATCTCTGATGATCACTGACTAGAGCTGCAAAATTTCTTCCAATGAAGATAAACTAAGAGGCTAAAATTGTGAAAATAGAGGTGCAATGGGATCTTGAGTAACAATTAGTATAAAATAAACATGATAAATGGATTGAAGAGTCAGATAAAAAGTCACCAGTATGACCTAATGTTCTACCACTATAGTCCCAAAAACATGAAAGAAAGGATTCATCAGTTTTATGAAGTCCAGGATAATTTGGCCTCCAAGATTTATCACTCTATAGAAGTCCTACTTCTCCTCTATTAAAAATAGATGAAAACATGTCACTTTTATTAATTTATAGACTTTATCATTTATATATCTATTAACAGGTGGAAACAAAATTTTTTATGTAAGAAACATGAAGTGAGTGTTCCACTCACGCTTAGTATAGATTTGGGAAAGTTAATACTTAATTTACTCTGTAATGGTTTCTATGCCATTTTTTAAGATCATTTATACATTACCTTACCATATTATACACATGATCACGATTGTGTCTGATCTAACTTAGACTTTCCTAAGGGTTATCAGAGAAATATACTAAAATAGATCAAATATCCTCCCTAACAACATATCTGATCAACTAAATATTCAAGGAAGTATTTGGAGAACATGATGTATAATGTTCCAAAGATAGATACTGAAACTTATAAAATATAGAAGAAAATATCTCAGTAAAATAGGTCTTCATATCTTCCATCATAGTCTTCAAGGACTCAAACTCATTAGCTAGATGATTGTTTTATATATCAACATCCAAAATATGATAAAACATCATGGGCTGAATGTAGTGTAACAAAAGATCAAATAAGTATCGAGAATCTCTCCCACTGAAATTTGTTACCAAAACAGGATGATTATTCCTGATACCATCCAATTCAGAAAGGATTATCTCTCTCAAGGAATTCGGATCATCCCTGAAAGCAATGTCAACTACCACAAGATAAACACCAAGAAAAGGTGTAGACAATCTCCTAGTAGTATCCAATGATGGATTTGGTCTAGCAAGAACATCTGAAACACATCTCTGAAGCTCCCCTTAAACATTTATATACTCATACATTAATCCTTTAGAATCTATCTATACTAAAACTAGGATAGTAAGTCCACGGTGATTTGCTGGACAACTATCATCATCTGAATCAGGGTAGTCCAGGCCTCACTTTACATAACCAAGATATCTATACCTTTATTTTAGAGTTGAGATGCCTACTCTGGAAGAAGATAAAATAGTAGGATCAACAACAATATTTTAAAAAACTATAGGTTCATAATGATCTCAATCAATAAGGTTAACGAGGTGACTAACAAGGCTTATGGATCCCCCCCTTAATAGATACTACAAAATCATCTCTAAAAACATTATCAATTTCTTGAACCATGTTAGGTCTACCAATAAACCTAGAAGCAATAGAAATGACTATAGAAGAAATATTTTCCTAAGCCATCTCATGATCACCTGGCATATTTTTGTTAGAACAACCACCACCACCATCTTCATCATCATTCCCAATATCTTTACCATTTCTATATTCTTCTTCATAATCTCTATCTTTTTATTCATCATATTCTTCTTCATAACCATTATTATTTTCTACATTACCTTTATCACTTATATTATCATCATTAGATAACTCAAAAAATTCTTTAGAAACCTTAGTATCCTCTTCTTCACTTCCTTCAGTTAAAAGAGTGTCTCTAATAGGTAGAGACATAGGAGGACTAACTAGACCAAAGGTTACAACTAAGAACTTAGGAATATCTATGTCACTACCATTATCAACTAAAAACTCTTACTCCTCATTACTATAAGTAGAAAACAATTCTTATTAGTACTCTTAATCTAATTATACAATATCCTCATCTACCTCCAAGCTATGATATAGAATATCTTTCAGTATGGAAGGGTGATCAAGAGGATTTAACTCATTAAAAAGCTTATTAGAATCAACAAACCACTTTTTTAGCCATGGGTTCCAATTTATTTTCATTGTCATATAAATTAATTTTGATCAATTAATAACCTCCAAATTTCACCTCAGTTTCTTCTTCCCCATCAACCAATCCCTTGGAATAAGGCACGGATGAAATGCAATTGTAATAAATTAAAGAGTTTGACCTAGATGATAGTTTACACATTTCTATCATATGATCCATAAAATACCTACACTTATTAATTTTACCTCCCCTTTTCATAATGTATAATAGACATACATCTTGATATCATATTTTTTTGAAATCAACTTTTCTTGTGAACAATATATGCTATATAAACATAAAGAGTAAACTACCCTCAACATCTAACTGAATTGCAACTGGTATTCTTAAGGTTTCATCTTCAGTCAAATCAACAAATGAATTCTCATATTTAAAATAACCTCTATCACTTGTAATAAATCCCTTATTATAATTTGAGACTCCTTCATGAGGAACATGAAGACATCTATCCCATTGAATTGAAGGGAAAACAACCTTCTACCCATTTATCCTACTTTTAACCTAATCATTATCCTCCCCAAAACCAAACTAAACAGTATCATAAAATTGACACACTAACCTAGGATTTAAAGGACTATAATTATTCAATAGAAACTCTACCATCCTTGGTTTTCAATTTCTTTAAAAACAAATGTCCACAAGAGAAACCCCTCAGTATTAACTTCTCTAGAACCACTGCTCGATTCTCAAGATATAGGTTCCACAACTTGAAAACTATTCATCTAAAATCTCCTCTTTGATTCCTAAAAAGAAGTGACTCCTCAGGAGTCGACTCAGTTTATTACTTCACTTGAACATTTTAAAATTGCTTATAAGGTTCAAAATAGGTCAATGTAAGGTTAAATTTTTAGAGAGAAAGGTCATTGAAAGGTTCGAAGGGCAACATGTTTGAGAGTGTGCATCCAAAATATAATATGGTTTAAATTTATATCATTTAGGGCTTTAAAGATTGTAAATTTTAATAATATATTTAAATCTAAAGGATGTAAATATTTAATCCACAAATAAAATTATCTATGATAGCTTAAAACCAACAATTATTCATTACTAATGGTGGGTTATCTAACAGTGGGTTATCCGACAGTGGGTAATTTCCGACACTGGATAATTTTCTATAGTGGGTAATTTCCAATATTGGGTAATTTACAATGTTGGGTAATTTATAACTAAAGGTCCCCAAAATATAGGCTTAACAAAAAATTATAATTCATAATTCATGTTTGATGTAGTTCATTATCTCATAAATTCAATGTCTTAGTAAATATATCATCAAGATGATGTTATGTTCTAATGTATTCAAGAGTTATACCACTATTTTGAAAATGAGATCTTAAAAAGTGATGTCTCAAATCAATTTTTGTTGTTCTATAGTTAGATACATGATTTTTAGAGAATTTTACAGCACTTGTGTTGTCATAATTTTAAGGGACATGTTAGAATTGATATCCCTATTCTAGTAATGTTTGTCTTATCCAAAATATTTGAGTAAACTTCAGTAGTAGATAGTGAAAATGATTTTTTTTCTTACTACACCAAGATACTAGAGACATTCCCAAAATATGACATGTTCAATATTTCCTTTTTCCATATAACATACAACCACCAAAATCAACATCAATTTAACTCACAAAGTTAAATTCTTGTCCTCTAGGGTAAAATAGTTATAAATTGGTTGTATACCTAAGGTTTTTAAAATTCCATTAATAGCATGTATGTTTGAATATTTTGTGTTTTCTTGAAAATGAGAACACATACACACACTAAACATAATGGCAGACCCACTAGAAGTTAGGTAGAGAAGACTTCCAATCATATGTTTGTAACTGGATTGATCTATTTATTTCCCAACTTCATCAAGATCCAACTTACATCTGGTACCTATAGTAGAGTCACTACCTCTAATTCTATCTAAACCAAAAAATTTTATAAGATATTTTGCGTAGTTGCATTGATTTAAAATTATTCCTTATTTATTTTAATAAATCTGGAAATGAGGAATGAATTTTAGTCCACCCAGTAAAATAATTTGAAATTAATTTTTCTTCATTTTTTGGAAATCATTACATGACTAATTTTTATCATAACCAAAAATAATATCATCTACATTAATTTTAACAAATGAAACATATTTTGAAATAATTTTTATAAAAAAGGTAGGTTCACCTATGTATTTTGAAAAACCTTTTGAAATAATAAAATATTTGAGCCTATTATAGTAAGCTCCAAGATGATTTTTTAAACCATATAGTGCATTTATTTTTTTGAAAAAATGATCTGGAAAATTGGGATTTTGAATATAAGGGGGTTGTTCAACAAAAATCCTCAACTATATACCCATTAATTTAACATTGGACATACATTTGATAATGATGGAAATCCAATTGTGCATCATAGGAAAGTATTATTCTAAGGGATTTAAGTCTATATACTATTTTATAGGTTTATTTATAGCCTATATCTTCTTCTGCATTATACCATTGTCCAACTATTCTAGACTTATTCCTTACTATAGTACTATATTCATTAATCTTGTTTTTAAATACAAATTTAGTTCCAATAGTCAAGGTGTCATTAGGTCTATCAAAAATTCCCAAAACCTTATTTATATGAAACTCATTAACTTATTTTTATATATACATGACTAATAATTCATCACTAATTATCCCAGTGATGTTGTTAGGTTCAAGTTGAAACAATAATTCTTGATTTTTAATATAGTTTCTTATAGAATATCTAGTATATGTACCTCTATCTAAGTCTCTAACTACAATATCTAATGGGTTATATTAAATATTCATAAAAACTCTAAGAAAATAAGGGATGGTCACCTTATAGTGTGTGGAAACCGTTGTGTTGGTGGTCTCTAGGAGATCTGGCTGTGGTGAGGGGGATCTGTGTGTGTTTGGCTTCGATGGGGGTGGTGATTGTAGGTGGTAGAGATGCTTAGATGCATGGGGTAGAGCCTATTTGGAATGATAGTCTAGTTATTAAGATTTGATGACATGGTCGATGGCTTGTTTAGGTGGATTTTAGGAAGCATAGTGTGGCCCAAACTCTTCTCTAATAGAGGATCATATTAGTGGTTTTCATTGCTTGGATGAAGCTAGATCAGCTGTAGGTGGCGTGGGAGGAAGATGGCAGGCCAATGCAATTTCGGGTTGAGGCAATTGACTCTATTTTATTTGGATTTGTTTTGGTCGTGGTTTTTTAATGTTATTTGTCCCACTAGGCTCTCTAGACACTGATTTTTGGTCTCTCTGGGCTTTCAGACCACTGTAACAGGTTTTGTACTTGGTTTTGTAGTGGGTTTGATCCCTCTAGGCCTATGGTCTTGTAATGGGTTTCCCTCACCTAGTTTTAAAGGGGTTCGTATTGAATTTATTCTCTTTTTAATAAATTGGATTTCCACCAACTCTTATTTTATAAATTTTCCTCAAAATTGGATGATTTTTTTATCATTTAACAAAAATGTCAGAAGGATTGAAATTAAGGTCCAGATTTGCTAAATCTTCATTGACGTTTTCTAAAAGGGTTTTAGGCTCATGTGGATTTTTATCATCAAATATGACATGAAAAAGCTCTTGGAAAGTCTTGGTTATTTTATTAAACATTATATATGAATACTAGAAGTTTAATAAATAGGGATAATTCTTTCACTGCTCTTCAGGAAAAAATTATAAAGATTATACTTTGTATTAATAATAAAGACATTGTTTCAAAAAACTCTATTGTAATTAAAATTAGTTTTCCTATTATTCCAAAGTTTATAAGATATTTTCTTTAAAATAGGTCTAATTAAAACACTATTTATTATATAACATGTTGTAGATAGGTGAGTCATATTTATTAACTATTGTATGAGATATATCTTGATGTGTTTTATTTATTCTTTCAATAACCCCATTCTGTTAGGGGTCCTAAGAGAAGAGAAGTTATGGTTATATCCATTTTGTGATAAAAAGGATTCAATGTCTTGATTTTCAAACACATGTCCATGATCACTTATTATGGTTTTAATCTTATGTCTACTAAGGTTCAATACATATCTATAACACTTGGTAAAGTAAGATCATATTTCATTTTTGTGAGTTAAAACGAATACCCAAGTATACCTAGAAAATTCATCTACAAGGATATAGATATAGTTCTCATCAGTTTAACTAGAAACTCTAAATGGTCCAAACAAGTCTATCTGAACAAATTCTAGGGGTTGAGAAGTTGAAACTTGTTTCTTTGATTTGAAAGATATTTTTTGATGTTTCTATTTTTTAGGGGATACAAACATTATCATTTGGATGTTCATGTTTAGGTATATCATTAATTATACCTTTATAAGTTATCTTTCTATGTGAGTAAATGTTTCAGTGGCCTAGTATCTTATGCCAAATCCATGATTCCTTAAGAAAGGAACTTAATAAAGAATAATCTTATGAAATTAAAGAATGAATATTAATAAAATAAAAATTTTCATTTCTCAAAGTAGTAAACACTAAAAAATATTTAGAATAAAAAATTGTACAAGAATTGTTTTCAAATTTAAAATAAAAACCATCATAATGTAACTATGAGATGCCAAACAGATATAATTTTAAACCATCATAAAATAAAACTTTATAAATTAAAATTGAATTAAACTTACCTATATAGAAAAGGTAAATAGTTTTCTCTTTATCATTATCACCAAAGGTAAAATGTCCTCCATCAACCTTTATCAACATCTTAAATCCCGATTAATCTCTTATAATATGTATTGAAAATCAGTTTTCTAGGTACTATATTATCATGTAAGATTTATTCAAGAAATTACCCTATAAAATAATGTTTATACCAAGAATTACTCTGGTAAATAGATTTTATTAGGTGCAGAAATGCTAGTGATTATAGATTTAGGAACCCATATTTTCTTAATGGGTTTTCTATAAGTAGATTGAGAAATCTTGTAAATAAATACTTTACTTGGTCATGTTTAATAAAAAATTATAGAAGAGTTTCTAAAATTTTATTTAATAATAAAAGCGCTCTTTACAATTCTCCTCTATCTAGGATGGTAACCTAGACCAATAATATAATTAGGTGCTATTTATTTTTATAGTATTTGAATGAGAGTTTATATTTCATAATTCAATATATATAAGCCTTTCATTAATTTCACATTATAAAATTTTAGCTCTATATTTTCTTTAAAAAATTGAGCATTCTTCCCTTTCTCTACAACATGGTCAGGTTTAACAGTAGTAGATATAGCATGTTGTCTTGTCAATGTTTTTAAATTATCTTTATCATCATTAAAGGTATCCTCACCAATATTACAATATTAAATCACTTCATCATTTTTCAAATTTTCATCATTATGATCATCTCGAAAGTGATTTGAATTATGTACAAGAGAGACAATAGGCACCTTAGATGTGTTTTTAATGAAAAACATATTTTCTTCTTCAGGATGTCTTCATGAGTTTAGTCTGAGTCACTAGAGCTACCCTTATAGGCACTCCAAGTGGATTTCATTTATTTATTATATTTTATATCCTTATCTTAATAATTATTTTTTATTTGAACTTGGGAAATTCAGAGTTAACACATCCTTTTCTTTTACAGTTGTAACAAAAAATATCATTTGAATTATCATCTCCTTTCTAGTCTTTCTTCCAATTTTCTCTGTTATCATATGTTCCCATGTACCTTGGATTCTTGAATAGTTTCTTATTCTTACAAAATTTCTCAAATCTTATATCTAGATGAGTCATCTCCTCATCACTTTTATCTGGTGATTAATCATAAATGGATCTTTTAGTTCAATTTTTTGTTATTCAATTTAGATGAAATGGTCTTTAAGGATAAATATTTCCCCTTTGGTTCATGTTCCTCTTCTTAGGTAACTTTATGATCTTTCTCATACATCATTAACTTTATAATTAATTCATTAACATGTAGCTTAAATTTTTTACAATATTCTCTTTTGGATACTAATGTTCCTCTCCATCTATCTAGAAGACATCTTATTAGTTGCATGATTTGGTCATTATAAGACATTGGATTCCCCAAGTAACTCATTGTATTTACTATCTCACTGAACCTAATATACATATAATAAATGAATTCAAAAGTTTTCATCTAAAATTTATCATATTTAATCATTTAAGTATTCAATATAATTTCGTTAAAATTAGTAGTTCCTTCATTATAAATATTATATATATCCTAAATTTAATATGCAGTTTTACTTGTAGACATCCTATTAAAACCTTCATATCCTAAAAAAATAAAGATTATTATTTGATTTAAAAATATAAATATAGCTATTTTTAGTAAAATAATCCCATGTAACTCTAGTAGTCATAGGTAATTCATATTTATCCTCTATAGAATTACATATTTTGATGACCATGCTTTCAATAAGAATCTATGTCTTGATTTTCTCTTGAGTATAGTTATTGTTGTTAAATAAAGATGTTATGTTTGTAGAATAACTTTCACTACTATTTTCATTTTAAAGAACTAAATTTAGAAATAACATGAATTTAATATCTTTTAAAAAATCTAAAATCTTAGTTGAAAAGGTTTGGAAATCCTCTAAAACCAAATGTTTGTTGGAGTGAGTAACTCAAGAGGGGGGGGGTGAATTGAGTTTCCAATAAAAATTTATATTAAAAAAATATAAATAAAATCACCCATTATAAATTATAATTTTCTAGTTAATAAAAAGTGTTGTTTAATTTATATTTGATATTGTGTAATATTCATCAATGATTTATTAGTAATCTAGTAAAAATAATATTAATATTATCATAACTTTTGAAATCAAATTAATCAAAAAAATACTTATATAAATGTTAGTTAATATTAATAATAAAAGTTGTGTTTTTTATATAGTTTAAACCAGGTTATGTTTAATGATTTGAAATGAAAAAAAACACATAACTGAATTAAAATAAGGGGTTATGTCTAATTTTGATAACTAATCCTCTCCACTTGGAAATAACCTGATGTAAAAAATATTATATAAATAATCTTGATCCACAACATAGAT
Organism: Viscum album; assembly: GCA_963277665.1. Taxonomy (NCBI): domain Eukaryota; kingdom Viridiplantae; phylum Streptophyta; class Magnoliopsida; order Santalales; family Viscaceae; genus Viscum; species Viscum album. The sequence continues at coordinate 647,724,493 of OY728137.1, read as the reverse complement.
TGGGTAAATAGACAATATCTTACCAGATGTTTATCCCCCACAGGTTCTTCTTCCGAAATAACCATAGGATGAAAAAAAATAACAAGACACATAAGGAAATATTCCATAAATATTATTGGAATATAGTTATAAATAGAGTGTAGAAGATATCAATTATCCTCTAGTTACGGTGTAGGAGTATTTTGTGTTTATAAACAATATAAAAATATCCTGTTTAAAATTAAATGCACTAAAGAGAAATATAAAGTAAAAAGATGTAGAGAATATTTTGTTTCTCAAATTGATGTGATCTGAATGCGTGATTCTCCTCAAATGTATCTTTGAGAGAATATTTGTAAATTTTTTCTGAATATTACAGTAAAACATATCATTGTAAGATATCGTTTTTCCAACTTTTTGGGATGATTATAAATGTATAGTATATTCTACTCTTTCATAATATATTTTAGGTAATATTCAACATATAATATCATGAGAGATGATCCTACATGATTCAGAAAGTAGCAAACTCATTTATCAAACATAGAAAACTCTAGTTTTCATCATTAAAGAGCATCCACTTTTAAGAATAATCATTTAGACCTACTAACTTCTCATACTAAACTCAAGATATGGATTTTAATTCATATATAAAAAATTCAATAAAACAATCATAACATAATTAAAATAATTAAATTCCTTAAGATTTCATTTGAGGTATTTAATTAAAAATAATAAAGATAATAATAGTAGGTTGTCTGGAAGAAAGTGAACTATGGTGGTGACTCATTTTAATGGTGACTCATCCTAAAATAAATTCATCTAGTATTTATTCATCTGATGATGAGAAATTTTTGGGTGAGTCACTTGAACTAACCAAAATACTTTTTGGAGGTAGGTTATTCAATGGTAGGTTAGGTGTAGTGGTGAATAAGGTTCAATAATGACTCATCTAAATGGTAAATTGTCTCAATGATGACTCATCTAAATGGTGTCTCCTCTCAATGGTTACTAATCTCAATGATGACTCATCTAAAAAGTGAATCATCTCAATGGTGACTTATCTCCAGTGGTAGGTAAAGTCTAGTAGTGGGTCATCTTGGTGGAGAAACAATCCTAGCCTTGACTCAACCTCAAAAGTGAGTCTCTTATTATAGTGACATGATTCTGGAAGTGATTAAACTCTTTTGAAAACATAGCCAATATTTCATCAGAATTACTTAAAATATAAAGTTATATCATTAATAATGAAACTCATTAGAAACATAATTAATATGATTTTTTGATCATTAAAAAAGGGGTCACCATTATGGTAATAGGAACATGATATTTTAAATATTTTATATTTTGGAGTGTTGGAAATAATTACCAAGAGATCAATCATGGAATGATAGTTTTGGGTAGTAAAGAACTGATTCCCGACTTGACCAACCACTAGCCCAAAGGGAATTATCAATCCCCATGAGCTTGAAATTAGTTCCTAATAAACTTGGAAGTCAATTTTTGAATTATTTATACCAAGATACAAATATTAATTGAAATGTATAAGAAATAAAAAAACTAACCAAAAATGGAATTATAATAAAAAAACCATATAAGGAAAAACAACTTAAATATATACATTGATGATGTAGATTAAAAAAACACTCCACGCTGAAAGGATGACACAAAATTGAAAAAATAATAAATAAAAAGAGAAATGAAAATGAATATCTTGAAAATACCCATTAGTTACACCATATCACTCATCACATCCCACCATAAATCAATGGATGAACCCAACCCAAAGAATCTAATTTGAATTGGGTACCTAAAATAAAAAAACATGAGGATGATACACACCCATATACTAGTGAATATGAAAGGTGATAACAAAATTAACACAATATGATCTCACTAAAGAGTATCTTTGAATCACTTTTTAATATAGTTCATAAGGTCCTAGTTTGAAAAAAAATTATAAATCCATTTTTCCAAAATCATAATAAAAAATCCAACAATCATGACCCATACACATTTCTAAACAACTATCATTTTTATAAAATAAAGGAGTGATAGTATTTTTAATAAAACATCTCATACCAAGTATGCATGGTCATTAAAACCATATAAAATAAGATAAAATATCATATATCCATCTTTCTAAACTTTTACTTAAAAAATAAATTTTCATAAACAACCTCAAAGAAGAACCATTTCTTAAAAAAAATTTAAAAAAAATAACAAAACCTTTTTTTTAAATCAAAATTTTAAAGCATTTGAAAATAACTTGTTTTAAACTAAACGAAATCACAATCAAGATTATAAAAAAAATCCCACATTGGTTCTAAGGAAAGAAGGAAATACAATCCATAAGAAAAACTAGAAAATGATGTCATATAATCAAATTAAATAGGGCAATAAAAATGGTCCAAGAATAGAAATATATTTAAGTATCCATAGAGAGAACTAAGAATCTCAGTAAACATCCTAAGACTCATCTATCTGGATCCTAAACTAGTGAAAATGAATATAGGCCATAATTAATAAACCTATCATGTACCAATAGTCCTACATAAATAAAAAGGCTCTAATAGGAATTGGTAGTTCAAATTCAATCCCTAGGTGCTTCCAATATATTTTGAGACTATAGAAAAAATATGGTTATATAACATTATGTTACCTTTTTTTAGGTATTTATTGAACCTTGTTTTGATTGTGATTTTTTGGGTCCATATTTGGGGACATTTTAGAATTTTTTTTAAAAAAAATTGGAAGCCTATGGGTCTTTTCATGATTAGAACGTGGTTAGGTAAAACCATTTATTTTTTCCCAGTAAACTGTGTGTCGTATTATGAGCCCAAGTTAGGGGAACATAGCTATCTTAACTATGCGAAACACCTTGTGTGGGTTTTCATTTTTGGTGCATGGTGAAAAAAATATTGTAGAAAAACTATTCACCCCATCTATAAGTCTAGAAGGGGCACATGGTTAGGGTTCATGGTTGATTTAACTATAGTTCCTAACCCATAAAAATATGGTTATGGTTTTTAATACCCCTAAAATTATTTATAAAAATACCGGGACACTTAGTTTAGCACCAAAAACCCCCTAATATCATTTTTGGCTCTAACTAAACATTTTACAGCACTCAATAGGATTCCCCTAGTGTGATCTCTGTATAGTATTTTCATTATTGATTGATCAATTTGAGGTATATTTTGTTTTTGATCTAATTTCCACTTTTCTTTGTAGATCCTCACTAGATATCTTCTACCCTTATATCATTGGAACCCAATTAGACTATGGATTCTAGATCTAATGGGGTTTTCAGACGATTTATGTTGATTATTGTGGATATAGTATTACAAGGACCATATCTACTCTTCCCCAATCTCCATGTTCAAGGGCGATTAGTTTTCCCTCTATTCTTGTGGTAGTTGTCCCTATACAAGAATTTTATCTCATGATTTTCATAATGTTCTTGTAAATTTCTTTGGTTTAATCAATGATAATTCATGATTTAATATCATAATGTATTTTTTTTGGAATAGATACATGTTTTTAAAAGGTATTTCCTTTAACAATAAATTTTTTCATGTGTTTGATGAACTGCTTCAGTGGTGGCTTTGGTTTTAAAATGAGTTTTCAATCCCATAAGCTGAAAGGATTTGGTGTGAAAATGTTATATTAAATAACATAATGGTTCATAAAAGGATTCTTGATTTTTTTTCTTCACATTGGTTACCTGTGGGTGCATCAGGAAATAGACTTGTCACTGTTTGTGTGTATAATGCCACTAGAGGTTTGATGTCACTTTAGTGTATTTAATGCCACTAGAGGTTATATTTTTTGGATACGCCATAGGTTTATATTTTAGATTTTATTTTATTTTTAGCATATATTACCATATGTTAGAGAATAAATGGTGTTCTTTTTCATTTATGTTTTCTTATCACCTGATAGTACTTTCATGCTAATTTTCTCGCATAACTTTCATATAGTGTATTGATGGTTGGAATTTCCTTTTTCATACCTATTTTATTTCATTATTGACATATAATGGAATTTTATTTAATATTATATGCCGTTATGAAAAGCAAATTATTTTTTAAAAAAGATATTATTTTTATAAATTATTTGTAAAATGGATTTGTATTAAACTTAGTGCTAATGTATTGTTGATATTATAACTCGTATAGATTCTTTGGTGAACTCCTAATTGTATTTGTCCACACACCATAATTTATTCCTTTGGTCATTACAGATGGACACACATGGACCTATCTATAATTGTCTTGATTTATCATTCTAGATTGTATAGTTTGGATCAAATTTGTATGTATCATGAATATTTACTATTTTATTTTTCATTTAACTTTTCTATTTTTTTAATTATACATTAGAATTGTATTTCTTTGATTCTTGTCACCATGTGGTGGGCCATCTTAGGAGACTTTCTTATTTCATCTGGGCTAGTTTTTTACAAGTTGGTATAAAAAATAATGCCCAACATGAAGTGTTGTAAAACTATGAGGGACTAGTTTGGTGACATTTTTATATTGGAGTTAGGACCTTTATAATTTAGAAAGTAAGTGTGGGAAGGGTCCTAGCAACCTCACTTTCAGGTTTGAATCTGACTTATGATTGGTGGTCCTAGATATTTATCCAAGATTGTGACTTTTTGTTTGACGTCATATGAATACTTGAGAAATTTTGGATTATTTAAATAGACATATTCCGTGTTCAGTTTTTTTATTAAAAAAAACCCATAATTGATTTAAATTATGATCTTTTTGAGGTATTAATATAGATACCTGAAGTTGGTCTTATGATTTAAGAACATGATCCTGACTAATTAGGTCAATGAATGGCTATTAATAGATATTGCCTCCTAGAATATCTATCCAAATTATGAGTGATAAATCTATGATACAAGTTCTATAGGTGAATACTCTTATGGAATCTTATTTAGTGGGAGATATAATCAACACTATTTGATATTTGTGTCAAGAAAGTGTCAGAAACCCATGACAGGTAGTGTATTATGGCTCATAATTTACTAAAAAAATTTCACACATCTTCAAAAATGAAAAATACCCTAGGAATCTGAAGAGTGGATGGAGAGGATATTTAACATTCTAAATAATCCTATAGACATTATTCTGATGTTTTTCACATACATTCTAGATGGACCAAGAAGGAGATAGTGGGTCTCCATTGTACAAGAAAAGTTAGATTAATGCCATACCTAGAATTTATTAAAGAAAATATTTAACTAGAAGTTTTATCCTAAGATATTTCATGTGAAAATATGCAAGGGTTTCTGACATCAGTGCAACGAGAATGTACTTTTGTAGAGTATTCCACCAAATTTTTGGAGTTGGTGCATTTGGAACTAGATTTTGTTACTAATGATAAATTAAATTTTTAGAGGTTTGAGAATGGAGTAAGGGAAAATATTCAGTTGATTCTAATTCTCATGCGCTTTCAAAACATTATGGAGGTATTTGAAAAATATTCTATAGAATAGGTTGGCATAAATGGGAATAATGGTTTTTGTGGGGTTTAAGATGGTATAGATGTTATCTAGGTTGTGTCTTCTAGCTATAAAAGGAAGACTAAGGGTATCCAATTTTCATCATTCAGGGGATTTTTTAGAATATTAAAATATGTTTTATATCAGTGTGGAAGGAATAGTTATCCCTATCCTAACATTATAGAAGTTATAAATACTATTCATCATTTTAGAAAATCTGGTCATTTGAGGCATTTTTGTAGAAGGATGTCCCATGATAGTAAGGTTGGATCCACTCTCACCAAGGGTTCGAAATTTCATCCTGATGCTTCATGGGTGGTGTGTCTTATCATTAGGCCACAAGGGATGATACTATGGATAATAAATATTAGGTATTATCAAAGAATTGATGTATTTAGGTTGAACAGCTTCCACTAGATGAATATGATGTAGGAATGGATACTATTTGAGGTACAATCTTTAATTCACTATCTATAGAACTTGATTTATTTGATAATAGAACTAATTTTTATTTTATATAATCAAAGTTAGTTTATTTGTTGGTATTTAATTTTTATCTTATTCCATTATTTTTTTATATTTCTATTCCATTGAGAAAGAGTTATAATCAAGGTATCAAATGTCCTACATGTGGGGTGGAAATATCCAACTCGAAAGTGGTGTAGAATTTCTTGGTTATTAATCATGATATCTTTGACATGTTTTTTGAAATGGATTCAATGATAATTTTTAAGGAAAAAATCAATTATTATCATCAAGTTAATTTTTATCTCATTATGGAGTCACTCATGTATTTCAAGGTGAGTGGGATTCTAGACCTAGGAGGGTGGTGGCTGTTGTTCTATATACTGGGGTGATATCATGTTAGTTGATGGAGATGATCCCAGATTCCATTTACCTTGTTTTTATAATCCACTTATCATGGTGGTGTGTTTAAACCATGAGGTCTTTCGGGATGATTTTTATGGTTAAATTCTATATAAAGATGTTAATTTTACCATTGACCTACTTCCTAGTACGATTCTAATTTCTATGCCATCTTTTCATATGGATCTTACTGAGTTAATGGAATTTCATGTACAACTTGCGGTCATCTAAGCTAATGGATTTATTTGTCCAATCATGTCACCATGGTATTCATATTTTCTCTTTTATAATAAGTTGATGAAAGCCTCATACATTTCATGGATTAAAAAAAAGGTAAATCTAGTTACTATTAAGAATAAGTATCCTTTTCCAAGTATTGATGATAATTTTGATTAGCATAGAGATGATAATTGGTTTTTAAAGACCAACCTTCAGTCACGGTACCACTTGTCAAGGGTTTGCGAATAGTATATACCTAATATTGAATTTAGGAGCCGGTATGAGAATTTTTATTTTCTCATTGTGCCATTCTATATCACCAACCCTTCTATGAGATTTACATAATTAATTAACTAAATATTTTTTTTTTGTTTTTGGACTCATTCAAGGTTATGTTAATGGATAATATTTTTTTTGTACTCTACATTAGAGGAGTAGAACATCAACTATTGGGATATCATTCATAAAATATGGAGGGAATATATATTGTATGGTATGATTTCTAAGTGTAAATTTTTGATAAGGGGGTAGAATTTATGGGGAATATTATATCTAAGAGGGTTATCTTAGTAGATCTCGAAAATATATATGATGTAATGTACTAGGAGAATCCAAGAAATTTTTTTGAGATATGAAGATTAATGGGGTTGGTAGGTTATTATAGTCAGTTTGTTCAAGGCTTATTTATGATTTTATATTCGATGAAAACTTTAACCTGTATGGTTGTATAGTTTGAATGGAATGAAAAATATCATAGATCATTTGAGGAATTAAAGAATTGGTTTAATTCATCTCCAATTCTGATTCTTTTGGAACCGAGTTCAGGTTATTATTTTTTTTGTGATACCTATGGGATGGGTTTGGGGTGTGTCTTGATGTAGAGGAAAAAATTGGTGACTTAGGTCTCTTTCTAGTTATTCCTTCTTGAGAAGAACTACCCTACTCATGATATTGAGTTAGTGGTAGTATTTCATTCACTTATAAAGTTTTATAATTATCTCTTTGGGGAGTGGTTTAAAATATATTATGATAGTAAAATCCTAAATTATATTTTCACTCATAGGAATTTGAACTTAAGAAAAATATTCCAAGTTGATTATAATTATAAATTTGATTGTAACGGTGTATATTATTCTAGGAAAGATAATGTGGTTATTGATTTTTTTGAGTAGAAAATCACTACTTTAATTCATAAAAGAATCTATGGAGGAGTGGCCTCAGATTATTGTTTTACTAAGATGATCTTCAGAGTGTATGATTTTATTGGGAAGGTGAACTTGGATTTGATAAATGTCTACTTATCATTTTATGAGATATTTTGGCTCGATAAATTAACTAGCACCAAGTGTTATTGATTTATTAAAATTTTAAATGGTTGGGAGACCTTGGGTGACTGGTCTCGATCTCCTGGTGGTAATTTTTTAATTCTATATAAGGATAGTCATTCTCATTTCTTTAATTTAAGATTTTAGGGCTGGTGGAAACAATTCTTGTTGGTCCATACACCCTTGGATTATCAATATGTGTCAAGACATAAACATATAATTGGTGTCTAGGGATTAGATATCCAATTGATGATTTTGTATCATGATGTCTTACCTATTAAATAATTAAGGTAGAGCACTAGAGACCTGCAAGTTTGTTACAACCCTCTCTCATTTTGGTATGGAAATTGGATGATATTTATATGGAAATCATCGTTGGTTTACCACATGTTATTAGGGGGGAGTATTATGTTTTGGTTATCATTGATCGACTCAAGAAAATGGTGCATTTACTCTCTATCAAAGAGATGATAAAAGTTGAGTAACTTAGGTAATTATATTTCTAAGAGTTTTTCTGACTTCATGGGGCTTCCACTGTGATTATTTTTGATAGGGACCAAATCTTCACATCAATGTTTTGGAAACGATTACAAGAGGTGATGACTTACCAGTTGAAACTGAGAAAGGTATATAATCTGTAGATGGGTGAATAAATAGAGAGATCCATCTAGGTTCTTGAGGATATCAAATGTACATTCATGCTTGATTTTAGTGGTACTTGAAAAATCATATTATTCTTGTTGATTTTTCCTATAAAAGTATCTATCCGGACTTGATTAATATTGACCCCTTCGAAGCATTGTATGGAAAACAATGTAGATCTTCCTTGTGCAGGGAAGAGTTGGGAGAGTGGTCCTTGGTTGGACTACGGCTAGTTCAAGAAATGATGAAAAAGTGTAGCTGATCTGGATGATATTAGTCATGAAACAAAGTCATCATAAATCATAAGTGATCTATCATTATCATCCACTACATTTTAAATTTGATGATCATATTTTTCATAGTGTTTCACCTCGCTTGAGACACCATTAGTTGGGTAAGAATAAGAAGTTTTCACTAAGGTTTGATAGCCCCTTTGATATCCCTGGGAAACATGGAAATGTGTCATATCTTTTGGACATAACAATTTGATTGAATTACAATTTGTTTTATGTTTCCCAAATGAGGATGTTTCATCCAATTCCTTCCCATGTGATTAAATTGGAGGATATTAAAATTTAGCCCAACATGACTGTAGTTAAACACATAATTCAGAATATAGATATCCAAGACAAGGTACAACACAGAAAAAATTCACATAATCCATGTATTGTGGAATTATATATGTTGTTCCCATGTGATATGGGAGTGGGAGTCCTTTATGTGGTAGAATTGGACTTCTATTTTAACGATTCCATAATCTTGAGCACTTTTTAATGGTAGAAAGCCATAATGGTGGGTAGATTATAACATTTTGTTACATTTTTATACTATATATTGACCTTTTTTTGTTGTGATATTTTTTCTATTTTATTTAGGGTTATTTTGGGAGTTTTTAAAATATTTTCAAAGCCCAGGGTGCTATAAAAGATTGGATTACGGTTAAGGAAAACCATGTTGTGTGTCTTAGAAAACTATGTGCTTTATTATGAGCCACTGGAAGGGATCATACGATTGGTTTAACCATATGGCCAAACCCAAAAAATCATGCAACCTTGGACAGTGAGGGTTTTCATGGACTTCTCAATGTTAAAATAGTTGTGTGGATAAACAATGATCCCATTCTAGAATTATAGTATGGGAATATTGTTTGAGAGCATATATTGTTTAATAGTGTGACCCAACCCTATAATTCATGTGTGTGGTTTTTAATATCATAATATGTTTTAAAAAATAGGTACTAGGAAACCCTAGTTTAACCCCTATTAATTCCCTAATATCATTTTTTCTTGATGTAAAATATCCCAATGCTCATGAATATTTTCCCTTTAGATTATAGGTTGAATTACTCCATTCTTGATAGATCACATTGAGGTATGTTTCATTTTTGTTATAATATTCTCTTTTACTTGTAGATCCTCACTAGATCTTTCTCCTCATATATTATTGGAACCCAATTGGACTGTGTATTCTAGATCTAGTGGGTTTAAAAAATTATTCAGGTTGTTTCTTATGGATCTTGGAACATGTATAATAGATCTAATCTTCCCTAATATTTGTGTTTAAAGGTGATTAGTTTCCCATACATTCATGAGGTATGAATATATATATAGGGGTTATAATTCAGGATTTTATTAATATTATTGTAAATTACTTTGGGTTATTCAATGATAATGTATTATTTTATATCATAATGTATTTCTTGGAAGAGAGAAATTTTTCTAAACAGGGTTTTTGTTATAAATGGATTTTTTGCACACAAATTGTTCATTTAAATTCTATAATGGTGGTTTTGGTTTTAAAATGAGTTTTCAATCCCAGAAGTGGAAATTATTTGTAATGAAAATGTTTTATTAAATATTATAATGATTTATAAAATGATTTTTGATAGTCTTATCAAATTGGGTAACCTTTGGTGTGTTGGGAATTATATTGGCCACACTCTGTGTATGTAATGAAAAAAGAGTTTTTATGTCACTTTAGTGTGTGTAATTACCCTAGAGGTTATATTGGTTGGATCTACCATAGGAATTTATTAGGTATTTTATTTAATTTATAAAACATATTCCAATAGGTTATAGCCCAAATGGTGTGAGTTTTCATTTATGATTGGTTTATCACATGATGGAAATTTTATGGTAATTTTCTCACATGCTTATCATATAGTGTATCATTGGTTGGTATTTTTTATTCTTGGTTGTTTTCTTTCATACTTTAAAAATTCATGGATTGGGAGAATTTTCCATGATTTTATAAAAAACCAAAGGTTCTTTACAAAAAATTGTTTTATTTTATGAAAATTATTTATAAACCGTATTTGTTTTAAATATATATACAATTAATTATTAATATTAGGACTTTCATAGTTTCATTGGTGAAATTCTGTTGTGGTTAATGATCACACACAACTTTTTTCCTTTAGGTGGTTGTGATGCTTTTTAAACATTACTAATAAATGTAATAGAATTGTTTAGCATTCTGATTTCTATTTTTGTCATTATCTTCATAGTGGAATGATTTGGTGGTGATAAATGGACACATAGGGATTTATATAGAATATTTATGTTTTATCTTTCAATATTGGTCAGTTTGAATTGAATTTTTATGTCTAATGAATATTTAATGTTTTTTTGTTTTTTTGTTCTTCAATTATAAGTGATACATGTCTTCCATTTTTATTTGTCACCACGTGGCGGGAAATCTTAGGAGACTTGCTTAGTTAACTCAGAATGGTTCATTTCACGTAAGCTAACACCAACTTACTAGGTTCTTACCAAAATAAGTTTACTTTTCCTGAGTGATTTCACTTATTTGGATTCATACTGGTCTCCAAAGACTCCCATGATATATCAATATTAGAGGTGTGTAACCAATGAAATTATAGATCATATTAGGAATAAAATTTCAAGAATTTGAAATTAAATGCTGCCTCGCCTCCTATACCCTCATAAGAAACAAACTCTTTCACATACATGTAAAAAAAATTCACAATAAGATACATCAATATAAATAATTCCACCATAGGGAATTTATAAGTACCTAGACATAAACATTACAAAATTATATGTTTTAGTCAAGAATTAACTTTCATTCACTTTGACTATCTTTTTGGGTTTAGAGTATTATAGAATTAGGTCATAAACAAAAAATATAATACAAAGTGGTCACTTTCAATTATTATCCATATTTCCTATAAAATAAAACTTTTAAAATAAACATGATTTGATGATAAATCCTTTAAACATTAAACTAGAAATCATTATTTCTATTAACCATATTTAAACCCTGTGGTAAACATTTTAATATGTGGGATGAGAAATTTTTTTTACCAAGGGACATAAAAAGATGATGTTAGTTAGTCCAGTAAAAAACATGAAAACACATGAATTTTTTACCTTTATCTCAATATTATTTGAGAAAAATTCAATAAATCATTTTCTCAAGAAACCAAACACAATTTGTTATTAAATAAATCATTTAAAACTCATAGAAAGAACATATTAATCATTTATTTAACTTTGGGAATCATAATTCATATCACTATTACAAATGGAATAATCAATTCGGTCAACTTCCATCCCTAGAGTACCCAATGCATTTGAGGGATATTACAAACCCACCAATCCTTGTTTTATAATGGAAAAAACTATAACAAACCAGCTCTTTATTACACACTCAAATATGATTTATTACATAAAACTGCAATTAAGAAAACACTGAGGATCGAGATGTCTACTGTCTTGGGAAATTAGGAACATTACATGACAACATAAGACATAAAATACAACATACTTATTGAAAATTTCTTTTACATAACCACAAAATCCCTTTGTACTTAGCATTGCATGGGATAACCTGGGGAGAATCATAAGAAAAGGGTGAGATATAAATCCCAATAAGGGAGTAAAAAAGTCATAACATGAATAATACAATAAATATTAGGCAATAGGCATATCAATGGATTATAATAGAAACATGAACATAAAGGCATGATATAGCATGATTATCTTAACATGAAAATGTGGCAACAACATTTAATAGGATATTAGCATGATCCAAGGATCATTTAACATGGAGCACGAGTAAACCATCATTGCACATGAATTAGCATGATTAAAACCTCATTTCACGTGAAATAGCAAGATTAAACACTCATTGAACATGAATTATCATGTTACTATTCTTTACACAATGAATTGGATTGCTACCAGGGTGCACCCTTCTTAGTCATTTCATTTCTTGCATAAGTTTTCCACATAGATTATAAAACATGGATTCATTAAACATTATAATTTATTCCCCGAATAAGAGATTTGGAATACATAAACATAATTAATCAATCAATAAGTACATGTTCATAAAGGTGATTAACCTTGATAGATAAATGGGTATGGTATTCACTTACATGATGATTTTGTCAAGGAAATATTTGTGTAACTTCAGCAACATAATGACATCAAATAGAAATCATAAAATGTTTTGATGAGATAGAAAAGGGTATCTCATAATTTATAGATGAAATGAAAAATATGAAGGTCATGGAACATAATATCACAACTAATTTAATGTAATTTTGATGCATAATATAAAATAATTGCTTGAATGTAAATGAGTAGAGGGAAATCCCTTACGGAATTTCGACATGGTTACAAGTGTAAATGGGAAGCATTAATGAGAGAGAAAGGGGTATCTCATCATTAAAAAATAACTAGGAATGAATAAGAGAGGTGTTAAATCATACCCAAACCTTTTTTAATTTAAAATAAAATGGAATAACAGTATAAGGAAACTTGGACATAAATAAGAAAGGAATGAAAGTAAGGATCTCATACTTGGAAGTGTGTTCCTAATGGCTTAGGAGAGGCTTGAGAGAGCCTTATTAGGAGCTTGGGGAGACTTGGGGGAATTCTAGATAGAGGAGGTCATATTTTGGTCAATCTATAAATGGTTTTAGTGAAGAGTAATGGGATATTGAGTGGGATTATATTGGGAATGATAGGTAATTCTTCATTATTTAGGTTTTGGACAGTACATATTAAACTAATCAAAACCAGAAACAATACCATGGTTTGTTCCCATATTTTTTTTCCAAATTTGAGTTAAAAAAGTATTTTATAAGGCTAATGGCCGAATTTATTAACATATTAGGCTTTCTTATGTGGACGTGATTCACACTATCATGGAAATCATTTTAAAAATCTAAAATATTTTATAAGTCTTGGAGGGTCCACTTAGGCACCATAAAATTATTCAAAAAAATATAAAATCAAATTATTTTAAATTTAAAACATATATTGGACAAAAATACCATTTATATTATTTTATTACATCACTATTGGGTCATTATGATGTTCTAAAACACATTATATATTTATTCGGTATTTAATTTTTACCCAAAAAACTGACTGCTTCAGAAAATTATGAAAAATCATCTTTAGATAATTTTGTTGTCCTGAATACACAAATGTTGTTAATTTTATCTAAATAATTTTCTAAATATGTTAAGTTTTTCATTTAAAATAAAAAACTAATATTTATCGAAAATTAATGGGGTTTGACAAAAACAAGCTTTCAAACCATAATAAAAATTACCATTGTATTCATATAAAATTATATAATAATTTATATTTAATAAAATGTGATTTAGTGATAATATTTTATTAAATTATTTTTTAATTAAAAATTACATTAATTCACCAAAATATATTTCTTAATTGAATATTAACTAAAAATACTATTTATGCTTTAGAAATCATTTGCAAAGTAACAATAATAAAATGAATGTATATTTTTTACAAAAAAAATAAAGCACATAATAATAGTAATAGGGTCTTGTAAAATAATCCCTTATAACACCCACATAATACCTAAGATTAAGGTGTGCGATGGTGATAGACTCTTAGGGCGGCTCGGATAACATCACTCGGGTGATGATCAATATTAACTTGCACTTCACCCATAGGCAGTTACATTTTTGCTTAACGTGTTGAATCTCAGAATGGTCTTAGTCAAGAGTGAATCCTAGTGATGCTACCTCCTTTCCGAGATCTGACAAATGGGCTTCATATGTATCAATTATACTTGATGAGGCCATCACTTCCTTTTTCTGAGTAAATCTGATTTGTTAAATCCATATATTTATATTAATCACGTGATCACTATTCAATGACTATATTAGAATAGGTAACAATTATTATTGATATTTCAAATTCCAAAATCATAAAACCAAGGAAGTGAATATATTTTATTTAACCATTTTACATAATAATAAATTTAATTAGATCAAGAGGAATTTTCATTAATAAAAGTTTGGGTCGTTATAATCATCCCCTCTTAAGATATTTCACCCTTGAGATTTCATTTTACAACACTAAAACATATGAGGGTAATTCTACATCATCAGTTCCTCTGATTCCCACGTTGCCTCTTCAATATTTTGGTTTCGCCATAACACCTTGATGAGGGGTATTGGATTATTTTTTGTACTTTTTCCATATAATATAAGATCTTCACCACTATCTCTTCATATGAGAGGTCATTTTCCGATGGTACCACCTCCGCGTTGAGTACATGCGATGGGTCAGGTATGTAATTCCTCAATAATGATACATGGAATAAATCATGTACTTGATATAGGTCTGGTGGGAGTTCTAGTTGACATGCCACTGCTCCAATGCGATCAAGGATCTCAAAAGGGCTGATGTAACTTGGACTAAGATTTACTATCTTCCCAAATCTCATAACTCTTTTCCATGGTGATAAGTAGAGGATTACCATTTCTCCAACATAAAACTCTATGTCTTGTTGATGATTATCAGACTAGATCTTTTGTCGACTCTGAGCAGTTTTAATGTGTTGATGGATGGTCTTAACCTTCTCCACCATTTCACTGACCCTTTTTTGACCTAGTAGTTTTTTCTCCCCAACTTCATCCCAACATGTTGGTGTTCTGCACCTCTTCCAATAAAGGGCTTCATGAGAATCCATTTGGATGCATGAGGGGAAACTATTATTATAAGAGAACTCAACAAGAGGAAGATGTTGATCCCATCCTCCTTTGAAGACAATTGAGCATGCTCTCAACATATCCTCAAATGTTTGGATAGTCTACTTAGATTGTCCATAAGTTTGAGGAAGATAAGTCATATTGATGTTTAGTTAAGAATTTAGAGTGTTTTTGAGACTCTTCTAGAACCTATAAGTGAATCTTGGATCTTGATCGGATACAATCAATAATGGTACACCATGCAGCCTTACCACTTCTCTGATGTATATCCATGCCAATTGATCCGATGGGAAATCCTCTTGAATTTCAATAAAGTGTGCAGTATTTATATGATTATCCACAAAAACCCAGATATAAATGTTTCTTTTAGATGTCTTCATAAGTCTGGTGACAAAGTCCATGGTGATTTTCTTCCATTTCCTTATTGATATGGGTAATGGTTGCATCATCACCTTAGAATTCTGCATCCTAGCATTCACTTTCTGACATACCGGGCACTTTGATGTATACTCAGTGATCTATTTCATCATGTTATCCCACCAATAATTCTCTTAGAGATATTGATACATCTTTCTGTTTCCTGGTATAATGGAGAAATTCAAACTTTGTGCATCATCCAAAATTTCATTCTTTAACTTCAGATTTTTTGGAAGACATAGTCTTGACCCAAATCTCAGAATTACTTGTTTATTAAAATTGAACTATGAGGAATTACCTTTTATGATAGTTTCCACTTTCTTCTGAATTTCCACATCATCCTTTTGATCATCATTTATCCTTTCCAAAATGGATGGATGAGAAATAATTTGTGAAACGATTGATGATGTTCCTTAATTTATGATTACCATGTATATTTTAATAAAATCTAATAATATTGAATCCTTTTCAATTATCATTAATGATAAAATCACTGGGTCCTTTCTACTTATACTATCTTCCACCTTTTTCGATTTCCCAGGGTGGTAATGGATTGAGCAGTCATAGTATTTGATCAGCTCTAACCATCATCCTTGGTGCAAGTTCAACACTTTTTTTGTGAATATATACTTGAGGATTTTTTGATCCATATATATTTCGTACTTCTATCAAAAGAGGTAATGTTGCCAAAATTTTAATGCAAAGATTACTGATGAAAACTTCAGATCATGTGTTGGATAGTTTTTCTCATGATCTATCAATTTCCTTAACGCATAGGCAATGACATTGTCATTTTTCATCAACACACAACCCATTACCTTCTTTGAAGAATAAATAAATACCACAAAATGTTGTACACATGTGGGTATTGTGAGTATAGGGGTAGTGATAAGCCTCCTTTATAACTCCTTTAATCTCTCTTTACATTCATCACTCCAAGAAAACATGACTTATTTCTTAGTTAACTTGGTAAGTGGGTTTCACAATCGTGAAAAATTTCTCAAATATCGGCAAAAATATCCAGCTAACCCAAGGAAGCTATGGATATTTGTCATAGATGTCGGACTAAAACATCCCTAAATTGCATTTTTCTTAGAATGATCCATAGATATGCCAATTCTTAGAATGATCCATAGATATTCCATTTTTTTAGATCATGATAATCAATACAAAGGTGCATTGACCCATCCGTCTTCTTGATGAATAGGACTAGTGCACCCCATGATGAAGCACTTGGGTGTATAAGCCCTGTATACAAATTCTCTTATATTTGTGTCTTTATATCCTCAATAAACACAAAATACATTCAATACGGTGTCTTGGATATTTGAAAAACCCTAGGTATAAGATCAATCTAGAATTCAACATATCTTATAGGAGGAAGACCAAGCAATTTATATGGAAACACTTTAGTAAATTATCTCACAATAGGCATGTCTTAAATAATGGTTGCTTCCTTAGACTCAATCATCTGAGCAAGATACACATGCTCATAGATATGTAATATCCATGCTTGAGATGATGGTACTAAAGAAGATTCATCCTTCTCCTTGTAATTGTATAGAATCAGGGGTCGATTCTCCATATGGAGAGTGATTCCACTCTCACGATAATTTAGGTTGGATTTATATAAGGAAAGCCAATACAAGCTATGAATTGCATCAAATTCTACTAGAGGGAGTATGAAGAGATTATATGGGAAGTTCAATCCACAAATTGTGATAGGGGAGGAGTTATATTCATGAGATTCAATGATTTCTCCATTTTCAGTTCACACCGACATCTCTACTTCCACGATTTGTGGTTTTGTTGGGACTATTCTACTAATATTTTGAGATATAAAAGAATGCATAGAAATAGAATAAAAAATAATGGTTTCTATTCTTGAATGAATAACTAGTGTACCTATCAAAAAATTATTTTCATGGTTTTCTTTAGCGGCAGTGATGGAAAAATCTCTCTCTTACTGCCTTGCAGGTTGTTGGTTTCCTTATAAAACCCTTGTCTTAGGGAACTAGTTTGCAAAGTGCCCTGGTTCATTGCAGTTGGAGCAATGAACAATGCATTGAGGGTCAAATGGAAATTCCTCTCCTATGTCGCATCAGTTAGTTTTTCTTGTTAGTAGTTAGTGGTTAGGTGCCCTTCTCTTCCAAACCTAAAGCATTTCTTCATCCCCTTCAGAAAATTTCTACGGTTCTTCTTTTCGCACCATTTGAAAGTGGGGTACTTGAATTTCTTAGCACCATTGGATTTATCCATCAGACCACTAGAATTAACGTTCACATTCCTATTATTATCCCCATGATACCCATGAGATTATCTAATCTACATTTTGACTTTTAGGGCATGTCAGACAATTTCCTTATATCTATCAAATTCATTGGTTTCTAGGGCTTTCTGTAGGCTAGGTTTTATCCCACCAAAGAAGTAGAAAACCTTGCATTTGGGGGTAACGATAAAGATGGAGGCTTATTGTTCAATCCTTGTAAATATTTTCTCATACACTCTCATGTATTTATCATCTTTTTTCCTGAGTGAAAAGAAGACCCTTCCATCTTAAGTCAGAGGGTGTGAGGAAAATATTTATTGAAAAACATTTTTCGGAAATCCTTCCATTCCAATGCATCGATCTCTTCCTTAGGCTTCATATTTTTTATCAAAGTCCACCATTTATCGGCTTCACCCTTCACTTGAAAAGAATTCAGAAGAACTATATCTTCTTCATAACATTAAAATATAGAGAAGATATTCTCAATGGTGTTAATCAATTGTTTGAAAATTGAGGGATCAGATGATCCTCTGAAAGTAGGAGGTATTTTTATTATTAATATCTCAGTTGAATCTTGTTCTTTGGGGGGGGGGTGGGTTGGATGATCCTCTTGACCCATGATTATACTCAAAAAATGATTTAAATAAGAGAGTATCATGAAAAAGTTTGTGATTCCTACACCCATCAGTTTAGGAATATCATTAGAAAAATCATCACATTGATATTCAGATCGGATTTTAGCCTGAGTCCTCCTATTACCGACCATTGGATAGAATAAAAGTAAAGTTAAAGGTAACACATAATGGGGAATCCAATGAAAAAAGGGATAACATATAAATTAAATTTATTTCCTTAACTTACGAGTTTAGAGGCATCAATCTATGTTATCCACGATCTACTTCCGAACATATATTCTTAGGGACATTGTTTTATTCCCTTAATAATGGTTCATACTAAGCTTATGAATTAACAAAATAATATCCCATAGGATTGTTGATCCAAGAGTGAAGCAAGGCCCATTTCCGTACACCATTTCTTATTCAAGTCTATCTCAAAGCGGTGTTTTTGGGTTTTACCCCTAGATACATCTGTGCCAGAGCCACCTCTACTTGGTCGTATCCAGAAAGGGATGCATTTTCTTGATAAACCACTTACTCTATACTCACCGAAATTTAATGATATTTTTATTATACATAGTATTATACCTAAGAATTTCAATATGGTTTTCTAATCCTAATCCAAAAAATAACTAAACCTATCATCTGATACCAACTATAACAACCCTTCTCTTTATTACACACTTAATCATGATTTATTACATAAAACATCACATAAGACAACTATGGGGATTGAGCGGTCTAGTTTCTTGTAAAATTAGAAACATTAAATGATAACATAAGAAATAAAATACAACATATTTATTGAAAACTTATTTTACATAACCACAACATTCCTTCGTACATAACATTGCATGGGATAACCTGAGGACATTAATAAGAAAAGGGTGAGATATAAATCCCAGTAAGGGAGTAAAAAGGAATAACATGAAGAATAAAATATATGTCAGAAAATAGGAATATCAATGGATCATAAAATAAACGTAATCATAAAGGCATGATATATCATGATTATCGTAACATGGAAATGTGGCAACAACATTTAACATGATATACACACAAGCCTAGACTCATTGCACATGGAGCATGAGTAAACCCTAATTGACATAAATTAGTATGATTAAACCCTCATTACACATGAATTAGCATGATTCAACACTCATTACACCTGAAATATCATGATACTATTTTTTACCCAATGCATTGTATCACTATTAGGGCACACCCTTTTTAATCATTTCATTTCAAGCATAAGTGTGCCACATAGATCATACAACATGGATTCATTAAACATCATAATTTATTTCATGAATAAGAGATGTGGAATAAATAAATATATTTCCTCAATCAAAAAGTACATGTGAATAAAGGTGGAATACCCTTGATAGATAAATGGGTATGGTATTCACTTACACGATGATTTTGGCATGAAAATTTTGGTGTAACTTCGGCAGCATAACAACGTCAAATAGAAATTGTAAAATGTGTTGATGTGAGAGAAATTGGTATCTAATAACTTATACATGAAATGTAAATTAAGGGGGTCATGGAACATAATATCCCTACATATGTAATTTAATTTATATGCATAATATAAAATAGTTAGTTGAATGAAAATAAGGAGAGCGATATCCCTTATAGAATTTTGGCATGGTAATGGGTGTACATGAGAGGCATTAATGAGAGATAAATGGGTCTCTAAAAATTCAATGATAAGGATGGAAGTATATTGGAGGTGAAATATCACACCCCAATATATTTAATTAAAATAAAATGGCATAACAACATAAGGAAACTTGGAAATAAATAAGGAAGGAAAGTGAGAACCCCTTACTTGGAAGTGTGATCCCAATGGCTTGGGAGAGGCTTGAGATTGGCTTCTTTGGAGATTGGGGTGACATGGTAGGATTTTATAGAGAGAAGGTAAGAGTTTGGTCGAGCTCCAAATTGTTTTAGTAAAGAGTAATGGGAGATTGAGTGGGTTTATATCTGAAATGATAGGGAATTTTTTATTATTTAGGTTTTGGACACTACACATTAAACTAATCAAAACCACAAACAATACCATGGGGTTTCCCATGGTTTTTGAAAAAGTGGAGTGGAAAAAATTATTTTATAATGCTAATTTTTGAACTTATAAAAACATTATGATTTCTTATGTAAAGCTGAGTCACATTCTTATGGAAATCATTTTAAAAAGTTAAAATATTTTATAAGTCTTGGAGGGTCCACTAAGGAACCATAAATTTAATAAAACAAATATAAAATCACATTATTTTAATTTTAAAACATATATTGGCAAAATATACCTTTTATAATATTTTATTACATCACTATTGGGTCATTATGATGTCATGAAACACATTATATAGTTATTTGGTATTTAATTTTTACCCAATAATTCAACTGTCTCAAAAAATTATGAAACATTCACCTGTAGATAATTTTGACATCTTGAATCAAAAAATGATATTAATTTTATCTAAATAATTTAATAAAATTTTTTATTTTTACTTTTAATATAAAAAACCAAAATTTGTAAAAAATTCATGGGTTTTGATAAAAACAATTTTCAAATCTTAATAAAAATTATCATTGTATTCATAAAAAATTATACAATCATTTATATTTTATAAAAATTAATTTTGAAATAATATTTTATTGAAATATTATATAATTAAAATATCCATTAATTCTCCAAAATTTATTTCATAATTTAATATTAACAAAAAATAATATTTGTGGTTTAGAATCCATTTAAAGAATAACCATAATAAAATGAATGTATATTATTTATACAAAAAATAAAGAACATAATCATAGTGCTAGGGTCTTGTTACATAACCCCTTATGACACCCACATAAGACCTAAGGGTAAGGTGTGAGGTGGTGAAAAAATCTTGGGGTGGCTCACATAACATTGCTTGGGTGGTAATCTCTACTAACTTCCACTTCAACTATAGGCAGTTCTTTTCAAGATTAATGTGTTGAAGCTCAGCTTATTCTTGGTCAAGAGTGAAGCACAACGATGATAACTTCTTTCCATGCTCTAACAAATGGGCTTCATATGGAGAAATTCTACTGAATGAGGCCATAACTTCATTTATTTGAGTAAATTGGATTTATTAAAGCCCTATATTTATATTAATCATATGATCACTGTTCAAAATCTACATTAGCAATGATAACATTTCATAATGAATTTTAAAATCCAAAAACATAAAACCAAGAAATTGCATATGTTTTATATAACCATTTTACATTATAAGACATTTAATTAGATTAAGATTAATTTTTATTAATAAAACTTTGGGTCGTTAGACAACACATATTTGGTTTATCACAGAACCACCCTTCCTTGGTAAATAGCACAACCACCCATCCTTGGATTATAATCGAACCAACCATCATTGATTTATAATGTAACCGCCGATTATTGGTTTATAGTAGAACCAAACTTCATCATAAATAGTTACCATGAACTATTACATAATCATAGATCATGAAAGATTTATTTTTCATCATAAAAACCTTTAAAAACTCTTTTAATTATATATAAAAAACTCTTTTAGATATAAAAACATCCATTTCTTTTAAAAACCATTTTCAAGACCAAAATACCACTTTCTTTAAAATACCATTTTCAATAAGAAAATAATCAAAAAAAGTTAAACACTAGTTTTATTTGAATAAAAAATGAAATGTTATAAAGGAATCCAAAAATAAAACAATTCTTATGGTGATGAGAATATTTATCCTCGTTGTACATGTTAAAAAATGAAATTCCATTTGTAGTTTTTAAAGAACGTTAAACATTCCATAAAATGTTTTTTTAAATAATTAAAAGAAAGAAAAATTCACCCGTATCGAATTCTCAAGAACATTTAATTACACTCAAAAATTATTTACAAAACATTGTCATGTAATAGAAAGAGAGTTTAAAGGAAAAAAATTAAAAGATTATTTTTTAAAGAAAAGTCCTTTACCACTTTGGAAACATTTCAATCATAAGAACCATTAAACAATTATAATAAAATCTATAAATATCATAAGAATATAGAAATTAATGAAATAAAATGTTTAAGGGACTGTGTATACACCATATAAAAGAATAAAGGTACATAACATCAAAATATACCTCAATGAAAGGAAATTGAGATGATGTCCCTTACCTCAAGTTCGATTCTTCACCTTTTTTCTTTATATTACTTAATAATAAATTTATGTTAATTATTTACTTATTAATAACCTTTTATATGTTTATTATTCATTTTATTTTATTTATTACCATGTTATATACAATTATATAATAAATTTATTCACATCACGTGTGTTGATGATATTTTTCTTATATGTCCAAACATGAATTTAGTAGGTTGACTGTGGTAAAAGAGGTCATTGTTTAAACATATATAGAGTAATAATAAAGGAATAATTATCATTTTTATAGATCAATTTATATTTTAAAATCAATCATGAATTATTTTTATGAAAAATTAACAATGTTATAACCACAGAGATGGTAGGTCGTACATACACATGAGTAACATTTCCATTTATTGAATAATCATAATGGGAATAAGGTAAGTAATATTTTATATTTATTTAATTATACCAATATAATTTTTTTGAAATATTTTTATATACATCATCCATGTGTTTTGATGATGTTAAAAGAGTCGCATCGCTTCGTAGAGGTGGTAGTTGATACATACGCATGGACAACATTATCAATTTTTATTGTAAGAATTAAAATGATATGTTTTCTTTTTAAAATTATAAATATATAATTAATATTATAATTATTTCATTTATATCACATATATTCATTAAAAATACCCGGTTTACCTTCCCTAAAAAGTGTTAGTGAAAAATAAATCACATCTCCTCATGAGGTGGTAGTCCACCACACACATGAGAGATGTAATTGTACCCCCAACATAATGAAAATCAAGACGGTATGTAACACAAAAACATTTCATAGTACGTTTTCTCTTTAAATTTATTCAATAGATTTCATTACACGCAACACTAAGTTTGAGCACACCACAACATACCAAATTAGCCGTTAAAAAAGACGTTATAAATATTATTAACATTATTTTAAATTTTATATAATCTATGTAATTTTAATGTCCATATAATGTGTTTCTTAGACAAAATATAAGAACAAATACAATTTTTCAGATAAAATAAGTATTTTTTCCACAATATAATTTTACCAAATTTTAATGGAGAACCCTTTTTAAATTCAATATTTGACACTTTTAAATAATCAATTTGACAAAATAATATTTTTCTTTAGAAGTGGTGCATCAAAATTTAGTTTGTATAAATTTTTGTTGTTTTTCTGATAACTTTCATATTTTGATGAATAGTGAAAGATACTAAATTTTAATAGAAAACAACTTTTTAATAAAAATAATTTATAGTGTTAAATTATACATTTGAATTATTTTGAATTATCATTAGATTATATTTTTATTCTTTAACAAAATATTGGTCATTAGAAGTAATTTCACATTTAAATTGGACATAAACACATATCAATCTTATGATAGTTTTTATTTCTTAAAAACTTAATTTCGGGTTTTGACAATGGGAATTAAATTTAAATGAATCAATGCAACTACTATGTTTTTAATTCGATAAAATAGAAATAATTTTTGATTTTTTAATATCAAAATTATATTGTGGTGAATTTTTGGTATTTTTCTGAAAACATTTTTATTTTTGATGAAAAGTGAAAACATAGCGTTTTAGATAAAAACCGACTTTTCCATTTAAATAATTATTTTTAAATAAAAAATTATATTATTTTCAAAATCGATACACAATACATATATTAGAATATTTTAGTTCATTAGAGACATTTTATAATAAGATTAGACATATAAAATTTTGTTGAACTTTTAAATGTCTTTTACCCACCTTCTAGGCACATTTAAAATTTTTCTTAAAACATAATTTTACCAGTTTTGTGAATTGAATTTAAAAAATACAAGTGACATGATTGAAATAAGTAATTAAAATGTGGTTAAATAAGATTAAAACAATTTTTTTGAATAATAATTTTTGAATTTTATTTACCATGGTTAAAAGTAAATAGGGCAATTAATGGTATAAATGATATTATAAATACCCTAACACATATCAAAATTCTATTATATAAGTTTATTCCGACCAAAATAAATCTTAGGAATAAAATATTATCCTATTTGATCCACATGGATTAGATTAGGACATTTATTATTATTTTACGAAAAGTAGAGTAAAAAGTGTTAAATTTAAATTTTAATAACTAAACCATTTTTAATATAGGGTTATAAATAAGATAAATTAGATTATAAATATTAATTAGAAATATAAAAATATATTCTACATTATGTTATTTTATTTATAATTTTTAGACATTAAATAATTAAATTTGTTTATGACACAATGATGATGTAGTAATTACCTTATTAATGAATGATTAAAATAATTGATATTATAAATATACAAATAAATTTAAATTGATATTTTTGATGCATTACACTAATTTTATAGGTTAATATGACATTTTAGGATTGATTTAATGTATTTATTTGATGAAATTAATTTTTTTTGACTTTCAAAAAAACCAAATACTAAATAGTTTCAAAATGGACATAAATGGGTTTTAAAAAAAAATACTATATTATTAAATGATATAATAATAATAAAAATATAATTTTTAGAAAAAGGAATGATATAATGATAGATATGTCATTAATGAACCAATTTTGGTTATCTTGTCAATTTATTGTATGTTTATTAATCATTTATTATAAAAATACAACAAGACATTGTAAAAGTTAAACTATTTTACTAAGAGTTAAATCTAAATAATACGGTTAATATGGTGACCGAAACGTGTCTAAAACATATTGGTTGAGATTATTTAGACCCATCACCACCTTATACTTTAAATATATCCATTTTTATCCATTATAAACTTTAAATTATTTCTTAATAAAATAATATTTCAAGATATTCCTAAAGTTACCCTCACCTCTCTTATAAAAGGGTACTTCCTCTTCTCTTAATTTCACACCTCCAAATCCATTTGGGATATCCAAGACATACTAAAATAACCTCCAAAAAAACCTCAATTCAACCTAGAGGCCTTAAATTGATCATAAATCCAGCCTAATTAGCCCTTTTGTTCAAATGAAATTGAAGAACCCAAAGAAGTGGTAATTACTTCATCACCTCTTTCAATGTTATTTTCTTCTTCCACTTCCTATTTGTTTGTTGTTTCTATATCAAAATAATAAATCAAGTAATTTATACCTACTGTGATGTTTTTATTAATATGGTATAACCATATTCATTATTTTATCCATCCTATGTATGACAAAGTCACCATACATGCGTACGTATGACTTACCGTCTCCACGTTGGGGTGTAGTTTGTTATGCAACACTTAATTATTTGTATGGGTATAAAAATGAGTATAATTGATGTAAATAATAAATATTAGATGTTGATTATTCTGTATATATGATATACCCTATAACTATATTCTATTTCACAATCAATATAATGATATTGTCGCTCGTGCGTACGTACATATTACCTTCTCCATGAACGCGATGAGATTCATTCCCCATCATAACCATTCAAGAATAATTTTCATTTTATAATTAAAAATCATGTTAAAATAACTTATTATCATTTTGTATATGAATCAAATACATCCTATTCATAAAAAAATGACTTATGTGACAAAACATATAAATGAAAATCAATGAGTTGTCACCGGAATCAATGATACTACTGAAATTATTAACAAAGAAATATTAGAAGATCATATATGATATCATATTTATGTATGTCGATTCCTGTATAATTTAATATAAATTATTCAACCATTATACATGAGTTAAAGGTACCCTTAACTAAATAATAATACAAGGTAAGGGTTAATTTTACAATCTATTTATTATTCGAGGTTGTCTATACGTAAGCATCTACTGAGAATTATATATCATCCTCATTCGTGTTTCTTAAAAATGTATTTAAAAACATTTTTAATATTTTATAGAATATGGGTTAAATTAATTTATACCCTTGTGTGACTTTTTATAATTTTTTTAAAGGAATCTTTCCTTCATTTTCTAAACAAGATACTTTATAACCTTTTTGACAAATTAAGGTAAGAATGTTTATTTTAACTTATATAGCGGGTGTGGCTATTATCCACTATTATAACACCTTTAAGGTCTCCCTTATAATATTATTAAAATATTTTCAAAATAAATTTTTTCTTTACTTTTAAATGATTTAAAAATGTAAAGATATATTTCTCTCAAATAGTTTTGATTTCATCTATGTCAACATATTTTGATGGATTTTACACTTGTTTAAAGTTGAATTATTATGATACAATCTTCTATATTGTATTGAGGGTTTTGTGATTTTTTTGACTATGGATGTGTTATTTTTATACCATTAATGGTTTATGGTTAATGTATTAACATTTTTTATTCTAGTATTAATATGAAGGTTTATATTATGTTTCTACCTTTTCATATAAGAAATGCATTAGACTTAGTAAGTTATAAGTGGAGCCTGCTAAAGCTACTCGATGCATCGGTAGGTCTCATGAGACAAACTAGTGTCTTGGACCAAGGCCTTGAAAAAATATTATTTTTAGTCTGGGCATGAGTCCTTGACTATGTGGTTATGATGTCCGACATTATTCATTTCATCATTATGAAATTAGCTATTGATATTACATGTGATTATTTGACTATTAGAATATCCATGTGAATAATTAAATAGAATTATCTTATTTATCTTTTCCATATTATGCTAATGTTTAAGTTTAAAATACATGTGTTTTAGTCATATAAATTACCTTAAATGTTCGTACTTCTTTATTATAGTTTCCGATGTATTGTTATCCTTACTCTGCATCTGATCTCGCCCATTTCTTAGGTTTTTTTCCCAGGATGTGAAGAAATATATTATGATTAACCTACACAGATGGGCCAAAGGATATGAGTGCATTAAAATGGGACACAATGTTGTTTTTTATTTCATGATTTAATGTAAAACTTATGTTTGCATCTAATACTTCCAATGCTAATAAACTAATTTGTATTTCGAGACTTGATCTCTTGTGATCATGCAAATTTTATGTAATAATGCACCGACTCTTGGTAACTAGTTTCAGGGTGTTACAGTTGGTATCCGAGGAAGTTTAGTACAACCCTTGAAACTAGATTTATATAATCTCTGATTAGAGAAAATTACACTAACATTGAATTTGAGGATTAGTATAGAAGAACATCTAAAATTTTTGGTAGTGTAAATATTATGTGGGTTTTCCACGAAAATACATCACTGTCTAGAGACAAATAGGTAAAGGTGGATCTGGAACAGATGTACCTAGGAGTGTAAAATCTGAATAGGAGTTTTGGGAATAACCTGGGGTATCCTGGTACACAACAATGGACCTTGCAACACTCTTGTTATTGACACTCCCGGGAGATATTCATAGGATAATTTACTTTTTCTTCACAAACCATTATGAAGGATTTATGAGTAAATACTTCCTCAATTAAAACATTTTTATTATTATTTTTTTAAAGGTAGTGTTCTGTCCAAAGACCAAAACACCAAATTCTATTAAAAAAAGGATTACACGAATCTGAAATTTGGTATTTTGTTAACATCCCTAACATAAAGCGGGAGTATCTCTGGGGGAAGATCATTCCTCCAATGCAGATCATGGGTAACACCTAAATTGGAAAGCCCATCAGCAATTATGTTAGCCTCACTGTAAGTGTGGGTGGTTATGAAGCTGAGACAAGCCAGGGAGTTAAAGCAATCCATGCAATGTGATGTGGGAGTCCAAGAAAGGTGTATGGTGTTGTTCCAGATAGACTGTATGATGGTAGTGGAGTCTCTATCAATCTAGATGCAGTTCCAGTTATGAAGCTTGGAAAAATAAATGGCTTGAATGACATATTATATACATAAACATTTCAATTTACATTTTCTATTTTACATGTTTGAAATTATTCATTTTGATTCATAAAATAACCTAGTGTATTCCATTGTTTAAAAATGGTGTCCAGTAGAAGTAATGAGAACTCCAACAATATGTATGATCCAAAGAGTAAGAAGGATCATATATTTCATGGTCTTAATCCGACATTTAGAAGGGAAATAGTATCCCACACATTGTCATCATATGGAAAATAGTATCATGTGTTAATAAGATAAGTAAATAATTTTATGTGTCCTATGTCTTTAAAGGGAAACAAGAGAAGAAAAGGATGGTAGAGAGAAAGATGGATAAAGGGAATAAGGGAAAGAATGATTTTTTCATATGTGATAACTATGGAAAAATCAACTTGGTAGATGATTGAAGGGAATGATAATTTGTTATAAGTGTGGAGAAAAAGGAAACCAAGAACGTGATTTCAAGGGTAAGAAAAAGGTTTCAAATGTACAATGCTTCATCTGCAAGAAGTTGGGACACTACGCGAATCAATTTCCCAATCATCAGATTATACCCCAAATGATGATATTGGATAATAATCAAGTTATGATACTACCGTAGATAAAGAGGAATAATTAGTGTTATTTTATTTTTATTAATGAATGATTTCATTTGAGTGTAGTATCAACGATGTACTGGTTATATTAATTATAGAAATAAATAAGGATTGTATTGTGGTACTATTTCATTGTGGATTTGAAATTATATGGTACTAAGAAAAGTGACTCAACAACAAGTTATACTTTTTGGAAAATACATGGTTAAAGGAACGATAAACCTTAATATGGTCCTCATACCGAGGTAGTGATTCTTGAATAAGAGATGGTTGATTTGGATAAATTATATTTGCTATTCTTGAATAACTTTGAAATGATTAATGGTTTTTTATTCCATCATTGTTGCATTATTCAAATTTTTTGGATATAATGAATATATCAAGTATTCTATATGTAATAAGGGAGCATGAATGTAATCAATATGTTTTTAGTGTAATTCAGGGTGTCACCATGTTTTAAGAGAATACACGATGAAGGTACTGACATGTTATTATGAGGAAAAAATAGATCTTCATTATGTTATGTTGACCTTCGTTATAAATTTTTGAACTATGAGTTTGGACACAAGTATTTTTTATTATTATAAATGATGGAATGTATTAATTTGTAAATTTTATACTATGGTTTACGGATAAAACATTTCTTAAGATTTTTTTTGGATTTTTTTCTAAAATGACAAATATAAGGTTAGGCGACAACCTGTCGCCTCTGGAAAAGCCACGTGACTTGAACCTACAATTTAAGGGTGACAAGGGTGAATCGCCAACCACTATCCTACGTGATTTCCTGGTTTGTATAATGTAGTTTTTAAATGATCTGATAGATGAATTATAAATTTATTTATTTTGAAACCCTATACGATTAGGATAAATAGAATATTTTTGAGTTCTATTATCTTTTGGAGTGAAATATGAGTTTGTGGTAGAAATTTGTTAAAGGATGAAACTATACTTGTTATGTTTTTTTTCTTATTCTATAAATAAAATAATTCTTAAATTAAAACCAAAAATATTTTATCCTAATACCTTATGTTTTTATGAACAAATATTATTTAATGTCATCATATATTTATGGCTTTGAGGCCCTCAATTTTCTATTAATTATTCACTTGTTTGTGATTGATGACCTCAATGAATCCCTATAAATATTTACGTTTTCCTCCAATTATGTGTCTCAAATTTCCACCAATGTTCTCATATTCTAAATCCTAATTTGGTGGTGTCTTTTTCATTTCCATTTCACTCTTATTAAGACTAAATTTTGTTAAACCTATTTCCGATGTGGTTTTTCCACAAAGGTATTTTTATTTTTAACCTCTTAGTTTCAAAGAACAATTTCAAATTGTGAGTATTCAATTTATTTAATGAGGGAGAATTTAACACCCTAGGATTTCATAGTAATTTATCTCTTTAAAGTAATTCAACAACTTGTGCTACATGTATCACCAAGTTCTAGCGCACCACAACTTACCAAATTAGACGTTAAAAAAGCAGTTATGAATAGTATTAACTGAAATTTTAATTTTATATACTCTTTATAATTTTAACATCCATATAATGTGTTTCTTAGACATAATATAACAATAAATATAATTTTTCAGATCAAATAAGTATTTTTCAAAAAATGAAGTTTTACCACCTTTTAATGGAAAACCCTTTTTAAATCCAATATTTGAAAACTTTATATTATACATTTGAAAAAATATAATTTTTATATAGAATAGGGACATAAAAATTTAGTTTGGACAAATTTTTTTGTTTTTCTGATAACGTTCATATTTTGATGAATAATGAAAGATACTAAATTTTAATTGAAAACAACTTTTTTAATCAAAATAATTTGTAGTGTTAAATTATAAATTTTAATGGTTTTTATGTATAATTATATTATATTTTTATCCTTTAATACAATATTGGTCATTATAAGTAATTTCATATTTAAATTAGACAAAAAAACAAATCAATATTTTAATAATTTTTTCTTCTCAAAAACCCACTTTCTGGTTTTGACAATGAGATAAAATTTTAAATTAATTAATGAAACTCCTATAATTTGAATTTGTAAAATTAGATATCATTTTTTAATTTGAAATATCAAAATTTTATTTGGGTTAATTTTTTGTATTTTTCGGAAAACATTTAATTTTTGATGAATAGTAAAAAACATTGTGTTTTAGATAAAAATCGAATTTTTCATTTAAATAATTATTTTTAAATAAAAATTTATCATAAATTCTAAATAGATAAATATTATATATAATAGTCCAATTTAATTCATTATATACTTTTATAATAAGATTAGACATATAAAATGTTATTGAACTTTTTAACGTCTTTTACCCACCTTCTAGGCATAATTGTAAATTTGCATAAAAGGTAATTTTATCACATATGTGAATTGAATTTCAAAAATCCCAAATACAAGACTGACATATGTAAGTAAAATTTGGTTCAATAAGATGAAAATAATTTTTGGTGAATGGTGACTTTTGAATTTTATTTACCACATTTAAAAGTAAATAGGGTAATTAAAGGTAAAAATGATATTATAATTACCCTAACACATGTAATAATTTTATTAGATAAGTTTTTTTCAACCAAAAAAAACCTTAGGAATAATATATGATCCTGTTTTATCCACTTGGATTAGATTAAGACATTTATTATTATTTTATTTAAATAAGAGTTTTAAGTGTAAATTCAAACTTTAATAACTAAACCATTTTTAATATATAGTTATACATAATATAAATTTTATTATAAATATTAATTATAAATATAAAAAGATTTCATACTTCATGATATTTTATTTATAATTTATAGACATTATATAATTAAATTTATTTATGACACAATGATGATGTAGTAATTACCTTATTAATGAAAGATTAAAATAAATTGTATTATAAATATCAAAATAAATGTAAATTGAGACTTTTGAAGTATTAAAATAATTTTCAAGGTTAATATGACATGTTATTATTGATTTAATTTTTTTTAGAATTAATAAATTTTTGTTGAGATTCAAAAAAACCAAATACTAAATAGTGTCAAAATAGACATAAATGAGTTTTTAAAATAGATACTATATTATTAAATGATATAATATTCCTAAAAATCTAATGTTCTTCCAAAGGACTTATATAATGATAAATAGGTCATTAATAAACCACTTGAGGTTCTCTTGTCATTTTATAGTATGTCTAATAATCATGTAATATAAAAATACAAGAAGACATTGTAAACGTTAAACTATTTAACTAAGAGTTAAATATAAAAGATAAGGTTAATATGGTGACCTAAACTTGTCTAAAACCTATTGGTTGAGAGGATATCGTCCCATAACAACCTTATCTTATAACCAAATCCATTTGTATCCATTGAAAACTGAAAATTATTTTATAATAAAATAATATTTTAAGCCTTTCCTAAAGTGACCCTCACCTATCTTATAAAAAAGTTATTCTCATTATCTTAATTTCACTCCTCCAAAGTTATTTGGACAGGAAAAAACCTAATAAAATATCCTCCCAAATAACCTCAATTAAACCTATAGGCCTTAATTTGATCATAATTCCAACTTAAAGATCCCTTTTGTTCAAATCAAAAGGAAGAACCCAAAGAAGAGGTAATTACTTCATCACCTCTTTCAAAGTTCTTTTCTTATTCCACTTACTCTTTATTTGTTGTTTCCATTACAAAATAATAAATCCAATACCTTATATCTACAGGGATGTTATTATAAATATAGTATAACCATATTAATTTTTCTATCCATCCTGTGAATGACAAAGTCACCATGCGTGCGTACGTACAACCTACCGTCTCCACCTCATGGTGTAGTTTGTTATTCAACACTTCTTTTTTTTGGATGGGTATAATAATGAGTATAATTGATGTAAATAATATATATAACATGTTAATTATTCTTTATATATGATATAACATCCAAATACATCGTATTTCACCATCAACAGAATTATATTTTCGCTCATACATACGTACGGATTACCGTCTCCAAGAACGCGAGGAGATTCATTCCCCATTGTAACCATTCAAGAATAAATTTCATTTTATGATTAAAAATAATGTTTAAAAAAATTAATATCATTCTATATATGAATCAAATACTTCCTATCAATAACATACATGACTTACGTAACAAAACATATAATGGAAAATGAATCAGTTAACACTGAAAACAATGATATTACTGAAATATTATTAACAATGAAATATTAGAGGATCATATATGATAGAATATTTATGTATGTGTATTATTGTATAATTTAATAACAATTATTTAAAAACTATATAGGAGTTCAATGTACCCTAAACTAAGGAAGAACACAAGGTAATGGTTAATTTTACAATCTCTTTATTATCCGAGGTTGTCTATATGTAAAAATCTACTGGGAATTCTTTATCACCCTCATCCGTTTTTCTTAAAAATATATTTCAATTTTTTTACTATTTCCTA
The DNA here is from genome assembly GCA_963277665.1 of Viscum album. NCBI lineage: Eukaryota > Viridiplantae > Streptophyta > Magnoliopsida > Santalales > Viscaceae > Viscum > Viscum album. The sequence goes on along the minus strand of OY728137.1, from coordinate 647,690,565 downwards.
TAATATGGTTTAAAGTCATTTACACCTTTTTTTTACTTTTTGTAATTTTTTTAAGGGAATATTTCTGTCATTTTCCAAACAAGGTACTTTATGACCTTTTCGACAAATTAAGGTAAGAATGTTTTTTTAAATTATACGGCAGGTGAAACTATTTTTCACCATTATAACACCTTATAATATTACCTTACAATATCATAAAAGTATTTTCAAAATAAATGTTTTATTTACTTTTATATTATGTCAAAATAGAAAGAGATATTTCTCTCAAATAGTTTTGATTTCATATTTTTCAACATAATTTGATGGATTTTACACTTGTTTAAAGTAGAATTATTATGATACAATATTCCATATTGTATTGAAGATTTTGTGATATGTTTGAATATGGATGTGTTATTTTTATACCATTCATATTTTATGGTTAAAGTTTTAACATTTCGTATTCTAGTTTTAATATGAATGTTTATGTTTTGTTTCAACCTTTTATACGAGGAATGAATTGGACTTAGTAAGTGACAAGTGGAGCCTACTATAGATCCTCAATGTACTGGTAGGTCTCATGAGAAAAACTAGTGTCTTGTCATAATTAATTGACAAAATATTATTTGTAGTCTTGGAATGATTCCTTGACTATGTGGTTATGATGTCTGAAATTATGCATTCCATCATTATAAAATTAGCTATTGATATTACATGTGATTACTCAACTAGTAGAATATTCATGTAAATAAGTTAATAGAATTATTTGAATTATCTTTTCCATATTATGCTGAAGTTTATGTTTAAAAGGCTTTTGTTTTAGTCTTATCCATTGCCTTAAATGTTTATGTTTATTTATGATAGTTTCTGCGATATTGTTTTCCTTACTCAGCATCTGAGATCACCAATTTCTTATTTTTTTTCTTTTTCCTTGGATGTGAGGAAGTATATAATGATTAACCGGTTGGGATAGGCCAAATTATATGAGTGTGATAAAATGGGAAACAATTTTTTTTCATGATGTAATTTAAAAATTATATATGTATCTAGTAATTCTGAGGAACTAAACTAAGCGGTCTTTTGAGACTTGATATATTGTGATCATGCCAATATTATTTAATAATTCATTGAATATAGGTAACTAGGGTCAGAGTGTTACAATTGGTATTATGGAAAGTTTAGTAAAACCCTTGGAATCTATATTTAGATAAAATATGATTAGAGAACATTACCCTAAGATATACTTTGAGATTAGTATATAAGAACATCCAAATATTTTGGTAGAGTAAATATTACGTATATTTTCCAAGAAAATACATCCCTGTCTGGATATAAATAGGTAGAGGTGGCTCTGGAACAGATTTACCTAGGAGTGAAAACTCTGAAAAGGAGTTTCAGGCTTGACCTGGGGTATCCTGGTACGCAACAATAGGCCTTGCTTCACTCTTGGTATTGAAACTCCTAGGAGATATGCTTAGGATAATTTAAATATTATTTCCAAACCATTATTAAGTATTTATGACTAAAAACTTACTCAAAGAAGGAATATTTATTATTATAGATTATATTCATAAAATTTTCAATTTATGTTAGATATTTTACAAGTTTGGAATTATGAATTGTGATTCATAAACTAACTTAGTGTATGTCATTGTTTATAAATAGTACCCATTAGAAGGAATGAGAAATCCAATAATACAAATGATCCAAAGAGTAAGAAGGATCATATCATTTATGTTATTCAGCCAACATTTAGAAGGGAAATAGTCTCCCACATATTCTCATTATATGGAGAAATAGTATCAAGTGTTAATAAAATAAGTAAAGAATTCTCTGAGTCCTATGGATTTAAAGGGAAGCAAGAAAAGAAAATAATGGTAGAGAGAAAGATGGGTAATGGGAAGATGGGAAAGAATGATGTTTTATATGTGATAACTGTGGAAAGAATCACTTAGGAAATTTTTTGAATGGAATGGGAGTTTGTTATAAGTGTGGAGAAAAAAAAGCAAGTACGTGATTTGAAGGGTAAGAAAAAGGTTTTAAATGTGTAATGCTTTATCTGTAAGGAGTTGGAACACTACGCGAATCAATTTCCCAATCATCAGAGTATACCCCAAATGATGATATTAGATAATAATCAAGTTATGATACTACTGCATATAAAGAGGAATAATTAGTGTTCTTTTATTTTTATTAATGAATTATTTCATTTGAGTGTTGTATCAACGATTTACTGGTTATATTAATTATGGAAATAAATAAGGATTGTAATGTAGTACTATTTCATTGAGGATTTGAGATTATATGGTACTACGAAAAGTGAATCACCAACAAGTTAAACATTTTGTAAAAAACATGTTTAAAGGAAAGATAAACCTTAATATGGTCCTGATACTATGTTATTAATTTTATAATAAGATATGGATGATTTGGATAAACTATATTGGATATTCTTGACTACATTTGAACAGATTAATGGGTTCTTTATTCCATAATTGTTGGAGTAGTCAAAATTTCTGTATATAAGGAATATATCTAGTGTTCTATATAGAATAAGGGATTATTAATGTAATAAATATGGTTTTATGGTAATTCAGGGTTTTACTATGTTTTAAAAGAATACATGATGAAGGTACTCACAAGTTATTATGTGGAAAAAAGAGATCTTCATTATGTTATGTTGACCTTGCTTATAAATTTTTGGACAATGAGTTTGGACACAAAAAATTTGGATAAGTCGAACGGTTGGAATGGATTAATTTGGACATTGGATACTATGGTTTAAGGTTAAAACATTTCTTAAGATTATTTTGTTTATTTTTTTTTATAAAAAGAAAAAACCAAAGATCAGGCGACAACCTGTATCGTCCTGCAAGGCCGTGATACTTGAACCCACAAATGAAGGGAGACAAGGGTGCATCACCCACCACTAGCCTACGTGATGTCCTGGTTTGTATAATGTAGTTATTTAGATGATTTTAAAGATAAATTATAAATTCATTTTTTTGAAACCCTATACGATTAGGATAAATAGAATTTTTTTTTGTTCTATTGCCTGTTGAAGTGAAAGATGAGTTTGTGGTAGAAATCAGTTAAAGTATGGAACTCTACTTGTCAAGTATTTTTTTCTTATAATATGAAAGAAATAATTCATAAACATTAGGGAAATAATCATAAAACCAAAATGAGTTTTCCTAATACCTTAGGTTTTGATGAACCAATATTATTTTAAGTCATCATAGATTTATGGATTTGGGGCCCTCAATTTTCTATTTATTGTTCACTTGTTTGTGATTGATGAACATAATAAATCTCTATAAATATTTACATTTTCCATCTAATTACATGTCTAAAATTTCCACCAATGTTCTCTTATTATAAATCCTAATATTTTGGTAGCTTTTTCATATCCCTTTCTCTTTTATTAAGACTATATTCTATTAACCCTATTTCCGATGTGAGTTTTCCACAATGGTATTTTATATTTATAACCTTTTATTTTTGAAGAAAAATTTAAAATTTTGAGGACGCAATTTATTAAAGTAGGGGATAATGTAACACCCTATGATTTCATAGTACGTTATCTATTTAAAGTAATTCAATACCTTGTGATACATGAAACACCAAGTTCGAGCGCACCACGACTTACCAAATTAGCTGTTAAAAAATAAGTTATGAATAGTATTAACTGCATTTTGAATTTTATATACTCCATATAATTTTAACATCCATATCATGTGTTTCTGAGACATAATACAATAACAAATTTAAATTTTCAGATAATATAAGTATTTTTTAAAAAATTTCAATTTTACCACCTTTTAATGGAGAAAACATTTTAAATCCAATATTTGACACTTTTATATATTCAATTTGATAAAATAAACTTTTTCTTTAGAAGAGGGACATAAATATTTAGTTTTTATAATTTTTTTTGTTTTTTCTGATAACATTAATATTTTGATGAATAGTGAAAGATACTAAATTTTTATTGAAAACAACTTTTTTATTCAAATTAATTTATAGTGTTAAATTATATATTTGAATGGTTTTTAAAAATAATTAGATTATATTTGTATCCTTTAATCCAATATTGGTCATTGGAAGTAATTTCACATTTAAATTGAACATAAACACATATCAAACTTTTGATAGTTTTTACTTCTGAAAAACCCGCTTTTGGGTTTTGACAACGGGAATTAATTTTAAATTAATTAATCCAAATACTATGTTTTGAATTTGGAAAAATAGTCAACATTTTTTAATTTGGAATATCAAAATTATCTTTTGTTGAATTTTTGGTATATTTCTAAAAACATTCAATTTTTTATAAATAGTAAAAAATAATGTGTTTTAGATAAAAACCACCTTTTTCATTTAAAGAATAATTTTTTAATTTTTTTTAAAGTCAAAATAGACACACAATACATATATTTTTTTAATTTAATTCATTACAGACATTTTATAATAAGAGTAGAGGTATAAAATTTTATAGAACTTTTTAACGTCTTTTACCCACCTTCTAGGCACATTTGAAAATTTGCATAAAACATAATTTTACCATTTTTGTGAATTAAATTTCAAAAAATTGAGAGAAATTATTGAAATAAGTAAGTAAAATGTGGTTCAATAAGATGAAAATAATCTTTGGTGAATAGTAAATTTTGAATTTTATTTACAATGGTTAAAAGTACATATGGTAATTAAAGGTAAATATGATATTATAATTACCCTAACACGTGTCCTGATTCTATTGGATAATATTATTTTGACCAAAATCAACCATAGGAAAAAAATATGATCCACTTGGATTATATTAGGACATTTATTATTATTTTATTTAAAGAAAAGTTAAAAGTGTTAAATTCAAATTTTAAAAAATAAAACATTTTTAATATAAGGTTATGAATAATGTAAATAACACTATAATATTCATTAGAAATATAAAAATATTTCCTAGATCATGGTATTTTATTTATAATTTTTAGACATTAAATAATTAATTTTTTATGACACAATGGTGATGTAGTAATTACCTTATTAATGAATGATTAAAATAATATAAATTATAAATATCCAAATAAATATAATTGAGACTTTTGATGAATTACAATAATTTTATAAGTTAATATGATATTTTAGGATTGATTTAATTTATTTTTTTTCTAAGTAATCAAATTTTTGACTCTCAAAAAATCCAAATACTAAATAGTATCAAAATTGACTAAAATGAGTTTTTAAAAAAAATACGATATTATTAAATGATATAATATTACAAAAAATCTATGGTTCATCCAAAATAATTAAATAATGATAGATATTTCATTAATAAACCACTTGAGGTTCTACTGTCATTTTATAGTTAGTTTATTAATCATGTAAAATAAAAATACAAGAAGACATTGTAAAAGTTAAACTATTTAACAAAGAGTTAAATCTAAAATATAAGGTTAATATGGTGAACTAAACTTGTCTAAAACCTATTTATTGAGAGATTTTAGACCAATTCTTACCTTATCCTTTAAATAAATCCACTTGTTGCTATTAACAACTGAAAATGATTTTATAATAAAATAATATTTAAAGCTTTTCTTAAAGTGCACCTCACCTGTCTTATAAAAGGGTACTTACGCTTATCTTAATTTCAAACCTCCAAAGCCATTTAGATCAGCCAAACAAGACTCAAATATCCTCATAACTATCATAAATTCAACCTAGATGCCTTAAATTTATTATAATGGGAACCTAAAGATCCCTGTTGTTCAAATTAAAAGAAAGAACTCGAAGAAGAGGTAATTACTTAATCACCTCTTTCTAAGTTCTTTTCTTCTTCCACATCTTCTTTATTTGTTTTTTCCAAAAGAAAAAGTAATAAATCTAGTACCTTATACCTACTGTGATGTTATTATAAATATGGTACAACCGAATTCATTATTCATTCTATCGTACGATTGAAAAATTCACCATACGTGCGTACGTACGACATACCGTCTCCACGTCGTGGTGTAGTTTATTATTCAAAACATCATTATTTTGATCAGTATAATAATGAGTATAATTGATTTAAATAATAAATATAAAATTTCAATTATTATTTATATGTGATATAACATACAAATACACACGATTTCAACATCAATATAATGATATTGTCGCTCATGCATACGCAAAGATTACCGTCTCTACGAACACGATGAGATTCATTCTACATTATAACCTTTCAAGAATAATTTTAATTTTATGATTAAAAATAATGTTTAAAGAATTTAACATCATTATGGATATGAATAAATTACATCTTACCAATAATAAACATGACTTATGTGACCAAACATATGAAATAAAATGAATCAGTTAATACCCAAAATGATGGTACTACTGAAATATTATTAACAATGAAATATTTTGAAGATCATATATGATATCATATTTTTGTATGTGGATTCTTATATAATTTAGTAAAAATTATTTAACCATTATATATGAGTTTAATTTACCCTCGACTAAGGAAGAAAACAAGGTAAGGTTTAATTTTAAAATCTCTTTATTATCTGAGGTTGTCTACATGTAAGCATCTACTGGGAATTCTTTATCATCTTCATCTATGATTCTTAAAAATGTATTTCAAAACATTTTTAATATTTCATAGAATATGGATTAAATTATTTTATAAACTTAGTTGACTTTTTATAAAATGTTTTGAAAGGAATCGTTCCATTGTTTTCCAAACAAGTTACTTTATGACCTTTTCGACAACTTAAGGTAAGAATGTTTTTTTATCTTATACGGCAAGTGAATCTATTTTCCACCATTATAAAACCTTTGAAGCTTCAATTAAAATATTATAATAATATTTTCCAAATAAATGTTTTCTTTAATTTTAAATTATTTCAAAATAGAAAGAGATATTTCTCTAAAATTGTTTTGATTTTATCTATGTCAACATCCTTTGATGGATTTTACACTTGTTTGAAGTTGAATTATTATGATACAATATTCCATATTGTATTTATGGTTTTGTGATATGTTTGACTATGGATGGTTTTTATACAATTCATGGTTTATATTTAAAGTGTTAACATTTCCTATGCTATTTTTAATATGAATTCTTATGTTATGTTTCAACCTTTTCATATGAGAAATGAATAGGACTTAGTAAGTGATGGGTGGAGCCCGCTATAGATCCTTGATGCATCGGTAGGTCTCATGGGAATAACTAGTGTCCGGGCATAAGGCCTTGAAAAAATATTATTTTTAGTATTTGAACGAGGAATTGACTATGTGGTTATGATGTCCGACATTATGAGTTCCATCATTATAAAATTAGCTATTGATATTACATGTGATTATTCGACTAGTATAATATCCATGTGAATAAGTAAATGGAATTATTTGATTTATCTTTTCCATATTATGCTGATGTTTAAGTTTAAAAGGCTTGTTTTTTAGTCTTATATATTGCCTTATACGTTTTTATTTATTTAGGATAGTTTTCGCTGTATTGTTATCTTTACTGAGCATCTGAGCTCAACCCTTTGTTGTATTATATTTTTTCCAGGATATGAAGAAGTATATTATGATTAACGTGTAGAGATAGGCCAAAGGATATGACTGTGTTCAAAGGGGACACAATGTTATTTGTTTCATGATGTAATGTAAAAATTATGTATGTATCTAGTACATCCAGGGCTACTAAAATAATTGGTATTTCGAGACTTGATCTCTTGTGATCATGCCAATGTTATGTAACAATGCACCGACTCTGGGTAACTAGGGTCCGAGTGTTACAATGTACATGTGATATAGTAACTCAATAAATATAAATATGTTACAAATATCTTATATATATATTTTTTCCATCATTTTAATAAGTATTGAGAGGCGATGATTTAAAACAAATGACATTGGTCTGTGAGGCGGTAGTCTGCCGTACATACAAATTATAATTTCATATCCCATTTGATGGAAGAAGAGACAGATTTAGGTTATGAAATTAACAAAAGTTAATATTTGTATATGGTAGGTAATGGTTTTATTATATGATAATAATTGAATATAACTTGAAGTATTCGGAATAAGAAATAAAATAAAAGATAATGGTTAGACATGACGCCTCTTCTCCAAAAACCTCCGTAGGTAAGCACGAAAATCCCTCTTAGAATTTATCTATGATAAAAATTAGAAATCTATATAATGGGTAGAGATGTAATAAAAATATATTGGATAAAATTGGCTGAGATAAAGGTATTTTTATGTGATAATATTAGAAGAGATCGGGTGGCCTTTTATAATTGTTGTTAGCGGTACACTTATAATTTTTAAAAATATAAAGGTGTACCCACATTTTTCACACGATAAAAGGATTAAAAAATAGACCAGTATAGAGACATATAAGTTATAAAGTCTATAAATTTATATTAAGTAGATTTTATAAAAGGTTATTTCTAATTTAACCCTTATATTTTTTGTTTAACCCCTGATAAACCAGTTTTCACTTTAATCATGATAATTATTTTTTATTATTACTATTATTCATTATTGTAAAAAAATAATTTGAACATGTTAGACAATATAAATTATTCAGATTCAAAATATGGAATCAAATTGAAAAAATTAAATTCTAATAAGTATAAAAATTTAATCTAAAATTAATATCATATATGTGATGAAAAAGAAAATTTTTACGAAATGTATTTTTCAAGAAAAAAATGGTTTTATAATAATTATACAACTAATGATAAAATATTGTATGAATAAAAAATAATATTTATTTATATATAATCAATTAATTTTATTTAAAACATTTATCATTAGTTATTATATTAATTAGTTAAATTGGAGAATCATTATGCACTTTAAAATAGTTTTTAGAAAAACATGTTATTAAACCTGAAAATAAACTTATACAAAAATCTAATACAAACATCATTTGAAAGAAATTCAGTGGATTAAATACAACTAAGTAATAATTTTGTTAATTTAAATTATTCTAAAAACATAATGATACTTATAAATTACTTATCATATTGAAAATACACGACCTTATTACAAATATTAGTATTTTTTATTATTCACTAAAAAATTATTATTTTTTTAAAAACCTAAGTTTTATCCCTAATTTAATTTTGATATGATGATTTAAAAAATGAAATTAATTTTTTTAATTATATATATAATATGGGTAAAAAATCATTTAATGAAAAACCATATAAGAATATAATTTAGTTATAACTATTTCCTTTTTGACGAAAAAATTACTTAATATTTTCAAAAATAACAAATTCATTAAAATAATTTACTCTATAATTACATAGGGTGTTAAATTATCCCCTCATTTTGGAAATTGAATCCTTACAATTTTATTCACTTATTAAACAAGGGGGTATATCTTTCCCTCAATGCATTTTCAGATTCCGATGTTTTTTCTTGAACTATATTGTTTTTCCAAAAAACAATATCATGGAGAATCACCTTATCTTGTAGAAATTTCTTTATATGATACAGAATTTGAATTGGATATTCCATATAATAAATATTCTCTTCCAAATAAATTACTTTGGATCTCAAAACATGAGATAAATTTGGTACACATTTCATTGACATTTAAACATGAAATACAACATGTAACTTAGATAACTTTCGGGAAACCCACTCAGTGGGAAACTAATCCACGTTTCTCTATGATTTTTTATAGGTCAACAAACCATAGAATTAACTTTCCCTTTTTACCAAAACACATTACATTTTTCCAGGGTGTTATTTTAAGAAAAAACATATCTCTAAAGGATGATATTTCCTCTGGTTATTTTTAAATCTTATCTTCCTACTCTAATATGTTCACTTATATTTCTAATTAAAATGAACCTTCTCAACCATTCAATCTACAAACTCTAGTCCCATTAACATCCTTCCTCTTAATTATTCCAAAAATCTGACATTCGACACTACTTTTCATATAATTTTTCAAAATATGCCATATTTATACTAGAACTAAAACAATTGTTATAAGAAAAATAATCCATAGAAATATATTAAACCCATCTTCCCTTGTAATTCATTGAATAGGAATAAAGAATATATTTTATGTTATGAATTTTCCACTCAGGCTAACTATCATTTTGAGGATGAGAATTAGTAATGAAATTTAATTTAGTTCCCAATGACTTTTGATGTCATTTCTAAAAATTATATGTGAATCTAGGATCACATTCTGATACAATAGGAATATGAACTCCATGCAACATGACTATCACATTTTGACATAGTCAATAAAAAATTATTGAAGACATAATGTCTCAAATTGGAAGGAAATGTTTAGTTTTTATTAATCGACAAAAAATAACCAAAATAACATTATTACCTAATGATGTATTTGTTAATCTAAAAATGAAATAAATTCATATATTTTTCAATCTCTACTAGGGCATTAGAAAATATTGAATCACTTCCTTCTGTTATTGTAATTATACTTTAACCTATTGAAAATTCAAACATTTAATGGTAAAACCAACAATATCTCTTTTCATTCCATATCATAGATAATAATCATGATGGTTTTTATATATCTTAGTACATTCTAGATAAATAAAAAATGGGGAACTATGAGCTTCACTCAATAATTGTATCAACAATAGGTAATGTTACACATAATATTTTTCAATATAATGAAAAACATTCTTCATAAATATTAAAACCATGAAACTTAATCTTTTAATGAATTATACCTTTTTCAAGAAATCCTGATCCTCATCGTGATATTGATTAATTATGTTTTACAAATTTTATTAAAATTAAACCTAAAACAAAATAGGGAATTTGCTTATATAAACAAATTTTATGCCAAAATTCATAAATCATTAACCAAAGGGTTATGTTACAAATTATACATGGTTAATATAGAATTGTTTCTTCAAATCAAATAATCATAAATTTTATTTTGAAAATTATGAGGTTCAATCCACCTTTTATTAAAGATAAAAATGAAAGGAAAACCTCTTTTGAATACTGGTATAAGAGGGAACCCATTACAAAAAAGGGGAAGAAATGCCTTAAAAACATGAATCAAAATCCTAAGAAAACATGGAACTGAATGTCAAAAGGAAATAATACATAAATAAAATAAACAAAAAAAATCATCACCCCTACAAAACCATGAAGAATGAGATCAGTCAGTGGAGATGTATCACCCCCACCCCCTCTGCCAAGAAGTTGTGTCATGCTGGAATAACACAACATGGTAGAGCACTCCTCCAACCCAGAAAAACGTGTAAGAGTAGGAATGAATGATAATATTAAGCACAATTATCTCTCTCTTTATCAACCCACTTGATATTTCATATGATGAAACCTTCACTGAAAACATAATGCAATGAAAAAACTGATAAAAAATGTAGTTAAAAATACCATCAAGGTGCCTTATCTATCCAAATGAATAGATGGATAGTGATGGGTTTCATCACAGCCATATCTATTTCGAGGTCTCCCCCTGTACATCCCTACAAGATGAAAAAATTCCATCCATATGTAATGAGGTAGACTCCAATTATCGCAAATTCATCACAAACCAGTCAAACACATAAGATCCAAACACCTCCAAACCACCACCATCTGATGAGAAAACCCATCACTGTCACTAAAGGCTAGAGAAAAACATACAAGAGTAACAACATCATCAATGTGAACCAAATCCATTAGAAATGAGGTATGAATTCTATGAAGTGACCTTTAATCATCATCACCTGAGGAACGAGAACAATACGCTCTATGAGCTTGCCGCCAGACTAACTGGTTGAAGTACGATGTCCGATCTGCAAATGTCAAAGCAGACGAGAAGCACATCACTAGCCAAATCTCACCGAAGTAGCTAAAAAGTTCATCATAGAGTCCAATCTCATAAAACCAACAAAGAAACGCCTCATGAAGTAAAATAGAATTAGAGCAACTAATAAGCGCATCATAGAGCCAAGTCATAATACAACAGTCAAATAGGACATCATGTGTAAGTTATTTAAGTCTTAAGGTTTCTACTAATGTGAAGTATAAAAAATTACCCTATCATTTTTTTTAGAAAAAAAAGTAAGTCCCTTCAATGAATCATCACCGTACATGATAAAATAACCATTTTTTGGAAGGGAGGTCAAAAAATGAGGCATTCAAAAATCTTCATTTTAGTTTCTAAAAACATCATCACATTATTTTGTGCAAATTAATTTATGTACTTTTTTATTTAACATGGTCAGTGGTCTAGAAAACTCAAAAAATGTTTCAATGAAACACTAGTATAACCCCTCTAACAGAATAAAACTAGGAATATATTTGATATTTTTGGGTCTTCTAAATTATTAAACAACAATTGTTTTAGCTGGTTCTAATGTTATTTGATCTTTAAAAACAATATGAATGAGGAAAGAAATTTGTTGTTACAAAAAATAAAACTAATGGAAAAATACCCTATAACAATCATTTGGAACAGTTGGTATAGGTCTCCAAACCGTTGGTATAGCCTATACCAATGGTTTGAAGAACCATTTCCAAGTAAGTAGTGAGGATAAGACTATACCAACGGTTTTTAGAAAACATTTGGTATAGAACAATAACAATTATTTTGAAAACTTTTGGTATATGTAACATGAAAATCTATACCAATGGTCCCATAAAACTGTTGGTATATATAATTAAAAAAATAATGATTCGTTTGGTTTTGATCCCAGCACCTCCCATTTTTGAATGAACTAACTAACCACTAACCTAACATACTTTTTTAACATAATTTCATAAATATATATATATGTATTATCATAATTATTTTAAATTTTGATTTATTTAATGTCCCCTATAAAAAGATTCTATAAAAATACATGTACCTATAGCAACGGTTCTCAAAACCGTTAGTATAGACCTATACAAATGGTATTGAGAACCATTGGTATAAGTTATTTGATTTTGGGACCTATACCAATAGTTAGGCCAAACCATTGTTATTGGGTCTCTATAATGGACCTATACCAAAGGTTTTGGGAAAGCCGTTGGTATAGGTCCATATAAGTGACCTATACCAAGGGTTTTCACAAAACCGTTGGTATAGATAATATTTCCAGTAGTGTACCCCTTACTAAATATTCTATACTAATTATTTTAATGTTTTAAAAAAAATACATAGGTGTATTTCATGTTCCCACTAACTTTTAGATTATAAAAAAATGTCATTAATAAATACAACAAAAAATTATCCATGAAATCATGGGAAACTCAATTCAGAAGGCCCATAAATATAACAAGTGTATTTGAAAACCTAAAGGGAATAACTAAAAACTCATTATGTCTATCTAGTCCAAAATAAAATCTTTGAAATATATATTTCCTTAACTTTCAACAGATGGTACCTTGACCTGAGATCATCCTTTGAAAAATACTATGTTCCTGAGAGCTGATAAAGGAAATCACTGATATGAGTAAAAATACATTTTTCTTAACAGTGATGTTATTAGAGGCCATATAGTCATTATAAAGTCTCATTAAACCATATTTATTTGAAACAAACAAAACAAGAGAACCACATGATGAAGCTCTAGGGAGAATGAAACCTTTATATATAAACTCCCGTAATTGAAATTTTCAATTATAAAAGGCCTAACGTGATCCATTTGAAAAGGGGTTTTTGAAATAGGCTTGTCATTAAGTACCAATTCAATAGTAAAATAAACATCCTGATCGGTATTAACACAAAAATAATATTCAGGATATAAATTTATTTATCAATTAACAACAAAAATATCACTAATTTCAATGGTTACTTTCCTCTCAATAATATGGGATAAGTGACTTTCACTTCCATATATAATAAATTTCATATCTTCATGGTAAGTTATTAAAACAATGAAATAATTGAACATATAATTATTAGATATGAAATATATCATATAATGATAAACTAAAATCCAATACATACCAAGACTAATATCAATCTATACTATGTTCAGTTCAACTTGATTTTTTTTGGAAATTCCACCCCACTGATAACAATAGGAATATTTCTATAAATCTTGTATACATTAATACATCCACCTAGATTTTTTACCAAATTCCATATTACTTTCATGTGGGGATATTCTCAATTTAATTGAAAATTTCTTTGAAATGAATGAATGTTATGTTCTAGAGTCAAGTGGGGTATTAGAATGATTTAAATAAAAAATAACAAACATCTCACTACATAACTTGATTTCCCAACATCAAATATAGTAAAAACAAAATATTTTACCACACCTTTCTTATTTTTTTCTAGACGATCACCCTCGAGTGATTAAATTTTGACACACATTATTATAATTATAAAACTCAATGTAACTAAAGAATCTTACCATTGACTATTTAGTATTCATTTTCCCATTTTCCTTGTAGTCACAAGCCATAAGACCAGACTTACTATATTAGAATCACTTCCATGACTTTGTAATAAATTCTATATGATTATTTTTACCACAGTTCTTATGAGATTGGAGATTCATTTTCTTACCACCATATTTATCTAATTTATTCTTCCCTATTCCCTTTCTTCTAGAATTTTTCATAATATTTTCATTTGGAGGAACATAAGTGTCAAAAAAACCATCTCCAATGTCTTATCACAAAGAAAAACTTTATCATATATTTTAATTTCCCACATGTAATAATATATTTGTAAATTTGGTTTTAACCCTGAGTAAAATCTATCAATATTAATATCAATGCCCAAAAAATCACGTATGTACCGGGCCAGTCATGTAAACATTTTTTTATGTGACCATATAATATTCATCTTTTTTCCTTAATGATAAGAAATTATTTCCATCCAGAATAAAATAACCTTAGAGAAATATATCTAAAGTAATATATATATAAAAGTTTTCCATTCTATGGTATCAAGATCATCTTTCTCTATATTATTCCTAAACTTTGACCACCATCGACCAACTTCACCTTTAAAATGATAAACGACAAGATCTACCTTTTGACTTTGCAAACATCCCATTACTTCAAATGTCTTTTCCAAAGAATTAATCCATCCTTTAGATACCAAATAGTCAGATGGTCCACTGAATGATGGGAAATGTTCTCTCATGAAATTATCCACTATATACATGTTCATTTATGGTAGATTTGGTTCACCTATAGAATGGATAACACCATAATTTAAAACCTATTTCAACTAATCCATCAATGAAAAAAATTAATGTTACAATTCTAAACATATCATAAATCTAATTTGGATGGATTATTTCCTCTTAATGACATCCCACTATAGCTTACCTACTTCCTCTGTGGAAGACCATTCAGAAAAAAGACATTATTTAGATGAAGTATCATGGTCATATTTAAATGAAATATAATAACTACATAACCATAAAGTAATATATTTCAATGGTATTCAATTATCATTATCATAAAATAAAAATTTATCTAAACCTTTCCTTTGATACCAAATATTAAGACGTAGAATTGAACATTACACAATATTGATTTATATTCTAGAATTCCATTTTTTCACATTGATAATCTTTTCAAGTTTATATTTTTAGAGGATCATATCATAAAAAATTCATATAATACAAAATTGAAACTTTTGATCAGAATTCATTTTTCCTACAAATAAAATTTTGAAATGAAACATGATTTGATAAAAAAATATTCATGAAATTTGTCACGACCTCTTCTATTCCTTTACCCATTTTAAACCATGTGAAAAAAAATTTAAAAATGGGATGATCACAAAATTATCAATAACATTAATAAAATGTAACAGTTTTTTAGTCCCATGATAAAAATGAATACTAATTAATTTTTTACATTTACCTCAATTTTCTTTGAGTGAAATACAATAAATCATTTTTTCATGAAATCAAACACAATTTTTTCTCAATGAAATCATTTATAACCTATATAAAGCACATATAAATAATTTATTTAACTTTAGACATCATCATTAATATCACTCTTATAAATAAAATAATAAATATAACCAAATTCCATCTTCAGAGTACCCAATACTTTTGATTTATATCAAAAAACCACCCATCCTTGGTTTATAATAGAACACCCATCCTTAATTTACCATGGAACCACAAATCCTTGGTTAATAATGTAACCACCTATCCTTATATTATAATGAAACCACCAGTCCATGGTTTATAACATAACCAAACATCCTTGGTTTATAATGGAATGACCCATCATCATAAATAATTCCAAATAACTATAAACAAAATAATAAATAATGAACTCTTGATTTTTAAACACAAATAAATTTATGAAATATTTTATCCCCTTATGAATAACTCTTTTGGATATCAAAATAATCTTTTCTGTTAAAAAATATTTTCAATTTCAAAATACCCTATTATTTAAAATGCTCAGTTTCAATAACAAAATAAAAAAGGGAAATAGGGGTTTTATTAGAATAAAATATGAAATATTTTAAATAAATAAAATTTTTAAATAGGATTCATTTTAGTGGGAATAATAATTTTTTTCGTACACATTAAAATAGATCTTTCCTTTTTTTTTTGTAATGAATATCCAATATTCTAAAAAACGATTCATTGTCATAAAAAAAATTTAAAGAAATAACAATTTACCTATATAAAATTATCATTTCTTTTTAATTATATTCATAAAATAATTTTACAAACATTTACATTTAAGATAAAGTGTGTTTTAACGAAAACATTAAAAGAAGAGTTTTTAAAGAAAAGTACCTTTCCACTTTGGAAACATTTGAATTGTAATACCAATGGAAGAATAAAATTAAAAAAAGTATTTAAATATAATTAATAAATATAAATTCATGTTATATAATGTCAAAGGGTTTGTGTATAGACTTTATAAAATAATATATGCCTATAACATCAAATTATTATTTAATGAATGGAAAATGAGATGAAGTCTCTTACATAGAGTTTAATTCATCATGTTTGATCTTTAAAATCGTGAATAATAAACATATGATAATTATTTAATTTCTTAATAACCTATTTATAGATTATTATTCATTTAATTTCACTCATTACCCTGTTATATATAGTTCTTAATCAATTAATTTTACTTTATATTTATTTACGATATTTGGCTTATACGTCCAAAAATGACTTTGGGTTGTTGACTATAGTCAAAGAGGTCAATATTTGAACATATATAAAATAATAATAATTAAATAATTATAATTCTAATACATAAAATATGATTTTAAAACCAATAATGAAATATTTTAATGAAAAATGAGCTACGTTACAATTATTGAGATGGTATGTTGTAGGTACGCATGAGTAACATTTCCATTTTTTCAATGATAACTATGTAAAGAAGGTAAATTCTAATTTTTATTTAAATAATGATAATAATATCATAAAAATAATATTATATAATTATATATAATTATATATATATATCATCCATGTGTTGTGGTGATGGAAAAGTGTCACATCGCTTTGTGGAGGTGGTAGTCCACACGTACGTATGAATGAAACTATCATTTTTTGTGTAAGAAAGAAAATGATATATTATATTTTTAGAATTTTAAAAATGAAATTAATATCTTAATTAGTTCATGTATATTACATATATTAACTCAATTTATCATTATTAAGTTACATATAAAGTGTTCTTGAAAAGTTAATCATATCGCTTCGTGAGACGGTAGTCCGCCGTACACACGAGCTATGTTATTATATCACTCACATATTGGAATTTAATAATTTATATGGGATATCAAAAATAATTAAGAGTAAATATGTTAAAAATATAATATATATACTCTGAATAAATCATTATAAAAATCCTTTAGAAGCGATAATGAAAAAATAATGACATCAGTTCATGAGGTGATATTCCACCGTACACACGAATGAGGATTTCATATCCAATTTGATAGAAGAGGAGAGGTATTTAGGTTATGAAATATAAATAATAAAACCTCAGTATAATATAAATAATTTGATAATATATAATAATAATTTTCGAATATTTTAAGTTGGTGTAAGAAGAAATAAAATAAATATTCAGGGTTAAACACAATACATCTTCTTTGGACAACCTTCTCAGGAAAGAAACAAACTTTTTCTTAGGATCGATTTATGATAAAAATATGGGACATAAGTTATGGGGATGGAATTAATTATTATATTTTTCTACTTATTGGATAATAAAATTTTCAAATAAGTTTTTAATAATAGATAATAGGGGGTGAAATTTTATAAATGAGGTGAGTTGCACACTTGTATTTTTTGAAAATAAAATGGTGTACCGAAATTTTTAAGATGACATAAGGCACAAAAATGGAACATTATCAAGAAATATAAATTATAATGACTAAATATGACAAAAAATATGTTTTGGACATGCTTTTATTTTATTATAATCCTTATATTTTTAGTTTAACCCCTTGTAAACTAGTTTTCACCATTAATTGTGGTAATTAATTTTTACAATATTTACTATTTATTATAGTAAAAAATTAATTTTACCTTTTTATATAATATAAATTATTATTTTTAAAATTATGGAATCCATTTTACCAAATTAAATTCATATAAGTAAAAAAATTAATTTCAAATAAAACTCATAGATACGACGAAAAAGTGAGTATTTTAGCCCGAATGGCCCAAAAGACTTCTTTTTATTGATGTTCGATAACCCCAATTTCAAGGGATGAGGGGAAACCCTTACAAGGACCATAGGGTTAGATATTATATGACCCGTAGTTCTTAGTAAATATACTGACTATACTTGGAACTTCCCCTCCCCAAACTTCTTCATCGTGATATCAACTCTCCACCTTCGCATGGATTGTTCATATACGCTTCCCATGCAAGCATAGTATAGCCCTGATGGTAATTTCATACCCTATATTTCTGAAAAATCATCTTTGATTCTACTCTAGAGAATGTGCCTGCTCTGAATACTCATTTGGAGTGTGCTCCTTGTAAATTATGTCTGATCATTTAAGCACAATTTCAGGTGGCTTGAAGGCATTGAGGTGGCTCGAAGGCTTTGAGGTGGCCCGAAGGCCTTGAGCTGGTTTGAAGGCCTTCAGGTGGTAATAAATCCATAATAGATGAATAGTTAATGCTGCTACAATACCGAATAGTGTCTGCTATAATACATCTATAGTGCCTACTATAGTGCTTCTATAGTACTGTTACAGTACCCCCTAAAATTATGTCTACAGGCGATTTTTAACTCAAGTCTCTTGGATTCACTTTCCGAGTCATCACTAATTGGGCTAAGGCTATTGTGCAAAGTGAGTTTTTGAAGAAGTGTATTTTTCAAGAAAAAGGTGCTTTTATATTAACTCTAATAATAATAATAATGATTTTTCTGAGTCTGAAGTGCATTGTGTTGCATTTGTTGTCAATGAGACATGTTGTTGTCTTAGAATGAATGGATGTCGAGGAAAGTCAAGATGTGAATGACAAAGGTTGTGATGGTGTTGGTGATGAATGGAGAGTGGCCATGGTACTAAGAGGCATGTCACTTAGGAGATTCACTAAGTGGCATAGGAGATGTGGTTGAAACATTCTCTAGTAACATCTGACGATTGTTGAGCTGCTCTTAGAGTTCCAAGAACTTGTATCAAGATGATACAAAGTCACAACATGATTAGAAGACCATGCATTGTAGTGACAATGCATGAGGAGTTGGAGATGAAAGAAGATCCATCCACAACTTCTAAGTGGGTGGAGTGGTTTAATGAGTCCATGCACTAACACTTAGTGCATGTGAATCTGAAGAAGTCCCAAATTGATCTCTGATTAGATCAATGAAGCACATTGAAGAATTTATGTGATTTAGGAGCTCAGTTGAAGATGAAGACCCTTTGTGAATTCCATTACTAAGTGATGAATATATGTTGAGGAGATTGGAAGAATTCTTATGAAGAAGAAACGAAGAAATGGAAGAAATGGAGAAGAGGAAGAAAGGCTTGAAGTGGCTTGGCATTTGGCATTTGATATGGCTTGAACTCATGGAATACTTTGTTTTTAACAAAGTTATTATTCTGTCCCTTTGCCAAAAAATGTGGCCAGCCAAGGCACCTTGGGGGTTCAACCCCAAGGCATGGGCACTAGGCACCACGCCCGGGGGAACCCGTGGGGCGAGCCAGGGCGGCAGGGGCGCACCCGCAGACACCACAGAGGCGCTGGGGCACGCCCGGAGGAGCGCTGGGGGCCGTGTATAAGCCCCCGAGGGCACGCGATGGTGAAACCCGCGCGCCGGAGGAGCATAATGGGCGCTAGAGCGCGCCCGCGGGAGCAAGAGTGGGCGCAGAGCGCGCCCGCAGGGAGAACACGGTGCGGGGCGGCACCGTGGAGGGAGAAGATGCAACGGAGGAGTTGCGGGCAACGGCAGGGTAATAAACCGGGGAAAAATCCCGCGGCGTTTCGATGTGGGACGCGCAAATTCCACCGGGAGCGAATCCCAGCCGCTCATCTGATCTCGTGGACGATCGGCGCCGCTCATCTAATCTGCCGCGCGCCGCGATCGATCCAGCCGTCCGATGTCTTTCGATCAACTGATCTGACGGCTGCCGCTTCATCCTCAACCTCGAGCTCGGCCGAGGCAACTCCCGCGACGCCGCTGAACCAGAGGCCTCCCGAGCACCTGTTTTTGAGATTCCGGCCACCTCTGAACAAACCGAAGGCTCCATTGAGCTCGTCTCGCCCGTACGAACATGACCATGCATAAAAGTAGGCATGCATGCGATGAGAGGATAATTCGAAGCAATGCCGAGGCAAACGAAGTTGCCGAGGCTTCTTGGGTTCGTGCCTTTGCATGGAATGGGTTTAAACAGAGGCTTTGCATGCATGGGATAGAAGAGGCGAAGGCCGTGCATGCGTTATAAATCGCATGCACGAGGAGAAGAGAAAATAAAAGATCCCGCGTGAAACAGAGGATAAAAATCAAGATTTGAAGATTTTAAAGATCCGAAGATCTCGGGTGTTTGAAGTTTTTCTCACGCGGATGAATCGAGGCTCTCCTCGCCTATAAAAAGAAGACCCGAGGAGCTGGAGAGGTTTGCTGATGCGCTGAAAGTTTGAAGAGAGTCCCGCGTGTGCCTCTGCCTCGCGAAGAAGAAGCCACCGCGCAAAACATTGCGCGGCTGTTGTCCCGAAGCCACCCGAGGCTTTGGAGTGTTCCCTGCGCGCCTACTCCTTTGCGCGACAGGAAGAACCCGAGGCCGCTTCCTTGCGCGCCCGAGGTTGTCACCCTCTCTGCCCGCACCCTTGCGCGGCAGGAGGAAGACCTCGTGGGTGTTGCACTTGCGCGCCCCGCGGGTACGAGGTCTTGCGCGGCCTTTGTGCACCCAAGCTCTTGCGCGGCCAGTGGCACCCAAGTGTAGCTTGCGCGGATATTGAAGAAGAGATTGGCAGGGAGTTCGGGTTGTGTTCTACACACATTGTGTGTGTGCCAAAGAAGGCCGAGGCTCTGCCTCGTGTGTGTGCAAACAAAGGTGAAAGGCTGTTGGCAGTAGGTGTGCAGAGGAGGAAGAACCGAGCCCTTAGTGCTTTGGGTGTATGTGCAAACAAGAACAAAGAACGGGCAGTGGGTAGTGTGTGTGCAAAAAGGAGAGAAAGGCCGTATCCTTGTGCAAACAAAGGAGATCACACCATTGTGTGTGTGTGCTAAAGTGAAGGAAGACCCGAGGCATGCCTTGTGTGTGCAAGTGGGTGAAGTGAAGACCACACATTTGTGTGTGTGTGCAAACTTGAAGAACCACCTACGGCCCAAGTGTGTGCAAGAATAAAGGAGTAGGCCAAGATCAAGTGTGTGCTCACTTAGAAGAAGAGGAGAAGACCCACACAAAGTACAACACACTTTTAAGTGTGTAAACAAATAGAATTAAGTGTGTGAAGATTGAGAAGAAGGTGTGTGCTTAAAGTGACTACACCCTTTGTGGGTCTACTGCACCAAGAAGAGGAAAGGAGGAGTGCATGCATGCATGCATGCACGTGCACACGTGAACAGTGCTAAATCAGTGGTGTGCAACTGAGACTGAGCCAGACTGAAGTGAAAGATATTGTTTGTCTGAGTTTGCAGTAGATTGAGAAGAGCCTGATCAACCACAAGTGATCAGAAGAGAAGAGCAAGGCCAGCAGTCTTTATCCCAGACTGCTGAAGTTACTTGAAGAACTTAAAGTGAAGAAGAGCTACTCGTGCGACTCGAGGAGCCAGGAGAAGACCCTGTGGGACTCAGGGAGAAGAAGTCTTCAGTGGGATTCTGGAGCAGGCCAGTGGGACTCTGGTAACACTGTGTGAAGCAGTATAAAGACCCTCCTGTGGGACTCAGGAGAGATACGGTGGGAAGCTGTATCGACCATTGTAATACTAACAGATTATAATGGGAGAATCCATGCTGTGAGAGCATGGCAAGGATGTAGGCCTTTGGTGCCGAACCTTGTAAATCCTTGTGTCCTGTGACTTTTCATTACTGCATTATCCGGGAAAGGTTGAGAGATACAAGAAGAGTGGATCGAGGCTTTAACCAGCCATAGAGGTTTAATTGATAAGGAATCAATTAGTAAAAAGTTTTAAGGGATCACTGATTCACCCCCTCCCCCTCTCAGTGATTCACACTGATCTGGGCACTTCAATTGGTATCAGAGCGAGGTTACCTCTAAAAGATCCAAGGGAGTTTTTATGAAGTGCAGATTTGAGGAAACGATCAACCAGCCTCAAATGGAGATATCTGCCAAGACTCAGAAAAACAGAAAGAAGAAACAGGCCAAGAAGATGAAGAAAGCCTGTCCTAGTTGTGATGAAGTTGAAACAATGAATGATCTTCAGAGTGCACTCAAATATCTTCAGAAGACAGTTCCCATGGAAGTGGCAAAGTGTATAGCTACAGGCATCCATGATCTTCATGAAGAAAAATCACAGTTAGAAGATGAAGCCAATTCTCTGGAAGACCAATTGGCTAAAAGGGTTGGCATAACCAACACTCTCAGAAAGATGGTAAATGCTAAAGATGAAACAATATCTCTTTGCAATGAAAGATATGAAGATACTTGTGAAGAATTGCAAAGAAGCCTTTCTGAGAAAGAATTCTTTAAGACTGTGGTCAAAGATGTTTTCCATGCACTGGAAAAGAGGCATAAAGTATCAATGGTTGTCAGAGATGCTCAACTTGAAGAAAAAGTCAAATTGGTGAAGGAGCTAGACAATTCATTGCAAGAATTAAAGAAGGTGTATGAAGACCAGATGAATCAGCTGAAAGAAAGTTGGGAAGGAAAGCTAAGAACTATTGAGGATGAGAAGAACTCCCTCAATATGAAATGCTTAGAACTGGAGGTGATATTGAAAAATCAGCAATCACCCAAAGCTAAAGCCTCCCAGTCAGCTGAAAGAAGAAATGTTGCTACTCAAGTGAGCTTTGAGAAGGATGATTCTAAAAGCAAGACATCCTCTAGTAAAAGTGCAACAACTTCTAAAAAGAAAGTACCATCCATACCATCGTGTACTGATGCTTCTAATTGTGTTTCCACAAAAAGTGCAGGATGGAAGAATAATTCCAAACAAATATGGATGAAGACAGTAAAGAAGCAGAGCTCTCCTGAAACAGCACAACAGGTCAAGAAAAGTACCCTACAATCAGAAGGACTGAAGAGGTCAAGATTCGTGGGTCAGTGTTGGTGTTGTAACAAGTATGGGCATTGTGCAAAGGATTGTTGGTACAATCCACTGAATGCCAAAGCACAGAGAAAGCCCATGCCTAGGGGGAGCAAGCCAGAAGAAAAGAAGCAGCATCCACAGGTCGAGAGACATCTGTTTACTGCTAACAGATTTGGATTGCTTGACAACATCTGGGATGTTTGCAAAAGTGGTCAAAAAGATACATGTCAGTCTCCAACTGTATCCAGAGCTCAAAAGAAGAAAAGATCACAGAACCTGGCTCAGAAAGATTCCTTGGGAAGAAAGCAGAAGAAAGTGGAAGATGCTCCCAAGAAGAGTTTGAAGAATGAAGAGAAGTCCTTGGAGTCTGAGTCCAAGAAGGGTGATGCATCCAGAAGGACCACCAAGAAATGCTTCTACTGTGGGAAGAAAGGACATATCATGGATCTTTGTAAAGAATCCATGAAATTCAATAGAGGCAGACTGAACTCAAAAAGACAATCAATCCAGAAGAAGAAGGGATTGATTGAAAATAAGTTGCCTAAGAGAGGTAGCTTAACAGCATCCAAAGAACCATGTGGAACTTCCAAAACTGGGGCCACCCTTCCAAATGATTTACTTGTCATATGGCCACATCAGTTGCAACTTGCCAGAGAACTACAAAGAGCTGAAGATGAAGATCTGGCATTTGCTAAAGCAAAAGGGAAGAAAAAGATTTCACATGAAGATGGGTTGAGAATCACACCAGCACAATCATCAATGAAGATCAGATGTGCAAGTGTGAAGACTGGTGAAAATGGGGCATCTCGGTTGAGAGAATCTTCTCAACCTTGTTGTTCACATTGATGAACCAAGGAGGTTCCATCTTATTCCCTTATACATTGGTATTTACATGTGCTAACATTACAGTGAATTGAAGATGATGATCATCTCTCAGCTGGAGAATGGTTTGGAAGGAATGGAGTGCACCCCTTGAGGGGGAGCCAATCTGGAGAAGTTGATGTTCTAAAATTAATATCATCTTGAGAAAGTGAAGGTATTCCAATCATGCTTTCATCCCTTGTTTCTTAATTGAGGCTATCTTGTCAATTAAGGGGGAGTATGGATTGAAGACAATTGGATGAAAGGGGGAGCTTTATCTTTGCACCTGAACATTCTAATGTGTTTTGTGAAGTATGTGCAGGATTCAGCAAATTCATTGAGTATCTGAAAATTTCAAACCCCTGGAGCATGATCTCACATGTACAGTGAATGATGGATAGCATTGAGTTCCTTGGTTACATCACTCTTGTTTTCTACACCGGGTTAGCCCAAGTAGACTTAGAGTTGATTTACTAAAGGTTCTTTGCTAAAGAGAACATGTGACATCATCCCTCTCCTAGTGTTTTTCAAGAAAATACTTTTCAATGGGAGGAAGATATTTTTGAAAGTGAACCACACCACACCTTTGCATTTGATTGCCAATAAGGGGGAGAAAATATTGGCACACATATTGACCCATTCATATGTGCTGAAGGAGTGTATTGACAACAAATACAAAGGGGGAGATTGAAGTGCATTGTGTTGCATTTGTTGTCAATGAGACATGTTGTTGTCTTAGAATGAATGGATGTTGAGGAAAGTCAAGATGTGAATGACAAAGGTTGTGATGGTGTTGGTGATGAATGGAGAGTGGCCATGGTACTAAGAGGCATGTCACTTAGGAGATTCACTAAGTGGCATAGGAGATGTGGTTGAAACATTCTCTAGTAACATCTGACGATTGTTGAGCTGCTCTTAGAGTTCCAAGAACTTGTATCAAGATGATACAAAGTCACAACATGATTAGAAGACCATGCATTGTAGTGACAATGCATGAGGAGTTGGAGATGAAAGAAGATCCATCCACAACTTCTAAGTGGGTGAAGTGGTTTAATGAAGTCCATGCACTAACACTTAGTGCATGTGAATCTGAAGAAGTCCCAAATTGATCTCTGATTAGATCAATGAAGCACATTGAATAATTTAAGTGATTTAGGAGCTCAGTTGAAGATGAAGACCCTTCGTGAATTCCATTACTATGTGATGAATATATGTTGAGGAGATTGGAAGAATTCTTATGAAGAAGAAATGAAGAAATGGAAGAAATGGAGAAGAGGAAGAAAGGCTTGAAGTGGCTTGGCATTTGGCATTTGATATGGCTTGAACTCATGGAATAGTTTGTTTTTAACAAAGTTATTATTCTGTCCCTTTGCCAAAAAATGTGGCCAGCCAAGGCACCTTGGGGGTTCAACCCCAAGGCATGGGCACTAGGCACCACGACCGGGGGAACCCGTGGGGCGAGCCAGGGCGGCAGGGGCGCACCCGCAGACACCACAGAGGCGCTGGGGCACGCCCGGAGGAGCGCAGGGGGCCGTGTATAAGCCCCCGAGGGCACGCGGTGGTGAAACCCGCGCACCGGAGGAGCATAATGGGCGCTAGAGCGCGCCCGCGGGAGCAAGAGTGGGCGCAGAGCGCGCCCGCAGGGAGAACACGGTGCGGGGCGGCACCGTGGAGGGAGAAGATGCAACTGAGGAGTTGCGGGCAGTGGCAGGGTAATAAACCGGGGAAAAATCCCGCGGCGTTTCGATGTGGGACACGCAAATTCCACCGGGAGCGAATCCCAGCCGCTCATCTGATCTCTCGGACGATCGGCACCGCTCATCTAATCTGCCGCGCGCCGCGATCGATCCAGCCGTCCGATGTCTTTCGATCAACTGATCTGACGGCTGCCGCTTCATCCTCAACCTCGAGCTCGGCCGAGGCAACTCCCACGACGCCGCTGAACCAGAGGCCTCCCGAGCACCTGTTTTTGAGATTTCGGCCACCTCTGAACAAACCGAAGGCTCCATTGAGCTCGTCTCGCCCGTACGAACAGGACCATGCATAAAAGTAGGCATGCATGCGATGAGAGGATAATTCGAAGCAATGCCGAGGCAAACGAAGTTGCCGAGGCTTCTTGGGTTCATGCCTTTGCATGGAATGGGTTTCAACAGAGGCTTTGCATGCATGGGATAGAAGAGGCGAAGGCCGTGCATGCGTTATAAATCGCATGCACGAGGAGAAGAGAAAATAAAAGATCCCGCGTGAAACAGAGGATAAAAATCAAGATTTGAAGATTTTAAAGATCCGAAGATCTCGGGTGTTTGAAGTTTTTCTCACGCGGATGAATCGAGGCTCTCCTCGCCTATAAAAAGAAGACCCGAGGCACTGGAGAGGTTTGTTGATGCGCTGAAATTTTGAAGAGAGTCCCGCGTGTGCCTCTGCCTCGCGAAGAAGAAGCCACCGCGCAAAACATTGCGCGGCTGTTGTCCCGAAGCCACCCGAGGCTTTGAAGTGTTCCCTACGCGCCTACTCCTTTGCGCGACAGGAAGAACCCAAGGCCGCTTCCTTGCGCGCCCGAGGTTGTCACCCTCTCTGCCCGCACCCTTGCGCGGCAGGAGGAAGACCCCGCGGGTGTTGCACTTGCGCGCCCCGCGGGTACGAGGTCTTGCGCGGCCTTTGTGCACCCAAGCTCTTGCGCGGCCAGTGGCACCCAAGTGTAGCTTGCGCGGATATTGAAGAAGAGATTGGCAGGGAGTTCGAGTTGTGTTTTACACACATTGTGTGTGTGCCAAAGAAGGCTGAGGCCCTGCCTCGTGTGTGTGCAAACAAAGGTGAAAGGCTGTTGGCAGTAGGTGTGCAGAGGAGGAAGAACCGAGCCCTTAGTGCTTTGGGTGTATGTGCAAACAAGAACAAAGAACGGGCAGTGGGCAGTGTGTGTGCAAAAAGGAGAGAAAGGCCGTAGCCTTGTGCAAACAAAGGAGATCACACCATTGTGTGTGTGTGCTAAAGTGAAGGAAGACCCGAGGAATGCCTTGTGTGTGCAAGTGGGTGAAGTGAAGACCACACATTTGTGTGTGTGTGCAAACTTGAAGAACCACCTACGGCCCAAGTGTGTGCAAGAATAAAGGAGTAGGCCAAGATCAAGTGTGTGCTCACTTATAAGAAGAGGAGAAGACCCACACAAAGTACAACACACTTTTAAGTGTGTAAAGAAATAGAATTAAGTGTGTGAAGATTGAGAAGAAGGTGTGTGCTTAAAGTGACTACACCCTTTGTGGGTCTACTGCACCAAGAAGAGGAAAGGAGGAGTGCATGCATGCATGCATGCACGTGCACACGTGAACAGTGCTAAATCAGTGGTGTGCAACTGAGACTGAGCCAGACTGAAGTGAAAGATATTTTTTGTCTGAGTTTGCAGTAGATTGAGAAGAGCCTGATCAACCACAAGTGATCAGAAGAGAAGAGCAAGGCCAGCAGTCTTTATCCCAGACTGCTGAAGTTACTTGAAGAACTTAAAGTGAAGAAGAGCTACTCGTGCGACTCGAGGAGCCAGGAGAAGACCCTGTGGGATTCAGGGAGAAGAAGTCTTCAGTGGGATTCTGGAGCAGGCCAATGGGACTCTGGTAACACTGTGTGAAGCAGTATAAAGACCCTCCTGTGGGACTCAGGAGAGATACGGTGGGAAGCTGTATCGACCATTGTAATACTAACAGATTATAATGGGAGAATCCATGCTGAGAGAGCATGGCAAGGATGTAGGCCTTTGGTGCCGAACCTTGTAAATCCTTGTGTCATGTGACTTTTCATTACTGCATTATCCGGGAAAGGTTGAGAGATACAAGAAGAGTGGATCGAGGCTTTAACCAGCCATAGAGGTTTAATTGATAAGGAATCAATTAGTAAAAAGTTTTAAGGGATCACTGATTCACCCCCTCCCCCTCTCAGTGATTCACACTGATCTGGGCACTTCAGAGTCCCAATTAAAAATTATTCAAATTTAATTTAAAAAAATTCATCATTATGGATTATATTAATTAATTAAAATAGAGAAACATTATGCACATTAAAATGGTTTTTATAAAATCCATTTTAATCCCCAAAAATAAACTTATACTAAAATCTAATATAAGGTTCATTAAAAATAATTTTTTCATTAAATATAGATAAATAAAAATGAATTTATTTAAAATTATATTAAAAAAAATAACTATGCTTTTAAATTACTTAATTTATTGAAAATAAATGACTTTTTTACAAAAATCAGTATTTATCACTATTCCGCAAAAAAATAAATACGTTTCAAAAAATCCAAAAAATTTACCCTAAGTTTATTTTTATACGATCATATAAAAAAATTCATTTTTTATAATTCAAATTATTAAAATTTAAAATTAAATTTTCAAATAAAACCATTATAAGAAACTAATTTTGTCAAAACTATTTGTTTTTGGATGTAAAAATTACTTAATTTTTTTTACAACTATAAAATTTATGAAAATGATTCATTTTATCATTACCTATGTTATTATGGAGCCATAATTCAAAATGGTTACCCAAATAACCACACAAGGATCAATAAAGGGCCACACATATTTTAGAAATAAAATAACTCTTCAATGATGCTATCCCAACTGTCTCAAAGGTGATCTAGAAGCAAATCCATTTTCACACCATTTAAAAAGGAGTTTAAAATTTAATTTGCATAAAATTTATCAAAAAAAAACTTGAAATAATATTTAGAAACCCAGATATTTCTATAAAATAACATTTTAAAAATAAATATCCCCTTTCATTAAGAAATCAATATAGGTAAAGCACCCTTTCACAAAACCGCACTTCCCCTTTAAAAATCATTTCGATCTACCATAAGACCCAAAAGTATCTAATACATTAAATAAAATGAAGGTAAAATTCATTTATCTACTATATATACTAATACTGGATTTCTAACCACCACATTTCCATCCATAGTTCTTCCACATCATTTTTCCTATACGTGTCGCCCAACCATCTTACCACGTCGCACCACCCCGTGGGTTCCATTTTCACTCTGCCTCTGTCTCCTGCTACTGCAAGGATTTACACAGGTCTTGACCTAGATGTTCATAGAATGCCCCATTCTCGTGTACTCCCTCTCCCAGTATACCAGACATCTTCTCCAACCATAATCTTTTTGTGGTTATGTCTGCAGTCTCCTCTGATTTCCCTCTCACTGTCGTGGTTGGGATTTTGTTATTCGCAACCTACGGTCCCTGCTGACTCCCCGCACATGCGACATCCTCGTATCGACTATATTGTAGACTATCCTCAACTGACTTCATCTACCTCCTTCTCCAGGTTTTTGTATCTCACTCCATCCTATTAAATCGCGCCCTTGGATTTCAGTTTACAGTTTTTCCGACACCAGGATTCCTTTATACCGGACCAGAGTACATCAGGCTGTTCCATCACAGACCTACTCCCTTTCCTTGCACTAACAGTATGTCCCATCTTAGCTGTTTCTAACTGCAGGTAATCCATACCTTCAACCCCATTAGAGTTTACAATTTCAGGCAGGTTTTGAAGGGATTTTTTGGTCTTCAATTTCAAATGATGTCACCTTCCCTTATCCGCACGCTTACTGCATCTCATATTCCCTCCTGCTTCATCTTAGCACTTTAGGTATGAAAATAAATGTGAACTATGGAACCTAAATTCTTTCAACCCTAAATTATTTCTATCTCATTTCTGGTATATTTTCAGTTCTATAACAGTTTGGGTTCATTTACAATTGTCTGAATAAACATTTACCCTTTCATTAAAATAAACTTCTACTGTGGATTCTTCTAAGATTTCCCTAGGAACTTATTCTAACATCATTTCGGTTTATAGCTTGATATTATTTTATGTTTCCATTATTTTGGGTTCCAATCTATAGAAAAACAAATGACATGATTACAACTACGAGGTGGGTTTTGTTTGGGATTTTGATAGGTGTTTCCAAAACACTTTTCATTAAATATATGGTATGTCTGTCTATGAATTTTCTTCATTATATAACATTATTTTCATTATGATGAAATCTATATTGTTGTAGATGTTGTTTCAGTCTCCTAGGGATTATGACCTCATGAAGATGAGCCACTACTAGACGCTTGTTATTGTGGGTAATTTATTTCTTTATGTGACTGAGGAAAAAACACAAGTAAGAGATATCTATCTTCAATGAAATTAAAAGTTATGAATCTGAAATTCCCATACTATTAATTTCTATTTATGCATTTTATTACCAATCAGGAAATCAACAAGGAAGTTTTGGACTGCTCTGCATGTGATTCCTTAGGGTATTCAATTTCTAGGGACGTGAATTTGGTATAAAAACTGATGATGAAATCCAATTCAAGGTATACAATAATCATGGAAAAGGTATCTTCTTTATTCAAATTTTGGAAATGAATACATGTATTTTGTTGTAAAATCTTGGATTTAACCTCCCTTTCATCCATAATATGAATGTAGGTAATTTTTTCCCTATTAACTACAATGTGTATTGATATTTATACACTAAAAATAGATGAAACAAATGAGTTATAAATATTGTACATTTTTTCATGCAGGTATAGGTGACCAGGACGTTGACATAGATATGTTCTCTGATAAGAACAAGATCAATAAAAAACAATACTGGACAATGTTGCCTTCAATATTATTTAAATCTCAAGAAGGATAACTTTCATATTCAATTGATTGATATGTGATCTAACTGTTATATCAATATCGGGAGTTGACTTACTGATTTAGATGTTGTATATGCAGTTTCTGGATTAAAAATTACTGTTATCTAATTCTTTAATTCTATAATAATGTAATGCTCTATCATCAGGAGCCCCTATTATGTTGCATATACAGTTTCTTGATCTATATGTGTTCAATAAGAAGGACAGTCTTCCAGCCTGTTTAGATGCAGGTTTCTTTTGGTATTTTAAGAACTTTTCTGTTATAGCCAGTCTTACTAACTTGAAAAGTGTTCATAAGTGGCCAGGGTTTCATTTTGTATTATTTGGAGCACAGAATGGATATCTTCCCTAAAAATGATTGGTATATGATCTGGAAGTTATATGAATATGGGGAGTTTACTAACTAAGTTCGATGTTGCATATTCTGATTGTTTTTTCGGACTCGCTTTTTCTAATTCTTTAAGGTTCTGTTAGTTATATTTTCAGCTACAAGTTTATTTAATTTTGATAACCTAACATTTAGTTGATTTACATGAACATTTATTTGAAACCATTTTGAGTTTACGCATTCAAGCCTCCTATCAATTCACATACTCAAAAGAAGATATCAAATATCTAAATGACCCGCATGTGGTCGTTGAGGTGGACGATGACATCAAGCAGCTACTTATGAATGCAAGACATGGAGTTTGAACATGAAAAATGAGGAATCCAACTGAGATGTTTTGCTGCAATGACATGGTAATAATATTTTTTGGTTATTTAATTGGTTTACATTCATTTTTTATCTAATATATTGTGCAATAAATACACTTTTGTAGCCTATATAGTACTATTACCTTATTAGAACAAGTTTACTACTCAGTTTTAAGGTATATTTAATATTCACATAACACATTTACTTTATACACTGGTTACATATTATAATGGCTATTCTCTGGGCCAACACCAATTCTCCCCAAATGAATGAATGTAGATAAAGTAATTAATATTAATTTATGTTTCTATATTTTGTCTGTGCATATTGTTATATTTGGGATTCGTAATGGTGGAAATTTTAGTATGGGTTTTCTAAAGTTTGATTATCAGTTTTCCATTCTAGACGTTTATCATGTAGTACGTTTTTCAAGGTGGCAAGTTTTATTTTCATTTTTGATGTTTTTCATTGTGTATGATATTGTATCAGTTTTCCTTTATAGATATTTTTTAAATTAGCAGGATGAGACACATGGTGTAGAAGTATAATTTTGGATGATTTTGATGCTCAATGTTTTTCTACAAATTGATTCCCTTTGGTTATTCATTCTGGATGTCGTTATATGCTAGATGTTTTGTTGAGTGTGATGTTTTTCAGATTTTCTGGATGGTTTTCATGCTGGGCATTACTCATTTAATGACATTTTTTCTCTTCTATTAATGATTAAATTCTCAATTGTATTTTTGTAGGATTTTTAGTTTACTATAGGAAAAAACTGGACCTTAATGAATTCAACAAGAAGGACAGTCTTCCAGCCTGTTTACATGCAGGTTTATTTTGGTATTTCAAGCACTTTTATATTATATCCAGTCTTACTGACTCTAAATGTTTTCATAAGTGGCTAGGGTTTCATTTCATATTATTTAGAGCACATAAATGAAATCTTCCCTCAAAACATATTGGTATGTGATGTAGAAGTTATATGAATACAGGGAGTTGACTAACTAAGTTAGATGTTGCATATGATGATTGTTTTTTGCAGAATCGCATTCTATAATTTTTTAAGGTTCTGTTAGTTAGATTTTCAGCTACATGTTTATTTACTTTTTTTGACCTAACAGTTAGTTGATTTCCATGAACATTAATTTGAAACCATTTTGAGTTTATTCATTATATCCTCCTACCAATTCACATATTCATAAGAAGATATCAATTATCTAAATGACCCGCATGTGGTCATCGAGGTGGACGATGACATCAAGCAGATCATATGAGAGATTAATCTGCCACGTGACATGCTTGACATTGAGTGATAACTGATGAAGAATGGGATAAACCCTACCAACAAGACTGCCAGGAGGTGGGCATCTGCCCAGCTCCATGGCATTCCGAACCTGCCGAAGCTGAACCATCTTCATAAATTTTATTCTATGAAAATTAGTATGTTTTAGCAATTTTGATCACTACATTGTTTCTACATTATGTATTCTCATGTGAAACTATTTTCCTACTATATTTCATGATTTATGTATGCAAAATTTATTCAATTCCATTAAAAATTCATTATAATGAAGTTAAATAGGGGATATTTTTAGGATGACATGTTAATGTATTTATTTTATAGGGTTTTGATATGATCATGTGTGGTTCTATTATAGTATATTATTGTGTTTTGAATAATTAATTTTCAGTTTTTCATTATTTCAGTTCATGCGTTGGGGGAGAATTCCGGGAACAGAAGGTGAGAGGTCTTAATGGACATTGTATTGACCTCACTGAAGTTGAAGTTCAAGAGGAACTAGAATCAACACTCAATAGTATATATCCGACATTTCCCATTCAATGTGAAGGTTTATCTAACAACACTCAATAAAGTGTTATTTAACTATTTAATAACATTTCATTGTGTTTTATGGGCATGAAAACAGCTAGACAACACCTCATGCACCTGTTGAAGATCGAACCATACTATTGTTGGAAATAAAACAAACATCCAGGTTCCTGTTTCTACTTTGTTTTCAATGTATATGATGGTTTCAACCTTACTCTTTAAAGTGTATATGATGCATTTCACATTTAATGTGCAATTTTATCTATAATACATTTAATGTGTATGTTTTAGGTCAGAAGTTATCCAAGATGTGCTTTAGTGATCTGTGTAATGGACATTTTAGAGACTATTTAGGTTAATATAACCTTGGTTGGTTCACTCAATTACTATTTTTGTTTTAATTAATTTCTTATTTACAGATAACTAAACTTCTCTACTATACCCCCCACTCACATGCAAGTCACCATCTTATATTTATTACATAGACATCCTTTTTTTCTTTATCCACTAAATATAGGATATCTCCTATCACTTTTAGATTCATTATTTATTTGATCCAATTTAACGAATGTAGAGACATTATACAGTTGGCAATGACAAAACAGTTTTGATATATTTGAATTCCCCACATTTGAGGAAGATCTATTACAATATATGATTGGCGAGCTCATTCTTATTGAATAAAGGATTCTTAAAAAGTAGTTATACTAATGATGGATCAAAGAGGGTGATATAAGTACTCAATTTTCAACATCATGAACAAGGAAAGAAAGATCCAAAAATATATATCCAATATTAAGGTGAATGAATAGACTTTTAATGTTGAGGGGAGCATATATCATTCCTTATATAGAGAATATTTGAAATTGTATCACTTTTTAAGCCGCCTCCATTCCCTCATTGATGAAAGTCCTATTTTCATTTAATTTTTCTCGACATTTTTTCAGATATAAACTTTAAATATCTAATGTAACTGCCTTAATGATGTCATGTAGTCATTAAGTGATATATAATCCAATAGATATATGGTGGTAATGATTACATGATGATTCATCTGAACGGTAACATCCCAATCACTTCATTTTTTATTATTTTATTCAAAACATAATGTATTTTCTGTATCTGTAGAATGTACCTGCTGGAAGTTTTTCAAGATGAATACATCTTGTAAAAAATGTTTTTTGATGAGTGTATAACTTCATGTTGCTGAAAATCATCTAAAAATTTATACATTACAAATTATGCATCAATTATATACTTTCTTTCAGTTAGTATTTAATTAAATCATTTTCACATCTCTTATTTATTATTACTACCATTTTCTTATCTTTTATTTGTCTTTCACTTATTATTTCAGTTCATGCAACTCTTTTTATAATGGGTTCAGTTGATTTTAGAAATTTGTAGGTTATGTTTGTTACTTTTTCTGCTACATACATCTTTACTTATGATCATTGAGGTGGATTACTACATGAAACATCTCATATGTGAGACCAGAATCATCTTCAGTGCTAGGGAACCTGGATATGTTCTGAAAACCTGGAACCTGAATATTTTCTTGGAACTTGGACATTTTATGAGAACCTACATAAAGCAGCACATATGTTGGTTACTTTTTCCTTCACCATCTTATACACTGAATAATTTATATGTTCTCAGACCATAATCATCTTCAGTGTTGGGGAAAAGAAGTGCTACATTGCCTTGCTGGACTTATAATACACCTCCATCTAGAGATATACATTTGGAGAAAGGTTGTATTTAATTCCATTTCCATCACCACGATATCCTACCTTTTTCTTGTATCAATTGTCCTCATTTTTCTGTAATATTTTTTCAGATTATAAAGGTTTAACTCAGGCAGTGCATAATTACTGCACGGACAGTCGATGTGAGAAATCAAAATCGTTGCCATGTGGTGAATAAAATTATTGTGAAAATACCATTAAACCTCCAAGAGGTTAGTTTTTTTAATTTAAACTTGTCTCCTGAAATTATTTGTATGTATCTTCTTTTTAATTTTTCTGATTCATGGTTCAAGTGTCTATAACTTGATAGCTGAACATTGTTGCATTTAATCCCTCCATTTCCCTGAATTTCTGAAATTGGGTGTTAAAAACATGAATCAATGAATGGGTTTTCTTTTCTCCCCTCAAACATCTTCATTTCTGTTAATAGTATTGTTTTTGATTTCATGCATGAGAAATGTCTAGAAGAATTTTATTTTCATCATGTTTCAGTGTGTATCCTCTTTTAATTTTCTTTTTGATGTTTTAAATCCAAAAAATCTTGTCCCTTCTAATTTATTTTAATTCCTGTAGTTATTTTAGTAGTTAATAAAATTTTATTTCTGTTTTCTGGGTAGAAACATAACTGGAGAGTGCTCTACCCACCTCTTGAAGATCATATCATATTGTTGTTGGAAGCATAACCAAATATCCAGGTTGGTGTTTGTAAATTGTTTCCAATGATTTTAATGTTTTCAACCTTCCTAATTATAGTGTATGGGAGACATTTCCCCTTTAACGTGTAAATTTCTCAACAGAAATTTAATGTGCAGGCTTCAGGTCACTGTTATCCAAGATTAAATTTAGTCTTATTTGTAATGGAAAATTATGAGACTATTCAGGTAATTATCTCCTTGCTTGGTGCAGTCCAGTATTATTGTTGTTCTAATTTAAAAAACTAATCGAAAACATCTTATTGCACTTGACATTTATAATAAGTTCTCCCATAAATTTTTTTTGAACATATATTTGAAGATGTGTGGTTTTACCATTAATTTAAATTTTTTATTCTGAATAAGGTTCACATGAATATGGAAGATGGGGCATGGTGTCTATATGGTCAGGAGTGGGCAGTCGCAAGCGACAACCACCAGTAAGTAGTATGGAAGCGTCCCAAAAACTCATATAATCCAACAATTGGAGGTTAATGATTCTTTTGTGTTTTATTCTGAATAAGGTTCCTCTTTGCCTCTGATCTGTTTGTCAAGTACTTTAATGATGTATTCATATTCTATATCCTCTTATTCCATTATCGGACAATATTACATTCTAATTATAATTTATTCGACGTATATTTTCTTCTTAACGTTTCTAAATATTAATCTCATATTTGATGAAAAACCATTAATTGAATACGCCGTTCAATAGCACAGGCGAGTACTAGTTTTATATTATTTTTCTATAAAACATTATGAACCCATTTCTAGAATGAAACCAAATTAAATCATGCTTTCAAAACATTTAAATCAATTTAGAATATCTTCTTGATCATTTTGAAGAAAACCTAGCATGCGACGTAGGTACATGTTAAGATTTTAAACCATTTTAAATACTTTTAAAAATAAACAAAGTTATGTGTAAAATATATTAATCTGTAATAAAATATTTTAAAACAACTTAATAATTTCAATAGGTCCACTCAAGAATTTTACAAGTACTTGAAATGTGACATATCTATGCCAAACACAAAATCCAGTTGAAAATAGTTTCAAGTCTACTAGAAGAATACAATATTATTATAAACTCATAATAGATAATTTAAAAACACACAAGAAATTTATAACATTCATTTTAATGGAATTACAAATAAAAACTTACCTCGTTCTAGAAGAATCACAACTGAAACTCACCACCTTTAATAGTAAGCACACAAAAAACACAAGATATATCCTCATCAACCCATAAAATCCCAAATCCCTATCATCAGAAACGATGTGAACAATGATCCAAATATAAATAATGGCGAGGGTTTATGGCAGTGGAAAAAATGAAGAGATATGGAAAAGAGAGAGGAGAGTAAGAGAAAAGAGTAGGAAATGAAGGTTTAATCACTTGAAGTCTAGTAGAAAAAGACCCCTAATCGAAGGAGGAAGAAGGGATGGATATAACCAATGTGAAAAATATTTCATCCAAGAAATAGGTGTATAAATAGATGTAAAATGAGAAAAAATGAGGATAAAAATTAAAATTTCATCACTTAAGTGAAAACTTAGAAGGTCTCATGGTTTTTTTGATCCGGGCACCAACCATAAAAAACCGCTTTTTTAAAAAATAAAAATATTTGAATGATTACCCATATGGATTATCCCATATATGTGAGTATAATGTTATGATACCCTTACAGCCAAAATACCACTCATAATTTCTACTAAGATTCACATAGTTTGGACCAAACTATGGGATCCCTATGTAGACAACCCATGCATAGAAAAATTTGAACTAAAAAGAACCTTTTAAAATAGTAACCACTTTGTTTCCCCAAATATGTGCATGAAAACTATGTAAAGAGGATGAAAATTCAATGTTTTCCATTTTTAGGCTGAAAAATATTCAAAACATAAAACACTAAAAAATAATACATAATGACAAAAAATATAAGGCAACAGTGACATCTGGGTACACAATTTTTCCAACCATACCACTTTATACCCCCACAACTTCTATCAAAGTAAAACTAATAGTGATAGAGAAAGGTCTCACCACCCCATATCAAATTGTGCAAGGGTCGAGGACAATCCAAAAAATCATAAGACCATGAAAACATAAAACATGATCCATCTGATAAAAATAAAAAATGAAAATCCTTAATCAATATCAACATCCTCAGGAAAGAGTCGACCAAAAAATCCAACAAGAAAATTTAAATAAATGGAGGCCAAATGAGGTTTCCCCACCAATTATAATTAATATTGATGTTGAATAAATAAAACTCTCTTATAATATAAGAATATGAAACAGTAATGATTCTAAAAATTGAATGAAGGAAATAACCAGATTTAATTGACCATGGTAATCCATAAACTAACTGAACTCCAAGAGGAAACATGATTAAGAAACACTAAAAGACTAAAAAAATATTTAATATTCAATATCATAATATATGTTCTCAAAAATATCAACAAAAATTACATCCAATAGAATAAATTTTCAAGAGGACAGGTTAACAGAACCATTGCTTCTCAAATCACTCACAGTATGCTTGGACT
Organism: Viscum album; assembly: GCA_963277665.1. Taxonomy (NCBI): domain Eukaryota; kingdom Viridiplantae; phylum Streptophyta; class Magnoliopsida; order Santalales; family Viscaceae; genus Viscum; species Viscum album. Next base: position 647,651,866 of record OY728137.1, on the reverse strand, counting down.
AAGGACATTCATTGTGATGGGAAATGACATGGTATACAAAAATGGGTCAATAACTAAGAGAAAGGTGAGAACCAGGACCTCATACTAGGGTTACCATCATATTTAAAACTCAACCATTATTTTAATCAACACCAACTAGTGGAAAATTTTAATTGGTTTCATTTATGTCTTAGCCACTCAGATCCCAAACCCAAGGATATTTAACATGAAAACTATAATAAAAATCCCATGAATATCTCTCACCAAAAATACATCAGTATTAAGAGTTTCCATATAAGTAAAAAACAATATAAATTTATGGAAATTCAAAAAACAACCATTTCTCATGTCGAGAAACTAGAAATTATGTCCAAAAATCACACCATATAGAATCCACCACAAGGATATTATTATCTAAACTCACTTTTAATTAATCCTTAATAAAAAATTCACATTATAAACCAAGAATTTCAAACATCATCAATTCACCTTACTAGCTATGATGGCCTACAAATATTAGTCACTAAAAAATGATAACTAATGATATACTACACCATGAAAAGGGAAAAAACATTCCACTCTAGTTAGATTATAGGAATGATACAATCATTTGGAAAGAAATACCATTACAGATAAACCCTATACTTTTACTTGACAAATTTTTAGAAGGAACAATTTTTGAAAATAACAACATAAATCCCAACTGGTCATATTTCCCAAATCAACCCAAACAATCCCAATATCAAATAAGTAAAAAAATAAAAACTCAATCATGGGAGAACACAAGCCAAAATCCCATTCCTTTAAAAACCACCACATTTTTGAAGGAGTCAAAACTAGTTTTCAAGAAAAGTCTTTATTTTAAGAGTATACAACCATTTTGAAATATTCCACTTCATTTATAATACCAAGTCCCCAAGTGAATTTAAAACAATTTAACCCAACTTTAAAAACCACAAATTACTTTTAAAAATAAGGAACCCACTCAAGATTCTCAAACTCATTATTTAAAACATTCAAAACCAAATAACTTTCGATACACACCATTAGGGATTTAAAATTCCTTTACAATTAAAAAAACTGGTTGTCATACCAAAAAATATACAGGATTATGTAAAAAACAATGAACATAAAATTAGTTATCACAATATGATTTCAATAGAACCAACTTTATTTTGAAAAAAAGATCTAAGCATTTAGTTCCATGAAATTAAATTTTCAAAATTTCTATATCTATTTTACAAAAAATACAGAAGGATCCCTTTAAAATAGAAAATCATTTTCTATAAAATTCTTATTTCCACAATTTTTTTTTAAAAAATCCACACCCCAAAAAGTTTGATTATAAGTCTAACGAAAATCTAATCCAAATTATCAATATATCATAATAAAAATTTATTTATTTATAACTACTTGAAATTATTCATGTGTGGGTAAACAAAAAGTGAATCAAAATTTCGAACAATGATTGAATCAACCACATGGTTTAATAGTTTGTGGGAAAATCATGCAAATATGCATGTATTTTTTTCATGATTGTGTATTTGGTCACATATGGGTTTATCAGGCCAATAAATCTAACCACATTCCACTAATATAATTTTCATTCCCATAAAAAAACATTAATACAACTGTAATGAAATTCACACAATTTTATAAGGATCTACACTATATCAATGGTAAATCAAATGAAATTCAAAATACAAAATTATCATTTTAATTCTAATGGTTACTATGTTTAATCAAAAAAGATAATGATCAAGCACCAAATCATGACCAACCTCTAGAGATTCAACTATAGTCCTAACTCAATTTTATCAAAAAATCCCAAATATAAAGAGTGATATTTCAAAAACCTAAGACCAATCTATGAAAACATGTATTTGATACAATTTTTAACAAATGAGACCCCAAACTGGAAAACTATGAACTTAAAGGGTGTTCCTAATACACATAGTCTAGTAACTACTACCTTGGAATATCTAATAACACATTGGGAATTATTTTACTTAGGATAAAAATATTAAATTAGAAAATAGTGGGAATGATAAACAAACCATCCAAACATGGATGAAACAAAATCAAATATGGATAAACAACTAAAATGAATATGTTGTAGAAATAAATAAAAATGAACATTATATGATGAACGGTTTATTTAATATCACAAAAAATAATAAATAAAAATGGGATAAATAAAAAACTCTAACATCACTACTAGTAACCCCTTTTAAATCATTACATTACATCTTATGTGTATGGACTAACTTAAACCAAATAACTACAGTAGAACAAGGAACTTGTAATAAAAAATTAAGAGATTCATACAAACATGGTCACTCATGCAAAAGAAGGGTGTTATCTAAACATAATCATTTGGATCCCACCAATGATTCACTATGATTTTTTTTCATTCTACAGTTCATAAAATTCTAGTTTGAGAAAAATATAAAAAATATGTTTTTCATATTCATTGTAAAAAATACAATAACCTTGCCACATGAAAATTTTTACACTACCATATTTAAAAAAACATGGATGGATATAAATTTCAGTAAAAATATTTAGAAAAGGAAAGAGGGCACTTAAAATCATAGAAAACAAGCCAAAACACTATTTAGCTCTCTTTCTAAGAATTTCCTGAAAAACTCAATTTTCATAAAGAATATCAAGGATGTTTTTGTTTTAATTTTTTTTTAAGAAATAAAAAAAATCATTTTTAAATAAAAAATTCAATCCTTTTTTAAAACAAGCCATTTTAAAGTAAACCAAAACACACTCAAGATTATACTCAAATAACACATAGGAACCAAGGAAATAAAGAAACAAAATCAAAGATAACAACCATAAAATATTACCATATAATGAAATGATCTAGGGAATAAAAATTATACAAGAAAATAAGTCCATTAAAATGACCTAAGAAGTACCAAAGAATCATAGAAAATATCCTAGGACTCACGTACCAGGATCTTGAACTATATTTGAGGACCCTAGGTTGGTGTCACTAAACTAATCATTTTCAAGTTTTCCTATAAAACCAACCAGTATCCATCATGATTATAAAGCTAAAAATTAATCCTTGATCACTTTAATACATTCTAAGACTATGAAAAGAATTATGTTAGCTCACTCAGTCCAACCAAGTCCTTACCCTATAAAACAAACTTTATACTAGGGCTTGTGAAAATATAGATTCCTACTTGTCTTCTAGGGCTCCCATGACATGTTAGAAATAGAGAGGAGATACCAATAAAACAATATATCATCATATAAATACAATTCCAATAATTTCAAATCAATCCTCGCCTCACCTCCAACCCATTCACAAGAAAAATTCTCTTTCATATCATTGTAAAACCATTTCAAAATAAGATAAATAATAATAATAACTTCCACCACATGTGTAACACCCCAATCATCCACGATACACTTCTCTTTCAATAATGAAATAGCTTGCATTGTATGCAAGTTCGAGATTCTAACACACCGCGAACAATGAAAATAGCCGTTATGAATAGTAAAACCCACTTATTGAAATTATATAAATTTTATATTTCAAAATGGACTTCATTTTTTTATTCAGAATATCGAAATTATCCTAGGTCGAATTTTTTGTAATTTTCTGAGAACTTCCAATAGTGAAAAATACTTAATTTTTTTTTTTAAATCAAAATAATTTATAGTGATAAATTATACTATTTAGTGGTTTTAAATTATAATTACAGTATATTTTTACCATTTTATCCAATGGTGGTCATTAGAAGTAATTTCACTTTGAAATTGGACATAAACAATTGTCAATCTTTTGATATATATTGTTTCTTAAAAACATGCTATTTGTTATGACAGCGGGAATTAATTATAAAATTAATTAATGATACTTATATGTTTGGAATTTTTTAAAATAGACATAAATTTTGAATTTGGAATATCAATTATAGCTTAGGGTGAATTTTTGGAATTGTTCTAAAAAACATCAATTTTTGATGAATAGTGAAACCACTAAGTGATAGTAAAAAACTGATTTTTCGTTTAAATGAAACATTACCACTTATGTGATATGATTTTCAAAAATCCGATATAAATTGTTGTTATTAAGAAGTAAAATTTGGTTCAATGGGATTAAAATATTTTTTTTGGTGAATAGTATCTTTTATGTTTAATTAATCACGATTAAAGGTAATTAGTAAAATTTAAGGTAAAATGATATTATAAAAATATAAAAATACCTTTACACCTGTACTAAACTTATTGGATGATTCATGTCCAACCAAGACAATTCATAGGTCAACTTGGGGACCCCATGGGGCCACATGGGTAAGAAAATGACATTAATAACTTTTTATTTAAAGTAAAAAATAAAATTGTCACAAACTTGTGTTGTTTTACTAAAACAATTATTAAATGGAATTATATAAGTTAAATGTTCGACTATAAATATTCATTGGTAAGATAAAAAGATTTCCTACATCATGGTAATTGTTTTATAATTTTTAGACATTAAATAAATTAAATTATTTAGGACACCATGATGATACAACAATTACCTCATTAATTAACGATTTAAATAAAATTAAAAGATAATGTAAAATCTAAGACTTAAACTTGTCAAAAACCTATTTAATGAGTATATTTATAACCCTTATCACCTTATACTTGAAATTTATAATTGTGGGACCTCTGAAATCTGAAAAGCACTTCATAATAATGTAACATTTCATTACTTTCCAAGAGTACCCATCCTCTACTCTTATAAAAGGTCCCCACCTCTACCACCTTATTCGCACCTTCCAAGCCATTTGGATCGGTCAAACTCTGCCCAAATACTCTCCCAAATTCCCTCTCTTACTCATATAAGTGTCACTTTCGGTAGAAGTCTCCCCAAGGAAGCCTCTAGATCAAATCAAAAAGAGTTACCCGATTTCAAGGTAATGTATTCTCTTGTGTTCTTTTGTTTTATTTTTCTTCTCCAACCCCCTAAAATCATTTTATTACTTAATTTTGTAACAACACCAGTATCCTGAATATACTTGGATTTGTTTATGAGAAGTATTTTATTTACACTTACACACATCATCATCAAATGGTTAAAGAACATACTGTTTCTGTGGGTGGCGAATTACTACCTCACAAAACGATGATTGTTCAACATTCTTTTAACACATCTCATGGTGGCCATTATGATGACACTATTTTTATATATGATATATATTATGTTTTTTTCCTTATGATTCTGTATTTTTCATTTATATAATACCTTTATGATTTCCATTATGGGTAAATGTGATAATTTCATTTTGGAAAGTGCGGACTACCGCCCCTCAAAGTGTTTTGAATCGTTAATGCCATATGTGGGATGTATAAAGTATGGAGTAAATGTTATTATACATTATATTATACTATAATTATAGTATACCTTTATATAATTATAATTTCATTCCATTAAATATGAAATAGAAATGAATGTAGGGTTCATGCATACATTCAGCTTACAGTCTCCATGAACGGTGCATTTCATTTCTTACCTCTAAATGTTATGTTATATTATAAATGCTTGTATACACTGGATATATAATATATATATGATATCTACATCATGAATATAATTCTGGATATAATGGATATTTTACCACATGAAGAACTTGTAATTATAAGAAGTTTATTTTTGACTGAAGTACCAAAGATCTACAAAATGACCGTTATTAACATAAATAATTACATAATGTTCATAACATGGTAATAAGTGATATGAAAGGAATAATGAACTTGAAAAACGTTCTTATTCAAGTAGATATTAACTCTAGTTTATTATTAAGGAGATTATTGAATGGCCGAGTGAAGTTGGACACGAGGTAAGGGAACTTCTTAACCCAATTTCCGTTCTTTGGGTTAATCTCCTACTTTCAAATTATGTCATGATTTTATTATGTACTATCTTGTATTTGTACTTTATTTATGTTTACTTATAGTGAATACACATAATAGAAATATTTTATTTAAAAAAATGATCTTTATAAGGGACATCATCTCAATCTTCTTTCATTGAGACATATTTTGTTTTAATACAAAACATTATTTCATACGGTGCTTAAAACCTTTGAATTTTACCTTTATTAAAAAGGAATATTTTTTATACGAAGCATTTTACTAAAAAACAAAAATAAATGTTTTTTTGTCATACGTATGTGGCTACAATGACTTCTCCACCTCTGTGACCATTATTTGAGTTTCGGCTTCCTCTATAAGCCATAGCTTCTTTTTAAATGAAAAATAAATACAAAGTTTTAATTTTATTTTATTTTGATATTGAAAATTGTTTTTAAAGTGTTTTTATTATATCAATGTGTTGTATTGATATCTTGTGATTGAAATGTGGAAATGTTATGTTTTCTTTATGCAGGTTTTATATGATACGATTATGTTATGGTTTATGATATGTTTAAACCTATTCATATGAGGAATGCATTGGACTTAATAAGTGACAGGTGGAGACCGCTATAGCTCCTCGATGCATCGGAAGGTATCATGAGACAAAATAGTGTCTTGGCGTGAGGCCTTGACAAAATCTTATTTGTAGTCCCAGCACGAGGCCTTGGCTACGTGGTTATGATAGTCTGACATTATGTATTCCATCATTACAAAAGTGGTTATTGATATTTCTTGTAATTATTCGACCAGTAGAATATCCATGTGAATAAGTAAATGGAATTATCTCATTTTACTTCTGCCATATTATATTGATGCTCAACATTAAAAGGATTTTGTTTTAGTTTTACGCTGCAGTATATGTTTATGTTTATTTATGAAAGCTTTCTCTATATTGTTATCATTACTGAGCATCTGAGCTCACCCCTTTCAATGTTTTATTTTTCCCAGGATGTGAAGAAATATTTTATTACTGACCTATAGGGATAGTATGATGGTGATAGAAGTGTGGACTATGGAGACTATGTTATTGTGATTTTTCACTTTATGATGTAATGTAACATTTATGGATGTATCTATTATTTCCAAGGCTACTAAACTAATCAGTCTTTCGAGACTTGATCTTTTGTGATCATGCCAATGTTACACAATAATGCAACGACTCTGGGTAAATGGGGTCGGGGCGTTACAACATGTTTTCATAATACACCACATGAACCATAATAATCACATAGTGCTCAATTGAGGGACCTAGACATTTTTGAAAATTAAAAAACACTTTGAATATGACAAATGGGATTTCAAAAAGTTCCTTAATAAGGAAAACCATTTTCAAACCATTTGAAAACCACATTTCAAATTTACTTTGAGAACCATTTATCAAATTTCACTTGGAATACCATTGGGAAACCCAACTGTTTACAAAAAGTCGCTTTTTAAAATTAATAATAAATTTTATTTAAGAAATAAAATGGATCAAAGAACCCTTTTACAAAGATGCACCTCCGTTTCAAAAATAATTTCAAACCACCAGAAGACCCAAAATAATCAAGTACATTAATGAGAATGAAGTGGACCTCTATTAATTTTATAAAAAATGAATCTAAACAATCACACATAAATTTTTAAAATGGAATAAACACCTAGAATTCTTTAAAAAAATTAAATCCCTTTATAAGAGCCTCTTAGGAATTTGGTGAAAACTTTTATTCTGAAATATGTCTATTATATGTGCTAAACAAGCTTAAAATAAATTTATAAACTAACAAGGGTATTCAGTATACATATCATTCCATAATAAGAAATTCCATAACCCTTTAATCACTTCAAGAGAGCCACTAAATTATTTTCAAAATCACTTGGCACATGAAAAATTCACAATTTGTAAAGATGCCATTTTAAAATCATTTCTATCCTATTATGAGCATATAATATGATTATAAATTCATGGGGAATAGTTTTAGAAACTCATAACCTATAATAAAGAACAAACAATAAATCCAAGATATGTCCTCCTCAACACCTAAAAACCCAAGGTCCCATAATTAGAACCTCACTGGATCCTAATATCAATTTTAATAATGTTGAGGGTTTGTGAGAGTGAAAAAACAAAGAGATAAGTTAAAGGGATAATATAAGAAGAGAAATGAGGAGAGAAAGAAGGATTTACTACTTGATATAAAGTAGAGATCTCCTCCAAATCGAACGGGAAGGAATAGAGGGATCCCCCCCATGAACACCCTTGTTCAATCCATAAATAAGAGGATAATTGGAGGACAAAACAAAATTAAAATTTGAGAAAAAGTGGAATTATACCACTTCAAGGAAAATTGGGTGTGTTGAATGGGTTTTCTGCATATTTTTCTAAATTGTGCACCATATTTGTGAAGCCTATCTTCAAAAATCTACAGATCTAAACATGGTCATCCAAATGGGCTCTATAATTGTGAGGAAGAGGTGATCCACTACCATTATTCCCAAAATGCCCAAAATTATTTCTACAGATATTCATATGGTTTGGAGAAAACTGTGTCATACATGTGTATATAACCCATATGTTGAAAAAGAAACTTAACTAAAAATAGATTTTACAAGTGTAACCATATGGTTTCCCCTAACCCATGCATGAAAACCTTGTATAGTGGTATATATTCCATATTTTCAATTTTTTGAGCAAAAAATTCTTAGAAATGTTAAATAATAAAAGATAATACTGAATAAAAAATATTTGGTAATAGTGACATGTGGTTTTTATAGGGGTAATTAATATAACATATATCACAATATTTATATATAACAAGGAATTTATATATTTATTTCATGCTAACTACTACTTATACACATTTTTAAGGATAATAATCATCTAGTTATATATGAATGTTGATATTTCCTTATTTTAGAACATCAATGAATGGTAGGATAGTGATTTAAGGTAAATATGACAATTAATTGAATATAATAATAAATATTTCATTATAACATAGGTTTCAAGTTTAACATACTAAAATTAATGTGATTTAACAAGAACACACCATATAGATTGTCCCATTATTTTATTAGTGTATATATAGTTGTATTTTCATTATTTAATTTTTCATTGGATGTTTTTAGGTACACCTTTAATTGGAAATTTAATATTTTGGATTCTATCAAATTTTTTATATTGTTTGAGATAAATATATAGTGATTGGTTATGTTATTGACCATAAAATACATATCATCAAGACCAAGATAACATTTTCATCCCGTGGGATGGATTTAACTATACAACTATTGATTATGTGGGATTGGGTATTTATGCATCAATACTTCATAAATTGAATTTATTCTATCATAATGTTTTATAGATCATGAAATTAGTCAAGTATATGGGATGAACATGATTAAAGTTCCATGATCAAACTTTATGTTACTATAAATCATAGAAAATGATTTCACAAACACATGGGTGATTAGATGGTGTAGAAACCGTTTTTATATAAAAATGAATATACATTGAATATATATTTATAATTTATAATATAAATGGATAAAATCACAACCAAATGATATTTTTATGCACTAGAGAGTACATACTTGTGATTTCTACATAATAATTTGATGAATAAAATTTCTTTTTGAAATTGACATGAACCTTTTCACAAGTTATTATTATAACTCTTATCCAAGATATTTACTACTAGTAATTATTGAAATTAGATAATTAAATCTAGATGTATTTTTTATTCATCACATACTAGGTTAATAACCTACTAATACATCTATAAGTACCCAATAAATATCCATATATTTATATATATATATTGAACACCATTGAATTTGGTAACCTATAACTTATTTTATTGATTTAATATAGGATGGTAGAGTCACAATTTATTATAGTCTATAAACATGAATCTATGGAATGAATAATTGAGTAAAAGGGATTAATCAAGATATTATTCCTGTATATCCCAATCAACATCCTTACATTTTTGTATAATGTGTTTTTTGTTTTATATAAATTTTATATTCAAGTATATCCAAGGAATGAATTTATTTTAATTATTTATACTACACCTTGGGGTCCTCGTAGTATCAATGAATTTCTGACACATAGTAAGTCAATCAATGTATTGGAGGGATGAATAATTCTTATTTCAAACCATCATATACATTATCCAAACATAACACACCAGATTAATAAATTTGGGTATAAAAAATATATAGTATAATGTCTATGAATCAACAATGAACAAATTATAATTCTAATAATAATTCTTTTAAAATTTTAAAACATTGTAAATTATTTCCCTAGTGAATGAAATTGTATAAACAATAAGATGAGTTTTCTTCAACCAAATGGAAAATAGGATATACATAACAAAAATTACATGATTAATGTATATTATATTAAAGGGAGTTATTTCAAAGGATACTATATATTAGTTATCAAGTAATAATTCAAGTTTTTTTAAATATGAGAGGTTATGATACCATATATTAAATAAAATAAACAAATATTGAAAATATTAATAAAATTTTATAATATCTCTATAATAAACCAATGTGATTTTTAAATAGTAATTTATTGAAGCCATGTTATTGATATAAATTACATGTATTAATCATAAATCCTAATCAATTCGAAAAAAGGATAAGGTAACATGTTTTAATTGTGGTAGTTGTATATGAAATTCCAGGTGATGGGATAAACAATAACTTACTAAAATTATTAGGAAAGTTTCTTAATATCAATTATATAGGGATTATATTGGAGTAAATGATTTGTTATAATTTGTATAAATTTTCACCATAAAGAATTCATGATTACACCACATTGATGTCATACCCATAGACCATTCTTATTTTTTATGTAAAAAAAGTAATATTCTTTCCAATCACATTAATGTTCTATTTTTATTGACTTAATTTTATTTTATTTCATTACCTATAATACAAAATAAAAAATAATTTCATTGGATTATGTAAGTCTTGGAGTTTGGAAAAGTGGTTCTCGATGTCAATTTTAAGGTAGTTTTGGTAGTTTTAGTTATTGATTTTTTTATATTTATTTAATTAAGAATTTATATAAATATTTTTTATTTGGAAAATAATTATTTATTATTATTAATATAGATATTTAAATAAATATGTTTTTAATATTTAAATAATATACTATATTTTTAGGAATACTTAGCATATTGCAAAGTGATAAATTCATTTTTTCTGAAATTTTAAAACTTATATAATAAAATTAGAAAGAAAATATTATATTAAAAATATAGTTATTATATATATATTTTAATTTATATAGTCTTAAACTAAGAATAAAAAACATTCTATTTTTTGTATTATGAAATTTTTATATATAATTAATTTCAATGGAAATTAGTGTTAAATTAAATGCTTATTGACTTTCCAAATAGAATAGGCAATTAGATTAAAATTTTATAACATATTTATAAGGTTTTTATGAAATAAATTTTTAATAAAATGAACTATAATGATGATAAAAATTTAATAGTGATAAAAAAATATTTTTATATAAAAATGTTTTTTTATCTATTAGTTTATTTTAGTAGTGCAATATTTTTTTATATAGTTATTAAATTTTTTTATTTTTTAAATTTTTTTGAGCGTAATTAATAATTTTATTTTGATTAATTATATGATAACAAGTTAAAAATTATGATAAATGGGTTCTGGATTCCTCTAAATTTACTAAATGTAATTTTAAAATACCAAAATTATATATAATTTATTTGGTATGTGATTAAATATGAAAACATTTTAGGTTAGGGAAATTAAGGATCATTTAATAGGGAAATACATAATCCATGTTATAAATGTTTCATATTCCTTGTTAAAATAAAAAATATTATATCATGGTATTGGAAATGTTTAGTGTTGAAATTATAAAGTATGTGAATGATCAGTGAAATTGGAGTTAAATTCTATCTTTAAATAATTACATATGATAAATAATGTGGTGATACTAAAAATTATAACCAAATCATGTTAAAATTGTATTCTTGTTAATTTTTTTGAGATTAATTAGCTTATAAGAGTTTATTAGGTGGAGTAATAAGTGTTTCACATAATTACATGAATACTTTAAAGGGATGCGCCAAGATGTAAATGAACATATAAATTTAAATTATTATGAAAAAAATTATATTTTATGTGATTGAGATATAAATAGATACATGTATTTAGGGATTTTATTATTATAAATACTTAAATATAAAGATATGAGAAATTTTCCTAAATAAATAAATGAAATTATAAATTAAAAGAAATATTCCTTGGTGACCTCTATATTATGATGGATACTATATGTACCTATACATTTAATAACCAATAATTATGAGTTTAGTAGCAATGATTTTAGTTTATTACATTCTCATGATCATTTGAGATTAGTGTATTATAGAATTTGGACAAAATCATTCATAATAAACACATAAATTCAAAATTAGACACTTACAATAAATGTATATTTTTTTCTGAAAAACAATATTCTTAAATTTAAAATTTTATTTCATTAAAGTATATTTTTCTTCATTTAAAAATAATCCAACATAGAATAAATGTAAACCTTATTATAGGTCATATACATCCTTAAGAAATGTGACAAAATTTTAAAAACATGGTGTGAGCACAAAAATATTAGTAAGGGATATAAAAATGATAGAAAACAATTATTACATTATAAAAAATATGAAATGAATATGAAAATTTTCCCTTATTACATAATAAATATAGAGCTAAAATATTTATTTTTTAATAATTGAATCATCTGTAATTATCAATGTGTTTTATAAAAGATTTTATAAGAAATAATGAAGGAACAATAATACTCATGAGGGTATCATAAATAATATGAAAATACATGAATTTGTTTCTTTAAAATCATACATTTAACCCTTAAAAGTGTCATAAGACATTTTAAAACACAAAATCATCTTCCGAACTCATGAAATTAAAAAAAACATCATAAAAATTATTTTTCAAGAATTAAAAAGTGATATATGTTACTTGGGAAATAATATACATATAATCCTTATAAGATCCCTCTTAAGTAACCTTAAAAATCAATTAACATACCCATTTAATTATAATATAATTCATTATATAACAAAATCATTACCCCATATATGGGAGTGCTATATCGGTTTCACTCATCATCTTAAGCTATATCGGGATCACCCATCCTCAAAAAAATGTAAAAGAACAATAAAATGTTTAAAAATAATTGAAAATTGAATTTAAATCATAAATATATAATAAAATATTCTTTTAAACATATATTAGAAACTAATTTTGGGCCTCACATAAAATAAAGCAGAATTATGAATTTTTTTTCATTGAAAAATATGAACACGATGAATTCCTAAAGGAAATGGAAATATGATATTTTTTAAAAAGGATTAAAAAAGGTATATAAATATTTAATATGGGGAACAAAAATGATAACATTAGTGTCTATTTATTATTTACACATCAAAAAACATTTTGTTCGTAATTTTTATAAAGAATGTCAAAAACAGCTTGTTCAAAAAAAATATTGGAGAGATTCATTTTAAAACCTCTGAAAAGAAAGCCAAGATTAGTTTAAAATAACTATTAATAATATTTTAAATATTAAAATAACAGTATCTAAATATTTAAAATAACATGGATGTGGAAGGAAAAGTGTTAAAAACATTTAAAAAAAATTAAATAAAAATCCCATACCACATTGGTAACTCATAAATCAAACCAATATTGAAATATAGAATTTCAAATGGAATTTTAAGATAATTAAATTTATGTTAATTATTGATAAAATAAATTCATATTTATTTTTATACACAACAAAAAATAAAACATGCGGTGAATATTTCTTAAGTCTCAAAGAAAGGAAACTGAGATGAGAAATTTGTTACTTCGAGTCTGATTTAACACACACATTCTTTAAATCCTGTATAATAAATGTTTATTAATTAATTATATGTTTTATAACCATTTTCAGTATTTATAAATTATCATAATCCATTTTATTTTATTTGATAATATAAATTTTATAGTTTCTAAATCTGTTATGTTTATGTCAGATGTTTTTAGGATAGTCATTTCATAATCCCTAACTAACTTCAATAGGATAACTATGGTAAAAGGGGTCATTTATAAATAATATATAGAATATTATTCTATATATAATTATATTTTTCAAGCATTAAATACAATTTTATAAAAATCTATGAATTATGTACATTAAAAATGAAATAAATCATATCATGGAGGCAATAGTCCCCACAAACACACAAGAGACTTTTTTATTTATTATATATGATTTAATTTTTTTTGACAATGTATTCAATTTAAAGAATAATATTTATGTTATATATATCATATTAAATAAATAAATCTATCTTTATGACCATCCATGTATGTAAAAATGAAAAATTAATCACATCGCTTTATGGTGGTGGTAGTCCACACATACGCATGACAGACATTATCATTTTCTAACACATAAAAAGAAAAAATGTAGATAATATATTGTAATTTAAAAATAAAAAATATGTAATATATAAAATATATATTTATTAAATACATTATAATAACCATCCATGTGAGGTTGTGAGAAAAAATGAAACATATCACTTCATGGAGGTGGTAATCCATATATGCGCACAAGCAAATTTAAATTTCCCATTTCAGGGAAAAAGACATGTAAAGGTGATGTAATATAAAACATAAAAAAATTAAATATATTAAACAAACTGAATTTATTATATAATTATGCTTATGATAAGTTTTAATGAGGTAGAATAAGAAATAAACATGAAGGAACTACATTAAGGGTTACAAATATTCTTTGGGAAACCTTAGTTTTCTGAATCATTAAAACATCTAGATTTGTATTTTGGATAGAAATAAATTCCTCTTTAGGGGTAGAAATATTTAATATGGTATTTTTTAAGGTTTTGGTTGAGATATATTTCTTAATTGTTTTGAATAAGTGAATAGATAAGGTCCTGTTTTATAAGATAGGGGAGTGACACTCTTGTAATTATTCTTAACTTTTAAATATTATAAATGTCTTATTCATGTTGAGGAGATACTAAATCAATTAAAATATTAATATAAGGTTATAAGGGTCTAAATAATATCATATAATAATATCTAAGATGATATTTCTTTGTCCTTATCGCAATTTTTAACCCTAACTGACCAGTTTTATCCTTTATTATGTTGGAAACAATTAACCATTGTTACTGTTCATTATGAAAAAAATGAAATTGGACTCATTAAAAATTTTAACTTAATGATTAAAAATATGAATAATATCTATTTAAGTGTAAGATGTTAATTTTTATATAATAATAAAAAAGTAAATGAAAATCAGTTTTCTAGAAAAATGTGTTCTCATCCTAAAAATGAATTTATAAAAAATAATGTACAATACTAAGTAAAATATATTTAATTGGATTATGTTTTGAAAAATTAAACTTATGTGATTTAAACAATCCAAAACCAAATCTAACATTTAAAATACTTTTATTAAAACAAAATAAATGTTAAATTTTGTTTTGCAAAAATCAGGATTTTTCATATTCACGCAAAAATAAATGTTTAAAAAAATATAAAACATTTAACCAAAGATTAGTTTGACATGTGGATTTATAAAATGATGACTATTTTATTGAACACAATTTCTAAAATTTGCATAAATTAATCATAATATTCTTGAAAAGTGCATTAAAATCCATTTTCAAAGAAAATATATTTTTGATGTATATATTGAATTTATACACATTACATATCAAGTAACCCCAATTTGATGGAAGTTATTTCAATTTATTAAATCTGTGATATGAAAATCCCATTTAAATAATCATCCATAGTGATTAAATTAATTTAATTTGGTTAAAACCATTGATAACATAAATTAGTTTTTTGAAAAACACCTCCTTTAATCCTATATGAATTTATTTAAAATTATGTTTTTATTTCCTACACATTAATCTATACATTTATATTATGGAAAATTTTTCTTCAAATATTTCCTGGTTATTTTATTCCTATTCATAACCTCCAATCAAATTACTAGGTTATAATAGTTATCTTTAAAACGATAATATTTTAATATTATATTTTAGATCATTTTAATCTTGGAATTTCATATTGTACACACAATCAATCATAGTATTATTTTTAATCTAAATATTTGTGGTGATATATCATATCCACTTAAATAAATGACTTCCTGGCAATTTATAATTTTTTATTACCAAAAACAATGTATCATTCTGTATTAAATAAAATAATATATATATTTCATTATGTTAAGTAATTTCCATGTTACATAAATATTTCTAAAACCAAACTTGTGAAAAAGTTTCCAAAAGAATACCATTATATTTTAGTGATGAGAATCCATATATTAATAATCCTCCCTATTTAGATGAGAAATTTGGTTTACCATTGATATTGATAAAATGGGAAATCATATTTACTTGACTTATTTCCATAACTTCATACTTTAGTTATGTTTCAATATGTTTTTCACCTATACTTCATCTCATATTCTAAATGATATATAAACTTGATGAATTTTTCATGTATGATTCACTAAAATTAATTTTAAATGGATCACTAAATAAACAAAGGATGAAATTAATTCCACTGTTTATATATGTTAACTAAAACCAAAATGGTTAGTAAAAGTTAAGATAATAACCAATATGAATAAACATTAATATGAAAAAATAATACATTACTCTTTAAAGACTCGATAATAACTCCTGAAGTTCAACCTAAATCATTTTAAAAGTTACAAACCCTGAAAATATTCAAAACATGTAAGACAAAAATTAAAACCCTAATACTAGATTGATTTGATTACATATTCTCTTAAAATAAACTTTTAGTTATCTCAATGAAATATTAGTCACTAATAATGTCATATACGAGAAATGTATATTTTCTAATCATATAGAGTTGAATATATTGTAATCAATTTAAAAAATAACCCTAATCACTATAAATACACAATAATATAAAATATTCATCCATAAATTAACTCAATATTTATTCCCAAAATTAATTTTACATTATTCATATAATATTACAGATATAATGAACTTATTAAAAAAATTACTCACTTACCCACCAAATCACTTTTCAATATTAGGGTTATCTATATGATATAAAATATATCTCAAATTATAATAACAATTTATTCCAATTAACCATATTAACATAAAATACCATCTTTAAACTAAATGTTATTATTAATTTACATCTATTATCCCAGAAATAATAACATTATTCCCAAATAACATTAATTGAAAATCACATAGAAAACATAAGGTTTACATAAAATTCATCGATATATTAAAACCCAATTAATGCATCCTAAAATATCATAAATCACCTTTTAATATAATCACATAAGTCCTAAAAAATTATTTATTCCTTCAATCTTATGATAATTATTAAAATTTTCAATCCTTAAATAAAATACCACCACATAATTACTCTTGAAAACCAAAAATTAGACACATAAATCATTTATCTTTCTTTATAAACAGTTAAAATATGTTCCTCTTTTTTGAGACATTCCCCTAGGTGATCCTTTAGACATTTATGAAATATAGAGAATGGACTTTCTTTCCTATCACATATTTATCTCTTAAACTCCCACAAAACTCCATTTTTCTCTTATTTGGTATCTTAGTAAACTCACTGAGGATTAGATTACTAATAAAATATATATATTTCTTGTTAATAATATAATGATCTAAAACATAATCATCCAATAATTAAATTATTTTTAATAAGGGATCAACTTTATTACATTTCTATTGTATTTTTTGTTTAGAGTTTTATATAATTATGTAAAACATTACATTTTTTTTCAATTTTACATGGTGTACATTTTTTCAACAAAAACATACATTTAATATCACACCCCCATTTCATTCAAGACACTTTTTCTTCATTGTTTGATGATTCACAAAAATTGAAATCCTGACTATTATAAAATTTCTAATCAATCTTTGTTCATTGTAATTTTTTTATAACATTATATGATCAAATCAAATCTCAATAATGGATATAAAAATAAAGTATTCCCATTAGTCAAGTTAAAAAAATAAAAACCGAAGATTTCATTTACTATTTTTCACAATAAATCATTGAGCACATAAATGAAACATTTCAATAAGCGAAAATCAATATTTTATCAAATAAAAACATTAAAACCCATTACTAATCATAGGTAAAATCTTGAAGGAATCCTAAGGCATGAGGAAACTCAGGAAAATATTCAATTAAAAAATAAACCTTTCACCTTTAAACTATACTTACATCATGAAATCAAAATATATACATTGAAACAAAATTTGAAAGCATAATATTAGAATATTTGAGAATCATATTCATAACCAATGTTCTCCTATGTTAAACATATTCCATAATAATTGAATCTTAATTAATTCTATAGGAGTAACCAAACCAGTTATCTCCCTCATTTTCACCTTCAAAGACTACATCATTACCCAATGCATTGGGGAGTTATATTGGTCTCACCCATCATCATGAGCTATATCAGGATAACCTTTCATAATATATAATTATCTAGTACCATTCAATTAATAATTGTTTTTTTATACTTTCATGTTTCATCATAAAATTCTTGAGAAACTCTTTTGAACTAATAAGAAAAACACTTTCATTTTTTGTATAATCATGAAGAGAAATATACATTTTCATTGAAAAATATTATAAATGAAAAATTATATAAAAATTATTAGTATTATATACTTTAAAAATAGTTTTTAGTTGAAAATTAATATTTAAGATCAATACCATCAATGACAGTGGGAAAAAATAGTCAACCTGTAGACGTTAAAACATCCATTTTCACTTTTATAAAAAAAGTAAATATAACATGTTGTGTATATGTTTAAAATATTACATTATAAACCATAAAAATTATATTAAAATGTACATTAAAATTAATTAAATTTTTTATGTATAAATAATAACAATCATCAAACAATTATATGAACATGGATATGAAGGACAAAGAGTTGAAAACATTTAAAACAAAATTTTAAAAGAAAATACCTTACATTAAGTACCATTTAGATTCATAGATCCTCTAAATCATAAATAATATTACTATATTAGTTTTCAAACATCATAATAACCCATTTCATGTTCATTTCACTGTTATTATTCCATTTATTTAATTTATTACAATTCTTTATTCTTCTACTAAAATGGTTATGTTCATATTGGACATTTTGGCTCATTCAGTTTACAACCTCAAAACAACATTGGTTCATTGATCATTGTCAGATAAATTATGGTTAAATTACCTATATAATATTTAAAATGTTATAATTATAATATTTATACATTAATTTTTTTATTCCAACCATATAAGAAGGTCTTGAAAAGTGAATGACATCTTTTCATGGAGATGACATTTCTTACCAACACATGAATGGTGTTTTCATTTTTCTACTTGGAGGAAAAATAAAAAAGTAGATAATATTTAAATTTTTAATAAATATAAACAATTTATAAATTATAAATTTATTAATTATTTTTTTATGAACAACCTTGTGTGATAGTAATGAAAAATGAATCATAGCACTTTGTGGAGAAGATATTTCACACAAACACTTAAGAAACATTATCAATTCCTGATAGATTGAAAGGTTAAAAAGGTAAGTAATATATTATCTTTATAGAATCATAATTAGGTCATAATATATATATATATATATGTATTAATTTTCCCCATCATTTCAACTAACCATATAATTTGGTAATGAATAATAAATAAATCGCTTTGTGGTGATGGTAGTCCACATGCACGAATGAGTGATTTTTTCATTTTCCATAGGATCTAAAAAGAGATGAAGAATTTTTATACCAAAATAATAATAAATATTTAGTATATAAAATATATTTAGGTAACTATTTAATAATGTTTGAAGAATATTTTAAGGTGATATAATAAGAAATAAACATGAAACAATTTGTTAATAATTATACCACTTCTTCGGAAATCCTCCCTTAGTATACAAATTAATACATATTAGGTTGGTATTTTAATCAGAATAGGACATATATTAAATGGTTAGGTATATCTTGAATGTATTTGGTTTAGTATTTTTGTACATAAAAGGATCAAAGTGTGTACAAAAGTGACGATAATATGGTCATTTGTTTTTGTGAGGGGAGTGTTGTAATGGCTCGGACCTCTCCGGTCCATTACTTTGTAAACTTTTATGTGGTCAAACACGACGAGTGTTATAAAAATAATTTTTGATAATTATAATTGATAATGGTGGCGTGAATTTCTTTGGTGTTAATTAGATTAAATGTATTTAATTTAATCATTGTAAAATTAAAGAAATAAAATTGAATCTATTTAATTCAATAAGGGTAGGTGCATGGTTTATTTTTAATTTTTTTTTTAATTTTTAATAAATAATAAATTCTATGTGTAATGGACATGTAATGGGAGGTTGCTCGGCATTGACATAATGGTGGTCGGGCAGGGTCAACATGGAAAACGTCAATAATAATAATAATTATTAATAATAATTTGTGATGAGTTAATAAAATTTAATTGGGGATTTGTTATTATTATTATAAAAAATAATTATAATAATAATTCTTGCTTAAATTTTGAAAGATCCATTAATAAAGATTTAATGAGATTTAGATTTTGAATTTAATGCATTGAGATTTGAGATATGAGGATATATGAAAGATGTTATTATTTATGATAATTGTGTTAAAAATAATAATGATAAAGGTTTAAAATAGAGGTCGGGGTGTGCCACATGGAGTAAAGGAATGGGAGGCGCCACTTTTGGGGAGTGAGTGAAAATCGTGCAAAAATTAATGAGATCGGAGAGAGGGAGGAGTTATAAGATATTAGTGGGGATAAAATAAATATGAAATAAATGATAAATGAGGTAATTTAGGTGGGGCGCACACTCCCTTGCAGCGTGAAAGGAGGTGGGTGTTGAGTAACGTCCCACTCCTTCGTTGGGGTAATATTAATTATTATTATGACACTAATTTATGGAATATGGTCAAATAAAACAAAGGTGGAATCTTATGATGTGCTGGGCGTGAGAGGGGAAATATGGGGGCATAAATATAATTGTGATTGGAGAGAAAATATAAAGATAAGAGGAATTAAAAAATTAAATAAATAAAGGGAGAATAGTGGGCGTGAATATTGGGGGTATAAGATTGAAGATTAGAGAGAGAAAATTTAAAATATAATAACGATTAAATGATAATAATGATAATATAAAAGAGGAGTAAATCATGGGGGCTTATGCACTTCACTATTAAAGAGGTTAAGTGTGGGTTTTTATTTGAGGTGAAAAGAAAATAAATGTTAAATTAAATTAAATAATATAATAATGTAATTATTAATTTTGTTGGGAAACCCATGTTTAGTTCATAACTTCTTCGTGCGACATCAGTTTTACGAACCGTCAGTGGCAATACGACCCTAACTTCGAGGCAGAAATTATGAGTCCAATATTGGATGTTGTTTTTGGGTTTTTGGATCGGGTACCTGATGTTATTCATATTTTCATTACTTATTAAATACCCACTTAACTTATTTTATATAAAATGTTCATAATTTATGTGAAATATTAATGTTTTAATATTAAGTATAATTTTTGAGTATTTTTAGAAGTAGTCCAATTGAGCTAGTTTACGGTTTTAATACTAAAAATCACTATGCTGATCCAAATTCTGTGGTTCTTGTTTTTTAGGATTCTCCTTTCAATATAAAATATTTCATTAGAAGGTTTCATGAGCAAATTATGCCATTTGAAGTGCCATATGGTCCTCACAAACAAGACCAATGAATCTGTGAAGAAACTGGACTATTCATGAAGATTGATTTACTGGGCTAAATAAAGAAGTCCAAATTCCATTATTCTCCTCCATTGTTCGGGGGACAATTTAAGGAGTCTAGGATAAAAATTTCAAGGCCTAATAATAACAACAAGGGATCCAAAATATGCATTGAAATATAGCCCACCATTCTGGACGAGAAATAAAAGCATCACACAAATATTGAAATTTCTCCTGATGTGGACATCCATTAGAGCTGAGCTTTTGTAGTGTGAAAGAGGATATATGGCCAAAAAACTCTTTTGAAGAAATGAGTTCATTTTAGGGCATCTTAATATTAAAAAACCCATTCACATTTCGACAATTGGAATTTCTGGATTGAAATAAGCAGAATGTAATTATTTTTTAAAACTACCATAACTTTGGCTACAAAAGTCTATTGGAGGCCAAATTTTGAGGGTGGACATAAGACATCAATATCTAAATCTTTTAAGAAGACACCAGCTTCTGATTCATCTTTATAAATTGGTAATATTTTGGTTCAAGTGTAGGTATTGTTTTGGAATGCAAAGTGTCCACTCCTTGGGCTATAAATACTCTCCCCTTCTCTCCTTGAAAGGGGTTGGCACTTCAGCACTTAAAGAGGAGGTTTAGAATTACTAGATCCTTGACAAGGTTCTGGGAGGATATTCTTTGATCTTGTTTCAACAAGAGAGACCTTGTAACACCCCGATATTTTATGAAAATTATTATTTTTAATTTCATTAATGTCTTGTGTTATACGCTACAACAAAAGAGCTTTCACAACACACATCTCTGACCTGGCTTGAATTACACACAATCGCAACCTTCCACGATAGCGTGTGTTGTACGCAACACCAAGTTTCGCTAAAAAACGATATGCTATTAAGATATTATTAAAACTAGCCGTTATGAATAGTAATAACCAATTTTTGAAATTTTATAAATTTTATTTTTCAAAATGGACTTCATTTATGGATTCGGAGTATCGAATTTAGCCTAAGGTGAAATTTTGGTACTTTTCGGATAACTTTCATATTCTGATAAATAGTGAAAATTACTAAATTTTAATTAAAAACAACTTTTTTAATCGAAATAATTAAAAGTGATAAATTATTAATTTGAATGGTTTTAAAGTATATTTAGAATATATTTTTACAATTTAATACAATTTTGGTCATTGGATGTAATTTCACATTTAAACCAGTTATAAACAAGTGTCAATCTTTTGATAGTTATTATCTCTTAAAAACACGCTATTTGTTGTGACAACAGAAATTAATTATAAAATTAATTAATTCAACTTATATGTTGAGAATTTTGTAAAATGGAAATCATTTTTGAATTCGGAATATCAATTATAGCTTAGGGTGAAATTTTGGCATTTTTATGAAAAACTTCAATTTTTGATGAATAGTGAAACCACTAAGTGGTGGGTTAAAAACTGAATTTTGCATAAAACTTAATTTTACCACTTCTATGAATGGAATTTCGAAAATCTGACAAACACGGTTGATATCAGTAAGTAAAATGTGGTTCAGTGAGATAAAAATAATTTTTTGGTGAATAGTAACTTTTTACTTTTTTTTACCACGGTTAATAGTAAATAGGGTAACTAAGGGTAAATATGATATTACTATTACCCTAACACATGTCATAATTCTATTGGATAAGTGTAATTCGACCAAAAACAACCTTATGAAGATTATATGACCATTTAGGTCCACTTGGATTAGATTATGACATTTAATATTATTTTATTTAATGAATAGTTAAAATAGTTAAAATCAATGTTTAATAAGTAAATCATTTTTAATATGGGGTTATACATAAGATATATTCGACTATAAATATTCATTAGAAAGCTAAAAATATTTCCTATATAATGGTATTTTATTTGTAATTTTTAGACATTAAATAATTTAATTTATTTATGACACAATGATGATGCAGTAATTATCTTATTAATGAAATATTTACATAATTGATGTTATAAACATCAAAATAAATGTAATTTGAGAATTTTTATTAATTAAACTAATTTTATAGGTTACTATGATATATTAGTGTTGATTTAATCAACTTGTTTTGAACATATAATTCTGTTATGTCTTTCACAAAAATCATATATCAAATAGTGTCAAAATTGACACAAAATAGTTTTTAAATCAAATATTATATTATTAATTGTTATTTTATTCCTAAAAATCTAAGGTTCGGCCAAATGACTTAGATGAGGATATATATATTAATAATAAACAATTTGGGGTTCTTTTGGCATGTTATAGTAAGTGTATTAACCATATAGTGTAAGAAAACAAAAAGACACGGTAAAAGTTAAATTATTTAACTTAGAGTTAAATTATTTAACATAGAGTTAAATCTAATTGATAAAGTTAAAATAATAACCTACACTTGTCTAAATCCTATTGGTTGATAGGATTTCGAACCATACCCACTTTATCTTCGAAATAAGACCCATTGGAACCATTATAAACCGATTTTGACTTTTATATAAAATAATATTTTGAGATATTCCTAAGGTGCCCCTCTCCTCCCTGATAAAAGGACACCTCCTCCCCCTCCTCCTCACACCAATTTGAGCACTCAAGATTGGGAAACACCTGCCAAAATCCCTTCTCCACTTCCCTAGAATAATCCTAGAGGTTCTGGTCTTCTTCAAAGACCAATCTTAGTTCCCTAAGTGGAGGATTCAAAGAGGCGTTTCAAAGAAGAGGTAATATCCATTACCGATCTTTTCAATTTCTTTCTTCTTCAACTTCTTCTTCTTTAGTTGTTTCATGACAGAGTAATAACATCAGTATTACTTACATACTGATATGTTATTATAAATATGAAACAACTATAATTCACCTTCTATCCATCCTACGGAAAAATGAAATCACCGCGCGTGCGTACATACGGAATACCGTCTCCACGCCGTGGTGTAATCTATTTTCCAGCACCACCTTAATAGGATGGGTATAATGGTGTAATTTGTAACTATATATGATTATTATAAAGTGATATTGATACTGAAATAGTCTACATACACTTCAACACAATTCCAAGACCATGGGAACGATATCATCGCTCGTGCGTACGTACGGACTACTGTCTCCACGACGCGATGAGATTTATTCTCAATGATTAACCATTCATTAATGATTATAATGTATATATAATAAGTACTAATGAAATATATGACATAATAATGATACTGGATTTATGTTAATTTATATTTATGTCATCTACTTAATTCCATTCACTTCAATAAGGAAACGAAAACAGCATTCATGCGTACGTACGGACTACCGTCTCCATGAACGGTGTATTTCATTCCATTTATCGATATATTATATATATATATATATATTCTGAATATATATTATATATAAATCATGTTTTTCATTCTGGATATAAGTAATCATGATCCAAGTAATCATATTAATAATTGCATGTTAAAAACATGAACGACAAATGAGACGATTTTACCCAAAACGCTACTTTAACATGAATTTACAAAAGAACGGGTAATATAAAGTCATAAGTGGACCATATATGATATAATAACAATGAATATGATTCTGGAATAAGTTAATAACATGATTTAAATCATTATACAGGAGGTTCGGACACTTACAAAGCAAGTCGGACCTAAGGTAAGGGAAATATCACAATCTCATTTTTATATGAGATTGTTTATACTTTAGTACTTACTGGGGTGTATTTTATCATCCACATACATGTTTCCTCAATATGTAATATTATTTCCATTCACCTACAATTTTTTAAATCCTATTTTACCCTTCGGTGAGTTTTTAGTAAAAGATATGAAAGGAATATTTTGTCGTTTTTCGTACGAGGTACTTTTTGACTTTTTCGACAAAAGTGCGAGAAGAATGTTTATTTAACTTATACGGCATGAATGGATTTTTAAAACATTATTTCCAAAAATCTTCCCTTACACGTTTTCAAGTTTATTTTTAATCAACTTCTTTTAGTTAGAATTTTATGACATCTTAAGAAAGGAAAAGTGTTTTTGAAGAATAAAGGATATTTTCTTCAATAATGGAGTTCAAGTGTTTTATCAAACTTATTTTCCATTTAAGATAATAAAGGGTTCTGTTTCTATACCTATTATTACATTGATTTTACTATGTTGTGATGGAATTATTTTTATGAATTCCTTTATCTTATATGAATTGTTTTATGATGTCGTGAAGCGTAAGATTCCCATTTTTATTACATGGGTTATGCTATGATGTATGGTTTATGATTTTGTGGCACACATAAGAATGGTATCATTATGAGATGGGTGGGACCTATATCTCCCTCCAATGCATTGGGTAAAGATTTCAAATCTCATGAGATAGACATGGCTGGAATGGTAGGTTATACCGGTTCAGTGAAACCGGACTGAAACGAGGGTGACTCGATTCAGAAAGGGACTTTGTCCACTAAGATAGTCTTGGAAATGAGTCATGACTAACAAGAATTGATTCTATATGATTATGTGTGTATGCCACAAAGTTTCATGTTCTATGTTATGCTTATTGGGATTTCATTTCACTACTATGATTTATCCCATGTTATGAAATTATGCTCTCTTTTACAGGTTAAGATTTCCAAAAGTTATGTTCTTATGAATATGATGTGATTGATTTTTCTTTTGTTTACCCTTTCTGAGCATTTGAGCTCACCCTTTTATGTTTTCTTTTCCCCGGGATATAAAGAAAGGTTTTAGGTAAAAAAAGGGAAGATCTTTATGGGAGATATTGAAGAACTTTCACCACGATTAGAAGATTACGTTCCGAGTTTCCAAAGACACTAAACTATTACGATCCTTGTGTGTGTGTTTTTGTTATGTACTAAGTATTCCGCAAAAGTAATGTAATGTCCATGTACGTCTAGCTTCAGGTCTCTACAGTTGGTATCAGAGGAAAGGTTTAGTCAACCTTTGGAAACTAGGATGCGAAAACATTAGTGAGATCCCTAGAAATATTTCGAAGGTATGTCAAGGGATGTCCCTAAGGTTAAGTATACATATAGGTTATAGTACTAGAATTATGCTAAGGATAATAGAATTAAACCTAAGATGTTAGATATTGAAGGTACTCCCCCTTTTTTATGTTGTTTTCCCTAGCACGATTTTTTCCTCTCACACTATTCTTTTTGGGTTTTAGACGACGGCTGGAACCCGAAGGAACCGTGTTGATCAATGCAATGGACAATGCAATGATTTTCCTCCTAAAGAAACAAATGTTATGGGAGATGAAGTGAAAAATCTTATTGCTATCCTTACACAAGCTATGAATCATTCTGGACTTCCAAATGAGAAGAGAAAGGAATATTATTCTATTGAGTCCTTCATGAGGCAACGTCCACCTTCTTTTAGTTGGACTTCTGATCCACTTGTTGCTGAACAATGGATCAGTACCACTGAAAAGATATTTTCAGTTCTTCAATGTTCTGAACATGATAAAGTCATCTTAGCAGTATATCATTTGGAAGGTGAAGCTGATCAATGTTGGAATCTTATCAAGAATACGAGGCCAAGAGATGAAATTGAGTCCAAGGAATGGGACGAGTTCAAGAACTTTTTTTTCAGTAAGTACTTCCCTCGTATTCTTCGAACAAAGATGGGGAAGGAGTTTCTTGAACTAATGCAAAAGGATGATGAATCAGTTGGTATATACGAAGCGAATTTTACAAGACTTGCAAGGTATGCATCTGGCATTATCATCCAACCTGAAAGTAAAGTTGATCGATTTTTCAGTGGCTTAAAACCAAGTCTTCGAAGGGCATTAGCTATAGGAGACTTTAGTAGATATGAAGAAATTGTGCATTGTGCTATCAAGGTAGAAATGGAAGTTGGTGTTACATATCCATCTCATGGTTTTGACAAGAAACGAAAGATGGAGTTCAAGGAGAAATCTCAGAATAATGGTGAGAAGAATATGAATGTTTCCTTATGCACAAAGTGTGGAAAGAAGCATGGTGGAGATTGTCTTAAAGGGACTAGAAAATGTTTTAAGTGTGGAAAAGAAGGTCATCGAGCAGCTGAGTGTTGAAGTAATGGGAAAAGGGTTTCTAATGATGTGGATAAATCCAACACTGTAGAGAATGCACCACCAACACTTCAATGCTTCAAGTGCAAGGAAATGGGGCATTATGCTAATAAATGCCCTAATCCAAGGGTTAGTGATGATCAACATGAGAAACCACTGAAGGCATAGGAAAAAGGGAAGTCACATGTGATCACTATTGGCGATGTTGAATATGACAACGATGTGGTGGAATGATTATGTGTTTGTGTAATGGGATTCCAAAATAATATTGTATCATGGAGTATTGGAATATTTATGGAAATAAGATGATATGCGCATAATGAAGGGAAAACGAGAAAACGAAATGTTTAACAGTATTCATGAGCTCATGATTGATATAAGGACTAAGTGATATCATGGTTTGAGTTTATAGAATTTTGAGGATTTTGGTATGTGGAAAGTGTTAACGTTTAACTGCATTGTTGTTTTCAATAAGGTTCAATGGGTATTCAAGAGAATACATGATGAAGGCCTTTGAATGTTTAGAATGTGACCAACATGACATATCTTATGATATATGGGGATCAACGATGGTATTAAATCTCTGGTAATTGTTTTCACTATATTATGAGAGTGGACTGAAGTATTATGGATAATCCTAAAGACTGTTGGAAATAAGTTAGTATTGTATAAGGATAGATGTTTTTTCGATATTTTTGATGGGATTTTATAATAATATAGTTTTAGAAAAAGGAAAACCTGCTGGACGAGCGACATCCCATCGCGTCGGACAAGGCTGTGGGAATCGAACCCACAACTGAAGTGCGACTGGCCTTTATCGCCTACCACTGGCCTACAGGAAGTCCCTGTTTAGTAGAAAGTAATTATTATTATATTAATCAGTATGATATATGAAGTATAAGTTCATTTTAGGAACCATATATCATTAATCTCACTATAGATGGACTTATTTATTTTTTGATAACTTTTCTAACCTTTTGAGAAAGATGGAATGACCCATCATTCTATCACATGATCTGCTAACACATCACGAATGACAAATTCAACTTCATTTCTTTAAGAGATGAAGTATAAATTGTCCAAAGAACGACAAACAGTGAGACTATACCAAAATCAAGAAAGTATTTCTTCTAATTCCAATTTCATCAACTTTAGGGAAATGATCTTGAAAACCAAAAATGTTTTCCTAGTGCTCTTATATCTGATTAATCAGATGGTACCTTAGGTCGTAAAAAATTTATGGATTTGTGATTGCTAGCTTTTCCATAGCCATGTTCTCTACCACTCTCCATCAGAACATGATGGTTAGATTTCTTTTCCATATCCATATTTTCACCTATGTGGAAACCCAGTGATTAGTTTATTTGGGTAACATTTATGTGTCATACTTTTGTTTTTAATGATTGGTTTTGGTATTCCTTTTTACGATGTGGGTTTCGATGAAAGAAACTTTTGAATATTAAACTATTTATAACCCCGAAGAATTTCGAGGGCGAAATTCATTTTAAGGGGGGTAGAATGTAACACCCCTAGATTTTATGAAAATTATTCTTTTTAATTTCATTAATGTCTTGTGTTATACGCTACACCAAAAAGAGCTTTCACAACACACATCTCTGACCTGGCTTGAATTACACGCAATCGTGACCTTCCACGATAGCGTGTGTTGTACGCAACACCAAGTTTCGCTAAACAATGATATGCTATTAAGATATTATTAAAACTAGATGTTATGAATAGTAATAACCACTTTTTGAAATTTTGTAAAATTTATTTTTAAAAATGGACTTCATTTATGGATTCGGAGTATCGAATTTAGCCTAAGGTGAAATTTTGGTACTTTTCGGATAACTTTCATATTCTGATGAATAGTGAAAATTACTAAATTTTAATTAAAAACAACTTTTTTAATCGAAATAATTAATAGTGATAAATTATTAATTTGAATGGTTTTAAAGTATATTTAGAATATATTTTTACAATTTAATAAAATGTTGGTCATTGGATGTAATTTCACATTTAAACCAGTTATAAACAAGTGTCAATCTTTTGATAGTTATTATCTCTTAAAAACATGCTATTTGTTGTGACAGCAGAAATTAATTATAAAATTAATTAATTCAACTTATATGTTGAGAATTTTGTAAAATAGAAATCATTTTTGAATTCGGAATATCAATTATAGCTTAGGGTGAAATTTTGGCATTTTTCTGAAAAACATCAATTTTTGATGAATAGTGAAACCACTAAGTGGTGGGTTAAAAACTGAATTTTGCATAAAACTTAATTTTACCGCTTCTATGAATGTAATTTCGAAAATCCGACAGACACGGTTGATATCAGTAAGTAAAATGTGGTTCAATTAGATAAAAATAATTTTTTGGTGAATAGTAACTTTTTACTTTTTTTACCGCGGTTAATAGTAAATAGGGTAACTAAGGGTAAATATGATATTACTATTACCCTAAAACATGTCCTAATTCTATTGGATAAGTGTAATTCGACCTAAAACAACCTTATGAATATAATATGACCATTTAGGTCCACTTGGATTAGATTATGAAATTTAATATTATTTTATTTAATGAATAGTTAAAATAGTTAAAATCAACGTTTAATAAGTAAATCATTTTTAATATGGGGTTATACATAAGATATATTCGACTATAAATATTCATTAGAAAGATAAAATGATTTCCTATATAATGGTATTTTATTTGTAATTTTTAGACATTAAATAATTTAATTTATTTATGACACAATGATGATGCAGTAATTGTCTTATTAATGAAATATTGACATAATTGATGTTATAAACACCAAAATAAATGTAATTTGAGACTTTTTATGAATTAAACTAATTTAATAGGTTACTATTATATATTAGTGTTGATTTAATCAACTTGGTTTGAACATATAATTCTGTTATGTCTTTCACAAAAATCATATATCAAATAGTGTCAAAATTGACACAAAATAGTTTTTAAATCAAATATTATATTATTAATTGTTATTTTATTCCTAAAAATCTATGGTTCGGCCAAATGACTTAGATAAGGATATATATATTAATAATAAACAATTTTGGGTTCGTTTGGAATGTTATAGTAAGTGTATTAACCATATAGTGTAAGAAAACAAAAGGACACGGTAAAAGTTAAATTATTTAACTTAGAGTTAAATCTAATTGATAAGGTTAAAATAATAACCTAAACATGTCTAAATCATATTGGTTGATAGGATTTCGACCCATCCCCACTTTATCTTAGAAATAAGTCCCTTTGGAACCATTATAAACCGATTTTGACTTTAATATAAAATAATATTTTGAGATATTCCTAAGGTGCCCCTCTCCTCCCTTATAAAAGGACACCTCCTCCCCCTCCTCCTCACACCAATTTGAGCACTCAAGCTCGGCCAAACCCTGCCAAAATTTCTTCTCCACTTCCCTATAATAATCCTAGAGGTCCTTGTTTTCTACAAAGACTAATCTTAGTTCCCTAAGTGGAGGATTCAAAGAGGCGTTTCAAAGAAATCGGTAATATCCATTACCGATCTTTTCAATTTCATTCTTCTTCAACTTCTTAATCATTAGTTGTTTCATGAAAAAGTAATAAAATCAGTATTAATTACATTTTGATATGTTATTATAAATACGATACAACCCTAATTCACCTTCTATCCATCCTACGGAAAAATGAAATCACCGCGCGTGCGTACGTACGGAATACCGTCTCCACGCCGTGGTGTAATCTATTTTACACCACCACCTTAATAGGATGGGTATAATTGTGTAATGAGTAACTATATATGATTATTATAAAGTGATATTTATACTGAAATAGTCTACATACACTTCAACACAATTCCACGACCATGGGAACGATATCGTCGCTCGTGCGTACGTACGGACTACCGTCTCCACGACGCGATGAGATTCATTCTCAATGATTAACCATTCATGAATGATTATAATGTATATATAATAAGTAATAATGAAATATATGACATAATAATGATACTGGATTTAATTAAATTTATATGTATGTCATCTACTTAAATCCATTCACTTCAATAAGGAAACGAAAACAGCATTCATGCGTACGTACGGACTACCGTCTCCATGAACGATGTATTTCATTCCATTTATCGATATTATATATATATATATATATTCTGAATATATATTATATATAAATCATGTTTTACATTATGGATATAAGTAATCATGATCCATGTAATCATATTAATAATTGCAAGTTAAAAACACGAACGACAAATGAGACGATTTTACCCAAAATGCAACTTTAACATGAATTTACAAAAGAACGGGTAATATAAAGTTATAAGTGGACCATATATGATATAATAACAATGAATATGATTCTTTAATAAGTTAATAACATGATTTAAATCATTATACAGGAGGTTCGGACACTTACAAAGCAAGTCGGACCTAAGGTAAGGGAAATATCACAATCTCATTTTTATCCGAGATTATTTATACTTTAGTACTTACTGGGGTGTATTTTATCATCCACATACATGTTTCATAAATATGTAATATTATTTCCATTCACCTACAATTGTTTAAATCCTATTTTACCCTTCGGTGAGTTTTTAGTAAAAGATATGAAAGGAATCTTTTATCGTGTTTCGTACGAGGTACTTTTTGACTTTTTCGACAAAAGTACGAGAAGAATGTTTTTTTAACTTATACGGAATGAATGGATTCTTAAAAAATTATTTCTAAGAATCTTCCCTTACAAGTTCTCAAGTTTATTTTTAATCAACTTCTTTTAGTTAGAATTTTATGACATGTTAAGAAAGGAAAAGTGTTTTTGAAGAATAAAGGATATTTTCCTCAAGAATGGAGTTCAAGTGTTTTATCAAACTTATTTTCCATTTAAGATAATAAAGGGTTCTGTTTCTATACCTATTATTACATTGATTTGACTATGTTGTGATGGAATTATTTTTATGAATTCCTTTATCTTATATGGATTGTTTTATGATGTCGTGATGTTTAAGATTCCCATTTTTATTACATGGGTTATGCTATGATGTACGGTTTATGATTTTGTGGCACAAAAAGAATGGTATCATTATGAGATTGGTGGACCCTATATCTCCCTCCAATGCATTGGGTAAAGATTTCATATCTCATGAGATAGACATGGCTGGAATGGTAGGTTATACCGGTTCAGTGAAACAGGACTGAAATGAGGGTGACTCGATTCAGAAAGGGACTTTGTCCACTAAGATAGTCTTGGAAATGAGTCAGGACTAACAAGAATTGATTATCTATGATTATGTGTGTATTCCACAAATTTTCATGTTTTAAGTTATGCTTATTGGGATTTCATTTCACTACTATGATTTATCCCATGTTATGAAATTATGCTCTCTTTTGCAGGTTAAGATTTCCAAAAGTTATGTTCTTATGAATATGATGTGATTGATTTTTCTTTTGTTTACCCTTACTGAGCATTTGAGCTCACCCTTTTATGTTTTCTTTTCCCCAGGATATAAAGAAATGTTTTAGGTAAAAAAAGGGAAGATCTTTATGGGAGATATTGATGATCTTTCACCACGATTAGAAGATTACGTTCTGAGTTTCCAAAGACACTAAACTATTACGATCCTTGTGTGTGTGTTTTTGTTATGTACTAAGTATTCCGCAAAAGTAATGTAATGTCCATGTACGTCTAGCTTCGGGTCTCTACATTTGGTATCAGAGGAAAGGTTTAGTCAACCTTTGGAAACTAGGATGCGAAAACGTTAGTGAGATCCCTAGAGATATTTCTAAGGTACGTCAAGGGATGTCCCTAAGGTTAAGTATACGTATAGGTTATAGTACTAGAATTATGCTAACGATCATAGAATTAAACCTAAGATGTTAGATATTGAAGGTACTCCCCCTTTATTATGTTGTTTTCCCTAGCATGATTTTTGCCTCTCACACTATTATTTTTGGGTTTTAGACGATGGCTGGAACCCAAAGGAACCGTGTTGATCAATGCAATGGACAATGAAATGAATGTCCTCCTGAACAAACAAATGTTATGGGAGATGGAGTGCAAAATCTTATTGCTATCCTTACACAAGCTATGAATCATTATGGACTTCCAAATGAGCAGAGAAAGGAACAGTATTCTATTGAGTCCTTCATGAGGCAACGTCCACCTTCTTTTAGTGGGACTTGTGATCCACTTGTTGCTGAACAATGGATCAGTACCAATGAAAAGATATTTTCAGTTCTTCAATGTTCTGAACATGATAAAGTCATCTTAGCAGTATATCATTTGGAAGGTGAAGCTGATCAATGGTGGAATTTTATCAAGAATACGAGGCCAATAGATGAAATTGAGTCCATGGAATGGGACGAGTTCAAGAACTTGTTTTTCAGTAAGTACTTCCCTAGTATTCTTCGAACAAAGATGGAGAAGGAGTTTCTTGAACTAAAGAAAAAGGATGATGAATCTGTTGGTATATACGAAGCGAATTTTACAAGACTTGCAAGGTATGCATCTAGCATTATCATCCAACCTAAAAGTAATGATGATCGATTTTCCAGTGGCTTAAAACCAAGTCTTCGAAGGGAATTAGCTATAAGAGACTTCAGTAGCTATGATGAAATTGTGCGTTGTGCTATCAAGGTAGAAATGGAAGTTGGTGTTACATATCCATCTCATGGTATTGACAAGAAACGAAAGATGGAGTTCAAGGAGAAATCTCAGAAAAATGGTGAAAAGAAGATGAATGTTTCCTTATGCACAAAGTGTGGAAAGAAGCATAGTAGGGATTGTCTTAAAGGGGCTAGAAAATGTTTTAAGTGTGGAAAATAAGGTCATCGAGCAGCTGAGTGTCGAAGTAATGGAAAAAGGGTTTCTAATGATGTGAATAAAGAAAAAACTGCAGAGAACACACCACCAACACTTCAATGCTTCAAGTGCAAGGAAATGAGGCATTATGCTAATAAATGCCCTAATCCAAGGGTTAGTGATGATCAACATGAGCAACCACTGAAGGCAAAGGACAAAGGGAAGTCACTTGTGATCACTATTGGCGATGTTGAATATGACAACGATGTGGTGGAATGATTAAGTGTTTATGTAATGGGATTCCAAAATAATATTGTATCATGGAGTATTGGAATATTTATGGAAATAAGATGATATGCGCATAATGAAGGGAAAACGAGAAAACGAAATGTTTAACAGTATTCATGAGATCATGATTGATATAAGGACTAAGTGATATCATGGTTTGAGTATATAGAATTTTGAGGATTTTGGTATGTGGAAAGTGTTAACATTTAACTGCATTCATGTTTTCAATAAGGTTCAATGGGTATTCAAGAGAATATATGATTAAGGCCTTTGAATGTTTAGAATGTGACCAACAAGACATATCTTATGATATATGGGGATCAACGATGGTACTAAATCGCTGGTAATCGTTTTCACTATATTATGAGAGTGGACTGAAGTATTATGGATAAGCCTAATGATTGTTGGACATAAGTTAGTATTGTTTAAGGATAGAGGTTTTTTCGATATTATTGATGGGATGTTATAGTAATATAGTTTTAGAAAAAGGACAACCTGCTGGACGAGCGACATCCCATCGCATCGGACAAGGCTGTGGGAATCAGACCCACAACCGAAGTGCGACTGGCCTTTATCGCCTACCAATGGCCTACAGGAAGTCCCTGTTTAGTAGAAAGTAAATTTCATTATGTTAAGCAGTATGATATATGAAGTATAAGTTCATTTTAGGAACCATATATCATTAATCTCAATATAGATAGACTTATGTATTTTTTGATAAGTTTTCTAACCTTTTGAGACAGATGGAATGACCCATCATTCTATCACATGATCTGCTAACACATCACGAATGACAAATTCAACTTCATTTCATTAAGAGATGAAGTAGAAATTGTCCAAAGAACAACAAACAGTGAGACTATACCAAAAGCACGAATGTATTTCTTCTAAT
This sequence comes from Viscum album, assembly GCA_963277665.1. Classification (NCBI taxonomy): domain Eukaryota; kingdom Viridiplantae; phylum Streptophyta; class Magnoliopsida; order Santalales; family Viscaceae; genus Viscum; species Viscum album. Next base: position 647,615,981 of record OY728137.1, on the reverse strand, counting down.
TCCAATTTCATTAACATTAGGGAAATGATCTTGAAAACCAAAAATGTTGTCCTAGTGCTCTTATATCTGATTAATCAGATGGTACCTTAAGTCGTCACAAATTTATGGATTTGTGATTTCTAGCTTTTCCATAGCCATGTTCTCTACCACTCTCCATCAGAACATGATGGTTAGATTTCTCTTCCATATCCATATTTTCACCTATGTGGAAACCCAGTGATTAGTTTATTTGGGTAACTGTTACGTTTCATACTTTTGTTTTTAAAGATTGGTTTTGGTATTCCTTTTTACGATGTGGGTTTCGATTAAATAAACTTTCGAATAGTAAACCATTTATAACCCCGAAGAATTTCGAGGGCGAAATTCATTTTAAGGGGGGTAGAATGTAACACCCCGAGATTTTATGAAAAATATTCTTTTTAATTTCATTAATGTCTTGTGTTATACGCTACACCAAAAAGATCTTTCACAACACACATCTCTGACCTGGCTTGAATTACATGCAATCGCGACCTTCCACGATAGCGTGTGTTGTACGCAACACCAAGTTTCGCTAAACAACGATATGCTATTAAGATATTATTAAAACTAACCATTATGAATAGTAATAACCACTTTTTGAAATTTTGTAAATTTTATTTTTCAAAATGGACTTCATTTATGGATTCAGAGTATCGAATTCAGCCTAAGGTGAAATTTTGGTACTTTTCGGATAACTTTCATATTCTGATGAATAGTGAAAATTACTAAATTTTAATTAAAAACAACTTTTTTAATCGAAATAATTAATAGTGATAAATTATTAATTTGAATGGTTTTAAAGTATATTTAGAATATATTTTTAAAATTTAATACAATGTTGGTCATTGGATGTAATTTCACATTTAAACCAGTTATAAACAAGTGTCAATCTTTTGATAGTTATTATCTCTTAAAAACACTCTATTTGTTGTGACAGCAGAAATTAATTATAAAATTAATTAATTCAACTTATATGTTGAGAATTTTTTAAAATAGAAATCATTTTTGAATTCGGAATATCAATTATAGCTTAGGGTGAAATTTTGGCATTTTTCTGAAAAACTTCAATTTTTGATGAATAGTGAAACCACTAAGTGGTGGGTTAAAAACTGAATTTTGCATAAAACTTAATTTTACCGCTTCTATGAATGGAATTTTGAAAATCCGACAGACACGGTTGACATCAGTAAGTAAAATGTGGTTCAATGAGATAAAAATAATTTTTTGGTGAATAGTAACTTTTTACTTTTTTTTACCGCGGTTAATAGTAAATAGGGTAACTATGGGTAAATATGATATTACTATTACCCTAACACATGTCCTAATTCTATTGGATAAGTGTAATTCGACCAAAAACAACCTTATGAATATAATATGACCATTTAGGTCCACTTGGATTAGATTATGACATTTAATATTATTTTATTTAATGAATAGTTAAAATAGTTAAAATCAATGTTTAATAAGTAAATCATTTTTAATATGGGGTTATACATGAGATATATTAGACTATAAATATTCATTAGAAATATAAAAAGATTTCCTATATAATGGTATTTTATTTGTAATTTTTAGACATTAAATAATTTAATTTATTTATGACACAATGATGATGCATTAATTATCTTATTAATGAAATATTGACATAATTGATGCTATAAACACCAAAATAAATGTAATTTGAGACTTTTTATGAATTACACTAATTTTATAGGTTACTATGATATATTAGTGTTGATTTAATCAACTTGGTTCGAACATATAATTCTGTTATGTCTTTCACAAAAATCATATATCAAATAGTGTCAAAAGTGACACAAAATAGTTTTTAAATCAAATATTATATTATTAATTGTTATTTTATTCCTAAAAATCTAAGGTTCGGCCAAATGACTTAGGATATATATATATTAATAATAAACAATTTGGGATTCGTTTGGCATGTTATAGTAAGTGTATTAACCATATAGTGTAAGAAAACAAAAGGACACAGTAAAAGTTAAATTATTTAACTTAGAGTTAAATCTAATTGATAAGGTTAAAATAATAACCTAAACTTGTCTAAATCCTATTGGTTGATAGGATTTTGACCCATCCCCACTTTATCTTCAAAATAAGACCCTTTGGAACCATTATAAACCGATTTTGACTTTAATATAAAATAATATTTTGAGATATTCCTAAGGTGCCCCTCTCCTCCCTTATAAAAGGACACCTCCTCCCCCTCCTCCTCACACCAATTTGAGCACTCAAGCTCGGCCAAACCCTGCCAAAATCCCTTCTCCACTTACCTATAATAATCCTAGAGTTCCTGGTCTTCTTCAAAGAACAATCTTAGTTCCCTAAGTGGAGGATTCAAAGAGGCGTTTCAAAGAAGAGGTAATATCCATTACCGATCTTTTCAATTTCTTTCTTCTTCAAATTCTTCTTCTTTAGTTGTTTCATGACAAAGTAATAACATCAGTATTACTTACATACTGATATGTTATTATAAATATGAAAAAACCCTAATTCACCTTCTATCCATCCTACGGAAAAATGAAATCACCGCGCGTGCGTACGTACGGAATACCGTCTCTACGCCGTGGTGTAATCTATTTTCCACCACCACCTTAATAGGATGGGTATAATGGTTTAATGAGTAACTATATGTGATTATTATAAAGTGATATTCATACTGAAATATTCTACATACACTTCAACACAATTCCACGACCATGGGAACGATATCATCGCTCGTGCGTACGTACGGACTACCGTCTCCACGACACGATGAGATTCATTCTCAATGATTAACCATTCATGAATGATTATAATGTATATATATAATAAGTACTAATGAAATATATGACATAATAATGATACTGGATTTATGTAAATTTATATGTATTTCATCTACTTAATTCCATTCATTTCAATAAGGAAACGAAAACAGCGTTCATGCATACGTACGGACTACCGTCTCCATGAACGGTGTATTTCATTCCATTTATCGATATTATATATATATATATTCTGAATATATATTATATATAAATAATGTTTTACATTCTGGATATAAGTAATCATGATCCAAGTAATCATATTCATAATTGTAAGTTAAAAACACGAACGACAAATGAGACGATTTTACCCAAAACGCTACTTTAACATGAATTTACAAAAGAACGGGTAATATAAAGTCATAAGCGGACCATATATGATATAATAAAAATGAATATGATTCTGAAATATGCTAATAACTTGATTTAAATCATTATACAGGAGGTTCGGACACTTACAAAGCAAGTTGGACCTAAGGTAAGGGAAATATCACAATCTCATTTTTATCCGAGATGGTTTATACTTTAGTACTTAATGGGGTGTATTTTATCATCCACATACATGTTTCATCAATATGTAATATTGTTTCCATTCACCTACAATTGTTTAAATCCTATTTTACCCTTCGGTGAGTTTTTAGTAAAAGATATGAAAGGAATCTTTTGTCGTTTTTCGTACGAGGTACTTTTTCACTTTTTCGACAAAAGTATGAGAAGAATGTTTTTTTAACTTATACGGAATGAATGGATTTTTAAAACATTATTTCCAAGAATCTTCCCTTACAAGTTTTCAAGTTTATTTTTAATCAACTTCTTTTAGTTAGAATTTTATGACATGTTAAGAAAGGAAAAGTGTTTTTTAAGAATAAAGGATATTTTCCTCAAGAATGGAGTTCAAGTGTTTTATCAAACTTATTTTCCATTTAAGATAAGAAAGGGTTCTGTTTCTATACCTATTATTACATTGATTTGACTATGTTGTGATGGAATTATTTTTATGAATTCCTTTATCTTATATGAATTGTTTTATGATGTCTTGATGTTTAAGATTCCCATTTTTATTACATGGGTTATGCTATGATGTATGGTTTATGATTTTGTGGCACACATAAGAATGGTATCATTATGAGATGGGAGGGACCTATATCTCCCTCCAATGCATTCGGTAAAGATTTCATATCTCATGAGATAGACATGGCTGGAATGGTAGGTTATACCGGTTCAGTGAAATAAGACTGAAACGAGGGTGACTCGATCCAGAAAGGGACTTTGTCAACTAAGATAGTCTTGGCAATGAGTCATGACTAACAAGAATTGATTCTCTATAATTATGTGTGTATGACACAAATCTTCATTTTTTAAGTTATTCTTATTGGTATTTCATTTCACTACTATGATTTATCCCATGTTATGAAATTATGCTCTCTTTTGCAGGTTAAGATTTCCAAAAGTTATGTTCTTAGGAATATTATGTGATTGATTTTTCTTTTGTTTACCCTTACTGAGCATTTGAGCTCACCCTTTTATGTTTTCTTTTCCCCAGGATATAAAGAAAGGTTTTAGGTAAAAAAAAGGAAAGATCTTTATGGGAGATATTGAAGATCATTCACCATGATTAGAAGATTACGTTCCAAGTTTCCAAAGACACTAAACTATTACGATCTTTGTGTGTGTGTTTTTGTTATGTACTAAGTATTCTGCAAAAGTAATGTAATTTCCATGTACGTCTAGCTTCGGGTCTCTACAGACCTCTCCTCCACTTAGCATTCATGTTTGTTTCTGTTTGCTTTCAATTGTAATTTTGTAACTTTGTTTTCATTTCAATCAAATTTTAGTGCTTGTTTATTCTTCAACACCTCTTAATCTTCTACACCTTCTGTAGTATAATATTAATGGTCTTAAAATAGTTTGAATCATTTTAAATTATAGTACCTTATTTTTCTTCCTCATTCTATCGAAATTCCATTTTTGATTCTCAAAATCTTTTGTGTGTGTGTTCGGCACCCTACTCTTTTATTGTCCCTTTATTTTTCTATTTTTTTTAAATCGTCACCATAATCATTAAACCCAGATTATCAAATATCCTAATGTATGAGTAAATATACCATTGGGGTGATTTATAATTCGGGTATGTAAAGTGATTGAGAGTTTTTTCTCGTTGAGTATTATTTAAATTAATATTGCGTATGTTAAACTTAATATGTCATGGATTAATGATATGTTTTGTTTAACGAGTGGTTTCCATGGATTATTGGAACCATAAATACACTAGAATAAATAAGTTTTGATTGATATTAGAACCTCTAAGTTATGTTAAATCTTGGATTAAAGCCTTAACACTTAGTAATTCCAATCAACGTCAACTTATGACATGGCAGTTAATTTAATGTTATACAAAGGCTCAAGGAAATCACAAGCTTAAATCCCCAATAATGAACTCACCCCAATCTTTATCAACTTGTAAAATCAATTATAGTCAATCAATCATTTCAATTAAGCTCTGCAAAAAAACCCCTAATCAAAATACAATCGACTAAAAACAAACAACTATTACAAAGTATCATCGCCGAGGATTCGACCCAAGTGCTGCTATACACATTAGCAGAACATCGGAACATTGATCGGTCGATAGGCGACAATCGGGAGTGCATTTCAAATGGATCCTTTGCCGGGGATGGTGCTTTAAGTAGTTATTAGATCATTGTTATTGTAAAAAACCCAATGAAACACTCGTCTTCTAATAAAAATCCTAAACAGAAAAAAATACAAAAAAAACTCATCATCCATCCTCTTTCTTCCAAAATCTAGCTGAATGCCCCGTATCCTTCCAAAAAATCCCTCGGATTTGTTTGACCCTAAAATTGAGCGAACACTTCGCCAACATAGGAAGAACCTAATAAATAATCATCTCATTCAAGAACCAGTCCTCATCCAACCAGTTGAATAAGAAATGACCAATCCTAGGTAACAAACCCTTAAAGAACTCGTTTCCCCTGATATGAATTACCAACCTCTTGGTATTCAATATCCAAACATAGAGCCTATCATTGAACTCAAATCGTGTTTGATTCATCTTCTTCCTCATTTCCACGGGCTATCCATTGAGGATCTACATCTCCACCGTAAAGAGTTTCAAGTAGTGTGCTCTACCATGAAGCCTCAAGGGGTTTCTGAGGAACAAATCAAACTTCGAGCATTCCCTTTCTTCCTAGCTGACATTTCTAATTCATGTCTCTAATACCTACCTCGTGGTTCCATAACCACATGGAATGACATGAATCGACTTTTCTTAGAAAAATTCTTTCCTGCTTCTCGTACTGCTTCTATCTGAAAGGAAATAAGTTGTATCTGTTAGTTCCCAAGTTAATCAATCCCTGAGTACTGGGAGAGGTTCAAAAAGCTTGTTTCAACCTTCCCACACCACCAAATTACTGACCAAATCTTGATCCAATACTTCTATGAGGGGTTATTGGCTATGAAGAGAACTCTTATTGATGCCGCAAGTGGCAGTGCTCTTGTTGATATAACTCCTACAGCAGCAAGAGATCTCATAAGTAACATGGCTTCAAACACACAATAATTCCACTCTCGAGCACGTGATCAAGTCAAAAAAAGCCCATGATAATCAATCAATTGAGTCGAACAAGACGACCGAGTGGATGAGTGAACTTACAGGTCTTGTGCGACAACTAATTGTGGCTACCAAATCCCCAACCTCATCTTCTCTACAATCAATATTTCCTGGACCTGTCAAAACTATGGAATCTAAAATTCTCCATCTCATCCAAATGACACATGTCCACAACTTTATGAGGATCAATATAATTCATCTAGACCAATGGATCTAAATGCATCATATGCTCAGCGGAACACCAACCCTAAACTATCAGGGTTAGTTTGTTAGAAACATCAACCAACATCACTCTGATCCATTCCCTTCTTCCCATAACCAAGGCCTTAGGTATGGTAATCCCAAATCTCATCCCCCTAAATTCTCTCCTCAAAACCCAAAAAAGTTTCAATATGGTCAAGGTTTTGGTAACTTCCAACAACCTAATCCTTTTATACCTCAACCTAAAAGGAACAATCCTCCTCCTGGATTCCATTATCCTAGTGAGCCTTCCCAATTCCAAAACCAATACAATCAGTTTCCCAAGAACCAAAATCAATGTAATCCCAATCCGGGACAAGCCTCTTCTTCCAAGAAACCAAGGGAATGTACAGTGGAAGATATTTCCTCCATCACCCATTCTAGTCTTAAGAACATTTAAACCCAAATCGGTCAACTTGCATCCCACCTTAGTCAGCAGCAACCATCCAATTCTTCCCAACTCCCTACTCAACCCTTACCCAACCCCAAGGGTAATGTAAGTGCAATTGCACTTATATCAGGAAAGAAACTTGCTATGCCTCAAGATAAGTCCTCCAACCCTCCTTTGAATATTGATCTAGAAAATTAAAAGAAAAAGAAACTTGAAAAGGAACATGAATCCATTCCCTCACCTCCTTACATTCCACATAGGAATCCAATTCCTTTTCCTCAAGCTATTTCTAAGCCAAAGAATTCCTTTGAACCCGATCCTAAAATGCTTGACATGTTTAGACATGTTTAAGTCAACATTCCTCTCTTAGATTCCATCAAAAAAATTCTTAAGTAGGACAAGTTTCTCAAGGAGTTTTGAACCCACAAGAGGCAACTTATGACCTTCGAAAATGTTTCAACCCAAGATTCCATACCCATTAAGTGCAAAGATCTAGGTACCCTTACGGATCCATGAAAAATTGGATGCTCGAACTATGATGATGCACTCATTGAACTAGAAGCCTCAATTAATGTCATGAATAAATCCATATTCTCCATCCTTAGTCTAGGTCCCTTAAATCCAACGGGTGTAGTTATTCAATTAGACAATCAAAGCACATCCAGTCCTGAGGGAATAATTGAGGATGTCCTTGTCTGAGTCAATGATCTTATCTTCCCTACTGATTTCTATGTCCTTGACATGGAAGGTGAGATAAACTCTTTTCGATCTCCCTTAATTCTAGGAAGACCATTCCTCATGACATCTAAAACAAAAATTGATGTCCATGCTGCATCTTATCCATGCAATTTGGTGACCAAAGTGTCAAATTCAATATTTTTCAATCTATGCGATACCCATCATAGAATGAATATGAAATATCTATCCATTCGTCTTAATGTCTCTCTAAGAGTGTGTTGAATCACAATCCAACATGTTCCTCATGGTCTACTAATAGAGAAGTTTGTGAATATTTCATCCTCATTAACCAATTCATAAATGGAGAATTTTATGTTGACAGTACAAATGCAAACTCCATTGATCTAAAGGATCTTGAAGAATCTTTGGAATTTCATCTCACCTATAACCTAAAATTCTCCAACTTGGACGACAATGGAGAAAATGAACAAGCATGTTCATTTTTAATTCAAATTTGATTACCCAATATTCATCATTTCCTATCCATGATTCTGAAAATTCTATCATGTGTGAGGTGAACCCTGAACCAATGTGTTTATATTTTCCCGATGGTAGTGATGTTTGTGATATTTGTTCCATAATTAATAAATTGATCACTGGTGAGGTTGAAATTGACCATTCATTAGAGAACAACATTCATATAAAGGATATTGAAAATTTTATTCAATCTTATGATGCCACTAATCCACATTACTATACATCGGTTTGTGATGAAATAAATGAGTCAAAATCAATTGGGATCTCATACTGTGGTTTTGTGTTATCTGAACCTTACATAAATGAACTATCAAAATTGAGACATATTCCTGAATTTCCAAGCATATAAAATCATCACTTTGTGGATAAAATCATTCCTCACATTGAAGACATAATGGTGGATAGTCATATTCTATTTCCACCCCCATTTAATTTCAAGCACCCCAACAAGGATGTGAAGAAATTATCCATTGAATCATCATGCCTCCCAGAGGAGAAGTTTTTCTAGAATCACACTAGAGTTGATAAAATACGATTTCCACTGTCAAACTATGGGTAGTCCAATGCAACTTTCTTGCTGTAGACAAATAAATGCAGCGCTTCTGGGGAGGCAACCGATGTTTTATTTTAATTTTGGGAAATTTAAATTTAATTTTAGTTTTTCATTATATGAATATTGATTTTTCTTTTTCAGGTAACATCCCACAATCCTAGATCATCATCGACTTCCATTGGATCCCCAACTTCTGCAGTCGACCCACCACTGGATAGAGACGACGACCCACCAAATACAAACCTGTGGGCACCTCTTTCCCATTAACTCTCTATCTATCACTTTCTCTCTCTACCTCTTTATTCTTCTTCCTCTCTCTTTCATTTTTTTAGAAATTTCTTTATCAAAACCTTTATTTCTCACTTTCTCTTTTGTGTGGGTGTATCTCTATAAAAAACAAAAAAAATCAAAAAAAAATCACTCAAAAAATACAAAACAATTATGAGCCATGCTTACTCACCATCGAGTTTGAAATTTTGTCCAAACATTTTGGGGAGTTAACAGAAATGTTTTCATCTCAAAATTTTTTTATTTTCATCATGAGTTTGGATAATGAAATTTGTGTCAATATTAACAAATTATGAATGCTCAATTTTTGATTTGGAAAATGATTTTCCCAAACCGTGAGGAACAACATTTACTTTCATTCCAAGGCCACCTATAGCAATTTCTCAAAATGTGTGTTTCCCCCCATTTGTGAGTCTTGAGTTTGTGGACATTAGAGCTGAATTTTTTACTTTAGTGTGCACTAATATGATAGAGGCATTTTTCTGAACCACATGAGAATTATAATAGCCAAATAGCCTCCCATTTACCATACATTAATCCTCCTTTTGAAATCCCCTAAGAGCCTCTGAATAACATTTCCTTGATAGCCACATTACAAGCCCAATACCTTTTCCCACCCAATATCAACATGGATTTTCATTGAATAAGTTTTTGAAATTTATGGTTGGGGGGAATGGATTTTATTATTTGGGTACCCTATTATTGATTTTCAACGAGTTATCATCTGCTTGAGGTCAAGCATCCATTTCATTGTAGGGTAGAGGTTGTCATTCAGTGTGTTTTGGGTAATGTGATTTACTTCCATTTATGTAATTTTGTAAATATTATTTAAAAGTTTTCAAAAAAATAAAAAATGATGACAAAAAATCAAAAAAAAATTGAAAAAATGGGTTGTGTCTTGGGTAGGTCAAAAATAACTCTTCCTCAACCTTTGATCTTATTATAACTATTACAATTAGTGTCGTGAGGAGATAAATCATGGGTTGGTATATGAGTGTGAGATCTTTTTCAAGGTCAACTTTCACAAAAACAATGAAAAAAGGAAAAGAAAAAAAATAACACTTTCATTATATTCTTATTGGGAGAAGTTTTGTGGTTTGTAAATATTTCATCTTCTCACACCCTTAAAATTTTCTTTCTCTATTTCTTCTTTCGTCACATAGTCATTCCCAAGTAAATATGTGTTTCCATTTCCATCCATGATTTATTTCAAAAAAATGTGCATTTCTTTTTCTATGTTAGTATTTTAACCCGCTTCTTCTCTCTCTTAGACATTATATTCGTACCGTCCCATAGCCACAGAAAAACCTCTTAAAAATACCTCTTGATTCTTTTGAAATTTGGATAGGGATTGTAAGCTGAGAGCTATTTCAGTCTATATGATTTTTACATTTGGTTGGTGAAACAGTGAACCTCCACAAATGAATTTTATCATCTTGAGAGGTGTGAGATTTGAGTGTCCACATTTTCGATTTCTAAATTTGAGAAAGAAAAAAATGAATTTGTTTTGGAACATTGTTTCTGTAACAACTTGTGTTGGATTTCAAAATGGATGAGTAAAATAGTCTAAACCTCCCCTGATTGGAGAAAACAAAATTTTAATATTTGTTGGTGAGTGAAAATGATTTTTGTTATGTTTTTATATTTGTTGCACATGAGGACATGCACAAGACTATGTGTGGGGGATTTGATGTTATTCATATTTTAATTACTTATTAAATACTTACATCACTAATTTTATAAAAAATGTGCATTATTTATGTGAAATATTAATGTTTTAATATTAAGTATAATTTTTGATCATTTTTAGAAGTAGTCCAATTGATCCTGTTTACTATTTTCATAATACCTATCACTATAATAATCCAAATTGTGTGGTTCTTCTTTTTTCGGATTCTCCTTTCAAGATACAACATTTCATTAGAAGGTTCCATGAGCCAATTCTTCCATTTTAAGGGTCATATGGTCCTTACAAACAAGACCAAAGAATCTGTTAAGAAAATAGACTATTCATGAAAATTGATTTCCTGGGCTAAATAAAGAAATCTAAATTCCATTATTATAAACCATTGTTTGGAGGACAATTTAAGGAGTCCAGGATAAAAATTTCAATGCCTAATAATAACAACAAGGGACCCAAAATATGCATTTACTTCCAGCCGACCATTTTGGCTGAGAAATAAAAGCAGCACAAAAATATTGACATTTCTCCTGACGTGGAAATCCATTAGAGATGACATTTTACAGTTTGAAAGAGGATATATGGCCGGAAAACTCTTTTTAGGAAGTGATATTTATTTTAGGGCATCTTACTATGCAAAAACCCATTCACATTTCGTCCATTGGAAAGTCAGGATTGAAATAGACAGAATGGAATTATTTATTAAAACCACCATAACATTGGATACAAAAGAATATTTGTGGAAATATTTTAAAGGTGGACATAAGACATCAATATATATATATTTGAAGAAGAAACAAACTCGTGATTTGTTTTTCTAAATTGTTAAATATGCGGTTCAAGTGGAGGGACAGTTTTGGAATGCAAACAGTCCACTCCTTGGGCTATAAATACTCTCCCCTTCTCTCCTTGAGAGGGGTTGGATCTTCAGCACTTAAGAAGGAGGTTTTTCATTACTAGATCCTTTTCAAGGTTCTAGGAGGATATTATTTGATCTTTCTTCAACAAGAGATACATCTCCTCCACTTATCATTCATGTTTGTTTATGTTTGCTTTCAATTGTAATTATGTAACATTGTTTTCATTTCAATCAAATTTTAGTGCTTGTTTTTTCATCAACACCTCTTATTATTATCCAAAATCTGTAGTATAATATTAATGGTCTTAAAATAGTTTGAATCTTTTTAAATTACAGTACCTTATGTTTCTTCCTCATTCAATCGAAATTCCATTTTTTATTCTCCAAATATTTCGTGTTTGTGTTCGGCACACTACTCTTTTCTTGTCCCTTTCTTTTTCTAATTTTTTTTAATCGTCACCATTACCATTCAACCCAGATTATCAAAAATTTTAATAGATGAGTAAATCTACCATTTTGGTGATTTATAATTCAGGGATGTTAAGTGATTGAGAGTTTTTTATCGATGATTATTCTTTAAATTAATATTGTGTATGTTAAACTTAATATGTCATGGATTAATGATATGTTTTGTTTAACGAGTGGTTTAAATGGATTATTGGAACCCTAAATACACTACCATAAATAAGTTTTGATTGAGATTAGAAACCTAAGTTAATTTAAGTCTTTTATTAAAGCCTTAACACTTAGTAATTTCAATCAGCGTCATGTTATGACATGGGTGTTAATTTAAGGCAATACAAAGTAAGGATCAAGGATATCACAAGATTAACTCCCCAATGACGAACTCACCCCAATATTTATCAATATGTTAAATCAATTATAGTCAATAAATCATTTCAATTAAGCTCTGCAAATAAACGCCCCTAATCAAAATACAATAAACTAAAAACAAATGACTATTACAAAGTATCATTGCCGAGGATTCGACCTGAGTGCTACTATACACATTAGCAGAGCACTAGAACTTTGACTAGTTGATAGGTGACAATCGGTCATGTGTTTCAGTACCAAAAATAGTCGTGAAATAATATATTTAATATTATTATTAAAACATTGACCCGCCATAACTCCCGCGTGCGACGTCCGATTGACCTCTCGCCAGTGGCAATGTGATCCTATCATTAATACGATCAATTCAAGTCTAATGTTGGTTATTAAATTTTGGTTTGTGTCTTGGTTCAATAAAACACCTATTATTAATTGAATTTATTATTATCATTAAACGCATGGAGACCGCGTGACGTGTCTTGTGTTGACCGGTCAAACAGGTTAACAATTGTACGGTCAAGTAATATTCATTAATACACATTACATTCTGTTTTACCTTTTTGTTTCCAATATAATAGAGGTTCATGTGTTATTTATGGACCCCTCTTCTCCACACAGCGATGCTCCTGGATGACCAAAAATCCTTCATCCGATCTTCTCCATCCGAACTCCGATCGTCAATCTGTCGGTGGCTATGAGATCATGTCGACGAGGAGAACATCGTGCACCTTGTTCCTTTACCTTTTCTTTGACTTACTCTTTACAATTTCCTATCGAGGAGATTGATGATATTTTATGGGAACGACGCTCTTCGATGAACGTCATCTTAATGGTGCGTTCTACCCTGTTCTTATTCCTTCCTTGATCTCCTCTTTCTGTTCCTCCTTGTCATGCTATGAAAAGTGACACCTTAAACATTAATGGAGTCTCTATTGGTTGTTAGTGCAGTTGTTCCACAACATCCATGGGAGGACGTAGTCTCCAGGAGGAGTGATCTAAATCCTCGTGGTGGTTGTTCTCGCACAAGGACATCAAAACCTGTTTCGGTAGGGATTTTACCTTCGTCTCTCACTCTTTTGTGCATCATGCGGGGTGGGTATCCACTTGATTTCATAAGATACATTTGAACTAGTAAATAAAGATAATAACTGGTTAAAGAACGGGTTTGGGAAAATTCTATTGATATTGTTGTTTTATTTTCCATCAATGCTTATCCTTTAATTATGTTATGAATTGAATGGGCTTATTCCTACTGAAAACCACAGTCATTGGGGGAATTTTCTTTTGCAAATAAATGTTTCCCTATTTTCTTAGATTTTTTCGGGGATGAAATTCATAGAATGTGGAAATTGGTTAATAATGTAATGTTGGATGATTAAATAAATACTTGGAACCCTTGTATTATCACCCCCATTATACTAAATGAAATAATGAATTTGTGGGTGCTGGTTGGGGTTTAATTATGTGAAGGGGTGTTTCATGGGTTTTTGTGGAATGGGTGAGCAGTGGGGTTGTAGTTGGCTTGGTTGTTGGTTGGCTTGTATGATATGGTTGTGATGGGAAGTGGAGCTACGGTAAGTGGTATCAAAGGGATGATGATGTGGTACGGGTATTGTTTCCAATGTGTTTTGTGGTTATGGTGGTTGGAAGCGGGGTTTTAGGGATGGGTTGTGCATATAAATAAAAGTAGCAGAGTTAAATAATGAATTGTGGGGAATGGTAGTTGATTAAATACAAAAAAATCAATGGATTTTATTGGATGATAAAAGAAAATGGTTTTGTGTTTCTTGTGTTTTCCTTAACTTTATTTGTGGTTGTCAGGGATATGTTTTACGAATGATTGATCTGGTTTGGTTTTTGTTTGTTTCTCGGTAGTTAAGGAACTGATAAAATAAAATTGTTGAAACATGAAAAGCTTAACGGGTTTTGGGGTTGTTTATTGTGTGCATACTTTCGAGGTTGCAATGCTGAGGCATGTGCTCAGATCCTTTGTGTAGAAGACTTAGGATGGGTTGAGTGGTTGATATAATTATATAAATTTGTACGTTTTAGGTTTCGTTATGCACCCCACCCATGTTGAGCACTATGTGTCAAACACCCATGGGATGGGGGGGGGGTGAGATTCTCAAACATCTAAAGGATGGATGGATTCTGTTCATCCATGTGCTCCCTCTTCCAAGTTCTATAGCCCAAGATCCTTCGGGCAGGTTACGACAGATGATTCTCAAGAGTCTTTGGGAGGAGGATGTGATATCTTCCCAGGTGTCTTCGAAATGAGATGTGATGTGGTTCCTAGGTGTCTTCGGGATGAGATGTGGTTATGGACGAAGATTGAGTGCCGGCGGGATACTATGATGGCTCAGAATTGTGTGCCGGTGGGATACTATGAGCTTCGTATGTCCAGGTTTGGACACTAGCTCAAGCTACGTATGGCTAGGTTGTGGCACTAGCTCAAGAGGAGGGGGAAGCATCAAAGCGTTAGGCATGAGGGATTGAGTAGTATTCAGTGGGAAGGTGGTACGGGGTACCAATAATTTGATAATATTACAACACTACTCTATTGACTTGAGATATTCGGTGAGTGTGGATTGTATGTTTGGGTGGATTGATTCTGTTCTAGTCTTTGGTTCCTTCTGTTTTCTCACAGGGCATTAGGATGTCTCCCAAACTGTGCATGAGAGCTTTATGTTTTCCTACTGAGAATACTTGTATATTCACTCTACGTTTACTTTCAGGTTTTTAAGAAGACTTCAGGTACCGTGCGGGACCTTGCTAGTTGGGCGTCAGAGTTTGTTGGTTGCAGTTTTTGCTTTATTTTTTTTGGTATCGTAGTTTGGTGCTTTTCCTGTACTTGTACTTTTGTTTTAGTATTGTATAAAAATTTTATATGGTTTTGGTTTTGGGTTTATTTTCATTTACTTGTCCCTTTTTCTTTTGGTGTTTGAGTCATCCTATTTCCCAATCATAAATAATAGAAAGGGTAATACCTCCCATATTTGTGAAAACTCATACCCTTGATACTAGTCGCCACTCTGGGGCCTGCTGAAGGCAGGAATCGAGGGTCATTTTCTCCCTCTCACCATTTCCAGCTCAGGAGGGGCATCTTTGGTGGGAGAGGTTCATTATAGAATGGTATTAGAGGTAGGTTGGTTGAGAGATAGGATGAAGTCTGGAGTTAGGCAGAGAGAGGATTGCATGGGATGGTAGGGAAATAGTGTTGGCTGATCTTGGTGTGTGACATAGGCCAGGGAAGACCGACTATGACACGAGATTTTAGGCCCCCCATGATCCGATGCAAGGAATCTGAGCTTACCGAATGACCAAGAAATACTACATTGATTACTGGGTCGAGACCCTAGGAAAGTTACATGCATCATGATGATTTGTGTTTTAATTGATTTGGGTGTTCTGTGAATGAAATAGAAATAAAATGATAAAATGAAACCTTGAGAAAATTATCTTTCTACTTGGGCTTAGGCGTTCATTACTTACTGTAAAGCTATGGCACCTAGACATCCTTCCCGGGTGACTCGGGCAGTCGAGTCCCAATAGATTCAGATGGTCAATCAGCAGAGGAATGAACGAGAGGAGGAAGACGACTTGTGGCAGCGCACGTTTCATGCTTTCCAGCGATAGAGCATGAACAAGTATGAAGATAGCATTTCAGATACAGAATCAGAGAATTTGTTGGAGGAACTCAAGATCACCATTGGGATGATCAGGGCTCCATCAGAGTACTGGGTTCTTCTAGTAGTAAGACAACTGCGAGGAGCGGCGCGTCAGTGGTGGATACTTTACCTTGGGGAGGGGAAGGAGATAGAAGTTCTATGGGACAACATTGAGAAGGAGTTCCGTGAGAAATTTTTGTCATCAACGAGGAAGGCCGAGAAGAGGAAGGAGTTGTTGTATCTCCAACAAGGAAGCATGACAGTGCAGGAACTAGGGGTCAATTTCAAGGATCTCCTCTGTTTTCCCCGAATCCCTTTCCAGATGAGGATTCCCGAGCCAGACATTTAGAGGAGGCACTTTACCCCTCTATTCGGTGCGCGGTGACCCCTTTCACCTTACCAACGTACCTGGAAGTACAGAAGAAGGCGGTGATAATCGAGAGGATTCAATCGAAAGTAGGTCCATCATGAGAGAGGAGTCACCCAAGTTTGTCCAAGAAGGTGGTGCTCAGTAGTAGATCCCCAGCAATTGGACCTTCCAAGTTTTGACCGGCAGGGAGAAGACTTCAGCAGGTCCCATACCAATCTCACAATTTCTGCCCATTTTCTATGGGCTAGGGACCGAGGTGCTTTGCATGTGGGAAATTTGGGCATCTTGGAAAACATATCCCTTTTTAGACTCAGTATGGAGGGACTAGCTAGGTTCATCCCCAGCCCCAGCAGCAGTTCCCAGCCCAAACCTTCCAGCAGCAACATGCTCCAGTCCCTCTAAGGGGAGATGGAGTAGGTGGTGGAAAACCACAGGGAGTTCCTCAAGGACCCCAACTGGGATGTGGGTGAGGAGGTGGGCATCAACAGAGAGGCATAAGAGTGGTACGTGGATAGTTTCATGCAACATAAGTGGAAACCCTATCAAGGCCAGAGATCGGGAGAGATGTTTCTGGTTTTACTTAAAAGCTCTCATTTATGTTTTGTTTCAGGAGTATCTCACTCCTTTGTTGAAACTCATTCTTTCCCTTGCTTTGGGCCTGGACATTGTTTTTCATGAGTCTATAATGCTAAGTTGTTTCTCTCTTTCCTTTAAATGTGTGTGAGGAGTCCTAACATGTGGGGAGAGAAGGACCTAATCCCTAATCGAGACGCATTAATGCTGATGCGATTGAACCCATGCAGGCGAGTCACTGTTTCCTAAAGCAGATAATATCTCAACATGGGGGAAGGAATTCCCTGAATCATATAATTAGGATAGTGGTTGGATTCTTGTTATGATGAGAGCCCTAAGAGGTATCTTGTGGGGTAGTTTTTCAGACCTTTCCCCTTTTTATGGGATGGTTTTTAATTCTTGAGGATGAGAATGTTTTGAGAGGTATCTGATGTAATGGTCCGGACCTCTCTGGTCCATTACATTGTAAAATTTTTTGTGGTCAAACACGGAATGTGTTCTAATAATAAATTTTGATAATAATAATTGATAATGATAGCATGAATTTTTTTGGTGTTAATTAGATTAAATATTTTTAATTTAATAATTGTGAAATAAAATAAATAAAAATGAATATATTTAATTCAATAAGAGGAGGTGCATGGTTTCTTTTTGATTTATTTTAATTTTAATAAATAATAAATTATCTGTGTAATGGACATGTAATGGGAGGCTTCTCATCATTGATGTATTGGTGGTCGTACATGGCCAACGCGGTGAACTTCAAAAATAATAATAATAATTAATAATATTTTGTGAT
Organism: Viscum album; assembly: GCA_963277665.1. Classification (NCBI taxonomy): domain Eukaryota; kingdom Viridiplantae; phylum Streptophyta; class Magnoliopsida; order Santalales; family Viscaceae; genus Viscum; species Viscum album. Next base: position 647,598,039 of record OY728137.1, on the reverse strand, counting down.
GAGTTAATAAATTTTAATTGGGGATTTGTTATTGTTGACCTCACCTGTTTTGATAATCCCAATTATGCTTTTACATAACATTGATAATCCCAATTAATAGTTATCTATATTATAATGTACTTAATCAATGATATTCTATTATCAAGATGATAATAATATTAAAATAATCCTTGAGATATGTTAATCAATATTTATCCATGTTTGTATAAGTTCTGAAGTAATTCTATCCAAATTGGATATGGTTTTCATAACATAGATAAGTGTTGGTCACTGATCTTCATATAGCTATTGGTACAGAGTTACCGGTACTTAGACTACCAATAAACTTAGTCTACCGATAGACAGAGTCACCGATAAGCTAAGGTCAATGATACATAGAGCTACTGATATGTACAAGTCCACCAGTAAGAATAATAACAAGCTATCGATACAAGATTTGTCATGTTTTCCGATAGTACAGAGTGAAGCTACTAATGTGAATAAGTGTACCGATACAAATAATCACTGGAACTAAGCAAGCTACTGATACAGACACAAAATACATAGAGATACTGATAGACCAAGAGAGACTGATACAGACAGTTTCCGACATAATTGTGCTACCGATAGAAGTCTTCCGAGCTACCAATAGAGTAAGTCTAATGATAGAAGGAGTTACTGATACCAAGAGCTACTGATAGAAGTCTACAAAGCTACTGATAGGGTAAGTCTAATGATAGAAGGAGTTACTGATACCTAGATCTACTGATGCAAAGAGCTACTGATGCAAGTTCAAAGTGATACCGATCCAAGTTCAAAGAGCTACCGATGCAAGTTCAAAGAGCTACCGATGGAAGGACTGCTACAAAAAATCCACCGTACATGTCTACCAATCGAAGGCTACTAATGATTGACCAACCAGTCATAATCTATACTCTCAATAATACTTATTTATTAAGCTAACATATGCATTTTATGTTTTTAATGTAGTTAATGTTATTTAATGATCTCTGTTGCCATGTCAAGAACCGTACCTAGAACCCATGCAAAGGTAATGATTCCCATTTTCTAGAGCTGAAAGCTATAAAAGGGAAGATTAAAGTCCTATCTTAAAATATATAAAAAAAGAAGAGATAACAAGGAGTGTGTAATGAGAAAGTAGCAAGTAGAACGAAATAAACACGAAGAGTACATACAAGCATCATACGAAAAAATGAGATGCATACCGAAGGACCACTCCATACTGGAAGAAAACTGGATATACACGAAGCCACTCATTTTAGAGGATAACACAAGCTGCATCTTGAGTTAAGAACTAAAACAAACACATCATGCACTCAGGATGCTAAGCCGAACCTGGAACAACCGAAGAAAACGACACTCTGTTTTTTAGAACAAAAAAACCAGAGAAATACTCATAATCTTTTCTGACAAATCAAACGGGTCCAGAAATGCACTGCCAATCACTAAAGAATTTCTAAACTCTTTTTCACTTAACTTAGTGATTATTTCATTTACATATCGAGAAGTGTGTGTACCCTATTTATTTTACACACACTTTCTCCTGGGCCAAGCATGGAGGATTCTTAAATCCTCATTCAAACTCTATAACTCCTTTGTATCCCACTGTGGATAGTGGTAGAGGTCGATTAAGACCTAGAGAGTCTATGTGTTGTTGTCTTTGTTTTTCCCATGAAGAACTGTGGTATAGGTCTTTGGACCTAGACAGTACTATACTGTTGTTTACCCCCTATCCTGGGTGTGGATCAATTTATATAAATTGTTTGAGAGGACTAAGTCTCGGCTTGAGATTGAACCTCTTGGTTACATCTTCTGTGAACATTAGTTTAAGTCATAAGTATACTATATATATTTTATATTCCACTGTTATTACATTGAAATACAAAAATATTTTGAAGCTACTTTGATAGTTAAATTAGCATGTTTTTATACTTATTGTAAACCAGTAAGTTAGTTTCAAAAGTCAATTCAATCTTCATGTTAAATTAACTGAGACCTAAACAATCTTTGAGAAACTAATTGAACATTTACACTCTATATAAATTCACTATAGTTTAACATTATTTTTTAAATAGGGGGAATTTTATGAGAAATATTTTCAACAGAAATTTTAATTGGAACTCAATTCACCCCCCTCTGGAGTATCCACTCCAACCAACATTTGGTATCAAAGGATTTTTTTGTATTAATACAACTTTTCAAACATTCTGTATTAAACTGTGATTTTAGTTGCATCCTTAAAGATCATAAATTTCTTTTAGTCCTAAATTTTATCTCTTTAAATATCTATTCTAAATTTATTTAACACCCCAATCTTCTACGGTACGCTTCTCTTTGAATAATGTGATAGTGTGTGTTGTACGCAACACCGAGTTCTAACACACCATAACCAGTCAAACTTGCCGTTATGAATAGTAATACCAACTTTTTGAAATTATATATATTTTATATTTTAAAATGGGCTTCATTTCTGGATTCGGAATATCGAATTTAGCCTAAGGTGAAATTTTGGTACTTTTCGGATAACTTTCATATTTTGATGAATAGTGAATATTACTAAATTTTAATTAAAAACAACTTTTTTAAACAAAATAATTAATAGTGATAAATTATGAATTTGAGTGGTTTTAAAGTATATTTAGAATATATTTTTACCATTTAATATAATTTTGGTCATTAGACATAATTTTACAATTAAACCGAACATAAACAAGTGTCAATCTTTTGATTGTTATTATCTCTTAAAAACACGCTTTTTGTTTTGACAGCGGGAATTAATTTTAAATTAATTTCTTCCACTTATGTATTTTGAATTTAGAAAAATGGATTCCATATTTGGAATCAGGATGTCCAAATTGTGTAAATAGGTAACTTTTATTTTTAGACATTTTGAATAATTACTGCGGTAAATATTTTATTTACCATGGTTAAGGGTAAATCCGGTAAATAAGTGTTAAACAAATAATATTATAATAATACTAAATTACCCTAAAACGTGTCCTAGAATTATTGGTTGATACATGTTCGACCATTGGCATCTTTGGGTCGATTTTGGGACCCCATGGTGCCACTTGTAGGTGATAGGGACACTTTTTTTAATTAAGTTAAAATGAATACAAAAATGACACAAGCATATATATTTTAGCAAAACAATTATTACATAGGGATATATATGTTTTATTTTAGATTATAAATATTAATTATAAATATAAAAAGATTTAATACATAATGATATTTTATTTATAATTTTTAGACATTAAATAATTTAATTTATTTATGACACAATGATGATGTAATAATTACTATAATAGTGAAAAATTAAAATAATTGATATTATAAAAACACAAATAAATATAATATGAACCTTTTAATGAATTAAACAAATTTTATAGGATAATATGATATATTAGTATTGATTTAATTGACTTTTTTCGAAGAAATCAATCTGTTATGAGTTTCACAAAAATCAACTATTGAATAGTGTCAAAATTGACATAAAAGAGTTCTTAAAAAAAATATTATATTATTAATTGATATTAAATTCCTAAAAATCTGAGGATAGGCCAAGAGACTTATATCATGATAGTTTCATCATTAATGGACCACTTAGGAGTCTCTTGGATGTATATAGTATGTTTATTAACCATATTATATAAAAATACAAAGAGACATTGTAAAAGTGAAACTAATTAACTTAGAGTTAATACATAAAGATAAGGTTAATATAAGTACCCAAACCTGTATAAATTCTATTGGTTGAGTTTTTTTTGACCCTTCTCCACCTTAAACTTTTAATAATAAACTTTGGAGCCATTTTAAACCGAATATGAATTTATTATAAACTAATATCTCTAACTTTTCCAAAGGTTCCCCTCAACCCTCTTATAAAAGGGCACACCTCCTTCTCATTTTTCACACCTTCAAAGCCTTTTTGTTCGGCCAAACTCTGCCCAAATACTCTCCCAAATTCCCTCACTACAACCTAGAGGCCTTAGTTTGATAATATAGCCAACCAATGGAGCCCTTTTGATCAAATCAAAAGGAAGAAACCGAAGAAGAGGTAATGATTTCACCACCCTTTTTCAAGTTCCTTTCTTCTTCCACTTCTTCTTCCTTTGTTGTTACCATTATAAAATAATAACTCCAGTATCATACATATACTGTGATGTTATTATAAATATGGTAAAACCATATTCAGTATTCTATCCACCCTTTGAATAACATGTCACCATACGTGCGTACGTACGGCTTACCGTCTCCACGTCGTGGTGTAATTGTTATTCAATAATATATTATTTGGATGGGTATAATAATGATGTGTAACTCTTGTAAATAATAAATATAAGATGTTAATGATTCTGTATATATGATATACCATCCATTTATATATTATTTTAATATCAAAAGAATGATATTGTCGCTCGTGCGTACGTACGGACTACCGTCTCCACGAACGCGATGAGATTCATTCTCCATCGTATCCATTCAAGTATAATTATCATTAGATGATTTAAAAAATGATGTTTAAGGAATTTATATCATTCTGGATATGAATAATATACAACCTATCCTTTACAAACATGTCTTACATAGCAAAACATATAAAAGAAAACATGTAATTTAACACCCAAAACAACGATAATACTAAGATATTATTATCAAATCAATATTAAAAGATCATATATGATATCATATTAATGTATATGATTATTTTATAATTTAATAACAATTATTTCACCATTATACAGGAGGTTATCCTACCCCAACCAAGTAAAAGTACAAGGTAAGGGTTATTTCACAATCTCTTCATTATCCGAGGTTGTTTATACGTAATAATCTACTGGGATCGCTTTATCATCCACATCCATGTTTCTTCAAAATGTATTTCAAAACATTTTTATTGTTTACAAGAATATGGGTTATAGTCATTTATACCCTTGTTTGACTTTTTATACGAGGAATCTTTCCGTTGTTTTCAAAACATTGTCATTTTTAACCTTTTCGACAGAATTAAGGTAAGAATGTTTTTTTAACTTATACGGCGGGTGCGGTTATTTTCCGCCGTTATAAAAACTTCAAAGCTTTCCTTACAAGATTATAAGAATATTTTCAAGAAAATGTTTTATTTTATATGGCTCTTAAATGATTTCAAAAATAGAAAGAGATATTTCTCTAAAAATTGTTTTGATTTCATCTATGTCAACATCCTTTGATGGATTTTACGCTTATTTGAAGTTGATTTATTATGATACAGAACTTCTATATTGTATTGAAGGTTTTGTGATATGTTTGACTGTGGATGTTCTATTTTATACCATTCATAGTTTATGGTGAAATTATTGACATTTCATATGCTAGTTTTAATACGAATGTTTATGTTATGTTTAAACCTTTTCATATGGGAATGCATTGGACTTAATATGTGACGGGTTGAGCCCGCTATAGCTCCTCGATGCATCGGTAGGTCTCATGAGACAAACTAGTGTCTTGGAACAAGGCCTTGACAAAGTCATATTTGTAGTCTTGGCACGAGGCCTTGGTTATGTGGTTATGATAGTCTGGCATTATACATTCCAACATTATGAAAGTGGTTATTGATTTTGCATGTGATTATTCGATTAGTAGAATATCCATGTGAATAGGTAAATGGAATTATTTCATTTTATTTATGCCATACCATGTTGAAAGTTCAAGTTTGAATGGATTTTTTTTAGTTATACATTTCCTTAAATGTTTATTCTTATTTATGAATGTTTCCGCTATATTGTTATCCTTATTGGGCATTTGAGCTCACCCCTTTTCTATGTTTTATTTTTCCCAGAAAGTGAAGAAGTAAATTATGAATGACCTGCAGGGATATAATGAGGGGATATGAGTGTGTATTATGGATACATTATGTTGTTGTACTAGTTTTTCATTTTATGATGTAATGTAAGACTTATGAATATATCTAGTGTTTCCAAGGCTATTAAACCAATCGGTCTTTCAAGATTTGATCTTTCTTGTGATCATGACAATGTTATGTAATAAGGCACCGACTCTGGGTAACTAGGGTCGGGGCGTTATAGTTGGTACCAGAGGAAGTTTAGTACAAACATGGAAGCAAGATTTAGATAAACTCTGATTAGATCACGTAGACCTAAGATGAACTTTGAGGATTAGTATAGAAGAACCTCCTAGAATTTTGGTATTGTAGATATTTTGTGAGTTTTCCGAGAAATACATCCCTGTCTGGATACGAGCAGGTAGAGGCGGCTCTGGCACAGATGTACCTAGGGGTAAAACCCGAAAACACCACTTTGAGCTAGACTCGAACGGGAACTGATGCACGACAACGGGCCTTGCTGCTCTCTTGGTTATGAAACTCCCGGGGGATATGCTTAAGATAACTCTCATTTTCATTACAAATCATTACGAAGGGTTTATGAGTATATACTTCCTCAAGGAATTTTTTTATGATTATGGATTATATCCATAAATACTTCAATTTATGTTAAGTGTTTTATAAGTATGGGTTTATGTATTTTGATTCATAAACTGATCTAGTTTATACCATTGTATAGAAATGGAGCCTATTGGAAGAAATGGAAACCGTATCAATGCACACACTCCATGTAGGGATTGCCCTCCTGCTCAAGATAATTATAGTGGGGCTGGTGATGCAACTTGTGCCGATCAGCTAATCACCATACTGGGACAACTTACTCAGGTTATGAATAATAACCTTACCCGTATGGAGCACCCTGATCCACAGCGTGGAGGATCAATGTTAGATTAATTCATGAGGCAACAACCACCAACATTAAAAGGGAGTACAAATCCCTTAGTAGCTGAGTAATGGATAAATTCCATAGAAAAAATATTTCTGGCTTTGGGGAACAGTGAAAGGGAAAAAGTTATCATGGCAGTTTACCGCCTCACTGGATATTCTGATCAATGGTGGTCATTGATTCAAAACCTGAAGGAAGATGATGATGTATCAAATATTGAATGGAGGGAGTTCAATGATCTGTTTTTAGAAAAATACTTTCCTCGCGACCATCGAGCAGATATGGAAAGGCAATTTCTAAGTCTGAGACAAAAGGAGTATGAGAATATCACAAAGTAAGAGGCTAACTTTACAAGGTTAGCAAGGTATGCTAGAGATTATATACGTAACCCAAGAAGTAAGATTGATCATTTCTTTGATGGGTTAGAACCATTTCTTCGTCGAGCATTAGTCTCACAATCCTTTTCGTCGTACGAATACATTGTCTCATGTGCTATTAAGACCGAAAAGGAATTCTCTAAGTCTTATGACTTTAAAGAAAAGCAAGAGAAGAAGAGACCTGCTGATCAATCTGGGAATGGAAATAATGGGAAGAAGGGAAAGGTTGAATATCCATCTAGTGGTAAATGTGGGAAGAAACATCCTGGTACTTGCTTGAAGGGAATGAGAGTCTGTTACAAGTGTGGTGAAAAAGGCCACCAAGCTCGTGATTGCAAGGGGAAGAAGGAAGTTACCAACGTTCAGTGCTACAATTGCATGGAGATGGGGCATTATGAAAATTAATGTCCTAAGTTTTAGGAGAACTTACCTCAGAAAAGGCCAAGGGATCAAGGCCAGGCTTATGTTATCACTACTGCTGAGGTAGAAGCTCCGAAAGACGTGGTGCCAGGTAATTTAATGGTTTCCTCAGGTTTATCAAATGCATTATTTGATTCTGGATCATCACATTGTTTCATATCTTCCCAGTTTTCTAAGAAAATTAGATATTTCCAATTTGATTTAATAAGGTAGTTGTCAGTTAAAACTCCTAAGGGAAGTATCATTGCAACAAAGTTTTGTGAATCAGTCCCCATTAGAGCACATAAATGTTCTTTATGTACTGATCTCATCATCATACCTATGATTGAGTTTGATATAATCATCGGTATAGACTGGCTTTCGGACTATGATGCAAATATTTATTGTAAGAAGACAGAGGTTACGATTCTTGGTGATAATGAACACCTTATCTTTAGAGCAGAATCGTCACCACCTAATTCTTATTTAGATCCACCCTCAATAGCTCAACTAAATTCAATTATTGGGGAGGAAGAGAATGAAATAACTGTCGTTGAGGAAAGGAATGTTCAAATAGAGGATGTACCTGTTGTGAAAGAATTTGTAGATGTATTTCCGGAAGATTTACCTGGACATCCTCCAGAATGAGAAGTTGAGTTTTCCATTGATTTAATTCCTGGATAAAGGCCTATATCGAAGACCCCTTATAGAATGGCCACTGTAGAATTAGTCGAACTAAAGAAACAACTAGAGGAATTGAGTAATAAGGGATTTATTGGCCCTAGTGTTTCTCCATGGGGAGCCCCTGGTCTTTTTGTTAAAAAGAAAGATTGATCTATGAGGTTATGTATCGACTACAGGGAGATCAATGCTATAACGATAAAGAACAAGTATCCCCTACCACGCATTGATGATTTATTTGACCAACTGCATGAAGCTCAATACTTTTCAAAGATTGATCTTCGATCTGGATACCATCAGTTGTGTGTGAAGAAGGAAGACATTCCGAAGATAGCATTTTGAACCAGGTACGGGCATTACGAATTTATTGTAATGCCGTTTGGATTGACTAATGCACCCTCTGTATTCATGGATCTGATGAATAGAGTTTTGAAGGAGTATATCGATGAATTTGTGGTGGTATTTATTGATGATATCTTAGTATACTCTAAAAGCTATGAAGATCATGAAAATCACTTGCACATTATCTTGAAGACTCTGAGGAGGCATGAATTATATGGGAAGTTTAGAAAGTGTGAATTCTGGCTTCAGGAGATTTCTTTTCTTGGCCATATTGTCTCTAAAGATGGAATCTCTATTGATCCTTATAAGACCAAGGCAATACAAGAATGGCCAGTACCTACGATTATAACTGAGGTACGTAGTTTTATTGGTTTGGCAGGTTATTATCGAAGTTTAATCCAGAATTTTACCCGATTGGCTAACCCATTAACGAAGCTCACACGTAAAGGGGTTAAATTTGTTTGGAAAAAAGAGTGTGAATAATGTTTCGAAGAACTGAAGAGAAGATTAGTCAATGCTCCTATATTGAATCTACCATCGGGGAATGATGGGTTCGTTATTTATAGTGATGCATCAAAGAAAGGACTTGGTTGTGTCCTTATGCAGAATGATAGAGTTATTTACTATGCATCACGAGAGTTGAAAATTCATGAACAAAACTATCCTACTCATGATCTCGAGTTAGCAGTTGTGATCTTTGCTTTGATGATATGGAGGCACTACCTCTATGGTGAAAAATGTGAGATTTATACTGATCACAAGAGTTTGAAGTATATTTTTTCACAAAAATAACTCAACATGAGGAAAAGGAGATGGCTTGAATTACTCAAGGATTATGATTGCACGATACACTACCACCCAGGGAAAGCAAACAAGGTGGCAGATGCTTTGAGTAGAAAAGACCACGGAGTTTTGAACAATATGAGAATTGAAAGGGATCCAATTTTCATGGATCTAGTGAAGATGGACATGGGAATAACCAGGAAAGGTGAAAAATCAATGCTTTTTCAAATGGTTTCCAAACCATCATTACTAGAAAGGATTAAGAGTTCTCAGACCGATGATGAAGAATTTCAAAAGAAGATTAAAGATGTGAATGATGGGAGATTGAGAGACTTTGTGTATGAAGATGGAATTTTGAAATTCGGGAAGAGACTTTGTGTTCCCGATATACCTGATCTAAAAAGGGAATTGTCGGATGATGCTCATAGTTCCAATTTCTCTATACACCCTGGGGGCACCAAAATGTATAGAGATTTGAAGGAACATTTTTGGTGGGACAACATGAAGAGGGATATTGCTGATTTTGTGTCAAGATGTATGGTTTGTCAACAAGTGAAAGCTGGAAGGCAACAACCTGGAGGAGTCATTCAACCTCTTCCCATACCGGAGTGGAAATGGGACAATATTACGATGGAATTTGACATGGGGATACCAAAGACTCCTAGAAGGAACAATGAAATATGGGTTATTGTTGATCGTCTTACCAAGTTAGCACATTTTCTTGCTATAAGAGAAGATCTACCCCTGGAACGTCTAGCAGGACTATATATTAATGAAGTTGTGAGACTTTATGGAGTACCCCTATCGATTGTTTCTGATCGTGATCCCCGTTTTACTTCAAGATTTTGGTAAAGTCTTCAGAAATCCCTGGATACTGAACTTCATTTAAGCACTGCTTACCACCCTCAGAAAGACGGACAATCAGAACGGACAATTCAGACCTTAGAAGACATGTTGAGATCTTGCTCACATGACTTTCAGGGTATGTGGGATCAATATTTACCACTGGTATAATTTTTTCTATAACAATAGCTTCCATTCGAGTATTCAGATGGCACCATATGAAGCGTTATACAGGAAGAGATGTCGTACACCAACCTGTTGGGATGACGTTGGTGAAAGAAAACTTGTAGGCCCAGAATTGGTGGAGGAAATGTTGGAAAAGGTGAAGGTAATCCAAAATCACATCAAAGAAGCTCAAAGTAGGCAGAAGAGCTATGCCGATAATCGAAGGAAGGATTTGGAATTTCAAGTCGGTGATCATGTTTTCCTGAAGGTATCACCATGGAAGGGAGTCATATGTTTTGGTAGGAAAGGTAAATTGAGTCCCAGGTAAATCGGACCTTTCGAAATTCTAGAACGGATTGGGGCTGTGGCTTACTGATTGGCAATGCCGCCAAGTCTCTCCAAAGTTAACGATGTGTTCCATGTATCTCTGTTGAGGAAATACATGCCTGACCCAACGCATGTACTCACCTATGAGGAATTAGAACTGTAACCTGATCTTTCCTATTGTGAAGAGCCCGTCAGGATTCTTGATACGAGAGAACAAGTACTGAGAAACCAGACGACGCGTCTGGTAAAAGTTTTGTGGAGAAACCATAAGATGGAAGAGGCAACGTGGGAAACCGAGGAACTTATGATGAAGAACCACCCGAGTCTTTTCATGTGATAAGTATTCTAGAAATTTCGAGGATGAAATTATTGGAAGGAGGGGAGAATGTAACACCACAAGCTTCTACGGTACGCTTCTCTTTGAATAATGTGATAGCGTGTGTTGTATGCAACACCGAGTTCTAACACACCATAACCAATCAAACTAGCCGTTATGAATAGTAATACAAAGTTTTTGAAATTATATATATTTTATATTTTAAAATGGACTTCATTTCTGGATTCGGAATATTGAATTTAGCCTAAGGTGAAATTTTGGTACTTTTCGGATAACTTTCATATTTTGATGAATAGTGAAAATTACTAAATTTTAATTAAAAACAACTTTTTCGAACAAAATAATTAATAGTGATAAATTATGAATTTGAGTGGTTTTAATGTATATTTAAATATATTTTTACCATTTAATATAATGTTGGTGATTAGACATAATTTTACAATTAAACTGAAGATAAACAAGTGTCAATCTTTTGATAGTTATTATCTCTTAAAAACACGCTTTTTTGTTTTGACAGCGGGAATTAATTTTAAATTAATTTCTGCCACTTATGTGTTTTGAATTTAGAAAAATGGATTCCATATTTGGAATCAGGATTTCCAAATTGTGTAAATAGGTAACTTTTATTTTTAGACATTTTGAATAATTACTGCGGTAAATATTTTATTTATCATGGTTAAGGGTAAATCCGGTAAATAAGGGTTAAAAAAAATAATATTATAATAATACTAAATTACCCTAAAACGTGTCCTAGCCTTATTTGTTGATACATGTTCTACCATAGTCATCTTTGGGTAGATTTTGGGACCCCATGGTGCCACTTGTAGGTGATAGGGACACTTTTTTTTAATTAAGTTAAAATGAATACAAAAATGACACAAGCATATATCTTTTAGAAAACAATTTATTACATAGGGTTATATATGTTTGATTTTAGATTATAAATATTCATTAGAAAGATCAAACGATTTCCTGCATAATGATATTTTATTTATAATTTTTAGACATTAAATAATTTAATTTATTTATGACACAATGATGATGTAGTAATTACTATAATAGTGAAAAATTAAAATAATTGATATTAGAAATACACAAATAAATATAATATGAAACTTTTAATGAATTAAACTAATTTTATAGGATAATATGATATATTAGTATTTATTTAATTGAATTTGTTTGAAGAAATCATTCTGTTATGAGTTTCACAAAAATCAACTATTGAATAGTGTCAAAATTGACATAAAAGAGTTCTTAAAACAAATATTATATTATTAATTGATATTAAATTCCTAAAAATATAAGGTTCTGCCAAGATACTTATATTATGATATTTTCATCATTAATGGACCACTTGGGGGTCTCTTGGATGTATATATTATGTTTATTAACCATATTATATAAAAATACAAAGAGACATTGTAAAAGTGAAACTAATCAACTTAGAGTTAATACTTAAAGATAAGGTTAATATAAGTACCCAAACCTGTCTAAATTATATTGGTTGAGTTTTTTTGGACCCATCCCCACATTAACCTTTGAATAATCAACTTTGTAGCCATTGGAAACCGAATATGAATTTATTATAAACTAATATCTCTAACTTTTCCAAAGGTTCCCCTCACCCCTCTTATAAAAGGGAACACCTCCTCATCATTTCTTCACACCTTAAAACATTTTTGTTCGGCCAAACTCTGCCCAAATACTCTCCCAAATTCCCTCACTACAACCTAGAGGCCTTAGTTTGATCATAAAGCCAACTTAAGGAGCCCTTTTGATCAAATCAAAAGGAAGAAACCGAAGAAGAGGTAATGATTTCACCACCCTTTTTCAAGTTCCTTTCTTCTTCCACTTCTTCATCCTTTGTTGTTACCATTATAAAATAATAACTCTAGTATCATACATATACTTTGATGTTATTATAAATATGGTACAACCATATTAAGTATTCTATCCACCCTTTGAATAACATGTCACCATACGTGCGTACATACGGCTTACCGTCTCCACGTCATGGTGTAATTGTTATTCAATAATATATTATTTGGTTGGGTATAATAATGATGTGTAACTCATGTAAATAATAAATATAACATGTTAATGATTCTTTATATATCATATACCATCCATTTATATATTATTTTAATATCAAAAGAATGATATTGTCGCTCGTGCGTACGTACGGACTACCGTATCCACGAACGCGATGAGATTCATTTCCCATCGTATCCATTCAAGTATAAATATCATTTGATGATTTAAAAAATGATGTTTAAGGACTTTATATCATTCTGGATATGAATAATATACAACCTATCCTTTAGAAACATGTCTTATGTAGCAAAACATATAAAAGAAAACAAGTAAGTTAAAACCCGAAACAACGATAATACTAAGATATTATTATCAAATCAATATTAAAAGATCATATATGATATCATATTAATGTATATTATTATTGTATAATTTAATAACTATTATTTCACCATTATACAGGAGGTTAGCCTACCCCAACCAAGGAAAAGTACAAGGTAAGGGTTATTTCACAATCTCTTCATTATCCGAGGTTGTTTATACGTAATAATCTACTGGGATCTCTTTATCATCCACATCCATGTTTCTTAAAAATTTATTTCAAAACACTTTTATTATTTACAAGAATATGGGTTAAATTCATTTATACCCTTGTTTTACTTTTTATAAGAGGAATCTTTCCGTCATTTTCAAAACAAGGTCCTTTTTATCCTTTTCGACAGAATTAAGGTTAGAATGTTTTTTTTAACTTATACGGCCGGTGCGGTTATTTTCCGCCGTTATAAAATCTTCAAAGCGTTCCTTACAAGATTATAAGAATATTTTCAAGAAAATGTTTTATTTTATATGGATCTTAAATGATTTCAAAAATAGAAAGAGATATTTCTCTAAAAAGTGTTTTGATTTCATCTATGTCAACATCCTTTGATGGATTTTTCGCTTATTTGAAGTTGATTTATTATGATACAAAACTTCTATATTTTATTGAAGGTTTTGTGATATGTTTGACTGTGGATGTTCTATTTTTATACCATTCATAGTTTATGGTGAAATTATTGACATTTCGTATGCTAGTTTTAATACGAATGTTTATATTAAGTTTAAACCTTTTCATATGGAAATGAATTAGACTTAATATGTGACGGGTGGAGCCTGCTATAGCTCCTCGATGCATCGGTAGGTCTCATGAGACAAACTAGTGTCTTGGCACAAGGCCTTGACAAAATCTTATTTGTAGTCTTGGAACGAGGCCTTGGATATGTGGTTATGACAGTCTGGAATTATGAATTCGAACATTATGAAAGTGGTTATTGATTTTTCATGTGATTATTCGATTAGTAGAATATCCATGTGAATAAGTAAATGAAATTATTTCATTTTATTTATGCCATACCATGTTGAAAGTTCATGTTTGAAAGGATTTTGTTTTAGTTATACATTGACTTAAATGTTTATTCTAATTTATGAAAGTTTCTGCTATATTGTTATCCTTACTGGGTATTTGAGCTCACCCCTTTTCTATGTTTTATTTTTCCCAGGAAGTGAAGAAGTAAATTATGAATGACCTGCAGGGATATTATGAGGGGATGTGAGTGTGGATTATGGAGACATTATGTTGTTGTAGTAGTTTTTCATTTTATGATGTAATGTGAGACTTATGAATATATCTAGTGTTTCCAAGGATACTAAACCATTCGGTCTTTCGAGATTTGATCTTTCTTGTGATCATGCCAATGTTATTTAATAATGCACCGAATCTGGGTAACTAGGGTCAGGGCGTTACAATTACAGACATGGACAATAGACTAGAAGGTGATGCTACTAACCGGCCACCTTTTTTTAATGGTAGTAACTATTCCCAATGGAAACTTAAGATGAAAATTCATTTAGAAAGTATGGGTTTTGATATCTGGAATGCTATAGAGTCACTATATAAAATTCCAGAAACTGATAGAACAACTTTGGATGAACCTATAACGACTTATTAATATAATAATTGTAATTCTATGAGTGCCTTATATTGTGATTTAGGAGATGAAGAGTTTAATAGAATTTCTGCTTGAAAAAATTCTTATGAAATTTGGGATACTTTGAGTGTTTCTCATGAAGGAACAACCAATGTTAATGAAATGAGATTGAATACTTATACTATTAAATATGATAATTTTAAAATGAAGACTAATGAATCTATTTCTGACATTTATCTCAGGTTCAAGGAGATTGTAAATACTATGTGCTCTTTTGGAAAGGTTGTTCCTGTAAAGGAACAAATCATGAGAATCTTTAGATGTCTACTAGAAAGATGGAGGGGCACTTCTATTTCAATCAGAGAATCATGTGACATTAGAGCTCTTCCTGTAAAAGAGATTATTGGTAAATTAATGATGTATGAGGAAGAACTTAAGGTAAATAGGGAGGATGATTGTGAACCCAAGAGAAAATATGTGGCTTTCAGGTCTACTGCTTCTAAGAGCAAAGACAAGAATAAATTACATGTACATACTGAAAGTTCAACAAGTAATGATTCAGACTCTGAGAGTGATACTGAGATGGCTCAAATAGCAAGGATATTCAAGAAGTTTCATAAGAAAAAGAAATTCTTTCGAAAATCAAATTACAAAGGAAAGTATGACAACAAGGGTCATTGGAAGAAGGATTGGAAGAAATCTGATAAGGATGATGATATAGTCTCTTATGAATGCAAGAGGAAAGGACACATCAATGCAGACTATCCAAAATTAAAATTCAAAAAGAAACATGATTATAAGGATAAGAAGTACAAGAAAGCTAAGAAAGCTACTTGGAGTGCTTCAGAAGACAACACAAGTGGTTCTGAAATTTCTAATTCTGAAAAGAATCGTGCCAACATGTGTTTCACGACCAACACATCTGAGGTAACCTTAGATTGTCATTTTTTAAATTCCTATTATTCTGAAGATGATGCAGAATATAATTCTGATTCTGAAGATATGTCTAAGGATGAATTATTTGAATATTGTAACATGCTGGTAGAAACATGTAATGAACTTAAGGAAAAGTATAAGTCACTAAAGAAACATCATGGTCTCACTGCCGATGTTAAATCTCCCTTTGATATAGAAAATGAAAAGAATGCTCAACTGTTAAAGGAAAATACAGAACTGAAAATTTCTAATGAGAAACTTAGAAAGGACATAGAAGAATTCACAAATGGAAAGGATACACTAAGTCAAATGTTAGGAAAGAAAGTTGCACCAAAATACACTACTGGTTTGGAATACCAATATGGAAAAAGGTAGTTTACTAAAACTAAATTTATTCCTAAGGCTGGACAAAATTCTGCTTATTCCAGTTCTAGAAATTCGTATGCTTCAACTAGTTATTCATATGGTTATAGATCAAATAATGTTTATCTTTCAAAATCTATTGATTCTATAAATTATAGGAGAACCATAAGACAAATTTGGGTACCTAAAGATTTGATTTCTAACCTTTATGGACCCATGAAGATCTGGGTACCAAAGTCAATTTCCATCTAAATCTGTTTTGTAGGAAACCTTCTTGAAGAGTTATCACAAGAAGGTATGGTACTTGGACAGTGGATGTTCAAGGAAAATTCTTAGGGATTATTTGTTCTTTAGAAGATTAATAAAGGTTGATGGAGGTCATGTCACCTTTGGTGATAATTCTAAAGGAAAAATCATCGGCCTAGGCCAGATTGGTAACACTGATTCAGTTTTAATTTCTAAAGTTTTATTTGTTGATAGACTTAAGTATAACCTGTTAAGTATTTCCCAATTATGTGATGATGGTTTTAATGTTATGTTTGAAAATTATTCCTATGATTTCTTTAACTCTAAAAATGTTTTAGTGTTCTCTGCCTTAATAAATGAAAATGTTTATACTGTTGATTTAAATTCTTTAGATAACAAATTGTTACTTGGTTAAATGATTTTTATAAAGAGTCTTGGATTTGGCACAGAAGATTAGGGCACTGCAACATCTTTTCATGTAGAAAATTGACAAGGATGAACTTAGTCATAGATCTACCCAAAATTGAATTCCCAAATGACAATGTTTGTAATCCCTGTCAAAAGGGAAAGCAACATAAAGTTTATTTTAAATAAAAGAAAGAATTTTCAACTTCTCAACCTCTCGATTTGGTTCACATGGACTTGTTTGAACCTTATAGAGTTTCTAGTTTAACTGGGAAGCACTATGTCTATGTCCTAGTAGATGGCTATTCTAGATATACTTGGGTATACTTCTTAGGTCACAAAAGTGAATCTTGTTCTTACTTTGTTAAATACACCAAGTTTGTAGAAAACCTTAGTGGAATTAAGATTAAACCTGTAACAGCCCGAGATTTTATGAAAAATAATCTTTTTTATTTTACTAATGTCTTGTGTTATACGCTACACCAAAAGGAGCTTGCACAATACGCATCCTTGACTTGCCTTGCATTACACGCAATCGCAACCTTCCTTGATAGCGTGTGTGGTACGTAATCCTGAGTTTCACGAAACAATGATATGCTATTAAAATATTATTAAAACTAGCCGTTATGAATAGTAATAAACACTTTTTAAATTTTAGAAAATTTAACTCTCAAAATGGACTTCATTTTTGGATTCGGAGTATCGAATTTAGCCTAAGGTGAAATTTTGGTACTTTTCGGATAACTTTCATATTCTGATGAATAGTGAAAATTACTAAATTATAATTAAAAACAACTTTTTTAATCGAAATAATTAATAGTGATAAATCATTAATTTGAGTGGTTTTAAAGTATATTTAGAATATATTTTTACAATTTAATACAATGTTGGTCATTGGATGTAATTTCACATTTAAACTAGACATAAACAAGTGTCAATCTTTTGATAGATATTGTTTCTTAAAAACACGCTATTTGTTTTAACAGCGGGATTTAATTATAAAATTAATTAATGCAACTTTTATGTTATGAATTTGGTAAAATAGACTTCATTTTTGAATTCGGAATATGAAATATAGCTTGGGATGAAATTTTGGCATTGTTCTGAAAAACATCAATTTTTGATGAATAGTGAAACTACTAAGTGGTAGGTTAAAAACTGAATTTTGCATAAAACATAATTTTACCGCTTCTGTGAATGGAATTTCGAAAATCCGAGAGACACGGTTAATATCAAGGACTAAAATGTGGTTCAATGAGATGAAAATAATTTTTTGGTGAATAGTAACTTTTTACTTTTTTTACCACGGTTAATAGTAAATAGGGTAACTAAGGGTAAATATGATATTAATATTACCCTAACACATGTCCTAATTATATTGGACAAGAGTAATTCGACCAAAAACAAACTTAGGAATAAAATATGACCATTTAGGCCCACTTGGATTAGATTAGGACATTTATTATTAATTTATTTAAAGAAGGGTTAAAATAGTTAAAATCAAAGTTTAATAAGTAAATCATTTTTAATATGGGGTTATACATAAGATAAATTCGACTATAAATATTCATTAGAAAGCTAAAAAGATTTCCTACATGATGGTATTTTATTTGTAATTTTTAGACATCAAATAATATAATTTATTTATGACACAAAGATGATGCAGTAATTATCTTATTAATGAAATATTGACATAATTGATAATATAAATACCAAAATAAATGTAATTTAAGACTTTTTATGAATTCCACTAATTTTCTAGGTTACTATGACATATTAGTGTTGATTTAATCAACTTGTTTCGAACATATAATTCTGTTATGACTTTCACAAAAAATCATGTATCAAATAGTGTCAAAATTGACACAAAATAGTTTTTAAATCAAATATTATATTATTAATTGTTATTTTATTCCTAAAAATCTAAGGTTCGGCCAAATAACTTAGATAAGGATATATGTATTAATAATATACAATTTGGGGTTCGTTTGGCATGTTATAGTAAGTTTATTAACCATATAGTGAAAGAAAACAAAAAGACACGGTAAAAGTTAAATTAATTAACGTAGAGTTAAATCTAATTGATAAGGTTAAAATATTACCCTAAACTTGTCTAAATCCTATTGGTTGATAGTATTTCGACCCATACCCACTTTAGCTTCTAAATAAGACCCTTTGGAACCATTATAAACCGATTTTGACTTTAATATAAAATAATATTTTGAGATATTCCTAAGGTGCCCCTCTCCTCCCTTATAAAAGGACACCTCCTCCCCCTCCCCCTCACACCAATTTGAGCACTCAAGCTCGGCCAACCCCTGCCAAAATCTCTTCTCCACTTCCCTAGAAACATCCTAGAAGTTCTGGTCTTACTCAAAGACCAATTTTAGTTCCCTAAGAGGAGGTCTCCAAAAGGCGCTTCAAAGAAGAGGTAATCACCGTTACCAATTCTTTAATCTTTATTTCTTCTTCCACTTCTTCTTCTTAGGTTGTTTCATTATGAAGTAATAACATCAGTATCACTCATATACTGATATGTTATTATAAGTATGAAACAACCCTATTTCACCATCTATCCATCCTACGGAAAAAGAAATCACCGCGCGTGCGTACGTACGGAATACCGTCTCCACGCCGTGGTGTAATCTATTTTCCACCACCACCTTACATGGATGGGTATAATGGTGAAAAGAATAACTATACATAGTTATTACAACATCATATTGATTCTGATATATTTTATAATCCACTCCAATTCAATCCAATATTTATAGAAATGATATCATCGCTCGTGCGTACGTACGGACTACCGTCTCCACGACGCGATGAGATTCATTCTCCATGTTAACCATTTAAGAATGATTATAATGTATATATAAGAAATAATAATGAAATATATGACATTATAAAGCTACTGGATTTATGTATATATATACATATGTATGTCATCTACTTACTTCCATTTCAAAACAATAAGGAACGGAAAACAACGTTCATGCGTACGTACGGACTACCGTCTCCATGAACGGTGTTTTTCATTTTATTTCTCTACCTATTATATATATATATATATATATACTGAATATATATGATATATAAATCATATTTTATATTCTGGAAGTGAGTAAATTATGATATAAGTAATAATGATGTCAAGAACAACAAGTCAAAACACCTACGATAAATGAAACGATTTTACCAAAACGCTTCTTTAACATGGAATTTACAAACGAACGGGTAATATAATGTCATAAGTGAACCATATATGATATCATAACAATGAATATGATTCTTTAATAAGTCAATAACATGATTTAAATCATTATACAGGAGGTTCGGACACTTACAGAGCAAGTCGGACCTAAGGTAAGGGAAATATCACAATCTTATTTTTATCCGAGATTGTTTATTCATAAGTATTTACTGGGGTGTATTTTATCATCCAAATCCATGTTTCATCAATATGTAATATTATTTCCATCCACCTACAATTTTTTAAATCCATTTTTACCCTTCGGTGAGTTTTTAGTAATATCTATGAAAGGAATCTTTTGTCATACGAGGTATTTTTTTTACTTTTCCGACAAAAGTACGAAGAATGTTTTTTTTAACTTATACGGCACGAACGGATTTCTACTGTTTTATAAAGCCTTATTTTCATGAAGCTTCCTCTAAAAGATTTCATGACTATTTTCAATAAAATCTCTTTCTTTTAAAATTTCATGATGTTTTGTGAAAAGAAATTGATTTTGAAGAAGAAAGGATATTTTCCTCAAGAATTCAATTCAAGTGTTTTATCAAAATTATTTTCCATCTAAGATGATAAAGGGTTCTGTTTCTATCCATATTTTTACATTGATTTGACTATGTTGTGATGGAATTATGTTTATGAATTCCTTTATCTTATATGAATTGATTTATGATGTCATGATGTTTCAAGAATCCCATTTTTGTTACATGTGTTATGCGATGATGTATGTTTTATGATTATGTGGCACACATAAGAAAGGATTCATTATAATATGGGTGGGACCTATATCTCCCTCCAATGCATTGGGTAAAGATTTCATATCTCATGAGATAGACATGGCTGGAATGGTAGGTTATACCGGTTCAGTGAAACAGGACTGAAACGAGGGTGACTCGATTCAGAAAGGGACTTTGTCCACTAAGATGGTCTTGGAAATGAGTCTTGACTAACAAGAAATGATTCTCTATGATTTTGTGTGAATGCCAAAAAGTTTCATGTTTTAAGTTATGATTATTGTGATTACATTTCACTACCATGATTTATCCCATGTTATGTAATTATGCTCTCTTTTGCAGGTTATGATTTCCAAAATGTTATGTTCTTATGAATACGATGTGATTGATATATCTTTTGTTTAACCTTACTGAGCATTTGAGCTCACCCTTTTATGTTTTATTTTCCCCAGGACATAAATAAAGGTTTTAGGTAAAAAAAAGGAAGATCTTTATGGGAGATGTTGAAGATCTTTCCCCACGATTAGAAGATTTTATTCCGAGTTTCCAAAGACACTAAACTATTACGATCATTGTGTGTGTGTTTATGTTATGTACTAAGTTTTCGGCAAATGTAATGTAATGTCCATGTACGATAAGCTTCGGGTCTCTACATTTGGTATCAGAGGAAAGGTTTAGTCAACCTTTGGAAACTAGGATGCGAAAACGTTAGTGAGATCCCTAGAGATATTTCTAAGGTATGTCAAGGGATGCCCCTAAGGATAAGTATACGTATAGGATATAGTCCTAGAACTATGGTAACGATATTAGATTAAACCAAAGATGTTAGATATATAAGTTACTCCCCCTTTATTATGATTTTTGCCTCTCACACTATTCTTTTTTTGGGTTATAGAAAATGACTGGAAACAAGATGATTCACGATAATGGAGGATATCATGGACAATGGAATGATATTCTTCATAATGAAATGGGATTTGGAAGTCCAAACATCATTATTATGCCGAATCAGCAATCTCACAACATGATCAATAAAGTAAAATTTGGTAAGTTTCCTGACTCGACTAATAAGAGAAAGATGGAGTTCCATGATGATCATAGAGGAAAGAAAGTTCAATTTCCCCTATGTAAATCATGCGGGAAGAGGCATCAAGGAGAATGTTTCAAGGGAACTGGAAGATGCTTTGGGTGTGGAAAAGAAGGACACAAAGAAAGTAAGTGCAAAGGAAAAGGGTCGGTTAACACCATGGATGAGGATAATGGTATTGCTACGACATCAAAAATGGTTAAGTGTTTTAAATGTGGAATGTATGGGCATTATGCAAACAAATGCCCTAAGGGAAAGACTCATGAAGAGAATCAATATGGTCATATGGGTAGTATTTATGTGGATGATGATGAAGAGACTACAAATGATATGTGAGATGAAAGAATTTTTGAAGCTCGGTCAATGGTTTGAGAATGTAGTGGAATGATTACATGTTTATCATGTGTAATTTTGGAATAAAGAGACATCTATGGATTGTTACACTGTTGTCTTTCCTTGTGTTTTGAAAGTGTATGATTAATGTTACCAGTATCCCTGAAAGGTTATTCAGATATTTTTGGAATGTAGATGATATGTGCATAATGAAGGGATAAGGAGAAAATTAAATGTTTGATAGTATTCATGAGCTCATGATTGATATAAGGACTAAGTGATATCATGGTTTGAGTATATAGAATTTTGAGGATTTTGGTATGTGGAAAGTGTTAACTTCAAACTGCATTCAAGTTTTCACTAAGGTTCAATGGGTATTCAAGAGAGTACAAGATTAAGGCCTTTGAATGTTTGGAATGTGTCCAACAAGATATATCTTATGATATATGGGGATCAACGATGGTATTAAATCTCTGGTAATCGTTTTCACTATGTTATGAGAATGGACTGTAGTATTATGGATAGGACTAAAGATTGGAATGGATTATGTTGGACATAAGTTAGTATTGTTTAAGGATAGAAGTTTTTTCGATATTATTTATGGGATGTTATAGTAATATAGTTTTAGAAAAAGGGACAACCTGCAGGACGGTCGACAGCCCATCGCTTCGGACAAGGCTGTAGGAATCGAACCCACAACCGAAGTGCGACTGGCCTTTATCACCTACCACTGACCTACAGGAAGTCCCTGTTTAGTAGAAACTAGTTTTATTATATTAAGCAGTATGATATATGAAGTATAATTCCATTTTAGGAACCATATATGATTAATCTCACTATATAATGACTTATGTATATTTAATAACTTTTGCTAACCTTTTGTTTGAGACAGATGGAATGAACAGTCATTCTATCACATGATCTGCTAACACTTCACAAATAACAAATTCAACTTCATTTATTTAAGAGATGAAGTAGAAATTGTTCAAGGCACGAACAAAAGTGAGATTGTACCAAAATAAATTAAGTATTTATTCTAAGCAAATTTTCAACTTTAGGGAAATGATCTTGAAAACCAAAAATGTGGTCCTAGTGATCTTATACCTGATGAATCAGATGGTACCTTATATCATCACAAATCTATGGATTTGTGATTACTGGCTTTTCCATAGCCATGTTCTCTACCACTCTCCATCAGAACATGATGGTTAGATTTCTCTTCCATGTCCATATTTTCACCTATGTGGAAACCCAGTGATTAGTTTATTTGGGTAATCGTTACATTTCATACTTTAGTTTTTAAAGCCAAGTTTTGGTATTCCCTTTTACGATGTGGGTTTCTATTAAAGAAACTTTCGAATAGTAAACCATTTATAACCCCGACGAATTTCGAGGGCGAAATTCATTTTAAGGGGGTAGAATGTAACAGCCCGAGATTTTATGAAAAATATTCTTTTTTATTTTACTAATGTCTTGTGTTATACGCTACACCAAAAGGAGCTTGCAGAACACGCATCCTTGACTTGCCTTTCATTACACGCAATCGCAACCTTCCTCGATAGCGTGTGTGGTACGTAATCCTGAGTTTCACGAAACAATGATATGCTATTAAAATATTATTAAAACTAGCCGTTATGAATAGTAATAACCACTTTTTAAATTTTAGAAATTTTAACTCTCAAAATGGACTTCATTTTTGGATTCGGAGTATCGAATTTAGCCTAAGGTGAAATTTTGGTACTTTTCGGATAACTTTCATATTCTGATGAATAGTGAAAATTACTAAATTATAATTAAAAACAACTTTTTTAATCGAAATAATTAATAGTGATAAATCATTAATTTGAGTGGTTTTAAAGTATATTTAGAATATATTTTTACAATTTAATACAATGTTGTTCATTGGATGTAATTTCACATTTAAACTAGACATAAACAAGTGTCAATCTTTTGATAGATATTGTTTCTTAAAAACACGCTATTTGTTTTAACAGCGGGATTTAATTATAAAATTAATTAATGCAACTTTTATGTTATGAATTTGGTAAAATAGACTTCATTTTTGAATTCGGAATATGAAATATAGCTTGGGATGAAATTTTGGCATTGTTCTGAAAAACATCAATTTTTGATGAATAGTGAAACTACTAAGTGGTAGGTTAAAAACTGAATTTTGCATAAAACTTAATTTTACCGCTTCTGTGAATGGAATTTCGAAAATCCGAGAGACACGGTTAATATCAAGGACTAAAATGTGGTTCAATGAGATGAAAATAATTTTTTGGTGAATAGTAACTTTTTACTTTTTTTACCACGGTTAATAGTAAATAGGGTAACTAAGGGTAAATATGATATTAATATTACCCTAACACATGTCCTAATTCTATTGGACAAGAGTAATTCGACCAAAAACAAACTTAGGAATAAAATATGACCATTTAGGCCCACTTGGATTAGATTAGGACATTTATTATTAATTTATTTAAAGAAGGGTTAAAATAGTTAAAATCAAAGTTTAATATGTAAATCATTTTTAATATGGGGTTATACATAAGATAAATTCGACTATAAATATTCATTAGAAATCTAAAAAGATTTCCTACATGATGGTATTTTATTTGTAATTTTTAGACATCAAATAATATAATTTATTTATGACACAAAGATGATGCAGTAATTATCTTATTAATGAAATATTGACATAATTGATAATATAAATACCAAAATAAATGTAATTTAAGACTTTTTATGAATTCCACTAATTTTCTAGGTTACTATGACATATTAGTGTTGATTTAATCAACTTGTTTCGAACATATAATTCTGTTATGACTTTCACAAAAAATCATGTATCAAATAGTGTCAAAATTGACACAAAATAGTTTTTAAATCAAATATTATATTATTAATTGTTATTTTATTCCTAAAAATCTATGGTTCGGCCAAATAACTTAGATAAGGATATATTTATTAATAATATACAATTTGGTGTTCGTTTGGCATGTTATAGTAAGTGTATTAACCATATAGTGAAAGAAAACAAAAAGACACGGTAAAAGTTAAATTAATTAACTTAGAGTTAAATCTAATTGATAAGGTTAAAATAATACCCTAAACTTGTCTAAATCCTATTGGTTGATAGGATTTCGACCCATCCCCACTTTAGCTTCAAAATAAGACCCTTTGGAACCATTATAAACCGATTTTGACTTTAATATAAAATAATATTTTGAGATATTCCTAAGGTGCCCCTCTCCTCCCTTATAAAAGGACACCTCCTCCCCCTCCTACTCACACCAATTTGAGCACTCAAGCTCGGCCAAACCCTGCCAAAATCTCTTCTCCACTTCCCTAGAAACATCCTAGAGGTTCTGGTCTTACTCAAAGATCAATTTTAGTTCCCTAAGAGGAGGTCTCCAAAAGGCGCTTCAAAGAAGAGGTAATTACCATTACCAATTCTTTCATCTTTATTTCTTCTTCCACTTCTTCTTCTTAGGTTGTTTCATTATTAAGTAATAACATCAGTATCACTCATATACTTATATGTTATTATAAGTATGAAACAACCCTATTTCACCATCTATCCATCCTACGGAAAAAGAAATCACCGCGCGTGCGTACGTACGGAATACCGTCTCCACGCCGTGGTGTAATCTATTTTCCACCACCACCTTACATGGATGGGTATAATGGTGTAAAGAATAACTATACATAGTTATTACAACATCATATTGATTCTGATATATTTTATAATCCACTCCAATTCAATCCAATATTTATAGAAATGATATCATCGCTCGTGCGTACGTACGGACTACCGTCTCCACGACGCGATGAGATTCATTCTCCATGTTAACCATTTAAGAATGATTATAATGTATATATAAGAAACAATAATGAAATATATGACATTATAAAGCTACTGGATTTATGTATATATATACATATGTATGTCATCTACTTACTTCCATTTCAAAACAATAAGGAAAGGAAAACATCGTTCATGCGTACGTACGGACTACCGTCTCCATGAACGGTGTTTTTCATTTTATTTATCTACCTATTATATATATATATACTGAATATATATGATATATAAATCATATTTTATATTCTGGAAGTGAGTAAATTATGATATAAGTAATAATGATGTCAAGAACAACAAGTCAAAACACCTACGATAAATGAAACGATTTTACCCAAAATGATTCTTTAACATGGAATTTACAAAAGAACGGGTAATATAATGTCATAAGTGAACCATATTTGATATCATAAAAATGAATATGATTCTGTAATAAGTCAATAACATGATTTAAATCATTATACAGGAGGTTCGGACACTTACAAAGCAAGTCGGACCTAAGGTAAGGGAAATATCACAATCTCATTTTTATCCGAGATTGTTTATTCATAAGTATTTACTGGGGTGTATTTTATCATCCAAATCCATGTTTCATCAATATGTAATATTATTTCCATCCACCTACAATTTTTTAAATCCATTTTTACCCTTCGGTGAGTTTTTAGTAATATCTATGAAAGGAATCTTTTGTCATACGAGGTACTTTTTTTTACTTTTCCGACAAAAGTACGAAGAATGTTTTTTTAACTTATACGGCACGAACGGATTTCTACTGTTTTATAAAGCCTTATTTTCATGAAGCTTCCTCTAAAAGATTTCATGACTATTTTCAATAAAATCTCTTTCTTTTAAAATTGCATGATGTTTTGTGAAAAGAAATTGATTTTGAAGAAGAAAGGATATTTTCCTCAAGAATTCAATTCAAGTGTTTTATCAAAATTATTTTCCATCTATGATGATAAAGGGTTCTGTTTCTATCCATATTTTTACATTGATTTAACTATGTTGTGATGGAATTATGTTTATGAATTCCTTTATCTTATATGAATTGATTTATGATGTCATGATGTTTCAAGAATCCCATTTTTGTTACATGTGTTATGCGATGATGTATGTTTTATGATTATGTGGCACACATAAGAAAGGATTCATTATAAGATGGGTGGGACCTATATCTCCCTCCAATGCATTGGGTAAAGATTTCATATCTCATGAGATAGAAATGGCTGTAATGGTAGGTTATACCGGTTCAGTGAAACAGGACTGAAACGAGGGTGACTCGATTCAGAAAGGGACTTTGTCCACTCAGATGGTCTTGGCAATGAGTCTTGACTAACAAGAAATGATTCTCTATGATTATGTGTGAATGCCACAAAGTTTCATGTTTTAAGTTATGATTATTGTGATTACATTTCACTACCATGATTTATCCCATGTTATGAAATTATGCTCTCTTTTGCAGGTTATGATTTCCAAAATGTTATGTTCTTATGAATATGATGTGATTGATATATCTTTTGTTTACCCTTACTGAGCATTTGAGCTCACCCTTT
This sequence comes from Viscum album, assembly GCA_963277665.1. Taxonomy (NCBI): domain Eukaryota; kingdom Viridiplantae; phylum Streptophyta; class Magnoliopsida; order Santalales; family Viscaceae; genus Viscum; species Viscum album. The sequence continues at coordinate 647,570,239 of OY728137.1, read as the reverse complement.
TATGTTTTATTTTCCCCAGGACATAAATAAAGGTTTTAGGTAAAAAAAAGGAAGATCTTTATGGGAGATGTTGAAGATCTTTCCCCACGATTAGAAGATTTTATTCCGAGTTTCCAAAGACACTAAACTATTACGATCCTTGTGTGTGTGTTTATGTTATGTACTAAGTTTTCCGCAAATGTAATGTAATGTCCATGTACGATAAGTTTCGGGTCTCTACAAAACCCCTTATAAGTGATCATGGCCGTGAGTTTAAAAATCAAGAGTTTGAATCTTATTGCTCACACATTGGATATAGTCACACCGTTTCTGCTCCTATGACACCTCATCAAATATTTTTTAGAAATAAGGAATAGAACCCTTCAGGAAATTGCATGAACCAAGATTAATGAGTATGACCTGCCTATTTATTTTTGGGCTGAAGCTGTGAATACTACTTGTAATATTATTAATAGATTATTTATTAGAGCTGTTCTTAAGAATAACCCATATGATTTATGGAATAATAGAAAACCTAAAGTTAGTTACTTTAGAGTCTTTGGATGCAAAGTTTTTATTCTTAATATAATGTATAATCTTGACAAGTTAGCTTCTAAGAGTGATGAAAGAATTTTTATTGGTTATTCTTTAACTAGAAAAGCTTATAGAGTTTTTAACAAAAGAACAAAATGTGTGGAAGAATTTGTTCACATCAAATTTGATAAAACTGATCCACATGAGCCTAAAACCTCTCTGAAAATCATGAAGAAGATTTGACTGTTCTGAACCTTAATGATAAATCTAAAGAAGCTGCTGTAAAAACATCTAGTTCTGGACATATTCCAGAATCTGCTTCTGTTAAACCCAAGCATAGAGATGTACCTGAAATTTCTAGTCCTACTTTTACCAGATCAAATACGATTCTAAAGAATCATCCTTTATATGCTGTTGTTGGTAATCTTGATAGAGGGACACAGACTAGAGCTTCTCTAAGAAACCAGGTTGAACATCAAGACTTTCTTTCACAGATAGAACCTAAAATTGTCAATGATGCTATAACTGATGAATTATGGGTAATGGCCATGCAAGAAGAGTTAATTCAATTTGAATGAAACAAAGTCTGGGAATTAGTTGACAAACCCAAGGACACTTTAACAATAGGGACTAAATGGGTTTTTAGAAACAAAGTTGATGAATCTGGAAACATGGTTAGAACCAAATCTAGGATAGTTACAAAAGGATATAGTCAAGAGGAAGGTATAGACTATGAATAAACCTTAGAACTTTTAGCCACATTAGAAGCAATTATAATTCTACTTGCCTATGATGCTCATCTGAATTTCACGTTATATCAAATGGATGTTAAAAGTGCCTTTCTAAATGGTTTTATTATTGAAGATTTTTTTGTTGAACTACCACCTGGATTTACTAATCCTCATCTTCCAAATCATGTTTTCAAACTTTCTAATGCTTTATATGGTTTAAAACAAGCTCCAAGAGATTGGTATGATAGACTTAGTAATTTTCTTATTTCAAAAAGGTTTACTAAAGGGATTTCTGATCCAAATCATTTTATTAAAAGAATTTTTAAAGATGTTTTAGTAGTTTAAATCTATGTTGATGATATTATTTTTGAATCTTCTAAACACTCTTTATGTACTGATTTTTCAAAGTGTATGCAAAATGAATTTTAAATGAGTTTAATGGGAGAACTCAAATATTTTCTTGGATTTCAAGTTTTCCAAAATGAAAATGGTATTATTTTGAATCAAAGTATTTATAAAAAGGATCATTGAAAATGTTTTGGTTTGGATGGTTTTAAGGAAAGTGATACTCTTATGAGTACAGTTTGTAAATTGGATGTAGAGGAAACTGGGAAACCAGTGGATCAAACCAATTACAGAGGTATTATTGAAAGCATAGATTACCTTACTTCTAGTCGACAAGATATTATGTTTAGTTTGTGTATGTGTGCAATATTTCAAGATAATCCAAAATAATCTCATTTACTTGCTGTTAAACAAATTTTAAAATATCTAAAACATACTGAAAACTTAGGTGTATTTTACCCAAAAGGATAATCCTTTGAGTTAATGAGTTATTCAGATGCTGAAATTGCTGGTTGCAAGTTAGATATAAAAAGCACATCATGAACATGTAATTTATTTGGAAAATACTTAGTATCTTGGTGTAGTAAGAAGAAGAATTCTGTAGCATTGTCCACTACCAAAGAAGAGTATATAGCTGATGGTAGTTGCTGTGCACAAATTCTATGGATTAAACACACTCTTTTGGACTATGGATATGTTTTAAACATGTTTCTACCAATTGTGACAAAACTATTGCAATAAACATTTCAAAGAACCCTGTATCTCACTCTAGGACCAAACACATTGATGTAAAGAACAATTTCTTGTGGGATCATTACCAAAAGAGTGATATTACTCTTGAGTTTATTGGTACTGAACATCACATAGGTGAAATTTTCACCAAACCTTTGAGTTCGGATAGGTTAAGTTACATTAGACATGAGTTAGGAATGATTAACCTTGATCGGTAGGTACCTCACGGATGTGAATCCTCACCTATTTAACCTGACCGATGTGAATCCTCACCGATGGTACCTCACCGATATGAATCCTCACTGATGTAACCTCACCGATGATACCTCACCGATTTAACCTCACTGATAAGAATTCTCACTGATAGACCCTACCGATGAGTGCGCTGTTTTAAACTTCTTTCTGCTACCAGAATCTGAATCATTTTTACTTTATTTCATTTTATTAATTTATTTCATGATTCCTATATGATAAAAATAAAGTCATAGCTACTTCTCAATCCACTGAGCCTCAAACCCTTACCATCAAACCATAGCTCTATAATCTTTTGAGAACCCTAAATCCCTCGAACCAACAATGGAAAAAACCAAACTTCCTACCATCAGAGATGACTCCGATGAGCCGAAAGCAAAGAAGAAAAAGTCTGAGCCAGAAGCAGGTGGTAATGTTGGAAGAACTCGGTCGGGTAGGCGACCGGTGAATCCTCATTTGCAGAATAGAGTTATTGTGATCAAAAAGGAGCTGTGTGTGGAATGGTTGCTACATAGAAATTCATTAGTGCTTGAAGTGTTAGAAGATCAAAACTGGGTAGATTTTTTTTCGAACAAAAATGGCACATACTATCCGAAGCTAGTAAATCAAATTTATGAGTTTGTATGCTTTGAGAAATCTGAAACTGAGAATCGAGTATCTTCTTATGTGAATGGATGGGATATATCTTTCTCATCCTTTGAGTGGGCTGAATTCTTAAAGGTTCTGCATGAAGGTGTATCTAGATATATCTCGAAAGCTATACCACCTACAAGTTAGATATTCGATTATGAGACTACCTTAGAGGAGCTCACTGGTGATGGAAATCAAAGGCAAGTAGTGGCTACTGAAATGTATGGAGAGAACAGATTGCGGTTCAAATTGTTTCAGCATGTCTTAATACCAAGAAGAGGAGACTTTGCAAATCTAATATATCAAGACATATATCTCATGTAACTCTTGATACATTGTTTAAAAGTGAATCTGTGAATATTTTTGATGATCCAAATGTCAGACATGACAAGGCTAAATATAAGAATAATTCCCTTTTCTTTTCCAAGTTAATCTTTGTGATGGTCAAAGTGAAAGGGGTAGATGAGTCTCAAGATGAGATAGTGGTAGTAAGGAATAATTTCTGTATCACATGCACAATGTGAAAATACATGATGATTAATTGAAACACATGGAGCGGAGAGTGGGTTAATGATGACCAGAAGGTATATGATAAATTCAATCCAATTGATCATCCTTCAAGACCTAAGGATGTGAGGGATCCAGGTCTAGGACCTGATGAAGAAGTACCTCAATACAGTGATGAGACTGAAGAAGAAACTTCTATGGATGATGGAAGAGATCCAAACTTACCTCTAAGTCCTGCTGCTGTAATTGTTTCTAGAAAGGAATCCATAGTAGAAGGAGAGATGCCTGCTGATAAGGAAGACTTTCCAGCCACATAGCATAAAGAAGAAAAGGAAAATGAATCTGAATCCTCTGATTCTCTCTGTTTAAGCCTGAGTCCATTAATTGGAAGCTCAGTTGTGCCTACTAAGGATGTAGTAGGAGATGTGGAAGAAGTTGTACCTAATTCAAAGGACCCTACTACTGTTGTAGAGAAGGAATTGATAGTTGAAGATTCTCCTGAGAAAGAAAGACCCGCTGAGATTCCAGTTTCTGTACAAGAGAATGCACCCATTGAGGGGGAACATCAAACCAAGTTTAGAAGTGTGTTAGTGACTGTTGATATTGAGGACTGTGTAGAAGACCCAGGTTTTGTGGTCTGTGGATTAGACTATCCTGATTCTGACTATGAAGCATCTCTCAATAGACCAAAAATCGTTTATGATGTTGAAATTGAGTTTCTACCTAAAGATGTGGTTAGAATGCATGACCTGGATATTTTGGTGAAAATGTTGAAGGAGAGTTTTTTGGAAGAGACAAAGACGATGGAAGCTTCACTGGTATCCTCAATCCAATTGATTATGACTTACTCAGTAGCCAGTATAGCCTCTGAAAGAGCATCTGTTTCAGTTTCTCCTGCTTATTTGATCACCAGATCCGATCTTGAATCCTTAAAGGATGAGCTGAAAGAGTCCTGTAGTGATTTTGTTGCTGAGTTGAAGCACTGTTTTGTTGAAGAGATGAGTGTTTTGGAAAGATATTTTTAACTCTCTCTCAGTTGTAACTTGTCAACCTTTATGGCAGAAATAGTGGAAGAAGTTAAATATTTCCAGACTCATGTTTCTAGACTGGAAGCCGATCTTGAAACTCTAAAGAAATCGGTTATCTCTTTGGAATCTTACATGACCTCAAAATCCCTAGAAGACAAGGACATAGCCTATGTCAAAAGTGTTGTAACTCAGATGGTTTTAGTGTTTGAATGTTTTAAAACCTCCATGAAAGATCATGTTAAAACCCAGGATTCCCAAGTTCAAAATATTATTAGTGGATTGACCAAGAAGTTCAAGGAATCCGCCTCTTTCACTGTTGGTTATGTTTCATCTAAACCCTCTGTGGATTTGAACCAGTTTCGAGCTATGATGAAGGAGGAGCTTGGTCATGCTTCAACCAATGGCTCTGTGGACTCATCTAAACTGAGAAAAGTTGTGCTTTCTACTAGAGATTCAGCTAGAGAAATAACGAGGATAGTCCAAGACTATATTATAGAAGCTTCTCCCTCTCAGAAAGAAGTGAAAGATAAGGTGGACTCCTATTTATCTAAGATATTCACCAAGCATCAACACAACAATCATTTCAAACATCTGTTGGAAAACAGGAAGTTACCTCCTATCCATCAAGACTTCAGAGACCAAGTCAACGAACTAAGGGAATTGACTCTAGTACTGGACAAATTTATGGAGAACAAGGATGACTTCATATCTTCTTTGGAAAGAGGAGGCATAATTATATATTTCAGAAATCATTGGATGCCCTTCCTGCATGTTGATTCCAGGCCAGTGATTGTACCTCCAACCTTACCAGCCTCTCCCTCTATTGGTTCTCCAGTTCAGATGACTCCAGTCCAAGCCATTCGAAGCCACAAACCTATGATCACTCAAATGACTCCTCAGTACAGACCATGAATAGTTTCTATGGCTCAGCCTCCTATGATCATTTCTAGAATTCCTAATCCTTCACCAGCATCCACATAGTCTGAATCCTCTTCTGAACCACAAGGAAAATCTCACATTGTGGATGTGGATTGAAAAAATGTCTAGGGTGTTTGATAGGAATCCCTTTGTGTTCTATTTTCTGTCTATATACCTTTTTTGCAACATCCAATACAATTGGATTTTCATTATTTCTCATTGTGCTAATTTTTCTATTTCTTGTTTCCCACATTTTTATTATCACAAAGTGGGAGAAATATTATCAGAGTATTAAAGGGGGAGAAATATTTTCAAGGAGGAGCAATATTATCTATGGAATATATACTATGCTTTTCCCATCCAGTATCATTGTATTTTCTTCCACCTCTGATCTATTATGTTCTATAACATACTGTTTCTCTGAGATGATTTCATTTAATGATACATCATCTTATACAACTACTCATTGTTTTAAAAACTATAATATCATAAGTTGTGATTATCAAAAAGGGGGTGATTGTTGACCTCACTAGTTTTGATAATACCAATTATGCTTTTACATACCTTTGATAATCTCAATTAATGTTTATCTATATTCTAATTTTATTAATCTATTCCATTCAATTATCAAGATGATAATAATATTAAAATAATCCTTCAAATATGTTAATCAATGTTTATCCATGTTTGTACAAGTTCTGAAGTAATTCTATCCAAATCGTATATGTTTTGCATAACACAGATAAGTGTTGGTCACTAATCTGCATATAGGTACTGGTACAGAGCTACCAGTACTTATCCTACAGATAGACTTAGTCTACCGATAGACAGAGTCACTGATAAGCTAAGGTCACCTATACGAAGAGCTACCGATGTGTACAAGTCCACCAGTAAGCATAAGAAAAAGCTATCGATACATGAGTTGTCAAGTTTTACGATAGTACAGAGTGAATCTACTGATGGGCATAAGTCTACCGATACAAATAATCCCTAGAAATAAGCAAGCTAATGATACAGACACCAATACTTAGAGCTACTAATAGACCAAGAGAGACCGATACAGAGAGTTACCGACAGAATTGAGCTACCAATAGAAGTCTACCGATAGAAGGAGTTACTGATACCTAGAGCTACCGATATAAGTCTACCAAGCTACCGATAGAGTAAGTATACCGATATAAGGAGTTACTTATACCTAGAGCTACCGACGCAAAGTGCTACCGATGCAAGTTCAAATATCTACCGATGCAAGTTCAAAGAGCTACTGATGCAAGTTCAAAGAGCTACCGATGGAAGGACTACTACACAAAATCCACCGTACATGTCTACCAACAGAAGGCTACTAATGATTGAACAACCAGTCAAACTCTATACTCTCAATACTACTTATTTCTTAAGCTAACGGTCGCATTTGATGTTTTTAATGCAGTTAATGTTATTTAATGATCTCTATTTCCATGTCAGGGAACCGTACCTAGTACCCATGAAAAAGGTAATCATTCCAATTTTCCGGATCTAAAATCTATAAAAGGTAAGATAAATAGCTACCTGAAAATATATAAAAAATAGATGATAAAAGGAGAGTGTAACGAGCAAGAAGAAAGTAGCAAAAAATAAACACGAAGAGTACATAAAAGATTCATACTGAAAAATGATTTGCATACCGAATGACCACTCCATACTGGAAGAACACTTTATATACATGAAGACACTCATTTTAGAAGATAACACAAGCTGAATCTTGAGTGAGGAACTACCACAAACACTTCATGCACTCAGGCTGCTAAGCTGAACTAGGAACAAATGAAGAAAACGACACTCTGTTTTTTTGAACAAAAAAACAAGAGAAGGACTCAGAAGCGTTTCTGACAAATCAAACTTGTCCAGAGCTGCACTACTAATCACTAAAGCTTTTCTAAACTCTTTCTCACGTACTTTATTGATTCTTTCATTTACATTTTCAGCAGTGTGTGTACCCTGTTTATTTTACACACACACTGTCTCCTGAGCTAAGTTGGAGGATTCTAAAATCTTCATTCAAACTTTATAACTCCTTTTTATCCCACTGTGGATAGTGGTAGAAGTCAATTAAGACCTGGACAGCCTTTGTGCTATTGTCTTTGTTTTTCCCACAAAGAACTATGGTAGAGGTCTTTGGACCTGGATAGTACTGTACTATTGTTTACCCCCGATCCAGGGTGTGGATCAATTTATATAAATTGATTGAGAGGACTAAGTCTCGGCTTGAGACTGAACCTCTTGGTTACATCTATTGTGCACTATAGTTTAAGTCATAAGTATACTATATATATTTTATATTCCGCTGTTATTACTTTGAAATACAAAACTGTTTTACAGCTACTTTATAGTTAAATTAGAAAGTTTTTATACTTATTATAAACCAATAAGTTAGTTTCAAAATTCAATTAAATATTCAAATTAAATTAACTGAGACATAATCAATCTTTGAGAAACTAATTGAACATTTACACTCTGTATAAATTCACTACAGTTTATATTTATTTTTTAAATAGGGGGATTTTTAAGAGAAATATTTTTAACAGAAATTTTAATTGGAACTAAATTCACCCCCTCTTGAGTATCCACTCCGACCAACAATTATTATTATTATACAAAATAATTATAATTGTAATGTTGGCTTAAATTTTGAAAGACCCATAAATAAATATTTAATGAGATTTAAATTTTGAATTCAATGCAATGAGATTTGAGAAATGAGTATAGATGAGAGATGTTATTATTTATGATAATTATGTTAAAAAAATAATTATGACAAAGTTTTAAAATGGAGGTTAGGGTGTGTCACATGGAGTAAAGGAATGGGAGGTGCCACTTTTGGGGAGTGAGTAAAACTCATGGAAGAATTAATGAGATTGGAGAGAGGGGGGAGTTATAATATATTAGTGGGGATAAAATTAAATATGAAATAAATGATAAATGAAGAAATTTAGGTGGGGAAAACACTCCCTTGCAGTGTGAAAGGAGGTGTGTGTTGAGTAACGTCCCACTCCTTCATTGGGGTAATATTAATTATCATTATGATAATAATTTTGGAAATAAGGTTAAACAAAACAAATGTGAAATCTTATGATGTGTTGGGCGTGAGTGGGGAAATAAGGGGGCATAAATAGAATTGTGATTGGAGAGAGAATAAAAAGATTAGAGAAATTAAAAAAATTAAATAAATAATGGTAGAATAGAGGGAGTGAATATTGGGGGTAGAAGATTGAAGATTAGAGAGAGAAAATTTAAAATATAATAATTATTAAATGATAATAATGATAATATAAAAGAGGAGTCAATCATGGGGGATTATGTGATTCCCTCATAAAGAGGTAGATCGTGGGTTTTTATTTGAGGTGGAAAGAAAATAAATGATAAATTAAATTAAATAATATAATAATGTAATTATTAATTTTGTTGGGAAAACCATGTTTAGTCCATAAATTTTTTGCGCGACATCAGTTTTATGAACTGTCAGCGGCAATGCGACCCTGACTTCAAGACAAAAATTATGAGTCCAATATTGGATGTATTTTTTGGATTTTTGGATAGGCTACCCAAAACACTCATGAATTAATAGATTTAATTTTATTATTAAATCTTTGACCCGCCATAACTCCCGCATGCGACGTCCAATTGACTTCTCGTCAGTGGAAATGTGATCCTATCATTAATACAATAAATTTAAGTTTAATGTTGGATATTAAATTGTTGTTCATGTCTCAAGTCAATAAAACAACTATTATTAATTGAAGTTATTTTTATCATTAAACGCATAGAGACCGCGTGATGTGCCGTGTGTTGACCAGTCAAACAGCGTAACAATTGTATGGTAACGTTGTATATTCATTAATACACATTGCCTACCATTTTACCTTTTTGTTGACTATATAAGAGAGGTTCACGTTTTATTTACGGACCCCTCCTCTTCTCTGCACGACGAAGCTCCTGGATGACCAAAAAGCCTTCCTCCAATCTTCTCCATCCATACTCCGATCGTCGATCTTTCGGTGGCTACGAGATCATGTCGATGAGCCGAACATCATGAACCTTATTCCTTTACCTATTATTCGACTTCATCTTCCTAGTTTCCTACCGAGGATATTGGTGATACTTTACTGGAACGACGCTCTTCGACAAACATCATCTTAATGGTACATTCTACCACATTCTATTCCTTCCTCGATATCCTTTTTTTGTTACTCCTTGTCATGCTATGACAAGTGACACCAAAAACATTAATGGAGTCTCTCATGGTTATTAGTGCGGTTGTGCCACAACATCCATGGGAGGACGTAGTCATCGGGAGGAGTGATCGAAATCCTCATGGTGGTTGTTCTTGCAGAAAGACAACAAAACCTGTTTAGGTAGGGATCATACCTTCATCTCTCTCTCTCTTTTGTGCATCATGAGGGGCGTTTATCCTCTTTATTTCGTAAGATATGGTTGAACCATTAAATAAAGATAATAACTGGTTAAAGAACTAGTTTGGGGAAATTCTGTTGATATTGTTGTTTAATTTTCCTCCAATTCTTATCCTTTGATTATGTTATGAATTGAATGGGATTATGCCTACTGAAAATCAACGTCGTTGGGGGACTTTTCTTGCACAATTAAATGTTTCCTTGTTTTTTTGGATTGTTTTGTGGATGGAATTCTGAGAATGTGGAAATTGGTTAATCAGGTAAAGTTGGATGATTAAATGAATACCTGGAACCCTTGTATGATCACCCCGGTTAAACTAAATGAATGATTGAATTCCTGGGTGCTAGTTGGGGTTTAATTATGTGAAGGGGTTTTTCGTGGGTTGTTGTCTAATGGGTGAGAAGTGGTTTTGTGGTTGGCTTGGTTGTGGGTTGGCGTTTATGATATGGTTTTGATGTGATGTAGTGCTTCGGTAAGTGGTATCCACGGGAAGATGATGTGGTACGAGTATTGTTTCCAATGTATTTGTGGTTATGGTGATTAGCAGTAGGGCTGCAGGGATGCATTCTTCATATGAATAAATGTGGAAGAGTTAAATAATGAATTGTGGGGCATGGTAGTTGATTAAATATATAAAATCAATGGAATTGATTAGCTGATAATAGAAAATGGTTTTGTGTTTCTTGTGTTTTCCCTCACATTATTTGTGGTTGGCAGGGATATGTTTTACGAACTATTTATCTGGTTTGGTTGTTGTTAGTTGCTCAGTAGTTAAGGAACTGATAAACTAAAACTGTTGAAACATGAAAAGCTTAATGGGGTTTGGGGTTGTTTATTATGTGCATACTTTCAAGGTAGCAGTGTCGAGGCATGTGCTCAGATCTTTTGTGTAGTAGCCTTAAGATGGGCTGAGTGGTTGATATAATTTTATACATATGTATGTTTTATGTTTCATTATGCACCCCATCCATGTTGATCACTACGTGCCGAACACCCATTGGACGGGGGGGGGGGGGTGAGATTCTCAAACATCTAAAGGATGGATGGTTACTGTTCTTCCCTGTGATCCCTCTTCCAGGTTCTATAGCCCAAGATCCTTCAAGCAGGTTACGGAGAATGTTTTCCAAGAGTCGTTGGGATGAGGATGTGATATGTTCCCAGGTGTCATTGAGATGATATGTGATGTGGTTATCATGTGTATTCAGGATTATATGTGGTTATGGCTAAGGATTGAGTGCTGACGAGATACTATGATGACAGAGGATTAAGTACTGGCGGGATACTATGAGCTTTGTATGGCCAGGTTGCAGCACTAGCTCGATGTTCTTATGGCCAGGTTCTAGCACTAACTCATGAAGAGGGGGTAGAATCAATGTGTTAGGCATGAGGGCTTGAGCAGTATTTAGTAGGAAGGTGGTGCAGGGTACCCATACATTGATAATTTTACTATACTACTCTATTGACCTGCGATATTTTGTGAGTGTGTTTTGTAAGGTTGGTTGGATAGATTCTTTACTAGGCTTTGGTCCCTTATATTTTCTCACAGGGCGTTAGGATGTCTCCCCACATGTGCACAATATCTTTAGGTTTTCCTACTCAGTATACTTGTATCTCACTCTATGTTTACATTCAGGTTTTTAGGACTTCAGGGACCGTGTGGGACCTTGCTAGTTGGGCGTTGGAGTTTACTAGTTGTAGTTTTTTCTTTATTTTTTTGGTATCGTACTTTGGAGCTTTTCTCGTACTTGTACATTTTTTTCATTATTGTATAAAAAAATCATATGGGTTTGGTTTTGGGTTTATTTTGATTTACTTATTCCTTTTTATTTTGTTGTTTGACTCATCCTATTTCCCGATCTTAAATAATAAAAATGTTAATGCTTCCCATATTTGTGAAAAATCATACCCATGGTGCTAGTCGCCACCCCAGGGCCTACTGGAGGCAGGAATCGGGGTTCATTATCTCCTATTCACCATTTCTAGCTCAGGAGGGGCATATTTGGTGGGAGGGGGTCGGGAAAAGTGTCACAGTTGATATTTTTCTATATTTAAAAATAAAGTAAAGTGGTAACTATGGTAATGTGGCTCTATAAAATTTATAAGATTATGTGATATGGTTCTTCATAATATATACAATAATAATTAATATAATAATTTTCAGCCTTAATCACTTTGTTTTAAGTTTAATAAAAATGCTTTATGCTAATCGTGGTAACTAATGTTTATCATGATAACAATACATAGTAACAAAAAAATGACTATTTTACAAAATTTAAAAATCCTGTTAAAAAATATGAACTCCAATTTCAATATTAAATTTTTATAATTGGAATAAATCAATTTTAAAATAAATTTTCAAACTTTAATGGAAATTGGTTTTATAAAAATTTCCCTTTTAAGCATAAAAATTATGTTATACCCAAATGAATAATAATGATGATTTATATGGAATTAATTGGATTGTTTTATTATAATATGGGATATATTTAACTTTCAAACTAATTCAACTTGTAATTGAACATTCTATTCACTTAAAATGAAATGACAATTTTATTCAAAAATAAACTATTGAATATTGACCCAAAAATCATTCTATTCAAAAAAATTCAAAAAACACACCATAAGATATATTTTAAATAATGAACCCAAAAGAAATTACATTTAATAAATTTAAAACACTAAAATATATAATTTTAAATTTTAAATAAAACCATGTAATACATAGATATATAATTGTGATATATAGAATTTTCCATTTTTGACTAAAAAATTATATAATATAATTTATAGAAATATGAGGAAGATGAATATATAAAATGAATAATTATAACTCATAAGAGTGTTTTATTTCTTTTACTACCTAGGTTTTCACATTATTTTACCTTTAGTATATTACGTCCTTATAATTTTATTGATTACATAAATAAGTGAGGTTATTTTTTGTTCATATAAATTATGATTCCCTTGCTGCTTCCTCAAAAATTAAATTCTTACATAAAACCTTTACCTAGTAAATAACCTTATTTTATAGTACCTTATTTCTTTGATGAAAAATCTAAACTATATTTTCTTGATAGGAATTATTCTCTTCCAACCCTAACATAGATAGGCTAAAAAATGAGATGCATAAGGGACATAATATATAGATACCCAAACTATTCATATATAAATTATACAATTTAGGAGATAAATAATAATTATATAACATAATGATCCATTCTAGAATTAATTTGGTACAGTGCCTTTGAATACATTGATACATAAATACCTGGTTCATTGTTAAAATTTATCATCGCCTACTAAGATCACCATAACTATTACTCTTATTATACATATTATACATAATACCTTTATTCATAACCTCGGTAATGGAATGATTAAAAAGGGTGAAATTAGATGTCTAGTAATGGAAAAAGAAAATATCAACAAAACATAAATATAAGGGTATGTGAACATGAGAATTACATTTGAAAACCATACCCTTCATATAATAGATCATAAAAAATAGTCATATCATAAATAACAGTAATTTATAATATATTATTTAAAATAGAATCATATAACATGATCCATGAGAGAATAAAATTGGAATATTACATATATTTTTGGAATACACATAGTAATTGAAAATACTATATCAGGATACACAACTAGTCAGTTAGAATATGTTTGTCTTAGGATTACCACCTTCTAACCTAGTTTAGGCTTGGGATAACCTCCCATATAACCTTTTTAGGTTTGATATAACCTACTATATACCATATTTTTGGATTGGAATGATATTCTATGTACCCTTTGAGCTCACAAAATATTAATCATAACCCAATACATTAGAAGGTGATATACGTCCCTCTCACCCTTGGTTATGACATGACCACCAAACTTGTTTTGGATGTAACCACCATCCTTTGTTATAACCTAACCACAATAACATATTGAAAATTATATAAATGTGGGACACAAGATTATAAACATTCATCATATCATAACACATGAAAATAAATGGCTTTTATAAACATGACATCATTTCATCAAAGAAAATCCCATAGAAAAAAATGGGTTTCATGAATATAATTTCACATATTGATTAAACATATAGAGAAAAAAGGGTGGTATCATTGGATAATATCTATATTTAATCATAAGTAATTTAAAAGGATTTTATCTTAGATGGAATATAAATTTGAAATATCACTTGGAACATTTTTAAGGAATATAGCCTTTTTTAGTTTGAAAATTACTTTTTATAAACCAAATGTTTAAAAAGATTCCACAAATTTATTTTTTTCATAAAATATATGAATAAAATATAAAAAATTATTTAAAACATTCAGTGTTCATTATGGTATATAAAACCATTAATTTTGTACAATTTAAAATAAAAACTCTTTCCACACAATGGTAAAGAGTCCAAAAGTACCTTATTTGGAGAAAAAAGTATAAACTTTTTAAACAATTTTATAAAAATAAAAAAATTTATAAAAAATAATTGAAAAAATATTTTTATAAAATTTAAAAATTATTAAAAATATTTTTAGATAATATATACATGAAATAAAAGATATTTTCAACCATATAGGGTTATAAAGTCGGTTATCCTTAAAATATTTCTTTTAGAACCTGTAGTACATAAAGTGAGGAAAATGAAAGGAAAAGATATATTTTATAGAAATAAATATGGTATAATAATATTAATTTTGTTCTATTGAGTTAGATAATAATATTTCATCATCAATAAATTATTCATAAATAATCTCTATAAAAAATGAGATTCCCCCATATAAATTTTACCACTTTGATAACTTATGAATCATAAGCCCCATTAAAGAATAAAATAAAATGAAAAATTAAATGTAATTATAATAGTGGTATTAATTATATAACTTTTCCTTAGGTTACTATATACCCCACACAAAAGAAACAAGTGGTGAATATGACTTATGTCTTCGAGAAATAAAAGAGTGACAAGAACCATAAGTCTTTATGTTCCTCGTACATGTTCAAACCTCATGTATAATAAATATAAGTTTATTTAAAATATATTCTAGAAACATAATATATATATTCATTATACCATACATGATTTCATTATGAACTTTTATTACCTGTTTATTAATAATTACTTTTTAAAATCACATTTCGAGTAATAACTACTTTATTTTTCTTATGTGTTTTAGATTGGTACTTTTGGTCCTTTTTTTTCATGGTTACAACCTTTATAGAATTTTAAAAATTATATAAATATAATATATATTTATTCTATTTGTATTTTGAGTAATCCATAAATTTTATATATTGAAAATGAATTACACCATTCAAGGAGACAATAGGTCATATGTATGTACAGACATTGTTCCCATTTTACAGAAGGATGTAGTGAAAAAAATTAAATATTAATTAATATTTATAGAATAATTATCATTTCATATAAATCTTGTTTATTAATATAATCCATCCTTATTAATATCCATGTAAAAATGAAATAGAAAACATGTCACATTTTTTCGTAAAGGTTGTAACCCACACGTACACCCAAGCGATGATAATGTTTTCCAACAGATTGGAAGGTAAGATGGTATATATGATATTATAATCAAATAAATATATAAATTTAATTAATATAATATATTAACCTTGAATCCATCATTCTATAAAATCGCGATAGGTCGTTATGGAAAAGAAATTACATTAGTACGTGAGGCGAAAGTGCACCATACACAAGATTGACATATTTGTTTTCAATTTAATGAAATAAAATAAAAATATGGGTTATTACATTAACATAATAAAATATAGTTATATATTAGATAAATTTCTTATATAAACATTGTTTAATAAGATTTTAAAAAGGTTGAGGAATAAATAAAACAACAATGCAAGGTTAGGAATTTTACCTCTTCTTTAGGAAACCTCTTTAGGTTTATTCAAAAATACTTATTAGGAGGATTTACTAACAAAACTAAGTTCTATAGGATGTAGAAATAGATTTTAGTAAGGTATTAGGGTTTATATTTACAAAAAAAAGAATTTTTATGTTTGAATAGGAGAGGAGTGGGGGTGTCCATTTATAAGTGGGGGAGAAGACACACTTTGACTCTTCTAAAAGAAAAAGATTTACACACATTTTTCATATGCCACAAGGATCAAAATTGGATAATGATAGAAAATGAAATGCTATAAAGTCTTAATATATAAATAAAATAGGAATTGTACAAGTATTTTGGTCTTTTTTATCCTTATCTTTTTTATTTAACCCCTGGTAAACCTATTTGAACCTAACTCATGATAATTAATTTTCGCTGTCATTACTATTGTTTATCACCAAAATTAAGTTTATATTATTATAAAATAATAATTAGAACGATTAATAATATTTAATCCAATTTTATAAATTAAATTCTTATAATTTGTAGAATTTAATTTATAAATAAATCCTCTAACGAGATGAAAAAACAGTTTTCCAAATAAAAATTTCAGAAGGATAAAATGTTTTTATATCAAAAATCAATATGGAATGTATTAAAATGAAAAAATTGGATTAATTATAATTTAATGGATATAATTTTAGTTTTAAAACTATTTTTAAAAGAAAATCATTATAAATTTATTAAATTAAACGACAGTTTTCAATAAAACGAAGAATTTTTCACTATTCATTGATAAATTAATCTTTTCTGAAAAATCCAAAAAATTCACCTGAAGATAATTTTGACATTATGATTCCAATTTTGAAGTAATTTTTTTCAAATAAATTTTCGAAAATTTTAAAAAAATTATTTTCTTATTTGTTCATAAAAATATATAAACATTGTTTTTTTGAGAAAAATAAAATTTTCAAGCTAATAAAGTCTTTACAAAAAACTAAGTACTTATTTATCAATAAAATATAGTCATATAAAAAAATAATATTTATTTTTCAAAATTTATTTATTTCTATTCATACCACCACATTTAATAGCTGGGTTATAACTATCTTTTTTGATGAATAATATTAATGGTATATTACAGTTCATTAAAACACGGTGTTGTGTGTTATACAAGATAACAATGCAGTTAAATTTATTTAAAAAAACCCTTTAAAAACTCATTGTGTTACATTATACCCAGTATAAAATGATTTCTTCCTTGATATTCATCACCTTGATATAAATAAATGAGGATACTTATGCCTTGTCAAATCCTCATTTTCCCTTGTAGATTTTTTAAGTTAGTGGTTTCACAAAAAAAATGTAACCTGACGAGTGGTATTGTTTTATAGATCTTACTATCTTTGATAAAAAATCTATAGTCGTTGTTCCACATAAGAAATATCATTCTAAAGAGGTACGGACTCTTCATTCCGTATGTGTGATGGATTAGGTATGTACTTTATTTGGAGAGTTACATAAAACACATCATGTACCAAAGAGAGGTTAGGTGAAAGTTCCAAGAGATAAGTTAATATCTAGATATGATCAATAATTTCAAAGAGACTAATATAAATACATATTAGGTTTCCCTTATTTCAAATTCCCGAACTTTTTTCCATGGAAAAATTCATTGAAACACCTTCTCACCAAATTCAAATACTAGATCACATTGATGAATATCTACATAAATTTTATATTGACTTTTTTCTTTCCTTATGTATTGTTGAATGAAAATTACACTATCAATCATTTCCTTTATTAAATCTGGTCCCCAATTATTTCTTTCTCAAACACCATCCCAATATGTTGTATTTCTAAACCTATTTCAATAATGGGATTCATAAGAATACATCTGAATGCTTTATTAAAAGATATTTTTATAAGAAGAAACAACTAGGGGAAGGTGTTGATCCCACCACAATTGAAATCAATTTAATAAGATCTCAAAAAATACTATTGGTTTTTAATTAATCTTTCAAACTGACTATCTATCTATGGATGACACACAATGTTTAAACTCAACTCTATATCACGATATTTATGAATACTTCTCCAGAACATCAAGGTAAACCTCAAATCCTAATAAAATACATTGTAATGTGAAACTCTATGAATTATTACTATTTTATTAATATATATATCCTAGAAAATTTATCCAAAGTGCAATATTTTTTGATAGAAATGAAGTGTGGTGACTTTTTAAGGTGATCGACTACAACCTATTTAACATTATTACCTTTTTATGTTTTGTGGTGTCTTATGAAAAAAATATATGGTGATGTGTTCCCATTTACAATAATTTTTGGGTAATGGTTATAACATAACCTTAGACTATTATCTCGTAGCCTTAACTTGCTGATATAATAGGCATTGAAATAAAAACACTATAATATATATCTTTATGCCATCCAAATATAAATACACATTTAAATATCTATACATTTCCATACTTATAGGATGAATATATATTGAATAAATATGATCCTCCTTTAACAGATAATTCACAACATGAATTAATATAACACAAAAATTGTTCCTATACCTTATTACTCCAATCACAAGGAAGGTTAAACTTGTGAAAATTTCATACCATCTTTAACAACTCTATATCATTCTTCTGTGACTCATTAATATTCACTTGTATAGATGGGTGAAAACTCAACTGAGAAAGATAATATTTCTACCCTTCCTTCAAGATTTTCAGATCTATAATTTTTAAATCTATAAATCATGGATACTTTGTGATCCTTATCTTCGATAAAATAGCATGAACTATTTGACTCAAATCAAAAACCACCTTGATTGATTTCCTAGGGTGGTAATGTATTGTGCGGTCATAATATTTAATAAACTCCAACCATCTTCTCTAGATCATGTTTAACTCATTATGTGTGAACATATACTTTATAATTTTATGATATATATGCATATATTTTAAAATTTTCTCCATAAATATAATTCTTCCATGTATTTAATGAAACAATTATTGTAGATAACCCCAAATAATGAGTTGGATAATATTTCATAGAAACATTAAATTGTCATGAAGAATAAGCAATAACCATGTCATTCTGTATGATAACACATCCCAATACCTTATTGGATACATCATTATAAACTTCAATACCCTCTCCACTATAGGGTAATATTAGAACATGTGAACTGATTAATATTCTCTCAAATTCCTTGAAATTTTCTTCACATTAAACTCTCTCGAGGATCTTGGATCCCTTATGAGTTAACTTGATTAATGGATTGTATGGACATGAGAAAATTTCCACAAACCATCAATAATATCCAATAAACAATGAAAACATAATAAATCAATCACCATGGTTAGTCTAGGAAAACACTCAATTGCCTTATTATTTCATGAATCTACACATATAAACTCACTTGAAATTATATGACCCAAAATGAAACCAATTGTAGCTAGAATTAAATCTTTAGAAACATCATATACACTTTATCATTCCTTAGGATAATTATCAAAATTATTATGTATCTTCATGATCTTCCTTAACATTTGAATATATAAAAATATCATTTAAAAATACAAGCAAAAACAGATAAATGTAATCTCTAAAGACCATATTCATTTAATCCATAGAGATAAAAATGGAAATAATAAGACCAAATGACATCACTATATATATAGTGTCCATACCTTTTATGAAAATTATATCGTGGGGTATATCCTATTTTTTGAACCTCAATTGATGATATCTATATGGATAGTGAATCTTGTAAAAGTATTAATCTATGCATAATTGATCAAACAAGTCCTTAATATGGGTAGTGGATACTTATTATTGAATTTGATATTGTTCAGCTCTCTATAATCAATTAAGAGAAAAATAAATCCATATTTTTTATACAAAAATAATAGGAGAACCCCAATTTGACAAAATTGGCTGAATTAATCCCTTTTCAATATTCTCCACAAACATATGAGATAAAAACCCACTTTTAATGGGAATCAAGACCCATGAAATGGATGAGGTTTCTATCAGAAGTTAATATTTATCCTCACATTGATAGATATTCATAAGTTTTTTTGGAACATTAAACCTTACTTAACTTCCTTGAAAATTGATGTGATATTTATATAGAAAAATAAAATCCATACTTAAGTTAATTTTATATTCAACTAGATAGAGAATAATGAGATTTGTAGGAAGCAAATTCCAACAAATATCAGTTGGAGAATAATCATATACTTGAGATGAAATAATCATACCATTATAGGTTATCAATGAAAATTCAATATCTAATAATTTTGGCACCATATTTATACCCTTATAAAATCAGTTATATATAAAATAATGGGTATATATAGAATTAAATAATGTATTATTTGTTATATGATGGATGATAAGTGTAACTTTCACCATGTCCTAACTGTAAAACACATAAAAAAATAGTGATATTATTAGATTTAACATTATCTATTAGCTTAAGTGGTTGCTAATGTGTATCACCAACATTAACCTTTGGATTTGAGTACTGGTTACCATAATTCCCATACTCCTTCAATTTGAAATGCTAGAGTATGGGTTGTTCATTTTATGGAACTTTCTCCCTACTCAAATCATTATCTAACTTTTTTACTATCACTTAATCATTCATCAACTAGATGAATTCCCTTTCCATATATAACACATTTATTATTCCCTACAATTTCCTCTATAATTTCTTCCACACATTGAGCTTAGACAAAAATTCATATTCTTTTATCTATGTTTTTAGAGATTCCCTTGAATTCCATCATTCTTTTCTAATAAAAACCATATGATTTATGGGTAAATCCAATCTCTATTTTCACCTTGATATCACAACTAATGATTTCTACATATCTATCAATTTATTTTATGGTTAAAATCCTAAAAATTCTTATTTTTATGCCACTGAAGAATTGATTATCCTTAATGTTGGGTTGGATGATAATACCAGAAGAATACCTCACAAGACTGTTAGATTTTTCCTCATTGGAAACAATATATTAATAATCTTTCTATATTATCATAAGTAATTCCTTCTCCATTTTCGTATGAATAATATGAAGGATGTAGTTAATGAAAAACAATATCTTAAACTAATCCCACCATATGGATTCAATTTCATCTTATTGCCTCATATTCTTATAAGACTCCACGATTGACCCGATTTTCCTTCTAAATGATAGATATCCAAAATGAATTTTCCATCCTCCAAATACTGGATAATGGAAAATAACTTTTAAATGGTATTGATCCATTGATCAATAACTATTAGATTATAATAACCACTAAAATAATGTGGGAATTACGTCATGAAGTACACAAAAAAATATTTTTCCCTAATTTGGTTGTTTTAATTTTTATCATGATTCTTATCTTGAGAAATTTTTGTGATAATAACAATGAGATTTTTTATTACAACTACCATAATGTTTAGTTTCATAGTAAAAAAATCAATTCATTTTCTATCAAACTCAACATTAACAGGGTTCGTTCGAGTTACACCTATTAACTAAAACAAAAAATAATAGAATAATAAATAATAATCAAAGTGGGTAACCACATAATCATGAAGAATCACATATAATCTATTTAGATAATTACACATTCATTTCAATATATGAAATATTAATCTTAAACTAGGTCATTCATGGTCATTATTCAAATCCTTCATGACAGTTAATAATGTGTTTATGAATTTACAAAACACATCCCTTGATAATTTCAAACTAGGTGTGCATCAAGGGCCATTTTCATGAACTAGGTGATTATTGATTCCATATCAATGCACCCTTTTCATAGTTATTTCCCCTAGGGTAAACTTTTATATAGAAACATCCACTCGTAGTGTTATGATAAGGATTTAATTTCTCAAAAAACAATCACTATATACATCATGAAATTCCAATATATTTTCCTATACATTGTATTATCATTATACTTATCCTTAGAAATATCCATTCACATTTCCTTAGGGATCACAATAAATATTTCTCCTCCTAATTTCTAGAGCTTAACTAAAACTTTTCTCGGATACAAACTATAATGATAGACACTTTTCATACATAAATATGATATATAAATAAATTAATATTCATTACATAAAATAAAGATCAACATGAGAATAAGTTAGCTCTAGAACATTTTTTAAACATGGATCCATAAAAAACTGGTTCATAGTTGAACTACATCATCTCCCATTAAGTTCTTCATAACTAGAACCTTTCATAGAAATAGCATACAATATTCATTTCTTCATTAATTAGGGAATAAAACATAATAAAGGGTGATAACAGATGCTCAGTAAGGACAAATATAGGAGATATCAATATAACTTGAGCATAATGTTTTGTGAATGTTGTGACTAATTGATTTGATGTTCCATTTGTTTTCAATAAGGAATCAAAACTTTATTATTGAAGTAGGATGTCAATTTGGGTAAATGAGATGATTTAAAATCTATTATAAATTTTAAAAGGAAAATAATCATGGATGGATAATTTTTTGAAACATGTTAAATAATAATGAAGGCTAGGAAAATTAATATTTTCATTAGGATTATTTAAAAATAATGTTGAGAAGTTGTTTATAATTTCATGGTGAGAATGACATGAGATTACAAGACACATGGCACATATTGCCCCAAAAATGAGGGATGGGACCTCATAAGTGGGAGAGTTGGACCACATAGCCCACATTATTAAAGGAGATTACGATCGTGTATAGTTACATTATAATTAGTGGTCTCATATTTCTTGCAGGGTGCCGATGGGACAATGAAGGTGTGGCATGATCCCTAATGGTGTGGTGTGTTATGTGTATGCGAGTGATGATTCATTCATATCAATGAAATAACATAAAAGGAATGAAAATTATAATATATTAAATTCCAAAACCACTTAATTAGTCTATGTGGGTAAAAATATTCCATGGTACTATATCTCTACTTTAATTAGATGCAAACATAATAATGGATATTCAATTTGATCAATCGATGTTGTTCAATCAACTCAAGAGATAACCTTTAACCTTATGATTCTAGAGAGATATACTATACCATATTAATAGATGGGAAACTTCCATTATCGAGCGAATCATGAATGGTTGAGTTCCTGAGATATAAAGGACGGTATTATGAGAGTATTATCTAACAAACCACAATGAATGAAATTTCTATATTTTATGATTTTGGATGTTCAATGAATATTATTTATCCAAATGAAAACACATTTAATAATAGAAATTTGGAAATATTAATGTGTTTGATGCTATTTAAAATAATGATAAGCATGTATGTATTACAACATGCAAGTGAGGTGTTTAATATGAAGGAATATACACAATGAATCTCAGTGTCTTCTGGATAGATAAATTTCATGTCATATATTTGATTCATTGTGATCCTTGATGATTCTATAATAATTGTTTACAGTGAATAAAAGGTGGAGGCTGATGTGGTATGAGAAATAAATTCTCTACCTTTAAAAGGGGAATAACTAATTCTTTAAGAGTTTTAACTTTTTTAGAGTAAGAGGATATCATTTTATGAAGAATATTGTGTAACAAAAACTCTTATTTTTCATTAAGGGTAGAGAAAACTCTAAAACATATCTTTATATGAAGAAGAAGGATACTAAAAAATCTTGACCTTCTAACCACACACTCATGGGTTTTGTAAAGAAACCATGTTCGGTGAATCCTTGTTACCTTTCAAGAAATAAATGATATATCATGCATTAATTACATGAAGTGTTGCATGAAGAAAGTGCATAAAACCTACAAAATTTGTATTTATGAAGACATATTTTCAAGATTAATTTTTGAATGGATGATGGAATAAGTGTACCGAGATAGTGTGACTTGTGCTATGAAGATTATATAATTGAACTTGCATGAAAGAGTAGTAAGCCCAAGAAAGGTTGAACAGTTCATATATGTATACAAGAAGACATGAAAAAGCACTTGAGATTATCAAGAATTAACATAGTTTTTCAATACTTTTAATAACATCAGTTTTTACTAATGGGAAGGTTATGCCTCATATTATCCAAAACAATGAAAGGATATAATCCCCCACATCAAGGGAGAACCTTCTAAAAATACTCATGTTATTTTTTAGTGATTTTAATTTTTTGTATATAGGATATGCAAGACTCTAAAGAATGAATATTGAGATATTAAATGATCATAGGGGATTATCTGAAAAGAATAAATTATAAAAAGTATATAACTAATTCACACCCTCCTATATCAATGATATATCTAAACCTAGGCTCCATAATTAGTATCAGAGTATGAAGTACCCTTTGTAAATATTCAACCTTTAATGAGAAACTATTGATGAAGAGTTTTAATTATATGAATAATATAGGATTTTTTTTCTTCAATGGACCAGACTATTATATAAGAAGTAGTGAATGCCTCCATATATTCTTTAAATAGAATTTGAAAATATTTATGCTTTTACAGTTGGTTTTTTCCCAACTAGAATAGATACTCCCATTTCACATGATGATAAGATAAATATATATGTATATGGGAAATCCACAAATGATATGTTTTCATCCTTATAAGATAGATCATTCACTAAGGTGACGGGACACAAAATATCAAAGGTGATGTAAGATAAACATAATAATATATATGAATGGAATGTGAGGATCAAATAAGCTCATATAAAAATCTAGAGAGATAAGGTTGAAGATATCTGAATTGATAATGATGAGACTATATATGACTACTTTAACAAGGATAATGTTATTGTAAGTCATATAATGGTGTTTTTAGACACTTCATAAGATTCATAAATTTTCTTGAAATTGATGTGTATATTTCTTGATATATTTGATCCAAATCTTTCAGGCATGGAAGAGGTTGGAGACTTAACTCTTGATTAATTTAGTAATAAACTCCTCAATAATGTGGTGTAAAAAGTAAATATGTATAAAAATAAATCTAACGATTAAATGGATTTAAAAGAAATGAAAATTATTAAGATAAAGGAAAATAAGGATGAACCATTCTTTTATCTGATGAGTATGAGGTAATTATTATAGATTATAAAATAATTCTAGATTTTATTTCTAAAAATATCAAGAGTAAAAGGAAAATTTTAAGGTTTTCTTTCTTTAAAGTAATTTAATTGTGGTCAAATTGGACTTTTTGAAATTTATTATACAAAAAAACAATTTGATTCTTATGAGAGTGATGATAATGAAGAGGAATAAACTAAAATAAGATCATGAAAAAAATAAAAAAAGATGAATTTTCAATGAAAAAGTAGTCCTCATGGAAGTAAAAAATAAATTTTATGAGTAGGAGTGTTGATAAAGACTCTTTATCCTAGAGTGAATCCGATAATGGATTTTAAACAAAAAATCATAAAACTCTCATAACATAAGTTAAGTGACATTGAGATTCTTTAAGTAATGATTATAAAGATGAAGATAGCTACTATGAGTACATAAAGAGATTTTAACATATAGCATGTATTGATCAAAACACTCAACTCAAAAAAATAAAACAAATTATAGAGAAAGAAAAGGGAAATGAAAATAATGAGGTTAATGATCATATTGAGGTGATAAAATCTTCCAGGGTGAAACATTCAGAAAAATAGAAGATATTGAAAGACCATGATGAGAATATGGCTGATAAAGAATAAGAATTGAATGAGACGTAGTCTAGGTGTATTAAAGTAGAAAAAACCTTGATAATGATAAGAGATTATTTTGATAATGCAATGGACGCTAAATCAAGATCATCCAAATCTACTGTGATGGAATGTATGATAAAGAAGGTATATGTTATTTCTGATTCCACCAATTAAAATAAATCTATTTTATCTAGTGGTGTAGATTATAGTGAAAAAATAATAAGAATATAGATTAATTAAGATATTGTGAACTTAAATGAATTTGGAAAATATTGTTCCCCAACACCAAGGAAAGATAATGGCATGCATATATCTAGATAATAAGTGTTTTATCACCAATAGAATAATTAGAATTAAGGAATATAGTGTTTCAGAGGATACTGCAGTTGTTTTAATAAATTTAGGCTTAATTAGAATAGTTCATGGTATAAAATTTCACTTAATAAAAATTTGAACACATCAAGGGGGAGAAACTATAGAAAAAATAATAATTTATGCGAGGAGGAACAATATTAGAATGCATAATCTTGTTAGTTAGAAACCTAAATGTATTTATACACAGAATAATTTTAATTTTCTAAAGTAAATCACTAAAAGATGTGAAAAACAAGGTCATTTTGTTAAATATTTCATTAAAATACCTCTATTATAGTTAATATAGGATGCTAATTAAGTAAATGTCAATGAAAAGAAAATATATCTATCCATTTTATTCAATGAAATTCTTATAATAAGGAATAATTGAAAGAAAAAGAATGAAACTTTTGTGATATAGGTAGCTAATAGGTTTCACCAGATGGAATTAATAATTATATGATTTTCAAAAAATATATTATCAGAAAACATAATGAGATGTGTATAGAGGATGAAAAAAACAATCCATATTGAAAATAACTGTGTGAATTTTCTATCTACATAATAAGGTAAAAAATAAATGTAAAAATAACTTAAATGATGATGCTTATACTTTTATGTCTCATACTGGGATGGAGTGGTAAACAATTTTTCCACAAAATTCTAAAAACTAGAAATTCAATGGATGTGTTAGACTAAAGAGACCTAGTTCTAGATCAAAGAGATTTTTGGGGTTGATAAATCCTTAGTCCTTATACTATATATGGAAATCATTAAAAACCAACTTCTTCCATTATTATTATTTATCTGAACTAACATTAATGGATTTGAAGGAGAGTGATGTTCATCATGGAGAACAACAATTTCCAGGATGATGAATGGAATTCATACCATAAGGGGGGAGAAATGCTTATTTTGATGTATAACCATCACTATTGAATAAATTCCTTGATCATTCAAATCTATTTTTCAAGGAGGAGCGATGGATTATATGTAAGATGAGTTGCAGGGGGAGTAATATTTTATTGACATGAAATGTTTTAATATTTTTGTTATGATGATTGTAGGATATTTCTTTAATAACTTTCTCTGATAACCCATGAAATATATAACTGGAATGATATAGAGTATCATTTCACATTATAGATATTATTTTCTAGATATATTTGATTCTTTGGAAACATCACCCTTTTTTCTACACCTAGTTATCCCACATAGACTTATAGTAGACTAATTAAAAGTTCATCACATAGAGAAATAATATGGTTCTATTTTTTATATTTATAGATGTTAGAGAAATATATAAAAAACAGTGTTAAGTTGAGATGAGGACCCATAAATATACATTTACATTTATTTTCAATAAGGAAGATAATAAAGAGAGAGATATTCACATATAAACATGGTGATTTTTTTTAGTATTGAAAAAAATCAAATGGTGAGATTATTGAGACTAATATAGTTGAGATAAGAAAATTTCCAATAAGTTATGATAGCATGGTGCTTGAAGAAACATGTAAATATGTGTACATGTGGGGATTATTAAATATTTATTAAAGGTTAAAGATATTTATCATGGATTAAACACTTATTGCAACATGTTTTAGAAGACTGATAGTCATGGAAACTAATATTTTTATAAGGATTATTTGAAGGTAATATTGAGATGTGGTTTGGAACTTGATAGTAAGAATGAATTGATATTGTATTCCACATAAAGAATATAATGGAAGTATTTTTAATGGATTTTTATAAAAAAAAATCTGTTCTTCCATTGAAATCCACATGGCCATACTCAATCCTACACATGTGGGAGGTGACCTCAACCATGAGGGAGAGTTTTTTCAATATAGCCCGCCTGACAGGAGGTGTGTGGGCCTGTATATAGGTTCACATGAGTGAGTGTGTTTATAGTGCCAATAGGGTACCTGTCGGCTAGTATAGGTGTAGTGATGCCCATGGAGGTGTGGTGTGTGTGGTGTATGTGAGAGTTGATCCCACACTACCGTGGGAAAATATAAAAGAGGAACACATTTTAATATATTGAAATGCACAACCACATGATTTTTGGATGTGGGAAAGAAGATGTCACAACCCTATATCTCCTCATCAACGAGGTATATATATAACAATGGATGCTTGATTTGATCAATCACAATCATTTGATCAACTTATGTGGTCACTTCAACCTCCCAATGATGGATAACTCTACTACACTATATTAATTGATGATTTAAAACCACTGGAGAGACAAGCTCGAAGGATTGAGTCTTTAAAAAAATTTCCATGTTTATGGGAGGATGATATTGAAAACCACTATCCATGAAATCTATATATTAAACACATGTAGATAATTAAAGAATATTATTTGTATTAATCTAAACAATATTTCAAATAACTATTCATAAATATGGATGAATTTAAAGTTATTTAAAATGAGGACAATCAAGCAATAATTTTTTCATGCATGTGAGGTGTTCATCATTAATTAACGGATTCCATGAATTTCAGAGTCTTTTGGAAAGACAAAACAAATTATGTGTATTTTATTCATTGATATATTTAGTGATTTTATAATAATGATTGAAATGGAATAAAAATAAGAGGCTGAAGCAATGCACAAAATCAATTCTTTTCATATAAAAGGATAAGAACAAATGAAAAAGTATTTTATTCCAATTGAATATAAGAGTCTCTCATTTTCCAAAGGAAATAGAGCATTCTGAGATATATTTTTTTTCCAAAAGGACATAGATAACTACACAAATTCTATTTCTGTGAAGGTGTGGGATACAACCAATTCATGACTTCCCAACCACACAATCAAGATCTTTAAGAAGAAATCACGTTTCCATGATGTCATATTTTTTTTCAAAACTCCCTAAGATATCCCTCAATACTTGCGCGAAGAGTCACATAAAGAAATATCATGAATTCCATTCACATTTTTGTGTTATTAATTAATTATGTGATTCACTATTTCCTGAAAGAAGGAATAAGTACACCCAGACTATATGTCATATGTAAAGGAGTCAATAAGTTCGAACATCTCTGGGGGTAGTTCACCCAAGTCAGATTGAATAGTTCCTGTATGTAGTTATGGATACATGAATATAAACTTGAGGTAAAATACATGAAATAAAAATTTCATGTATTTAAAATAAAAATGAGTTTCACTTTCATGAGTCAATAAATTATGGAAAATAGAATTTCATGCATGTGATATGACATAGGAATTTGAATAAAACCTAGATTAATAGTGAAGCTGTGTGTAAATTGAGAAGAGAATTTAATTAAAGATATATTGTATAGTTTCTATGAAGTGAGACCAATCTTTTAATGAATTGGAAATATCAGAGTGACTATTAGATACTGATAAGTTTTGATAATTTAAGGTGGGTAAAGAATACTATTATTATATTAAATTAGAATACAATGTTCAAACTTGAAGAAGATCAAGGCTATTAGATAACTACTTCTGATGTCAGTGGAAGTTGAAGACCTATTCAATAGAGGTTGTGAAGAGAATTAAATAATTGGTGGGATTCCAATATAGAAAACCAGATATTTTTGGGAGACAGTTCAACCAATATGAGTCATTATAAATTACAATAGTAGGATTCTTGCCTAAATATCTTAGAGAGAGATTTCCCAAAGTAATCATTAATGACCGTACATTATTGGTGTTTTTCAATACTTGTAAGAACATTACTTATTACTAGTTTATATTCTGTGTCCTAGATTATACCTAACAAAACAAGGATTTAGTCACCCATATCGGGGGAGAAACTTATATAAATACTCATTTTCTTTTTCAATGTTATCAGTTGTTTTGAAGTGGAAAAATTGAGACTCTAAATGTTGAGGAATCAAGATATTAACTGATCACATATTGAGATTTGAAAATAATAAATTTTTAAAAATGTATCATTGATTCACCCCTCCCTTTCTCAGTGATATATTTGAACTAGGGTTCCATAGATAACATGGGAATAAAAATTTAAAACCATACCATGTATATCAAAGATCATAAACATAATTCATGGAATAAATAATAGAAGTTATTAATACATAAATCATAATATAATCAAAGAACATGATCCATGAGAGGACAACATTGTCATATGATATTGATTTTGGAATACAAATTGTATTAGAAAATATTCTATCAAGGATACCCACCATCACATTCATAACATGTTAGGATTGAGAAAACCACCCATGTACCTACTTCAGTCTTGGGATAACAACCCATGTACCCTCTTTTACAATTGGGATAACCACCCATGTAACCTATTTTTGAAGCATATAAGGACTAAACAAATTATGTTCTTATTTATCAATATATTTAATTTATCTAAAACCATCATAAATATTTTTCAAAATTTGGTTATTGAAATTATTATTACCACGTTTAATGAATAGGATATAATAGTCTTGTCCAAATAATAATATTAATAATATATCACGGTTCGGTATCACTCAGTGTTGTGTGTGATGCATGATATCTGTGAAATTAATAATTTTTTTAAAAAAATATTTATTAAAAATATAGGTTGTTGCATACTTCCAAAGTAATGAAACATGAAAAACATCATGTAACTGAGCTAAATACAGATATAAGAATACCAGTAAATTAACTAACCCAGCATTCTCTTTAATTTTATATGGTCCAATAAACCATAGACTTAACATTACCTTTTCAACAAAATACATAAATATTTTAAATGGAGATAATTTAAAAAATAAATTAATCCCTACCTCAAAGTAACTATATTTCCCCCATTTATATGCATAACTCTTCTATATACCGTGAGATTCCCTCATAAGGTGCTATATCATATTTACCTTATCACTTATATATTTTATAAACTCTGGCCTTGACAACTTCCTTTCACTAAATATTTCCCAACATGACGGGGTTTAATAATACTTTCCGCATAATGCATAACAAAATTTCATATATTTTATTGAAAGAAAACTACTATTGTAAAAATATTATAGTAATTAAATATACTGATACAAACATTCCAGGTGGTTCAATGAGAAAGAATGAAGTATATCTTTATAATATTGAATTTTTATTTCTTATTATCAATTATATTGAAGATGAAATATTGTATAGGAATTTAATTTAGTACCAAATGAATTATGTAGTCCTTTCCAAAAATTTGATGAAAATCATAGATCCTGATTAGATACAATATAGAGAGTGGGACTCTATGTAATCTTGTTATCTCATTAAGATAAATTCTAGAAATTTTATCCAATGACATAGTGTATAAAATTTGATGATAATGCATAGATTTAGTCAAATAGTCAACAATAACCCAACTCACAGTATTACATCGGGATTTATTTGTCCATCCCAAAATTAAATCAATGGATATATTCTTCTATTTCCATTTTGGTTAAAGAAAATATTAAATAATTACATTATATAGTTTTAATTAGATTTAACCTATTTACAAGTCAGATATTTCATTATAAAATTGGAAATATGTTTCTACATTCTATATCAAAGGTCTGTATAGAGCCTATTGCAATTGGGATGAATGAAAATTAGAGATCTATGAGATTCATTCAATAATTTTATCTTTATACGGGAATCACATGACACACATAACCTCTTTCCAAATCATTTAAAACCTTCATTGTCAATCATTAATTCAAAAAACATACCCTTGTTAACCAATTTCACCAATTATTATAAATCTGGATCTTCTATTTGAACATTTTTAGTACTATTTGAAAAATATGAATTCCCTGAATCATAATCCAAATGAGTGGGAGTTACTGTATTAAATATTTCTATGATAACATTCATTTAATTGTTAACCAAAGTATTATTTTATAAACATAGCTAGCTAATAGTACATTATCTTTATACTCAAGGAATGAGCTATATTATCTACTTTACCTGGATGATATTGAATCATGAAATCATAATCCTTTATCATTTCCAATGATCTTTTTCTCATCATGTTCATCTATTTTTGAGTTTATATATACATCTAATTTTATATTCAATATATTATTTACTTTTTACCCCATATTATATATGACTCTGAATTCTTAACGAAATAATCACAATCGAATGCTCAATACCATGTGTAAAATAATTAAGTACAAGGAGTTTTAATTGGATAGAAACATATGCAATTGCATAATCATATTGCATCATCATACAAACAAGTCCATTTAATGAAGAATCACTATAATAAAAAAAATTCACCATTTCATGTTGGATAGGCTAACAGTAGAGTATTTTCCAATATTCATTTAAATTTATAGAAGAAATGATCACATTACTTTTCCCAAATGAATTTAACCCTTTCTTATATTAAATTATTTAGAGAGCTAGAGAACTAAGAGAATTTTTTAACAAACTATTATTAGTATCATGATAATCAAAGAAAACTATGAATCATAGGGATATTTATAGGCCTTTCCCACCCTTCCACCAATTTTATTTTACCAGGATCAACAATTATCCCGTCGTAAGAAATGATATCCCAATGAATGGAATTATCTGTTATAAAAATTCAAATCCACTAAAAATTCCATCAAACCTATTCTATTTTAATGTTTATTAAAAAACATACACAGGTGTTTTTCATGTTCCTTATATATTCTAGAATAA
Organism: Viscum album; assembly: GCA_963277665.1. Taxonomy (NCBI): domain Eukaryota; kingdom Viridiplantae; phylum Streptophyta; class Magnoliopsida; order Santalales; family Viscaceae; genus Viscum; species Viscum album. The sequence goes on along the minus strand of OY728137.1, from coordinate 647,537,574 downwards.
ACCAAAATATTAATCAATTAAAACCACAATTTTTTTCCAAATTCACATAGAAAAATCTATTCATAAGATCTATAAATACAATGGGTGCATTCATCAACCAAATAGGATATCTAGAAATTCATAATAAACATACCTACTTTGTAATGATATCTAAAGAATATATTCCCCCTTCACCTTGAACTAGTGATAACCAGACCTAAGATTAATCATTGAAAAATACTAATCACCCAATTTCTGATCAAAAAATTCATCGATACGAGTCAATAGATAATTATTATTGACAATGATTTTATTTATTGGTCTATAATAAATGAAAAGAATCATGAAAAAAACATATTTTAAAAAAATATAATAGGATCACTCAAGGTGATGTTATAGGTGGATGAAACCCTTATCAAGAATATTTTATAACTAATTTTCAATTCCCAAAGTTCTACTTGATCCATTAGTTAAGGGGATTTAAAAATTAAATTAGCATTAGTCAATAAGTCAACTATAAAGTCAACATCCTAATTTTGAATAGAAATTGAAAAATAATCATGAAATACATATAGATATTCATTTACCATTGACACATGACTAATTTAAATAGTTTCTTTATTCTTAATAATATCTAAAAGATAAAATTCACATCCATATTTTATTAGTTTTTCATCTTCTGGATATGTTATCAGAGGTATGAACTCATTATTACATAAAAACCAAAAAATCATGATAAAAAATAACTTTTTAGTTTTTCAATCTATCTTAGCATGATATAATTAAATACCACCCATACTCTGAAAAAACTAAAACTTTATAATGAAAAATATAATATGTTTTTTAGTAAAAGAATCCATATATGATAAAAGTAATAATTCTAAAATTATTATTTACTTTATACTCCCCCTTGAGTTTTATCCAATGTTCTAAAATTATTTATTCCGATGATATTTCAATTTCAATTTCAAATTCCCAGGATATAAAATAATATAGGGATACAAAATCAAAGAATACAATTTCATATTTTGAATAAACATGTAATGTGCATATCACTACATTATTTGTGGGTCACACATATTCCATAACACCTATAAAATATATTGTCAATCCTTTATATTTTCAATATTTAAGTTCATAACCCCGAGAAACTAACTCTGGACATGTGTTATAATAATAAACCAATTCATTGCAATTAATACATCTTACTATTTGGTGATTATATATTTTCACCTTACTTTTATGATCAAAAATCGTTTTCTTATAGTCACAAGTCATATGATCGATCTTACCACATTGATAACACTTTCATGATCCAATAAAACGTTATTCAAAATCCCTTTTACCATATTTTTAGCATGGGGGGGGGGGGGTTAACTTTATATTTATTGGTTGATTTCTTGTCTATTTCTTGCAAACATTGTCTAATTATTTCCCTTGTTGTCATAAAATACATATGTGTATTAAAAAATCAAATCTAATTCAGAGCAGAACGGACATCCTATTAATTTTTTTAAAATTCAAACTAATCCAAAAAAATTTATAAAAATTGTTTTAGAACTCTTTAAAATCTATTAATTTTAATTTCAGTGTCCAAAATAAGATTTGGGGAATACCTTTCTATTCTAGTAAAATCTACTTCATAAATAGCCGCTGAATCTTCATTATTTTTTCTGAACTCTAGAAATTACCTTCCCATTCTATGTCAAATAAATTTAAGAAAACACTTATAAAGAAAATTATCTTTAAATACCATACACTCCATGGAATAAATAATATTCCTTTCCTTAGTATTCTTAATGAGATACCACCATCAATAAACTTCATCTTCAAAATTATAAGTAATAAGAGTTAATATTTCAGGTTCGATACCACCCAAAACATAAATGATTTTATCCAATACATTTATTAATCCATCATATTTCATGAGGTTTGAAAATCCACTGAAACATGGAGGTTTTTATTTTATGAAATGATCCACTATATACTTGTTCATCTATAATGAATTTGGTCACTCCCTATCATGGGTAGAACCATTAATATTCTTGGTCAGAACAAATCTACACAAACTAATCTACTCAAAACATTATAGGTTGTTTATTTATAAGTTTATTATCCTCTTTAATACTTCCTACCACAAATACCATGTTTCTTCAATGGTAAACTATTATGAATAATAATGTATTAGGTGATCCAATATGAAAATATTAAAAATATATCTGATGATAATATAAAAATAACATAAATCATCTTTAGAGGGTGTTTTATCATCATCTTTACCTCTAAATGTTATAAAAATCTTTTCTTTAGTACCAATTATAATGACTTACAACATAATCAACCCACAAATGGGTGATTTATAAAAAGGGGTTATAGTTTACAACCTTAAAAAAACAACAGTTTATCGACCATGCTGAAATGGGTTATAGTTATATTACCAATAGAATATTAAATATTTTATAATTATTATATTTATAAATTAAATACACTTTTAAAACAAACCATTTAGTCTAGTCATTAAAATTTAATGGCATTGTTTAATGGTGATGTTTGTTCATACGTACACATGAATGACATTTACATTTTTATACATGGTAGAAAATAAATAATGTAGATAAAATTTTACTTTTATAGAATCATTAATTTTTTACATATATTGTATTTTTTAATTAGTTCCATGATTATGACCAACCATTTAATGTGGTATTGAAAAATGAATCACATCTCTTCATGGAGGTGGAATTACACACGTATGCATGAGAGACATTATCAATTTACAGTTGATGTTAAGGTAAGAATGTATTTTTTTAATTTTTATAGAAGAAAATAATGTAATAAATATCATATCTAATAATTTTATCTTTAATTTCAACCATCCATATAGTTTATTTATGAAAAATGAAATAAATCTCTTCGTGGAGGTGGTAGTCCACACATACACATGAGAGATGAATTAATTTCCTATATGATGGAAAAGAATATGAAAATGTGTGTTATATTAATAATAATAAAATTAAAATATAAATTATATACTAATGTTATAATATCATTATGGTTAAAGAATATTAGAAGGTGGTATAAGATAAAATAAACATTAAACACTCGATATATAATTATACCTCTTATTTTGAAAACCTCCCTTGGTATACACCTTAAGACTTCATACATCTTTACTTTTTTGAGAACAAGTCCTATTGGATATGGAAAGGGATTTTGGGAATATTTCTTTTAGTGTATTTTTTGAGATAAAATGATCAATGTGTGTTAATAAGTGAGGATAGTAGGTTCCCTTTTATAAGTGTGGGGAGTGATATTATAGTAATTTATCAAATAATAAAATAATATAAAGTATTATGAATGGGATAGTGTCTCTAAAAATTTACATTTTATAATTTAAGGTGATAATGTTCAAACTAACATGATTCAATAAGAATTATGATAATATTTTTTTAGCATTATAACATACTTTTTACCTTAATTAACCCATATTATACCTTACTATGGTAACATATTTTCACCATAGTAACTATTCATAATGGACAAAAATGAAATTAAACATATTAAAATAGGTAAAACTGAAAATTCCAAATATGAAATCCAATATTATATTTTATATTTTTAGAAGTGTAATAAATTAATTTTAGCATAAATATGAAAATCAAAATGAAAATAGTTTATAGAAAAATGCCCTTTTAAGCATATAAACATTATGTAACAGAAAAAAATATAATTATAAATAGTATATAATTAATTTGATTAAATTTATTGAAATGGAAATAATTTAAAAATTAAAGCAATTCAATATGAAATGGTAAATTTTAAATACTTTAAAATAAATGATGATTTATTTAAAAATCGTTATTTTTCATTATTCACCAGAAAATAAATATTTTCAGGAAAATCCCAAAATATCATCCTTAAATATATTTAATACTATGAATCATAAAATTTAATCCATTTTATCAATTGAAATTAAAAAATCATGAAATTTTATTTTTAAATAAAACCATTTAAATCATGGAAAAAGAATTTATTTAAAATATAAATATATATTTTTCAATTAAATAAATTATATAAATTAATTAATTAAACTTGGATAAATATGAATCAATATAATTAATATGTATAAATCATAAAATTAATTTATTTATAAGATTACCTATGTTTTTTCATGGCATAACTATTAGTGTTTTCTCTCCAACTCGCATCGAATTTGGTTTCCTATTAACAAAACCATTATATTGTACTTCACATCCATTATTAACATAGATCCTAATAGTACTAAGAATTTACTAAATAAAAAATAACTAAAATCTAATAAAATAATAAAACCCCACCTTTTGAGGAAAATAAATACTAAGATATACATAAACATGTCATCTTCTATTAAAATCTTTATATTCAACCAAAAATAATGATAATTATAATTAACATACTATCATTTAATGACATATAAATTTACAAATTATGATAAAATAAGATCCTAAAATCTAAATTTATCTATACCATTTCATGGAGACCAGATATAAGGATCCATTCCATTAGGTACACATATTTATGTGTTTAGTGTTTTGAATTTCAATTTCTCACATTACCATGATTTTTTAGGTTAATAGTTTAAGAAAATTAGGAAAAAATATCACATATAAAAACAAAACATTAAAAATTTGAAACAACCACTCATTTTTATTTTTCCCACAAATATTGGATTACTAAATTTAAACATTTATTTCATTTAATTCACTTGTAATTCATTTAAAAATTATCCACCATAGAAAAAATATTTACCTTCTTACAGTCCCAAATCATCCTTAGGTCATATGAAATAAATTTATAAACTAGAGATGAACAAAAAAATCTCAGTAGGAGATACAAAAAGGAAAAGAACCAATTATTAAGTTTTAAAATTATAAAATCCATAAAAAAATTCTATTATTTTTTTAATAAACAGTGAACTCAAATGTTAATATGATTACTCAATAAATCATCTTTATTTTATAAAATACTTTATAAAACATTTCATAAGAAATAATTATGTTAAAATAGAAATCATGAGTGTTTCTTAGAAATTGTGAGATCCCATGAATATAATTTTCATCAAAAATATACCCTTCACCCTTAATAATGGGTATAAACGTTATTAAAACATTAGGTCATTTTAATACCTTGCGAAGTAAAAATATTTCCTTAAAAAATATTTTTGAACCATAAAAAATCCATATAGGTGACTTGGAACATCGTTTTCATAGACCCATTACAAATGGAATAATCGACCTGGTTAATTCCAAAATAGTTTATTGGAAAAAAAAATTAATTACCTAATATATTGAAGAGCTATTTTGGGGTTACACATCATTATAAACAATGTATATGAACCCAAAAATATTTAATAAAAATTAATGAAATAATTTCCATATTAAAATCTAATAAAATATTCTTGTGAACACAGATTTTTCAATCAAAATTTTTCCTCATGTAAAAAAAGTCAAATATCATTTTTTTCCTTTTAAAATAGCTAAAAATGTTTCCTTATAAAAATGGTAATAATATCCTATTTAATAAATTATGAGAAAATTTATAGGAATATTTATAAATAATAATGTAAATTATACATGGATAATTTTTTCATGTTATAGAAATTAAAAAAATCATTTAATTTATGTATAAAGATAGTTAAAAGAAAATTCTTTAGTAAACCTTGATGTGATTCATTTTAAAACCTTTACAAAGAAAGTTAAAATTAATTGAAAATAATATTAAAAAATATTTGAAATATAATTAGAATATTATTGAAATATTTTAAAGAACAAAGACATATAAGAAAAGTAGTTTGATACATTTAAAAGAATGTTTTATAGAAAACCCCATTAAAACACTGGTAAATTTTTTATTTAAAAAAATATTGAAATATATAACATTAAATGGATTTCTAAACCACATAAATTTTATTAAATTATTGAAAACATACATTCATATGGTATTTTATAGTCCCAAAAAATGAAAAAATATGGTGTAGGTCAAATAAGTCTCAATGAAAGGAAATTGAGATGACAAATCCCTTACCTTAAGTATTGCAATAGAAATTCATTAAAAACGTTTATGATAAACAAATATTCATTATATAATTATTTGAGAACCATTTTAAGGTTTTATAGTTACCTTAATCCCTTTTATATGATTTATTTACATGTTTTATATTGTTACTAAATAAATTAAGTTCACATCATACATTTTGGGGACGTTCAATTCATAAGCCCAAAATAACTTTGGTAGGATCACCGTGGTCAAATTGGTCTTTATTGCATCATATAAAAAATTTGGTTCATGGGATAATTTTTATTTTTATAAAATAAATATCATTTTAATACCATATATGAAATGAAGAAATTAAAAGTGAAATATGTTGTATCATGGAGCTGGTAGCCCACACGTACACATGAGAAATAGTTTCATTTTTTCTAAAATATTGAAATGAAATGAAATATATAAAGGAATACCTTTATAGACTAATTTTCATAAAATCATAATATTAATTCATCAATTACATATTTATGAATATATAGGTAATGTGAAAATGAAAAATAAATCACATCACTTCATGGAGGTGGTAGTCCACATGTAAACATGTGAAACATTATCATTTTGCAATAGATTGATGGGTAATAAAGTAGAGGTTGGTATGACTGGGTAACTATAGAGTGAGTGAATTGATTTACAATTAAAAAAATTTGTATAAAAAAACATTGAATCTAAATAACCAAATTAATAAAACACCTAGTGAATCAAAACAGTAGAAATATATAAGTTCTAGATATCAAATAATTTATCAAATTTGGATTAATGCTCAGTTAAAAGAATCATTGAAATAATTTAAAATTTTGAAACTGAAGTACATAATCAGACACTTTATATAAAATTATTAATACTAACCATCAAAGTATGATTTTGTATCCTATTTTAATAATATATAAAATTTTGACTCTGAAAAATAGAAAAAAACCAATAAAACACACAATGAAATTAAATAAGGGGTTTGGTCTCAATCCAAGACTTAATCTCATCCACTTATTAATCCCCATTTTCTAATAAGTTTATTAACCAATAATCTTGATTCATAATATATATTTGGTTTTACAATCAATATAACACATGGATATCTAAGCACAAAAAATATTCCACAGTTTTACATGGGATGAAAAAGATACTAGGTCACATGATACCTCTTACACAATTATTCATGGGTATATAATAATAGAGTTATAGCTAATATGTTAAGAACACTCTTGGATTTGGCTAGTCAGGGGCTGAACCTCAGCAAGTCAGGTCATGACATAGTAGTATTAGATCACATACCAACTTTAGGACTACAGTGTTTGAGTTTGGTTTATGTAAATAATGTTTAGTGTTTCATGTTCATCTTTCAGACTAGGGGCACTGGTGTTGGTGCAGTGGCTGATGTATCTATACACAAGGACTCTGATCACATTCCTTTCAACTTGGTGCATATAAACATTGGTTTCATGGAATTGTTTTGGTATATGAATCATATAGTAATGATAGTGTCTTCAATTTCATTCATGAGTATGCTACCCATTTATACTCTTTTTACCGTGGTACAACTTGTTTTAATTTTAGGATGCCTCTGCATAGATAACCATTCAAGATTCCAGTATATGATCATAATGATGATCCAACCAATGATGAGGCATTGGTAAAATGTCTTGTACTAGATTTAGCACCTCTAGGTTGTTCGCTAGCTATACCACCAACCATTGAGTAGTAGATAGAGCTGATAGTTCCAGCTAAAGATGAAGATAGTTTGGGTGTATTTCTTAGGTTATAAATGTAGTGAACTCCCATGTTTTGAGGTGATTCAAATCACCAAGTGGATAAGGATAGGCTAGAGATAGTAACTCAAATTTTTTTCCTAGTAAGGATTACATCTGACTAGACAATGGTCCTTGCAGCGATTCTTCTTCAAGGATCATCTGGGAGATTTTGGATATTTGTGAAGCAGTCACATGATGAGAGAACTCTCTATTGAATGGACTTTGAGAGGATCTTTCGAGATGGTTTCCATCCAACCATGTTATGATCAATATTCATATAAGGTATTTTGTATTTGTAGCATGGAAGCATGAAAATGGAAGAGTAATCAATGAGATTTACTAATATATCACGTTACTCCTTGGATATGGTGTAGGATCGGCTTTTCAGATCTCAGACATTAAGGAAGTAGTCAAAATAGGAAATCATGGAATAAGTGGTATATCATTTCATTTCTACTTATGATAGAGTTCTTGAGAGATCATTATTAGTGTATATATTTTTGGAAGAGCAAACACAAGTAGTGGGAGCTATCAGTTAGAACTTAGTAGCTGAGACATCAGAATCAAGTATCTAATGATATTCATAGGGTTATAAGAATGATAGATATTGTACTATGTGATCCAAGGACATAGGTCTACTGGTGAAGGGCCCTTAGGTTTTCTCTATTCATCTATGGGATAGGTAGTGTTTCTCCTATGATACTTGGGGTTATCTAGATCATGATTTCCTGACCCACTATACAACTGATCATGAGAGGGTCAAGGGACCTCCAAGGGAGAGAATGAGGTTGGATTAGGGTGGTCCATAGGGTGGAAAACATTGGAGGGGGTGACAATGCAATAAGAGGGGATTTTAGGTTTATCCTATTACCATCACCTCCCCTAGGTGGTGCACTACAGGCTCAAGGAGCTAGTGTGTAGGGTTGAGGTTAGTTGTAGGCTACATAATCCCATAACCCTTATGCTATATGAATGATATGAGGTATGATATGTTTCTATTATACTTTATTTATAATATTGATAGATACTGGCTCTAGCCACTCCTTCCTTGCCTCTTCTCATGTTTGAAACATAGAGATTCCAATTGATCCATTTTCTTGACTCTTGCGGTTGGTGGCTCTAACAAGAAATGACTCAGTGATTGTGAACTTGTACCGATAGTGTAATATGATGCTCAGATGTTATATTTTTATTATGATATCTCTTTTTTGCAACAATTATTCCTTAATAAATCATCTTAGATATGGAATTCTTATCTAAAATTCATGCGAAAATTCAATGTTTTAGGTGACAGATGTTGTGTGTTCACCATGGCAGAATGAGGTTTCTCTTTATGGGTGAAAAGATTACATAGGCAGAGAAGGATGATCTCAAACATAAGAGGGTGCAGCTGATTACTCACTAGTTTGATATAAGGACTCTTTGAGTAGTGGATGCTTAGTGATATTAACTTCCTATAGTGGTGGATGGGTATGATGATTTATTTATTGAGGACATACCATGTTTAGCACCTCGTAAAGAGGTGGACCTCTACATCGACATTCATCCCAAGATGACACCAATATATATACCATCAAATCGGATGGATTCCAAAGTGCTTCCAGAACTGAGGATGTAGTTAGAGGACTTGTAGGAGAAGGGATTTTTGAGACCCAATGTTTCTCCTTGGGCATCCCTAGTGTTGTTTCCCAAGAAGGTTTATGAGAGCATGAGGCTATGTGTATATTACCAGTTCTTGAACCAAGTGTATTTGAAGCTTATATATCCACTACCAAGGATCAACGACCTATTTGATCAGTTGATAAGGGTAAGATGATTCTTGAATATTGACCTCAGGCTAGGTTATCACCAGTTGAGATTATAGAATGATGATATATAAAATATGACATCCATATTTCACTACAGTCACTATGAGTACTTGGGGATTCCATTTGACATGATGAATTCCCCAGATGTGTTCATGGGACTCATGAACCGAAACCTTTAGCCATTCTTAGCCATTCTTATACTAGTTTATGATGGTATTAATTGATGACATCAGAGTGTCTTTGGAATCTGAGGAGGATCATGAGAGAAACTTGAGGACGGTTTTGTACAACTCTAAGAGAACCAGATTTACGAGAAACTCTCAAAGTTCTAGTTTTCGATTCGTTAGGTCATCTTTTTGGGAAAAATCATCTTAGAGTTATGAGTTTCAATAGATCCCACAACGGTTGAGGTGATGCTTGGTTAGGATCCACCCAAGAGTGTTACCATGGTTTGATGTTTCCTTAGGACGACAGGGTACTATTGGAGGTTTGTACCCCACTTCTCTAGAGTTACAACACCCTTTATGACTTTGAATCATAAGGGGAATCCATTCATGTTGAGGAAAATGTGCTAGCATTTATTTCATAGGATGATATATAGATGAAGAGTTCTCACATATTGATATTTCTAGATGAAGGTGTTGACTATGTATTTTTCTACGATGAACCAGGGATCAGACATGGTTTTGTGATGATGCATAGGTAGACAGTGATTACATATCACTCACACTAGTTGATACCACATGAGAATGACTCTCTGAACCATGATCTTGAGTTAGTAGTGGTAGTATTTTCATTGAAGATATGTGAAAAATACCTGATGGGTTAGTGATTTATCTTCTACTCTAACTATAAGAGCCTCAAGTAAATCTTCTTACAAAAGGATTATAACATGAGATAGATGAAAAGGCAAGAGTTCCTACACATCTATAACTTTGAGATTGTATATATTCTGGGGGAAGGAGAACATGGTGGAAAACACTCTGAGTAGAAGATATTGTCCTCAATTATTGGACGAGATGTCAGAGCAGTTAGCCTCATTGCATTTTTACATCGTCAAAAAGGAAGGTGCTTTATATCTTTAGTTGATGGTTATTACTCCACTTCTTTTTCAGCGTGTTAGGTATTCTTGATGTGGAGATACTGATTAAGAGACCATAAATGCTCAGATTTCAACTGTACATGATCTTGATATATATTTTGAAAGTGGGTATCATGTTTTTTTTTCAGGGGATGGGATATAGTACCTATGATATTCTAGTAGGAGGTGTTGTAAGAGTTTCATACATCCCCTTTGGTGGTATATCCAGGTGTGGAGACGATGTAACAGGACCTTTGACAATATTTTTTGTGCAGAAGAATGATGAATGGAGGTGTAGAGTTTATCTCTTGATTAATCACTTATCAGAAGGTGAAGGTCGAGCACTATGTTCTGGTGGGTTTTGATTAACCAGTTGAGTTTCTACAGTGGAAGTGGGATAAGATATCCATATACTTTTGATAGTATGACCACATACATCTAGTGGACATGATTCCATCTAGGTGATTATATATTGACTCACCATGTCATCCCCCCTCCTAGCCATTGGAGAGAAGAGTTCAATAGATAGCTTGAGATGATTCTAAGTGTAGGAGATAGTTGGACTCCATGGAGTTCCCTTAATGACCATCTATGATCACGATGCTCACTTCACATCTCAGTTATCGAGAGGATTATAGGAATCCATTCGGATTCAGTTTCACTTGAGCATTTCTTTTCATCCCCAGACTGATGGCCAAACAAAGTGGACTATCCAGGTCTTGGAGGACATTATACAAGATTTCATTTTAGACATTCTCCATAGTTGTGAGGATCACCTACCCTTGGTGTAGTTTATATACAACAATAGTTAAAATCCCACCATTGGTATGGAACCATTAGAATATTTTTATGGGAGACCCTGCATGTCACCTCATTATTGGACTGATCTAGGTTATCCCATACTCATGGTCCAAGAGTTGGTGTGAGACACTATAGAGATGGTGTAGATCCTCTAGGAGTGGATGAAGATTACCTAGATCTATAATAAGTTTTATGCATAATAAATATTGAATCATCTAGTTTTCTAGGAAGGAGACCATGTGTTCAAGAGAGTCTCACCTTGATGCCAATTGATGAGATTTAGCCATAGTGGCATGTTATATATATGATTCATTGGTTCCTTCTAGATACTTGGTAGAGATAACGAGGTGGTATTCTTCTTAATTATACTAGCATTATTTAACTAGATACATGATGTATTACACATGTCACATCTGAGGATGTATGTGCATGAACTGTCACACGTTAATTACTGGGGAGAGTTATACATAAAATACATAGATAACTTTAATGATTACTCAGTAGAGATTGAGGATTGAAAATAGTGGATCCTTTTTGGGCAATAGATTCCTCTTTTGCATGTCTGGTGGTATCATGAGAATCTTTATGAGTTCACATGGGAGCAGAAGGATTAGATTCATTCTCAGTACCCACATCTTAATGTTTATCCTTTGTTTTGGATTTTTAGGATGCAAATACCTATGTTTGGGATAATTCAATGTCTTAGATTTTATATTTATTATTTTTTTATATTATAAGGATTATTTTTGACACTAGTAGATGAGACAACGTGAAGTTATGAGGCTTTATGTGATCAGAATAAATGTGTGAAATATATTAAATATAATAAGTAGAATGTGTGCACGATTTTACTGAAAAAGTAAAATAACGTCTAAGAGGGTTCATAGATTAGAAATATGAGGGAAATGTTGAGTTCAGAATGAGGTTTTTACCCATGTATTGGCTTAAACATTGATTGCGTGGGTCATTTGTGGAAAATTCATCACGGGCGCAGAACAGAATAAAATAATTAACAAAATTATTTTATTTCAATTTCTCTAATGCATTATTTGACATGTATTTAAATATAATTTTATTGAGAAACCACAAGGTTATCCATACATCCCTAAAATCATTGGATAGCCTCTAGAGAGAATGTTGAAGGAATTCTATCAATCTAGTGACAAACATATTATGGATCGATGATTGACGCCCCATAAATTTGTAGGATCTCAAAAAAAACACCACATCATTATTCATCAAGGATTGATCAAAATTCAGGTAGTGTTTTTTTAATAGTTTTCATTCACCATTCATTGTTCATATGAAGAATGCAGAACAATAAACCAATAGATTCATTTTTGGATCATGTATAATTGCTCGATGGGTTTATTGTATTGTGAATTTGGGATAATTGCTTTAGTTTTTTTATTTATTAGTTTTTATTTTCATAAAAATGAATTGAGATCAACAATAACATTGATCAAGGTCTATTCCTATAGTTTTTTCTTATTCTTTTATCCATCGGTTCTTAGTTCACCACAAACATTCTTTGTTTGGCTCGAGGTTTGACATATCACGATCTATCAATAATTACCCACCTGTTTCATGGAAAAACAATCTGATATGATTGATATAAGATTAGTACAACACAATGGGGGTGAGAGGATGGATGTGGTGGTGAATCAGATGATTTTTTATCCCAATTTCATGTTCTTGAATATTATTTGGTGCGTAATGAAGAATGATGTGTAGATCAATTTTCCAAGAAGATTGAAGACATGTTTTCCATATTGTAGTGTTGGAAAGGTCTAGAAGAACCAAAATATACTTGTTCTAAAAATGGTACAGGCTGCTAGTAGGTGTAGTATGATACCATTAAAATATAAAAAATTGTGAGAAATATGGTCTATTATTCGGTGTTACACACCGTGTGCCCCCCTTGGCTGTGGTTATAGGGTTCTGGACAAAATAAAGGGTCACACGATGTGTGAACCCAAACAAAAAATGCATGGACCTGCCCAGTTTACTCAGCATGTACTCCAATGGGTACATAGACATAGTTTGTAGTACACGAATAGATGAAATGTCATGGAATCCCACACAGACATGTCATGGATGTGTGTACATGGGATTACCCCTTGTAATGGTACACAAGAAGCTACATGTCGTGTACTACTACATTGACATGACCACTAAAACATAGACATGGCCAAATGACATCAACATTGTACTGTGTGTCTCTACACATCATGTAATACTTCTACAGGATGTGTATTTGGAGACTATATGTCGTGTGAGTATTTTCCACATGGGAATGAAAGGGGATATCTTGGAACCTAGTACATGCTTTGTACCCCCCTTCAAGAGTGATTGTGCATATTTTTTTCTTTGTTTAGAACACTATAGGTTGAGTATGTTATGTGGGTACTTTTTTTCAAGGGTACATTTTGAAATTACATCCACCTAACTGGGTTGTGTTCATATCTAAAGGTGGAATTGTAGATAGAGTTAGGGTGGACCTTTGTGAGACTAGAGTGGGATACTCTATCATCATTTGTTACCTATATAGAGTTTTTCTAATAGGCATGACCTCCTTGAGCAGGGCATCGATCCTCTATCTAGCAGGCTGTATTGTCTGGGCATGTGTTTTTTGGAATATGATCCCTTACATAGCGGGTTGATCTATATTAGGGTTCGTGGTGTCCAATACAGATCTAAGTGTTACCCCTATCTATGTATGAAGGTATTCTTAGACCAATGAAATTTATTGGGTGGGGAAAAGTGAGCTATACCTCTTTATCAATTGTCTCAAATGATCGCATCAATGCTAAAGTAGATTCTTTGTAAGCAAGAATTTGTTTGAGTCGAATCCTATTACTATCATTTGGTTATGACTTCTTGGTGGCATGGTGTCATCCCTAAGTATATCTGGGTGGTTCTATTATAAATTGATTCTTATATCTTGTATTGAATTGAATGTTCATGGTGCTTTGTTTTTAGTATTTTTAGGGTTTCCTACTGATTATTCTTATACTCACCCCTGCATGGGATTTTCCCACACTTGTCGTGTCTTAGGCAGATGATAACCCATTTGATGATGTCCTGTGAGTACACGAAATAGGTGGATCATAGATAGAGGTCGAAATACCAAGGTGTTTTACTAGGATCTTTAATTTGACTTATTTCTATCACCTAAAGAAGGTTAGACTATTTATAGTTTTTAGTTGGGATTGTATTTGGCCCCTTTTTAATTTTTAGTACTTTTAATATCATAAATTGTTGTGGGATATTATATGTATGAATGCATTGTTTCAATTTTTTTATTACATTTCATCATATTGTGGTCTTGAATATGTGTCCATGTGTATAGGTACTTTAGGTTAATGCCTCCCATTCATGGGATATGCATACTTGGTGCTAGTCGTGGTCCCCTATACAATTATGAGTGGGATTGGGGTATTCACAAGTCAAACCTCAACAGTATTAGTTCTGAAAATAATCTATATGAATGTATCACCCTTTTATGTCTTTGATTTGACCAATATTATCACATTGTTTTATACACATGCATACAAATGAGTTATATTGAATTTATACAGCTACATGTCCTATTCTTCATTGAGGCCTACATCCTCACACGTAACAAAAAACCAAGAACTAGGATTTTTTTTTGAATAATTATGTGGAGTTGTTTAATAATAAATATTCATAAATCCACATGTGACTTGAATACATTAATTTCTATAAACTAGATTTTGGAGCATTGAATTTGAATAAGGGACTGGAAAGGAACGATATCATTATGAAAATATATCTATTAGTAGTATATCTATTCTGGTAGTATATGATTATTGAAGGTAGATTCATTATAGCATTAGATGACTTAATAGTATCAAAATATAGTGGTAGATGTATTGATAGTATAAATATTTATCACCATATCTTTAAGTGGTAGATCTTCAGTGGTATATCTGTGAGGAGTAGATATTTAGTTGAAGATTTGTTAGTGGGATATATTCAGTGGTAGACTATTAGCTATAGTCAACAGTTGATCTGTTAGCGATATATATTCATCCATTAATCAGTTAGGGGTAGATATCTAGTAGTAGATCAATTCTAAAATGATGTTAGATCTATAGGACTATAGGGACCCAGACTTCTCATACATGGATACTACATATTTTTTGATGAATATTCATTATATTATACAATAAATGTTTGATAACCAAAATATTTTAGTTCCTTTGGAAACATGGAATCACAATCTTACAAATTAGTGAATGATCTTAAACATCTCCTATAAGGATCTTATCCTTTAGTAATATTCAAAATCATACCCTACTTAAAACCATTCTTCATAAAATGGGGAAAGGAAACCTAATAAAGGGTGGTCTCAAATCCTTAGTAATAGTAAACAAGAAAGATATTTAATCATAAAATAAGAATAAGGTTATGGGAACATGATCACAACATTTTAAAACCATACCCTACATATTAGAGATCATAAACATGAATGAAGAGAGAAATATTGGAATCTCATAAGACATGAATCATAAAGGAATCAATGAAAATGAGTCAAGATAGTATAAAATTTTCATAAGACATACACATGTGGAATACAAATCAGCTTATAACAATTTGAACACGTGTAAAAAGAAATAGGTTCACTCATTATGTTAAAGACATTAAATTATACCCTCACATAAACATATGGTAATGAAACCTGGTCCACACATAACATTGTTAACATGTAATAAATTTCATACAAAAAATTGTGAACATGAAATTAAGTTTATGCATGACATTAAAACATGTAATGAAATTCACAAATAGGAAATTAAACCTTCCAGGAAGGACACACAACCATCCCCAGTGGAATCCAAAAATTATTATACTAGGATCACTCCAATTTTATCCTAGTAATATTGAACCACATTCAATCTAGTTCTATCCTAGAATTTCTGAACCAAGTTCACTCCCATTCCAACCCTATATTACTAAACCAGGTTCACTCCCATTATATCCCTATATTATTGAACCAAGTTCACACTAATTCCAGTCATATCAATATCATGAGATATGTAAATATTTACACAATTAATTAGAGAGAGATATTGGTCCCACCTTCCACAGAATGAAATCATACAAATGTGTTCCACAAGATAATAAAACTTATCATATGATAACTCATGAAATGAAATGGGTTTCATAAAAATTTCATCATATCATAACCTATGGAAAAAAGATATGTTTCATAATAATTTCATCATAGCATAACTCGTTAAAATAAGAAGGTTTCATATGTGATTTATCATGATATAACCCGTGGATGTGAAATAAGTTTCATAAAAAACATTTCATATTAAATATAAACCATTAAAGGAAATAATAAGAATGGTTTCCTTTGATTATATCCCTAGTAATTTATAAACTATATCAATTTATTTCATCTTATATGGAGAATGATTTTCTAATAACACATGGAACATTTCTTAAGAAAAATAAAATCTCTTGGAAATCCACTTTTTAAAACATAAAACTTTTCAAAATAATTTTCATTGAAAACCATTTTAAGAAATTATAAATTAATATATAGAAATCATTTAAAATATTTCTTGCGTGAAATACACTTTACACTTTTAGAAATGATTTTTAAAACATAAAATAAATTGAAATCCATTTTATTTGAAAATAACATTGAAAACTTTTAAAGGAAGCCTTGAAAACCATTTTAAGAACATTTTAAAACCTAAAATTAAAAAAAATAGTTTCCTTGATAATGTTCTTAAAATATCATTTAAAATATTTTTTTTAAACATTATTTTGAAAGGACCTATATTTTCGACCGAAGAGTGGAATAAAGTAATATTTTCTTATATAAATTTTCTAAATTTTCATAATTACCAAATTGTGGATAAATGGTACCATTACATGATTATAAAATGAATAAATAGAGGATAATAAAATTCATGATGATTATTGAGAGATATATCATGATATTTTGTCATTTAAGACTTAATCGTAAATAATCCCGATAAATTATGATACTATAACGTAAAATGATTACCACATTGATAACAATGATTCCTAAACCACATAAATTAACAACATAGAACAAATCATAAAATATCATTATAGTGATTAAATTGGTTATTTTACATGTCAGTAGGGCTATATATAGACATCGTTAAATAATATTGGTGCGAAACATAACACACGTCTCAAAGAAAGAAAATTGAGACAAATTACCCCACTGATTTGGTAACTTTTGAACCATAATACTCATGAAAGAGTGTACCTAAAATGGATATGAAAATAGAATTTTATTTAATCATAATAATAATAAAATACATTCCTGGGAAATATATACAACAAATGTCTCACAAAAGTAAAAATTGTGACAGAAATCCCCTACCGTAAGTGTTGAATCTCATCACACTCATTAAATATTATTTTATAATAAATATAAGTTTATTATAAATATATAAAAGAAACATATTCATATATATCATATCATATAAAATTTTATTAGGACATTTTATTACCCATTTATTAATATTCCTTGTTTAATTTATGTTTTGGGTGACAACTTCTTTGTTTTTCATACACATTTTGACTTTTCATTTTTGGTTCTCTTACTTAGATCATGGTTTCATAATATCTTGAATTTAAACCATGGTATATATACCATATATAATTATTATATATTCATTTATAGTATTCCATAAATTTGGTGTTATGAAATGAATTACATCATTCATAGAGAGCATAGGTCATACGTACGTATGGATGCTATTTCAATTTTCTTTTCATATTTAAAAAAGAAAAGTATTATATATATACATATGATAATTTAAGTATAATTATTATTTCATATATATAACATATTTTTATTAAACCCATCCTTAATACATTCCATATATATTGTGAATATGCCACATCACTTTCTAAGGCGGTAGTCTTCTGTACACACGAACCAAGTTATCATAATACCAAAAATGGAAAACATGATGATATGAATGATATAAAAATTAAATAATTCTAATAAAATTATAAATATCATATATAAATAGAATTTCCATAATTATTCCTATACTTGGAATATGGTAATGGAAAAATGAACGCCATCGGTTCGCAAGGCGGTAGTCCTCCAGACACATGAATGATATTTTTGTAACCCAATTGATGGAATTGTGTGCGGATATAGGTCATACCCTTTTCATAACAACATATTACTATATTTATGATACTAATTTTGATTATAAAAGTAATATATAATTTTTTTTAATGGGGTTTAGCTAAAAATAAAACAAAAACGTTCGTTGATGAACGATACATCTTCTTCACGCATCTCTTTTTGGTTTTCACCAAGGGCCTTCCTTGGATGGAATTATTCCCAAAATAATGCTCAAATTCTTAGAGGAGGGTACTTGGAAAATTATTTGGTCAGGTATTGTCTATACCAAATTGTTTGATAGGTTTGAATAATATGGGTGAGTGAGTCCCTTTTATAGTTGAGGAGGAGTGACACTCTTATAAATACTCAAAATTATTTATTATTGGGAGGTCTCCCTTACTTTATGTGGATCAAAAATTGAATAATAATATATATGAGGGTTTATTGGTCACTAAAAACCTCGCAAACACAAAAATAAATTCATTTTTATAATTTTCTTCCATATATTATATGTCTCCCTATTTTTATCATTTTTGTTATTATTAAGGTAACTAATTTTTTAACCTCGAAAATTTATCCATTATAAATAAATTAAAGTGAGATATTTTAGAAAATTTATATCATTTTTTTCTAAAATGTGATATGTCATTTATAAAATAAAAACATTATATTTATGGTAAATTAATTTTATTTGAAGTGAAAGTAACTTGTTAAAACATTTTCTTAACCCTAACCACGCTAACTGAGATTTTAATACTTAGGGTAAATATGTTCATTATAAACTAAAAATTGGTCCATTAATGGAACATATTTTAAATTTACTAACATTTAATATTCACTTGTAAAAAATAGGGTTTTTATTAATTTTGAATCACTTAACAAATTATCAATTATTTTAAAATAATATTAATGTTAATTTTAAAATTATTTATTTAATATGAATTTAAAAATATTTTTATAATAATTAAATTTGAATATATTATGTTAAAACATGTGTAACGGGCTATATTCATCTGAAAAATTCATTTATGATAATAAGTCATTTATTTTACCCACCTTAAAATATTTTATTATCATTTATTTTATTTAATTATTAACTAAATTATTTAGGTATTAGCATTTTATAACAATTTAAACCAATTATTTAATCTATAGAAATTTTAAATAAATTTACATGATAAAAAAAATAATTTAAATTTTAAAATAATATTTATAACTGAACATATGATGTTATTTCCATATCCCAAATCTGTGTAAATATTTACGGAAAGGAAAGTTCCTTTTTGGCTTTTTTCTTTACATAAGTTATTATATAGGTAAATTTCATAGAATAGTATCCCTAATAACTCATAAAAAGTTTTCTAAGTTTTAAGGGTAAAAATATTTCAAAAAATGACTGTTGGGAATGTCTTTAAGCAACTTTACACCATATATTATAAGTTTAATGTCTAAGTAAACCCATTTTTACTTTAATCAATATAATTAATTTTAACTATTTTCAATAATAAATTTGGTCAAAAATTATGTTTTAAATTTTATAAATTATAAATATTTATAATTTAAAATATTTATTCCATTTTTAAAAATTCAATTCATAGTATTTTCTAAATTCAATTTAACATTAACCCCATAGAGGTGAAGTGAAAGTGGGTTTTTAATGTGAAAATGTTCAAAACATAGCAATGTTTTTATATCAAAATAAAAGATTAAAATGAATATAATGAACTATATTAGACTAATATTTTTATAATTTAACTATTAAGACTTTAAAACCACCTATCATATATTTTAAAATTATAAATTATTTATATTAAATGGTATTTTTTAATTAAAATTCAATATTTTTCACTATTAATCAAAAAATGAATGTTTTTGGCCAAAAAAAACCCTAATATAAATTTTGTATTCCTATTTAAAAAATGAATTTTTTAAATTTTTTTATAAAATTTTTAAAATTTACTTTTAAATTATGTGCACCAAGCATGATCAAACTATCTTTTAGAAAAGATACAATTTTCTAACTAAGAATTGTTTTTTATTTTAAATGATTCTTGTTTTACATCTAATAAATAGGTAACTAATGAAATTTTGATATATATATATATATATAAGTATGTTAAAACTATTAATTTGATCCATTCCAAAATCTAGATGATAAATATCAAATTAAATAATAATATTAATAGTATATTATAGATTGGTAAACTCATTCCTGCATGTAATGAAAGCTATCGAAGGAAATTGATATTGTGTATAACAAAATCCAAATATAGTAATAGGTGTAACACAATATTAACACAATGTTTCATGTAGAAAAACCTTAACAAGATTTTTCATATAAAAAAATCATAACTCTGTGTAGTGTGCAACACCATCCATCATTTTTTTTGTTTTTTCAAAAAAATAATTCATAAAAACTCAGGGTGTTGCATTCTACCCACCTTAAAAAAAATTTATTCCTCAAAATTATTTTCAGTAATAAATGGTTTAACACGTGATATTTTCTTTCATAGAAACCCACATCATAAAAATTTGTATCAACACTTCCTTTAAAATAGAAAATTTGGAAAAATAAAGGTCACTTAAAGTAACTTATTACCTGGTTTCCACATAAGAAAATATATGTGGGAAGTGATAACATGGAAATATAAGTGAAAAAAAACAACCAAATACCTAGGGATAGTGATAGAGAATTTGTTACCAATAACATTAACCATCAAAAATCCATAAACCAATGTTTCTTTAAAAATGGTCATTGATATCATCAAGAATGATGATTATAGGACAATATTTTATATCAATAATTTTCACAAAAAGGTATACTTTATTTTCTAAGTGTAATCTCAACCTTTGGTTGTGCCTTAATCAATTTACACTTCATATCTTACTTTAATAAATGTAGGTTAATTTTTTATTTTCAATTCACTAACGGATCATAAGATCCATAAATATATTGACATGTTATTATGTATATATTTTCATAACATCAAAGTAATCTTGTTATCACAATTTGTGCATAAATATTAATGTGGTGAAATAATACATTAATATTTTAAATCACATCCAATTTTCAATATAAAGAATTCCATAGATGGTTAGCCTTATGATACTTACAAATTATTAAAATCCAAAACCTTAGATATAAGGTGATTATATTTCTCAAAATATATATAATATTAATCACCAATTTATCATATGGTATCTCCTGATTGTCATAAATAATAAATGTGAATACCTTTATCATTCATTGTCTTCAAAAATGGAAATAAACTAATTTACCATAGATCATTAATGTAAATAATCATTCTTCTTCATTCATTGTAAAAAACCACTAATTATTGAATATATTACATAGATCCAAAAAATTCAAAAACATAATCAAAAGTAGCATAAACTACTTTTCCAAAAAAAATTACAGTTCAAAGGTCATTGATACTATCCAATTTACATTATGGAAATACATCATCTATTTATGAAAACTAAACAACATTTTCTTAGTAGAAAAAATATATTAAGGGGTACCTTCACATAATAAAATTTTTACCTTTCCATTAAATCACTTTTCCATTTGATCATCATCATTTAATGTATTCATTTAAATAATTGATACGATATTATACTGAACAATCCATATATAATTAATAATTATTGAATCTAAATACATAAATACTTCAATCATCCGACTACCTTCTCAAACCATTAACTAGGATTTATCATCTTATTCCTCATTACCTCTTCCTTGAAATATGAAATATTAATTTTATATTAACATTCGTCAAACTCAATTTAATCATGATTATATAAAATACTATTAGAACAACACATAAATTTCATATTTCATTCTTGGTCTCTTCATCATTAGAAAAAAACCATTACTTATAAAAACATTCAATTTTACTTCATGAGATTTCAATTTAAGACATTAATTTTCATAATTCCCATAATTTTCTTAAATAAAACATTCAACTTTTTATAATTCCTATGGTATTCCAATATTTCCATCAATTTAATTAACTAGAATCTTCATTTTTCATTAGAAATTACTTACTCTATGGTATTATTTACCACACACAACACATATCCTCATTACTTTGAGACATTACCTTGAGTGATTATTCTCACATTAATGAGATATATGAAACTAAATCTCCATCCTTCTATGGATACAATCACCCAATCACATAGAGAAATCTTTTCGTCTCTTATTTGGAGAGTCTATGAGTTGGTAAGGGTAGAAATTGTTAATCGTATTCCCTAAAAACTGATTATTAATAGTCACAAAATTGTTTAATCCAATAATCATTCAATTAGTATACTCATAAAAAAAATTATATTATATTCAATGTTAACCTAATTCCTACTGGTTTTATGCATTGACTATAAAAAACCAGAGCTAGAAACACTAATCATAGTGGAAAACCACATAATCATGAAAAATCACTTATACAATGCCCAAATAATAAAAAAACATTTTCAATCTGTGACACATTAGGTTCATCCTATGTTACTCATATTCATCATCCATTTAAATAATTCATTATGGATTGTAAATTGTGTATGAATTTTGATATTATATCCCCCAGAGTGTCTAAATAGGTTTGTAGTAAGGCCTATTTTCATGCACTAGTTCCTGATCAAGTCTAGATAAATATTGAGCTTTCAGGGTTATTAACCCTATGGAAATATCTGTGATAGATAAATCCACTTTTAGTATCTATTAAGGGATGTAATTTATTGGAAACCACTCTATTAATACATTACCAAAATTCCAGGAAATGTTCCTAAAATTTTACTCATCCTTAGACTTATCCTTAGACACATCCTTAGAAATATCATTAGAAATATCTCTATAGATCTCACTAATGTTCTCTCATAATAGTTTATAAGTATTAACAAAACCTTTCCTTTGATACCATCTATAAAAAACTAGGATTATCATACATGGAAATCACATAATTTTAGATGAATATTTATTACATTATATAAACACACACCTAATGTCCATAATTGTTTACTGACTTTAGAAACATGGAAACATAATTTTCTAACTCAGAAAATGATCTTCAATATATTTCACAAATATCTTCCCCTTTAGTAATATTTACAATCATACCATACTTAAAACCATTATTTACAACCTAATGAAAGGAATCATAAGAAAGGGTGATCTCAAACACTCTATAAGGGAAAACAAGGATAATATATAAGCATGACATTAGAATAAGGGTATGAGAATATGAGCATAAAATTGGAAAACGATACCCTATATATCAAATATCTTAAACATGAATCAAAAAATAAATATTGGTATTTCATAAGACATGAATCCTACAAAATCAGAGAACATGAATCAAGAGAGTATAAAATTGTAAAAAGACATAGAATTGTGGCATAAAAATCAAAATATAACATTCTAAACATGTGTAAATAGAAAAATTTCCACTCATTTCATAAAGGAAATAAAATTAGGCCCTCATTAAAAGTTATTGGCATGCATTCAGGCCCACTCATAACATAGTGAACATATAATCATATTCACACATAACATTGTGAACATGTAATCATGTCTACACATAACATTGTGAATATTTAATCAAGCTCAAGAATAGGTGGCTAAGCCTTATGGGTGAGACAAACAATTATCCCCAGTGGTATCCCAATCTTATTGTACTGGGTTCACTCCCATTCCAGACTTATATTACTGAACCGATTTCACTCCCATTCTTACCATATATTACCGAACTAAGTTCACTCCCATTCTAGCCCTTCATTATTGAACTGAGTTTACTATTGTTACATCCATGTATTAATGAACCACATTCACTCCTCATTCATATCATATATTTCTCATGAGATATAAAAATCATTACCCAATTCATTGGAGAGAGATATAGGTCCCACCCGTTATATAATTAAATCATATATATAGGTTCCACATGATCATAAAAATTCAACATATCATAACCCAAGATATGAAATTGATATCTTAATATTTTAATCATTTAATAACCTCTGGAAAATAAATATATTTCATAATCATTTCATCATTGTATAACTCTTGAAAAGAAGTGGGTTTCATAAACATTTTATCATGATATAACCCATGGAAGATAGATAGGATACAAAAAAACTTGTTATCTTAATAATAATCCATTAAAAGAGATAATAAGAATGATTTCCTTGGATCATATCCCATTAAAGCATAAAAAATATCAAATGTTTTTATCTTAGCTGGGCAAGGACTTTGAAATATAAGTTAGACCATTTCAAAAAAAATAACCTTTTTTGAAAATAAATTTTAAAAATATTAAACATTTAACAAATATTTTTCTTTTAAAAACACTTGGAAAACTTATAAATTAATATTAAAGAATAATTTAAACCATTTTATGGGGGAAATATCATTTCTTCTTTGAAAAAACCAGTTTTAAAACATAAAACAATTCAAATGCCTTTTTCATTGAAAATAACTTTGAAAACTAATGAAGGATGCTTTAAAAACCATTTCAAACAATTTATAAAATTGGAAATATTTTCCAAATAATTTTACTTGAAAATGATATTAAAATAACATTTAAAAAGAATTTAAAAATTTTATAGCTCATTTTTTTGAGGGAATTAATATTTCTGACTGAAGAGAGGATAAAGTCATATTATCATAAAAACAGGTTTTAATTGTATCAATTACCAAAGAGTGGATTAATGGTACAACTAAATGAATATATAATTAATATATATAGGAAAATAAAATTAATGATACTTCATGAGAGTTATATCATGATATTTCAACATTTTAGACTTAATCATAAACAATCCTAATAAATTATGAGATTTTGTCATAAAATCTTTACCACTTTATTGACATTGAATCATAAACCACATGAAGTAAGAACATAAAATTAAGCATAAAATATAATGGGTATGATTAAATTCAGGATATTATATGTCAATTATGCCATATATACACCTTTTTAAATAATATTGATGCATAACACAACTTACATCTCTAAGAAGGAAATTTGAGACAATATTCTCTTACCAATTTGGTAACATTCGAACTGTAATCCCAATGAAATATTGATACTCAAATGGATATAAAAATAACAATAAATTTTTGTATAATAATAATAAAATAAATTCATGGGTAGTATACACACCATATATAAGAAATAGGTGGTGAATATAGCATGTGTCTCAATGAAGTAAAAAGTGAGATGGAGATCTCTTCCCTTAATTCTTGACTCTCATCATACTCCTTAAAAATTACTATATAATAAATATAATTTTATTATAAATATATCAAATAACTAATTTAATTTATATCATATTATATATGAATATCTTATGACCTTTTATTACTTATTTATTAACAATTCCCTATTAAAGATACATTTCAGGTAATAAATGCTATGTTTTTCATACTTGTTTTGACTTTTAATTTATGTTCCTCTAAATTTGATAATGATTTAATTATCTAAAAATGTCATAAATAGTCTAAATAGTCTAAATATTCATTATATAAATATACAATATTCCTTAAAATTTGGTGATAGAAAATAGAAAACTTCATTCATTGAGATGGTAGGCCATATGTACGCAAGAACATTGTTTTCATTTTCTAGTTGTAGTGAATAAAAAGAGTAATATATATATATATATATATATAATAATTCCATTAGAATTATTATTTTATTTAAGTTACATATTTTTATAAAACTCATCCTCAAAACAATCCATGCATAGTGTCAATGAGTCACATCTCTTCGAGAGGCGGTAGTCCGCCGTACACACGAACAAAGTTTTCATATTACCAAAAAATAATACACATGAAGTAATTCATGATATAGAATTTAAAAAATTATAATGACATATAATATATAATATATATTATATAAAAATAGTATTTCAATCATTATTATCATTCTTGAAATTTTGTAATGGAAAAATGAATGACATTTGTTCGCGAGGTGGTAGTCCACCTTACTCACGAAAAGTTATTTCAAAACCCATTTAATTGAAGTGTGTGTGTTTTTAGGATTTAACCTTATAGTAAAAAAATATATTTATATATTTTTTATTTATTTATATAATAATAATATAAAATGAATTTAATGGGTTTATGAAGAAGTAAGACAAAAATGATTGCGTATAAACATTACCTATTCTTTGGGTATCTCCTTTTGATTTTCAAAAAAGGTATTCCATGGTTGGTATTATTCCTAAATAAAGGATTATAGGATGACATTAGGGAATTTGAGAAGTTATTTTTTTAGGTATTTTCTAAACCAAATGGTTTGAGTGGTGTGAAGAATGTGGGAGATTGGGTGCCTTTTTATAGTGGAGGAGTAGTGTAATTCTTGTAAATACTCAAAAGTATTTAATATTAGGAGGTCTTCCATACCTCATGTAGATCAAAAAATGAATAATAATGGAAGTTATGGTTAATTTTTTTCAATAATAACCACCATGAAATGTTAATAAATTCATTTTTATAATGTTATTACTTGACTTCTATGTGTCCCTATTTTTACCATTTTGGTTTTTTAAGTAACTAATTTTTTAACCTATTAAATTGATCCAATAAGAATAAATTATTGTGATAA
The DNA here is from genome assembly GCA_963277665.1 of Viscum album. Lineage (NCBI taxonomy): Eukaryota > Viridiplantae > Streptophyta > Magnoliopsida > Santalales > Viscaceae > Viscum > Viscum album. Next base: position 647,510,314 of record OY728137.1, on the reverse strand, counting down.
TTATTTGTAAATTTAGACCTAATAATTCAAAAATGAGATTTTATATTTTTCAAATAAAAACCCAATATGTGTTTGAAATTAATTTTAATAAAAAGCACAAGTAACTTGTAAAAACACTCCCTTTACCCTAACCTCACTAACAATGTTTTTACTATTTAGGGTTCAATACATTCATTATAAAAGATAAATTGGTCTTTTAATAGAATATATTTTAAATTTATTAAATTCTAATAGTAACTTGGAACAATATAGTTTTTTTAGTAATTTTAAATCATTTAATAAAATATCATTTATTATAAAATAACAATAATATCATTTTTGACATTATTTATTTAATTTGAGTTTAAAATTTTTAAGAAACTAATTAAATTTTAATATATTAAGTTATAAACAATTTAATATAATATATTAATCTATAAAATTAATTTAAGGTAATAATTTAGTAAATATACATAACTTTTAATATTTTTAGTGTCATTTATTTTAGTTAATTGTTAACTAAATAATTCATGTATTGGAATTTCTTAAGAATTTAAAGAATTTATTTAATATATATAATTTAAAATAATTTATCATGATAAAAAACGCATTTAAATTTATGTATAATTTTAATAACCAATCATGTGATGTTTTTTACCTATCCCAAAGCTTTATAAATATTAAAGGAAAGGAAGTTTCTATTTCTATACTTTTCATTAATTTACATATTATATAGGTTTATTTCATGAAATATTATCCCAAATAACTCATAAACACTATAATAATGTAGTATGTTTCTAAATATTCCTAAAAAATGTTTATTTTATAGGTTGGTAGGTCATTTTAAACCTTATATTCTAAGTTTTTCCACTATGTAAACTCATTTTTACCTTAATCACTCTAATTAATTATAACTATTTTCACTAATCAATTTGTTAAAAATTATGTTATAATTATTATAAATTATAAATCATTATTATTTAAAATAATTAATCCATTTTTTAAAATTCAATTTAAAAAATCTTCTGAATTTAATTTAAAAGTTATCCCACAGACGTGATGAGGAAGCATGCTTTTATAGTGAAAATCTTCAAATGTTTACAATGTGTTTATAGGAAAATTAATTATTAAAATGACTAAAATGAACTATATTGGATTAATATATGAATAATTTAACTATTTAGATTTGAAAACCAACTCAAAATGTAGTTTAAAATTAAAAATTATATAGGTGAAAAGGCCGTTTTCACTTAGAATTTAGTATTTTTCAATATTAATAAAAAAAATGAACCTCCCCTTAAAAAAATACACCATAATATTTTGATATTCCTCTTTATAAAATTAAATTTATTTTTCAAAATAAATTATTTAAAATTAATAAAATTTATTTTATAATTTTGTGTGTGGAGAACAATCAAGTCGTCTTTTAGAAAAAAAACTGTTTTTCAAAAAACATTTCATTTTCTTTTAAATAATTCATATTTAATTTCTAATAAGTAGATAAATAATAAACATGTGAAAACAGATATTTTAATATATAAGATAATATTATTCATTCCCCTTATTCCAAGGGCTAGGTTATAACTATTATATAAAAAAATATTAATAAAATATTATTGTTTGGTAAAACACAACCTTCCATGTAATGAATTATAAATAAAGACCTTAGTATTATGTTTAACAAAATCCAAAATTCATGTTATCTATAGTGAAATATTAACTCAATGTTTCATTTAGCACAAGATTATATTTGTTTTGGGTATGAATAAATCTTATCTTGATGTAGCATTCAATAAAATCCATCATTTTATTAAAATTTATTTGAAAATTAATTCATAAAAACTAGGGGTGTTACATGAACTATTAGTGTATGTCCTGAACAATGACCAATTAGAAGTAAAATATAATGGTAAAATTATTCCACATTAGATCTAGTTGAATGATCTATATTTCATTGTAGAAAATTCTAGATCTTTTTAAACTAACAGTAGATCAACTCTTAACTAAATTGGTTTTGGAATGTTTATTAGAAAAATATTTAATATCCTAAAACATTGAGCTTGTTAGAAGACATAATAATCAGGATTTGTGATCATTAAAATAATGCAGTTATAATAATATTAACCTTTTTATGACCAAAAATCATGATATTTTATAACCATATATATGAAAACAACTAAAAATATTTGGATGGAAAAAATTAATGCTCTGCTTAACATCTAAAATCACTAATGTGATATACTACCTGAATACACCAAAGGCCTTCTTTTTATTGATTTTTGATAACCACCCATTCAAGGGATGAGGGGGAACCCTTACAAGGCTTGTAGGTATAGGGATTACATGACCTGTAGGTATGAGGAAATATATAGGCTATAACTTTATGAAACTAATCCTCCCCTACTTATTCATCATGATGTTAGCTCTCCAAATTCACATGGATACTTTGGCTAGGCTTCCCGTGCAAGAACAGGATGGCCCCGATGGTAAATGTTATACCCTCTATTTATGAAAAATCCTCTTAAGCTTATGATCTGGTGAATGTGCTTACTCTGAATCCTCATTTGGGGTCAACTCCTTATAGAGTCTTCTTGGTCATTAAGCCCAATTTCTGGGGGCTTGAAGTCCTTGAGGTGGATCAAAGCCCTTGAGGTGGACCGAAGGCCTTTAAATGGTTGGAAGTCCTCACAAGCCCGAATGCCTTGGGTGTCCCAATGGCCTTCAAGGACCTGAGGCCCAAACCGGTGGCCCGAAATCCTAAACAGATGAACAGTTAATGTTTCTACAGTACAAAATAGTTCCTGCTATAGTGCCATCTATAGTAATGCTAACGTACTACTACAATACCCCAAAAATATGTCTCCACCCAGTTTTGAACTGAGGTCTCATGGATGCACTTTCCAAGTCCTCACCAACTGGGCTGAGGATCTGGTGAAGTAATGTGATATACTGATTTTACCATAATTAGAAAATAATTACTTAAACAAAGAAAAAATAATTACAATTTTAAATTCCAATTCCATCCTTGAATACCCCCTAATCGGGACAATCAAAAATAGATGACTATAAGATGAAAAAACAAGTAAAGAGACAAAAAATTAACAAAAGAGAATCTATAATAGTTATAATAGTCAATGATTACAGTTTAAAAAGTGATTAAATTTTATTAAGTAAAATCCCTATAAAAAACTAATCCAAATATTTACCACTCTCAACATGATAGGTATAAGGAACCACTAGGTCTTATCCTTTACTAGTGATAGGAGGTATATACGTGGAAGTAGTGGGTGAAGAATTAGCTGGAGGAAGTTCTCAGATGATGGTAGGCCTGGGATGCCGAATAACCTCAAATGGTGTCATGAAAAAATGTTGAAACTAATTAGGAAGGGGTAATAAAGAAGGTTCATGAGTGATTTTAGACATGGGAATGGATTTAGGTTCCCCAAATGTAGTCCTATAAGCATACAAAAAATTAATTCACAAATATAGAAAAAATCCATAATAATGCTTCAACCATGATCCATTGCTATGAATAAATCTTTCTTCTCCTCTATATATTTTTTCCAAAGGGTCTAAAACATTGAGATTATTCAATTTATCCCTAAATTACCTAAATATAGGTGGAATTCTTAGATTCTCAGCAATAAACTTAAAATGGTAATTGAGATCGTTCTTGGTATAATTTATGGAAAGATAATAGTTAATATATTTGGTGATATTCTCCCCATTTCTTATAGCTTCATTCAGGTTTTCCCAAACTAGTCTATATATATATACACATCATGGGAATTTATCTACCGAAGCTCTTCTTGGTGAGAGGAACAACGATGACCCATGATATCATACAACTCCTCTCTCACAATGGATCAAATATTATCAGCATGAAATGAAGGATAAGTAGGTGGATCTATAGAAGTATAATCACTAGTAGTATATAAGGACTATGAAAAATCCATAATAGATGTACAGAATACAATAAAACCACCTATGATATCTTAAATGATGTAATTAACTTCTTTAATATCATTAGTGAACCTATTTTTTTGAAGTCCAAGACTCTTCAATTTTTTAGAATCATATTGGGATATATTGGGGATATCACTAACTCAAAAATACACCTAGTACCAGCTTCACTCAACTTTGTTTCTATATGAGGTTTGTATTTAAAGATCCCATTGATATCTGAGAACATAATTATTCTAAAATAATCCGTGCAATCCTTAGTAACATAACCATATGGTAAGATAAAACAAGGTAGAGGAGATTTAATCCGCTCAGTGGTAGGTAAAGAAGCCTCAACATTTCAAGATTCAATATAACAAATGTCAAAGGGAAAGGCTTCCAACTAGAAATCCTCATCTATTTTTTCTACCAAATACCCCTTAATATATATTTCGTTAATAGGGATAGATATTACACCATGGATTGGTGAAATTCCTTATTCATCATCATTACTACAACCATCACATTCACCATTAAAATAAAGGTAAGTGATGCCTAGCAAATTGTATCTATGAGATAGACCCCTTTGGAAAGTTCTTCATCCCAAACTTTTCATGAAATAACATGTTCATCTGTATGAAATGATTTCTTACTACTAGATAATGGGGATTATTCTCGTTAATAGGTTCTCTAGAATCATTTCTATCAAAGGAATCATAGTCAAGATTAATCTTAGAAGCTCTCACCTAATAACCATTATTTCATGTAGCAGAAGTTCTAGTAGAGTGACAAGACTACTATCCATCACCATCATCACTATCACCATAATTATCTATAATGGTCTGGGTTCGATTACGATTTCGACTTTAAGATTCATTAGATTCATCAAAAACCTCAGTTACTTCTCTTGAGATCTTAGAAGAATAGTTATACTATTCTTCACCTAAGTCTTCAGTTTCTTCTTCTTCTCCTTCATTAATAATTAATTCTCCAGTAGGAAGAGGAAAAGATGGACTGGATGATCTATAAAAAACATAGGAGCACATTACCCCATCAGGTTCACTTCTTTCTTCAACTAATGTAGCCATTGACAGTTCTTCTCTAACTGCAACTTTTTCATCCTCAAACTCCACATCAAAGAAATTGATCACAACTTCAACTGGACCCAAGATAGGATTAACGATATCACTAGGTATAGAGTGAGGAAAAAAATAATTTAAATTATAATAAATCTTAACATTTTCAGCCAACATTTTCATCAGCCATGTGTTCAAATTTACTATCGTCGTTTTTAAAGTAATACAAATTAAATAAAATCTACAACATTTTAAAACATCTTCTTATTCTTTATCCACTAAACCCTTATTTTCCAAATAGCCAACATGATATTAGGATATAACATGGAAGTAGATATTGATGAGTACTTTCTCATCTCCATAATTTGGACCATTGTATATTTACACATATTTACCATATCCCGTATTTTCTTAAATAATTATAGAAATAAATCCTGGCACTTCGTGGTGTTGAAGTCCCCTTTATTAGGAAAAAGTATATATTGGTTGAACATAAACAAGAGTCTATACTCCCTGTTAATAAATCCAACTTTTTTTATTAACACTAATACATTTACAATCAACCCCATTAGGAAATTATCATATATAAATAACACAAAATCCTTGGGAATAAAACCTTTGAAATCATTATTAATACCTTTATGAGGTACATTAAATCATCTGGCTCATTAATTCAATGAAAATAACACATTTTTACCATCAATAATACTTGTAATAAAATATTTCTTCTCATCAATGTCGTACTTTTCATACTGATATAATTGGTGATCCTACCTAGGAAGGAATGGTTGATCATTCCTTAAAAACCGTTCTATCCTTCCTTTTTTCATGGATCACATTAAGTACTAAAAAATTTCTCAAAACATTCCATTAAATATCTATATCTTTTTCAGTAATGAAAAAAATATTTGAATGATGGGGTTTTATTGGTTTGTAGCCAATAGTTTGAATAAATTCATCTAGATAATTCATCATGGGACATGATCCTTAAGGAGATGAAACCGATACATGTTTAACTCTCGCCATCTTCATACATGTTTAAGGGAGAAGGGTGAGCATTAGGAAGATTATAGTTTGAAAGAGAGAAGAAGCTGAAAGGTTTGAAAGGAGGCATGAGTGAGAGGGATCTCAAAATCCTACTTTTATGACAATTTAATCATTTAGAGATTTCAAATAACATAATACAAGAATAAATTCAAAAATATACTAACTAACAAATTAATCATACAAAATAAGAGAGGTATATAATATTTGAAAATACTTGAATGATAGATCTCACAATGGCGGCTCTCCCAAAAATATATCACCATTGGTGGATCACCAATGATGGACCACTAATGGTGGATCATCATTAGTGGGTCACCAATAGTGGATCAACCAATGGTGGATCACCATCGTTGGATCATCAATAGTGAATCACCCAACAATGGATCACCAATGGTGGGTTATCAATGGTGGATCACAAATGGTGGATCCCCCAATGGTGGATCACTAATAGTAGATTACCAATGGTTAAATATGAATAGATGATATTTAAAAAATGTAACACTGAAGATATGGAACAAACTAAAGTTTATCCTTCCTAGATCATGTATTAGATAACTTAATATCTCAAAATTTAATGGATTTGTAAATATGTTAGAAAGATAATGTTTTGTTATTATGAATTAAAGAGTTATGCCAACTTTCTGGAAATGGTCCCTCAAAATGTGATGTTTTATATCAATATATTTTGTCCTAGATTGTGATGAATGATTCTTAGAAATATTTATCGAACTTGTATTGAAAACTTTATTTGGAAATATGAAAATTGATATCCATAATCTAATAACATTTTTTTCATCCATGTAATATGAGCACAAAACCATATCATACCTATATCTTCAACCACAATAGTTGAAAATAAGCCAATTTTTTCTTTCTTACTACACCATGAAACTATTGATTTTCCCAAAAGTTGAAATGTTCTAGAGGTTTTTTATATCTAACTTACAATCACTATAATGTACATCTGAATAGGTCACTAAATAATTTTTTTCCTCTTAAAAAAATTTATATTTTTTTTAATTATGGTACTCTAAAATTCTTTTGACATAATGTAAATAGTAATCTTTAAGGTTTTATTGAAAACGTGTACACAAACATACACTAAACATAATCTCTTTTCATTTAGCAGTTAAATATATAAAACCTCTTATCATACCATTTTAATTTCTTTGATCTACTGATTTCCTAGTTTGATTATGATTCAACTTACATGTTTTACTCATTGGAGTATCAATAATTTTTATTCTATTTATACAAAAACATTTTAAAAGGTATTTTTATGCTTAATTTGACTTTAAATAATTTCATCATTATTTTACTTATTTTTGAAACCAATAAAGAACTTTAACGCACCCATTAAACTCATTCAAAGTTCACTTTGCATCATTTATGAAAAATTAGTACACAAATAATTTTTAGAACATCTTAAAATTATATCATTAATATAAATTTGAACTATCGAAACATATTTTAAAAATATTTATATATAATAATTAGGGTCAAGTGTACCTTTTTTAAAACCTTTAGAATTAAAAAATTAGTTGAGATTATCGTACAAAGATTTAGGATATTTTTTTAAACCATATAAAGATTTAGTTAATTTTAAAACAATATTTGAAAAAAATGATGATTTTGAAATCCAAGGGGTTGTTCAATAATGAAACCCTCAATAATATATCCATTTAAGAATTAAATTTTTACATCTATGTTTTATAGTTTGAAGATAAATATTGTTTCATTAAAAATAAATATTCTAATGGATTCAAGTCTAGATATTGGTGAAAGAGTTTTTTATAGACAATAAATTATTCTTAATTATATCATTGGGAAACTAGTCTAGCTTTGTTTCTAATTATACCTCCGAAATCATAAACATTTTTTATAAAGACCCATTTTGTGACCATGGTTAGAGTGTATTTAGGTCGATCTACTAGTTCCTATAGTTTTTAACATCTATGTTAAATAGTTTGATAATAAATCATGTTTCATTAAAAATAAATATTCTAATGGACTCAAGTCTAGCTATTGGTGAAGGTTTTTTTATAGAGAATAAATTATTCTTAATTATATCATTAGGAAACTAGTATAGCTTTGTTTCTAATTATACTTCCCAAATCATAAAATTTTTTTATAAACACCCATTTTGTGACCATGGCTAAAGTGTATTTTGGTGTATCTACTAGTTACTATAGTTTTTTTATTTCTAATTGATTGAGTTATTCATGAATTTCTATCAAACATAATTCATCATTTATAATATAATGGATGTTATTACATTCAAGTTATGATAAACAATCTTTAGGGTCAACATTATTTATAAAATAATCTATCTTTCCTCTATAAAGATCTATAATTACAACATCTAAATGGTGGTATCTTTGAGTCCTAATGGTTTGAGGAAAATCAGAAATGAACATCTCATTATCCTCGATATGTTTGTGTTCCGTTTTTTCCGCAAAACTAGATGTATTATTCTGTTTTATAGAACTGCATAAATTTTTAGCATTTATATTCATATTGGATAGATCAACATCATGGTTTTCTAAAGGTGTCTTAGAATCATTTGGATATGTTTCATCAAATTTTACATGTACATATTGCTCGGAAATATTTTTTCCTTTCCTTAAAAACCCTTTATGACTTACTAGACACATATTATCCATCAAAAAATATTTCATCACTATTGGATTTATAATTTTCATGATTATTATTTGTATTGGTAATATAGACATCAAATCCAAAAACTATAAAGTAATTAACATTTGATTTTCTTCCATTCTATAATTCATATGTGTTTTTTCTTTAAATAGGTATAATTAAAAGTCAATGAATGATATAACAAGATGTATTTACATCCTCTACCCAAAAATATTTAGTTAAATTTTACTCATTTATAATGGTGTAGGAATTTTCTAAAGGGTTCTATTTATCCATTCTACCACACCATTCTGTTGTGGGGTACTATGAGAAGAAAATCTATTATTATATCTATGTTATGAGCATAATGACTAAAAATCATGATTTTGAAACTCAAGGATGGTATCACTTTTTAATGTTGGAATTTTAATTCCACTATAATTTTCTACATATTTGGAATACTTTTTCAAAAAAAGGAATAATATTCAATTTTATGGTCTAGAAATAACACCCCCATGTATCTAGAAAAGTCATCTACTAGAACATAAAAATATTGCTTCCCATTTAATCTAGAAAATATATAGGGTAAAAAAATCCATGATGACCAACTCTAGGGGTTGAGAAGTTTAAACTTATCTTTTTTTAAAGATATTTTTTTGTTTACCTTTTTGACATGGTTTTCAAACAATATCATTTTTGAAATCTAGTTTAGAAAAATCCTTGACTAATCGTTTCTTAGTTAGAATTATTTGTGAATGAATATTGCAATGGCCAAGAATTATATACCAGTTCGAAGACACTTTTTGAAGGTCAATTAGAATGTAAATGATTTTGGAAAATTAGTAATCTAAATTAATATAATAAACATTATCATTTAACAACGGTGTAATGTAAATATTTTTTTGAATAAAAAACTTACTAGGAATTATTTTCAAATTTAACATGAAAACCATCATCACATAAATGTGAGATTATAAGTATATTATAGATTAATCCATCCACAAAACAAACATTAGAATGTAAAACAATACTAGAATCACAAATTTGAAAAAGACCAATTATGTATACTTTACCATTTTCATTGAATGTTACATGTCCCCCATAATCGTTGGTTAGGTTCTTGAAACTTTAATAGTCTATAATCATGTATCTAGAGAATCCACTATCTAGATACCATACATTATTATTAAATATTTTCACGTAGGTTTTCTAAAAAATAAATTTTAAACTAAAAAGTAATTTAGTATAAAAATATTATTGGGTCTAGAGATGTTAGTAATAAGGGATTTTGGGATACAAAATTTTTTGATAGGTCTCTAAATGAATGATATAATAGTTTTAGAAATAAATACTTTTTTTGGTCAAGTTGAATAAATACATGTAACAGGATTAATTGAATTGGTGCACAGAATAATTTTTTTTAATAATACTTTTTCCCAGACGACAGCCTATTATATTTTTATATTTAGGTTTTTTTATATCCAAAAATCTAGGTGAAGGTATTTCATTTATTTTTAAATCTTTCTAAATACTTATTTAATTTCACATTATATAATTTAATCTCATTATTTTCTTTTATAAATTGATTGTTTTTATTATTTTATATACTATGATCTATTTTAATGTGTAAAGACAAGGTATGGTAATTTTTTAAAATTTTATATTTATCTTTATGTTCAGTGAATGTTTCTTAAAAAATATTAAAGAATTCAAGAATTTATTCATTAGACATTTTATCTTCACCATTTTCATCTCTAGAAGGACTAGAATTATGATCATAAGTTGTAAGGAAAAACACTAGATACAATAGATGTGTTTTTTATAAAACACATTTTTTCCCTATCATGTTTATATTCTTTACTTGAGTCTGATCCACTTGAACTATATTCTTAATTAATCCACATTTCTTTCATATAATTCTTATACCTATTATCCTTTTTGAAAATTATCCTCTTAAATTGCATCATAGGATAGTCCCCTTTAACATAACCATTCCTCCCTCATTCTTGTAATAATATCTCATTTATAGTTCCATCATTTTCAATTATTTTATCTAATTAATCTATTTTTATACTTTCCATTATAGTTCCATCCTTACCCATGCCATGAACCTACTCATATGACCCCATGGGTCTCTTGAAATACCTTGGTTTCCTTCAGGACATACTACAAGATATTACCCACCTTGGATGCTTATCAGACCAATGAATGCCCCCAAAGTCCAACACATGTTATTTTAGTGTGTCTTATCTTCATTCAGACACACCCTAGGAAACATCCTTGAAGTACACCCATTCAAATCACTACTCATGGAAAAACATGCTAAGCTGTGGAGTTCTAATATGATGGACACCAAAACATAATGTTACACCATATAAAATGGATAGTAACATTTATCCTTTTTAGGTCTAACATTTCCAGGGGTGTTATAGTATCCAATATGCCAAGGGATGGCGACCTATACTGAGTAGGAATATCCAAAAAAAAGGGTGGGATTATCCTAAAGTAAGCATAAACCTGAACAAATATCCAATCCCATAAAACGCTGAAATAAAAAAATTGAAACTAATACATGCATACATATATAATACCATAATAGAGTTTGACAATAAAGTAATGAAATCAAAACGGGGTCCAAATAAAATCCCAAAAAACTGTGAAGGGTCTAACATGATCCAAGGGTAAGTAATATGATAAAATAAAAGAACCCAAAAAATACCTCAGTCAGTCAAGCTCATGATATGCTCCACTAATCCATATCTCCCCAAACACGATCAAATGGGCTGACTTCTACTTAAGACATGAGACATGTGGGTAGATCCCATGCAGGGGTGAGTACAATAATTCAAAGTAGGACACCCTGATAATACTAAACATGAAGAAAAAAATATATTCATCTCAATATAAGAAATAATAGTCAATTTATAACAAAAAACTCTCAGATCTACTCAGAATGGACACCACACCACCAGGTGGTCACAACCAACTCCTAGGAACATGATTCTTCCTGAAGAATCTTTTTTCTAGGAGAATTCACTCCATAATACATGATATCACTAGAGACACATAATGAATATGTATAGATAATTGGTCCCCTCCTAAGAAATCACTTTTTTCTCAGAACATCATAATTCTCAAATAGGGGGTCATGCCCATAATAGCTGGGGGAAACCACAAACCAGAAATGGATCGTCCCACAATGTATTGGATCATATAAAAATTATAACATGAACCCTAATAACAATAAATTCTAGATAGAGGATAAATTACCTACTTAAGGAGGTTATTATGATTCCATAAACCTCACCTACATTATAAAGATGATAGAGGATCACTCTCTAGTTTCACATAGGGATGTTGAAAACTCTATCGAAGACTCAATTTAAAGAGGGGATAATAATACTATGATATTGATTTAATGACTCACTTTACCCTCAATAGAAAGGACCAATAGAAGTTACTCAAGAAATTATGGTCCAGAATAAAAAAAGAGGGCTATAAACACCCTTGAAGGGGGTACACAATGTTTCCAACTATCCCTAGGTATTACCATGCGGTAAATCCTTAAAATACATGTAAAACCCTACAAGGAGTGTGAGTAAAGAACATGACATGTAGAGGTTGATAAAAACCTTACCATGCCATCTGGACATGTTTTTGTATCAACCCGTGTCCTTGTTTGAGCGCAATGTGTTTCCATTCCCATGTATTCCTAACCGTGTCCATTTACCATATGAGGTAAACTTCGGGTCATCAAGGAGGGGTCACATAGGGTGTGATAATATCACATAGTGTGTGATATTTTCCTCACCACATAACCCTAGTACTGCATAGTGGGGACCCACACAACATGCCTCATTGAGTTACATTCCATATAACCTAGTATTTTCTAGAACCCATGGTGCTTTATCTGTGTTATCTATCACATCACGAGAGACACTAATTTCACTAAAAATTTATATTTGGGGTTGGATGGCCCCATCCTTCATCACAATATGAGATTTGGGTCCTCGGTCTACATGGAAAACCAAACACTCGATCCATCCATAGATACACAATGTGTCACTCGAGAAAAATATAGAACTGCTGATTTAGTCTCGTTATCTCTTGATCGATCCACTACCATCATCCACTGAAAAAATAAAACCTCTATCGTGATTCATACCTACGTCATTGATCCATTGTGATGAAATAATGGTCACATAATGACTAAATAGTAGGTATTTGTCAAGCTAGAGGCCAAGAAAAATACTAATTATGATTGAACAAATAAATGGGGTAAAAATACATAATCCATTAAAAGTGAGTAAAGAAACTCATAAATTGTTCATTCTGATTCTATTTGTTGTCATAGAAGAAAATTAATGAAGATGAATAATCACAATTAACAAAAAAAATTCATCAATTTAAATCTACCGATGATGTCAGTATTAATTCTATATGGGATTGATCTAAATTTTTCTATTTTTAAATAAATGGATGAAAAATGAATCCAACATCCTACCTAGTGTTTGGATCAATCATTGATTAAGAATAGTTTCACATTGCTATTGTTGATGAGATCCACAATCTCTATTGGAACAATAACCCATAGTCCGATCTCAATCATTCGTGGTTCCCATGAATTTTCTACTCCAATAGTTATAGGTCTCCATCATTTAGTTGAAACACTAAGAAAAAATCAATAACAATTCATTTAAATAGGAAGTAGGCCACAATGTCAAAAAAAATAAAAAGTAAACATATTTTTTTTATTTATTCACACATGTGAATTTTGTTTTCACAAAATCCTTGCATAAAAAATGCTGTATAATGCCTAAGGTAAAACACACATTCTAAATGAAATTGTGCCCATATATATCTGATTTGGGAACACATTTGGGAGTTATTACATGTTTTCTAAAAAAATTCATGAATGTGTTATTTATTATATTTTGTGAATTTATTTTAGGAACATCAGGGTTTAGAGTCACATGTTTTCTTAGTTTATGGTATCCAAAATAACCAATATAATATCCAAAATCAAAACATAGAAAATACAAGTCATTATATTCTCCCCATCTTATGGATTTTTGTTCTGAAAAGTAAAAAAACCTACTAAAAAAGAGGGTACTAGGCTCACATCTAGGTCTCCTAATCCTAGGATCTCTCCTAAATAATCCCGTTCTTCCACCAGACATGAACTATGGGAATCAAACACCCCTGAGGGATCCTCTTCTACAGAACCTCAATTTCCATTAGGTACTATGAAATGGTATATCCATCCTCGATTTCTAACTCACCCCAGTCGATAAAAGTCAATTGTTCATCCAAATATTTCCTCAACTATGAAATGTGGAAAAGACTGTGTACCCGTTACAACCGTGATGTCAGAGATAAGTAGCACACCACCTCATCAATTATACGTAGTATCTGGAACGGTCTAATAAATCAAAGAGATAACTTGAAACCCCAACCAAGTCCACAAAATCTATATTGAATTAATATCCTAAATAACATGTGGTATCCCTTGTATAACATGAGAGGTCTTCTTCAATAGTCCATATAAGACTTTTGATATATCTATGTAGTATTAATCTTCTCTAGGATGATATACACATTCTCTATAGTAGCTCATAAAAACTCTAAGAACAAGAGTGCTAACTCGCCTAGACCAATCCAAAAAAGTGGTGACCTATAGGTCCGAACATGAAAAGACTTAAATTTTTCTATTCCATTAGTTTAATGGTAGCTATTTTTTTAAAAAAAAATCCAAAAATGTTATATGATCCTACAAACCATGGTCTAAGTGACACATGAAATCACATAGAATTTCCTCTAAGATCTGAATGGTTATCTCTATCTAGATTATTTTATGGGGATAAAGCACTATAGTAAAGAAAAACCAAGTCCTAAAGGCCTCATGAAATGCTCTCCATAAAAAATACTTGAAGTAGTAATTATGGTCATAGATGATCATCGAGGGAACACCATGGAGTTAGACTATCTCTTGAAAATATAGGCGTCCCACACTCTCTATAAAACTCTTCTCCAAAATATATATAAATTTGGATAACTTGGTGAGTTTGTCTATGATCACCTAGATGGTTTCATGTCCCATGTACATATGTGGTAACCCCATCATGAAAGTCCATGGATATTCAAACACACTTCCACTCTAGCACCACCAGGGGTTGAGCAAAACCCACTAAAACCGGGTGCTCAACCTCCACCTATTGACAAGTGAGACATCGAGAGAAAAACATTGAATCTAACATCTTCATCAATATTGACCAAAACTAATATCAGAGGCCCTGGTATATCTTTTCCAAAAATTGATGTACTACTAAAGGGGATGTATGAAAATCACACATCAACACCTTTCACAATGTCAAAGGTACCAAAATTAGTCCTTTGAAAATGATAACATTCTCCCCACCTTTAAAATATCAATAAGGATCATATCTATTGGATATCTTAGTACATAAGGTCTCACAGTCGGTATCTTCATGCTGAGAATCCCTAACACACATTTATAACAAATGGTGTAATAACCACTGAAAAAATACATGGAGACCCATACTTGTGTACTAAGGAAATCTAAAATGATTCTAAATTCTTCAAAGACTCAGTTAACAACTCAGAACATGATCTCATATAGAGATCATCTTTCACTATGTTCCCCCTTCCTAGGATGACAGACAATCTCAAATTCATAGTCATGGAGGAACTATAGACATCAAATACTCCTAAAGTTAAGATCCTTTATCAAGAATATATACTTGAGACTCTTATGCTCAAAGTAGATGATAAACTACTCACCCGTGAGGTAGTGTCGCCACATATTCAGTGAGAAGACTACCACTACTAATTAAAGATCACGAGTATCATAGTTCTTCTGATATAGTCTCAACTGGTATGAACAATAGGCAATAAATACATGCCACTACATCATAAAAAATACCAAGTTCATTCCCGGATGCATCACATGACACAAGATACAAGACAAAACCATATAAAAACCTTAATATGGGAGTGCTTATCAATCTCATCCTTAGATACTAAAAAAGAACTACAATCACCTTTTTGTCCACACAAAAGGCTTCCCCTTCTAGGTCAAAATTAACATGGGTGATTCCACTCTGAAGAAATAACGTAAAAAACTTTGATAGTAACCTTATATCCCAAGGATGATCATTACAATGTTAACAATATTGGATGGATCACATCCAAACACTACTGAAAACTTCACTGGGTCCACTGCTACTCCTGCCTCTGAGATGATGAGACCAAAGAAGTTGTGCAATCGAATCCAAAACTGAAACTTTGATGGCTTCCCATAAATATGGTTCTCTTAAAGTGTGTCTAAGGACATATTTAAGTCACTCATGTACTTCTAGTTAGACATTGATAAAACAAGGATTTCATTGAGGAAGAACACTAAATCCATTCTATAAAAGGTTAAAAGATCTGGTGCAGGAGTCCCATGAACACTACAAGAGATTTTGTCATGATGAACTACCTCACCATGTACTCATAGTGACCATAGAAAAATACTAAATTAAGTCTTTAGTATATACACATCTTGTACTCAAAAATAGAGATATCCACATCTGAGTTCAGTCATTGATAACCATTTCTCCCCTCTCAACTAATAAAAGAGTTCATCTATCCTTGGTAGCAGATACTTATTTCTCTTGGTCATCGAAATCAAGATCTAATTGTCCACAAATAATATAAATCTCCCATCCACATTCTTTAAAACAAAAATTGGGCTTCCCAAGCGGAAACATTATGTCTCACAAATCCATTATCATGTAAGTCTTTCAAATGTACTATCATCTCAAGAATATCTATGGAATCCATCAAATATTTTATTGTATAAATCTGGGTCATCTTGGGATTCATGTTAATGAAAAAGAATGACTATTAATGGTGAGGTAAACCCAAAAAATACTCAATAAGGACTCCCACATACTCCTCAACCATCATGGAATATAAATGACATAGAATCCATTAATCCAAGGGTAATACTGGAAAACTGATATGGAGATGGCTATAACCTTCTGCAAATGAGTTCCTCTTTCCCTTCCTCATATCACTCCTTATCAAAGGAGAAAAAATACATCCCAACCACTAATAGAACATATACAATCACCAAAAAACATATGATCATGTATGGTATGAAACCAGTCCATACTAGGAAAAAAATAATTGGTTCTCACATCCACTACTAAGGGATTTCCTTGTGACTCTATCTATCTCCACCTAGAGTCACGTCACACTGTGCTAAATGTGTGCAATCATGGATCATCTATACAAGAGACTCTTACACATGGGTTATGAAAAAAGGGCTCTATGGGCATTACTAGGTCTCAAAAAGGGGTTAAATTGAAGGAAAAGTGTCTCATAACTCTATTTGTAAATCAAAATAGGGGCAGTGAAGACCCACATCATTCCTCAAACTACACTCAATCCTCAAAAAGAACACACTTCTTATAAATAATTCATTCCCTATCCCACCTATTTAACATCACCTAGGATTTGTCTAAAACCATAGAAAAACCAAAAAACCTAAAATTCACAATCCAATGAAACTTAACCAAACCTTGACAAAATCCACTTTTGGTGGCTCTAACTCTACCACACAGTTTTGGATCACATCTCAAGGACACATCTCTATGGGAGAATTTTTCCTCTTCCTTGTATGTCAAATTTTAAGTCAAACATCATGAAAAAATGAATCTATTGACACCATCAATCATCCTAGAGAAGTCTCTCTACCAGGACCATCATCAAGAGGGGCCTTATCCAAATGGGACATTCATATCATTGGACCATTCCAATCCTCAACCATATGATAATGAGGAGCCTATCTCACTATAAAACATGGAATAAATCTATATCTAAAACCCATGATTCACACTTAAAGGAGGCACATCATCTTCTAGTACCATTAGAGAAAACTATTTCTCCATAGAGAAAATGGTTATAAGTGAAACCAATTGATCGCTCAAGGCCCACACATACCAGAAACCCGAACCACTACCTCAAGTCAATCATATACTACCTAAGGGTCTATATCATCATCGAACTATCGAAATACACACCACTTCAAATCATGTAAAATGCTAACCCTGCACGTACCATCATCATGTCATGCAAGAGATATAAACTATTAAACATGAAAATGATCATTTTATTAATCCATTAAAGGATTCATGTGATAATGAAAAGGTGGTAGCACTAATCGGTGCCCATATGGTGAAAAAGAAATCATTAGTGGGTCCCTGAACTAGAACCTTACAACTCATCTGGTCATCAACATGAGACTATTTGGAAGTGACATATTGATGATTTTAGGAGGTACCATGCTAAATTAATATATCTGGGGAGATAACTCAAGAAAAACCAAGAAACCACAACTCATTATTATATGATGAATGTGGTGAATTTTTCCATACAACTAATGTCTCAATGTACCGAGCTAAAAGGTAGGTGACCAGAGTCCTGGAGTATGGATACATCAGCCACCACATAATAACAAGATCCCCTAGCACGAAATCTGAACATGAAACACTAAAAAATATTTCTCAAACCAATCTCACCTACCTAGGTCTTAATGTAGAACCTAGATATAATACCATTTTTTGTCCAAGCCTTCCACATTCCATGAAACTTATCATCTAACCCCATGGGTCTCCTATAATACCTTATTTTATTTTTGAGATAACCATAGGCTATTACCTTCTTGGGTCATTTATCAAACTAATGACCTCCACCCATAGGTTAAAACATGTTCTCTCATTGTGGAGTTTCCTCAATCACACACACACTCTAGGAAACATCCCAGAAGATCACCCACCATGATCACTACATCAAAAAAAGCACACATAACTATGGAGTTCTAATAAAAAAGGATCTCAAAAAGAAATGTAAACCATATAACATGGGTAGTAACATTTAACATTTTAAGTTCCATTTTTCAAGGGTGTTTTAATAACTATTTGATGATGAATCTTCATCACATAAGATATATTATTTAACATTCCATTTTTCTTTTGAGTGAGAAGTCAAGAAAGTTACAAAATTCCCCTTTAGTTAATCCTACTATTTTATGTTTACTTTGTGTTATTCTTGAAACATCATGATCTTTCCTATCATCACATTAACAGACAACTAACTTATGTCACATGAATCTTGAATTGAAATAAAGGTTCATGTCTATCTGTTAGGTAAATAACTCAACAGTGGGATCACTAGACCTTTTTCAAAAATTATTTTCCCCAATATTTGACACATGTTCAAAATATAATTAAACTTAAGATAAATATTAGAAATTGGTTCACTAGGATTAATAGTAAATTTATGATATTTAAGAGTATAATTATTCAAACATATTTCTTTTACTTTTGATATTACTTCACGAGAAACAACCAAAGTATCCAAAATTCAAAATGTATTAGTACAAGAAGGTATTATATTAAATTATTCATCTCCTATAGAATAATATAAAGAAATCATAGATTAATGAATATATTTATAACATTATTTATTAGAATAACTCCATTCAGCTCTAGATGTTTCGGGTAATTCATATTTATCCTCAAATATTTTCTAGATTTCAAGACCCATGATTTAAATATTCATTTTCATTTTAATCATCCATTGCACATAATTAGTTCCATTAAAATAAAGAGGTATATTTTTTGTAGCTCTCTCCTAATTATTATTATTCATGATGAATTATTTTTATAACCAATAATGATTTAAGATCTTTACAAAATAATGAAACCATGGTTATAAATATCTTTGAAATAACCTATGATACTAAATGTTGGTTGGAGTGAGTAAATCAATAGGGGGGTTAATTGAGTTACTAATAAAAAATTATTTAAAAAAAAAATTAAAATGTAAATCTCTAAAATTAATAAAAACAAGAAGTGAATCAAAAAATCATAATATACAAATTTTATCATTCAAATAATTTCTCCAAGAAGGAATAAAGATCATTTAAAATAATCTTTGGAATCAATTTAACTTTTGAAACTAAGTTACATAATAAAACACTTTTTTATAAAAAATCAATTATAACTAGCAATTATAGTTTTATTTTAGATTTAAAAAATAGATATAATATTAACTTTGAAATATAGAAAAATAATTATAAAATACAAAAGAAGAATTAGGCATTTGATTCAGTATCAAGATCAGACTTAATCCTCTCCACTTGGAAATAACCTGCTACCAATTAGTTTAATAAAAAATAAAATTGATCCAAAACCTGGATTAGGTTTTAAAATCAACATCACATAGGACTGTCTAGGATCAAAGACTTTCCCATAGTTTTATGTGGGATGAAAAATATACCCGGTCACATAGGACCACTTCCATAGTTATTCATGGGTGTACAATAGTAGATTTTGGTATAATGCGTTAAGAATACTTTAATTTAAGTATATGAATGATTATTTACAGATAATAAGAGTACAACAAAAAAACTACTCCAAATTAAAGTCTACAGGGAAATAAAAAATGTGTTAATATGTAGAATATAGGATTTTATTAATATAAAAAAAATTATTTGTTCAAATACAATTTAATTATTCTTTGAAAGGATCATGAACTGGTTTCTTAGAATGTGAAAAAATAGAGTTTCATAGATGTTTAAAAATTCTCACCATTTTTATTCTATAAAAGTCTTAAGTTTATTAAATGTTAGAAGGCTCCAAAATATAAGAATGTATCACACTGGTATTGATGTGATTGGCCATATATGATCAAATTTCATTCCATACAAGTACACGAAGTATTTCTATAGAATTTATACATATACTGGTCTAATTGTTTATTAGGGCCTACATCTTTACACTGAGCACAAAATCAATAATTATGAGTTTCAATAAAATGAACCGTTGGAGTGGTTTATGAATAATTATTCATAAATAAACATGCTTCTTGACTTCACTAGTTTCCATAAAATACACATTGGGAAATTGAATTTGAATAAGGGTCTCGACAACAACAGTAGCATTCAAGAGATATATATCTTAATAGTAGATATATTCTGGTTGTAGATGATCACTGATGGTAGATCAAATTTGGTGGTATATGATTGAATAATATCCAAAGTTTGTTGCAGATGTGTTGATGGTATATCAATTTAGTGGTATATCTTTTATGAGTAGATCTTAAATGTTATATCTATTAGTGGCAAAACTTCAGTGGTAGATTTGTTTGAGATAGATTTTCATTTTGAGATCTATCAGTGGAAAATCATAAGCAGTAGATATTTCAATGTTATAACATTAAATATAGATCTATCAGGGGTATATCATCAGTTTTAGATCTTTTAGTGATAGATCGTTAGTGGTACATCTCTTCTAAACTAACGGTAGATCTATTGAACTATCGATTGATGTCCTCAATGGTAGATCCATTAACTGTAGAGTTAGATGGTATATATAGTACACTATTATATCCAGTTTAACTAGTGGTATATCATAATATCAAATGGTATATCATTTTCAACTAATGGTATATCAATACTTTACCATGTGTGTTTCACAAGGTTTGTTTGAAAATTATTTTCTATCATAAAACAGGGAGATTGTTAGAATACATAATAATCATGATTTTTGATCATTAAAATAAATGTTTTCTAATAGTAGATAATAAAATATCTTTATAAAACCACAAATATTTTATAAATATCACATATATTTATTAAATCCATCATAATAGTTATCCATTTGAGGCGGTGATGAAAAACGAAACACATAGCTTCGTGAAGGTACTAGTCCTAAGACACGCATGATAAATGTTTTTATTTCTCATTGGATGGAAAATGAGTTGAAAAGGGTTACAAAATAAACATAATAATATTTAAATAGATATTATATAATGATGTAATTATATAATAATGTTAATGATGGTTTTGAAATAGGTTGAAGAAACGTAAACATGAAAGAACTCTGTTAATGGTTATAACTATTCCATGGAAAATCGCTTTATGATTACACCTTAAGACTTGTTTGTTAGTATTTTAGAGAGAGAAACCCATAAGATGTGTATATTAGTTTTTAAAATGTATTTGGGTTGGGTTTGGAAGAACTATATTGCTCATAATTTGTGAATTAGTGAGGAGATGAGGTTCTCTTCTTCAAATGTTGGGAGTGGCACTATTATAATTATTCTTAAAATTTTAATATTATAACAATCTAACTCATCAAAAAGCATTAGTAAAATAATAAAATTTATAATTTAAGGTTATAATGTTAAAAATTATTTAAAAAAATAATATATAAGATTATATATTACGACCTTATCATAATGTTTTTCCCTAATTACCATAGTGACAACAATTTACTTTGGCTACTATTCAATATTACAAAAATAAAATTGATCTCTATAATAGATTTAATATGAATGATTCCATATATTATATAATTTTTTCAAGATTCTATCTATATAGATTTTATATATCAGTTTTTAAGTAATATTTCACAATACAATAAAATTTTTTTTTTAAAAAAAATGTGTTATTTAACCTAAAAATGATTTTATATCAAATTCAAGTATAATGAACATTCCCCTGAAATTAATAGAATTATATTGAATAAAATAAAATTTATTTTAATTTAAAATAAATCATAAAAAATTTAACATTGAAATTATATTTCATGAAATAAAATTAATGATATAATTTACCAAATCAGAATTTTTACCTATTCTCTCAAAAAACTACCATTTTATAAAAATCCATAAATTTTACATTAATAATATTTTAACATGATGATTTTAAAAATTATGTTAATTTTATAAAATAAAATTTCAAAAATTGAATTAAATTAATTATAATATCAACACATTAAATAAAATAAAAACCATTTTAAAATAAAATGTATTTTTAAATTATAAAATTAGATTATGCTTATTATTTAATTTGATAAAAAATAAATTGTACACATAAATAAGTTTTTTAAAAAAACACCTCCATTAATATGTTATGATTTTATTTAAAATTGAGTTCTTATTTATTAGGAATTAACTTTAATACCCCATGATTTTAAAATAGGAACATCATGTTCTATAATGTCTATGAAAAATAACTCTAATCTTAAAATATACTGTAATAACCTGAGAATTTTTGATATATTTATTTTTATATAAATTCAACCTCTTTGATATCTTGTAGTTCACCCAACCCTGATTATAAATACACCTTATTATATAATACTATTATAACATAGTAGTTAAATTATAGGGTATAAATCAGAATAACTAAAATATAAAAATTATTCAATTTATAAAATTATATAAAAATTAACTGGTTATTTATTGATTAGAAATAAAAAAATCATTTTAAATAAAAAATATGTTTTGTAGAAAATTATAACATTCTAAAAAGCAGGTTCATCATATTTTGTGCATTTATATTAAATTTAATTATTCAAACTTTTAGAAAAGTTACATTAAAATAAACTTAATTTTCAAAATCAACATGTCAAAATTATCTTAGATTAATTTTTTTTCAATTTTTGAAAAGTTTAATTTTTTGATGAATAGTGAATAATATTGATTTTTATTGAAAAATGAATTTTCATTTATATTATTTACAAAGATAAATTATAGTTCAAAATGTTTTTATTGTAAAATTAGTTCAATTATTTTATAATTTATCTCATTTATGTCATTTGTATCATTTTTATTTCCAATTTCAATATAAAATATCTCCATACTTATGAAATATTTTCATTGGAACACCAATTTTATATATATGTGGGTTATATTGTAAATTAAATTTCCCCATTTATATGAATTGAAATAGGAAAAATCGATTATATTTTTTGAATTAGAATAATTTATATTACACAATAAATTCAACTTAATTTTTGAACAAAATGAATTTTAAAATGGTAAAAATTATTTACCACAGTTAAGGTTAAAATTGGTTTATTGGTTGGTTAATCTAAGAATATAAGAGTTATAATGAAATAAACACATTATATTCCCATATTCTTTCCATATATCAACCTTATCACATCTATCTATAATGGCTGGTTCATTTTGGATCCTTTTTCATATGACAAATGTTGGTATAAATTTTTCTTTTCAAAACTTCTAAGTGTGTCCTCTCCATCAATTATAAAAGGACACCCCTATCATATACTATTCAAACTACCATATAATTTCTTTTCATTCAATAACTAACCATATATATTCTATAAATAACTCCCCAAATCCTATATTTCTATCAAAAATCTAATCTAATAAGGATTTTGGTATAACACTAAAGTGGTTTTCTGGAGCAGAGTTAAAGTTCATAACCAAGTGGTATTTGTTTTTCTTATTATTATATCTCCTTATAATATTTTGTAATTATTATAAAATAATAATAAAATTTTCTCATATATACTTATATTTTATTATGTTAATTGAATAATCGATATCCATCTTCACTTATATCACATGGTAAATGAATTGATTGGTTGTTTATATGGTGGAATATCGCATCGTGAACCGATGTAATTTGTTTTCCAACACCACATTTCACATATTGATAAAATTATATATTAATCATACATAATTTTTATTTATAACATTAATAAGATTCTATAATTATAATATCTCATATACCATCTTACCTTCCAATCAATTTGAAAAACAATAACATCGCTTGTGCGTATTTGTGGACTAACGCCTCCATGTAGCAATGTGATATGTTTTTCATATTATTATGAAATGGATGGTAATAAGGATAGATTTAAATTATATATATGATATAATTATTATTATTTTAATTATAATTACTACTCAACTTTCCTTATTTTCATCCATTACAAAAATTTAAATACCATTTATGCTTACATAAAACCTACCATATCTATGAACAATTTAATTAATTTTATTCTATATAACACTTATAAAATAATTTAAATAAAACTATAACTAGTATATATGATATTTAAATCTTTTTTAACATTTTGCATATGGTTTAACCATTCTAAATGTATATGAATTGAAACTAACAAACCAAAACATACAAGAAAAAAAATCAGTTATTACCTGAAAAATGATTTTAACAAAGAATTGTTAATACACATATGGTAAAAGTATATAAGTAAATAATGTATGGTAATATAAATATGATTAATATTATGGAGTATATTTATAATAAATAAATGTTTATTATACATGAGGTTCTACCATGTACGAAGGATGTCAGACCTGGGGTGAGGGATTTCCTCTCAATTTCTTTTCATTGAGTAATATTTTAATTTTACAGACCAAATTCACAATATATGGTGTATATACTAACCTTTTTATATGTAATATCCTGAATACATAATATTTAATCGTATTTTATATTTTAATTCATATTATTTCATCCATGAGGATTTGACATGAACATTACCTGGTTGTAAGTGTTGCATACCATAATTTTTTGTCATTAGGTTATATTAATTATTCACTGTATTTGATATTATATGATTATGTGTGTAATGAAATATAATTATCTTAGATATTATTTTACATTATCTAATATAACTATAAATTATATACTCATAAATTTTTTATTGATTTCTTACTTCAATGTTATGATAATTTAAAGTGTTTCTCATTTCACTTTTACTTATATGAGACATATTCTATATTCCAATACTATTTAATCTGTGTGGTTTATATAACACCCCTTTGATATTTTATATCATAAATACATTTATATTCTTAGTATTTAAGGTCTCATTTTATGTTATTTATTTCATGGGACTTATGATTTAAAAGTTACTAAACCTTTAAGTGTTTATTTCACAATTTCATCATTATTTAAGAGTGTTTATTAAAGAAAACAATGTATTGGTCAATGACCAAGACACAAAATATTATTAAAAAAAGAGAAAATTACAAGAGTCTGAAAGAGGGAATTTTATTAAAATATTTTTCATAATAAGGAAAGAGCAAAACCGGTAATTCCTCACTCCACGCAATGTCCTGGTTGATACCCTAGTTATCAAGAACATCATCCACCCTGTTTGCTTCCTGATAGGTATGTGTGGCAATGTATCTAATCTTATATATCAAGCTAAGACAAATTCTTCCAACACGCTGTAAGAGACCAAGCAAGGTGAACCACACCATTCCAAATATCTTGGATAATAGTGGTGGAATCACCCTCAATACAAATATTATTCCAACCTTTTAGCTTAATGAAGTTGACCACATGAATCACCTCCAACATCTCAGCCTCTGGGGTGGAGGCAGATCCACAAACACCAAAGAAGAATCCATGAAAATTCCCGTGAGAGTCTCTGAAGATGGCCCTATAACCCACGAGACCTGGATTTCCTTTAGAAGTTCTATCAACGTTGATTTTAATCCATCTTGGAATCAAAGCGTTCCAGAACACTTCAAAGAGGTGCTTTAGTTGATTATTGATATTGTTGATTCTAAGTCGACAAAGGATAACAATGTCAATAACCGAGTTAGCACAGGAGGCTTTCTGAAGGGTGGACGAATCCTTGATAGCAATTAGAATTCTCGCTCGACCTGCATAAGATTGAGTGAGGCGCTATTGTGGATAATATCATTTCTATCATACCAGATAATATGGACGAGATCTGCAACTGTAGATAGAAAGAGATTTTTTATATGAGGTGAGAGATCCAACTCCACACAACATTTAATTAAAGACCAAATAGAGTCACCAAATAACTATCTGCAGTAAAAAATGTCAGTAAAAAAATTCCAAATAGCAGTGGATTTGGAACAAGACAAAAATAAGTGATTGATGTCCTCCATATGTTGATGACATAGGTGACATCTATAGGTGAGTTGGATACCAAAGGTTTTAAGTCAATCTTCTATAGTTAAGTGCTTGTGAGCAATATTACAGACAATATTAAGTCTGGAAGGTTTGATCCAAGGTTTATAAAAAGGATTCAAACAAGAAAAATTAGACCCGGAGGATCAGAAAAAATGATTGTAGTATCTTTTGGAATAAGAATCCCATTGTGGGATGGTTCCCAAATAAGGTTATCATCATCATTCAAAAAGGTATAGTCGTCAACTACCTGTCTTATATGATCAGGGAGGTCTAAGTGAGAGGAATGCATAAGTTCTTTTATGGTACAGTTAATAGAATCTGTAACAGTGTTTGAAGGAAGCATTGAATTGAGGGGAATGCCAGCCCAGTTTTCAAGCCAGAATTTTAGAGTTGAGTCAGAGTTAACTATCCATCTGGGGTTGTGAATGATATTGAAAAAGGAGTTTCTAATGGAAGGCCATAGAGAAGAATTCACATATGTCAAATAAAGGGATTTGATCTTATCCAGGAAACAATTTTTAAGAGTAGAAATAGAGTCAGATTTGTTATTTATTAGATTCCATGTGAGTCTAGCCTGGAGGGCATCATTAAAAATATTATGGTTTTTTATTCCAAGTCCTCCTTTATTGAGGGGTTCGCAGCAGTTAGACCAAAAGATAGTGAAAATATTCTTATCAAGGATACTCCCCATCCAAACAATGTTTTTGATATAGGTATTGATTTTCTTATGGAGACTGGTAGGCCATCTGTAAATCATTAGTGAGTAAACCTTTTTGGAGACAATAGAAGCTTTCAATACGAATACTCTACCATCCATAGAAAGAGATTTTCCTTTCCAATAAGAAAGCTGATTAATGATTTGATCACGGAGATCATTAAAATATGAATATCTAGGCCTACCTCAAAAGATAGGAACCCCCAGGTAAGTAAAAGGAAAGGACCCTTCTTTGATACCAAGACTCTCAATGATGTAATTTTTTCTAGAAATGGGAAAAAAATATCCAAGGAAGATAAACGATTTTTTCAACTAATGGATTGACTCGAGATCTCTTCATAGTGAGATAAGGTAGCTTTGAGATTGGTAATTTTGCATTTTCTGCCATTAAGGAAAAAAATAATGTCATCCGCATAGAGTAAGTGGGTCGGGACATTAAGGTTTCAGGAAGCTTGGATGGGCTAAATTTTGTTTTTAAGTACAAGAAAGGTGAGGAGATGACTAAGTTAATCTTCCGTAATGGAAAAAAGGATGGTAGAGAGGGGATCACTTTGTTGGACTCCTTTAGAAAAAGTGATAGAAAAAGTTTTTATGAAAATAATACCTTATTTCTATCCATGGTGGAAAATCCATTTTCATCCATTTCAATGATTCTAAAAATAAGTTAAAGTATGTTTTTAAATTATCCAAAGGATTTATTTCAGAAATTATTACCCAAGAATGGATTTTAAAAATAGTTTAAAAATTTTTCTTCATAAATTATTTAGACAATGTATTTTTTGAATTTTCTAACAAAAAAGTGAAAGGAATCACTATTTTATCATGTAGGATATGAACATAACTTCTCAGTATCATTCCCACTCAATGGTTTTAAATATTCATTAATAAGTTTCAAAATTTATTTTTAAAGAATTATATTGACTATATTTTTTGAGGTTTTAGTTTTTATAATTGATTGTCAATGTGGAAATGTTATTTTTCTCAAGAATGTTTTAATGATATCTTTATGGAATTTATATTCATCAACATCATAACCCTTATTATACTTATTATCCACTAGGGATACATTTTAATGACACCGTAGTTATTATTATTTTGTATTTTTTATGATTATTTTGACTAGGGAAGTACTATTTTAATACCATTCTCTATATACCACTAAATGTTTATAATTATAAATTAGAGAATTTATTAACATTTATTATTCCAGGTTTTCAATATAAATCTTTTCGTTGATTATATTTCTCTTCTTTTATATTATGAGTTCATTGGATTTAGTATGTGATGGGTGAGGCCCTGTATAGTCCCTTAATGAATCATTATATCTCATAAGACAAACTAGTATGGGTATTTGGTTAAGGGATTACCCATTTATGTAATATGTATTAGAAAAATGCCTTGACTGTATGGTTTTGGCATCTCTAATTATGCATTCTCTCATTATGAGATTATTTATTAATTTAAATGTATTTATTTTATTTGTTAGAATTTTCTTGTAAATGTTTTAAGATCATGGGATTATGTATTTGGAATTATTTGATCATTATTTATTCCTACCATATTATGCTCATATTATTGAATAAATGGAGTTTAATAGTATTGCAACTGTCCATATTGATTATGAATTGTTTATCCATGATAGGTTCCATTGTATGCATACCATTGTTGAGAATTTAATCTCAATAATTTCTTATATTTCATTTTCCTAGGATTCTAAGTACTATTTTATGATTGACATGTGTGGATACACTAAAGGGAATAATAGTCTACTAAAAAATAATATAATTTATTATATTTTCTCAAATGTATGTGAGATTCAGGTATGTATCTATTTTATCAAGACTAAAAAACTATTTGGTCCTTTTTGGATGTGATCTCTTATATAAAAACCAATGTTATAGTGATACAAGAAATTTAAAAAAATTATTAGATTATTCTTAAACAAAAATATCCATCAAATTACAAGCCAAATATCATGAGGGATACTATATTTGGAATACTGGGTTCATATTAAATTATTGTGAGACTAAAATAAAACCATTTTGATTTTATTTTCCATAATGATCATATAAATAATTTCTATATTGTAATATTTAATGGTATTACTTGGGGGAATACATAGTTAAATATGGTGAGACAGAATTCCCAGTAAGGAAATACACATGATACAAAAACATAACATTTGAGTCAATATTATAACATGATATCATAAAATAGAAGGCACATGAGTAATCAAATGGGCTCATAACATGATAAATATTTTATCACAAGATCATTTCATCATATTAAATGTTGCAGAAGTATATAACATGACATAAACATGAGTCAAGGATAACTTCCAAAACAATATTACACACCAGAAACCTCCCATAATGGACTAGGATTACTCCTTAATCCCATACATGAAAGCTTGTAACACTAATAAATTAACAAATGAATTTGATCACTATATGGGTTCGCCCATAATAATATGTTCATAATATTTTTGTTTTATATAAAATAACTGAATCATAAGGCATAACATAAGAATTATCCATGGAACGAAAAAGTGTTTCACAATATTTTCTCATATCATAATCAATGAAAATTTAATAATGAAGAAATATGACCATAAGGAATGTATTACCCCCTCAAAAAAGGAGAATAACCTATTAATATATGAGAGATAAGTATATACAGAATTTATAGGATTTCTATAACATTAATGGTTATTGTTATTTATAAATAGAAACAATTTTAAAATGATTAAAAACCTTCTCGAGGAAAATAACCTTTCCACTTCAGAAGCCTATTTTAAAAAAATTTTATTTAAAAAATATTGTCGAAATAATTTTCATTGAAAAATATCATTTTAAATTTATAAATGATTCTTCATGGAAAATAATGGTCATGATAGTGAAAAATATATTTCATTTCGTATATGTTAAAATAATAATTCCCTTTACATTTTTAGTAAAAAGGAAAGGTACCCCATTTTGAAATTAAAAATAAGATTTCATTTAAAAAATATCATAAAAAGTAAAAAAGGGTAAAAAATATTTTAAAAATCATGGAGTAATATTAAAAAAACTTTTAGAAAACACTGAAAATAAAACACCTACATGGAAGATAAAGGGTTTTCGAATGAATAGAGAAATTAAGTGGATTCTCCGTAAAAAGGTTTCTCAATAATTTTAAGTACCAAGGAGAATAAAATTGTAATATTACAAGAAAATTTAATAAATAACCATAAAATAATAAAATGTTATTGTTTTATTAAAAATGGTATAATAATTTATTATAATGTAAATTCAAACATAAACAATCCCAATTAATATGATATTGAAACATAAACCCTTATCTCTTTGGAAAATTTTAAATGATAACACCCATGAATGATGTAAATGATTTTTGAATTAAAATATCATGAACTGTAAAGGTTTTATGATACCATATTTGAAGTGAATTATAAAAACCATTAAAAAGATCATTGGTTCATAAAATGACATGTGTCTCGATGAATGATGTTCTAAAACGAAACGCTTACAGACTTGGTAACTTTTGAAACATAACTCCAATTAATTAATTAAATTAAAACATATAATATCATTAATTATTAATTATTCATGATATAATATGTAAATTGGCAGTATATACATCATTTAAAATAAATTATGTGCATAAAAGAACACCTCTCTGAAAAAAGGATTTTTTGATAAGAAACCCATACCATGAGTCCAGAATTTTTCATATAGGTTTTCTATAATTTTTTTTATAAAATTATATAAATTATTTTTTTTATTAATAACATTTTTATGGGTTTAATTCCTTATTTTTCAACAATTTAATTTAAAAATTTCAATTGCATGTTTAATTATATGATCATGTCATGTGTTTTGAGGATTCCTGATTACTAATTTAAAAACAGAATCAAGGCATTGACCATGGAAAAGGGATAATTATTACATAATCTATAAAATAATAATAACTACATAATTGTAAATTTATTCATAAATTATAATTTCAAAAAACCATTAATTACAGTAATGATGAATGGAGGACGTTATAATCATAGAGATGGTATGTCGTACATACCCATGTATAATGTTTTCATTTTTTAATAAACATGATGGAAAAATGTTAAATGTTATTTTATAATTAAATAATGAAAAAAATATCATAAATATAATATTTTTTTAAACTAACATAAATAAACCATCTATATGAAGCTCTATAAAATAATTAATCACATTTCTTCATAAGGCGTTACTCCACAATACACACAAAGAATGTTATCAATTTTCTGTGGATGGTAAGGTAAGTAATTATATGATATATTACAATTAAAGAATTATGAAAATTTCATGAATATAATATTTAAGTATTAAATACATCATCATGATAATTTGTGATAGGATATGACAAGAAACTAATTACATCATTTCACGAGGGGGTATTCCACTATACCCACGATCGATTGTTTGGTTTCCCATTTGAGGGTAGTGGATATGGATTTAGGGTATGAAATTAATATAATAAAATGTTATTATATGGTAGATACTAATATTATTAATGGATCATGATTGAGTAGCATTCAGAGAAGGTTTAAGAAATATTTAAACAAATATTATCAATTAATAATGTTATCTCTTCATCAGACCACCTCTTTTGGATAATACCATAGCCTCTATAGAATGGATTTATGATAAAAATTATTCTTTTAGAAAATAAGGGGAAATGAAATAAATTATGATTTTATGTATTCTCTGAACTAGTGGTTTTTGGATGTGTTTTTTGTATAGGAGATAGGGTTCTATATTTATGGGAGGAAGAGTGACACTTTTGTAAATACCCAAAAATATTCAACAAGGGATTTCACTCTCAATAAAAGTGCATCAAAATTTGAAAAATAAATTAATATAGGACACATAATGCTCAAAAAAAATCTCTAACATTCAATATAAATATGCTTTAAACATGCTATAATATTTACCACTAAATTTACTCACTTTTACCTTTTTATTTTTCAACCACTGTTACTATTATTTTAATATTTTTTTGAAATACCTTATGAAGAAGAATTATGTTAATGATATATATAATATAAATTATTTTTATTTTAAACATGGAATATATTTTCTCAAATTAAAATCACAAAATTCATATAATTTAATTTAAAATAAAACCCACAAGTGTGATGAAAAATGGTTTTCTAAAAAAAAGTTATTTTTAAATACAATGATTATCCTATATTAACTAGATGAACAAAAATCATCATTAGAAGAATATGAATTCAATAAGATAGATATATAATATAAAAATTTCAATTATATAATTCATTAATATCTAGTATTTTAAATATTTAAATAGAGAGACATTATTAACTTTAAAATAGTTTTTTTGAGTATTTTTTAAGCCCAAAAATAAACTTATACTAAAATATAGTATAAAGGTGATTAAATGTACTTAATTTGATTAAATATAAATAAATGATACTTATGATACATTGAAAAAAAATTAAATAATAATTATAATTTTGTGTTACTTAATTTATCAAATGAAATGATAGTTTTATAAAAATTGATATTATCACTATTCACTGAAAAATCAATCTTTTCAGAAAAATCGCAAAATTTAATCTTAATTTAATATCTGTGTGATTATTTAAAATTATTTTATTTTATAAAATAAAATTTCTAATGGTTCCTAACTTATATTATAATATTTTCTAATAGAAGGAAATGAAAATCATTTTTGTAGGAAATATATTTTTTTGTAGAATAAAATATCATTATTAAAGTTGAGTAGTTATTTATTAAGAAAATTGAAATAAATTTTTAATGAATAGGAAATTAATATATATATATATATATATATATATATTTAATAAATCATTTAATACTATTCTTACACACTAATTTAATGTCTAGGTAATATCTGTTATGCTTAAATAATACTATTATAATATTATATCACAGTACATTTAAACATAGAGTTTCATGTTGAATACACTACTAAATGTAGTGTTACTTTAAAATATAGATGTGTTAAATTATATACCCTTATATAAATTATATCTTCACAATTTTAAACTATGTTTCATAGTCAAGGGTTTAATGTTTTAAAATTCCTTTGTAGAAAACCAACGTCATAAAAAGGGTTAAAAAAATCCTCTTAAAAGAGGGAAAGGGAAATACGAAGGTCATCTAGAATAAATTATAAATATGGTTCAAAGTTAGAGGAATTTAGTTGGAAGTGATAATATGGAAATGGAAGGAATGCATTAATAAATTTACAGAGTGATATAGTTCATTTATCAAAATAATGTGAATGATCAACTGATAGTTAACCACCACAAAACCATAAATTTTTTATGAGTTAAAATACCACTGAATCCTCAAGTATTAAGAATGTAGGATTTTTTTCAAGATCATTCTTTTATAGTTCATGGTTTTTTCTTTTATGATAGAGAACACAATAAAATATATGTACTTGATTAATTTTTTATTTCATAAATAAAATACCATCCTTTCATTTTTGATTGACCAATTTTCACTTTACATCCTAATCTAAGGAATGAACATTCAATAAGGATTTTTAATTTTATAAGCACATAATTTATCTTTTATAATATCTTAAGATCCATAAAATAGTAATAATTTATTCCTAAAGTATTTATTATGACCAAAATACGCATAAAAAATTAAAGTTATCACCAAAATTAATAGGAATATATTTATCTCCAAAATTCAATAATAAATAAAATGGTTTAACATAGATTATTACTTATATAAATAATGATATATCCCAAATAATCTTATTAAACTCAATAAAAAATAATTTTTAGTGTAAAATGTAATCTCATACCCTTTAACATACATCTCCAAAAATATAATAAAACCCTTCACAAATAATTCATTATGTTAATAAAAAGATTAATATATATATATATATATATATACATAACAAATAATTCCCAAAATATCATTAATCAACATGTGATACTATAAATTTTAAAGTTTTGTGTCTCTAACATGGTTCGAAAAACCAAATTAATATTTAACCACCAAATCATTTGTGTATAATAAAATTCATACTAACAAGTACATCATATGGCAAATGGTAGGCACTTCACCCCTTTCTTAATTTGGTTACAGGTTCAAGGCCCTATAGCATTTCAGAATGTTACAAGTTTCCTTCCATATTATGGTTTGTCCTTTTTATAAAATAATGAAAAAATGTGATAATCATATTCATGATTTACATTGATCTTACAATGTAATGAAGAATATTTTGTACATCCTCAAAATTAAATTAGTAAAAAATTAACCTTCTTTTATTAACATATAGTGGTTTCCATCCAACTCATTATTTTCCACCAAACAAATAACATTAATTGATTTTAATTACTTCAAACTAAAGATAGATTAAAGATTATATTTTCTATAATCAGGTTTTTTTTCATAAAATTTCACCTTACCATTAATGAAAATTTCTAGATCCTTAGTAACATTGAATATATTATTGAAAATACTTAAATAAAAACTACAGTAGGTAATCCTTAGAAGTTTCATTACTGTTATAACTATAATACAATTGATAAAAATGACTCAAAAAATTATTCTTGAGAGTAAAAACATGATAAATTTAATCATTACTATTAAATTATTTTGATATTATAATTCATTTATAATTAATCCTCCTATTATGGCATTAATACATATAATTACCAAGTTCACACATCTATAAAATTTAACTGTTAGTGATTCCCTACAAAGAAAATTATTTCCCAATGTCTTGTTAACTAAAATCTTGATTTTTATTGAAAAATTATTTTCTTTATGAACTCTTTTTCCATACAAAATTAATATTCTAGTTACTTTAAGAAATTATTCATAGTTCCACTTCACACAATTTTTAAATTTAATAAATTTAGTCCTCTTTTATTTATCTCTTTTAACACTTGATCTTATATGAGACACCATCATTCTCTTCTATGATGTGTTTAGAAATTCAACTAGGTCTCATTTTTAATGTTAATTTGATATAAAGTTTTTGTAATAATCATAAGATGTCTAACTTCCACTCCTATTAGGTTAGGAATCTAATTAGGGATATAATTTCATTTCCCATCCCATTGGTTGTTGGCATTATTCCTCATATTTTAGTCCATTAACTAAAAAACAATATGAGAATACATTAACATACAAAAGTAAAATTATAAACTATGAAGTAATAAAATAAAAATTATTAGTATATCATGAGTTATGAATCTCTATGTTTCAATATAGTCTACCTATTGTATTGTTTCATATACGTTTTTCTAACCTAACCATTTTTTAATTTCCTTAATAATTTTTCATAAATAGTTTGTTAATTTAAAATTCATATAACCTAGTAGAGTAAAACTTGGTGAGAAATAAGGATCTTGTTCATGAACCATGTGATGATCAAGTATATCTCAATGAATTCTATTTGGGGTTATTACCCCTAGGTATAAATATTTCAGAGCCAAATCCACTAATATTATATAGACATTAATGTAACTTCTTGAAGCATGCTCACTCTATACCTCAACAATGTTCTTAGATATATTGTTATATTTAGTATTTACCTTATACTTGTCTTTGTACTTATACTTGGGATTCTCACTAATTTTGTTGCTTCCTAGTTTCTAATGGTTAACTTTTCTATGACACCATCTATAGAGACCCAATACTTTTAAAAATAATTTTACATGGTATATAAACATAAATATAAATTTAATTACAACCAAAATATCAAGAGGCATAGTTTCTTCTAAGTAATAGGTTTATATTACATCAATGTGAGACTGGAAAAAAACTTTTTTGTTATTTTATTCTCTCTAATGAGCTCATAAATCCTTTTAATCTCATAAAATTATATGATATAACCTAGAAAATACATATAAAAAAGTGTTGAGATAAATATCCAAGTAAGGAAATAAACCGCATAGGAAGACATAAAATGCGAGTTAATGATATAACAGGACATCATAAAATATAAGGCATATAAGTAATCACCTGAGATAATAACATAAAGGAAATGGGATCATATGATCATGGAATTATATGAAATTTGGAAGAAACATATAACATTTCCTAAACATGGGTTAATGATAATTTCTTAGACAATATCACGTGGTGGAAAGAGTCCCATAATGGATTAGGTTTACTGAATAATCCCATACATGATGACTTATGAGACTAAAAAATTACCCAATATATTATAAAAATATATAGGTGAATGCATTATAACATGTTCAGGATCTATGTTAACCACATAAAGTAATTCAATCATAAAGAATAATATAACAATTACTCAAGGAATGAAAACAAGTAGCTTAAACTTATATCATATCATAATTAAACGATAATTCAAAAAGAAAGATTTTGAAAATAAGGCATGTATTACCCAATCAAGGGAAGGGAAAATAAAATACTTATATATTTGAGAGAAATATATAAAAAATTTATAATTATTCGATACGGTTAAATATTTTTTTTAAAATATAAATAATTTTAAAAATATTAAAAATATTCTTTGGGAAATTAACCGTTCCCCTTTGAAGATTACTTTTGAAAAATTAGAATTTTAAAAATTTTGTCGAAATTTTTATCATTTAAAAATATACTTGTAATTTTATAATGAAATATGCAAGGTAAATAATGGTCTTTATATAGTAAAATAACATTCATTCCATAGATGTTTAAATAAATATTCTTTTCATATTTTCAGTAAAAAGTCAAAAGTACCTAGTTTGTAAAATGACAACAATATTCCTTTTAAAATAATTTTTATAAATTTATCATGGGTAAAAATGAATTTATAAAAATATGGAATAAAATAAAAAAATTATTGGAAACTCTTAAATTAAAACATGGAAATGAAATATATTGGGTCATCGGCTGAAAATAAAAAGGATGTTGATTTTCTTTAAATAAAATTTTCAATAATTATATGTACCAATGAGAAGAAAATGTTACTATTACATGAAAATATCATGAATAATTAGATGAGAATAAAATTTAAGGGA
Organism: Viscum album; assembly: GCA_963277665.1. Lineage (NCBI taxonomy): Eukaryota > Viridiplantae > Streptophyta > Magnoliopsida > Santalales > Viscaceae > Viscum > Viscum album. Next base: position 647,473,076 of record OY728137.1, on the reverse strand, counting down.
TTTATTAGGTAATCATAAAATACATTACTATAATTGAAATTCAAGAATAAATATTCCCAATTAAAATGAGATTAAAACCTAAACACTAACATCATTGTTAAATTTTAAATAAAAACTAAAATGAATCAATTAAGTGAATTAAAACATAAAATATAATTTCTTTTTAAGGATTAATTATAAATTTTTTTTGGAGAAACTATATAAATAATTTTAAGTAGATTAGGTTTATAAAATAATACATGTCTCAAAGAAGGAGGTTTTTAGGTGAAACCCTTATCACATTATGATATTTTGAATCATAACACCCGTGAATGAAGTATATTAATTTAAACATAAAATATCATGAAGTATAAATTATTCATTAAATAATATTTAAGTACAAGTATATAGACCATTTAATAGAAATTATGTGCATTGAATAACACGTATCATAAATAATGATGCTTTGAGATGAAACTCTTACCTTGAGTCTAAACATTTCGTGTATTGATTTTATGTCCAAATAATATACTTATAGCAATTTTTTTCTTTAGAAATTTTTTCCATGTTTAATACATTTTAATTAAAGTATTTACTTCATTTATTTCGATGATGAATTTAATTTCCTAATCAGTTTTATGGGGTAAATTTTACATCATATTCAGAATAATAATAATTAATTAATTATCAATTTATTAAATAAATTACACCTTCAAAAATAACCATGAGTTATGGTTATAAATAATAAACTATGTTACAATCATGTAAAAAATAGGTTATATGAACTCATGTATAATGGTTCCATTATTAATGAAAATGATGGAAAGAGGGTATGTTTTATTTTACCATTCCATAATTATACTAATATCTTAAATATAATATTATTTCTTAAAATAAAATTACATATTCTGTCCATGTGTTGTGGTAAGAAACGACGAGTCGCATCGCTTCGAAAGGCTGTAGTCTTATATACACCTGAGCGATGATATAATTCTTCTATGGATGTTTAGGTAAGAAAGTACAAGATATATTAATTGTAAATAATTATTTATATGTCATCATAAAATTATATAAATATAAAATCCATTATCATGATAATCCATTATATGCAATGATGGAAAACTAATTATATCTGTTCTCAAGGTGCTTGTCCCCTATAAACATGATCGATTGTTTCGTTTAACATTAGATGAAAGTGGAGATGTATTTATGGTATTAAATTAACATAATAAAATCTTAGTATATATAGGATACTGATTTTATTATATGAACATTATTTAGTAACAGTTTATGGTGGTGGAAGAACAAATAAAACAAAGATTCTCAGTTAAGAATGTTACCTCTTCTTCGGACCACCTATTTGGGATTGTACATAAAACCTCTCTAGATTGAAATTATGTTCAAAATATTGAATTATGAATGTGGTGATGGGAGTAAGGATTGAATATGGGTTGTTAAAGTATGAACTAATGGGGTTTTTACCATGTAAATAAGAGGATATGGTGTTCACTTTTATAATGAAGGATTGGTGACGATTTTGTAAATAGTAAAAACTATTCTATAATGGGAAGTAAAAATAAATCCGAATGCTAAAAAAAATTAAAAATAATAAAAACGGGGAGATATTAGATCAATAAACTCCTAAAAAAATTCAAAATAAGCTTTTTTTAATTTTTTCCCTCTTTACCTAAAAGTTTACCCACTTTTACCATGTTATTGTTTCCACCAAAGTAACTATCTTATTACAATTTTTACTATTAATTAGGAAAACAAATTAATTGAAATTACTATATAATTGAAATTATTATTAATAAAAATATGGAATCCATTTTATCAAACTCAATTCATAGAGTTGGAAACATTTAATTTAAAATTAAACCAACAATCGCGATGAATAAGCTTTTATCCGATAAATGTATTTTTATATAAGAAGATGGTATTATATTAACTAAAAGAAAAATATAATCATTATTTGAATTTAAATTAAAAAATATATATTTATAATAAATAAATATCCTTTAAATCATTCTTTATTATTCTTTATTTTAATTATTTAAAATGTTAAAACAATAAGAACTTTAAATAGTTTTTTTTCCGAAAATACGTTATAAGCCTAAACAATAAACATGTACAAAAATATATTATAATGCTAATTTAAATTTAATTAATTTTATAAAATATAATTAAATAATAATCATTTTAATTTAAAAAAATGAAAATAAAAATGGGACTTTTAGATTACTTATTCTTTTTAATGGAATCGACATATTTTAAAAAATCTATATTTTATTACTATTCACAAAGAAATCAATATTTTTTAAACAATTTAAAAATTTCACCCAAATTTATTATTTATTTTATGATTTTAAAAATTATTATCATTTAATGAAATAATGTTTTTAAAATTTAAAAAATTAATTATAATATTTTCTAATAGAAAGATGTAAAATTCATTTCTAAATGAAACACATTTTTTGTAGAATACTGTATCTTTATTAAAGTTCACTTATCATTTATTAGTAATTCATAAATGAGTTAACATTTATCATTACATTTATATATATATTTTTTAAATTATTTAATACTATTATTTCAAAATAATTTAATCTCTATGTTTTATTAGTCATGTTTATATAAAAAAAATTTGGTATTATATAACAGTTTGTTTAACCACATTGTTTTGTGTTGAATACTCTATCAAAAAAATTTATTTTAAAATTTTAATGTGTTATAATTTTAATAATGTAACCAATTACTCTAGGATATTGGGGATGACATATAAAAAAATGGAATAAAATAATTTTTAGTACAATCATTGTGAACTAGATTGAGAAAAACATCGATTAAGAAATATAACCCTATGAATGACATTGAGGACAAGTCTATGTAGAGAATAGAATCCTAAATGTTTAGAAAGGTATAGATTATTTGGATTTAAAAACAATACATCACATTTTGGATACTATAAGTGGATGTGGTTTTTTTTATGTATGCATCTTGTAGTAATATCCACAAGAAGAGTTGGTTGAGTATACTGCATCCATCATTTTGGTGTATAGTGATTCTGCCCTTACTAAGCACTTATTTTAACACACTCAGGGGATATTAGTTTGGTTAATTCACATTTTCTTTACAAATCATTATAAAAGATTTTTATAGATCATAATAATTAATTACCTATGTTAAACATAAGATGCCTTAGATCGAAAATAATATGTGAAGATTTCAATATACTATAAATGATTAGGTTGCCTCCCACTATGATTACTGCTTCTTATACTACGAGTTTTGGTTTTAGTAAATGGATATAACTTGGAGGAATCAAATTAATTCTGAGTGTGATAGAATATATAATGATTATGAGTGACCAAATAGGGTTATGACTATATATAAATATATTATGAATTTTCCCAACCATTTAGAATGATATATGATAAACAAATTGCACCTTAAAAATATTAGAATCACCATAAAAGAGAAGGATAGAGTCCACAAAGAAATTCCTAGGACAACATCTAAAAGGATTAGGAAAATGATTTTTTTGGAAAAGAAGAGTATAAAGAAATGTATTGGTGAATTAAAGTGACTACTTCAACAGAGATAAATAAATTTAATCCTTGAGATCCATTTATAATTACCTATATTAAATGTGTGGAACCTGAGAATTATTTGAATCATTTCCCTCTTTAAAATTATGAATCATATACCATTGAAGGACCTATGTTACCCCAATTATTAGAGTAAAAAGGATGAATTATTTATGTATTGGGATTAAAGAACTATACAGTTAACTAATTTTTACTAAATGGTATTTTGGTTATAATAATCTTGAATCATCCAAGGATTATGTTAATTTTGGAATCATATTTTTCTTCATGTAGGAATAAATTATGAGTTATGGTTTCCATTAAGGGTTCATGAGTTTAAGGCTGATCATAAGATGAAATTCATAAACAATACTTTTGAGGTTTTATGAAATCATAGTTTATCAAAATTAATGAAATTTTGTGAGAAATCTATATAAATACAACCCATTGGTTTGGTATATGTTTTATTGAAAAAATTATTTGAGGAAGAATAACATGAAAATTTGATGATATACGTTTAATTTATTATTAAACTTTAATGTTTATCTTATCTTTGATGATTATGGATTACTATAATTTGTTAATATAATAAAAATTATATTCATACTCATTGAAAATGAAAAACCCATATTCCAGGTGACAATCAATTATATCTCATAAGGCTACATGGCATATACCCATAACTAAAGGGTGATAAGTGTTCAATTACTACAAATGGAATATGAAATTTTCTCATAAATATGACATTATTTGTAGTAATATGATTTTATGAATAATTATTAATCTAATTTTGGGAAACATATTACAAGATTAAATATTTTTTGGAATTATATGAGGTGGTTAATGATATTTTATAATAAATTTTATTGGATTGATATATAACCATATGGTTTAATTTAAAAGATTATTTGGGAAGAATTCTATTATGTTTTTAAGGTGTTTGTTGATGAGTATGAGATAATACTAGAGGTTATTTAAATATTGAGATTGTTAGAGTTATTTGATATATATGGTTTTATATATTATTCTTATTATTTAATTTTTTAATTTTTAAGATTTATATATTATATTTTATTATATTGGAAGAGATTTACTAATAATTTTGAAATAAGTTAGTACTGTAGGAATATATTTCTATACTTTAATAGATTACACGATTTATTAGAAGTTTAGTTTCGTGTTTTATGAATGAAGAATTTATCATGAATTTAAATTATTTGGATAAGGAGATGATATTGTGATGAATATTTATTAAATGATGAAATTATACTTTTCAAGTATGTATTTTTCATGTATGTTTTTAGTCTAGATGGTAAAGGAATTCATCAATTATAGGAAAAGGATCTTGAAACCAAAATGATATCATAGTACCTTCATTTATGATGAAAAAAATTATTTTCAATCAAAAAATATTTATCGTATTTTGATCATTTACTTTCTCACAATCATTCAAATTATTTTGATCAATGATCTCTATCAGTTTTCATAATTATTTATGTTTTTCTTCAATGCCCATATTTTTTATTTATACAAATGTTCTTCTAATTATAAACCTAATTATGTGATATTTCAGATTACTATCATTTTTACCTTCCTCTATTACCAATGTTAAGTATTATTTACATTTCTATAATGTGTGATTTCAAGATGGTTATTTTCATATGTCAAACCATTTATTTTTAAAAGAAAATAAAAATCAAGAGGACACAATTAATTGAATTTGTAGAGAATGTAACACCCCAATATTTTAAGAGGAAAATCATGTTATATAGTGTATATATTATTTAACAATGATCTCATATGATAATTTGAAACACTGAGAATTTAAGAAATATTTCTTTTTATACAAATTCAATCAATTCGATAGCTTGTGGTACATGCAACCCATATTTTTAATGAACTATAATATAAAAATCCATTATAAATTAGATATTAAATTAGTGGGTATGAATATGAATAAATAAATTACTAAAAGTATTTATTTGAAAATTTTAAAAATAAATTCATTGTTTATATATTTATTAGAAATAAAAAAATCATTTGAATGAAAAGAAATGTTTTCTAGGAAAGTCTATTTTTTCTAAAAAGTAGTTTAATCATGTATTTAAGAATTAGTTTAAAATTAATGTTTTCCAATATTAAAATTTTTATTTGAAAAAAATAACTTAATATTAAAAATTATCTTTTAAAAATTTTCTTAGAGTGTATTCTTGTTAATTTTTTTTAAATATTTATTTTATGATGTGTAATGAAATATATTAATAATAACTAATAACTTCATTTTTTTAAATTATTTAAAAATATAAATTATATAATAAATTTATTTTAAAGTAATTTTTTTCAATTATAATATAATTAAACTAATTTAGGTCATTGGGATCAATGTTATATTCAATTTGAATATAAAACCTTTCTATACTTATGAAATCTTTTCTTTGGAAAACTACTTTTTTCTCACACCCATGGGCTTTATTTTATATTAAATTATTCGAAATAAATGATTTGAATTTTAAAAATTGGATTAAATATTTGTATTAATCATACTTTATATTATATAATGAGTTCAACTTAATTTTTCATCATAATGAATAGTAAAAATATAAGAAATTATTTATCACATTTATGGTCAATATGAGTTTACTGGATGTTTAATATAAGAAGATATAGTTCAAAATGACATAAAAAGTTGAGAAAATTAAAATTATATTGAAATATTTCTACCTTGTATAATAGTTTTTCATAATGTTCTATTTTTATTCTTTTGTCATGTGAAAAACATGGGTATCAGTTTTCCTCTCCAAAACATTAAGAGTTCCCTCTCCCCCACTTATAAAAGAAAAAAAACATTGCTCTCCACTTCACACTCCAAAAACCTTTTTTATTGACCAATACTTACCAAAAAAGATTCCTCACATCCCTACCCATATGCTAGATGGATTGTTTTGATCATATAGTCAATTTTGTAAGGATTTATGTATAAACCTAAAGCGGTTTTTTGATAAAGAGGTAAAGTTCTTAACCATTAATTTTTTTATTAATTCTTCTTATAACACCTTAAAATATTCTCAAAATATATTAAAATAATTATAATGATATCTAATATATACTTTTATGTTATTATATTAATATATCAACATATATCCATCTTTACATCTATAAAATGGGAAATGAAATCATTAATGTTGTGTATGATGATCTTTGGCCTCGCGAACCAATATAATTCATATTCAATCACTACCTCACAGTACCAGATATAATGATGGTTTTATAATATTTATATGATATTTGTGAAATTATTATATTTATTTATTTATAATATCATATATATATTTTTACCTTCCAATCCTTTGTAAAATAATAACATCGCACGTGCATACGTGTGGACTACTTCCTCCACATAGTAATGCAAGATATTATTTATTTTATTTTGACATGGACGGTAATAAGGATAAATATAATAAACATATATGTTATATATGTTGTAATAAATAATATATAAATTTTAATTACTACTTACTTTTCTTTCATTCCATCTCTTAACAAGATAGAAACAACATTTATGCGTACATACGACATACCATCTCTATGAACTGTGTAATTCATTTTTCTATCACTAATTCTTATAAAACATTATATATATATATAATCAGTATATATGATTTATAAATAATTTTTAACATTATTTTAATGATTTAACCATGATAAAATTAAAATTATCGAAGCCATTGAACTAAAACATTCAAGAAAAACTAAGCACTTATTATCCGAAGTAGTGACTTGAACAAAGACTTGTTAACAAAAGAGTGATAAAAGATAATAATTAAATAATATATGATATGATTTATATGATTATATTTCATTAATATATGTATAATAAATATGTGTTTATTATAATGGTGGTTTGAACATGTACGAAGGATGTTGGACCATAGGTAAGAGATTTGATCTCAATTTCCTTTCATTTGAGCATTTTGGAATGTTATTCACCTAATTAATTTTATATGGTTCATATAAATCACAATTGAAATTTAATGACATTAATAATTCATATTTAATGGTATTTTAAGTTTCCATAAATTTTATTTCATCCATAGGGATTTGACCAGAACGTTTCCAGGTTGTAAGAGTATCATAACCTGATTTCTTTTCATTGGGTTATATAAATTCTACATTGTATTAGATATTATAAGAGTGTCTATTTAATGAATATTGATTATATTAGGGTTTATTTCCACTTATTTTATATTGAAATATATTTTATGGATATAATAGATTCATTTATTAATTCACACTTCAATGATATAATCATTGTTAGGGTTTATTGTCTCACTATAATTTCCATGATATGTATGCCATATTCACCACTTATTTCCTCTATGTAGTGTATATACTTCCCACTTTAGATTATATATCCCGAATATTGCAATAATAATTTTATTGAAATTAATGTTTGATGTTATTTCATTCATGGAGATTATGAATCAAAAGTATTCAATGTGGTAAGGGTTTATTTCACAATTTCATAATTATTCTTGATTATTTATGTTTAAGTGTCCCTTTGAATAATTAGTTGGTATTTATTTTTGAAATATAATATATATTATTATATATGTTTATACATTAAATTTTAATATAATATTACCATTTATCCCCTCTTTATAACATAATTGATAGTGAAAATTATTTCATGAAGATGAGATATTAGTTTCTTTAGTGGATGAAAATCATTTTTTCCATAACCATGTTTTTAAAAATAAGTTAAACAATGTTTTTAAAACTAGAAAAATAAATTATCCAAGTTATTTTTTCACAATATTCTATTTTTAAAAAAATTTATATGGTATTTTCCTGTTGTTTTCCAAAAAGGTACTTTTTGTTTTTATTAAAAAACCTGAAAGGAATAAATTTTTTAACAATTGAAATATGAAAATAATTTCTCCCCATTATGACCAATCAATGATTTAAAGATCACTTTATATATTCCAAATGTTATTTTCATAGAAAAATAATTTTGAATATTTTTTGAGCATTTAGTTTTAAAAAGTTATTTTTAAAGTGAAAATGTTACTTTGTACAAGATTTTTTAAAGACCACATTATGGAATTTCTATTCATCAAATTGAAAAACCATTATTATAAGTACTATGCACTATGAACATGTTATAACAATATAATCCTTATTAGTTTTTTGGAAGGTTTATTATTAGTTTTACTGGAAGTGTACTATTTTGATACCATTCACCATATAACTTTGGATGGTTATGTTTATTGATTGATGAAAATTATTAACATATCATATGATAGTTTTTAAATATGAATTTTTATGTTGATTGTGTCTCTCTGCATTCATTTGATGAATGAATTTGAATTAGTAAGTGATGGGTGGTGCATTCTATATCCCCTTGATTTATCGATGGGTCTCATGAGACAAAAATGTTTGGGAATTTAGCTGAGGTCTTACACATTTTTGTAAGATGTATTGGAATGAGTCCTTGAATGTATGGTTATGATGTCCAGTATTATGAATTACCTCATTATGAGATTAGTTATTTATATCCCTGTGATTATTTTATTATTTAGAGCATCCATGGAAAAGTTTTAAGTTCAGGTGATTTTGTTTATGGAATTATTTGATTGTTTTTTATTTCTATCATATTATTCATAATATATTTATTAAAATACATGTGTTATAGTTATTTACCTTTAAATATTGTATTTTACTTATTTATTCATGATATATTCCACTGTAGGGAATACCCTAAATAAGAATTTTAGCTTAATCCTTTATTAGGTTTATTTAATGAATGATGCTAGGAAGTGTTTTATAATTGATAAACCGAGATACATTAATGGGAATAATGGTGTTCTCAAAGAAAATACTATGTTGTATATTATTTTTTCAAAGGTATGTGTGATTTATTTATGTTTTCACTTTTCTAATAATAATATTATATTAGATCATTTGGAAGGTTATCACTAGTATCTATCACTAATGTAATAAAGTAACCACTCGCTCTGAACTACTGCGTTAAGGGATATTACATTAATAAGAAAATTTGTAGAATGGGAATATTTTATACATATATTTCATAATGAAAATAATTTTATTTATTCCCACCAATAAAAAAATTAGGATTTAATTTTCATATTTAATGAGTAATATTTTAATTCTATATCACAGTTCTTTTTAAGATTAATATTTTCCATTGTACACACAATCAAATATAGAATTATTTTTAAACAAAAATATCAAGGTGTTAAAGATAATAAAAAACCTATTGATGAAATAAAATATATTTCAATATTTAAATGTGAGAAATATTTTCATAAAAGTGAAATTGATTCCATAAATTTTCTATATATCATTCATATAAATGAATATATCATGAAAAAACTGATATCTATAAAATTCCCTATAATAAATAAAAATTGAATAATATTTTATTATATTTGGAAATTAATTGAGAAAAATGATAATTTAAATTTTTATGAATAAAATTAATCTAAATTAGAGTCTTAATATGATATATAGTTATTAAAAAAATAATAATTGTATGTTATAACTTTTTATAAAAATTTTATATGAAATGAAAATCTGATAATTTGAGAATGGAGATATATTGGTTAAAAAAATATGTTTACAAGGATCCTTTGATTAGATATTTCAAAAGATTACCGAAGGTACGTTTTAAAATTTTTGATATATGGGAAACATATATTTTTTTATTTTCGGATGAAAATACTATTTTATGTTAAATACCTCCCTTAATTTAGATTTTTGGATGTAATATTAAGGGACATAATAAATATCACATTTCAGAAAGAATATACTAACTTCAACTTCAACATGGAAGGAATATAATTAATATTAATGATTTAATATTCATATGGAAAGATAATAAAACATTGAAATTTGAATAATTTTAAATTTGGATAATAAAATATAGTTAAATTCCTAAATTATTGAAAACTAAAGTACTTTTGAATGGTGTTATAAACATTTATCTAATATTTGAAGAGTCAAAGTGTTATTAAACAAAAGCCTATTTTCTTGAAGGGAAAAAAATATTTTTAACATGCATATCATTAAAATATTGAGTAATGGTTTGATTAGAGAATTTTCAAATATATAAGGTAGGTTTGAAGTATAAAATTAATACAATAGTTTTCTTATTTTAAAAGTTAATAGATTTGAATTAAGATACTAATCCTCATGAAATTCTTACTTGCATGTATTTGGATAATAATAAATTATATATTCAAAAAAATATTATTTATAATTGTTTATTTTTTATAATAATTTCATAAATATATTATAAATAAGTACTAAATTTTGTGTCAATAAAATTTTTATTTTTAATGGAATAAAATAAAAAGATTATCTTTTTATGATTTAATAAATATTATATACCTTTTATTTAAAAATGTCACTAATGATTTTATAAATTATTGATATAAAATTGTGAATTTAACATAGTATTATTTATAAAAATATTTTGGATTTATAATCTTTGGACGATGTAAGGAATGATTATATTTTTATATATTCTAATAATTAGACGGAATGAAAACCATTATTTTCAACAACATATATGGATTTATTTTGGTAACTCAAAATTAATAAAAACAACACTGAGGGTGTAGGGTGGGGGTGTGAATCCATGTTGATATTTTTTTTTATGTTTTTATTAAATTAAATTTTTTCAATTAATATTTCTTCATATTTTTTTGAAATGGTTTTTGGTTTATTATTAATTACGACAGGTTTTTGGTATATGTATGATTTATTTTCTATTACTGATGGATCATTATGATAATTGTTTTTTCTATATGGTGGGATAAATTATTGAAATTGGATGTTTTATGTTCGATATTTTTGGTAAAATAAGAAAAATGTATCTAAAATTATATGGTAATAACATGATTAAGAAATTGTAGGAGATTGGATGAAGTGGAGTGGCTTAGTGGAGTAAAATTTTTTTTAATATAATTTGAGATTTTCATGACGTATAGTCTGTTTTTAAATAATAATTAATAAACCTTAGTGGAGTTAATTTGATATGTATGAATGATCTGGAAGCTACATAATATTTAATAAGAGATTTAACTCACCACATAATACTCTAGTGATGTTTCATATGGATTTTAATATTTAAACACAAGTTTAAACTAGTGATATATGACTGAAAAGAGTCTCTAACTTTTCATTTATGATTGTGACTTAAATTAAACCAGATATATAATACCAAGTTATGGTTTTTAACTCTGATGTATTTGAGACCTTAAGTTGCATGAAAATGAATTGAAATGGTTCAATGATTATGTTTGTGAGATCTTATGTTATTGAACTATATAAGGGTTTCTTGATAAAATAAATAAATTATTTAAGATATTTTTAACATATTTTATGAGGTTCCTAAATATTTAAATTCATGGATATTAAAATAAATATATGTATAAGTATTTTATATAATTAAATGAAATTATTTTATTTCCATATTCAATGCAAGAAGATGCATTTATTATAGATTAAGTTCCAATGAATAATGTATCTTGATTTGATAAAAATACTTATTACCTATCATTAAGGATATTTAAATTAAAAGATTATGAGAACTTGCCAACTATGGATGAAAACTAGATGATATATATATATATATATATATATTTCTAAAAATAAAAAATGGGATGTTGGTTCACATGATCAATGAATCCTCTAAAGAAGAATAAATAATGATTATTTTTGTGTCATAAACATAAATAGAAGATGATAAGAATGATGGTTAATCGTAGAGACATTTTTACTTTAATAAGAACTATTTTATTCTTATTATTGATTTAAGAATAGTGATACTGCTATAAATATCCTTCTAGAATAATGGATTAACTCCAATTATGGGGATTTTATCATATGTGACCCATTTCAAAGGAATTATTATGTGGATGGAATGTAAAAGAACTATTTTATTAGGGTTATTTAATTTTGATATATAAATATTGGTGAATAAGAATATACTTAATTGGTGAAAAAATATATAGAGTTTTAGTATATAAGATATTGGTATCTATCTAATGACATGAGGGTGATCCTCATATCCTAAAAACTAATAAAAGGCCCACCTAGATGTATCATACAGAGAGAGTAAAAGATGATGTGTTTATTAGATGAGAAAGGGTAAATAAGTAAATTTATATTATAGTAAGTGATATTAGGAACTGAGTGACCATATGTAATATATTGTATTTAATAATCATTTAGTCAATATTGATCAATTGGTACACTACCTATTGTATACTCCTTTCATGATGCCCTTTTGGGTGAATCAAGTGAAATCATTGTGTCCTTGTTCATTTTTAATTATATAACTTTATTGAGATGAGAATGATAATCACTAACATATAAAATTTTTGTTATTACTAATTTTTATATAATATTAGTCTAAAGTAACAATCTGAAAATAATGTATAAATTTATAGGACCCTTAATTCACCCCTCTCTCTTGAGGTGTTTGTGGGATCCTGGAACATGAAGATGGAAATAGATACTATAGGTTTTTCTTAAGAATTTAAAACATCATGTCGTATTTTATTTATTTTTCAATATATTAATTTAAATATGATTCCATCTATTTTTTATAGTTCTCACTATAATGTTTTTAAATCAATGAAATGTGTTTTTCCTATAGATTTTTCAAAAACATGTTTCGTAATTTATTAATTTGATAAATTAAAAGAGATGGAAGATTATTGAAAATTATTTACGATTAAAAATTTTAATTTTATTTATAAGGTATTCAAAAAAAATTCTTCATTGCGATAAAATATTTGAAATATTAAAAGCATTGATGGAAATCATTTTTAATTCTATTAAATAATAAGGCACTATGACTCTTATAAGTTTTGAAACAAAATTAGTGGATTATTTGTTATTGTTGTAAATTTATTGGGTAAAGTGGATTATGTCAAAGGAAAGAAGAAAAAGAGTAATAAGAAGAAGGTATTTGAGAATATATACACTACCAGTGATGATAATTATGTTTTTTCATTGATTTTTTGAAAATAAATATTCTTTATGTTGGTTTAGTATAATAATTGTTTGTTTTAATTTTCAAAGATCTTCTTCACCTTATTAATTATTTTTTTATGTGTAAAATGGTATAAGAATCATAATCATGGGAATTATATAACACTTACCTACTTACGAGATTCTTATGTTAGAATGATTTCTGTTACTACAGGTGAACTTATTCTATCATTATATGAAATATTTCTACCACCAGTTCAATCCTACTATCGCTAGTATACTAGTGCCAGATCAACTATACTTATTCTACCACCAGTGGAATTTGTCTACTACCAATATTATATGATACAATTAATAAAAAAATTTCTTCCGTCAGTTGAAACATGCTACAATCAAAATGAATCTTCCACAATTATTCTAAATCTAACACTGACAGACTCATTTTTCTACCAATAGAAGAAATACCACTTATTTAGTTATAGATTGTTACTAGTATATTTGTTTTTCTGACATTTTTATGTATCTTATGTCAAATTTATAGTTCTACTACCTCAATTTGAACATTTAATACATCCATGATAAATCTACAAAAATTAATTCAGCTACCACCATCTGATCTCTACTTATATTTATTTTTTTCTATTATTCCTATCTACAATATAATTAAAATGAATTATTAAAATGAATATTTTATATAATTTTTACAAGTTATATTTTAATGGTGTATAATTATTTAATAATTATTAATCATTAATAGATATTTAGGATCATTGATGATAGAGTTATACTTTTGGGATTTACTACTCAGTAAGAGGATATATTTCATTATAAAATATCAATGAATAATTGGAATACCTAAAAACTATAAATATATGTTACCCCTTATGAATAACGATTTCTTGGTTGAAATACTATTTATTTAGAATAATTAAACATGAAATATTAAGTCTTACTTTAAAGAATTAGATTGTTTCTTTTGAAAATGATAATTTTATTTTCATGAAAAATAGAAACCATATAAATATGGCTTGAACTGACTTCAAGAAACAATTTTATGACCATAAAAAATAATAGTAATATTATTTTTGTTCACCTCAATCTGACTATAGAAAAAGAAACAAAAAATCACATCTACATTACCTCTCCCTTCTTTTTTATTATACTTAATTTTGAAATTATCTTCTATTATCTTTTTAAATCATGAGAAAAAACATTATAATTTATTGTAGAGTACTCTAATAATCTTTCCAAACATATATTTCATCATCTATCCCATGAATAACTATGTAATATTCTTTGTGGAGATAGTATTTCACTTTGTGTATTTGTAACTATAAAACTCTATCTAGCTTGTTGATTTAGTTATTATTTAATAAATATTTCTTTCTAGTAGGTGTTTTCAATTTGAGAGGATGAGTTCTTGATTTGATACTAAACATCTTGTATTCATTTGTACTATGTGTGAAGTTTTTCCTTCTTTTCTTTTTTGAAATAATTTTATTAATTCGAAATATATTTCACAAATCAATAATCAAATAAAAATCACTCATCAGTAATATATATAATATGTTTGATGTGTTTATATTTGTGTAAAAAGATAATGTGATTTTAAAATTGTTTTAACCATGTTGGGATCAAGAATTTTCTTTAATTATAAATCTATATAATGTGTTTGATGTGTTTATATTTGTTTCAAATGTCACAGTGACTTCACCTTTTTAACTAGGTTGTGATCGAGCCTTTGAGAAATCATTCAAAAACATGAAATTATATTTTTCTACTATTTATGTTAATTAGGATGTTTTCTTTAAAATGTGTGACTTATTTTTAAATTGGTTTTAAATAGAAATTTTTATTTTAAACTAAATTTACTCCCTACATGAGATGACTACTTAGAAAATCACTTCCAAATATCGTTTCCAATATAGAATATGATATTCTCCCCAAGTAGTGGGAGAATGATGATTACATGAAAAAAATGGAAACAAATTCTATTTTTGTACTTAGGGAATACATTTACAATAATAAAAAGGTGATTCAATCCTTAATATAAAATATTATAAAGTTATGAAAGGATTATATTAATCACTAAAGAAGGAATTGGTATTGGAAAATAATATAGTGAAATAAGTGTAGATTACCTTGAAAGGATCCATTGAATGGTTGAGTACACTATAATAAACCATGATTTTAGTATGTGTATCCCATTAAAAAAATCCTTTGTATTTGATGTTTTCTGATACATTAAACATAAACGTAAAACTATCAAATTCTTATTTCATTATGGTATAATATTTCAATACAAAAGAAAATACATTATTTCACAACTAAATGTAACTTAATTATTAAAATTTATTATGTAATGAATTGATATGAAAATAAAACTATTATAAGTTTGGAGATTTCATAATCAGGTTCAGTTATGTGGATCATACCATCGATGATAACTAAATAAATAATATAACATTATATAAATACAAGGACCACCTTGATAATAAAATTAGAAAAAATGTTGGATGATTTTTGGGATACGAAGAAGACTATATATTGGAATTAAATATGACGGTTATATATATATATACATTAGTTATATTGTTGTAAAATATATAGTGTTCAAATGAAGTTATATCTAATTTGTACATTGATGTTGGGTTATTGTTCATAATAAAATATAATTATTATAATTCACATATAATAAATAATTTTTGAATGAATCAAATAGATAATTTTTCACTAAAAAAATATGTATTTTCCATTACAATTTTGATTTGATCTATTTATAAATTCAATAAAATGTTTAAATAATAATGTATTGATATAATTTATAGGGTAAATGAAAAAATTAATTTTAACAGAATGTGATTAACATCCTTTACTCTTAAAAGAGATATTTTTTTAAAGATATTATTTTTAATTTTATGTATTTTTACTTTAATAATATAATTTGATAAATATTAAATATAAATTATAAATAAAATTTAATGTTTCACTATATAAACTAATTATTTAAACTCATTGAATTAGTAATTTAAATGAAATAATATTAAGAATAGATAAAACATAAAAATCCATTCTTCATTATAAATTATTTTTTCCAATCTATTTAATGTTATCATTAAATAATTAAATTTCATAATCTTAAAAATTGAGTTAGATTAAATTTTGTAAAATTTTTATTTGTTATCCATAAATTTGGTATGTTTTTATTTTGAGGAATAAAAATAAGACACCAAAGTAAAATTTAATCACAATACTAAAGACTAAAATGAGGTAAAATGGTTGAATTAATGGCTAAATACATAAAATAGAATATAAAATTATCTCAATGTGAGTGGATAATGGATTTTATGAACAAAACTTACACTATATCCATTATTTTTCAACTTTAGACCCATTTTACATGTCAAAATCCACTCCTTACTTATTAAGTATTGAGTATTGATGAAAAAGCTACTCGATATCCACTTTAAAATAAGTGCTCATCTTTTCACATAAAAAAACCCTTTAATTAAATTTTATCTTAAAAAATGGAAAAATTATCTCCATAAAAAGGGTCCATGAAATTTGTTAACCATTGGTCCCAAATTCCACATTTCTAAAAGCCTCTCTAAAAAGATATTGAAGTATTGAAGGAATGTGTTATCCTCTCCTTAATAATTATTATTTATCTTACTTATCAAAATCTAATTAAATATACTTTATCATAATAAAAACATTTTTTTGAATTAATTAATATTATTTAAAAGTTATTTTACTATTATACAATAACATGTTCATATTCATTCAATTTGTATAACATTTTTTTCTTTTGGTCAGTTTTACCACCTACTTTAGGGATGTAATAAAAAATACAACATTAATTAGTAATAAAACTTGAATAAAAAAAATATAATGTAATAATTATTAGTTTAATAAATTTTTTTTAATTTTTTTGTATATTCGAAATTATATTCCCAAATTAGTTCAAATATATTGTATATTTAATAATAACAAGAAATTATATTTTTAAGTGTTCCATGAAAACTTTGACCATATATTGCATGAAATAATTACAGGACACAACAAATATATAAGAAACTAATAATACATATTTCTGAATATGATGGATACAATCAACCAGTAACCAGGGAAAAAGGTCCTAAAATAATGAACTAATGCATGAATGGAAAATGGAACTATTAACACTAGAATATTAATTTTATCAAAAAAAATTAATATTTTGGTAATAAAGAATTATTAATGAATGGTATTATGTAAAATAGATATAAATATGGTTCTTATACATATGAATAATGATCCTAAACTTATTATACATGTTCTTATATCATGTACAATGATGATGGAATCTATGGTAAGGTGTTCTATACTAATCTCACTTTGAAATCAAGATTCTTTATGACTAAATTTCCACCAAGGGTAAATATTATGTTATTTTATATCTAAAACATAACATATATAAATCTATTATGTTTATCTATGGGGTTTAAATTTATTTTTATCATTTCACATCCATTTGGATCACAACAGAATCATATGTTTCCTAAAAGTGGAGATGACCTCATATCATATTTTTGATTAGGTAAATTTCTCCTCTATATCCATATTATTTATATTGTTTTATATACGGACTTATGTATACATACATGTTATTTTAAAATATTTTATATTGAATTTTAATTTATTTGTGAACATGGTAATGTAATATTCTTTTTATATTTTGCTATATGGTTTCTTTATCCCATCATTTTCATTAGATTTATTTGTGATGTTTTATTTCCAAGTTTTCTAGGTTTTAAAAAATTATTTTTTACTCTAATTATATTTTTTTAAAATAAATGTAGGTAAATATATAATAATATTTTTTTAATATTTCAATTTTATTTTTAAATTATCTTATAATAACATTTTCATATTTCTCAATATCCTTTAACTTATCATATGCAACACTAGGGATATGATTTAATGATATAATACAACTTATCCTTATAAATGAATAATGGTTATGGCTTTTGGACATTTCATGAAAGCCATTTCCTCCACCTAGTCTTATAAATAAAATATGAAATTATTAATATTTTACTGTTTATATGGCCCGTATAAGTATTATTTTTCATTATCTGATTGGTAGGCCTAGAATTATATTTCCCAATAATCGATTGGGTAATGATTTATTTCTCATGAGATGAGATTTAATGGATTGAGGAGTGAATTCAATCCACTGTGAGACTTTATCCCCTATGATTACGATAATGGGGATTGAAGCAAATATAATGTATCACTCTATCTACAATGTGGTGATGGTCTTGACAGTGATCGATGAAAAATAAAAATATTTTCTATTTTATTTATATTCCAAATTATTATTATATATATATATATGTTATACTATATATTTATGTTATGTTCTTATGTATCATTATTATTTACTGATTTTCCACACTCCCTTGAATTAGTTCTTAAGTTATGAAAAAATCCTTATGTTATTATTCATGATATATGATTTGTGGTTTATTAGATTTTTTCTTCAATTATATTCATGGAACGTGATTATTTTCTCATACCCATATATTAATATTATGATAACTTATGATATTAAATTATTCTCTCTTTTATTTACTCTTTACTGATCATTTTTTCTCACCTCTTCATATGATTATATTCCCTAAGAAATTAAAAAGATTATTATGCATGAAATGTATACAAGGATATCATGTGTGAATATTTTTCGTCATAGATGCTTAATATGTTTTGTAAAATATGCTAGTTTTGGTATGTAGTCTCCAAATACAGAAAATATATAGGTTTTAGTGTCTGATAAAGTGTGATATGTAATTTATTTTTATATAAAACTAATTATTATTTATTTATTCTATGAGTGTGTCTTCTCAGTTTGTGTCATAGTGGGGTATAGTTTATTTTATGGATTAGGTTATGTAGAATAATAGGATGGAACTTAAAACCTTTTATGTTGAACTAAAGGTGATATAGGATGAACTTTAAATTTATTAGGATAAAATTATGGTGTCCCAATTTTGGAAATATATGTATGGATTTTCCTTATCATATATTTTTTCACTCTTGTAATTTTTATATGATACTCATATTTAACTTTTATTTTTTAGTAAATTTCCATAACTAGGAGGAACTGATTAAACAATTTGTATGGTAGCTAATGTAATGATTTTCCTCAATGATAAACAAAATATTATTGATGATAGTTTATGAAATATCATGTTTATTCTTACCAAAATTTCTCAATCTATGGACAATTACACGAACCATGTCTAAATAAATAACATGATAATAGTGGAAATACTCAGTTTAGAGTCCTTTATGAAGAAATGTAAATCCATAGTTATTTGGTTAGTAGATTCATTAATTTCTAGTTACTAGATAAACATAATTGAAATGATATTTTATATTATCTTATGATTAAGGAATGAAATGGTAAGGCGTGTCAATGGTGGGCCTTAATTAAAATATGCGGGAATAGGAAGAAATCGACTTCATAGAATGAGTGGTGTTTATACAAGTTATTTTTAAATAAATATTTTTCCTAGGCTCTTCAAAATAAAATAGAGAGATAATTACTAGAGATAAAACAATTGGAGGAAAATTTCCTTGGTACGTATGAGTAAAAAATTAAAAGACTTGAACGTTATGATTTTGGTATTAACATTGAATCTAAATAAAAAATTAGTCACTTATTTAGTGGATGTAAACCAAGAATATAAACATATTTATCTATAATGAAATTTGGTTGTTTTTCATAAATTTATTAATCTTATCTAAAGGTGGAAATGGTAATTTTCGACACCCATTATTCTAAAAAAAATTTAAAAAAAGAGAAAAAATTAGTTTCTTTGAAACTCAAATGATAAAGAATATAGAGGAATGATTATTCAACTACTTACATTCCCAAAATATGGGATGAAGCATGGATATACTTATATTAAAAGAACATGTAAATAATTGATGTGTAGAGGATAAATGCATCTAGAATATTAATTTTAAATTGAATTAAAAATACTAATGAAATATATAGAAATGGAGATTAATTTAATGCAATTTGAACACTTAAATTCATTAATTATAGAAGTTATAGAATATATAATAAATAGTGGACCAATAAAAGGGTTAATTATGATAATCAATGTAAATAAAGTTTTATGCCAAGGGAGAATGGGAAATCCTTTGAAATCATAACAATAGATGTATTTCAAGAAAATGATTTTGTAAAAGGTAAACACATAATCCAGTAAAGAAAAAAAAATTTATGGTTAAAATTTAGTTCTAGACAATAATTAATATCTATATGTTTTTATATGATCCTTGAATCACTACTAAAAAAAAATTGAATTATTAATGAATTCTCCCAATGGAATGATTATTA
This sequence comes from Viscum album, assembly GCA_963277665.1. Lineage (NCBI taxonomy): Eukaryota > Viridiplantae > Streptophyta > Magnoliopsida > Santalales > Viscaceae > Viscum > Viscum album. The sequence continues at coordinate 647,452,094 of OY728137.1, read as the reverse complement.
AATCCAAAGTCTATAACTCTTATCCAAGAGACATTTATGGGGATTTACTTATTGAAAATCTTATTATTCTATATTTATTTGAATTTGATTAAATTTTTATCATGTAGTGTCTCTCTCTAATAATATATCATTTTAATTTTTGGATAGGTAAATCACATTTCATATCTTAAATTAACCAATAATCATTTATAGGACCAAGGATTATTATAAACTCTCTAGAGAAGTAAATTTCCTTATATTGGTCTTATTACCTAATAATGGGGAATTATTAATGAAATGGTTGGGGTAAAAATCAATATTCAAGGTATTTATATTATTTATGATTATATTGATGTATTGTTATATGATTTTTATATACTTACCCCAAATCACTAGGATTAGTTTTTTAAAGAACTCATACCTGACATTATGCCTATATCAAAGACTTCTTATAAAATGAACAGTTTAATTATAGAAATTAAATATGAAACTATAATATAATCAGGATACGTGTTTTATTTTACCATGTGATTCACCATGGGGTAAACTAGTACTCTTTGTCCGTAATAAAGATAGGCCAATACATCTCTACATAAATTTTCAAAAACATAAATAGATTATGATAAAAAATAAATATCTAATAACATACATTTAAGACTTGTTTGATGAAATTCATGGAGATTAACACTTATCTAAGATAGAACCACAACATGGATATCATTAATTTTTGTTGAAAATGGAGGATATACAAAAGATATCCTTCTGTATAAGTTATGAAAGCTATGCATTCATAGTTATTCCATTCACACCTAAAAATTTTCCTAATATATATATTGATATAATGAATTATGTATTTTGATATTACCTTTATTTTTTTGGAAATATTTATATATTATATTCAAATATATTAAAAGGGAAAGGAAGAGCATTTAGATCATTTGGGGTTTTTTATGGAGTCCATGATAAAGAAGAAAATGTATTCCAAATTTATCATGTGTGAATATTAGCTGGAAAAGTATCATTCAAGGGTCCTATAATCACATGTTAGGGTAAATCTATGGGTCCTTTAAAGATGGAAGTGATTTATTATTGGACCATACAACCCACCATAATAGTGTACTATGGTTTTCTTGGATTGGATGGACATTATCGATGGCTTGTGAGAAATTTCCCTAGAATAACAATTTCAATAACCATACTAACATTATAGGGAGTCATCTTTCATTAAATAGATGAATAAGATTGAAATTTCAGAGAGATTAATTGAGGATTAGTCACAAAACCTGTACTCACACAACCATAATATATATAAGGTTTTTTGGTACACATTTCTCCATTAATTAATGGATTTCTATGTTTTTTCAATAAAAATTACTTTGTGATTGAATATTCGTTATAATAATTTGAAATCAATGATAAAAATTATTGAAATAATTAGTTGGAATAGAAGTGAACATATTTTTATTAAATATATAGATGCATTATATCTATAATGAATGGTACGATATATATATGATGACCACAATATTTTGAAGTACATATTCACATAGAAGGAGTTGAGTATCCAACAATTTAGATTTTTAGAGTTTATCATGGACTATGAATGCACAGTATGTTACCCAAAAATGATGTTGAACTGGGAGGTTGATGCTCTATGTATGAATTATTATGATACCTTATCCATGATAAAAGTTTAATGAGACCCAATAATCATGGATTTTAAATAGATGGTCCTTGAAATCATAATATAATTTGAGAAATTATCTCTTTACCAATTTATTACTCAACCATCCATCCATCTAAAAATCATGTATTCTCAAAAGTAGGTTTTGGAAATATAAAATTTGGTATATAAAATTCCAAAGATCAAACATGATAATGATAGATTTATAATATTAGAGAAATGAATATGTCTCACTTCAATCATATAATTTAAGAAGAAGTAATTGGATGATTCACATAACTCATCATTCTTTATCTATGCCAGAAGAAAAAATATGTCTAAATATTTCAGGGAACATTTCTATTGGGATAACATGTAGAGAGAGATAAAATAGTATATATATTGATTTTTTTACAGGGTAATGAAAAAATGAATAATCCTATAGAGATAATGAATCTATTATACATACCCATATGGAAATTGGATAACATCAACATGGATTTTATTATAAGTATTTTGAATAACACTAAATCCATACAACAATTTGGTTTATAGTGAATCACCTTAAAAATTTGGATAAATTCATTGTTATTGGAAAATATTTATTGCCTCAAATACCTACCAAGATATAAATAATGGAAGTGTTGGAAAACATGGGGATGTGCTTTCTATTATATCAAATTGGGATATAAGGTTTACCTCAAGGATATAGATAAGTAATAAACAATAATTAGATACAAATGTTAGCTTTAACAAAAACTACAATCCTCAAAGTGATATTAAGACATGAAAGAACCATTCAAACTCAAGATGACATGACGTGGTATTTTTGAATGTATTTTATATGAGGTTGGGATCACTTCCTTCCCTTGGTAGAGTTAAAATATAAAAATAGTTTCCATTCAGGAATTTAAATTGAATCATATAGGGATCCATAAAAGTAGAACCCCAGAACTCAAACATGATGGGATAATATTCCATAATTGTAGCTTATGGAACCAGATTTTCCTTATGAAATTTGAGATTAGATTTAAAATAATTTTTGTCATATAAAAAATATTAAAATTTAATATAAAAGATATATAGATAATAGTCTATGATATTTAGAGTATAATGTTTTACATTAGGTATTCTCTTGAATATCACCAGAGAAGAGGGTTTGAGATTTGGGAAGAAAGGAAAGATAATACCTAAACACATTGACCCATTCAGATTACTTAAACATTTAGTGATGATATATTATAATTTTACATATCCATCAAACCTATTCCAAGTTCATGATTTATTATATGTATCAATTTTTATGGGATAGATACATGATCTATCACATGTAATGAACTTAGATGTTGTATAACTAAAACATGATTTATCTTATGGGAAAAATTGTTAAGAATATTGGATCATATATTTAAAATAATAATAAATAGGAATAATAACCTGGTAATTTTATCAGGAGGAATCTTATCTTTTAGGAAGAAAATTGGGAACTCTAATATGCAATGAGAGAGAATTACCCTCATTTTTTACATTGGATTATAAAAATTTTAGGGGTAAAATTATTTTAAGTGGGTAGAATAACACTCAATTATTTTAGTATATATTTCTCTTTAAAAAATTCACATATGTTCTATATCCTATGATACCCGCATCACCAAAATAATATTATAAATCAATTATTTTATTATGGTAGAATATTAAAATAAAAAATTATATACATTATGATATAAATAATGAAACATAAATAGAAAAATTACTAAAATAGTGAAACCAAAATTAAATAAAACTAGTAGAATGCTAAAATTTTCATCATTTTGATTTTCCAAGAAGATTATTCCACTGATGATTACTACAGAAAGAATAAAACACCTCAGAAATATAGAAAACATATTGAAAATAAAAGTGTAGAATAAGATAAATGGTTTAAGAGATATACATAATTCCATAAATATGAATGTAGTATAACTATTATATTTACATATGTATTAAATTATTATATAGTAATTAGACATATAGCTATTTGATATATGGACATTGTATATACTTGTATCCAACATTGATATTTATGTTATTCAGATTTTAGTAAAAAAATAAAAATAAAATAATTCATATATGTTAATTAATTATGTAATAAAATAAAAAGACAACACACTTTTATAAAATTATTAATTTTTCATCACTGTTATAATTTAATGTTTAAATAAAGTAAAAAAAGAAAGGTTATAACAGAAATATATTTGTATAATTGAGTATGTATAATATAAATAATTAATTTTAATAACATGTGATTAAATTAATTTAATTTTAAAAGGTATATTTTTTAGAGATTTTTTTTAAAGTATTTGTAAGCATCCCACCCTTGAAGCCGCTAAGTGGTTCCCATAGATGGTTGGCCACATAGTCTTAAGAGAACCACCCTATTTTCCAGTGGCTGCTAAATAGAAGTCAGGCTCAAGGGTTTGTATGTTAGGATATTATGACCTCTTGATTAGATTGTATCATAGTGGTGAATACTAATGGAAAAAAACAAACATATTAATAAATAACGATAAGAGGAATAATAAATAATCTATATAATAAAAAGGTTGAAGATAAATCAATATCCTATACAAATTTGATGATCATGGTAGAATTATATAAAAAAATATAATTACTTTGGGTACAAGGGAACATTAATATTCAATATAATGAACATAAATTACAAAAGATTACTCCACTAGCATCATGATCATAGGGCAAATCGTTTTCTCCCATACTCTATCTATAAGGACATGGCCTTAAACATTACATATTATTGAATTAAATGGACAATTCACATTGAGTATCATTTCAAGTTTAGAGTTTTAGATAATTAGGCATAACAATTATATTACATTTCAAAATTATAAAGTAGACACTTCTAATCAGTTTATATTTTTTTTATAAAATAAAAACTCGTAAAAAAAGAGCCATGTTTATTTCCATGTTTAAGACATGATGACATTTCCTTGATCTCATCCTTGACCATCTTCCACATTACGTCCTATGAATAACATTTCAAAAACTTGGGATGAGCATAAAAAGCTCAGTAAGGGTTATAAAATAAAGGAAATATTAGTTCATAAATAAATACAGAATATAAAATCTATTACTTACCTCATGAAAACATTAGATTTATGAATAACACATTGAAATCATAAATCATAAAGGTAACTTGTGGAATCCATATCATACTTATATTTTAGCTATCAAAGCAACCTAGAGAGTTACTTTGGAATACCCATCGCAGTATATTCCCTAAATCTCTTAGGAGGAACATTCAAGTTTACCTCTGTCACGTTACCCAATTCATTGGAGAGCTATATCGGGCTCAACCACCATAGGTTTATCGCGAAATCACCTGTATATGTAAATAATTCCCAAGAACCATAACATGATCATAACACATAACATAAGCATAAAGGAAAGATAAAATTTCTACATTACAGCAACAATATAACATTTCAACATATTAACATATCAAAACAATTTTCAGAAACAAAAATACATAAAATAGTATATGGTATTTATTTTCCTTTTAAAAACATTATGGCTTGTTAAAAAAGCCAAAGATCAAATAAAACTCATGGCGGAAGAAAGGTCGTTATCACCGCTTATTTTAAAAAGAAACATTTTTTTTGTCATTTAGTAAAACTCTTCATATAAAAAGATTCCCTTTGAATGAAATGAATATTCAATGGTGTTTATACATTTTATAAAATAAATTCGGGTATTAGAACAAAATATGCCTCAATGAAAGGAGATTGAGACGAAGTCCCTTGCCTCATGTCCGACTTGAGTCGACCGCTCTTTAATCTCCTGAATAACAAACTAATGTTAATTTCTACTTGCTTAAGAACCATTTTCAAGTTTATTATTTCTTTTATATCACTTATTATCATGTTATAAAAATTATGTAATCATGTATGTCAATGCCTTTCATTTTCTCAATATTTTGTATTTGAGTCAAAAATGAAGACCTTATTTTTACAAGTTGTCCATGTGGTCAATAGTCTGTTATATCCAGAATGATATTAATTATTTATATATCATATATATCATATATATCATATATATCGAGTATATATATATACATATATATATATATATAATAGTACATATCACTTGGAGGTAGGAAATGAAATGCACCGTTCATGGAGACGGTAAGTTGTACGTACGCATAACGCTACATTCATTTCTATTTAATATTTTAATGGAATTAAAATATAATGATACATTGTTATATTATAAATATAGTATAATATCATATATAATACCATTAAGTCTATCCTTTATATGTCCCATGTATGACATGAATGAGTCATATTAATTTGAGGGGGCGATAGGCCGCACTTCCTCAAATTAAATTATCGCATTTACACATAATGGAAACCATAAAGGTATTCTATAAAAGAAAAATATAGAATAAGAAATAAAACATTAACATAATATATATCATATATAAATTTAGTGTCATCTTAATGGCCACCATGATAGGCGGTAGGAGATAATCAAACAATCATCACCTCATGAGGCATTAGTTTTCCATCCACAGAAACAGTATGTTCTTCACCCATTAGATGGAGGTATGTATAAGTGTAGTTATAATCATTCTCATAACAACATCCTAGTATATTGAGGATACTGGTGTTGTTATAAAATAAAGGAATAAAAAGAGTTTATAGGTTGCATAAGTAAAATAAAAGAATAGAAGTTAAGAGAAACTATTACCTTTAATTTGGGTAACTTCCTTTGGTTTGAACCAAAAAAACTTCTCGAAGTTCCTTCTTCCTAAGTTATGTCTTATAAGAGAAGGATATGGATTTAGGTAGATTAATTCGATATAATTTGGATGAAAAAAAAGGCTTGATAGGTGTGATTTATTTGTTAGAATTGGTGTCCTTTTATATGGGGGGGATGGGCTCTTTAGGAAAGTGTGAAAATATTATAATATTATATAATGATATTAGGTTTATGAAGGACCAACAATAAATAGAGTCAAATATAAGATGACTCATGGTTGAAATAAAATCATCCAATAAAAATTGGATAGGTTTTGGATGTTATTTTAATATTTATAATTTTATTTGTTTAAATGATTTATTAATGAGGTAAACACTTCAACATTACCGTGTCATAAATAATTTAATTTATTTGATCTCTAAAATTTATAAAAAAATACCATTATGTAGGAAATATGTTTATATTTTTAGTGAATATTTATATTCTAAAAGATAACTTATATAACATCATGTAAAAATTAATTTGCAAAGAGATATTTATTTATGTCATTTTTGTCTTTACATTAAGTTTATTAAAATAAAGTGTCATTATCATTTATAAGTCACCCCATGGGGTAAAAAAATAGACCCAAAGATACCTATCATCGTATTTGTATCAAAAAATAGGATTAGGACACAATTTAGTGTAATTTTATGTTATTATAATAATATTTTGTTTAACCTTATTTACCAGATTTACCATATAACCATGGTAAATAAATTTTTATCTAAAGTAAATATTAATTATGTCTCCAAATAAATGTTACCTATTTACACAACCTATTGATTCCAAATATGATATTAATTTTTTCAAATTCAAAACACATAAGTGGCAGAAATTAATTTAAAATTAATTCACGTTGTTAAAACAAATAGTGTTTTTAAGAAATAATAACTATCAAAAGATTGACTCTTGTTTATGTCCAATTTCAAATTAAAATTAATTCCAATGACCAAAATTGGTTTAAATGTTAAAAATATATTGTATTACACTTTAAAACCAATTAAAAATATTATCTAACCATATGAGTAAATTAGATTAAAACACAATGTTGAATTAAAATACAATATTTTGTACTATTCAATAAAAAATGAACTTTATCAGAAAAATTCCAAAATTTTACACAAAGTAAATTTTGATGTCCCCAATATAAATAAGGATTTTATTCGTTAAAATAGAATGTATTAAAGTGACAAAAAAATATTTTTAAATAGGGGTCTCCATTAAAAGGAGGTAAATCCTCCATTTAATATAAATTATGATTAAAATCAGATTCATTCACATTTAATCCTCTAACTTTTTATTGTATAAATGTAAAAACATTTAGCAAACTTGTATAATCATATGGTAGTTAATTTTGTTCATTATCATCAATATAACGTCTAGGAGATAATTTCCATTTAATATAATAATATTATATTATTAATGTGCAACATAAGATTTCAAAGAAACTCGTCATTGCGTATTGGAAAAGATATAGAACATAGAAACCCCTTAAAAGTAAAATTATTATTTAATTCCCAAATTTTAATAAATATAAAATATTTCTTATTCATTATTTACGTGGGATGTTATATCATTCCCCCTTTTGGTAATTGTGTCCTCATAATTTTACTTATCAAAATAAGTGGGGGTATTTGTCCCTCATAGAACTTTTAGATTCCCATGTTGCCTCTTCAACCATATGGTTTTTCCCCAAAACCATTACCTGTTGAATTACCTTATTTCTCAAAATTTTCTCTCTTTATTCATGAATCTGGACTGGTTGGTCCTCATAAGAGAGATTCTCTTCCAAATTAACTACCTATGAGCTCAAAACATGAGATGAATCTGGCATATACTTTCTCAACATCAAAATATGAAAAAATTCTATACTTCGGATAAGATTGGAGGTATATCCACTTTGTACTCAACTGATCCAAATTTCTCAAGGATTTCATAAGGTCCAACGAACCTCAGACTCAACATTCCCTTCTTAACAAAACGCATCACACTTTTCCATGGAGAAACTTTGAGAAAGACATGATCACCTACCTCAAAATAAATATCATTCCTTTGGTTATCTACATAAATTTTCTATCTTATCTACATTTTTATCTTGTGCTTCTGAATCAAATAAACATTATATTCCATCTATTCTACCAATTCTAGTCCCATCAGCTTCCTTTCACCTACTTAATCCCAAAAAGCTGGAGTCCGACAACACTTTCCATATAATTTCTCAAAAGGAGCCATCTGTATACTGGAATATAAACTGTTATTATATAAAAATTCAACCAAAGAAAGATGTTGGTCTCAACATTTCCTGATAATACATTGAGCAAGCACGTAACATATCCTCCAATGTCTGAATTGTTCATTCTAATTTCCCATCTGATTGAGGATGAAAAGTTATAATACAATTTAATTTAGTACCCAATGACTTCTGAAGTCCATTCCAAAAGTTAAAAGTAAACCTGGAATCATGATCAGATACAATGGAGAAGATAAATCCATGGAACCTGACTATCTCATTAATATAAAATGATAAAGATAATCTAGAGACAAATTATCTTGAATGAGAAGTAAATTAGTAGATTTAGTTAATCGATAAACAATAACCAAGATTTCATCATTACCTAGAGATGTCTTCGGTAATCCCACAACAAAGTCCATAGATTTATTTTCCCATTTCCACTCTGGCACTGGTAATGGATGATGCATCCATTTTGGTAACTGTTGCTCTTCTTTAACCTGCTGACAAGTCAAACACTTCACAATAAAGTCAGCAATATCACTTTTCATTCCATCCCACTGGTAATACTCCCAAATATCTCAGTACATCTTAGTACTGCAAGGATGAACTGAAAACGGGGAACTATGAGCTTCATATAACAACTCATTCTTCAACTGTGAATAAAAAGGCACACATAATCTCTTTCAAAATCACACAACACAATCATTATCAATGTTATATTTATAAAAATTACCCTTCTGAACCAACTCTACCTTTTTCTTTAACTAAATTTATTCTTTTTGTGCTTGCTTAATTCTGTTTGATAGAGATGATATCACTGACACATAATACAAAACAGAAGAATTTTCTACACCAACAACTTCTATGTAAAATTATATCAAATCAAAAACAAAAGTATCTTGTCCCAAAAGAAGCATGGTTAATGATGCATTACTTTTTCGACTCAAAGCATAGACCACTTAATTTTCTTGTCCTGGATGGTAATGGATTGTGAAATCATAGTCCTCGATTAATTATAACCATCTCCTCTGTCTCATGTTCAATTATTTTTTAGTTAATATATACTTTAAAATTTTCGGATCAGTATATATTTCACATTTTACTCCATACAAATGATGCCTCCAAATTTTAAAAGCAAAAACAACTGCAACTAATTCCAAATCATATGTAGGGTAATTTAAATCATGTGGTTTCAACTAAAGTGAAGCATAATAATTTACCTGATCATTATGAATTAGGAAAAAACCATGTCCTTTCAATGAGGCATCACTGTAGATAACAAACTCACTATTTCTGGATGGTAGTGCCAAAACTGGAGCATTCGCCAATCTTATTTTCAATTCTTGAAAACAATCATCAAATTCTTTTTTCCATATGAAGTTAAAACCAGTTTGAGTTAACATATTCATTAGACTAGAAAACCATGAAATTTTATCAAAAACCCATAGGTAATAACCTACCAAACCAAGAAAACTATGTATCTCTGATATATTTGTGGTTCTTTTCCATTCTTCAATAACTTTTGTTTTAGCAAGATCAACAGTTATTCCATTTTCTGAAACAATGTGACCATGGAAAGAAATCCGTTGCAACCAAAACTCACACTTTCTAAATTTCCCAAACAGTTTCTATGCTTTTAAGGTTTTCAAGACAACCCTTAAATGACTTTCATGTTCCACATTACTTTTGGAGTAAACCAAAATATCATCAATGAACACAACCACAAAATTATCCATGAACTCACGGAAAATTATATTCATAAGATCCATGAATACAGTAGGTGCATTGGTTAAACCAAAAGACATAACTAAAAATTAAAAATGGCCATATCTAGTATGAAATGCGGTCTTGGAATGTCTTCTTCCTTCACTTTCAACTGATGGTACCCAAACCTCAAATCAATCTTCGAAAAATACTAAGCTTCTTGGAGCTGATCAAACAAATCATCGATATTAGGCAAAGGACATTTCTTCTTAACAGTGTTATTATTCAATGCTCAATAATCAATGAAATGTCCCATTAAACCATCTTTCTTGTTAACAAACAAGACATGATCACCCCATGGTGATGTTCTAGGTCTAATGAAACATTTATCTAATAACTCCAACAATTTCTTCTTTAACTCTAAAAGTTTAATTTGAGCCATTCGATAAGGGGGTTTTGATATTGGCTTGGCATTAGAAACTTAGTCAACAGTAAATTCAACTTTCCAATCAGGTATAGTACTAGGAAACTCATCAGGAAAAAAATCAAGGTACTCATTTACCATTGTCACATCATTAATCTCAATACGTTCTTTATTTTCGACAATACAAGCAAGGTAACATTCATTTTTATATTTTACTAGTATTTCAACTTCTTCATATGTCATCAAAATAAAGCGTTCATTCTTGTACACAAACTTAAAATCATTCTGAAAAGAAACATCTTAAGCTCTGCAGTTAATCTTTTTATGATAAACAAAAATCCAATCCATACCCAAAAAAACATCAAACTCTACTAGAGGCAACACAATAAGGTTTGCAGGTAGATTATTTCCGTACATAAGGAAAGGAATGATATAATGTTTTATTTTTGTCTCAACATTTCCTCTAGGTATTTTTACCTTATGTTCTATAATAATATCTTGAGGTTGAATTCCCAATTTACTAGAAAACTTCTCAGAAATAAAAGAGTGTGTAGATCCTGAATCAAACAACACATTGGCATAATCTGAACAAACAAACAGTGTACCTGATACAACTTTATTTGATGGCCCAACATCTGTTGAAGTATTTGCAAAGGATTTCACCAACCCTTTCTGCTTGTATTCTGGATGATTTCTCTAATTTTAGTTCTTTATTGGACACTCATTTGCATAATGACCCATTTCATTGCACATAAAACATTTTACTATCTGTAAATCAGATTTTTTCTTACCATTATCCTGATCTTTTTCGGTGCACTTATGAGCCTTATGTCCCATTTTACCACATTGGTAGCACTTACCAGAATTCAAAAGACATTCCCCAACATGATTTTTACCACAATCTTTAAAAATTGTAATTTTATGTTTCTTATCATCATACTTTTTTGAAGAGTTCTTCCCTTTCGTCTTCCACCTCGACCTCTTATTTTGTTGTTTTTTCAAAGAACACCTGATAATCATTAAACTCTGTTTCCACCTTCTCCACACAAGAAAATTGTTTTTCAAAACTTTTGAACCCACGAGATGCTAAATCCCTTCGATAATTTGGATTTAATCCTGAGTAAAAAACAATTGATTTTACTATCAAGATCTTGTATGAAATTTTGAAGCATACCTTACTAAAAGAGTGAATATTTCTTCATAAGCAGCCAATGAGTCATCCTCATACCTCAATTCTAGGAATTGTTTTTCCATTCAATGATAAACCACCTTAGTAAATTATTTCTCGTGAAACATACCTTTGAATTAATCCCAATAGAGAGCATCAATCTCTTCAAAATCCATGATATTTTTCACCATCGACCACCACTGATCAGCTTAACCTTCAAAACTGTAAATAGCGAGACTAACCATTTGATGTTCTGAACAACCCATGACATCAAAAAAAAATTCTAGTGCTTTAATCCACCTTTCTACTAGCACTTGGTCAGATGATCTTCTGAATGATGGGTGATGTTGCTTTATGAAATGCTCCACTAATGACATATTCCTCTATGGTTGATCTGGCTAATCTCGTACATGGATTCGCCCACCATTTATAGCATGAGTCAACTATTCCATCATTGCAATAAACTATTCAGTTCTAATTTCGACCATCTCATGTGGTGGATTTGAAGGTTGTCTTCCTCCTAATGTCATCCCAACATATCTACACTGTTTCCTCTATGAAAAACCATTCTGAACACAAAAATAACTTAAGCAAAGCAACATGGTAATCTGTAAAAGCTTTATGATTTCAAAATTAACGTAAATTAATTTATGGATATTAATTTAACAATTCCCTAACTCCTAATGTTATCTAAACTGACCTCTGATACCAACTATAAGGACACAGACACAAACATTACATATTATTGAATTAAATGGATAATTCACATTGAGGATCGTTTCATGTTTAGAGTTTTAGAGAATTAGGCATAACAATTACATTACATCTCAAAAATTACAATTTAGACACTTCTACAAAGTTTCAATTTTTTTCATAAAATAAAAACTCTTGAAAGAACGTCATGTCTAGTTCCATGTTTAAGACATCATGACTTTTCCAAGATCCCATCATTGACCCTATTCCACATTATTTCCTGTGAAAAACATTTCAAAAACTTGGGATGAGTATAAAAACCTCAGTAAGGGTTATAAAACAATGAAAGGAAACATTAGTTCATAAATATATATGGAACATAAAATCCTTTACTTACCTCATGAAATCAAATGATTTATGAATAACACATAGAAATCATAAATCATAATTGTAACTTGTGGCATCCATAATATACTTACATTGTAGCTATCACAGCTACATAGGGAGTTACTTTGGAATACCCATCACAATATATTCCCTAAATGTCTTAGGAGAAACATTCAAGTTTACCTCCGTCATGTTACCCAATTAATTGGAGAGATATCTCAGGCTCACCTTCACTAGTTGTATCACGAATCCACCCATATACGTAAATAATTCCAAAGAACCATAACATGATAGTAACACATAACATAAATATAAAGGAAAGATAAAATTTCCATATTGTAATAACATTATAACATTTCAATATATTAACGTATCAAAACCATTATCAAAACCATTTTCAATACCAAAAATACATAAAATAGTATATGGTATTTATTTTCCTTTTAATAACATTACCGCTTGTTAAGGAATCCAAAGATCAAATAATACTCATGGTAGCAGAAAGGTCGTTGTCACTGTTTGCCTTAAAAAGTAACATTTTTTTGTCATCTTGTAAAACGCTTCATAGAAAAAGATTCTATTTGAATGAAATGTAATGTCAAAGGTGTTAATACAGCAAATAAAAGAAATTCGGGTATTAGAACAAAATATGCCTCAATAAAAGGAGATTGAGACGAAGTCCCTTACCTTGTGTTCAACATGACTCATTCAGTCCTTAATCTCATGAATAATATACTAAAGGTACTTTCTACATGCTTAATAACATTTTTCATGTTTAATTTTTCTTTTAAATCACTATTTACAATGTCATAAACATTATGTAATCATTTAAGTTTACTACGTTTGTTTTGTCGATATTCGGTATTTGAGTCAAAAATGAACACCTTATTTGTACAAGTTGTCCAGGTGGTCAATAGTCCATTATATCAAGAATGATATTCATTATTTATATATAATATATATCTTATATATCATATATATACAGTATATATATTTATAATAGTACATACCATTTAGAGGTAAGAAATGAAATGCACCGTTCAAGGAGATGGTAAGTCGTACGTACGCATGAATGCTACTTTCATTTCTATTTTATATTGTAATGGAATTAAAACATAATGATACATTAGTATATTGTGATTCCAGTATAATATCATATATAATACCATTAACTCTATCTATTATATTCCCCTTGTATGGCATGAATGAGTCATATCACTTTGAGGGGGCGATAGTCCGCATTTCCTCAAATAAAATTATCACGCTTACCCATAATGGAAACGATAAAGGTATTATATAAAAGAATAATTCAGAAGAATAAATAAAACATAAACATAATATATATCATATATATATATATAGTATCATCTTAATGGCCACCATGATAGGCGATAGAAGATTATCGAACTATCATTGTCTCGTTAGGCCTTAGTTTTCCATCCATAGAAACAGTATGTTCTTCACCCATTAGATGGAGGTGTGTGTATGTGTAGTTCAAATACATCTCATAAAAACGTCCTTGTATATTGAAGATACTGGTTTTTTTATAAAATAAATGAATATAATGAGTTTAGGGGATGGATATGTAAAATAAATGAAAAGAAGTTAACAGAAATTGGTACCTTTAATTTGGGTAACTTCCTTTGGTTTGAACCAAAATAAATTCTTGAAGTGCCTTTTGCCTAAGGTAAGGCTTTAAGGAGGAGTAGATGGATTTAGGGAGATTAATTGGTAAGAGTTTGGACAAGTCAAAATGCTTGAGATGTGTGACGAATTTGTTAGAAGTGGTGTCCTTTTATAAGGTGGAGGAGGGGCTCTTAAGGAAAGTGTGAAAATATTATTTTATTATACAATGATATTCATTTTCTGAATGTCCAAAAATAATTATAGTTGAAGATAAAATGACTCGTGGTCGAAATAAAATCATCCAATAAGAATTGAATAGGTTTTGGATGTTATTTTAATATTTATGTAACGTCCCAGTTCTGGAAGCCACCCAAAGGTGCCCCGTACCCAGTTGGTCACATGGCCTCACGCACATTTCCCCAAACGCCAGAGGCTGCCGACTAGGAGTGAGGACCAAGGGTGTGATAGTTGGGAAACTATGCCCTTATTGGCAGAGTACACAGTGGAAGAAGAATAAACATGCAATAGAAGAAGCAGTAATAACAAAAAATATAACAGCGGAAGACTAAATTAACAAACTGGAGCACATATGTATATATGAAATGATGCATGATACATAACTAGGAAAGAATCCAAACAAGTCACAATGTTGGAAAACACTACAGTACAAAAACAAGTACACAATAAAAGTAAACAGTTCCTCAGCATCGCAAGCCAAAGATTAGCCCCATGCTCCCCTACTCCAAGCAACTAAGTTCCAGAAGTCGAAGGGCGCTTACCCTTGTCTACACCTGAAACAATATAGTCTTCTTGGGACCAAAAGCATGGCCCAAATAGGGTGTGAGATAAAATCCCAGTAGGCATTCACCCGAAGATCTTTTCCTAACAGTCAATGAGTATATGGAAGGTAAAAGTACAATAAGCAGTAAACAAAAACAGCAAGCAGTAGGCAGTAAACAGTAAGCTGTAAAACAGGATGATACATAGCAGCAATCAATCCAAAACCAAACAACATAAAAAATATCCAAAAGCCGGAAACCCTCTGAGAAGTACTCACAGCCATTCCCTCTAGTCTTATCCAAGAAGTAGCACAACCCTCTGGGTAGTTCACTCAGCTTAACCCCTCTGGCTTGGTCATACAAAGTTATGAGACTCTCTGGGGAAGCTCACTCGGTCAATTACCCTCATACTCTAGGGTAGTCATGGGCTCTCTTGAGGAAGATCACGTAGTCTAACCCTCTTAGCCCCAAGGTCTAGAGACTCTTTGAGGAAGCTATCTTGGTCAATTCCTCCTATAGCCTCAGGTATATCACAAACTCTCTGAGGAATATCACTCAGTCAATTCCCCCTCTTTCATAAGAAGGTTCTTAAAGAGATTCAAACAAGGTAAGACTCTCTGAGGAAGTGCACTCAGTCTACCCTCCTGTAGTCTATAAAATCCAAGACTCTCTGAGATCTCACTTGGTCCATCCCCTCGGTAGTCAGTAATATCTAAGACTCTCTGGGAAGCTCACTCGGTCTATCCCTTATAGTCTACAGCACAAGGTTCTCTCAGCCCCGTGTCAGTCTATGAATAATAATTCTATATGGACAAAGTACACCTATAGAGATACTTGGCTAACCAATGTACACCTATAGGGATTCTTATCTAAACAGTCTACAAGGCAACAAACATGTCCTAAATTCACTTCATCCTATAACTGCAAGGCATGAAAACAGGTGTAGCAGCCGAAGGCAACCGAGACCCAAAGGTCGTGAATGGAAAAAATCAAGGGTAAATACATCCAAGCACAACAAATTATCCTCTAAAATGGTCAAATTTCCTATACATAAGAATACAACCAAGGCAGTAAAACAATAAGGGCAAAATGGTAAACACGCAATACCCCGTTCATGGGTATCAGTGAAAATTTCCACATAAAACTCAGATACATTGAACAGTAAGGCACAAAACACCTTCCTCGATCCTAGAAGATCGATATACTTGAACCAAAAGGCGAACTCTCCCTAGAAAGTCGAAGATCTGAGAAAACAAAAAAAAATTCAACCTTATATAACTTTAGAAATATGAAGAATTGGAAAACAAGGCTCAAGAAGAAGGAACAACTCACCGCTGTGCTTCCAACGCAATCGACCGTGCTCGAATTTGAGAACGGATAGAGAGGCAGGATCTCGGGGAATATTCAGACGTACGGGTTGCTCTCAGAAGAACCGGACCTAGAAGAAGATGTTTATGATGATGAGGCGCGACCCCAGTCCGTTTAGTGAAAAAAAAGTACACGGCATGTAGTGGGTTTTTCCGTACTCCACCAAAATCAGCCTCCATGTTACCCCTACACCCCGTGTGTGTGCCCTAGGCACTGCCAACACACGGATTCAAGCTGGAGAAGAGTACACAACATGTACTCAAAAAGTACATGGCGTGTACTTCGAAATTTTCTAGAAACTCCATTTTTCTTAAAAACTCTAAAAAGGATAATCGAACCTGAAATGAAGATCCAGGATCTTACAAACTTCCCCCGTTAAAGAAATTTGTTCCCGAATTTCCTTAGGTGGGAGTAGAAGAAGGATCTTAGAATAGTTCTGGCCACTGTGATCGAACCTCGACCTCCCTCTCCCATGTCTCGTAATGTACTCACCCGTGCGGCCATAGCACACATACCAGAGGAACAGACTGGCCTAAGAGAACCTTTGTACTACGGTTGACAATCTGGATAGGATGCTCTTCAAACGACTCATCCGCTTTGAGCTCAACCTCCTCGGGCTGAAAGACATGAGACGGGTCCGAAAAGTAACGTCGGACCTGGGATACATGGAAGACATCGTGCATAGCCTGGTACCTCTAAGGTAGTTGCAATCAATAGGCAACCAACCCAACTCTCCCCAATACCTCAAACGGCCCGACATACCACAGTGAAAGATTACCCTATCTTTGAATCCTCTTGTGTCCCAACCTTGGTGTGACACGCAGGAAAACCTGATCTCCGACCTCAAACACCATAGATCGTCTCCGCTGATCAGCATAAGACTTATTTCGACACTGTGTTGTAGCAATACTCTTCTGAATCAACTCTATCTGCTCTGAGGTCACCTAAACAAGATGAGGTCCTAGTAAAGCTACCTCTCCTACCTCCAGCAACCATAAGGGTGATCAGCATAGCCTACCGTATAGAGCCTCATATGGTGCCATCTGAATGGTATCCTGAAAACTATTGTTATAGGAGAAGTCCACAAGAGGTACATGCTTCTCCCAGGAACCAATGAAGTCTAGAATGAAAGCTCGGGGCATATCCTCAAGTACCTGGATCGGGCGATTGGACTGGACATCAGTTTGGGGATGGTAATCTTTACTCAAAAGCACCAGGGTACCCAAAGCCTTCTGAAGTCCCTACCAGAACCGAGATGTAAAGCGCGCATCCCTGTCTAAAACAATGGAGTGTGAAACTCCATGTATACTTATAATCTCTCGGATGTACTGTCATCCCAAATCATCAACACTGAAGGTCTCCTTGATTATAAAGAAGTGTGCAACCTTCGTAAGCCTGTCGAAGACAACCCAAATAGAATTACTTCTCTGAGGTGACCTCGGTAACCCAGTCACGAAGTCCATCGTGACATCATTCCACGTCCACTCTGGAATGGATAACTACTGTAAAATCCCTACTGGTCACTGATGCTCTACTTTCACCTGATGATAAGTAGAACATCTCATGACAAAACCAGCAACATACCTCTTCATACCTGGCCACCAGTACTGACGATGAAGATCACAATACATCTTGGTGACACCAGGATCAACTGCCCAAACTGAGGAGTTAAAATCCCTTACCAGCTCCTCGCGTATGTATGCTGGAACCCATAAACGTCCCTATAAATCCAAGATCTCATCCTCACCCACAGTCCATCCAGGAAGAGGGTCCCCTCCTGACACACTCTCCCGCAGGACCAAGGACTCAGAGTTTGATATCTGCCTCATTTGGACCCATCAAGAAGTGTAGAGGTAACAGCCACAGATGAAATAAAGTTTTGTCCTTGTCTGTCGTGCACCACCAGATGCATCTCAGAGAACATAGCCATAAGCTTCCACTCACTGTTGGCCTCCTAAACTGCCTGAATCTGAGTTCGTCTACTCAACACATCTTCCACTGCATTTCCCTTTCCTGGCATATAGGAGATCTCAAAGTCAAAGGACTTAAGATACTAGACCCACCTACGTTGTCTCAGATTCAGATCACGCTGAGTAAAGATATACTTGAGACTCTTGTGGTTGTTGAAAACCAAAAAGTGCTCTCCCAGAGGATAGTGTCTCCAACAGCGTAAGACTTGAAAAACAGCTGCCCACTCAAAATCATGTGTAGGGTAGTTCCTCTCATGTGGCCTCAACAGCCGAGACCCATACGCAACGACTCCATCTCCCAGAATGAGCACAGATCCCAGCCCGATACCTGAAGCATCACAGTAAACAGTGTACCCCTTTCTCGGCTCTAGCAAGACTAGTATCGATGCTGACGTCAACCTCCCTTTCGGCTCTTGAAAGGCTGACTCATAAGAATATAACCATAAAAACTTTCCCCCCTTCTTGGTCATACCTGTCAATGGTTCTTCTAGGTGCGAGAAGTCTGGAATGAAGCGTCTGTAGTATCCGGCCAGCCCTAGGAAACTCCACACCTCAAAGAAGTTCTTCGAATGCTCCCAGGAAACTACAGCTCTGACTTTCTATGGGTCCATTGACACTTCTGTCTCTGAGATAACATGACCCAGGAAGTGAATATGATCCATCCAAAAGTGACACTTCGAGAGTTTATCATAAAGCCGATGCTCTTTCAGTGTGCTCAGAACGATCTCATGATGGGTGGAATGTTCATGTCGAGTGTGAGAGTACACCAAGATATCGTCCACAAAGACCATGACAAAAGAGTATAAGTACGGATTGAACACTCAGTTCATCAGTGCCATGAAAACCGTAGGCGCGTTCGTGAGACCAAACGGCATGACTGTATACTCGAATAGACCATACCTACTCTTGAAGGCTGTCACAGGTATATCTGATGGCCTAATACGCAACTGATGATAACCGAACCTCAAGTAGATCTTCAAGAACACCCGGGCTCTTCGAAGCTGATCAAAGAGATCATAGATCCTCCTCAAGGGATATCAGTTCTTGACCGTCAACTGGTTTGGCTTCTGATAATCCACACAGAGCCCAAGGGTACCATTGTCCTTTATCACAAAAAGAACATGCGAACCCCAAGGAAATGTACTCAATCAGATGAAACCCTTTGCCTGTAACTCCTACAACATCTTCTTGAGCTCCTGTAACTCAGGTGTTGCCATCCTATAAGGAGGAATGGACACCGGTGCCGCTCCTGGAATGAGCTCAATCGAGAATTCTACCTCACACTCTAGAGGTAAACCTGAAAAGTCTTCTAGAAAGACATCCCTGAAACGATCCAAAACTAGAGGAAAGTCTAACTGTGAAGTCCCCTAGTCATCCAGATAATGACTGGAAATCTAGGTTGTCACTTCTCATAGCCCATGATTCTCTAGTCCAGCTCTACCCGTCTGGACATCCCACTTGCCTGTATAGAGGAAAGATCCTCCCTCTGGTGATACAAAACTCACCCGGTGGCGATAACAATTGACAACTGCCTGGAAAGGTAATAACCAGTCAATCCCGGGAATGACGTCATAGCCCATCATCTCTAGGAAATAGAGGTCCCATAAGATATGAAACCCCGCAACCTCGAGAGGGAACTCTCTTCACTGACGTATGCTAGATTTCCTCATTCCCAACTATGTGTCAAGAATCAACATGTCGGTAGAAGAAACGTTACAGAGCCCAAGGCTCTCCAAAACTGCAACATAGATAAATCTATGGGATGCACCAGTATCGAAAAGGGATGAAGATAATACTGAGGCTACTAAGATCGTACCTTGAACTGTAGAAAGGCGGGGATAATACTACTAATAGGTCTGATCCACAGCGAATGACTGGCTTGCACCACGGCCCAGTGCCCCTTGCTGACCGTTTTGATCTGATCCGCTCTGGTGTCGCTGATGACCTGGTGACTGACCACCACGGATGCAACATCCACCTAGACATTAACAGCTGGAAGATCTCTAGTTTCTTGATTGGTGGGAAACTGGTGAAGCATCTCCAGAACGCGGGGTCATAGAGGAACCCCTACCACTAGTTGAAGGTGATAAGATGTGACAGAAATGCTGAATATGGCACATCTTTCCACAAGACTGACAATCCATAGGATCCCACTGGAAATGAGGCCTAGTATACCCACTCCTACCACATTAGTTGCATACAACCTGGCTGCTAGAAGGCACATCATGCGAACCTCGATCTCCTCGAGAAGACTCTCGGCGATGGTCCCTACTATCTATAGGCGGAACACCAGCTCTGGATGATAAACCGCCCTGGCTCCCTGCTCTAGAATCCCTTAGATTGCACTCAGTGATCAGCACCTAGTGGACAATAGAGGATATCAAATTCAACTGAATGATATTCACCTGGGAATGGATCTCCTGCCTGAGACTGTCCATGAACTTCCTAGCAAGGAACAACTCATCACCTACTGGGATCGGTGTGAAATGTTGCAGCTAAGTGAACTGAGACGAGTACTCCATAATAGAAAGAGTACCCTTCTGTAGACTCATAAACTCCCAGGCTCGATCGGGCCTCAGGTTCTCTGGATAGAACTAGTCATTGAAGGTGCGTCGAAACTCATCCCAAGACACATCCTGCTGATGCCCTGACTGTGAGATCACCTCCCACCACCTCTTAGTGGTATCTTAGTGCATATAAGTAGCCAAGATATACCCTTTTCTTCAGAGGGATCTCTAGGTGCTCAAAGATGGTCAGTGTGGCCTCT
The DNA here is from genome assembly GCA_963277665.1 of Viscum album. Taxonomy (NCBI): domain Eukaryota; kingdom Viridiplantae; phylum Streptophyta; class Magnoliopsida; order Santalales; family Viscaceae; genus Viscum; species Viscum album. Next base: position 647,430,533 of record OY728137.1, on the reverse strand, counting down.
ATCCATGACTCTATAGCCTGAGGTCCTCCATCCCCTAAACAAGTAAGAGGATGCTACTATTGGAAAACTCGCGCCAATTCAGCCATCGACGGGGCAGGAGGCGGCGCTCTCTGGAAGGTCTGTATCAGCCTCCAGAAGTCCTCCCTGTACTATGCATTGTCACTTGCGACTGGTATGACATCCCGTGCCTAGGCTAGCTCTACTGGAGGATAGGCAGGAAGTCCCTGATCATCCATATATAGCGTCTGATCACTGCCTGACGACAGACGTACAACCAGAGGACGTCTCGGAGGCATATCTCTGAAAGATCAAAATTATACCTTAGATAAAAAAAACAAAGATAGAGAAAACAAGAGTAGAAAACAAGAACAGGGGAAAAAACACACAAGTTTACAAAACACGACTACACAGCGTGTATAAAAACTACACGACATGTCTTCTTAAGCCACTAACATGGGTGTTTACCCCTTCCCAATAGGTCGTGTAAGACCTCGAACTACACGGCCTATTGACCCAACACACGGCGTGTACCTGAAGACTATTCCCCTGCCTGAGTCTCTTTACACAGATAAGTCACATGGTTCAAACTAACCTCAGAATACACGGAGTGTTCCCTAGGGACACGTCGTGTACTAGAAACTGACTTGGCGGCCCATGTTGTTAGTTACACGGCTGTCTACACGGATGGACTTTACTCGGCGTGTTCCGAACAAACATGGCACGTATAGGAGAAGGTGACACTGTCCCGTGTTGTTTGTGACATGGCCGGGTACCTGAGCAAGACTACACAGCATATTCCAAAAGCAACAAAGCGTGTCTTAGAGAAGGTCACGCCGACCCGTGTTGTTCGGGACACGGCCAGGTACCTGGACAGAACTTCACGTCATGTTCTCTTAATACACGACATGTTCTCCTCAAGATTCCCTGACCCGTGTTGTTAATGACATGATCGGGTAAAAGGCTCTATACTACACGGAATGTACATACCGTACACGACGTGTTCCTGCCAATATTTTCACAACACCATGTTCCTGCACACACAGTCAGTAACACATCCTAAAAACTAAACGACGTGTAACCCGAAAGTACACGCCATGTATTCTGGGTTTTTTTGGACAGTAGCACAGAAAATTCACAGAAACCCATAAACACTGAAAACAAGATACAGAGGTGCCAAATTCCGATCCGTCAGGGCCCATACTCCCCACGAATAAAATATTGGCATCTCTTATAGTCATATACAAGAGAAAAAGGGTCATGATCCACCAATTTCTGGTTCAAGAGGACCCATAACACCTCAAGAATCAAAATTTGGTGTTCATTTAAACAATGTTGAATACAAAAATTCTCTAACAAGCAGCATAGATTCTATCAAGAATCTATCACAACAACAAGCATAATCTATACAACGTCTATCACAATAGCATGAAATCGCTAATGCACCATAAATGGCATGGAAAGAATGAATGACATGTCATTTCTACAGGTGCCTATATGATGCATGAGATGGAATACCCTCATCTCATGGGGTTGCGATAGAAATAGAACTGTAATTTCAAAACAATAAGAGTAAAAAACATTTGAATCACTCTAGGTGAAATCGTATAAACCGTAAAATCTCAAAACCATAAAACTGAAATAAACGAGGTAGTATGGCATTTCCCTGTACACGGGTTAGCTCCTCCCGGGCACAGCTTATTACCAAGTACCGAATCCGTCCTATCCCTAGATAAAGTCTCCAAATAGTAATGCAAGAGAAAAAAATCTCCTCTGATACCACTTTGTATCATCCCGGTTCCGGAAGACACCTAGAGGCGCCCCGTACCTGGTTGGTCACATGGCCTCAAGCGCATTTCCCCAAATGACAGAGGCTGCCAACTAGTAGTGAGAGACTTGGGTGTGATAGTGGGGAATCTATGCCCTCATTGGAAGAGTACACAGTGGAAGAATAATAAACATGGAATAGTAGAAGCATTAATAAACAACAATATAAAATCAGAAGACTAAATCAACAAACTGGAGCACATATTTATATATGAAATGATGCATGATACATAACTAGGAAAGCAACCAAATAAGTCACAATGCTGGAAAACACTAAATTACCAAAAAAAGTACAAAAGAAAATTAAACATCTCCTCAGCATCGCAATCCAAAGCTTGGTCCCATGATCCCCTGCTCCAAGAAATGAAGTTCCATAAGTCGAAGGGCGCTTTACCTTGTCTACACCTGAAACAATATAGTCTTCTTGGGCCCAAAAGCATGGCCCGAACAGGGTGTGAGATAAAATCCTAGTAGGCATTCACCTGAAGATATGTGCCTAACAGTCAGTGAGTATATAGCAGGTAAAAGTACAATAAGAAGTAAACAACAACAACAAGCAGTAGGCAGTAAACAATAAGCAGTAAAACAGGATGATACATAGTAGGAATCAATCCAAAACCAAATAACAGAAACAATAGAAAAAAGCTAGAAACCCTATGGGAAGTACTCACAACCATTCCCTCTAGTCCTATACTAGATGTACCACAACCCTCTGGGTAGTGCACTCAACCTAACCCCTATGTCTTGGTCATACAAAGTTATGAGACTCTCTGGGGAAGCTCACTCGGCCAATTCCCCTCATAGTCTAGGTTAGTTAGGGGATCTTTTGAGGTAGATCACGCGGTCTAACACTCTTATCCCCAAGGTCTAGAGAATCGCTGAGGAAGCTATCTCGGTTAATTACTCCTATAGCCTCAAGTATACCACAAACCCTCTGAGAAAGATCACTCAGTCAATTCCCCCTCTAGCCTAGGAAGGCTCTTAAAGAGATTCAAACAAGGTATGAATCTCTGAGGAAGCTCACTCGGTCTACCCTTTTGTATTCTATAAAATCCAAGACTCTCTGGGAGCTCACTCGGTCCATCCACTCTGTAGTTTTTTATATATAAGACTCTCTGGGAAGCTCACTTGGTCTATCCCTTATAGTCTATAGCACCGGGTTCTCTCAGCCCTGTGCCAGTCTATGCATAATAATACTATATGGACAAAGTACACCTATAGAGCTACTTGGATAACCAAAGTACACCTATAGGGATACTTAGCTAAACAATCTACAAGGCAAAAAGCATGTCCTAAATTCACTTCATCCTATAACTACAGGGCAAGAAAACAGGTGTAGCGGTTGAAGGCCACCGAGACCCAAAGGTCGTAAACGGAACATATAAAGGGTAAATACATCCAAGAACAACAAATTATCCTCTAACATTGTCAAATTTCTTCTACATAATCATAAAAGCAAGGAAGGAAAACAAAAAGGGAAAAAATGTAAACACGCAATACCCCATTCATGGGTATCAGTGAAAATTTGAACATAAAACTCAGAGACATTGAACGGTAAGGAACAAACCACCTACCTCGATCCTAGGAGATCAATATACATGAACCAAGAAGGATATTTCTCCCTAGAACATCGTAGATTTGAGAAAACGCACAAAAAAGTCAACCTTAGATAACTTGAGAAAGAGGAAGAATTGGAAAACAAGGCTCAAGCAGAAGGAAGAACTCACCGCTGCACTTCCAACACAATTTACCTTGATCGAATCGGAGAATGGACAGAGAGGCGGGATCTCAGGGAAGATTCGGCGGTACGGGTCGCTCTTGGACGAACCAGACCTAGAAGAATATTTTTATGACGATGAGGCACAACCCCGATCCGTTTAGTGAAAAGAAGTAAAGTACACGACATATATTTTTCAAGTACACGACGTGTAGTGGGTTTATCCGTACTCTGCCAAAATCGGCCTCCACATCACCCCTACACCCCTTGTGTGTGGCCCGGGCACGACCAACATACGGCTTCGAGTCGGAGAAGAGTACACGACGTGTACTCAAAAAGTACAGGGCGTATACTTATAAATTATTCAGAAACTCCATTTTTCATAAAAACTCCAGAAATGTAAAAAGTGTACCTGAAACGAAGATCCGGGTTCTTACAATTTATAATATTATTTATTTAAATGATTTATTATTGAGGAAAACACTACATCATTACTATGTCATAAATAATATAATTTATTTGATGTCTAAAAATTATAAAACAAATACAATGATGTTGGAAATATATTTAGTTATCCAATTAATTTTTATAGTCAAAAAGATAACTTATATAACATCATGTAAAAATTAATTTACAAAGAGATATTTGTTTATGCCATTTTTGTCTTTACTAAGTTTATTAAAATAAAGTATCATTATCATTCATAAGTGGATCCATGGGGTCCCAAATTATACAAAAAGATGCCCATGGTCTGATATGTATCAACCAATAGGATAAAGACAAATTTAGGGTAATTTTATATTATAATAATAATATTTTTTTAACCTTATTTACCAGATTTACCCTTTAACCATGGTAAATAAATTTTTTACTAAAGTAAATAATAATAAGGTCTAGAAATAATAGTTACCTATTTACACAATATGGAGATATTTTCTCATAATATTAAATCCATTTTTCCTAATTCAAAACATAGAAGTGGCAGAAATTAATTTAAAATTAATTCCAATTGTTTAAACAAATAGTGCGTTTTTAAGAAATAATAACTATCAAAAAATTAACACTTGTTTATGTCTAATTTCAATGTAAAATTTATTCCAATCACCAACATTGGATTAAATGGTAAAAATATATTATATTTACACTTTACAACCAATTATGAAGATGATCTATCCATATAATTAAATTAGATTAATACACAGTTTTTAATTTAAATACAATATTTTTCACTATTAATTAAAAATTAACATTATCGGAAAAATTCAAAAAATTTACACAAAATAAATTTTGATGTCCAAATTCAAAAAATGTATTTTATTCGGTCATATATAACGTATTAAAGTGACCAAAACTATATTTAATGACAGTTCACCATTAAAAGGCAGTAAATCGTCCTTCTAATGTAAATTATGCTTAAAATTAGATTCATTCACTTTTTAAGCCTCTAAATTTTTATTGGATAAATGTAAATACATTAAACAAAAATGTATAATCATGTTGTAGTAAATTATTTTCATTCCCTCCAATAAAATAGTTAGGAGTTAACTACCATTTTAAATAGTAATATTAAATTATTAGTGTGCAACGTAAGATTTCAAAGAAACTCGTTGTTGCGTATCGCGTAATCTATCGATCATAGAAACCCATTTAAAGTAAAATTAATATTTAATTCAGAAATTTTAATAAATATGAAATATGTCTTATTATTTATTTAATTGCAATGTTACACAATCCTAGTACTGAAAATTAAACATTGGATGTTGCGAACTTCCCTTTTTATGTCCATAGTGTCCTGATGCATGTTTGTGTACCAAAGGTATCCCGAACATGGTGTGAGTTATAATTAGAAGTCCACCAACAATGGTGTGTATAACTATCCAATCTATTCCTATAAAATGAGCAGTGTGTAGTTCAATCTAAGGGTAAGAAATAAAAATATAAAACAAATCAGTCTGAGTTCCTCAGGGGATACTTGAACGACACTTCCTTCTTCAGTCTAATCTATATATACCTTAACCAATCTCGATTATTACATCGTACATATTATGGTGAAATGTAAATATAGATATTTATATTTAAATACATAATAATTCTATAGGAAAACGTGTATGTGAAACATGACTAGGTCATCCGTAATACAAGAATAAATATGGCCCGAACACAAGCATGTTCTTTATCTTGGAGAAATCATACATAAGTTTAGTAAAAAGGAATAATTAGTTCATAATTAAATAAAAATAATTATTTATTAATAAAGAATCATTATGATCTTGTCTATGGTGTTCCCTATGGAGGAACCTAAGTACCACACTAAGAGCAATATAATAATCAATCACCATAAGAGTTTGTCTGAGGGGATACGTAAGTGGAACCTATGTATCATTATCAACATGGTCTTAATCAAAATCATCTAATCATATCCATGGTGTTAGATATTGGGATCTAGGTATTTCCCATGGAATAGTATAAGAACATTACCCACTAAGCCCATCTAAGGTAATCCACTAGGGAACCAAGTATCAGTCTTGGGTAAAATACATAATCCACCATCCTGGTGATCTCATCCATGGTATTATATAAAATAAAATAAGTATCATACCCAACATATTATAATTCATTTATAAATTCTAATGTATCAATCTTCATGAAACTGTACATGTAATCCATTATCTGAGACCCTCATACCAACCTAGACATGCAATAAGGGGATGAGTTTATCTTGCATGAAATTTAAACCATTTAAATAAATTTATTAGAATAATTTCTAGAGGAATTTCACACACCCCAAAGGGGTGTTTGAAAAATAATTCAAGGATTGACGCACTCATGAATTTAAGTAATGAACACCCTATGAGGTGGATCACTTCAGTGTAATCAGCCTATGATGTTAATTAAAAAGTCTCTAGGAATAAATTAAACTTGGGGTTATTATTTAATTTAATTTATCATACAGTTGGGAGGCATTACTAGAGGAGTATAGTGAATTACACAATAAAACAGGATAAATACAACCAGAAATTTTGGGAAAAGAACTAGACCACCTATATTATGATTGTAGAAAAACCCTAATCCATTGTTGGCCTTTGAGTCATGATAGAATGGAATAAATCATTAATACATAAAAATTACTTATAAATAGTGAATATTATCTTACACTAAAATATTTTAGAATATGTTTATGGAAACTAAGAAAAGATGGAGGTGGATCAAAGATCTTCTCGATGTACTTCTATCTTGATTAAAGGTGTTAAATCAATGTCTAGATCAAGAAGAAACAAGGGACCCTAGGTCAAGTGTCAGTGGAATTCCATGATAGAAGTGGTGTTGTGAGGAAAAAGGGAAGGAGAAAAAACAAAGGGGTTATACCACTTTAAAAAACCCACGACATATTCATGACATTTATATTTTACACGTTATGTAAAACTCATGTTTTTTTTCAAGAAACCCACAATATATGTCATGAACATGGCCTAGTTAGACTAATTTACACCATGAATTAAATATATGGTGTGAATTTAATTCATGTGGTGTATTGTTTCTATATCTGGTCTCTATCCTTCTAATCCCTTCTTCCAAAAAACAAACAAACCGAACTAAAGGATTGGTTTTGAGCTCTAGAAAAAAAAATAGCCACAATGAGGATTTAACAAAACATGAATATAATCTTTTCCTCTCTATAAAGTTGATATGTTAAAACCCCCCATCCATAAAACAACTCATCCACGAGTTTCCCTTTTGAGGTTGTTTAGTAAATATCTCATGAATATTTCAACCACCAAGTGTGTATATCGACATGTCCCTTCTAGGTATTACCCTTCACATATATTTAATTCCATATAACTAAACTAGAGAAATTGACCTATATTATAGAACATTAATGATCCAATAAATGATATACATAGGATAATTCTCAATTTACACATAGACCTCCAATTTAATATCCTTCGGATCAAAATAATGGGATGGGTCATAATAATAATAGAGAAGTTGCAATACATGGATGATGTCGTGGATGGGATGACACCTCTGAGGTAAACCAAACTGATTTGCTATTTTACTAAATCTATCTACGATCTAAAAAGGACTGTTGTAACAAAGATAAAAATTTCCCCATCTCTGAATCCATCTATGACCTAGTTAAAGAAAAACATATTGAAAGACCTGATGTCCCACCTATAACTCTAGAGGTGTGTGGAAATGATAAGTATAAGGCTTATGTTGATACTGAGAAGTATCCATTTTCATTAGAATTATATGGAACTACTCTAAAGTATCCTAAATATTATATGGTCCTAGTAGTTATAACACACCTACCTCTAACTATAATTGAAGTGACGGACACAAACTACTATATCGGGCCTTATATGGATCTGTCCAAATAGTTCCTTGAAAAATATTTTTGTAGGTATTCTCTAAGAGATGTACATGATTATACAATGAACCTAAAAAATCAAGGACACGTGCATGAGGTGTAACAACTCTGTCTCGATGAAAGCACACACACCCCACCTTAACATGGCCATCAGGTCCTAGCTTGCCATGTACCACCAGTTTTCCTAGAGACACGTTTTCCCCACAGAAGGGTCCTCCTGCATTTTTTAAGGGGTCATCTAATAATGATAGTCCCCACATGCCAAAACATGTCCTTTCTAGTCATCTTTGTACTCACTCACACACACCCTAGGAAACTTCCCAAATAGTCACCCATCCTGATCACTACTTCAGGCGAAGAACTCTTAATTATGGACTTCTAATCAGACAGTCTATCAAAAAAGAAGGTGGACCTTGTGATAATGAGTCATATCATTTATCTATTTAAATCATTATCATTTCGGGGTGTTACAATCACCCCCACCACATTAGAGCCTGACATCCTCGTTGTGGGCCCTACATCTCAACCCAGGCAGTGCACTGCACTAAAGGTTGGGTACCACCTCTAATACCAAATGTAACAACTAGGTCCTAGTGACAGTATAGACACCCCGCCTTAACATGGATGTTGGGTCCTGGCCATCCAGGTACCACCAGTTTCCCCACAGACATGTGATCCCCACCCAAGGGTCCACCCACATTCCTGAACTTGTCATCTGACTAATGTTAGTCTCCACAGGCCAACATATGTCCTTTCCAGTGTGCTTTGTCCTCACTTACACACAACTTGAAAAAAATCTCATAAGGTCACCCATCCTAATCACTACTCCAGGACAAGCAGGCTTAAATGTGGAGTTCTAATCAGACAGTCTCCTGAAGAGGATGTTTCACCTTGTTGACATGAGTCATATCATTTATACATTTTACCCTTTATCATTATAGTGTGTTACATGAAGAATTTACTCTTATAATATTATCATATGATTGGACTAAGCGTCCGTATGAGGTTGATAAGCTATAATCAGATGCACCTTTGAACCTAGTGCTTTATGTAACCCCTTTTAGAACTTAAACTTGTATCATATGATTGGACTATGCTTCAGTCTGAGGTTGATAAGATATAATCAGATGCACCTTTGAACCTAGTGCTTTATGTAACCCCTTCTATAACTATGACATAAACTAAGAATCCCTTTCCAGTACGATAGAATAGGAACAATACTTTTTCATAAATTCATCATAATATAAATCCACCCAAGAACATCAAATGAGATAGTTTTTGAAATAGTTATTAAGTATGAGAACTTGGTCAAATTATCGAAGATCAAACATACTAAATCACATCCTTGATCAAATATCAGAAAACCCATCAAAAAATCAATGATAAATCATCCCATATCCAGTCAGGTTGTGATAGAGTCTATGAATGTCCAGTTGGCCACTAGTTCTATACCTTCATGTGATAAAACATTCAATATTCATCTTCATACCTGGCCACCAGTACTAATGATTTATGTCTTTGTAATCCCAATGATTACTACCAAACCATAGGTTTGAGGCTCCCACATTAATTCTTCTCATATGTCTACATGTACCCAAACAAATTTTTGAATATGTATGATCTCATCATAATCAATAACCCATCCAAGTGGTGGGTCCTCACCTGATACACTCTCCCTTAGGACTATGCCTTCAGGATATGAAATATGTCTCAACCTTACCCCTTTTAGAAGAGAGGATGTCACTTCCAAAGATGATAAAACATCATTCCCATGATATTTATGAACAAACAAGTGTATCTCAGGATATAGGACCATAAAATTCCACACACAACAGACCTCTTGGATGATATATGTATGAGTCTTACAACTTAGCAAATTAGCTACTACATTTCCATTTTTGGGTGTATAAGTGAGATCATAGTTGAACAACTGAAATAACTATACCTATTTTCCTTACATGAGATTCAATTCATGTAATGTAGAAATTTATTTGATACTTTTATGGTTTGTGTAAATGGATACACACTCCCAAAATACATAATGACTCCAACATGGTAATACATAAACCAAAGAAACTAGATCAAGGTCATGTGTAGGGTATTTTTTCTCGTGAGGTCCCAATTAGAAAGAACCATACAATAAAACACGATCTTCTTATATCAGAACTGCTTCTAGAATAATTTATAAATAATGTCAATAAATTGTATATCTTATTTCTAGCTATGGATGGATCAAAATTGATTATGAATTAAGTCTCCCTTTCATCTCCTGAAAAACTATCTCACATGTTTCTAACCATAAAAACATCATACCCATTCTAGTGAAACTTTTAAAAGGTCTTTCAAATCATAAAATTTTATGAATTAATTTTTTTTAATATCCATGAATCCCTAATAATATATATATATCAAAGGAATTCTTGGGTTGTAACCAAGAAACAACAGTTATCACCTCCTTTGGGTTAGCATACACACCTTCATCTAAAACTATATGACCCAAGAAGTGAACCTTATAAATCCAAAAGTGAAATTCAATGAGATTAGCATAAGTCTAGTGATATCCTATGGTATTCAGAATGATATCATGATATTGGTATCATCATGTCGGGTTAAATAATACACAAAGATATCATCTATGAGGACTACAAAAACTAATCCAAATATTTGTGGAAAACCTAATTCCATAGATCCATGAAAACTACTGGCATGTTCAAAAGACCGAATTGAATAACAAAATACTCATATAGGCCATTTCTAATATTTTTTTTCACATAGTATGTATGATGGTCTCATAAAATCATAATGGTAGACCAATATCTAATTGTTCTTAGAGAAAACTACCACTCCTCTGAGCAAGTCCAAGAGGTAGTATATTTGAGGAAGTGGATACTAGTTATTATCCATAATATGGTTCAAATAATGGAAATCATGGGAAAGAATAAGGGTTCCATCTACCTTCTCGGTGAAGAGCATTGGTGAGCTCCAAAATGAAGTATTGGGGTATATTAAACCCTTATCTTCCAAATCCTATAACCACTTCTTGAGATCCTATATTATAGTTGGTTCCATCCAATAAGGTGTATTGAATACCGGTGTCACTCCTAGAACTAGCTCAATGGTGAGATACAACTCTCTCATGGGATATAATATAGATAATTTTTCAGGGGAAACATCCCTAAAATGATCCACCATTAGAGGGAATTTAATACATAACATTCCTAGATAAATTATAAATAGACTTTTTGTCTAGGATATCACTTTGTCCATCACATGATGCTTAGTGTTCTCAAATTTCTTGTCCGCCCTGTTCACCATTATGAATTTATGTTCTACCATTTGGTGATGTAATAGACACCCTCCTATGATATCAATTAATATGTACAAGATATTAATCTATCCATTTCATAATGAGAATGACATAAAATCCATTTATCTCATCATAAAAATTCTGGATGAAGATATATCTACAAAACTAAAGAGGTAATTCCCTAAAATGGAATGTATTTTTAGATCATGATCCCCAAGTAGTATATAAGGCCATAAAACCACAAAAGTGGTCTATTTTTAGCCCAAGGATCTCCAGAATTTATGCATATAAGAAAGATTGTGAAGAACCTATATCAAATAAAAAATAAACCAAAGTATAGGCTACTATATTAGTACCTCAAATTGTATAATTCCATAAACTATTCTTCTCAGGAGTAGGCTACACTACCTACATATGTCTAGACCTGTGAATCTGCGATACAACCTGACTAACCAGGGTAGGTCCCCTCAATTGGTGTTGTACCTCTAATGTATTACAACCTCATCCACATATACCACCTTATCCTATTTGACTGGTATTAGCCCAAATCCCATCCTAACATGGGTCTAGGGATCCTATACTTGAATTTGGTGTCAATACAGTTCCCCTCCATCTAGGAATTAGAGGGATATTTTGGAAGAATTTCCAAAGGTTACCCATACCTACACAAGCTCGATACTCGATTGGGTTCCATGTAGAACTAAGATTTATATGGCCTACCCATCCACACTCCTGAAACATCACATAGATGTTAGTTCACATGATCTGACTCCCACTACCAACCTCATCATACACGAAACAATGTATCAAACTACTAGACAAACCATCTCTATATCTCAAAGCTGAAATTCCCAAAATCACATTAACAAATTCCATCATGTTCTACTCAGTGATGAAATCATAATTCCCTTTCTTGGAAATAGTGGTAAACCAAAAGGCATCCATGTACGATTGGGTGGCATATAAAAGCATATCTTTAAAGCATCTTGCATTCATCATCTCATCAATAGTCAGTGTCTGTGATAAATGTTGAAGTTTAGTAAAATGATGTCAAAAATCTATCAGAACCATATCACCCTACTATAGGTGTATATTCACTATAGTTTAGCCTTATATTAGTGTCTCTATGAATAAGTAATCCTAAAATACTTTTTAAAATCCACCCCAGACTATACCATAATTATTATCATCCGAAGAGATGACATCCGACCAACTTTTAATAGATTAATCATGCATATTGGTGAAAAAATGACCATCTACTCTAGATTAATATCTTAATGATCAAAAATGGATAACATGGTCGACACCCATGACTTAGAAGCCTTAGGACTACAATCCTCCGACAAGGTGGGCGGATGTTGCTGTTGGAATTCCGGTGTCAACTCTTCAATTTAATAGGAATGTCATAGATCTCTGTATAAAGAATGTACAAGAAAAACAATCTCTCTAAAAACCTTGCATTAAATCCCAGTGGAGGAATAATGAGAGGTGTCTCCAGAGGAACTATAGGAGGTAATATTAGAAGCTTAATGCCCGCCACCTATAGAGTTCGGTTATCACCAACCTCCTAGCGCATGACTCAAGGACATCATGGTAGAATAACTATTCAATTTCCAAATGCACACCTCAAATAAAATTTAAAAACAAATAATATTAATGATAACATAAAAGGATAGGTACATATCCTTCCTATAAATGATTCAAACAACTATTACTACTCTTAAAGATAGTTAGATGCCATAATAAAAGTCACTAAAGTTGCGAGTGACACTTCCTACTTCCCGCTACTAAGTTCAGGTCGAGGTTAAGGTCTCACATAACTCCACATGGGTTCTGATATATGGTGGGTGACATTAATGGTATATAGGCAACACTATTTACTTTACAACTGAATCCCCATTTAGCAGTAACAATTTATTTTAAATTTTAAATTTATTTAGGTCCATTATCATTTATTTTCGTATAGATATCACATTCTAGTTATATGCATCACCATTATTGACATATAAAAGTCCATAATCATTGTAAATTTTAATTAGTGTGTCATGTAACTATGACCTAACCCTCACATCTAGGTTCAAGATGTATCATGTCATATAAAATGATTTTATTAAATGAATTAACATTTATTATTTATAGAAATACATGGTTCATAAATTACAGTTGTAATTCATTAAATCAAAATAATCTAATGTTCCATCTTATCAAACTGGTGGTCTATGGCTTAAACATGGTATAATTGGTTAATTAAGGTGAAATAATCAATCTATATGGGATAACACCATTTAAATTGATGCATAAAAAATTAATTAATCTAATTATTTCATCCTTACTTGAAACTTTAACACATTTACAAATATAATAATCATGTAAATAAAAACAATTATAAGTAATACAAGAAATGGAAGGGGTAATATAAATATGGAATAGAATAATTCATGAAATTTAAATCCTCATGTTTCTATAATGATGAATAATATGATAACTTCTTATCATACCGAGAAGAGAAAAAAGAAGTCCATAATAATAATATAAAAATTTATAGCATCAAAAAACATGTGTTTCACCAAATGGTGAAATTATTACAACAATAAAAGGTACAATCCAATAATAGTAATACCCCAACCTAGGTAGTTTGGGTTTCCCTTATACGTGGGATAGCTACTCCCAAAAAAATGCTTGTTACAAAATTACAAATAGATCCTAGTCTCTTATCTAATACCCAAATGATAAGACAAAACAAAAAGAAATATCTCATACAACATTGTAGTGTCACAACCTGAAATACACTAAGTGCTACCCCAATATGGTTGGGAACATAACCTCAATTATGCCTCCCCATATACCAGAGGTTATTAACTAGTAGTGAGAGACATGGGTGTGTCCATGGGGAGATTATTACCTCTTCATATAAGATTAGATAAATGGTGAATAATAATGGTGTGGAGTGGAAAAATTAATAAATATTCAGTATTTTAATAATAAACCATCATGATAATAATCTAGTAGAAGCTAAATCAATATCAGATACATAAATTATGGTCATTCCATGATGCTATACAAAAATATAATACAAGTAATATTGAGGTAAAAGAACATACAACATTAAGAATAAATATAAAAAAAAACAAAATAATCCACCACTAGAATCATGAGCTTAGGCTTGGTACTCTACTCATATAATTCATCTTAGTACTAATAATCAAACATAGGAAGCTGGGAAGTTCCCTTTTCCTATCCCTACATTTGTGTTGTTTGCATGAGTACCATAGGGGGCCTGAATAGTGTGTGTGATATACTCAGTGGTCCACCCCCAAAGGTGTATAGAACTATCCAGTCTATGAATATAAAATGAGTTGTGTATATTTAATGCTAAGGGTAGGTAATAAATAAATGAAACACATCTGTCCAAGATCCTTATGTAATACTCGACCGACACTACCTTATTTGGACATACACTGATATTTATGAACTAAGGTCAACATGTACCTAGGTATTATAAATTTTAACTGTATATATAAATGTTTATGTGTATGTATATATTAAGGCTACTGGCATACATTATTGGAAAACAAGACTAGGCCATCCGTAAGTGAAGAATAGACATAGAACAAACCCAATCATGTTCTTTGTCTTGTGGGACACATCCTTAAGTATAGTAAAACAACATTATTAGTTATTTATTAAAGAAACATACTTTTTTATTAATTAAGTAGTGTCATGATCTTTTCCAAGATGTTTCATAAAGCAGAACCCATGTATCACTAAAGGATCTTTATAAGCATCCATCACCATAAGAGTCCTTTAATAGTGATTCATAAGTGGAACCCAACTATCACCCTTAGCATGGTATAAAGAATAAACTAATGATCCCATTAAGGATATTCCACATAGATATCAATGTCTCTCTTGTTGAATGGTATAATAACATTTTCCATGGAACCTGTTTAATATAATACACTGGGGAACTAGGCATCACACATGGGTAAAATAAATAAGGCACCCTCCTGGTGATACATTCAAAGGTATTCTATAAAATAAAAAAAATTATAGATCCCAACATATTAATATTAATTAACAAATTATAATTTATAAATCTTGACGATCCAATACATGGATCCTTAATTCAGGACCCTTGTATCACCCTCAAATTGATGTAAGTGGATGAGTTTAGCTAGCATGGAATTTAAACCATTTAATGCTATGTCTTGAAATCATATGAAGGGGAATTTGAACCATAAAAAATGGGGGTTTAAAAAAAATTCAAGGATCAACGATCTCATACATTTAAGGAAGGAACACCTTTAAAGGTTTCTTACATTAGGGTAGTCACCCTACGATGTTAATTAGTGAGTATCTTGGACTACATTACACACAAGTTTATAATTAAATATAATTATAAAAAAAATGAGGCACAACCAAAGGAGTCTGGTGGGTGAAACAATGGTGAATGATAAATATAAAGATAAGTTTATAGAAAATATTTAGAATACCTACATTATGATGGAATATTACCCCACATCCATTTTTGGCCTTTGAATTGAGAAATAATCAAAACAGAAAATTACCCTATACAAGGGCATATTATGTAAAATGAAAATAGAATAGAACATGGTGAGAGAAACTAATAAAATAAGGAATTTGATCAAATATCAAACTGATTCACTTCCAATATGAAAAATGGCGGTCTGGTCATATTTTTGACAAGGAAAACCCAAGGGAACCTAGGATAGGAATTAGATGACTTCTAGGGGAGAAGAATTATTGTATAGAAAGAGGGGAATGTAAAAAATAAAGGAATTACTTCCCTTAAAACCCCATGGAATATTCATGATGTATATATTATTTACTTCATGTAAATATCAGGGTATTCCTCCTTGGGAAAATCAAATACACGTCCTGAATTAAATTCACATCGTATATTTGTTCTATAGCCTGATGCCAGCCTTCCACTACCTTATTATAAAAATGAGAGAAACATCCTAATGTCTTGATTCTAGGGTCTAATATGATAAGGTAATCCCAACTAGGTATTAACTAGAAATAAAAGGAAGAAACACCTTTTTGAAAATATGGAATAATAAATGTTTCATATTGTTTACATTAATAAAAACAATAATTACTTTTAAAGGATAATTCTAATAATATTTAACATTTAAATTTATAAAATAATTAATTAAAACTCATATAATTATTAGCTTATATAAAATAATATTAGTAAAAATTAGAACTAAATAATTCATTTTTCTATAAAAACCATATTTTCTATAAAATTTATATTATCATTTAAATGTGAAAATTATAATATATAGAAATATTGGGAGATAAAATAGTGTCTGAATTTGTAGTGATAATTTATAAATTGGGTAAGTAGGTTAATATCTTATCTAGGCATAAAAATAAGTTCCCAAGGAAAAATTTATTTAGTATGGTAAAGTCATAAATAAGGTAAAACGGTTAATTTAATGGGCAATGTCATAACATTTGATAAAAAATAATCTATAAATGGGTAGAAATAAGAATCCAAAATCAAACCCTATCCTCTATCCATTATTTGTATAGTTGTATACACCATATATTTAAAAATAAATTCCTTACACATTAAGGAATGATTATCTATGAAAATGAAACTCAAGAACACTTATAAATAGAGCCCTACTCTTTCCACATAAAGACACTCATTTCCATTAGTTTTATATTGAGTACATAAAAAAATTCTCTCCCTAATAAGACTATATAATATTATCGAACCTCTAGTCACAAGAAAATGTCCAAAGTACCTCATTTCCAAAAGTCTATCTAAGATGAGATTCATGTATTCAATGTATGTGTTACCCTTTCCTTAATCATTATTCTTTATATTCTTCATACATCACTTCTTAAATATGATTCCTCACATAAATAAAATATTTTAAAATAACTATTATTTTATAAAAGTGAAATTATTACTACACAATAACATGTTCTTATTCATTCAATATTTACAACAAGTTAAAAATTTTCTCAGTTTTACCACTTAAATGAACAATAATATAATGTTTACATTGTGAATGTATATTAAAATTTAAATACAATTAATATGATTTAATAATGATTAATATAACATGTTTCACATCTATGGAATCATAATATTCCATAATTTGTTAACTAATTTGTTTATTTCATTTGTAAATTCAATAATCATAAAAAAGAATATTTTTAACAAATCCATGCGAACCATCACTATATATTCAATGAAATTTGAATGTGACCCCAAAAATATAGAAAAAATATACTATATCATCATGAAAAATATATATACGATGAAACCCTGACTGATGAGTAAAGTCATGAACTGCCAAACAGAATCATGTATGGAAAACAAAACAGTTAACAAAAAAAATTAATTTTAATAATAAAAACATAAGATATAGTAAATATGGAATTATAAATGAATGGTATTAAGTAAAATATAAATAAATAAGGTTTTTATTTACATACTAAAAAATATTATTTAATTATACAAGGAGATATAGAATGTATCACAATGAAGGAATCTTTGGAAAGAGTTTCTTTTAATATATTACTTAAAAATCAATATTTTTTATGAGTAAATATCCCTAGGTGGAAATTATATTTTATTTATGTCATAAAAAACTTCTATTTTATTATATTAATGTTTTTTATTTCTTCTTACCATTTCACGTCTCTTTTGTTCCCAACTCAAGTGAATGGTTTCATGTAATTAGAGGTGAACTTATCCCATTATTTCATTCACGAATTTGTATCCTTCATATTTATTTTATTTTTATTGTTTTATGGATTTGTATATATATAGATTTATAATTTCTAGAGTTGATTTATTATTATGTTTTAATTTCTTTACTAAATTTGGAAACAAATATTTTTTTTAACATTTTCCACTCAGTCTCTTTGTCATACCATTTTATTTGGATTTCATTACCAAGATTGTCTTTCAAGATTTCATGTATAACCAAGGTAATTTTTATTCTCAGTATTTTTTAAATAATATAATTTTAAAATAAAAGTTATTAGAAATTTATGGTTTATTTTCCACCATTATTCAATGTAGTCTTCTACTGAGATTATAAAATGTTTTCATATATGTAAATATCATTTAACATATCTTATAGTTCACCGAAGATGTAATATAATGGCATTATCCACCTTTACTATCCTAATGTATTAGGGTTACTTATTTTTAATGTTTTCATGAAAACGTTTTCTTTTATATATATATCAAATAAGTTTATATGAAATCAAGAATGTTCTCATGTTCATGTGGTTGAAATATGTATAGTTTTTCATTATGTAATGGGTGGAACTAAAATTATATAGCCACCCATTTCATAGGGTAATTATTAACATATCAAGATATGACATGTAATGGATTGGGGTTGAACCTAATCCACTACAAGAGTTTTACACTAGGTTTATGTCAATTTATAGTTCAACCAATCTAGTATTGGACACTGTTCAATATTTGATGATGGTCTCTTCTATAATCCTTATCATAATAAAATATTTTCTAAACTTATATATATATATATATATATATTATAACACCCATATCTATGTTATGAAACATTGATATGTTATATTATCATGGATCATGCTTATTGGATCTTGTTCCCACACTCATATGACTCATGTCTAATATTATGTAGAAACCATTTTTTCATGCTTAACACCCCATCTAGGACTGGCTGAATAACACCCATGTGTGGGTCACTACATGACTTCAAACAAACATCTCAACCATTTAGAGGTCTACAACATGTGTTGAGGGAATAACATTGGCATGGGTAGACTATTCCCTCTAAACTAAATCTCATGGGTAATACCAAAATCTAAAACAAATTTAGTATGAGCCATCCATATAAAGAACATACCAAAAAATATATATATATAAAATATTTATCCCCTTATACCCCTATAGTCTATAATTGAAATCAATAAATACATCCATATGAGGCATCTATATAAACATATTTGTATAAAATTAGTATGAAATAACTAGAATAACATGTTAAAATATTATATTTTCTAGTACATGTAGATTATTTTAAAATAAATAAACTATCCTCTCGCCATACCCACATATCATCCTACCATATCCCTAGTCTACAAGACATACTAACTGAATCTTGTTTCCATATCAATGAGATACTTATATTATAATAGAAAATAAAAACTTCTACATCCATATCAATGGGTTGTATTTCTTTATAACCCAAAATGTACATACCATCATAAAATTTATATCCTCATGTACTAACCAAGATTCCATGACACATAACCCCACATGCTTTAGAACTATATTTCCAGGATAATGTCACATCATAACCAAAAATGAACCATACTTGAAGAAATAGAGAAGGGTGTCTAACTAAGTCCTTAAACCAAAACTAAATTTATATGGTAGGGTGTCACACCATATCCTTGACCCTTTCTTCCTACTAGATAGAGGTCATACGTCATGTTCCCATTATGTTACTGCCAAAAATTGATGACTTAGACGAAAAAATAATCTAAAAATCAGACAAATAGATGATGGAATATGAAACAATAATAAATATATAGGCCTCAAACCAAAGCTCATTAATCAAGGGAGGTCCATATTTCTCATTTCATGTCATACCATAACTTATCCTCCAGGTCAGTCTTTAAATCGAGCCTACTAAGGTAGGGTCCACTATCCATGTCTTATATCATAACATGAACTTTCCCCCTAGGGTGTTCCTTTACCAAAGAATAACCACAAAAGGCCTAATATAAAAATCATATATCATAACTGAACTAATCCCTCAGGTAGTCCTTGAACTAATACTATAAAAGAAATGTTCAAAATCAAGACCAACCTTCTCAAACATAGAAATGTCGGCCCTCAATATTCTAGCCCCCACATTGTCCATCACCTATCACAACATATGAAAAGTATATTGGGATTGAAGCCTTTAACACTGACCACCAGATCATCTTTAGGGAAATAGTCCCATAATACATAATCCTATGTCTCAAAAACATCTCATAACATGCCTTAACCTTCCATGTCCCCCTCATGTCCATCTGGATCAACCATCACATGGATACTAAAAATAGGGTTATCATAAGGCCACCCAAACAAAATATGAATTATCTTGAAAAAACCTCTCATGAGGGAATATAAATAACAAAGATCATCAAACATCAACATTTACACTATGCGAAGACAACCATAAATCACATGAAATAAATATTCATTAGAAATCTGGTCATCATCCTCAAAAGGTAAAATGAACCAAAACCATCTAAATAATGCCCTTATGGATTAATGTAAAAACAAAGTCAAAATTATATTTTAAAACAATTTTAAATGGAATAAAAAAACTCCTTACTCATGATAGTATCATGTCCCAAAATCTTTTAAAAAATTCTTTAGAAAAACCCTTTTCCCACTTTGAAATATTATTTCAAACTCAATTTATGAAATCATCTGATTTCTATTAAACATTTATGTTAATCAAAAACTAATTTTCAAATCACATTTAAAAATGAACAATTTCATATTTGAAATCACACACATTCCAAAAAACATATCCATTAAGTGGTCCACCTACACTCATGTGAATAGGGATCCACTATCAAACTATTTAGTAGGCTATATAATCCACGATTCCTATTAGGCCAATGTGAGCTCATCCCAACCTTATAAAAACTCAAAAAAATAAAGATGCATGTTAAAATATATACAAATGAGGGAACAAAAATATAAAAATCACCAAATAACAAAGAGACTCAGATAAAGTCAAGGTCCCAACCTCAACCAATAATTTAATAATTTATCTAAGGCTCTTATTGACCTATAAAATTTCCATGGGAACCTCCCTCATTTATAAAACCCATAAAATTAATTAATTAAACATTAAAAAATAACTTCTGAAAAATTAATACTTGATTCCAAACTCACCTAGAGCCATATAGTGCCGAATCCACATGATAAAGTTTTTTTTCCACTCATGAGACACACCCACAACTAGGAAAAAAAATCCCCAAATTATGTCACATAATAAATGGGAAATTTTTACTTGAATTTTGAAAAAACCATAATGAAACCAATGGATAAAATTACCTCACATAACACTATGAATGAAAACTTTATTTTCTCATCATGAAATATACTCTAGGTACCACACATGAAAACTCGATCAATCATGATGCTTTCTACATGATTTAATGAAATTGTTCCTCCAGAACCTAAAACAATTATATATAATCAGGGAATAATGAATAAGGAAAATAAGTGGAAGGACCAAACCATTCATCTACATGAAAAAAAAATCCATGAGACGCCAAGGTAAAAAAACAAACGGTGGTGTATAGGGAAGCCTGAGTGGGATCTCCCTCTTGATTGTATGACCAAGAACAAAGGAACCCTAAGGGGGTTCCTAAAATATATCCCTCGACCAATATTACCAAATTTTCCTTTATGGTATCTAATAAAAATTGTTATATTCTATAAACATATATTAATTATGTAAATACCTTGATTTATATAACCATCACAACAAGACTCAACATATTCTTAATGTGAACCATAGGATCATGCCATGCTTTCTTCTCGACATTAGACCCTTCACCCTGCATCCTGATTCATGCCTTGAACACATGCAATGAGCATCATTCACTATGTGAATGACCCAATAAAGACATAAATGGTCTAAAGTTGTACTTTTTAGTATCTAAAAAAATCATCCACATATCCATAACTCTTTTGAACACCTATGACATCATTCAATCCACAAACCATGTTTAAAATTAGATTTTAAAGACTGTAAAACACTCCAAATATTATTCTGTGTGTAGTTTGTCAAAACAAAACCTGTACAAAAAAATTACATCAAGAATTTACAACATTTAATAACATGGGTCATTAAAAAATCTACACCACAACACTTCTTAGAAATTATAATTTTTGGTATCCCTCTAACTATGAACCCAAGCCTACCCCAGTTATCAAATCAATTCTAATGCTCAACATTTCATCTCGAAACATAAAACATGAACATATTTTGAATATTTAGCCACCAATCCTAGACACAAAATTTTCCAAAAAAATCCCTAGTTCAGTCCTCATAAAATGTTATGTATATCTTTAATGAAACACTTGTATTTGTTTCCAGCACACCACATCTGATTCTACAATAAAGCACCATTTAGTCATCTGTGGACCATTTTTTTTAAAACACTTGGTGTTTACTCCTAGAACACAATCACTTTACCACACACAATACCTTAAAACCCAAAGGCATTGAAAATAGACTAAATCACTAAAAATAGAGTCCAAAAATAACTCCCAATTTATGTCCACAGTTGGATACTATACTGACCAACTCAACTTTCATTCTCCACTCATGAGAATGATTTAACCATGATCCAACTCGCTCCCCGATAAATATAAAACTATCTCAAACTCATTTAAAACACACAGACTCCTTTTGGGAAAACCCCAAAATATCAATATAAAAGTTTCCCATAATTAAAACCATGATCGATAACATTTACCACACACAACACTGATATGAAATGAACCATGTTGTACGATAAAAATAATTATATTTAAATATGAAATTTAAAATTTAGCCATTGGTATGGTGTGTATGAATATGAATAACAATGTTGTGGAATATTTGTGGAATATTTTTCCTTATAAAAATCAATAAAAAATTATAGATTTATTATCAAATTTATAGAAATGAAAATAAAATATTTTGTAGGATAAAGATAATTTTTTCCTAATATTGTTTTTTATGCACATCATATTTTTATATTAATAGATTAAATTAATGAATTTATATTAATTATTAAAATGAAATTATTATATTATGTATCGACTAAAAATAATTAACATTCATTTCAGTATAGTTATAGGGAAAGGAATGAAGATATAATTATTTTGTTTATTGAAAATTCATTTTATTACAATTGAGTTTCTATTAATTTTTAATATTTAAATATAAATAATTTGAATAATATATTTGAAAAAATTAAATCATTAATGAAATTATAATTTCAAAATTATCTTATGTGGTTTTTTGTGATTTTTTTGAAAATATTGTATTTTAAGTGAATAGTGAAAATGATTTTTTTTTGCAAAACGGTTCTCAATATTCTCTATATAATGATATTTAGATGTCCAATTATATTTTTAAAATTTTAAAGTAGCATAATATACCTTTTATTTTAATTAATCTAGTAAATTCAAAATTAATTATAATTATATTTGATTTTACATAAGTTCATTTTTTGGATAAAAACACATTTTTTTAAAAATGTTTTTCATTGCGTCTTATGAACTTATATTAAAATTAGTTTCATAAAATTATAAAAATTGAATATGAAAAAATTAAATAAATATTTGTAATAATAATATTCATATTATTTAATAAATTTTATTTAATTTTTAGTCATAATTAATAGTAAACATGATAATCGTTTACCGGCATGGTAAAGGGACAAATTTATTAATCCAGGTTTTAGTTATATGATTAGGATTATAAATATCTCAAAAAATATTTTCATATTATTTGATTCATTGTTTTCATTTATTTATCATCATAAATTCTACAATATGGAAATTGTATTCCACTTTCTTATGATTATTACCTTTATATTATTTGAAGTAAAGAGTAAGTTCAAAATATCCCAATCAACACTTATTATTTTTTCTTGATTTGGATATGGATAAAAATTAAATATGAATTAATACATATGATAAAATTTATGAATATTATACTATATTGATGTTATTTTTTATTTTTATGATATTTTATAATTACATTGAATTCTTACACAACATTGACATTGCACTTGTGCAAGTAGTATTAAAGGAAGTAAATTATTTTAAAAAACATGATAGTAATATATTGTTGATGAATTATGTTGTTACATTAACATATTGGATAATTATAATTTATAATTTATGTTTAAAAAGAATATATTCTAATTCCATTATCTTATTTATTTCCATAAAGAAATTTTTTTCTGAACAGTCCCAAAAATGACTTTAAATGATATTTAATGTTCAATAATTTTTTGTAAATAAATGTAAAATAATAAAAATCATATATTAACTAAAATGGATAAAAATATATCAATCATATAATGAATTGATCTTTTCTGTTCCAAATATAATATTTATAACTACATTCATGAAATTTAGAGAATGAATAATTTATTGTCACGATTTTAGTTAAAAGGGCTAACAAGGTGGTCAAACTAAGAGATAACAATGAAAATTCCCCTTAAACATTTGAAAATACTATTTTTTGAAATTTTTACACTTTATTCACCTTATTATACAATCTATTAAACTTTTTTACTTTTTTAATCAAGTTAGAAACATATTATATATTAATATTTCATGCATTTATGAGATTTCCACCAACCTAATTTATAAAAAGGAACCACCTCTCTATTTTTTCACAATTTTTGATACATTAAGTTCATAAAGTATCTACCTAAATAAATTAAAATATTCCTTATCCACTAATATTTTTACTACTCTCTCCATAATACCAAACTATAAGGATTATGTTGTAAGCCAATGGAGGTTTTAGAAAGAAGAGGTATATCTCTTAACTGAGTATTTCTATGTTTATTGTTTCTTCCACCTCCACCAAATAATTGATAAAATTTCTCATACGATAAAATATATATCATAAATATAACTAAACTTTATTATTTTAATTTACCAAAACTATTTTATCTCCCATTCCATCTTATGGGAAATGAAAACATCACTCATACATTCTTATGGACTTGCACCTCCACAAAGTGATGCATATTGTTTTCATCCCCACCTAATAAGGATAGTTATTAGGATGTATTTAATGTATATATATGATATTAATTAAATAATAAATATTATACAATGATAATATATTACATACCACATTCCCATATCACCATATAAAAAATGATAATGTCGGTCATGCATAAGTGTGACCACTACATCCAGAAAGTGATGTCATTAATTTTTTAGGTCCCCTTCCATGTCTGATTATAAAATTTATTTAATGTATAAAAATGATAATTATATCATTTTTAATATTCTTGATATTATGGAAACATAATCACTTTGATCATGGTCAACATACCAATGTTGATTTGGAATAATGAACAAAATGTCATCAAAATGTTTGACATAAACTTACTTATTTAGTTACTAAATAATACAAAGAATTAAATTAAAAAAATTAATAATGAAAAAAATAAACATGATATTTTTTATTAATAAATTTATTAATTAATATAATTTTGTTATTCAATATTTAGAAAATTTACAAAATGATTCAGGACACACGATAAGGGATTTCTAGACTCAATTGTCTTTCTTTGAGAATTATTCCTTTTTTACCACATGTTTTCTTTTATGTGGTGTCTATAATAACATATGAATTTATTTTTTTAATTAATTTTATAAAATTAATGTGTATTAAACATCCTTTTAATGTTCTCTTCATTGATATCATTTTGATTTAAATGTCACTAAATTGGTAAGGGATATTCTTTTAAAACATTGTTTTAAAGATTTCCTATGAGAATATTTCTCTACCAGGTCCTTGATCATAAATTATTCAGGAATGAACTTATTAATGTTTCAAATATGGTTAAATATCATTCAAAACAACTTTTAAATTTATTTAAAAATTATTAAAAAGAAACTTTTTAATTTTTTTTCAGGACTCATTTTTTTCATTTTATAAAAGTGTGAAAGAAATGTTTTATTTTAGTCTATATAGAATGAATAAATTATCTGAGAATAATGTCCATTATTTTCATTTATATTTATTTTAAAAATTCCATGTTTATTTTAAAATAGATAAATTACTTAAATATTCTAGAAATATTTAATTTAAATATTATTAAAAAAATTATATTTATCTTATGTTTTCAAAGAGAAGATCAACTGTTATTTTCAAACTATGATCATGTAAATAAAAATTATTTTATGATTATTATGATTTATTATGGGTAAAATCATAGTACATTGTCATTTTTTTCTATTTATTGATGGGGGGTATCAAAATATAGTATGATAGATTTTCAATATGAATATTTATGTTATTTGTGTATTATATTTTTATTAATTTATTTCATTTCATGAACATAATATGCTTAGTATATGATGGGTGGGGCACAATTATAGATAAACTATTATTTTCCATGAATGTATCATGATATAAACTAGAAAAATTATTTGGTGTATTCCTACATAATATTTTATGATGTCTTGTAACAAGGTCTTGAATGTATATTTACGATGTCTTAGAGAAAGGCCTCAATAGTATGGTTATGATTTTAGAAGTAATGATTTTATCCTTAGGAATTAAGCCATTATTACCCATTTTATTATTTAGATTTTTATCCTTTGATATTTTTCATGTTCTATTTTTTGTTGTTTTTTCTAGAAATATATATATTTCAAATGATAATAAAAATAAAATTTATTTAAAATATTAATTATGATATTATATGGGTAAAAGGTTTTCATTAAAGTAAATTCATTAATGTTTTTCTAGAATCCCTCATGAATTATGAATTTTCTATTATTCTTTCTTATGAAATGTTTTATGAAAAACATTGGACAAAAGGTTAATTTAATGGGTAAGTTATTATTTTATAGTCAATTATTATTATGAGAAACAATGTAAGATCCCATATATTTCTAGGTACATCCCTATTTTAGTTTTGATTGAGCCTATTTCATTTGAGTTTTTATTCTTCTTCAAAACATGGTGGTTGAGTCCCTTTTTTAGAATAGAAATATGTTTCTTGGAAAAATAAAAGAAATGTTTTTGGATTTATGTTTGTTTGCATTAATGGAGTCTAGGTATAAGTATGTCAATGGATTATGAGGGATTTATTTACTTTGGAAGGCTTCAATGGTGTTTGGGGATCTTCTGCAGAAGCTTAGCTTAATGCTACATGCAAGATATTTACATTCCTTGTATATGTTACATGACATATGTCTATCGTGATGTAGATTCGATGAAATTGGTTCATGATATGAGATGAATACACATTGTGAAACTGGTTCATGTCATGTAATTTCCATATATAGATATTTTAACCTGAGGTTATGCATTATTTGGAATAAATCATAATTTGATAAATAAATGATGTGAAGGGTTTATAATCCATGTATTTATCTGAAACAATAGTTTTGTGGCCATGATGTGCAACTGATTAATTATTTATCCATTTTAATTTGACGTCTTTGAATACCTAGTAGAATTTCATGCGATTTTAAAGTAATTTCTTCCATTATGAACATCTCGATCAAGTGATTAATCTTCAATGAGTGGGTTTTCTTCAGTTTTACCTACTCTTCTACTTGTTTCTCATTATCATGGTGTAATATTTTTTCCACTATAAAAACAAGTTTG
Organism: Viscum album; assembly: GCA_963277665.1. Taxonomy (NCBI): domain Eukaryota; kingdom Viridiplantae; phylum Streptophyta; class Magnoliopsida; order Santalales; family Viscaceae; genus Viscum; species Viscum album. Next base: position 647,402,883 of record OY728137.1, on the reverse strand, counting down.
GATCGTTATATTGGTAGAAATGTTTATTATTTCGATGTTATAAACCTTCATTCTTATTCTAATTAATGTTGTGATGCATTGTCTTGATAGTGAGATAAAGGTATATTGTATAAAATCAAACCCTATGGTTTATTTCTGTTATTAATGTCAATTCAATATTATAAAGTTTCACTAAAAAACAATACAAATTAATTAATTAATTAATGGGTGATGATAAATCATGTGTTGAATTATTTTTTGGATCCCTTTGGATTCAATGGTGATGAGGCCTGAATTATGGCTGCATGTTGGGTGAGCTTACCCAGGATTAATAATGAATTGCAAAAATGGATTATAGTGTTATTAGCACGATAATAGACTCAGGTTATTTCTTGTGACTGATTCACCTTAGAAGATGACTAAATTTATTATTTAAATGGATAATGATGGTTTTATATAGATGGGTGTACAAAATGGTATGATAATAGAATAAGATATAATTTAATTAATGAATGGGAAATTGAAAGGTAAATGGTAATTGGTATAATTAACCATTGTGTCTTGTGATTTTATTATATGTTGTTCATTCCATTTTGAATTGTTTTTTATTGATGCTAAAATTATTATATAGTGGGCTTGGCTCAGTTATAGTTAAATTATTAAAGGAAATTGTCTCATTATATTGAAATAATTTTATGTCTTGGCCAGGTTATGATGAAATAATTATATATAGGTATTGGTTCAAATGATGATTTTGATTTTTTGTTATCATTTTTAGGGTTTTTAAAGATGCATAATGATATTATAGTATTTTTTTAAAGCATTTTTACTATGGAATTATATTAAATTTATTAATTAATACACCAGTTTATCAGTTTATTGCATGCACGTATTATCAGATAGGTTTTTTTGGATAGAGTGTTTTCAACATAATAAGTTTTACTCACACCCTATTCGGTCCACCATTTAGTAACTGATTAGATTACATGGATGAAATATTGGACAAGGGAAAGGGGCCTTGTTGTTGGTTATTAATATTTAGATGTGTTGGAGAATTGAGGTATGACCAACATAGGGTTTGAGATCATGGTCTTTGAGTTATTCATTTCAACATATTATTTTTTTATTTTTGAGTTATATCATGTAATTTAGATACATTTGATCCTGAAATTACATGGTTCCATATAATTTGGTTTATTGGTTCTTTCTATACCTTCTAGTTGTATGTTATACTCTTTCTACTCATTCTATTAATCTGATATTATTATTATTGCTTATTTACACTACATTATAACTCTATACCGATGGGTATAGTTTTACCACTATATTATTTACACCCATGCTACAAGATAGTAGTCTCCAGACTATGGGGAGGCACGCTTGAGGTCTCGTAACCAACTAGAATTGGCCACATAAGAGAGTGATAGATTTGGGGAAAATACAAAGTAGTATTGGAGGATGAACCCAGCATGAAGTGTAGTGAAACTTAATAGGTTGAGATGTAGGGTCAACAATGAGGATATTGTTCTCTATGGGGGTGATTTTGGGGTGAATGTAACACCCCATAATGTTAGTGTGTTAAAATTCTAAATGATATGACTCATGTCAACAAAGTGAACTATTCTATTTGGGAGCCTACCAGATTAGAACTCCACATTTAAGCATTATTGGCATGGATTAGTGATCAGGATGGGTGAAATTTTGATAAATTTCTTAAGATGTGTGAAATTAAAGATAAAAAAACTAAAAATAACAGGTGTTGAACTATGGAGAAATTCATTAGTGAGATGATATGTTTGGGCATGTGGGTGGGCCCAAGGTATGAGATCACATGTCTACGGGGAAACAGGTTGTGCCTGGTGGGCCTAGACCTAACAACCATGTTGTGGTGGGGTTTTTGGAATGTTAGTGAGGGACTACTTATTATAAATTGGTATTAGAATCCTCAATTTTTTTCTTTTCTGTTCCTTTAATACTAGGGAAAGGTAGAAAGGAAATTAATATTTGTTAGGATATGGTAATGAGTTTGTGTACTTGTGATATCATTAGTGTCCCATTTGTTTTAAAGTGGTATCAGGGGCATTGATTTTTTTCTTTTTCTAGTACTTTACTATTTGGTAAATGTAGAAAGGATATTAGGATGTTTTAGGACTTAGTAGTGAGTTTTTTATATGGGTGTTGATAACTCGGGTATGAGGGAAAATACGAATGCCTTGGAATGAGATTTTTGGTCAATATTTTTGTTGTTACAATTGATACTATTTCCACTGGGGTAATTCCCACGTTGTATGATTTAATTGTTTCAGGATATTTATACCCATCGATTAGTATGGTATGAGAAGATTATACATGCATCATGATAAGATCATATGGATATATATTTACATTCATTATTCATGACTTGTATATATTTATAACATGTGATATATTTTTCTATATAAAATTTTAAATGACATACATATTATATATAATAAATTAATGATAGATTGTGTTCACGATCATGTTGGTGCTATGAGAAGTGACAATTTCTATCATGTCTTATAGGATGGAATCAACAATTCATTGAGAGTTGAATGTTTATTTTGAATATCATGATGCTAAAGGTTTCATTTGGGCTAGTACATATCCATGGGGTTTTCCAGTTATTTACTTTGGGAAGGAAGATGAGACTTTGTGATTATGTACAGATTATCAAAGATTGAATCAGATGGGTGTTATGAACCATTATCCACTTATATGCATCAATTAACTCTTTTATTATCTGATAGGTGAACATATTTATTCCAAGATTGATTGGAGGTCAGGATACCACTACTTGAGGGTGAGACCATTGGACATACCTCGATCTTCAGTTAAGAGAAGGTATGACTTTTATGTGTTCATAATGATTCCATTTGGTTTAAAGGATGCACCCATGGTATTTATGGCATTAATAAATTAGATCGTTCATCCTCTTATGGATTTTTTTTGGTGGTTTTTATCAATTAACTCTTATTAAAATTTCAATTAGTGGATAATCATGCCCAACATATTAACATCATCTTTAGTAAAATGAGAGAGCAACAACATTATACCAATATAACCCAAATATTTTTTTTTCAATTGATAAAGTTAACCTAATGAGTCATTAAATATCATATGATAGAGTTTTAGTGGACCCATATAAATTGAGGCCTTGGAATCTTGGGAGAGTACAATGAATTTCATTGAGATTTATGGTTTTTTGGGGGTCAAAAGGTCATTATCGGTGTTGAATTCTCTTATTTAATAGCAATAATTTCTAGAATAAATGATAAAGAAGATATGTTTATTCGGTAGTTTATTGTGAGAGATATTTTTAGGAGATATATATAATATTTACCTCATCAACTTTCCTCACATTACCTATTCCAGGTATAGAATATATCATGTTTTATGATGAATTCAGAGTTGGACTTAGAAAAGTTCTGATGTAGGATGACTAGATGGTTGCTTATAGATCATAATAGATGAGACTACCTGAGAGTAATTAATCTACTGATTATATGTAGTTAGATACAATGTTACATGAAATGAGTTGAAGAAAACACTATCTTATGGGTGAGAGGTTTTTTGGTGTGCCTCAAACACAAGATCCACATGTACAAATTTTCTCAGCCGAATCTGAAACTTTAGTTGAGGATGTGGGTTGAGTATCTGTAGTCTATCAAATTAAAGTTAGACTATATATTGGGAATGTGAAATGTTTTTGACAAGTCCTTGAGGTATTATACATTTATAGAGGCAGTGTATGATTCTTGTAATTAGGGTGGTTGATGAAGCTCTTTGTAGACATGCATTTAGATATTCTTGTGTCCTAGGGATGAGTAGCTCTGACATTGACATCTATTATACCCACATTTCTGGACTGGATTAGGAAAGATAAATTATCAAATGTGGAGGTATTAGTTCTAAGATAATGAGTAAATGGAATGGAGCCACCAGTTGGATGGTCTCTTGGTAGTGGAAATTCTCTTCCTGTTAATGGATGAGTATGGGTTCCTAGAGGTTTTCATGAGAAGATGATGAGATATTTTTATGGTTCTAGATGGGAGGTATATCTAGGGGTGAGAAAGATTTATAATTATTTATAAAGATGGTACTGGTGGCTGTGAATGAATGGGGAGGCATTGGTCTTGTAGGTGGTATGTTTCACCTATCAGTTGGTAAAGGCTGATCATTTGAGGCCTACTAGGCTATTATAAACTCTTCCCATTCCATAATGGAAATGATTTAATGTCACTATAGATTTTTTCATAGTATTACCTTAGAAAACAAATAATAATCATACATTATGGTTGATAATAGATTTATTTATGAAGGTAGACCACTTATTTCTTATCTGGGAGACCTTAAACATTGATGATCTTGGTACTCTTTACGTGCGGGAGATAGTTCAGTTTCATGGTGTTATAAAGATTATAATTTCTAAAAGTGATCCTCATTTCATTATTTTGTTCTGATATGGTATTTAGAATATTATCATATTGTAGTTTCATCTATATATGACCTATACTACTCAAATTGATTGTATATCTAAGAAGACTATTCAGATTATAGAGGATATGTAAGGAGCCTATGTTTTGGATTTGGATGGTTAATGGGAGATGCATATGGAATTCATAGAGTTTCCATATAATAAATGTTTATTTGAATCAATCTATATGGAACCATTTAAATATTTTTTTGGAATCCCATTTCTTTTTCCTCTTTGTTGGTTATAGGTGGCTGATTTAGTGCTTGTTAGACCTAGAATCATGGAGGATATGTATGAGTAGGTTTAGTTTATCAAAAGGTAGTTAGTGACTATACAAAGAAGAAAAAAATATTTTGCTGACCAACAAAGGAGAACATTGGAGTTAAATATTGGTCATTGTGTTTTCATTCAGTTGTTCCCTAGGTTGGGGAAATACAGTATTAATAAATTGGGAAAGGTAGTTCTCGGGATTATTGTGTTGTTTGGGATAGTGGAAAGTGTCAGTCCAGTGGTGAATCTATTATCCCTTCCACACCACTATAGTTCCATAATGTATGTGTTTTACATGTCATAGATTTAGAGATATTATCTTAACCCCTATCATACAGTAAACATTTATGATTTAAATCATGGTTTAGATGTATCTTTTGAGGGGAATTAGATACATATTTTGGGCCATACTGAGAAGTATCTTTGGAAAAATACCATACCTAAAGTTCAAGGGTAGTGGAAGTATGGGTGTTCTCAAGTAGATTCAATTAAGAGGGATTATGATATATGATCAAAGTGGTCATAATTGTTCACAAAGACACCAAAATGATTCTTGGAGTAGATCATGGATGAGGTTTTATATGTTGGAGATGTTTAATGATCTCATATTTTTTTAGGTATGTACCTCTTCAATTTTGGTTGAACCTCTTTTTTTGGAGTTTTTATTCACCATTGATCCTTGGTGGTCAATTAATGTTTTTTGGAATATAGATAGATTCTTGTGAAAACGACTTAAGGTTTGAGGATGATTATTTTTTTATGTTAATATATTTTGGGTATAACAATTTCATGAAATTGTGAGGTATTATAGGGAGTTTGGATGGCTTCAGAGGTGGTTGGGGCTATTTTGAAAATGTGAGGCTTATACATTTCTAAACAAAATTTACTCACTATTTATATATGACACAATGTGTAACTATTTCAAGTAATATTCCATGTAATGGGTTTATTAACTAAAATGGATACCCTCCATAAAACTTGTTCATGTTGTGTAATGTTTGAGCAGTGTTATTTTATCCTCAAAAGACACATTTTTCAAAATAACTCATTATATGATAAATAAATTACATTAATGTTTTAAAAATAGTGTATTTCTTGGTTTAAGTTTGTTTAAAGACATTATGTTTGTGTGATTCATTCTACTTCTGCATTAATTTGTCATCTCTAGAGCCCTAGGTGATTTCCAGGTGATTTTGGATTTCTTTATTTCATTCTAGACATCCCGATCAAGGGATAAAAATCTCATGATTGGTTTCTATTTAGTTTTTCCATATCTTAAATTTTGTTTCTCTTTATCATTGTTTAATATTTTTACCACTTTTGAAACATGTGTAGATCGTGATCTTGTATGATCCAGTTCTTCTTGTGAACTTTAATTCATTCATTATTGTTGGAGTTACTAGTTTGAAGTGTTGTCTTGGTTTCCAGATAAAGGTATGTGGTCTATAAAAACCTAGGGTATAAATATATTACTCAATTTTGTGAAATATTATTTAATTGAACATACAAATAAATTATTTAATTGAATAATGGGTGATGATAAATAATGTTTTTGATTATTCACTAGACCCCTTTGTATTGAATGGTGTTGAGACTAGGATTGCAGCTACTCATTAGGTGAGCCTACCATGGAATAATAATGAATTGTAAAATGGATGTATAATTATCATTATAAGTGACTCATGTGATTTATTGTGATATATAAACCTCAAAATATAGATTAACTGATTATTTAAATGGATAATGTTGGTTTGATATTGATGGGTGAGAAAACTGGTATGATAATAAATTAAGATACAATTTAATGAATGAATGGGTAACTGAAAGGAAAATATTAATTAGAATAATTAACCGTTATGTGTTTTTATTTTATGATATTTTGTTCATATCATTTTGAAATTTTTTATATTGATGATAAAATACATATATATAGGGTTTGGCCCAGTTATGCTATAATGCGTATATGGTTTGGCCTGATTATGCTATAATGCTTATAGGTTTTGTCCTAGTTATGCTAATATATATATATATATATTAGAGTGGATGTAGAAATTATTAGATAGAGGTATTGGACCAGATGATGAAAGGATTATACATATGTTTTTCCTCATTATGTGGTTATAAATTGGATTTGTGGTCATGGTTGGGATGGGTTTTCTACATTCTCACGATATTTTGCCATTGTGAATAAGTATGTTGATTGTGGAATTATATTAACTTCATTAATTAATAAACCTATTAATCAGATTATTCCATACACTGATTATCATATTGGTTAGGTTTTGGAATAGTTGTGTTGAACTACTAAGTTTTACTCACACCCTATCTGGGCCACCGTTTGATACTAGATCAGATTACATGGATGTAGGATTGGATAAGTGATATAGACCTTATTGCTGATTATTTTTTATTAAATGGGATAGAGCATAGAGGTGATACCTAAATGGGGTTCATGAGTGGGGTTTTTGAGTAATTCATGTCAATATGTTATTTTATCCTTTTTTTACTTCCAACATGTCATTTAGTTACATTTCATCCTAACAATACATTGTTTTATATTATATGGTTTATTCATTTTGTCATTTACCTTCAAGTTTCATGTTTTGTTATTTTGTCTCCTTCAGTTACTATGATATTACTATTAATTATTTTTTATTTTTTATTTTTACAATTTACCATAGGGTACAGTCTCCACGTTGTATTCTTTACCCTTCATGTTCTTTTCCATTTACTATGGCTTATATGGAGGTGCATTTTCTATCCTATAAAAAAATTTATTTTTACATGTGATAGAGTTATAGATTAGTGGAATTTATAAAAAACATCCATTATTATAGGATTTCATGAATTTTATATTTATTAATGGGTTTATTTTATTTTTATATACATCACTGAATTTTTTTTATCATCCCACATTTTTAAATGTTTTCCACTAAGCCTAAGGGAGTGTTAGTATTATAACAATGTTAAGAGTTATAAGTATTGAATAAAGAAAAAGTGACAAGAATTTAAAAATGATCGTATTCCTAATAAAATATTTGATAGAAAATGATTAAGAATTATTATAGAAACTGAATGTATTTCTATTATGTGGAAAAATTAAATTTGATGAGAAATACATGGTATTTAATATTTTCATGTTGTCATAATTATATAAATCTATAAAAAAAATGAGTCACCAGGATATAGGTAGCTCAATATTTTTTTAATTTTTAAATATGAAGGCTAAAATTTAGGTAACATCAGTTAGTATCACATACAACATTTTATGTGTATTATTTTTGCATCAAATCCAGGCATACAATTCTCGAGTGTTGTAGCATTATCAATTGAAACATTCAAAAAAAATTATAGTTTTGGATGATTTAGATGAGGATATTTGGAGAATTTTATATTCCATAAAGGGTTAATAAGTATATGGTTTGTCATAATTTTTAAGGGATAAATACCTTTTTTGGATTAATGTTCAAACACCTATATAATTTTTAAAAGAAAACTATGATCGATAGCATATTCTACAAATAACACTGAGCTTAAAAAACCCATGAAATATATAACCATTATAAAATAACCATTAAATTGGAGGGCATAAATTGATATAAATGTTTTATTATTTATATATATGTATATACTACTCAATATAACTTATTGATAATTTTTAGTAAATAAAAAATCAATTTTTAGTAAAGTAATTTTATTCATTAAAAATTCGTTTTCATCAAAAACGATTTTGATTACATTTCATGATATATATGGTAATTAATTTGTGGAAATTAAAAAAAAATTATTTTTATATATTTTTTCAATTTTCATATCAGAATTTACTTTGGGTAAGGTTTATTATTTTTTTGGCAATTATTTATTTTTAGTGAACTATAAAAAATAACATTTTAAAAAAAAATTATTTTATTTTCTATGAATTATGAAATTTTAATTTCTTAATATGTTTTTAATATGGTTTAAATTACAAAATGTATAATTTGGATATTTATAGTAAAATTAATTACTTTTTAATTGTCTTTATATTGGATTTTATTAGAAGTTTTTTTGTGTTTTGAAATTTTATTTTTCTAAAAACTATTTTAATATGCATAATGGTTATCCTTTAAAATTAATTAAAATAGTACCTAATTGTAAAATTATAATTTTTATTTATATATTATATATTAATAAAAAATAATATATATTCATACAATGATTATTACTAATCATAAATTTTATATAAATTATATTCTTCTTGAAAAATACACTTCATGAAAACACATTTATTCATCGCGTCTATGGGTTTTCATTTAATTTAATTTTTACACTTCTGATAATTGAATTTGTTAAAATTGATTTTATATTTTTAATTAGAATAATTTTTATATTCTAATATTTTGAACAAAATTGATGACCATAATTAATAGTGAAAATTTTAAAACATAATTACCATGGTTAAGGAAAAATTGGCTTTATTAGGGGTAATCTAAAAAGGTAAGGGTTAAAATGACCTAAAAATGTATCTAAAATATATTTTATAGAAATATTTAGACCATATAAAGTATATATGATTAAAATCTATTTTAGACACTTTTATAAGGTGAATAACTTGGGTACACCTTTTATTTTTCAAAAATTAGAAGTCTACCACTCCCCACAATTATAAAGGGCCAACACGTCTCCTCTATTTTTCATTCCATGAATCCCTTTTGTTTTGGAAAATACCTACCCATATAAAATATAAAATTTAATCCCCTAATTCTAGAATACTTTTTTTTCATTTATATACATTATAAGAATAGGTTAGGTATTATCATAAAAATGTTTTCCAAGAAGTGGTAAAATTCGTAACTCTACATTTTTGTTTTATTTATTCTTAGAACAATTTAAATTATTAATAAAATATGCTCATAGGATATCAAAAGTATCTAATATATATTTATATGTTGTTATATTATTTTATTATCCTAAATTTATCTCCTCTGTCATCAAACATGATACAAAACCACCATTCTTGTGTACGGAGGACTACCTCCTCATGAACTGATGTCATTTATTTTAGATCATTACATCTCACAACATGTTGTAATGATGAATTTAATATATATATATATATATATATATATGATATATTTCACATTTTTATAATTTTGGAGTTATGATATCACATATACCTTTTTTACTTTCCATTCAGTGTGCGATATGACAATGTCACTCGTGTGTATAGAGGGATACATCTTCATGAAGTGATGTGATTCATTTTTCACTATTTATTTAAAAGGAAGGTAATAAGGATAATGATATTGAATATATGTGATATAAAAGGAATAATAATCATATTCATGAAATATTTTTCATTCCTAAAAATATAATATATCATTTTCCTCCTTACACAAAAAATGATAACGCCACTTCTGTATGTGTGGACTACCGCATCCATAAAGGGATGTGGTTATTTTTTCATCTCCACATCACAATAATGATATGTATAAGTATATTTAAATAACTAAATGGAAATTATTATATTACTATAATTATGTAATGATTAAATAATAAATACTTTAGTTCTATAATGATAATTGAAAAATAGAAACGTTACTCATTCATACGTACGACCTACTGTCTCAATGATCATAACATAGTTCATTTTACATAACCATTTTTCAAGATTGATTTTAATATTATAATTTATTAAGAAATATGATAATAATATAATGATTATAATTGTGGAGATGTTTAAATAATGACCTCCTTGACCACACTCAAAACACTGAATCTATTTTAAACAATGAACCGAACATCCTCAAAACACCTGATGTCGACTTAACTCATTAAATATTTAAATATATAATAATTAAAGATAAATGGATTAAGTATAAGTTAAAAAACATGAAAACACTCTTATGAAATCAAATATTTGATGTAATTTTATTATGAAGGAGTCAAAAGACATATAAAAAGTATAGACCCGAGGTAAGGTTTTCTCATCTCAATTTTACTTCAGTGAGAAATGTGTGATATTCACAACTTTTCTATTATGTGGTGTGTATATTACCCATTATAAATGTAATATCATGAATAATTCATTCATCAAAGTATTTTAATTATAAATTTTAATTATCTCATTAATGTGGTTTAACTGGAATATTACCAAGTGGTAAAGGGCTTATTAACTCAATTTGATTTATTTATGTTATAATTCGTTTCTATTGAATTTGTTATTATATTATTATGTGTGAATTGATATATAAACTTTATTGTTATGTGTTTCCACTCGTTTTTTTTGGATTTAAATTTTTTACACATAATCACCCTATTTATTAATTCTCAATTCAATGATATGATATTTGCAAGGGTTATTCCTATAAAATTCTATTTCTTTGGGGCATTTGTTCATGTTATGAACCTAGATCATTTTTTGGTTAATATATGTACCCATAAAAATTTAATATCATGAATATATTTATTTTGATGATATTTTAAGTATCATTTGGTGATACGCTTTCATGGGGCTTACGATTAAAGAGTTATTAAAGTGGCAAAGTCTTCATGTTGCAATCTCAATTATTTCATGATTGTTTATGTTAACGTTTATTTTATAGGAAATAATGATATATTATATTATTTAACCACATATATTTTATTCACCTCTAGTTATTAATATGGTTCATATGATTTAATTCCATTTCCACCCTTAATGATTGAAAAAATATCAAGAAATTCATTAGTAAGTGGTGCTGATCAACTATCTTCTTTTAGATTGAGAATATTGATATCACATATCCAAGTTATATAAAACATTTTAAAAATGTTTATTTTATAAAAATTAATATTTTCCTAAAGTAATTTAAATGAAATATTACCTTCTTTTAAAAGGATTTAAATGTAAATTTCTTCATGTTTTCCATATGGGTCACTTTTGACTCCGTTTTTCATTTATTTTTGAAATGAATGATTATTTTCAACATTTATAATATATAAATATTTTACTTATATATTTTAAATTACTTTAATTTAACCTTCCATTATATGTTCCCAAGTTTATTTCCAAATAAAAAGATTTTTTGCAATATTTCTTGAATTTTTAGTTATAAGAAGTGTTTTTCAAAATAAAAAATATTTTCTGCAAAAATATTTTTAATAATATTTTAATTATATTTCCATTCATCAATATCAAAACCAAATGATTTTACTTATGATATAATAGAGATATTTTTTAATGGCACTATACTCTTTCTTTATATTTACGGATTTCTGTGGTTTCATAGAAATTGAAATTAAACCTATTTCATTCCCATGGGTTAATCATGATTCAAATAGATTGTAATAGAACATGTTTATTTTACCTAGGTTATTAGGTTTGAAATATATTTTTACTGAAACTATTTATTTTCCATGGTTATATCGTGTTTCAAGGATATTTTTATGGAACCCATTACTTTTCTATAGGTTAATCATACATCAGTGATATTGTTATGGAACCAATTTATTTTCCATGGGTTAATCATGTTGTAAAGTGATTGTTATGGACCCATTTAATTTCCATGTTTTAGTTATGTTTTGAAAATAATAAAGGTTAATTCAATGAGTTTATGCTTATATTAATTATCTATGTACTTTTTTATAGATATGGTCATCGAAAATTATTTATAATGATATGTGGTTCCATTATAAACCAAGGATGTGTGGTTATGTTATAGACCTCCAATGCATTGTGTACTCCATAGAAAGAAGTAAACCATATTAGATATTATACTTATAAGAGTGATATGGTGATAATGTTTCCAAGATACAAATATTTTTCATCAAATTTTTTTATGGGTTTATAATGTTTCATATGATTATGATTGATATCACATAGATCATGATTATTGATTATAATGGATCTTGCCTTTTCTATGTCCTTATGAAATGTTTCATTTTTAATAATCCATCTATTGATAGGTATGAATATTATTATGTTATACTCATGTAGTTTGATTATTTCATAATAATATTATACCCTTCTAATAATCCCTAATAACATTTAATTATTAATGCTTAAATTTACCCTTACTAAGTATTTGAGTTCAAAATTCGTATGTATAATTTTACCCAGTTTATAATTATTGATGTTGAAAAATTTAGTTCTATACAGATTCTTAAATGGATTATTATGATTACATAATATAGAATATGAAAATTTGGGTATATTAGGAGATGATGTAACTCTTTACGAACCAATCATTTATGAATCCATGATATTGAGAGTGTGTCCTAATTATCTATAACTCTAAAAAATAAAAGGTAATTGAGAATTTATATGATCCAATATTTTCATATTGATTTTTTATGTTTGGATAGTGATAATTGGGTCACCTTCATATGTATCCAAGAAAAAAAATTATAGTTGATGTTTAAAGCACTGGATCTAGGTGTGCGGGTTCTGGACTATTATAGTTGGTATCAAAGGAAAGGTTTAGATAACAATGTAGAATTATATGTTTTCAAGTGAGGTTATTTTAAGGGTTATGTATACCATCACAGTTCTATAATATTAAGGTTTATTTTTTTCAGAGTCTTAAACCCATCTTTTATAGTTCTTAGCGATGAGATATTAAAGAAATTATTGACACTTCATAAGACATTTTATTATGATGAAGTATATGAAAATATTTGTTTTAATTTGAATTATTCCTCTATATTGTTTAACATAAGATGTAATTTATTTATAACATTTACTGTTTATATAGATTTTTATATTGAGTTAATTAAGGGAACAAAAGTTTTATCATATAGAAAAATGAGGCATCAAAATTTTATTTTGTTTCTAAATGAGTAATTTTATTTCAAAAGGGTATCAACATATTTTTTATTTAAGGAATAAAGGTCTGAGATAATCTTTGAGGTTAAAACGCATTTTAATGTTGAAGTTATTTAGGAATGTTTTTTTTATCGTTCAGTATTGCTATTGAGTTTCGAATATTAATATATTATTTCATTAAATGATTGTTTACTAATGTTGGTAATCATATTACCATTTCATAACAATTTTGGTTTCAGTTAATGCTTAAATATTGGTGGAATATCTTTATTAGCCTTTTTATGGGCATGTGGTCTTAAATATTTATTTCAGTGCTTCAGAAATGACAAAAAAATCATATTGAATATTCATTGTTTAGAGAAAATGATGAGATTGTGGTGAACATTGAAAATAAGATGTAATTAAAAATATCAAGTATTTATATTTCTATATACTCCTAGTATATATGGATAATAAATAACTCAAATATTAGAAAAATATATCAAAAAATGCTTTTCTATTTCCATCATCTATAATGATATCAATGACATTTTTCTTACCTCATTGTTTTATGGTTTTGTGGATGTTAAATTTATCTTAATAATTAATTTTATTGTGATTGATTATCTCTATCTCTCTATATAATTATTTTGGCTTTACACTTCTCCTCAATGTACAAATCCTTAAATCCCACCTATTTACTCATATTTGGAAACATAGTATGCGTTATTCGAGATGAGTATCAAACGCCCTCTTCTTGGTTATCAATGGGATGTTTTATTAATCATTTTTACAATATGGGTTTCCAAAAAAAATGTTTTTTACAATCTCGGACCTTTTATTACCAAGATAAATTTACATTTGAAAGGATTACATTTGTTAATGAAGGGGAGGATATAACACCCTGATATTTTAAAAAATAAAACTATGTTATATGGAATATTTGTTACCCAACACAGAACTAAAATAACCTATGAAATATATAACCGTTATAAAAATTTCATTAAATTTTTTTGGGTATGAATATTATTAAACAAATTATGTTTTATATGTATATATATATAAATAATATTCTGACTCAATATAAATTATTTATAAATTCCTAGTTAATAATCCATCAATTTTTAGTAGAGTAATATTATTCATCAAAAACATGTTTTCTTAAAAAAAAATAGATTTTTTACTTTTAATGAAAAAAATATTAAAATTATTTTTTGGAACTTATAAAAATAAATTTTATAAAATATTAATTTTTCAATAAATAGTGTAAAATAATGACTTTGTAAAGAAACTATTTTCTATGAAATAAATTAAGTAATTTAGAAGTACCAATATGTTTTTTATATATTTCAAATAAATATAAGTATATTTTAGATATATTTATTCTACTTAATTACTTTCTAATTGAAATTATATTAGATTTTAGTATATGTTTGTTTAGGTTTAAAAGCATGATGTTCTTAAAATTACTTTAATGTGCACCATGTATCTCATTTTTAATTATTTAAAATAACACATAATGAAAAAAATAAAATAAAATATATACATTATGTATTAGTAAATATAAATTTATATTCATATAATGATAATTATTAATAATATATTTAATATAAAATCATTTTTCCTAAAAATACTCTTTTTGAAAGCATGCTTTCTCATCGCGTCTATGGGTTTTGTTTTAAATTTAATTTTTCCACTGATTTGAATTAAATTTAGTAAAATAGAATTTATTTTTTTAATCATCATAATTTATGTTTTCTAATAAGTTGAACTTAATTTTTTCCCATAAGTAATAGTGAAAATAAAAAATTAATCAATTACCACGTTTATGGTACAAGTGGGATTACCAGGGTGTTAAACTAAAAATAAGAGTTATAATGACCTAGAAACATGTAAAAAATACATCTCATTGAAATATTTATACCTTAACATATTTTATTATAAATAATAATCCATTTTTACACTTCTTCCTTTTGAAAATATTGGTACACCTTTTTCATTACAAAAAATACTATTGTTTCAAATACCACACTTATAAAAGGATACCCCCTATCCTATATTCTTCACACATTAAAAAAATATTAGATGAGAAAATAATATAAAAAATATCTTCTCAAATTAAATAAAATCATATTATAATTATTGGGTTTTTTAGAATTCTATTCTACAAATACTTTTGGTATAATCCTAGATAGGTAGACCGAGAAGAGGTTTAATTCATAACTATGTGTTTTTGTTTTATTTTTTCTTCCAAATCCTTAAAATACTCATAAAAAATGGTCATATGAAGTAAATATTATCTTGTATATACTAATATTTTATTATATAAATTTAATAACCTAAATTAGTCTCAACTCTGGTCATATGGGATATTAAACCATAATTTGTTTTTATGGCGGACTACCACATCAGGAACCAATTTCATTAATTTTCCATAATCACCTCTTACAGATTGGTGTAATGATTTATTTAATGTATATATGTGATATTTGAAACATTTATATATTTATGGAGTTTTGATATCACATATAGTTTTTTTTTACTTTCCATTCTATGGGGGATACAATAACATCACTCGTGTGTATAGCAGACTACCGGCTCACGAAGCGATGTGATTCATTATTCGCTAATACTTTAAATAGAAGGTAATTAGGGTACTTTTAATAATTATATGTGATAAAATTGAAATAATATTGATACTATATAAAAACATATATTTTTTAAAATATAATATACCATTTTCATTCCTACAGTGAAAAATGATAACATCATTCACGTACATGTGTACAACCGCCTACATGAAGATATGTTATTATTTACTCATCACAAAAATATAATAATAATATATATAATTATATTTAATGAAATAATATGGTATTTATGATATTATTATCATTATATAATGTTAAATTATGGAATACATTCTTTTCATAATGATAATTAAAAATGGAAATATTATTCATTCGTTCCTACGACCTACTGTCTCAATGACAATAAAATAGTTCATTTTTCATATAATTGTTTCATGATTTGTTATAAAAGTATAATTTATGAATAAATATTAAAATTATTTAATGATTATTTTTATAGCATTGTTTAAATAATGACCACATTGACCAAAATCATCACAATGAATCCATTTTTGAAACTATGAACTGAACGTCCTCAAAACACTCGACGTGGACCTAATTGAATAAATATTAAATTCTTTCATTGAAAAAAATAAAATAAATGATATATGTATATGTTTTGATACATTGAAAATGTTATTAAAAATCAAATAAATTCTGTAAACATATTATACATGAGTTAAAGGATAGACAAGGAATATCTAGGCTCAAGGTAAGTGTTTACCATCTTGATTTTACTTCATTGATACATGTGCTATATTCACCAATTTTTTAATTATGTAGAGTATATAATATAAATTTTACATGTAATATCATTAATAATTCATTAATCATGGTATTTATTATTTAAATGTTAATTATTTAATATAAAGGTATTTTACATGAATGTTACCAAGTGAAAACATGTTTCTTACCTAAATTTCAATTTATTAGGTTATAACTCTTTTCCATTGACATTTATATTATATAATTTTTCATGAATTTATATATAATTTTTATTATATATTTTTTATTATATTAATAATTTATATTTATTACTTGTAATCATTCAATTTATTAATTCGTAATTCAATGATATGATCTTTGTATGGGTTGTGCATCTCAAATTCTCTTTCATTGGGACATATATTGATGTTATGGACCAAAAACATTTTATGAGGTTTATATACATTTGAAATTTTGTATCACGAATCAATTGATGTAAATTATATTTAATATATTATTTTATTTTATTATTTAATGGGGCTCATTATTGAAGAGTTAACAATGTGGAAAAATATGTATGTTACAATCTCAAATATTTCAAGATTTTTTTATGTTCATGTTTCTTTTGGAGGAAATAATGTGATATTATTTTCATGAACCACATAAATTTTATTATACTCTATTTATAAATTTTGTTCACATGTCTGATTTAAATTTCCCCCTTATTGATTATAGATATACGAGGAATGTCTTTTTTCATGTTATATTGATCGTGTATCATATTTTACATCAGGACTATTTCTATTCCATATCCACATTTTATAAAATGATTTAAAAAATATTATTTTAAAAAAAATTGTTTTCCTAAAAACATTTTATATGATCATTTACCTTCTTTTTAATGTTTTTAAAAGGAACTTTTTTCACATTTTCCAAATAGGTCACTTTGGAGTCCCTTTGGAATTTTTTTTAAATAATGTTTAATTATAACATTTATAACATGAATGGATATTACCACCATAATGTACCATATTTTCATTGAAGTTTAAATTATATATATCCTTGTTTGTTTTCAATTAATCATATTTTCACAATGTTTTGTGAATTTTTAGTTTATAAAATTGATTTTCAAGATGAGAATGTTATTTTCCTCAAAAATAATTTTTAGGGACTTTTAATGGTATTTCCATTCATTAATATCAAAAACACTTGTTATGGATTATTCTACGATGGTGATATTTTATAACGATACCATTCTCAGTATTTTTCTATGTGGATTAATATTCTTTCAATGATATTGATATTGAACCTGTTTCTTTTCCATGGGTTAATCATGTTTCAAAGAGATTATTATGGAACCTATTTCTTTTCCAAAGGTTAGTCATGTGTCAAAGAAAATGTTATTGAACCCATTTATTTTCCACAGTTTAACCATATTTCAAAGTTATTGTTATGAAACTCATTTCTTTTATAAAGGTTAATCATGATTCAAAGATAATTTTATTTCACCAATTTCTATTTTATGATTTAATCATGTTTCAAAGATACTATTATCGAACCCATCTATTTTATCTGTGTCAATCATTTTCTAAAAGTAATAAAGGGGTTTTCAATGAGTTTATGTTAATATGAATGATCTATGTAATTTATTCATGTTATTTTTCTTAGTTTTTTTAATTAATGGTGGTTCCGTTATACAACAAGGATGGCTGGGCCATTTATATCCATCCATTGTATTGGGTACATTGAATATATAAGTAGTCTATATTGGAATTTACTCTTGAAAGAGTGATTTGATAATAATTATTCCATGATAGCATTATGTTTTGTCTATGTTTTTATGTATTTATAATGTTTCATAGGATCAATATTGATATCACATGTCTTATGATTATTGATTATGATGAAACTATCCTTTATTATATCTTTATGGATTGTTTTCATGTTTTATGAAATGAGTATTTATGGGTATGAATATTCTTTTATTATACACATAAAGATCGAATATTACTCTATACCCTTTTTCGCTTATTATGCTCCTAGATGACATTAAATTGTTAACGATTATGTCCCCATATTATCTTTAATTTTCCCAATTTCATAAAGTTTTTGGATTAATAAATTATGTCTAAAAGGGTTTTATAGGAGTGATGATTAGTATATAACCTTGAATATAAAAATCTAGGTACAGTGGGAGATGATTTTCATATTTATGAACCAAGTTTTTATGAATCCATGATTTTAATAGTAAGTTAAAATTTAAAAAAACTATAAACCTAAAAGGTCCTTTTGAATTTAATTGATCCAATATTTGACTTTTGATGTTTTATATTTGGATAAAGAATATTGGGCCACTTTCATCAGTATCAAATTCGGAAATATAATGTTCATGTTTTTAGCACTGAATTAGAGAGTTCTAGTTCAGTGGTACCAAATTAGTTATATAGTTTTTCAAATGATTAAGGATATTTTGAGATATATTTATATGAATACTACCCTTATTTTTAGTACCTGATTTATTGAAAAGTTTATTTTGAGGGAAAATTATTTTATCTTTTGTTGTCATAAGTTTAATGGTACTGATAAACTTTTAGGTTAATACGGTCCTTGATGTTATGGTAATTATTATTAACTAGATAAAAGGTTTATTAAATTTATGAACATATATTTTTAAAATAGATAACAATGGGATTAAAAAATTATTTGGAGACTAAATGATTATTGTTATTAATGGAGAATTTCACTATATTGGGAACATTATTTTATTATGGTAAAAAATAATTTTGTCGATGCTGGGATTTTAATTGATAAATAAAGGATGAGTTATATTTTGGAAGTATATATTATTTTATTATGGTATTATGGTGATTCAAGTTAATTTTAGAATATATTAAAATATTTTGGAGATTATATGATTAGAGAATATATATATATATTTGGTATGCGACTTTATGAGAAATTAATAATTTTTGAATATGAAATTTAAATTGATCTTGTAAGATTATGTGATTAAATCTTTTTATTTTTTATGTCTTAAACGAGGTTAGTAATATTTTTAAATATTTTATCATTAGTAAAGCACGGAATAATTTTTGTTTAAATTTTGGCATTATTGTTGTGGAAATAGATATTAATGTTTTATTTCTTCATATGACGGTTCATTCATATTAGATATTAGCTAAACATGTAGAAATATTTTTTGGTTCTGATTAATAGGTATGAAAGTGAGAAATAAATTTTCATCTTATTCTAGATCTTATGATATATTATAATATTAATTTAATAATTTATGAAATAAAATTCATATTGAATATTCATTTCACTGAGTAAAATATACAATAAAAATGGAAAAAGATTAAATAAAGAAAAACAATAATGTTCTACTTATCAAGTGGAATGATATCAAGAACATATATTCTTTCCAAATATTTTTATTATAAAATAGTTTCTCAAATATATCATGTGTTATTTGAAAAGTAACCGTGAAATATAATATTATGATTTTAGAAACTGATTTTAATGTACGTGTCCAATAGAGGTACATGAATTTACAGTTTCATTTTCTTGAATTATAAATTAATTTTCATGATAAAATCTATATATGATTTTAAAAATCAATTATAAAATGTTCATTTTAATAGAATAAAATTCAAATTGAGAGTAATAAAATTTTTTAGTAGTGGGATAATGTATAACCCTAATATTTTGAATGGAAAATCTATCTTAAATAAGACATTGGTTGATAGATTGTACCATATGAAACACAGATCTTAAAGAAATATTGATACAATATAAAAATATTATTATTTAAATATGATCATTATAAATTAGTCATGGGTTTGAAGGGTTTGAATAAGATTAATGAAATTATGATATATATGTAGAATTTTTTACCTTGATTAAATTCATAATCAATCAAACATTGGTTATCAATTTGTTAGCAAATAAGATACTTTCTTTTTTAGGTAAAATATATAATTTTTGTAATTTTTTATGTGATAAAAATATTTTTATATTAATATATTGAATTAATCACTATTAAAAAATTATTTTAATGTAATGATTTGATTATATATACAATAAAATTAATTATAAATAATTTAATCTTGTTTATTAGGAATGTAATTTAGAAAATTATTTTTATTCTTCAATAAACCATTTTCTTAAAAAATGGTTTTAATTGTATTTTGTGTCTATATATTATATATAATTTATGATAATATAAAAACAATTATATAAAAAATGATATAATTAATGAAATTACCATGTCAAAATTATCTTAGAGTGAATTTTTCATAATTTTTTGAAATGTTTTATTTTTGAGTGAGTAGTGAAAAATATTGATTTTTGCAGACCTATCATTTCTTTTATCTATATCAGGTAATTTAAATGTTCCATTATATTTTGGATTTTATTTTAAAATAAGATATGATAAATTTTATTAATAATAATGAAATTAATACCATATGAAACATCATTATATTTCATTTTGGTATATGTTCTTTTTAATGCATAAATTTTACATTTCTAAAAACTATTTACCATTGTGTTTTTCACAATTTTATTAAAATTAATTTCAAACACATATACAAATTGAATCTTATAAACATATTAAATATTCATAATTATAATATATATATTATATAATAAGGTCAAATTTTTTAGTAACAATGAATAGTAACTAAGAAAATTTATTATCACCATAGTAAGGGGTAAATCGAGGATTTAATTATGGTATAATAATTAATCATATCTCAAAATCTTCTAACAGTATAATTTTATGTCTTCATATAATCCATAATAATAATAACTTAAAAAATATAGAAATTTCACTCCATATTCTTGTGATTATGTCCTTTATATTATTTTAAGTAAAGAGTAATTAGAAAATGTCACTATGTCTCACATATTTTGTTTCCTATATTTTGATATATATAAAAGTGATATATAGAAAAATAAGGATGATAATTTGACTAATAGTAAACTATATTTATGATAGTAAATTATTTTTAATTTCTACAGATGGTATAATTTCCTTGAATGTGTAGGCAACAACGACACATTGCTTGTGTATGCAGTAAAAAAAGAAAGTAAATTATTTTAAAAATATTAAAAGTAATATTTTATAGATGAATTATTATATTACAATAATTTATTGTATAATTATAATGTATATATTATTGTTAAATAGTTTATATTCAAATTATATTCTTTTCTTAATATCTTTATTGCCAAATTCAGTGAAGAGTCACAAAAAAACGTCACATTGTATTGAATTTTTAATTATTTCAAATCATTATAAAAGTCATAAAAAATATTATATTAAAAAATGGATGAAAATTTTTAATTATTTCAAATCATTATGAATTTATATATATCATACCCACCTTATAAATTTATATGTTACTTTTTATCCATTTTACATGAAATAGACATCTATTATAAATTAATATTTTTTGTATTTAGAGGATTTCCACCCATCTCATTTATAAAAGGGAAAAAACTCTCCTCTCTTCCTCTCGCATTATGAGAAATTTATTTTAGCCAATATTTACCAAAATACCTTATTATATTCCCTATATAGTCTCTATATGTTTTGTTTTGAGTAGAAGGCCAACCTAGAAAGCTTAAGGTACAATCTGAAGGAGGTTTTCCAGTTAATAATCATAACACTCAACTGAGGGTTTTCTTGATAATTTTCCCTTCCACCAACATAAAATTTCTATAAATACACTAATAGGACAGCGTTAGTATCAATAATATAATTAAAGGTTATTTTGTTGATGAAACAATGATTTTTCATGTACTTTTCCATCCTTTGGGAAATGAAAATATCATTCGCGCATACATGGGACTACTGCATCCATAAGGAGATGTGTTTAGATTTTTATAACCTCCTGAAATGGATAGTTTGCCGATGTATTTAAAGAAGATATATGGTATTAATTATTCTATTATGATTTTGGATTTATAAAATATTACTTAGATTTTTACCCTTCAACCCATTAAAAAAAGATAATGGCAGTCATGCATATATGTGGACAACTACCTCCACAAAGTGATGTGAATAATTTTTAATGTCCACCTTCATGATAGGTATTAATTTTTTATTTAATGTTTAGATATTATAATTATGTCATGATTAATAATATGGATATTACGGAGCAATAACCCCTTTGAATATTGTCCACTGACTTATGTTGTTTTGGAATCATGAACTTGGCTTCCTCAAAATGATTGAGGAAAAAATACTGATTTAGTAACAAAACAAATAATGGTAAAATTAAAATAAGTGGAATTAATATAACTGAACAAACATGATAAATATTAGTTTGAAAATATAAAAAAATATAATTTTATTATTCAAGATTTTTTTAACGTAAATAATAATCTGGGACATAAGGTAGGGTATTTGTTCTCTAAATTTTCATTCTATGAAACATATATCATTTTCATCATATTATTTCATTTATGTTCTGTATAAACATTCATAGTTATTACCTTTATAATTAATTTTTTGAAATCATAATAGTTTCAAAATTATTTTAGTATTTTTTTGTTCGATTCCCTTTTGATTTAAAAGTAACTAAAGAGGTAAGATGATTTCATTTAAAATATTATTATAATGTTTTCTATTCATAATATTTCTCTTCCATGCACATGTTAATAATTTTTTTCAAGAATTATAATATTTATATTTCAAATGATGTTGAAGGTAATTTTCAACTACTTTTTACATTAAATAAAAATTATTAAAAGGGTTTTTTTCAAATGCTATCCATACAACTCAATTTTTGAATTTTTGAAAAAGTGTGAAAAGAGTGATCTCTATTAATTCATTTGGAATGAATAGATTTTACCACCATAATGAAAATTCGTTTGATTTTATATTCCTTTAAATGTTACCATGTTCATTTTTAATGAATAATATTCCAAAAATATTTTGGAATTTTCTATTTAAAATTTTATCAAAATAAAATGATATTTATTTCATCTTTTAAATTAAACATTAAAAATTTATTTTAATGTTATTTTATTCTATTGAAAAGAATATTTATTATTATTATGATTTATTAAGGATATAATAAAATGAAACTATCCAACATATTTCTATAGATGGATTATTATCATGTTATTCAATTTCCCAAGTAGGTAAAATACTGACATTTTCATATTCTAGTTTTTTTCATATGAATTTCTATAATTATTATTTATTTTGTTCATATTTATTTATTTTATAAAATGAATTCATTAACATTATTATGTGATGGGGGTGACATAATTATAGATTTCCTCTTAATGCATTGATTTGTCTCATGAGTCAAGCTAGCATGTGTATTTGATATAATGACACACATTTTTTGTACATTGATATTACATTTTAATAGATTAATATTAAATCTATTTCATATTAATTCTTTCCAAAATAATTTAGGTCTAGTGACTTTGGAAAATTAAAAAAATAAATTATTTCATATGTGAACTACTTTTTACGCCACTATGTTCTTTATATGTATCACCCATATTATACCTATCATACATAAAATCATTATTAATAACCTATGTAAAGGAAGAATAATGAAGGGTGATATTAGATTTATAATAAGGGTAAAAAAGTGATATATCATTGATCATATAATCATAAAAATATAATAAGTGTATTATAACATGAGATTAACATTTGAAAACAATACCCTACATATCAAAGATCATAATCTTGAGTGAAGACAAAAAGTGTGGTGTTTCTCAAGACATGAATAATAAAGGAATAAAATTACGTAAAACATTGGATAATAATATTGTAAAATGATATATATTTTTCCATACTCATATTCGTTGAAAATATCATGCCATTTCTATCTACCAAGACATTTATAACCTGTTAGGATTTGGCTAACTACCCATGTACCAAATTCAATATTGGGAATAAAATCAAATGTAACTTATTTTTGTATTTTGATAACATCTTATGTAACCTATTTCTGGATTTGTATAACCTATTATGCACCCTTTGAGCTCATATATCATTAATCTTTACCCAATGTAATGGAGGGTAATATAGGTCCCACCAGTTCTTCGTAAGAAAATTACCACCATCTGTAGTTATGAAATAAACACTGTCCTTGTTAATAACATAACCAACATCACATTATAGAAACAATAAAAATGCATTCCATAAGATCCTAAAATAGTCATCATATTTGAACCCATGAAAATAAATGAGATTCATAAAAATTTCATTATTATATCATAGATATACCAATAGAAAAGGATTAAGTTTCATGAATCAATTTTCATCATAATCATTAACCACCTAGAAAAATAATAAAGATGGAATCATTGTATCATATACCCAGTAAATCCTAAGTAACATAAAATGATGTTTTCTTAGATGTAAAATGATATTTAAGGTCACTTGGAACATCTAATGAAGAAAATAACCATGTTACTTTGAAAATTAACTTTTCAAAAAAACAATTCACAAAAAAAATTTGAAAATAATTTTATTTGAAAATAACATTAGTAAAATAAAAAATAATATTTAGAAAATTTAGTTTTCATGATGGTGGGAAATTCCTTTCATGCTATAAAAGTTAAAAGAAAACATTCCTTTCACACTTTGGTAAAAATTTAAAAAGTACATCATTTAGAAAATAACAGGAAGATTCATTTTAAAAAATTTATTAAAAATCCAAAAAATCCAAAACATTAATTTAAAAAAAATTAGAATATTAAAAAATTACATTAATTTTTTTTAGAAAACATAGGCATGAAATAAAATTATTTTCAACCGAATACAGAAATGAAGTCAATTTTCTATAGAAACATTATTTTGGACTTTTGAGTATATAAAGATTGAATCATAAGAATCATTAGATAATATCATAAAATTAATCTTCAAATATATTTAAAATAGTTATATTTTTGATATAAATTCCAAATTTGTAGTATATACACCACACAAAAGAAATGAGTGGTGAATGTGGCATATGTCTCCTAGAAATAAATGAGCAATTTGACATCCATTACCCTAAGTCTTGAAATTAGTGACCAAAATATGAACCTAATTTATAAAAAACATAGTTTTATTATTTATTTGTTATATAAAATACTCATATGAACTATATATTATTAACCTATATCCTTTTTTCACCTGTTTTTTGACCATTGCATGTTAAAATCACTCTTTGAGTAATAATTGCATCTTTTTTCATGTATGTTTTAGTATGGTAGTTTTGGTCCTCATAATTTGATAATGGTTCCATAATATACATATATTTATATATTATATAAATATCAAATATATTCATTATATATTTGTTTATATTAATGCATAAAAGTTAGAAATAGAAAATGAATTACACATTTCATGGAGACGTTAGGTTATACATACATGTGAGTGCTCTTCCCATTTTCATCATAGATAGAATGAATGAAAATTAAATTATAATTAAAATTTATAAAATTAATATTATTCCACATATAAGTTTAAAATTAATCTAATCCCTCATTATTACCCATGTAGAAATAAAATGAAAAACGATTCACATCACTTTGTGGAGGTGGAAGTCCACACTTACGCGTGATCAAATTTATCATTTTCTAATAGATAAAAATTTATGCATGTATATTTGATATTATAATGCCATAATTTTAATAATTTAATAAATATAATATAAAAAATTTAAATCTATTATTATATCTATTCAATATAGATGGTGATGGAAAACAAATTACATTTATCCTCGAGGCCGTAGTTCACCATACACACGATCGATAATTTAACATCCAATTTTATGGGAGAGGATATTGATATATGTTATTACATAAACATAAACATAAATAATTATATGGTATATAATGTTTTTATTGTATTCTAACTATTAAATAATTAATGAATGTGGTGATAGAATAATTGAAACGAAAGTACTTAGTGAAGACAATTACCTTTTCTTAGAAAAACCTCATTTGGGTCTCTTATTAAGGACCATAGGGTTGTTTTTTTGGAAAAAATATAATATCTCGAACGTGTATAGTTTTTTTGGGGAGTTATGTTTCAGTTTTTTTTACAAAAAATGGCTTAGGTGGTTTTATAATGTGAGGGGAGGACATGTCCCTTTATAGTGGAGGAGGTACGAAAATGTTTTAAATACACAATAATATTCAATAATGAGAAGAAATTGTCTATGAAATGTGCCTAAAAATAGATTAATAAAATATTATAGGGATTAAATTTTTGGCCCACACATAAAAAAATTAGAAAATACACATTTTTAAAACATTTTATTCCCCAATCCTCTATGTTTTATCACATTCAAAATTTTAGTTTTCACCATGCTTTCTAGTCAATTTTATTTACCTCGGTATTTTATCCTTTCAAAAAATATATAAAATGAGAATTATTAGATGCTTTATACCAAAATATTTTAAATATGATATCAAATTATTATATAATGGTCCAATGTGTGTTCAAAATTTATTATAACATATGCCCAAGTAACGTGCATAATCCCATTTTAACCGTAACCGTAATAATTATTTATTTCAATTTTTAAAAATGATTATAAAAAATTAATATTATATTAATATGTAAAAAATTACTCTGATTCAAAAAAAATAAATCATTTTATCACATTATTTTCATATAATTGGAAAATTTTATTTTAAAATTTAACCTGTAGACATGATGACACAACTATTTTCCAAGGGAAAAGTATTCACAACTAGAGAAAGTTTTTATACCACAATTAAATATTAAATTGATTATAATGACATAAATTTAATTAATTATAATATAATTGAATTAATTTTACTTAAAAAACCATTTTAAATCAATATAGAATCATATAAACTCATTACATGAAAAAGAATTTTTAATTAAAACCAATATTTCTCACTATTCATTTTAAAATTAGCCTTTTTTGAAAATTATAAAAAATTTACAATAAAATAACTTTTAAATTTTTGTTTCAAAAATTAATCTACTTTGATGAATTAAATTTTTAATAAATTGATTTTTTTATTTCTTTACAAAAATAAATAAATATATTTTAAAAAAAGTATATTCAACGTATTTTAATGTCTTTAATAAAAATTATGTTCTTAAATGTAAATAAATATTCATTATACAATTCCATTATAATTAATTTTTAAAAAATTATATTATTATTCATATCACCGAATTAAATGGTTAGGTTATAATGGTCTTGTTTAAATAGTAATATTAATAGAATATTATGGTTCGTTATGAGTGGGGGTGTGTTTAATGAGAGATATCAAAGAAATTATATTCATTTTAAATAAAATCATAAAATATAAAGGTGTTACATTTTATCCCCCTTAAAATGAATTTTTCCATCAAAATACTATCACATTTTTATAAATAATTAAGGATACTTCAATGTAACAGCCCGAGATTTTATGAAAAATATTCTTTTTTATTTTACTAATGTCTTGTGTTATACGCTACACTAAAAGGAGCTTGCACAACACGCATCCTTGACTTGACTTGCATTACACGCAATCACAACCTTCCTCGATAGCGTGTGTGGTACGTAATCCTGAGTTTCACGAAACAATGATATGCTATTAAAATATTATTAAAACTGGCCGTTATGAATAGTAATAACCACTTTTTAAATTTTATAAATTTTAACTCTCAAAATGGACTTCATTTTTGGATTCGGAGTATCGAATTTAGCCTAAGGTGAAATTTTGGTACTTTTCGGATAACTTTCATATTCTGATGAATAGTGAAAATTACTAAATTATAATTAAAAACAACTTTTTTAATCGAAATAATTAATAGTGATAAATCATTAATTTGAGTGGTTTTAAAGTATATTTAGAATATAGTTTTACAATTTAATACAATGTTGGTCATTGGATGTAATTTCACATTTATACTAGACATAAACAAGTGTCAATCTTTTGATAGATATTGTTTCTTAAAAACACGCTATTTGTTTTAACAGCGGGACTTAATTATAAAATTAATTAATGAAACTTTTATGTTATGAATTTGGTAAAATAGACTTCATTTTTGAATTCGGAATATGAAATATATCTTGGGATGAAATTTTGGCATTGTTCTGAAAAACATCAAATTTTGATGAATAGTGAAACTACTAAGTGGTAGGTTAAAAACTGAATTTTGCATAAAACTTAATTTTACCGCTTCTGTGAATGGAATTTCGAAAATCCGAGAGACACGGTTAATATCAAGGACTAAAATGTGGTTTAATGAGATGAAAATAATTTTTTTGGTGAATAGTAACTTTTTACTTTTTTTTACCACGGTTAATAGTAAATAGGGTAACTAAGAGTAAATATGATATTAATATTACCCTAACACATGTCCTAATTCTATTGGACATGTGTAATTTGACCAAAAACAAACTTAGGAATAAAATATGACCATTTAGGCCCACTTGGATTAGATTAGGACATTTATTATTAATTTATTTAAAGAAGGGTTAAAATAGTTAAAATCAAAGTTTAATAAGTAAATCATTTTTAATATGGGTTTATACATAAGATAAATTCGACTATAAATATTCATTAGAAAGCTAAAAATATTTCCTACATGATGGTATTTTATTTGTAATTTTTAGACATAAAATAATTTAATTTATTTATGACACAACGATGATGCAGTAATTATCTTATTAATGAAATATTGACATAATTGATGTTATAAACACCAAAATAAATGTAATTTGAGATTTTTTATGAATTACACTAATTTTCTAGGTTACTATGATATATTAATGTTGATTTAATCAACTTGGTTCGAACATTTAATTCTGTTATGACTTTCACAAAAATCATATATCAAATAGTGTCAAAATTGACACAAAATAGTTTTTAAATCAAATATTATATTATTAATTGTTATTGTATTCCTAAAAATCTAAGGTTCGGCCAAATGACTTAGATAAGGATATATATATTAATAATAAACAATTTGGGGTTCGTTTGGCATGTTATAGTAAGTTTATTAACCATATAGTGAAAGAAAACAAAAAGACATGGTAAAAGTTAAATTATTTAACTTAGA
This sequence comes from Viscum album, assembly GCA_963277665.1. Classification (NCBI taxonomy): domain Eukaryota; kingdom Viridiplantae; phylum Streptophyta; class Magnoliopsida; order Santalales; family Viscaceae; genus Viscum; species Viscum album. The sequence continues at coordinate 647,372,980 of OY728137.1, read as the reverse complement.
GTTAAATTTAATTGATAAGGTTAAAATAATATCCTAAACTTGTCTAAATTCTATTGTTTGATAGGATTTCGACCCCTCCCCACCTTATCTTCGAAATAAGACCCTTTGGAACCATTATAAACCGATTTTTGACTTTAATATAAAATAATATTTTGAGATATTCCTAAGGTGCCCCTCTCCTCCCTTATAAAAGGACACCTCCTCCCCCTCCTCCTCACACCAATTTGAGAACTCAAGCTCGGCCAACCCCTGCCAAAATCTCTTCTCCACTTCCCTAGCAACATCCTAGAGGTTCTTTTCTTCCTCAAAGACCAATTTTAGTGCCCTAAGAGGAGGTCTCAAAGAGGCGCTTCAAAGAAGAGGTAATTACCGTTACCAATTCTTTCATCTTTATTTCTTCTTCCACTTCTTCTTCTTAGGTCGTTTCATTATGAAGTAATAACATCAGTATCACTCATATACTGATATGTTATTATAAGTATGAAACAACCCTATTTCACCATCTATCCATCCTACGGAAAAAGAAATCACCGCGCGTGCGTACGTACGGAATACCGTCTCCACGCCGTGGTGTAATCTATTTTCCACCACCACCTTACATGGATGGGTATAATGGTGTAAAGAATAACTATACATAGTTATTACAACATCATATTGATTCTGATATATTGTATAATCCACTCCAATTCAATTCAATATTTATAGAAATGATATCATGGCTCGTGCGTACGTACGGAATACCGTCTCCACGACGCGATGAGATTCATTCTCCATGTTAACCATTTAAGAATGATTATAATGTATATATAAGAAATAATAATGAAATATATGACATTAAAAAGCTACTTGATTTATGTATATATATACATATGTATGTCATCTACTTACTTCCATTTCAAGACAATAAGGAAAGGAAAACAGTGTTCATGCGTACGTACGGACTACCGTCTCCATGAATGATGTTTTTCATTTTATTTATCTACCTATTATATATATATATACTGAATATATATGATATATAAATCATATTTTATATTCTTTAAGTAAGTAAATCATGATATAAGTAATAATTATGTCAAGAACAACAAGTCAAACCACCTACGATAAATGAAACGATTTTACCCAAAACGCTTCTTTAACATGGAATTTACAAAAGAACGGGTAATATAATGTCATAAGTGAACCATATATGATATCATAACAATTAATATGTTTCTGTAATAAGTCAATAACATGATTTAAATCATTATACAGGAGGTTCGGACACTTACAAAGCAAGTCGGACCTAAGGTAAGGGAAATATCACAATCTCATTTTTATCCGAGATTGTTTATTCGTAAGTATTTACTGGGGTGTATTTTATCATCCACATCCATGTTCCCTCAATATGTAATATTCTTTCCATCCACTTGAAATAGTTTTAAACCAATTTTACCCTTAGGTGAGTTTTTAGTAAAGAATATGAAATTAATCTTTTGTCGTTTTTCCGTACGAGGTACTTTTTGACTTTTCCGACAAAAGTACGAAGAATGTTTTTTTTAACTTATACGGCACAAACGGATTTCTACTGTTTTATAAAGCCTTATTTTCATGAAGCTTCCTCTAAAAGAATTCATGACTATTTTCAATAAAATCTCTTTCTTTTAAAATTGCATGATGTTTTGTAAAAAAGAAATTTGATTTTGAAGAAGAAAGGATATTTTCCTCAAGAATCCAATTCAAGTGTTTTATCAAAATTATTTTCCATCTAAGTTAATAAAGGGTTCTGTTTCTATCCATATTTTTACATTGATTTGACTATGTTGTGATAGAATTATGTTTATGAATTACTTTATCTTATATGAATGGTTTTATGATGTCATGTTGTTTAAGAATCCCATTTTTATTACATGGGTTATGCAATGATGTATGATTTATGATTTTGTGGCACACATAAGAAAGGATTCATTAAGAGATGGGTGGGACCTATATCTCCCTCCAATGCATTGGGTAAAGATTTCATATCTCATGAGATAGGCATGGCTGGAATGGTAGGTTATACCGGTTCAGTGAAACAGGACTGAAACGAGGATTACTCGATTCAGAAAGGGACTTTGTCCACTAAGATAGTCTTGGCAATGAGTCTTGACTAACAAGAAATGATTCTCTATGATTATGTGTGTATGCCACAATGAGTAATGTTTTAAGATATGATTTCATTTCACTACTATGATTTATCCCATGTTATGAAATTATGCTCTCTTTTGCAGGTTAAGATTTCCAAAAATATTATGTTCTTATGAAAATTATGTGATTGATATTTCCTTTGTTTACCCTTACTGAGCATTTGAGCTCACCCTTTTATGTTTTCTTTTCCCCAGGATATAAAGAAAGGTTTTTAGGTAAAAAAAAGGAAGATATTTATGGGAGATGTTGAAGATCTTTCCCCACGATTAGAAGATTTTATTCCGAGTTTCCAAAGACACTAAACTATTACGATCCTTGTGTGTGTGTTTTTGTTATGTACTAAGTATTCCGCAAAAGTAATGTAATGTCCATGTACGATAAGATACGGGTCTCTACAGTTGGTATCAGAGGAAAGGTTTAGTCAACCTTTGGAAACTAGGATGCGAAAACGTTAGTGAGATCCCTAGAGATACTTCTACGGTATGTCTAGGGATGTCCCTAAGGTTAAGTAGACGTATAAGTTATAGTACTAGAACTACGCTAACGATCATAGAATTAAACCTAAGATGTTAGATATTAAAGGTACTCCCCCTTTATTATGTTGTTTTCCCTAGCATGATTTTTGCCTCTCACACTATTCTTTTTGGGTTTTAGAAAATGGCTGGAAACAAGATGATTCACGATAATGGAGGATATGATGGACAATGGAATGATATTCTTCATAATGAAATGGGATTTGGAAGTCCAAACATAATTATTATGCCGAATCAGCAATCTCACAACATGATCAATAAAGTAAAATTTGGTAAGTTTCCTGACTCGACTAATAAGAGAAAGATGGAGTTCCATGATGATCATAGAGGAAAGAAAGTTCAATTTCCCCTATGTAATTCATGTGGGAAGAGGCATCAAGGAGAATGTTTCAAGGGAACTGGAAGATGCTTTGGGTGTGGAAAAGAAGGACACAAAGCAAGTAAGTGCAAAGGAAAAGGGTCGGTTAACACCATGGATGAGGATAATGGTATTGCTACGACATCAAAAATGGTTAAGTGTTTTAAATGTGGAATGTATGGGCATTATGAAAACAAATGCCCTAAGGGAAAGACTCATGAAGAGAATCAGTATGGTCATATGGGTAGTATTTATGTGGATGATGATGAAGAGACTACAAATGATATGTGAGATGAAAGAATTTTTGAAGCTCGGTCAATGGTTTGAGAATGTAGTGGAATGATTACATGTTTATCATGTGTAATTTTGGAATAAAGAGCCATCTATGGATTGTTACACTGTTGACTTTCCTTGTGTTTTGAAAGTGTATGATTAATGTTACCAGTATCCATGAAAGGTTATTCAGATATTTTTGGAATGTAGATGATATGCGCATAATGAAGGGATAAGGAGAAAATTAAATTTTTGATAGTATTCATGAGCTCATGATTAATATAAGGACTAAGTGATATCATGGTTTGAGTATATAAAATTTTGAGGATTTCGGTATGTGAAAAGTGTTAACTTTTAACTGCATTCAAGTTTTCACTAAGGTTCAATGGGTATTCAAGAGAGTACAAGATTAAGGCCTTTGAATGTTTGGAATGTGACCAACAAGATATATCTTATGATATATGGGGATCAACGATGGTATTAAATCTCTGGTAATCGTTTTCACTATGTTATGAGAATGGACTGCAGTATTATGAGCCTAATGATTGGAATGAACTATGTTGGACATAAGTTAGTATTGTTTAAGGATAGAAGTTTTTTCTCGATATTATTGATGGGATGTTATAGTAATACAGTTTTATAAAAAGGACAACCTGCAGGACGGGCGACAGCCCATCGCTTCGGACAAGGCTGTAGGAATCGAACCCACAACCGAAGTGCGACTGGCCTTTATCGCCTACCACTGACCTACAGGAAGTCCCTGTTTAGTAGAAACTAGTTTTATTATATCAAGCAGCATGATATATGAATTATAAGTCCATTTTAGGAACCATATATGATTAATCTCACTATAGAATGACTTATGTATATTTAATAACTTTTTCTAACCTTTTGTTTGAGACAGATGGAATGAACAGTCATTCTATCACATGATCTGCTAACACTTCACAAATAACAAATTCAACTTCATTAATTTAAGAGATGAAGTAGAAATTGTTCAAGGCACGAACAAAAGTGAGATTGTACCAAAATAAAGTAAGTATTTATTCTAAGAAAATTTTCAACTTTAGGGAAATGATATTGAAAACCAAAAATGTTGTCCTAGTGATCTTATACCTGATGAATCAGATGGTACCTTATATCATCACAAATCTATGGATTTGTGATTACTGGCTTTTCTATAGCCATGTTCTCTACCACTCTCCATCAGAACATGATGGTTAGATTTCTCTTCCATATCCATATTTTCACCTATGTGGAAACCCAGTGATTAGTTTATTTGGGTAATCGTTACATTTCATACTTTAGTTTTTAAAGCCAAGTTTTGGTATTCCCTTTTACGATGTGGGTTTCTATTAAAGAAACTTTAGAATAGTAAACCATTTATAACCCCGACGAATTTCGAGGGCGAAATTCATTTTAAGGGGGGTAGAATGTAACAACCCGAGATTTTATGAAAAATATTCTTTTTTATTTTACTAATGTCTTGTGTTATACGCTACACTAAAAGGAGCTTGCACAACACGCATCCTTGACTTGCCTTGCATTACACGCAATCACAACCTTCCTCGATAGCGTGTGTGGTACGTAATCCTGAGTTTCACGAAACAATGATATGCTATTAAAATATTATTAAAACTGGCCGTTATGAATAGTAATAACCACTTTTTAAATTTTATAAATTTTAACTCTCAAAATGGACTTCATTTTTGGATTCGGAGTATCGAATTTAGCCTAAGGTGAAATTTTGGTACTTTTCGGATAACTTTCATATTCTGATGAATAGTGAAAATTACTAAATTATAATTAAAAACAACTTTTTTAATCGAAATAATTAATAGTGATAAATCATTAATTTGAGTGGTTTTAAAGTATATTTAGAATATAGTTTTACAATTTAATACAATGTTGGTCATTGGATGTAATTTCACATTTATACTAGACATAAACAAGTGTCAATCTATTGATAGATATTGTTTCTTAAAAACACGCTATTTGTTTTAACAGCGGGACTTAATTATAAAATTAATTAATGAAACTTTTATGTTATGAATTTGGTAAAATAGACTTCATTTTTGAATTCGGAATATGAAATATAGCTTGGGATGAAATTTTGGCATTGTTCTGAAAAACATCAAATTTTGATGAATAGTGAAACTACTAAGTGGTAGGTTAAAAACTGAATTTTGCATAAAACTTAATTTTACCGCTTCTGTGAATGGAATTTCGAAAATCCGAGAGACACGGTTAATATCAAGGACTAAAATGTGGTTCAATGAGATGAAAATAATTTTTTGGTGAATAGTAACTTTTTACTTTTTTTTTACCACGGTTAATAGTAAATAGGGTAACTAAGGGTAAATATGATATTAATATTACCCTAACACATGTCCTAATTCTATTGGACAAGTGTAATTCGACCAAAAACAAACTTAGGAATAAAATATGACCATTTAGGCCCACTTGGATTAGATTAGGACATTTATTATTAATTTATTTAAAGAAGGGTTAAAATAGTTAAAATCAAAGTTTAATAAGTAAATCATTTTTAATATGGGGTTATACATAAGATAAATTCGACTATAAATATTCATTAGAAAGCTAAAAATATTTCCTACATGATGGTATTTTATTTGTAATTTTTAGACATAAAATAATTTAATTTATTTATGACACAACGATGATGCAGTAATTATCTTATTAATGAAATATTGACATAATTGATGTTATAAACACCAAAATAAATGTAATTTGAGATTTTTTATGAATTCCACTAATTTTCTAGGTTACTATGATATATTAATGTTGATTTAATCAACTTGGTTCGAACATTTAATTCTGTTATGACTTTCACAAAAATCATATATCAAATAGTGTCAAAATTGACACAAAATAGTTTTTAAATCAAATATTATATTATTAATTGTTATTGTATTCCTAAAAATCTAAGGTTCGGCCAAATGACTTAGATAAGGATATATATATTAATAATAAACAATTTGGGGTTCGTTTGGCATGTTATAGTAAGTTTATTAACCATATAGTGAAAGAAAACAAAAAGACATGGTAAAAGTTAAATTATTTAACTTAGAGTTAAATTTAATTGATAAGGTTAAAATAATATCCTAAACTTGTCTAAATTCTATTGGTTGATAGGATTTCGACCCCTCCCCACCTTATCTTCGAAATAAGACCCTTTGGAACCATTATAAACCGATTTTTGACTTTAATATAAAATAATATTTTGAGATATTCCTAAGGTGCCCCTCTCCTCCCTTATAAAAGGACACCTCCTCCCCCTCCTCCTCACACCAATTTGAGAACTCAAGCTCGGCCAACCCCTGCCAAAATCTCTTCTCCACTTCCCTAGAAACATCCTATAGGTTCTTTTCTTCCTCAAAGACCAATTTTAGTGCCCTAAGAGGGGTCTCAAAGAGGCGCTTCAAAGAAGAGGTAATTACCGTTACCAATTCTTTCATCTTTATTTCTTCTTCCACTTCTTCTTCTTAGGTCGTTTCATTATGAAGTAATAACATCAGTATCACTAATATACTGATATGTTATTATAAGTATGAAACAACCCTATTTCACCATCTATCCATCCTACGGAAAAAGAAATCACCGCGCGTGCGTACGTACGGAATACCGTCTCCACGCCGTGGTGTAATCTATTTTCCACCACCACCTTACATGGATGGGTATAATGGTGTAAAGAATAACTATACATAGTTATTACAACATCATATTGATTCTGATATATTGTATAATCCACTCCAATTCAATTCAATATTTATAGAAATGATATCATGGCTCGTGCGTACGTACGGAATACCGTCTCCACGACGCGATGAGATTCATTCTCCATGTTAACCATTTAAGAATGATTATAATGTATATATAAGAAATAATAATGAAATATATGACATTATAAAGCTACTTGATTTATGTATATATATACATATGTATGTCATCTACTTACTTCCATTTCAAGACAATAAGGAAAGGAAAACAGCGTTCATGCGTACGTACGGACTACCGTCTCCATGAACGATGTTTTTCATTTTATTTATCTACCTATTATATATATATATACTGAATATATATGATATATAAATCATATTTTATATTCTGTAAGTAAGTAAATCATGATATAAGTAATAATTATGTCAAGAACAACTAGTCAAACCACCTACGATAAATGAAACGATTTTACCCAAAACGCTTCTTTAACATGGAATTTACAAAAGAACGGGTAATATAATGTCATAAGTGAACCATATATGATATCATAACAATTAATATGATTCTGTAATAAGTCAATAACATGATTTAAATCATTATACAGGAGGTTCGGACACTTACAAAGCAAGTCGGACCTAAGGTAAGGGAAATATCACAATCTCATTTTTATCCGAGATTGTTTATTCGTAAGTATTTACTGGGGTGTATTTTATCATCCACATCCATGTTCCCTCAATATGTAATATTCTTTCCATCCACTTGAAATAGTTTAAATCCAATTTTACCCTTAGGTGAGTTTTTAGTAAAGAATATGAAAGTAATCTTTTGTCGTTTTTCCGTACGAGGTACTTTTTGACTTTTCCGACAAAAGTACGAAGAATGTTTTTTTTAACTTATACGGCACAAACGGATTTCTACTGTTTTATAAAGCCTTATTTTCATGAAGCTTCCTCTAAAAGAATTCATGACTATTTTCAATAAAATCTCTTTCTTTTAAAATTGCATGATGTTTTGTAAAAAAGAAATTTGATTTTGAAGAAGAAAGGATATTTTCCTCAAGAATCCAATTCAAGTGTTTTATCAAAATTATTTTCCATCTAAGTTAATAAAGGGTTCTGTTTCTATCCATATTTTTACATTGATTTGACTATGTTGTGATAGAATTATGTTTATGAATTACTTTATCTTATATGAATGGTTTTATGATGTCATGTTGTTTAAGAATCCCATTTTTATTACATGGGTTATGCAATGATGTATGATTTATGATTTTGTGGCACACATAAGAAAGGATTCATTAAGAGATGGGTGGGACCTATATCTCCCTCCAATGCATTGGGTAAAGATTTCATATCTCATGAGATAGACATGGCTGGAATGGTAGGTTATACCGGTTCAGTGAAACAGGACTGAAACGAGGATTACTCGATTCAGAAAGGGACTTTGTCCACTAAGATAGTCTTGGCAATGAGTCTTGACTAACAAGAAATGATTCTCTATGATTATGTGTGTATGCCACAATGAGTAATGTTTTAAGATATGATTTCATTTCACTACTATGATTTATCCCATGTTATGAAATTATGCTCTCTTTTGCAGGTTAAGATTTCCAAAAATATTATGTTCTTATGAAAATTATGTGATTGATATTTCCTTTGTTTACCCTTACTGAGCATTTGAGCTCACCCTTTTATGTTTTCTTTTCCCCAGGATATAAAGAAAGGTTTTTAGGTAAAAAAAAGGAAGATATTTATGGGAGATGTTGAAGATCTTTCCCCACGATTAGAAGATTTTATTCCGAGTTTCCAAAGACACTAAACTATTACGATCCTTGTGTGTGTGTTTTTGTTATGTACTAAGTATTCCGCAAAAGTAATGTAATGTCCATGTACGATAAGATACGGGTCTCTACATTCAACTTCATTATTTCCCTAGTTTCCCACATTACTACCTCAAGTTGGTGGTTTTACCATATAACCATATCATTGTGGGTGGTTTTAGTTCATAAAAATTTCTCTCTATGATCCAGAATCACCACTAGTTATTATTTGTTGGAAGAATCATTCTCTAGATGTATAGCTTCTATGTCCAGTTCATGTAATGGATCAGTTATGTACTTCCTCAAGAGATATACATGAAACAAGTCGTGATCCCGAGAAAGGTTCGATGGAAGCACCATGTGGTAATCTACAGTCCCTATACGATCCTGAAATTCAAAGGGAATGATATATATATGGCTTAGTTTTCCATTATTTTCAAATATCACTAGCTACTTCTATATAGAAATTCATAGAATCACTATATGAGTTACTTCTAATTTCATATCACATCATCAATTATTGGAATAAATACTCTTTCGATTTTTTGATTATGTTATGTGTTATTGAATGGATATAATATTCTCTCCCATTTCATCCATAATCTCTAGTCCCAACAGATTTATTTATCTAACTGAATCTAATTACATTGGGGGTCTAAAATTCTTCCCATACTTTGATTTATAAGTATCCATTAGAATGCATGAGTAAAACATACTATCATAGGAAAAATAGACCACTAGATGGTATAGATCACAAAACCATTGATATTCATAGAAAAAGATATCTTCGTATCATATAGGGTTTGAATTGTTTTCTCACAATATCCATTTTTTCTAAGGTTGTTACGTAGTGCTAAAACTCGACAATATATCAAAATCATGCTGAAGACGTCACCTAAATTTTTTGGTAAACATCTTTTCTTGATTAGATACAATGGAACAAAGTACGACATACAAAAATAAAACAAATTTAATTTACAGAGAGGATAGATGATCCAAATAGAAATATTATGTAATAGTGATAAAGTTCGAATAATTTTAAAGGAGAATGAAAATAACCCATACACCATGTTATCCTTTAGATGTTTTGGGGAGATATAAAACAAAATATATAGTGATTTTATCCCATTCCCATTCTAGTATGGGTAACAGTTATAAGATTCTCATAGACTTTTTTCTCTCAGTATTAACTTGATAACATGTCATGTACCGCAATAAAAACTCTATAATATCTCTCTTCATTCCATCCCACCAAAAATACAGTTTTAAATATCAATAGATCTTTGTACCTCCTATAAAAATATAGAATGAAGAACTATGATCTTCCGCTAACATATACATCTTTAAATTGATTATGGATAGAGCACATGAATGGTTATAAAATCTTATCATTCCATCACAATCGTGGATAAATTTAAGAACATTTCAAGCCTTATTATATAGCTTTATATAATACTTATACGGGTCATTAATCTTTAATTGGTTAGATATTTTAAAACCTATTTGAAAAAAATACGATTTCCCCCCTTCTGTCATGATTTCTATATGTATCATCACAAAAAAATATTAGACCCTTTTTTTTCCTTATCATGGGTAAATTATTAGGATATTTTTGACTCAATGAATCACCAACTGTGTTCGCTTTCATATGGTTGAAATTTTTTGAGATGCCATATTCTTTAATCAAACCCATCCATCTTCTCCAGAACATTTTTAAATCTTTATGTCTGAATATATAATTTAAATTCTTAGTCCCAGTATAAATATCACACCTTTATCCACCAAGATAATTCCACCATATCCTAAATGAAAAAATTACAAAAACTAACTCCAAATCACGAGTTATGTAATTTTTCTCATGAACCTTCGATTTTCATGAGGCATAATCTATAAACTTGTTATTATTCCTAGGAACATGTACCAATCCCCAATTTGAAAAATCATTATAGATTACAAACCATTCTCTACTAGAGGATAATATTTGTACAATTTCATGGACTAATATTCTTGTCGATTACTTAAACATTTCCTCACATTTATACATCCAAAGGGACATGGCTTCATTTTGAGTTATATTTACTAATGGATTATATATTCACAAGAAATCATCCACAAATCGTTGATAATATCAATCCAAACCAGGAAAACATCAGATCTCATTCACAATGGTTGGTTTAAGAAAATGTTCGATAGGTTTTTTATTTAATGGACCTACTTCAATACAATTCCTTGAGATTATATAAACAAAAATGAAAAATTTTATATCCAAAAATCGCACTTTGTAAAAGTATTTTGTAGTTTATCCTTCCTTAGGATCTTCATGACAATTGTCAAGTGATCATAAATCTATTCCTTTATCAATGAATATATAAGAATATTATCTATAAAGACTTCCAAAAACTAATCATGGTAATAACTAAAGACACTATTCATTAAATCTATGAACATTGAAGGGGAATTAGCAAGACCTAATGGAATCACTATATATTCATGGCATCCATACCTTGTATGAAATGTTGTCATGGGTATATACTTCATCTTGATCCTCAATAAATGATATTTTAAATGGCAGTCAATATTGGAAACATATTTAGATATACATATTTGACCAAAAATGTCATCAATATAGGGTATATGACACTTGTTCAAGATTATGGTCTTATTCAATTCATGGTAATCAAGGAAGGTTAGAATCATTCCATATTTGTTCTTATCAAATAATATAAGTGAAATCCCAAGTGACACACATGGATGAATAAATCCCTTGTTAATATTTTCATGGATTTTCTTCTTTAATCATTTCAACTCCATATGTGATATTCTATATAGAGTTTTCAAAATAGGTGTTTCACAATGTATGATTTTATTGGGTCTTGAAAATTCCACATACAAGAAGAAAATTCCATTGATCTTTGAAAGGAGTTGATATGAATCCTCGAAGATGAATTTTAAGAAAATGTTCAGTGGGATGAGACTATAAAGGACAGATTGATCCCACAATGTAAAAAATCACATCACAGACCTCTGTTACCCATGAAATTATATAATTTTGTGATGTATCCAGAAAATGAAATAGTTTCTAGGAGGCGGTAGTGACACCAGTTCCCACAAATAAAACCACATTAGTTTTTTGGGGTTAGGTGGTGATATCTTCCCATGTGAATGAAAATCCCCATGAACTAAATAGTTTATGGGATGAGGAGTTATCAATGGTGCCCAAAATGGAGATATTTTTTTTGAAATTATGGGAGGTGATTTCTACCCACAAGAATGAAAAACACCTCCAAGAATGAATGCTCTTCACTGACTAAGTAATTCAAGGACCGGGGTACCCTCCTTGGGCTCCCACAAAAGAAATCATACAGCCTGCCATAGATGAATGTCCATATCGGTATCTAGTACATCAATTCATCTATAAATAAACCCCATGTGGGAAAAAGTGAGGGTAATGATGAGGCCAAAATAATATGACCCAATGCAGATGAGCGATGTGGTAATACATAAACCGTAGTCCCTCTATTGATTCTCAACAGGCAAAAATCATCTTCATAGTAGTAAGGAGGAAGTAATAAATTATCCATCCATCTACAAACTCAAAAATAAATTCCAAACACCATTCTTTGAGGAATAAATGAATGGATCCCTTTGAAACAATAATATCACATAGAAAAATTCTATGTGGGTGGAACCCTTCCCCACGCAACAAAACACTATGCTGGAGGAGCTCTTCCCCATATAGAAACATGCTACGCAGATAGAACCTATCCCCGTGTAGTAACATGCTATGTAGGTAGAACCTAGGTCCACGTAGAATAATTCTACACTGACAGTACCATCACCTACAAATAAAAATGTTTTTCAAAGGGATTCTCGTATGGCCTAAGAACCTGTTATATAAAATGGATAATTCTAGGGTGTTTTACTCTCTATCACCCATCACTCCTTTCTGTCATGTTTTTTGGACCCATATTGGCCCCTCCATGAACCGATATAATTATATCAAGACAAGGACACTACCAAAGAAACCTGAAATGTATGATAAGATCATTTTTAATATCCTCAGTCACTTTCAAGCTTACATACCCATGGTAAATTGATTCACGTGTGTGACCATCGCAATAATGAAGACCCGCAGAACTTCATTGGGTTTACATTACCATGGTAATGAGGGTTCCAAACATGGGGTTCTCACATGAACCTACTTATTCTTGTGGGGATAGATGGGATTACACATTACTTTTCCTTTTAAAAGAAAAGATATCCCCCCCCTAAAACAATTTTAGGGCATCCCACCTCGAGTAATCCCTTTGCCTTTCTTGCGGGAGGATGAAATTTTTCTTCTATTTACCTCAGCCTAGGATGTAGCTAGGTATACCACCATATGTGACTATTCTAGTTACAAAAAATAAATAGGAAACAAGAACACTCAATTTTGACCCCCTTTCCCTTGTGGATTCATCATCTTTCCCACTAGTGGATAGAGTGGAATTGTGTAATCTTTACATATAATACTTCCCGTTGTTTCTCACACCGATCATGACACACATGGGTGTAGATTTTAGTATTGATCATGACATTTACATGGTCCCAAACCTCAAATGGACCTACCATTTGATATTAGGTCCAGCCATACCAGAATACATAGGACTTCTCCATAGATGTAATCCCTAACTTTAACCCAAATGGGAATCCTTCAAGAGTAAGATCCTACCATATGCACTAGATGGGCCACTTCTAAATATAAGTCCTAATAACAACCCCTTAAATGGGAACCTCCCATGTGTAATCCCAATAACAAACAGAACTATGTTGTATTTTATTCTCAACTTCTTTGGATACGTAAGAAGCCTCCCTAAGGTTCAAACCCAGAACACAAATTCAATCTAATTTTATCCAGGACAAATTTTTGACATGTTCATGTCCACCCACGAGACCATATCAATTTTGGGTCCCTTATCTTGCTTCAACATAACTCCAATATCATATTTGACTATACACATTTCTACTAAAAGAGCTTTCCTCATGATTTTAAAATCTATGGTTGGGTTCTTGTCACATGACCATAAAAGGTGGTGTTCCCTGTTAAGTGGCACCAAACTATATGGGTTTGGATTCTACTCATGAGGATACATAGAAATCCCATATTATGGGTTCTATTCTAAAATGAAAAAAAATCATTTCCACTATGGATAATGGTAAACTCTAGATAACCTCAATAATTTTCATAATACCATCATTTTCTATATGAATGGCTAAAGAATCCATGATCTATATGAAGATGGGTGTTATTGGTGGAGAACCTCATATACATGTAGGTACCTCCATTGATGGAGATCCACTCATACATAAATATGATTAGGAAGCTATATGTTATTAGGATTAGTCCTTACCTTAGGATAAATAGGACCTCTAGTCCATAAATCCCCTCCATCCACCAACCCCACAATGGTCGATGGTCGATAACTGGAATACCCCACTAGACATATTTAACTGTTTTATGATATTATCCCCAGAATGTTATAATTAGTTCCTTGCTTATATTATAGAGGATGATAAAGTCATCACGGATGTCTTCATCATAACTGTACAGGGGCCCCACCCTAGGGGCCTTACTATAAATCATCACCACCAACATCATGTGTCCTAGCATCCACACCATGAAGTGGATACATCCCCATGATCCCCTAGTGATGTTAAAATGACCCCCATCCTCAAGGTGGCAAGAAAAGGTAGATGATAAAAAATATACAGAAAATTCCATTTTCCTCATTCCTTTAGAATAGGTATGTGATGAAAATATGGTGGAACATCCTAGAAAGACATATATTATTGCTCCCTCTTTTGAAGCTCGTTAGTAAAATATGATGGAAAATTATGACCGTGATCAAATTACTACTACTTCTTACTAATATTTCCATGTAAATAGGGTGTATAATTATCGGCATATGCATATCCCTAACGAAAAATGTCTATCCCATTAGTGAAATATGATGAAAAACAAGAAGATGAAAATAAAAACACACCTATATTAATCCCATCAGTCAAATACAATGTTAATCAATGAGAAGACACAAATTTATTCTTATATTTATCAACCCCCCTATGAAAATATAGCGACAACCAAATACAAGGAGAAAAAAACTGCATTAAATTCATATCAATCACATCAGTCAAATATGATGGAAGCCAATGAGTAGAAAAAAATTCTTTTTCATCCATATCAATCCCCTCACTCAAATATAGTGACAATTGGTGAAAACATATTGTGTATCCTAGTTGTAAATTAGTGTTTGAATAGAATCTATTCCCCTAAAAATAATGAATGTCAGTACTTACTAATAAGAAATAGATGGTAGGAGTAGAGAAATATTCAAGCTCGGACAGTAGAGTAGACATATATTCCCATTTCCATGAAGGAAATAACTCAATACATCTTATAAATGATATAGGATTATACATAAATTCCTGAACATATAATACAGACATTCCAATATGTAATCACATGTATGACTACAATAATGAGTTGAGCCTACAGCCTCATCTCCTCAAGTGGGGAGTCTCATCCACACAATGGGGTGGTCACTCCGGAGCGAACTTGCATCCATTCTATCATCCATGAGGGTCTTCGGAAATATTTTGTGATAAATGGAAAACAAGATGTGTTAAAAATACCCATTCTAAGTAGGGGACATCAGTCCACTTTAGAGGCCACTCTATGATAGGAATATATCACTTCCAGAACATATGAATCTCACCGGTGTACCCTAATAGCAACTAAAGAGGAACTCAAACAAGAAACCATATATGATGTTCATCTCCAATAAAGTAAAACATAGTCTCAACAAAGTTAAAAATAAAAAATAAATCACACCAGTGAAAATGGAAAACGAAGAGAAGATTTAGGACCCTTCTCCCCTAGAAGCTGGATCTCTTAATTACATCCTACACCTATCAATGGTGGATCAGGATCCTACTGATCTGTTAACAAATTACAAAACTGGCCGAAATAGTTATAAAGGTCCTCCCCAGAGTATTGTTACCAACTATTCTGAACGTACTCCCTATAGCATATACCATTATGGATTACTTTATGGGAACAAACTGATAAATCATGAGATATTATCTCCTGATTATAATCATGATATCTCTTCTTATGGCCTAAAGACCACATATAAAGAAGGACCACCCTTTGATATTGCCCGCCCTGATGGTCCTCTCTAGGGTATAAACCATATAAATTCTCCGTACAGTGAGACATAAATCTATGATGGTATTCCTTACCGTGGTGGAATGTGCTATAAAGGTCCTCCCCATAGTAAAACCTTAAATCATCAAGAAGTTCCTCCCCTTTCTATCATCCACCATGATGGTACTCTATAGGGTATACACTATAGAAATTATCTCTATAGTTTTACATTGATCTATGACGGTATTCCTTTCCCTGATTTCACCCACTATGAAGGTCCTCCCTACAATAACATTTCATATCGATAAAACGGTCTCCCACATTCCAAGTTAAATATAAAAAAAGACCTCGTACTCTGAGACACATAGAAATATAGGTCAAGATATGTTAGATACCCTATCAATTACAAGTGAAATCTGTTCACAACCATCATATGATCCGAGACAATGCTCAATCTCCATGCCACCCCCAAACCATTCTCATACCAACGCGACACATAATAGCCTCACTACTTGTGTGAAAATAATCATGAAGAGATCATGTTGGGAAGATAATGTAACGGATTCTCTAGAAGATGAACAAAGGGATATGTTTCTCATGAGAATAAATTTTTTTAGAGATTATATACCCATTATGTTTTGGCCCGCATCCACTTCTTAGTTTGACATTCCAGAAGTATTTTTTGATGAATGCATACATAATATTCGTATGAGACTGTAGAAAATAGATATATAAATAAAAAACATTACTTCCTTATGATGGGTTTACAATCCATGTCAAATTATTGGGTGGATATTTTACATCAAATCAACTTAAAATCCCTCCCATGTTCACAATGAACATGATCAAAGATGCATCAATATGATCTGTAATCATCATGCATCAATGGATTTTATACGTTTCATCATCTAATATCTGATGATTTGCCTAATGTTCTTATCTTGGGATGGGGGGAACATGAATCTTATCAATTTACCTCATTCCCCATTCCAAAGAACCCACTGTAAATATCTTCTTATATTTTCATTATCCCAAGGCAGTTATCAAGAAAGGTTCCTAGTCAGGAAAGGTGGCAAGGTTAGTACAAATTATCTTTTATTAAGTATTAAAAGTGTCATGAATAGTGATATAAAACCATAAAAACCCTCATGAACCAAGGAATCAAGAACATTAATACAGGCTTCCTGCTAATGTGTATCCAATAATCAAGAACTAATAATGTCCTTGGAAGAAAATATTTCATGTGAAGTGTTGGAATTATATTTGGCTCACACCTGAATGGAGATGAGCAAGATAAAGAGATTGTAAATAAAAAAAATAGTTTCTGTAGTTTGATATTATCCCCAAACAACATAAATGGTGAAATTTTTATCACAAAATGCTCTTATAAGGCCTAAAAATTTATATTGGGTCATAATAACAAGAGAACAGAAGAAACCACAACCCATAGGGATGGGGAATTTTTATCTCAACTTCCTGCTCAATGAAAATTAGTCTTTTACCATATATGGATGATGAAAAGTGATAAGGTATGCCAGTTTTCCCTATCTCACAACTAATTTATTTCACAAGGGAGTTATGTAACCAGGAGCCTTATAGGTTCCCTCCAAGTAACCATTTATCATGAATGTCGAAGAGGATATCATAAAGTAATGGAGAGGTTTAGAAAACAATGCAAACCATCCTCCTATCATTAATTATTCGGTATGATTCCAACAATTAATTACACATCGATAAATGTCATGGATTTCAATATTGCTGATGAATGTTGAAATAATGAAAATTTAGAGGAATAAAGAGAGGATGGTTCTATCATGGATGCAGTCTGGACTGAGAATGAATGTTTTCATACAGGGAACCAGATAATCACTCAAAATTTTTGTATTCCATTGATCGATCCCCCAATGCCTCCTCAAATAATCTATACCAAAGAGAACAATAAAATAAAGGTCATATTTGACATGCTTTCTCCTCTCATTGAGTAGAAAATACTTAATTTTAATGAAAAATTCACATGATAGGACGATGAAATGAAATATTTGATATGAATCAATAATTATTTTCATGGTTGAAGCTTTCTTTTCAAATATTCTACCTAGGTAAACCATCAACATACACTTCTAGAAGGTTTACATTAAGCACAAGGGTTTATCCTAGAAATTGAAGCAAGGAAAATACATCCACCTAACACAGTACCTAGAGAATCAGCATATATGGACCTGATCATGGACAAATATTAGGATTTATCTTCATTAAAGATGAAACTATAATAGTTTTAAGAAAATACTCAAATGATGTCCCTGGATGGATATCTACCTCAAATTGTAGAAGAACTGGCATGTCGGGTCTTGACCATTTCTATACCTGTTCAAGATAAAGTGAAACTGAACACTCATCAATGGATTATTGACACCATCGATTCATTGGTAGATCAATTTGAAGATGTGGAAGAGAGTCATTCACTAGTGTAACTAGAACATAATCCATACCCTGATTGGGTGAGTGACACCCTACCACCGCCAAAATACAGGAGTCCCAAGTTTATGGTATTCATTAGATGAGGTTATATGGAAAAACATCTAACCCATTATATAGCCCATTTTTATCCCTTGATGGGAATCCTTGAGGAAAAAGAATCAGTGAAACTCAGATTCTTCATATGAACCTTTCAAAATACATCCTTTGTATGATATACCATTCTTCCAACTCGGTTGATTAAGGGTTGGTAAGACCTCCATCAAAAGTTCCTCTTCCATTTCAGATCAATGCTATAAAAGATAATAATTAGGGACCTCCTAAACAACAAATAGTGAGAAAATAAGATATTCATGAATTTCATTTCTAGATAGAAAGATTTTACCTATGCCCTGAAATGAATACTTACCCAAGATGATATGCTACTCTCTACATTAATAACCTTTTGGATGAGTTGTGAACTCTGGTCATCCCAGTGAAATAGAAAAGTGGGATTCAGGATTTCTCAACCATTTCTAAATGAATGGGGGACTCCATACAATGGAGTAAGATCATGTCTCAGATAACTCCAACATTCCCATAGAACAGAACATGGAAGGAGGAGGAAACAAATATCATACTTAAGCCAGCCTCCCCACCTGCTCCACCTCTAAAGCCTGCACATTATCATGGAAGACCCCTATGAATCAATAGAAACACCAACCATAATAGGAAAAGAGGGGGGACCCATGTGAAATTAATTTTAGTAACAAAGGAATAAATTTTACTAATTTCAAGATAATCTATTTTGTGGCTATTTTATAACAGCTATGGATAATGATTTTTTCTTCCTAGAAGAGCTGATGAGGCTCGACTATATTGGTATCGATGATTGACTGAATTATTTCCCATTTCAATGGATATTGGGAAACACCATTGAAGAATACTTATTCTTCAAATACCTACAATATAAAATGGTAGATAACTTGAATGTAAAGCTCGAAGGTCCACATGCACAAGTGGAATATTCTTCTTCCACTACCTCTAAAGGAAGAGGTTAATGTAAAGAAGTTAGTCTCCAAAAGAAGAATAAATTTTCTATTTTTATGACTCAAAAAACAATCAACTAAGCTCATGGGAATTTAGAAGAATCCCTAAAACAACCAATTATTCCCCCATCAGCTTCCGCTACAACAAAACCAATGTCATTGACCATATAATCTTCCAAAATCAATCCTTTAATATAGAATATTATCTAGAAAATTAGTGAGAATGCTCAGGAGGATGAACTAATGTCAAGGAAAGAGTTGGCTTTAACACTCCCAAATTTTATTCCCTTGGATCTGAAATAATGGGAACCTCCCTTAAAAACAAAACCACTATAAATGATCAGTTATGTAGAGTCATCATTAGATAAAGAGTTGATCTATAACCCCATTAACATCATTCACATAATGGATCCCTTATTCAGTGATGATTATGTATATAAACTTGAGTTCCCAATAACATATTAGGGAACCAGTTAAATAGGTCACATGATCTAAGGATATTAGAGGAGAAACTATCATGCCAAAATCCATACTTCTATCTACACCCCTACTCGGAACATTAATGTTGAAAAAACATAGGGAAGTGACCTTTAGTGATTCCTATATGAATAAGAAAATCCCCATGTACCTGTCAGAAGATACTCTGAACCAATCACTCTAGAATATCGATCAATAGAGGAACATTTGTTATATCTCCCTCAGTAAGATGATAGAACTGCCTGGCCCAACCCACCAAAGACAAGGGCACCTAAAACTTCTATCCTAAGGTCCAATCTATCTACATAAAATACTCCATCCCCTAAAGTGACTATGGAATAGCATCCCAATGCTGGGGAAAATAGTACTTTAGGTCATAAGTATAATATTATAAAATAGTTATCCTCAATACATGCCAAATTATTGATCCATGATGTGATGAGTTTGTCAAAAGACCACAGCGAAGCACTCTAATAATATTTTCTAATCCCCCAAGAGTTTTAAGCCAAAGTGGAAGCTACCAAGGTCTACCAAATAGATACCAATTCTATGAAAGTACATTTATTTATTTACATATCAAATCAAGAAAAAGACTCCATTATATAGAAAAACACAAGACCCCTGTATGTGTCCACATAATAAATAGCGT
Organism: Viscum album; assembly: GCA_963277665.1. Taxonomy (NCBI): domain Eukaryota; kingdom Viridiplantae; phylum Streptophyta; class Magnoliopsida; order Santalales; family Viscaceae; genus Viscum; species Viscum album. The sequence goes on along the minus strand of OY728137.1, from coordinate 647,352,275 downwards.
CAATATCTAAAATGTTTTTATTGAAAATGACTTTTGATTTAATCTAATTATAGTACAAATATTATGAAATATGGGATGTGATGAGGTTAACATTTCACATTTTACCATACCAATGCAAGGAAAAGAAAAAAGTGATCATAATGCATTGGTTTAAATCAAGATCAAGGATTAGTTTAGAGATCTCATAGCCAAATCTTAATTTTTGGTGGGCTGGAAGAACATAGCCTTCAAAATCCTTTTAAGAAGGCCATGGTTCAATAAACATGCATAAATCCTCTCATCGAACTATAAATTCACCAAATTATACATTAATAGAAAAATTAGGTTGTTTCACAAAGATAAGGACCCATCTGAATCTAACGAGTCACATTATATTGATGCACGATTCTATAATGGGAAATGGAAAAAACCCATCCTTGATGGTGTTGAACAGGTTACTACCCTAAATAATTTGGAAATGATCCCAGCCAATACTTTAAAATATTTTGTTGATGAGTATGTTCTACCTATCAAGAAAATCATGCATAAGAGACCAACATTAGGTGTGTACTTGGAAATCCCCATGATTTCCTTCATTACTACTAAGTCTGACAGTGTTGGAATTATTGTTGACTCCCTAGACAATAATGAAATCTTGTATGGAGATTACATCATTCCATCACCAAATCTCTAGGAAATACATGCCTTACTAACTGAGGGAGAAATGGATGCCTCACCACTCGAAGTGGATGAATACACTTCTCTATCCCTCTCTATAACCTCTCTATAGTTCAAAGGAAATCCCCCATAGTCAGCTGGGATAAGGGATTGTTGACACTCATTTCTGCCACAGAGTCTAATGAACTGAAAAGGGAAATACCTTGAACCCAAAGTGATTCATCCTTTGAAGAAACATCAAAATTGACAAAGGCATGAAAAAAGACTCAAATGTAATTGGGTCGCGTAAATTCCACCATGGTCGCGCATGTATACTTGCACGCCACCCAATGGTCACGCAGGTGACTTACGCGCCCTCTTTGAATTTCTCCCAAAGTCTTCACCAGCCTATAAATACCCCATGTGGGCCCCCCATTTGATGATCGAAAAATTCAAAAAAACATATTCGAGCTCTGGTCGGCCAAGTCTCTTTTGGAAGTCTTCCGAACACTTCTAAGGTAATTTCTTACCTAGAATGTAAGGTCTAAATAGGGGAAACAAGGCATATGTGTTGAAACTCATCAACAGTTGCACGCCTAAGTGGACCGCCCTTAAGAGAAATGGCCACACTTGTGCGCCGCCTTACCCCTTCAACAGAACTTGCGCGCCACCCTACTGGAATCCCCAAGGGATAATACTAAATGATTGAGCCAAGTCTCTCCCAAGAATTACCCTAAAGTTTGACCGTCGCGCAAGTACCCATGTGTCACGCAGGTACACCTGCGCGACCAGGACTTGCACGCCCCTCTCTTTTTGGGATCCTCTTCTGTATATTTCACCTCTCTTATTCAAATACACCTCCCCTTTTCAAGGTTAAGCCTTTAGAACCCTCTTCAAAGCCATTCATGGCATTATTTCTCGATTTGGCTTCCTTATTTGAACGAAATTATGTGGAATATCTCTCAAACTTAGTGATTTACATATCTTCATGTCACTAAGGTGAGAGACATAATTCATTCACCCTCATCCTTTAAAGATGAGAGGTTCCCTAACCTAGGCCTTCTTTTCAGGAGTAATCCCCAGTCATAATTTCTCTCATTTTAGGCATCCTCCTTAGGAGTAAGCCCCAAGTCCACTAACCTGGGCCTCCTTTTCAGGAAAAAGCCCCAATCTTCTCGTTCCCATAATTTTGGGAATCCTCCTTTGGAGTAATCCCCAACCATAATTCTTTTAATATGGGAATCCTCCATAGAAGTAAGCCCCAAGTTCCCAAAAAACAAATTCCTTTAAGCCGGGCTTCCTTTTTAAGAGTAAGCCCCAGTCATATTTCCCTTTAACCTGGGCTTCCTTTTCAAGAGTAAGACCCAGTCATAATTACTTTAACCTGGGCTTCCTTTTTAGTAGTAATTCCCTGTCATAATTCTCTTTAACATGGGCCTCTTAATTAAGAAAAATCCCATGTCATAATTCTCTTTAACTTGGGGCTCTTCTTTAAGAATAATACGCAGTCATAATTCTCTTTAACCTAGGCCTCTTCTTTAAGAATAATCCCCAATCATAATTTATCTTAACCCATCTTAATTTACTTTTGACTTGGGATTCCTTCTCAAGAGTAAAACCCAATCATAATTCCCCTCCTAATTTGGGAATCCTTATCAGGAATAAGCCTTAAGTTAGAGTTTCCAAATCTCCATAGAGCATATATACCTTTATGGACCATGTTCCCGGGTTTCTTCCCTGAAGTAAATCCTAATATTCATCTATCTGGGAATTCATACATACATAAGCCCCACATTATTTCTTATAATTGCATCTTTCATGGCACAAATTGTCTGGTTTTACCAATACCTCTTGTTTCTCACACCGAGCATGACTCACGTGAGATTAGAGTGTAAAATTAATTATGACATCTTTCTTTGAGCCATCAATCATGCATAAAACTCATACTTATTTAATAGAACAGTGCGGGTTCTGATTCCTTTTTTAAAACAGAGGATACGTAGGTAGCCCATCGACGAGTATGATCCCAAACCTGAAATAATCTATGTCCTTATGAATGACAATAAACATCAAGTGTCCCGCTGAGTGGATTTAAAATGAGTATGGTTATCATAATGACCAAGAGATTTCTATATAATGTGTCAAAGGATACCATTGACTAAGAATCTCTAACAAATACAGATGATTCTCTATCGATGAAGAATCTTGAAAACATATAAAAGGTTCTCTAAATTTTATTCATACTAATTATTGATTGTCAGATCTAAAGGAAAGATCATTTTAATAATTGGTAATGTAATAAGGATTCACAAACATAACATAAATCCATGAAGAGTGTCCCAGAGTAGATAATAATTCCCCCCCAAATTGTGTGATGAGTCCGACCTCCCATCCTCTCGACCAATGAAAATTTCTAAGTCCCATCAGTTCAAAACTAGTGAGCACCTAACTTTGAAAAGTAGGTCCAAATGGATATAGAATCATTGGATGTTTTCGATTCTACAAACAAACCCGTTAGAAATCGTTTGGAATGTTTGAACCATAAACCTGTTCACAGTTTTAGCTTAGAACCAGAGGAATGTGTTGGGAGAGGAGGCTGGGCCTTCAAGGATCTCCAGATCGAGCATCGAGAATCCGTTTTCGCCCTTCACGATCTCGTTGGAACCGCACGGGTAATCCCTCCACTGCCCTTAATTCGTTCTTTCCAATTCTTCCTATAAGGTAATTTATTTGAGTTTTAAAGGGGATTTCATTAACCTCATATCTACATCGTTCTTGGACTATTTGAGGATCATCGTTTGTGTATACCGTCCAGGGGCGTTTAAGGTCGGTGGCTTAGTGTTTAAATTCCAACTGTTGTGCGTTTTGTGTACTACTAAGATACGCTCCCATGAATGGGGTGGAATATGGATGATGCCTTGTTGAATTAAATACCTAGAATTGCATAGGTAGTTAAATTAACATGTATAAATTTTGTTTGGGATCACCGCTTGGATCCGGGACCACCCTCGGGGTGCGTTCCTCTGTTTAGCCATTTGGCCAGGATACCCAAGGGTATGCCATTATAAAAATGTTCATTGAATTGCCTTGAGAGGAATTGTCTGTGAATTTCTTATTTACATATCGGGAATGGCCCGGTTACTTGCTCCTGAGGGCAGTTTTATTTTCAGCATGAGGGCATTGTTTGTTTAGCTTGAGGGCAAGGTACTGCTTATCCTGAGGGAAACGTTCTATTTCACCTGAGGTAAAATTTTCGTTTACCTGAGGGAAGAGACTTTGTGCCTGAGGGTGACACTTCGTACACCTGAGGGAAATATCTATTATGCCTGAGGGCAATGCCTGAGGGAAAGATTCTGATTACCTGAGGGTATGCCTGAGGGCGTGGTTACAATAGCTTGAGGGCAAGGTTATGATTAGCCTGAGGGCTTAGTTTTGAGGAACATTGAATTTTATTATTTTGAACTGCTAAAAGAATATTTAAATGGAAATGAAACTGGTAAAGTTAGTTACTTATGAGTATTTCTTAGTTTATTGCATTTATTACTGCACACTGTTGTTGCATATTTTTCCACAGTTGAGAACGGGCCTTCAGTGGGTGCCTACTGGGATTTATTTATAACACCTTGTTTGGGGTCATGTCTTTGGACCCAAACAGAATACATTTCTGCCGGTGTGGATAAGGGAAAGGGTCCCTATACAGTTACTTGATTTCTGTAGTGGAGTAGGGGATAATGGTACCGGGCTAAGGCTTACGATGCTACCATCTGTTTTGTTTTGTTGTGTTGTAATCTTTATTGTATTGTCCTGTATTGTTGTGTAACATGTTCTGGCTGTTTTTATAGAACTTGAGGCTTGTTGCATCATTATATATATAATTGTGGGTTATCTTTTACTGTAGGTTTTTAAGCGTGTATGGTATATTTATTCCATTGCTGTTGTATGTTTCATCTGGTATTCCGCTATTCTACACTTTGACAAATGAGGGCATAGTTTCCCCACGATCAGACATGGGCCCTCGCTGCTAGTCGGCAGCCTCTGGAGTTTGGGGAAATGCTCTTGGGGTCATGTGACCAACCGGGTTCAGGGAATCCATGGAGTGGTACCCAGGTCCGGGACGTTACAAAAAATACTATAATAAGGAGGTACTTCTATAATGTGTCCTCATAGAAATAAACCAAAAAAAATCCAATCAATTAATAGTGGTCAAGGTGATACTGAGAGTTTCATCCTACTAGAATGACCTGTCATCACACATCTAATTCCAAATATTTTCCACAATCACATTCTATGTAGAAAAGTAATCAGGATAGGGTACTCATGGTCCTCCATCTGAGTATAAAAGACATAGATTCATGAAGGAGAATTTATTGATGGGAGTACATGTCTTGTACCCACATAACATGGTGTGTCTCTTGAAACCATCCCCTAAAGTGTCCCCTTTTTTGTAGTTGTCATTTATATAGAAAATACGCATCGTGAACACCATGTAACATGAAATGTGACATCATTTGAACACCTAGTAATGTCATCACCCACACAACCCAACTATACACATCACCATTCAAGGATTTCACCCATTGGTACATGGAATGTTCCTCTTAGTTCAACCAAATACAATGTATTACCCATTTCTATGTCATTTGATCATGTACTACCACATAAGAACGTCTCATGAGATGAAAAAGTTACATGACATGGCAAGTACATCCATGTCCTCGACTACGCGATCTTCATTAACTACATAGCATATACCCCTAGTGAATTATGTGTAGCCCCAAAGATCATCTTCCGTGAATGGTTAGAACATATAGTGTGTTCTCCTTCACTATAGTCCATGTGATCAACATTTTTTAATGAGAAATACCTATAAGCCACTCAAAACCCATAGTGTCCACCTAGAACACACAAAGCCACCCCTAGGGTATCTATAACAGTCATAATAGATATCTAAAACCTTCAAAAATTAAATTAATGGATATAAAGATGTAAATATTTTAATTCATCCTACATCATCATGAAAATTAAAATTTTTAGGTTAAACCTGAGGGCTATAAGTAATTTTACCCCAATCTGGTGACGGTCTACATAAAAAACGGGGTTCGGCAGCACCTCCTCACCTTATTTTCTTCTTAATCTATCTGTACCCATGGTATCGAACTTCCCCTACCCCTTCTATACATAAGAATCAAAATGGGGAGGATAGTTTTATTTATTTTATTTTATTTAATTAACAAACATTCATTTAACACCTCACCAATGGTCACTTCCAATTGGGAATGAAACAGTAAAAATATTTATGTCACCCCTAGGGTAAAAACCAAGTTATGAAATGAACTGTGGTATTTGATTCCCAATATGATGCTATATTCTATGGGTTTTTTACATTTCCAATAAAACCATGTACATGCATTATAAAATATTCAACATTTTTACTATCACTATACTGAGTCTTTTCGGGCTCTAGAATCATTCACTAACTCAGCACTTGGCTTTAGAAATATTCCTAGAAATATTCTAAATTCTTAAATGGAATTAATAGAGTTTTTAAACACTCCCCAAATTCAGGTTTTTCATTGTAAAAATTTGAAATAATTTTTTAATTTTGGGGAAACTTATCTCTATATAGAGTTCCCATGTTATCGATAGACACAAACTTTTGGGAACCACAATACAAAGAAGGGTCCTCTCGAGTAATATACAAATCACAACTAGGTACAAAAAGAGAACCTCCACTCCTTCTATCCTTATAAAAGTATTTCAACGTCTTGAAATGAAGAACACACTTGTATCCTTATATAGGATAGGTGGAAGAACACCATAAACCCTGTCTAGTTGCAATCACATGGTCTAGTGGTACAATACATAATGAACCTGATTTGGAGTATGGCATAACCTGATAATCCTCATCCACCCCTGAATGAATTGACCCCTCAAAATACATTACTATAAGAAACTCTAAGAACATTATTTTTTTTCTCTTTCCAGCTCTAAATAGTACAACACTAACCATTAAGGCCTCCCGAATGTGGCCTAAAATTATTATATGCTAATGGTGGTGTGAAAAACTAAACCCTTCCAACACGATAACTTGAAGCTTATACACCAAAACCTAATTTTTTTCTATACCTTTCAAAACCAACACTCCTGAGGGTTTAATTCTGAGGGAAATAAAACTACTAAACATTTCATCTTACAACATTATTGGGTTCATCGTCAATCCTTTGAAAGGTTTACATACTTTCCAGATTTTAAAATTCCATCCAGAACATGTGATGTGGATATCCGGTCACAAAATATCTCATAAACAGGATCTAATTTCTATTCCTCCCTACATGTCTTCAAAATCAGAAAGGTATCCATGAAAAAATAGATACATTTCATTTTATCCTAACAAATATGGTCCAACTACAAATAGGTCAATCACTTCGTTACCTAAATCAAAATTTTGGACAGAAACCCTCATTTTGAGAATCCACTACTATGGCCACACCATTGGGTGGCTCCCAAGATAGCACAACTCCAACATTTTCTGATCCCAGTATCACTCCCATGGCCAATAAGACATATCAAAAGAAGTGTACCACCAATAACCAGACCTATCTCTATGAGATCATCCAAAAAAATATGGTACTCTTCGAGCATATCAAGAATTAATCCCCAATTATATCATGTGAAACTCTAATTATAAGAACATGATGTTACCAATAATGAATACTCCCATTAATTTATCCAAAATGGCGAATGAACTAATCCGTATGTCTCTCATCTATCTCTCAAGGGAACATATGGCTTCCTAGGTGTACACAATAGGTCATACAAGTATCTCCTTCCAAAATCCTCCATCTCCACCACAAATCATGAATCTCCATGGGAGTCAATTGACATGTTGACGCCAATATCAAGGAAATCCTTGGGTGCTAGTATATGAACATGTCTATCTCTTAATGATGAGGTAAACCCAAAAATTTTTGGGTAATACATCATCAATACCACCACCACTATAAGGACCAAAAATCTCATAGAATCTACTGCTCAATGGGCCAAACTAGCCATAAAATTAAAATTTAGCTACAATTCCCCCACACACGAACTCATCCTTCTCTTCCTGGGATCAAACCAATCCAAATGAATAACTCGAACCTAAAATAATGTAACACTATAACACCCACTAGAATCAACCATATGATCATTAATGAGTGGAAAGCAGTCCACACTGTGTAAATAATGTTAGGTCCCCACTCTACCACTACAAGATGTTTATGTGTGAGGTTCTCTATCAACCATAGTCGATTCAAATTACAGATCATACTGTATAACCTAGTATCCTATATTCTTGTTCCTCCAAGCATATTGTTCTAGAAAAAAGAATCTAATGGTGTCACTATCCTCAAATAGGGTCTAGACTCAAGGAATAGTGGATCATGACTTTGTTCTACGACAACTAGGGAATTATTGTCACATGTCACAACTCGAACCGTACTCAATCCTCCAGGATAGAATCCCTTATTACTTGTAGCTAATAATTTCCCTTTCACACCTATAATCCAAATCTAGGGCCTACACCAAAGTAACAGAAAAACATCCCAAACATGAAATTTAAGGGAACTCATCCACCAAACCTGAACAATATCTGTTTCGTGTGGCACTGACTCACCCACATGATTTTGTATCATGTAAAAATAACATCTATTAGTGGGGAAAGTGTTTCTATTTATTAAGAGTCCAATGACATGTCAAAAATCACTATCATTGGGATATACCAATTCCCCATATCAACATATACACACTATGAGGATAAATTGTCAAGAGAAGGGGTTCTCACACCTGTATCTAATTATACTACTAAAAATTGAAAGGAAAAATAGTACCTATAATTAACCATAGAGCCACTAGGTCATAGGACTTTTTATACTGAAGGTGTCCTTACCTCCTTCCACAAACTCCATGAGTCCTCCAAAAACCACCTGGGGGTTTCATTGGAAAATAGATCAAACCATCTTCCAACTACTACTACTCAAACTACTCCTCATCCATATCATCCATCCTATAGAACTACATGATCATATCACTATTTTTTCAAGGTAATATATTGACTGTATATCGATAAGCATCACTATGGTTCATTAAATTCTTGACCAGATTCCTCCATCCATAAAATGAGAAACACCACCTCTCAAAAAGATGACTAGATTCATCACTTGATCTCGGAGCCATAGAACCTCCATCCTATAATCATCTCCTTATGTGTCTCAAAATCCCATATCCTTGATCTATTTACTAGGATAATATCTACTGAGGTATCTTGTATCATGTTTTTGACACCAATATTTTGAGTCAAATAATCCAAAAATCTATCCACTACCACAGTCCCCTTTGATATCTCAAGTATAGGTGGGAATGAATAGTGATACCATAGAATCCATGATATACTACTTCAATCCCTGATCAATGATCTATGGATGAAAAAATATATCTAAACCCATATACATGGAATATCATGAGAGTTCTAAGAAACATTCTAAATACTAATCCGTGCTCATGTTACCCAGCTGAAGCTGCATAATATCTTGGATATGCCTCAATCACAACATGGAAAGATAAAACTCTTTCATGAAGAGAAAATCAAATTCCATTCAAGTGAGTGTAATATAATCATTTTTTGATTCATGATACTCCACCATATCTTAAATGAATCCTATAAAAGATTATCTACTTGGACCACCATCTGATCATGAGGTGTCCTCACAAGGAGGAAAACAAATGTTGATGCCTCAAGATAGTCATCAGCTTCCTCAGGGTATGGATCACCTCGATACCTAAGAGGTATATGTCTCCAAAACTCATGAAGTAAACTAATACATCATGAATCCATATCTAGTAATGATAGAAAAAAATATTTCTTAATGGGTGTTGGAAAAAATATAAAACCACTCAGAGATATCACCTCTTTTATAGACCCTTGAACCGAAGCTTCATCACTTGGTTAATAATCATCAGACTTTTCCATTGATACCTGGATTATTATCATTGTATTTCTATCCTAAAATATAATCAATAAGAATCGTAGAAAAAAGAGTATATCATGGGAGATAATATAAGAAGGATATGGAAACCTAAACATTTTCCTATATGATTCATGTCCAAAAGTTCACTTATAACCAGTGACTACATGTTACGAGTCAATAAGAAGGTTGTCAGAGTCTTTGTAAATAGATACATAAGTCTTCACACCAAAACTAGGGGAAATATCCTAAAATACAAAATCTATAAATTTAACACCATCTTTATAAATCCTAAACAAATCACATTGAAAGATAATTCCAAATTTCAATCCTAATGAAGGACCTCCTATAATACTACATTGTAATGACTCAACCCACTAGGGCCTTTCAGGCCAATATAAGGTTGAGATATTGCAACCCCAATCAGACCTCCAATAGTCCATGGGTTAGAGAATATTATTTTTTATGCATATCAAAATCATTTGTGTTCATATCCTTTGGTACCTATACTCACACACCCATATCTATCTCCATGAAACTATGAAAAGATAAAAAAATACAACTAGTAACCAAAAATAAAGAAAAAAAATATCTAACAATCAGAGTAGAAAATGATCTAAATGAATGAAAGGGAAAAATTAAAGACCACCAATAACTAAAAAAACTTCCAAAATATAGAGAGTAAGGGGACTACTTTCAAATTAAACCACTGGCACACACATCGACCAATAAATATTAATATGTTCTAACTATTTTCCATCCTATAAGGACTTCATTAAAAGGTTTTACATATGCATAAGACATGAAATGTTTGTGAAGATCCCATGTAGGCGTGAGTACAAAAATACCAATTATTCACCCCAAAACCCCTAAAATAAATTGACGTAACTAAAATGATTTAATCCACTCAACCCTAGGATATAGGAGAACCCAATAGAGAGAGTACAAGGAACTCCATCAAGATAATTCCTCAGTTTTAAGTGATAAATCATCTCATATTCACATTATGTCTAAAATATACCCACTCAAAAAATGATCCAATAATAAACCATATATACTCATCTCTAACCCCATGTATCATGGTATAAACCATATAGCTTACCACATGCTTTCACTCAAGGATCAAGGTATATCTCATCTAGGAGTCTGCTCTCTATGAACCCAACCATGACAAATTGAACTAATCTAAGAGATAACACTCATCAGGTATATATACACCATACTATATCGAATCCTTCTAAAAGATATTAGATATTAGCTATCACTAATCCAATGGCACATCCCCACCATTATAGATGGTATACAATAGAGAGAGAATTCTCATCAAGTAACTCCATTAAGAAAGTCACATCGGAACTCAGTGGATCTCGATATAGAGAAAGGGGATCTCACCCATCCCTGATGGGGGACTCAACTAAACCTATAATAAACCAATAAAACCACATCACACTGATAGGGGACCACCACCATGAATCTTGGGGGCACCACAAACCAAATATGTAACTCTGAAGATCATAATTCTCAATTAGGGGATCACTCCCAAGTATACTGAGGGACTCTATAAGACCTAACAAGACACAAATCTATGATACAAAGTCATATAATCACACCTAGGACCACCTGGGGACACTATAAACCCCATATAGATCTGAATTATATATAGGGTATCATATGTAGGACGATACCACACACGCAAAAACAACTACCCTCTATGTAGATGATCATATACATGCTGACACCACAAACCCTACATGGATAAAATAATGGATAGGGGATCTCATCAAATGGTATGATTGTTACTAATATACCATTAAACCCACTGAGGTAATAATATATGATAGAGGATCCTTATCTATCCTCCAGAAAGGATACACAAACTCTATCAAAACCCACCCTATAGAGAAGACCTAAATTTTATATGAAGTATATAATTCTATACTATAACCATGTATGAATAGACCAAGGGAACCCACTCTATTGATACTAATACAAACATTTATGAGAGACTCATACATCCAACATCACTTCACACTGGATCTCTAATACCAAACCATGGAATCCATCGAGTTCAACACGGAAAAATACTTGGGGTAATCTACTCGCATGACTCCATCAGAGTCCTGATGGCTAAGATTCATGTGGTATAACATACTAAAGGGAGTACATGGTTTGTAACCATAGTATGTAACATGTCTCTTGAAACTATACCCTTTCCATATCCCCACATGGCACTTGACATGTATAATGAGAATACCCATTGTGTAGCCCACTTCACATGACATGTTACCTCATCCAAACAAATAGGTTTGGCATATCCCACATGTCTTGGATGGATGTGTCTTTATATATGGTGTGTAACCTTGGTATATGGTGAGTTATTCTAATCCTGACCCATGAATATGTATCACATAATGTTCCCATGCCATATAGTTGTGTTCTACCACATGACCTTGTCCCTTAACTCGACAAGTCTGGCCATGTCCTCTTCCACATGACCTGGGATCACTTTAAGTAATGTACTCTAATTAGATGATGTGGATTCCAAAAATATAATTTTCTATAAATGTGAAGAACAAATTGGGTTTTACTCTACACTAAAAATAGTGTGACCTAGATTTCCAAAAGGGAAATCCATGTGAGCCACACTAAAACCATGATCTCCACCTAAAACCCATAGATTTTCTCCCAAGGGACATGTAGATGTTTTAATAGGGACCCTATAACGACCCATACATTACATACATTGTTATTACATCAGAATTGAATCACACTTATTACAACATATAACAAAACCAAGAAAGGACCGTATAGGTATAGTATCTTTAGAAACTGGTAAACATAAACAACTGGTTCATAATGAATCTACTTTGCCTCCCATCTATTTCATCATATATAGAGTCCTTTTTGGAATATTATACTTAATAACCTTCTTCCTAACCTGAGGAAATAAAACATACAAAATGGTGAGCTCAAATTCTTAGTAAGGATAAACTAAAGAAATATCAATCACATCATAAGAACATAACATTTTAGAAATCTTAACCTACAAAAGATATCATAATTTCATAACATGGGATAAATCATAGTAGTGAAATGTAATCCCAATCATCATAACTTAAAACATCAAACTTTGTGTCATACACACATAATCATAGGCAATCATTTCTTATTAGTCAAGACTCATTTCCAAGACTATCTTAGTGGACAATGTCCCTTTCTGAACCGAGTTCACTCCTCGTTTCAGTCCTGTTTCACTGAACCGGTATAAACTACCGTTCCAGCCATGTCTATCTCATGAGATATAAAATCTTTACCCAATGCATTTGAGGGAGATATAGGTCACACCCATCTCATAATGATATCATTCTTATGTGTGCCACAAAATCATAAATCATACATCATTGCATAACCCATGTAATAAAAATGGGAATCTTAAATATCGTGACATCATAAAATAATTCATATAAGATAAATGAATTCATAAAAATAATTCCATCACAACATAATCAAATCAATGTAATGATAGGGATAGAATCATAACCCTATATTATCTTAGATGGAAAATAATTTTGATAAAACACTTGAACTCCATTATTGAGGAAAATATCCTTTCTACTTCAAAAACATTTTCCTTTCTTAACATGTCATAAAATTTTAAACTAAAAGAAGTTGATTAAAAATAAACTAGGAAAATTTTAAAGGAATATTCTTGGAAATAATGTTTTAAAAATCCATTCATTCCGTATATGTTAAAAAAACATTCTTCTCATACTTTTGTCAGAAAAGTCAAAAAGTACCTCGTACAAAAAACGACAAAAGATTCCTTTCATATCTTTTACGAGAAACTCACCGAAGGGTAAAATTGGATTTAAACAATTTTAGGTGGATGGAAATAATATTAAATATTGAGGAAACATGTATTTGGATGATAAAATACACCCCAGTAAATGCCAAAGTATAAACAATCTCGGATAAAAATGAGATTGTGATATTTCCCTTACCTTAGGTCTGATTTGCCTCATAAGTGTCTGAACCTCCTGTATAATGATTGAAATAATGTTAATTACTTATTACAGAATCATAATTATTGTTATGATATCATATATGGTCATATTCTTAGCTTCTTGGTAGTAATATTTCATTGCTACTTGTTATTCGGGTGTTTATAACTTTTTGTTCTTATGTGTGTTTTGTCAAATAAATTCTTATTCTTCTCTTTAGGTTATAGATACCTCATTTCCAGAAAGGTATTAGTGTAATATATATCATATTCATTCATTCAATTCATTTATATAATCATTATGAAATGAAGATCATGTAGAACGAGTCATATCACAACGTGGAGACGGTATTCTGTACGTACACACGAGTGATGATATCGTTCCTATGATCGTGGAATTGTATTGGAGTGTATGTATACAATTTCATAATTAGTATCACTTTATAATAGTCATATATAGTCATTATTTACACCATTATACCCATCCAGGTGAGGTGGTGGTAGAAAATAGATTACACCACGGCGTGGAGACGGTATTCCGTACGTACACACGCGCGGTGATTTCTTTTTCCGTAGGATGGATAGATGGTGAAATAGGGTTGTTTCATACTTATAATAACATATCAGTATATGGGTGATACTGATGTTATTACTTCATAATTAAACAACTAATGAAGAAGAAGTGGAAGAAGAAATAAAGATGAAAGAATCGGTAACAGACATTACCTCTTCTATGAAGTGCTTCTTTGAGACCTCCTTTTAGGGCACTAAAATAGGTATTTAAAGAAGACCAGAACCTCTAGGATGTCTCTAGGGAAGTGGAGAGGACAAATTGGCAGAGGTTGGACGAGCTTTAAGGCTCAAAGTGGTGTGAGGAAGAGAGAGAGGAGGTGCCCTTTTATAAGGGAGGAGAGGGGAACCTTTGGAATAACTAAAAATATTATTTTATTATAAAGTCAAGATCGGTTTTAAATAGCTCCAAATTGATTTATTTAGAGTCTAAGGTAAAGATGGGTCGAACTAATCTCATCCAATAGAATTTATACAAGTTTAGGTTCCTATTTAAACCTTATCATGTAGAATTAACATTAAGTTAAATAATTTTACTTTTACCGTGTCTTCTTGTGTTCTTATACTATAAGGTTAATAAACATACTATAAGCAGCCAAACGAACCCCAAGTTGTTTATTATTATTATATATAACCTTATCTAAATCATTTGGAAGAACCTTATATTTTTAGGAATAAAATAACAATTTCTAATATAATATTTGTTTTAAAAACTCTTTTATGTCAATTTTGAAACTATTTAGTAATTAATTTTTGTGAAAATCATAACAGAATTATTAGTTCGAAAAAAGTTAATTAAATCAATAATAACATGTCATATAAATCTATAAAATTAGTGGAATTCATAAAAAGTGTCAAATTATATTTATTTTGGTGTTTATAACATCAATTATGTCAATATTTCGATAATAATATAATAACTGCACCATCTTTGTGTCATAAATAAATTAAATTATATAATGTCTAAAAATTACAAATAAAATACCATTATGTAGGAACTCATTTTATACTTATAATTAATATTTATAGTCTAATATATCTTATGTATACCCCATATTAAGAATGATTTACTTATTAAACTTTGATTTTAACTATTTTAACCCTTCTTTAAATAAATTAATAATAAATGTCCTAATCTCATCCAAGTGGGCCTAAATGGTCATATTGTATCCCTAAGTTTGTTTTTGGTCGAATTACACATATCCAATAGAATTAGGACATGTTTTAGGGTAATACTAATATCATTTTTACCCTTAATTACCCTATTTACTTTTAACTGTGGTAAATAAAAGTAAAAAGTTACTATTCACCAAAAATTATTTTCATCTCATTGAACCACATATTACTTACTGACATCAACCGTGTCTCTCGGATTTTTGAAATTCCACTCACAGAAGTGCTAAAATTATGTTTTATGAAAAATTTAGTTTTATAACTACCACTTAGTGGTTTCACTATTCATCAAAAATTGAATGTTTTCAGAAAAATACCAAAATTTCACCCTAGGCTAATTTCGATATTCCGAATCCAAAAATGAAGTCCATTTTGAAAAATAAAATTTATAAAATTTCAAAAAGTGGTTATTACTATTCATAACAGCTAGTTTTAATAATATTTTAATAGCATATCATTGTTTATTGAAACTCGGTATTGCGTACGACGCAAGCTATCGAGGAAGGTAACGATTTTGTGTAAAGCAAGCCAAGAAAGTGTTGTGTGTAGAAAAAGATTCCTTTGATGATTTATATAACATAAAATTTTCGGGTGTTACATTTTACCCCCCTTAAAATGAATTTCGCCCTCGAAATTTGTCACTTTGTAACAAACAGATGAGGATACCTCTCCATCATCATATCCTCAAGCTCCCATGTAGCTTCTTCTAATCGGTGGTTCTTCCATAAAACTTTCACCAATCGAGTGGTCTTGTTTCATAGGACTTTTTCACTACGATCCAGAATCTCTATTGGTTGTTCTTTATAAGAAATATCTTGCTCCAGCGGTACAACTTCTGAGCTGAGTACATGTGAAGGATCAGGTATGTACTTTCTCAGGAGAGATACATGGAACACATCGTGAACATGAGAGAGATTCGGTGGAAGTGCCAATCGGTAAGCTACCTTCCCAACACAATCCAGTATTTCGAAAGGACCGATATATCTAGGGCTCAACTTCCCCTTTTTTCCAAATCTCATAACCCTCTTCCAGGGAGATATTCGTAAGAACACTTTATCACCCACTTCAAACTCTAGGGCTTTTTTTCAGTTGTCGGCATAACTTTTCTGTCGACTCTGAGCTGCTCTTATGTGTTGTTGAATAGATCTGACCTTTTCTGCCATTTCATCAACGAGATTGGGTCCTAATAGCTTTCTTTCCCCAACTTCATCCCAGCAAGTTGGAGTCCTGCATTTCATTCCATAGAGAGCTTCATAAGGAGCCATCTGAATACTGGAGTGAAAGATATTATTATAAGAAAATTCCACCAAAGGTAGGTGTTGATCCCAACCACCTTTGAAATCCATAGAGCAAGCTCTCAACATATCTTCAAGAGTTTGAATTGTTCTCTCAGACTGACCGTCTATCTGAGGATGATAAGCAGTGCTGAAACTCAACTATGTATCCAGAGTATGCTGAAGACTTCGCCAGAACTCCGAGGTAAATCTCCGATCCTGATCAGATATAATATAAAGTGGTACTCCATGCAATCTTACCACTTCCTTTACATATATCCTGGCAAGCTGATCCAGAGAGAAATCCTCTCTAATAGCAATGAAGTGTGCAGACTTTGTAATATGATCAACTATGATCCAGATAGCATTATTGCCTTTGGATGTTTTAGGAAGTCCTGTGACAAAGTCCATAGTGATGTTTTCCCATTTCCATTTGGGTATGGGTAATGGTTGTAACATCCCCTTAGACTTCTGTCTCTCAGCTTTAACTTGTTGACAAACCAAGCATCAAGAGACATATTCAGCAACATCTCTTTTCATGCCATCCCACCAGAAGTACTCTTTCAGGTCCCTATACATCTTCGTGCTTCCAGGATGAATAGAGAATGAAGAACTATGAGCCTCATCCCGCAGCTCCATCTTTAATTCGGGGATGGGAGGAACACAAACCTGATTCCTGAACTTTATTATCCCATCACAATCAAGGATGAATTCAGGAAAATTTCTCCCCTTCTTTTGTAACTCGACATCTTCTTTCTGTGCCTCTTTAATCTTCACATGTATAGATGGTTGAACATTCATTTGAGAAAGATACGATTTTTCCCCTTTCATTTTAATTCCAAGATCCATCCTATGTAAATCCATAAATATTGGATCTTTTGTGATCCTGATCATGGATAAACTAGCATGGTCTTGTCGACTTAATGCATCTGCCACCTTGTTTGATTTCCCAGGGTGGTAATGGATTGAGCAGTCGTAATCCTTAATCAGCACCAACCATCTTCTTTGGCGCATATTCAGCTCCATTTGTGTGAAAATATACTTTAAACTTTTATGATCAGTATAAATGTCACACCTTTCTCCATAAAGATAATGCCTCCAAATTTTAATGCAATGATTACCGCAGCTAACTCCAAATCATGAATTGGGTAATTTTGCTCATGTATTTTCAACTGTCGTGAGGCATACGCTATCACCATATCATGTTGCATAAGAACACACCCCAATCCCTTATTGGATGCATCACTGTAGATCACAAAACTTTCTCCACTTCAAGGCAGTGTGAGCACAGGTGCACTGGATAACCTTCTTTTCAACTCCTTGAAATTCTCTTCACATTCCTCCGTCCAATCAAACTTAACTCCTTTCCGAGTCAACTTGGTGAGTGCATTAGATAATCGAGAAAAATCTTTCACAAAACGTCGTAATATCCATCCAAACCAAGAAAACTTCGGATCTTAGATACTATTGTTGGTCTTGACCATCTTTCGATAACCTCTGTTTTTTCTAGATCCACAGATATCCCCTCCTTTGAGATTATGTGACCCAAAAATGCAACTTTTTGATTCCAAAATTCACACTTGGTAAATTTGGCATAAAGCTTCTCCTTTCTCAGGGTCTTCAATATAATTCTCAAGTGATCTTCATGTCCTTCCTTGGTGTTTGAATAGATAAGAATATCATCTATAAAGACTACCACAAACTGATCAAGATAGTCTCTAAAGACTCTATTCATTAGATCCATGACGATAGCAGGGGAATTAGTAAGACCAAATGGCATCACTATAAATTCATAGTGTCCATACCTTGTACGAAAATCTGTTTTTGGTATATCCTCCCTTTTGACCCTTAATTGATGATACCTTGAACGAAGATCAATCTTGGAAAAGTATTGAGCTCCGCGTAGTTGGTCAAATAGGTCATCAATGTGCGGGAGAGGATATTTGTTCTTGATAGTAATCATATTAAGTTCGCGATAATCAATGCAGAGTCTCATTGATCATCTTTCTTCTTAACAAAAAGAACAGGTGCTCCCCAACGTGATGCAGTAGGGCGTATAAACCCCTTATCAAGATTCTCTTGGAGTTGCTTCTTCAATTCCTACAACTCAATTGGGGTCATTCTATAAGGTGTCATTAAAGTAGGCAATGCACCCGGTACGAGTTCTATTGAAAACTCAACATCACGATTCGGTGGAAGACCCGGTAATTCCTCCGGAAAGACATCATCAAACTCCCGTACAATGGGCATATTCTTAATCGTGAGTTTCTCACCAACCATTTGAGAAAAATAACCTTCATTTAGTGGAATCAATACCCATAAAATGGATGAAATTTCCACTGGAAGGTTATGTTCATCCTTGCATCGATAGACGATCATAGATTGATCTGGAATATGAAATGTGACTTCCCTTATTTGGCAATTGATATGAGCTCCATGTAGAGAAAGCCAATCCATGCCAAGAATCACATCAAATTTCATTATAGGAAGGATCACAAGATTTGCAGGAAGCACTTTCCCAAAAACTTCAATCAAAGAAGAATTATAAACTTTTAATGTGACTGTTGTGCCATTAGGTGTTATCACAGATAACGCAACATCTAATTGTTGAGGTAATACGGTGATACCCTTAGAAAATTAATCAGAAGTAAAGGAGTGGGTGGATCCAGAATCAAATAAAAAATTTGCTACTTTAGAGTGGATGGAAAGTGTACCTTTCACCACATCGTTATTGTACTCCACATCGCTGATAGAAATTGCATGTGACTTTCGTTTGTCTATAGCCTTAAGAGTTTGTTGATGTCGACCATCATCATCAACCCTTGGATTAGGGAATTTATTGGCATAATGTCCCATCTCCTTGCACCTGAAACATTGAAGTGTAGTAGGTTCATTCTGTGTATCCCTTCCTTTGTTTGCATCATTAGACATCTTCTTCCCATCATCGCAGCATTCAAATTCCCGATGAACTTCCTTTCCACATTTGAAACATTTACTTGTCCCTTTAAGACAACTCCCTCCATGTTTCTTTCCACACTTTGAGCATAAGGGAAAGCTCATCTTCTTTTCAGTGTGCTCTTTAGATTTTCCTTTGAATTCCATTTTCCTCTTCTTATCAAACCCATATGACTGATGGGTTACTCCAATATCCATCTCAACATTGAGAGCACATCAAACGATTTCCTCATAGCTATTGAAGTCCCTTATGGCTAAGGACCTTCGAAGACTTGGTTTTAAGCCACTAAAGAATCGATCGATCTTACTCTCAGGTTGGATAATAATACTAGAAGCGTACCTTGAAAGTCTGGTAAAATTTGCTTCATAGGTACCAACAGATTCATCATCCTTTTGCTTCAGTTCAAGAAACTCATTCTCTATCATTGTTCGGAGAATACGAGGGAAGTACTTATTGAAAAATAAGTTCTTGAACTCGTCCCATTCCATGGACTCAATTTCATCCATTTGTCCCGTATTCTTAATAATATTCCACCATTTATCAACATATCCTTCCAAACGATACACTGCTAGGATGACTTTATCATGTTCAGAACATTGAAGAACTGAAAATATCCTCTCAGTAGTACTAATCCATTGTTCAGCAACTAATGGATCAGTAGACCCACTGAAAGAAGGTGGACGATGTCTCATGAAGGATTCAACAGAATGTTGCTCCTTCCTTTGCTTGTTTGGAGGTCCTGTATGATTCATAGCTTGAGAAAGTTGTGTGAGCATGGCTACAAGATTTTTCATTCCAGCTCCCATAATGTTTGGTTTCTCCGGGGGACAATCATTGCATTGCCCGTCACATTCCGCATTAACACAGTTTCTTCGGGTTCCATCCATTGACTAAAACCAAGAAGAATAGTGTGAGCAACACTAATTATAATAGGAAAACCACATAATCAAGAATAAAATTTCACACTTAAGGTCTTATCCTAGGTTATTCATGGCAATTTCTAAAACACTAAGATTGTGTTCTATGCTTAGACTTATCCTTAGGGTTCATACTAAGCCTTTCACATCCTAGTTTCCAAAGGTTGACTATACATTTCCTCTAATTCCAACTATAACAACCCATACTTTACATACATTGTTATTACATCAGAATTGAAGCACACTTATTACAACATATAACAATCCCATTAAAGGCGTGTATAGGTATAGTGTCTTTAGAAACTGGGAAACATAAACAACTGGTTCATAAAGCATCTACTTTGCCTCCCATTTATTTCATCATATCTAGAGTCCCTTTTTGGAATATTCTACTTAATAACCTTCTTCCTGAACTGAGGAAATAAAACATAAAAAAGGGTGAGCTCAAATTCTCAGTAATGATAAACAAAAGAAATATCAATCACATCATAAGAACATAACATTTTAGAAATCTTAACCAGCAAAGGAGATCATAATTTCATAACATGGGATAAATCATAGTAGTGAAATGTAATCCCAATAATCATAACATAAAACATGAATCATTGTGGCATACACACATAATCATAGAGAATCATTTCTTATTAGTCAAGACTAATTTCCAAGACTATCTTAGTGGACAAAGACCCTTTTTGAACCGAGTTCACTCCTCATTTCAGTCCTGTTTCACTGAACTGGTATAACCTACCGTTCAAGCCATGTCTATCTCATGAGATATAAAATTTTTACCCAATGAATTGGAGGGAGATATAGGTCCCACCCATCTCATAATGATACCATTCTTATGTGTGTCACAAAATCATAAATCATACATCATTGCATAACCCATGTAATAAAAATGGGAATCTTAAACATCGTGACATCATAAAACAATTCATATAAGATAAATGAATTCATAAAAATAATTCCATCACAACATAATCAAATCAATGTAATGATATAGATAGAATCGGAACCCTATATTATCTTAGATGGAAAATAATTTTGATAAAACACTTGAACTCCATTCTTGAGGAAAATATCCTTTCTACTTAAAAAACATTTTCCTTTCATAACATGTCATACAATTTTAAACTGAAATAAGTTGATTAAAAATAAACTTGAAAACATTTAAATGAAGATTCTTGGAAATAATGTTATAAAAATCCATTCATGCGGTATAAGTTAAAAAAACATTCTTCTCGTACTTTTTTCGGAAAAGTCAAAAAGTACCTCGTAGGAAAAACGACAAAAGATTCCTTTCATATCATTTAATAAAACTCCCCGAAGGGTAAAATTGGATTTAAAAAATTGTAGGTGGATGGAAATAATATTACATATTGAGGAAACATGGATTTGGATGATAAAATTCACCTCATTAAATGCCAAAGTATAAACAATCTTGGATAAAAATGAGATGGTGATATTTCCATTACCTTAGGTCCGATTTGCCTCGTAACTATCTGATCCTCCAGTATAATGATTTAAATAATGTTATTTACTTATTACATATTCATAATTATTGTTATGATATCATATATGGTCATATTCTTAGCTTCTTGGTAGTAATATTTCATTGCTACTTGTTATTCGGGTGTTTATAACTTTTTGTTCTTATTAGTGTTTTGTCGAATAAATTCTTATTATTCTCTTTAGGTTATAGATACCTAATTTCCAGAATGGTATTAGTTTAATATATATCATATTCATTCATTCAATTCATTTATATAATCATTATGAAATGAAGATCATGTAGAACGAGTCGCATCACATCGTGGAGACGGTATTCCGTATGTACGCACGAGTGATGATATCGTTCCTATGATCGTGGAATTGTATTGGAGTGTATGTATACTATTTCAGAATTTGTATAACATTATAATAGTCATATATAGTCATTATTTACACCATTATACCCATCCAAGTGAGGTGGTGGTGGAAAATAGATTACACCACAGGGTGGAGACGGTATTCCGTACGTACGCACGCGCGGTGATTTCTTTTTCCGTAGGATGGATAGATGGTGAAATAGGGTTGTTTAATAATTATAATAACATATCCTTATATGAGTGGAACTGATGTTATTACTTCATAATGAAACAACTAAAGAAGAATAAGTGGAAGAAGAAATAAAAATGAAAGAATTGGTAACATACATTACCTCTTCTTTGAAGTGCTTCTTTGAGACCTCCTTTTAGGGAACTAAAATAGGTCTTTGAAGAAGACCAGAACCTCTAGGATGTCTCTAGGGAAGTGTAGAGTAGAAAATTTCAGGGGTTGTCCGAGCTTTAAGGCTCAAAGTGGTGTGAGTAAGAGAGGGAGGAGGTGCCCTTTTATAAGGGAGAAGAGGGGCACCTTTGGAATAACAAAAAATATTAATTTATTATAAAGTCAAGTTCGGTTTTAAATAGCTCCAAATTGATTTATTTCGAGGATAAGGTGTGGATGGGTCGAAATCCTCTCATACAATATAATTTAGACAAGTTTAGGTTCCTATTTTAATCTTATCATGTAGATTTAACATTAAGTAAAATAATTTTACTTTTACCGTGTCTTCTTGTATTCTTATACTATAAGGTTAATAAACTTACTATAAGCAGCCAAACGAACCCCAAGTTGTTTATTATTAATATATATAACCTTTTCTAAGTCATTTGTTCGAACCTTATATATTTAGGAATAAAATAACAATTAATAATATAATATTTTTTTAAAAACTATTTTATGTCAATTTTGACACTATTTAGTAATTAATTTTTGTGAAACTCATTACAGAATGATTAGTTCTAAAAAAGTTAATTAAATCAATACTAACATGTCATATTAATCTATAAAATTAGAGTAATTCATAAAAAGTGTCAAATTACATTTATTTTGGTGTTTATAACATCAATTATGTCAATATTTCATTAATAAGATAATTACTGCACCATCATTATGTCATTAATAAATTAAATTATTTATTGTCTAAAAATTACAAATAAAATAACATTATGTAATAAATCTTTTTATCTTTATAATGAATATTTATAGTCGAATTTATCTTATGTATAACCCCATATTAAGAATGATTTACTTATTAAACTTTGATTTTAACTATTTTAACCCTTCTTTAAATAATTTAATAATAAATGTCCTAATCTAATCCATGTGGGCCTAAATGGTCATATTTTATTCCTAAGTTTGTTTTTGGTCAAATTAAACTTATCCCATAGAATTAGGACTTGTGTTAAGAAAATAATAATATCATTTTTACCCCTAATTACCCTATTTACTTTTAACCGTGGTAAATAAAAGTAAAACGTTACAATTCACCAAAAAAAATTCATCTCATTGAACCACATTTTACTTACTGACATCAACCGTGTCTCTCATATTTTTGAAATTCCACTCACAGAAGCGGTAAAATTATGTTTTATGAAAAATTCAGTTTTTTAACTACCACTTAGTGGTTTCACTATTCATCAAAAATTGAAAGTTTTCAGAAAAATACCAAAATTTCACCCTAGGCTAATTTTTATATTCTGAATCCAAAAATGAAGTCCATTTTGACAAATAAAATTTATAAAATTTCAAAAAGTGGTTATTACTATTGATAAAAGCTAGTTTTAATAATATTTTAATAGCATATCATTGTTTAGTGAAACTCGGTATTGCGTACGACGCAAGCTATCGAGGAAGGTCGTGATTTCGTGTAAAGCAGGCCAAGAAAGTGTTGTGCGTAGAAAAAGATTCCTTTGATGATTTATATAACATAAAAGTCTCAGGTGTTATAGATCCAAAACCATTAAATAATTTATAAATGTGGATTAGTACCTAATTGTCATAAATATACAACCATCTTGACGAAACGTGGAATCTTGAGGTCCAACACAATGCTCAGAAGCCACTGCACCTCGATTTGGTGATGTTCGATGTCAAAAATAAGGTCTGAAGGTAGCTCCTCACCATGGTTCCTCATAGGTCTCTTAGTCACCACAAGAGATAATATATACCCACCGTCCACATATAGGAAACCAAATTGGGTTGGGGATATTATTAATAATAATATTTCATTTAATTAATAAACCTCCATTTAATACCTACCAACGATTACCTCAAACTAGGAACCCAACACGGAAAAAATTATGTCGCACCTAGGGTGAAAAAAATATAAAATCAACCAACGTATCATTTATTAAACCTAAAACTAAAATTGTATTCTATTCAACATACCTATAACAACTATCAACATGCGATATAAAATATTATATATTTTTAATATCAACACACTGAGCCTCTTCGGGTCTCAGAATCCAACAAATAAACAACTCCTAGATTCAAAAATATTTCTAGAAATATTCCAAAGTCTTATGTGTAAGTACTAGAGTTGTTACATTAGATATATCATTATCTCTATCCATGAGAGGTGGTGATGGAAAATGAATTATATCAGTTTGTAAGGTGGTAGTCCTCCATACACATGATCGACGATTTAATTTCCCGTTTGGTGGAAGTGGAGATGGATGTAGGTTATGCAGAAAACACATTATATTGTAGATACTTGTGTTACTATATATAAATTATAAATATTTTAATGATGGTGGTGGGGGAATATGTGAAAAGGAATATATTAGCGATTAAAATTACCTATCTTAGAAAAAAAGCTTTTATATAACTTGTTAAGGACACTAGGGATGGCATTTTGGAAAGAACAATTGCTATAAAACGTAAATAAGGTTTTTGGGGAGATATTTTAATAGGTTTACATTGTGAAAATTTTTGTTGGAGGTCTGGATAAATGTGGGGAGGGGGTTTCCTTTTGTTATGGAGGTGGAGTGGCATTTTTTTAAATTCCCAAAATCTATTCAATAATGGGATGTAAATCTCAGTCCATATGCCTTCAAAATTGATAAATAATGGATTTTAGGGACTATATTGTTTATAAAAACATCCAAAACAATAAAAGGAACCTATTTTAAAAATTTTATTTCCTTATCCTTTATGTTTTCTCACATTTTACAATTTCTTTTTCACCATGGTAACTTGACCATTTTTTAATTTCATATATTATCTTTACTTTAATACTAAAACTAAAATGATCCATATTAAGAAAATTTGTACCAATGATTCTAAATATAAAATACAATTAATTAAATAATGGCTCTATGTGTGCTGAAAATTAAATTTAAAATAACCTCAAGCAATGTTTGAAAACCCGTTTTAACCTTAATAACATTAAATAATTTTCCCCTTTGTACAACTAGTTATAAAAAAATTAATTTTATCTTAGTATATAATATAAATTATACGGACTCTAATTATTTAACACGTGTTTTAAAATTCAATTCACCAAATTGGTAGAAATTTACATTAAAATTAAACCCATAAAGGTGATGAGTAATCTATTTTTCATGGAAAAATATTTCAAAAGTAATGAAAATATTTATATGTAAATTCAATATGAAATTTATTAAAATGATATAAATTTAAATAATTATAATATATATAATTTATTTTACTTTTAAAAAAAATTTAAATAAAAATAAAATTATAAATCCTTTATATGAAAATACAATTTTTAATAAAAATTTTTATTTTAAATATTCATCGAAAAATCAAACTTTTCATAAAATTTAAAAAAATTAACCATAATATAATTTAAAAATTTTGATTTCAAAAAGGTTTTTTATTTAGTATAATGAATTTTATATAATTATAAAAAAATTAATTTATTAATTATATTAAAAAATAAATAAATCATATTTTTTAAGTGAAATGTATTTTAAAATCATTTTAAAGACTATACTAAAAATTAGGTGCTTATTAATCAATATTTTTTAAAAATTTATTATTACAATTCATACAACCATGTTTAATGGTTATGTTACATTGGTCATGTATAAATAATTATATTAATAGTATACTTTGTCTAGCTAAAACTACGTGTTGCATGTGACAAAAACTATTGAAGGAAGTAAATTTATTTGATGAAAAATTTCCTAAAGTCTTAGGGTGTTACATTTGTTATATGACTGAACAATTCATTATGATTTCTTGGAACAAGGCCTTGATGGTATTTTTATGATATCTCGGCACATGTACATTATGGAATGATTATGATGTCTAACATTATGCATTACATAATTATGAAATCTGTTACTTTTACCAATGTGACTATTTATTTTTTAATACATGGATATATTTAATGGTATAGTTTTTTATGGTTTTTTGGAAATTTTTTGGTTTCATAATATATGAAAAATAAGTTCGATATAAATGATTTATTATGATATGGTATAGGTAAATGGTTTGTTTTTAAGGAAAGATTCCATGTTTTTCATGAACTCACATAAATTATGGTATATTTAATTATTCTTTCTTATGAAATGTTTAATATAAAACTTAAGTACATTCTTATTTAAATAGTAAGAATTTGATAATTTTAAACCCAATGTTTACTATGAGAAATGAAAAACAACTTTATGTAGTTTCATGAATTAATAATGGATTAATAGGTTTATTTAATTTTTATAACCCCTACTAATCATTTTTCCCATCCTATGTTTTAAAATGTATTACACAAGGTCTAGGGATGTGTAAGTAATATAATAATTTTAATGGTGATATGAAATGAATGAATCAAAAGTATCAATAATGAAAACATTAGTGTAATCATAATAACTTGTATTGTGGTAAATTATGAAGACTAATTATGGAATAAGAAAATCCAGGTATAATTGGAAAAATAACCATTTGATGATAAAGACATGGGATATAATATGTATTAGTTGTCTTAATTATGAAATGATCTATAAATAAAAATATTCTCATGGATGTACGTGAATCTATATTTTATTTTAATTTGTAAATATCGATGTTAAAATTAGTCCTTATTTAGTTGGTATAAAATAAATTATGATAACTGGATGATTTTAGCATTAAATCTAGGAATAAGATTCTAGGGAACAACATGTACCAAACATGAATCCTAAATTTAGGTCCACCTTATCACCTAAATCACACTATCATTTCAACCATCGACTAAACAGTTATACCACATCCATTCCCCTTTCAACATGAGGTCCATTTATCCCAAACCGATATGATTCTCCCTCTCAAAGGAGTAGCATTTTTTCACCTCATAGAACCAAAAACACTAATATTTTACAAAAAAAATCCCATTAGTTACTGGAGATATAGACTTAACATTACTAACATGATAAAAAATGAGTGCGAACAAGAAAAACCATTCAACAAATGAAAAGATTGTACTCAGCCACACTCGTCGATTCTAAAACACCATTGTGTCAACACAAAACTCATCCTCGGCATTTTGGTGGTCCCTACCAATAGAATCAACTACTAAAAACTGATTCCATATCACGGTTCTACCCATAATTAGTGTTATGTACAGGTTATACAATTTAATTAGGGGTAACTATGGACCCATAAAACACACATCATGTTTCTTAACCTATCGAATCATAAAAACAAACCTCAAAGGACCCAGTCCCTAATCCCATCAATACAAATTCGTCTACTAAAACTCAAAACCGAACATCAATTGCATGAACCCACAATACCAAGCTCTCTTAAAACACTCAAAATATACCCTTCGAATACACAATCCAAACATAGATGGTTATCTTAAATCATTATATAAATATAATAGAACCCTACCTATAAAAGAGATGGTTTATTTTCTCATCGTCTGATCAAAATAGATCCTAAATTTCAACTACAAATATAAATTTCCATGAAAACATGGTATCAAATCCATGAATACAATAAAATAATCTTGTCCATTCTTGACCAAAATAGAAAATCCCGACATTGTGGTTTACACAGTAATTGTTTCTTTCCTTAAAAAGACAATTCAAATCATTTTTCACATGCTAAATCTCATCAAAATTTTCTAAAATAAACCTTGTAATTCAAAAGGATTCACTAAAATAAAAAATCTGAAAGTCTTTGGACTAACTGGTTCTCATCCTGAAAATAAATCCCATTTTTGAAACTCTTTTGAAATTCAATTTCAAAAATCATTTTCCTCAAATTTTCAAAAAAAAAACCTATATCATTTTAAAATCACTATCTCCATGAGAAATTTCAAAAAAAACAACCTAAAAACCCATTTCATGCAAAACTCATGCCAAAAAATGATTTTTCCTTTTAAAACTATATTTCCTTCATAAAATGGTGTTTCCACAAAAATTGAACATCCAAAATCAATTTCCTTATAGAGGACAAAGAATCCAAATCTAAATAAATCAAACACTCCCACCAAATCCATATTTATATAATCACACCTTATATTATTTTCATGAAAACATCATTTATATAATATATTTCTGAAATTAATAATGATTCTAACATGTAATATTATAAAACAAAAATGCATAACCACAAGTATTATTACCTTTAAATATTACACATTCTTCATTTTTGAAATACTCATTAGATGATAGATATTTCCAAAAACTCAGCCTGAGTCTCATCGATCCCTCATCCTAGAGTTAATTGTTCTGAAATTGGAAATCCCATGGCATATTAGGTTTGAACCAGTTTCAAGCTAACCACACAATACTCAATCTAACACTAATGTATAAACACCATAAATCTAACTCTAACTACACTACCCATTATTATTGGTTAATAGATATAAATTTGTAACATTTTATCTCTGACAGGTAGAATGGCATCCAATAAGGGGTCTCTATATGATCTTAAGTGCGCCACCCCATATGTCAGATGATTCTAACAAGTAGTGTGGGCCTAATATAGTTATAGGGAGACTAGTCAGTATAGAGAACATAACAAAAAACATATAGACATAAAATAGGGTTCCCCTTGGGTCTCATAGTCAATAATATAAATGATTAAATATATCTATATGATTAATCTATATAAAATGGAGTTGTTAAAAATAATCATTGAATAAAATGACTCACAAAAAATAATGGAACATTATCTAATATATGTTTTACCATAACTTAAATAAAAATACATTGGATTATGGATAAACTTGCCTTTAATCCATCCATATCCATAAAATCCATGACTAAA
The DNA here is from genome assembly GCA_963277665.1 of Viscum album. Taxonomy (NCBI): domain Eukaryota; kingdom Viridiplantae; phylum Streptophyta; class Magnoliopsida; order Santalales; family Viscaceae; genus Viscum; species Viscum album. The sequence continues at coordinate 647,322,660 of OY728137.1, read as the reverse complement.
TAATTCAAACATGTGTCTCAATCCATGAAATAAAAGTTCCATAGGAAAAAAATAAAAAATTATTCTCACATACATAGAATCCCATATAATTTAAATTGGTATGGGTATGGAAAATAACTCTAAAAAATCCCCAATACCCTAAAAATATTTATTTATTCTATTATTAAGTTTATGTTCTTTCAATATATATATATATATCATATTATCATGCTCATGAAACACACCCATGTTGAAACATAACTCACAATTAACATACAATCATACAATTCAAGTCATTGTGTACTAACTATCCAACCATGAAAAAATGAACCTAAAAAACATTTCCACCATGCTTGAAGGGATAAGTAACCTCATATGAAAAGTTAACACATACCTAAAGTTGTAGGTAATGGTGTTTAACCAAATCCTTAACCCATACCCAAATATGTAACATAATGCGTCATACAATAGCCAAGACCCTTCCATTTCACTGGAGGGAGGTCATATGTCACGTTTTTTTTTCTAGTCACAACCCAGAAAAAAGACTCTAGTTAAGGTATCATCCAAAACTTGACCCACTACGCAAATAAATAAGGAACTATCATGTTTCTGGAATCCCTTTCCCATCCATTATCACTCAAGGGAGTGACATCATCCATACATCAAATCATACCATGACTAAGATCCCAGAGAGGTCCACATCCACATTCTATTAAGTTGAGGCCCACTATCAATATCTGTTATTATAACATGACCCTTTCCCCAAGTGGTCCTCGAACCATGCCTACTCTTGATAAGGTCTAATATCCATGTCTTGTATCTTAGAATGACCCATCCTCCTGAGTGGTCCTCAACCCAACCTGAGGATTCTCTCCCCAAATGGGCATGTCACCTTGAATAATAAGTGAATCATATAATTTCCCCATATGTTTTCACAATAATAATTACTTCATTGGAAGGGAACTATTCCCCCATGACCTAGTCAATCGTATCAAACACTTCTAAAAATTATCTTCAACCCTTCAAGGAATCTACCACAACCATCAAAATGAACATTCACTTTAACATCACAATCTATTTTCTCATAGGGATACACACACATGGCATGAATTTTCATGAAAAACATATTCTCATGGGGTTAAAAACACAACACACATCATCATGCATTAACAATAACACTAGAAAAATATAACCATGAAACATTCCATGAACATTGTCTTTAAAAAACTATAAATCACATTCAAAAGTTCAAACATACCCAATCCATCTAAAATAACCCTAAAATATTCATTTAAAAACCAATTAAAAATAATATTTTAAAATAAATTAAAAAATAATCAGATTCATCCCTACATATTCTAGTCCAAACACCCAAAAAACATCAAAAAATCATTACAAACATCACTTTTCAATTTTTAAATACGATTTCAAAACATGGTTCTAAAATCATCCAATTTCATTTAATCATTAGTATTAACCAAATCCCCCTTTTAAAATTAAATTAAAAAATATACCATTTTCATTATATATTCTGACACACACCACAAAAGAAAACATAAATAGGTCAACCAGCTCTCATTTAACCAGGGTGAAACCATTAAACCATTTAGAAATATATATATAACCCATTTTGAGTATAAAAAATATTGGAGACTATCCCAGCCATATGGAAACTTATAAAAATAATTCAACATTCATAGAGATATACTAATCATTGAATTTGGACATAAAATCACCAAACAATCAAGTGAATTATATAATTCCAAGGCATGTACCTCAACTAGTGATCCAATAATATTTCCAATTATCGTATCAAACTACACTAAGTCCATAATATCTAATCTCATACATAGACTCCATCCAATTAGTTAATTGTAAATTATAAAACGTCCGAAAAAAGGAATAACCCACTCACAACTCCTCTGGTATCCCTATGACGCAAAATCCATGTGTAACTATGTACGATCCACTCTATTAATGCACCCAAAACATTGAAACAAAAAATCCTCAAATTATATATATGACGTAAATGATAAAGTAAATAAAATTCATCCAAAAAACTAATAAACTCAATAATTAAACATAAATCTCATAAAATTATGAATGAGGATTTGATTTTATCATCCGAACACATGCTATACTATCTAGACAAGAAACCCCCATAATGTATAATGATTTCCCTATGCTCAGGTGAATGTATTCTTCTAAAACCCTAGATAATGTTGCAAAACTAGAGAATAATGAATGTAAAGGTGGGAATGGGAATGAAATTTCATTTAGTCCATATGAATAAACACCACTGAGACACCTAGATCTAATCACAGTAAAGGGAGGGGGATATGGAATCCAAAGAGGTCCATCGCTATCTATTGGAATACCATGAAAAAAAGGAACCCTGAGGGGTTTCCAAAATAAAACCCCTTACTAAAATTTCCATAAATAACACAATGGAGGAATGGAAATCATTTTCATGGTGTGGACATTAGTTTATTATATGATATCCTCTAAGAATATAACAACTTCACCCCGCCTAAATATTTTCAGGTAGTGGTTATGATATTTTAGATAGGGGTATAAGAAAAAATATTCATGAAACAACTTGATTTAATGTTATACAACTTATTTGGAAAACCTCCTTTGGATTACAACTTAATACTTCTAGGTTATTATTTTTGAAAAAAATTAAACACTATGATTTGTATATCTGTGTTTGTAAGGTATTTCTATAGGTATTGGTATAGTAATAGTGATTAATTCTTGGGAATAAATGAGTAGTGGAATTTACCTTTCATATATGTTGGGAGTGACATTATTGTAATCATTCATAATATTTAAATATTGTAAATGTATGAACCATCATAAATTGTCACTAAAACAATCCAATTTATTATATATGGTGGTAATGGTCTAATTGCATGTTTATAAGAATACTTAAGAAGATTATTTATGACCTTATTGTGATGTTTTGACACTAATTACCAAAATGAATACAATTTACCATGGCTATAATTCACAAAGAAAAAAAATGAAATTTACCCCATTGATAAAATAATAACCCCATGATTCCAAATATGATATAGTATTTTCCTGATTAAATGTGTAATAAAACAACCTAGGTCAACCAAACCATACACCTGGGTTGGCTGTCACATGGTCAGGAAAATAAATTAAACCAAACAAGTCTTGAACACAACTAAACAAGTCCTAAAAACATAGTACTATATATAAGTAAAATATTTAACTGAATCCATTAAATCCAAGCCAACTAGATAAACATATAAGTATGAATAAAACAAGATGAAAAATTCTCCATGTGTCTCATAGTCACCTCCAAACCATCCTGAATTGAAGCCAAAGACCAAAGGATAATATTACATTCTAAAAGATGCCCTTTCCATTATGTGTATCCTACAATAAAATATCTACAACATCCCCAAGGTAAGAAGTATGGTTTGTGAGAAAAATTAGTTTATATTCATTTATAGGTAAACCATTATACCTTTTAGAAAAATAACTGTTTACAAATCATTTTCATAAATCTAGTTCTTATATAAAAAAATTTCCCTTATGGTATTCATTAATTCTTTTATATTCATAAAATAAATATAAAAAGTAGAATTTATATAGACAATAAATCACATCCATTCATCTATAGGTAAACAAGAAAAACATATCCATGAAAAACCCTATCATGTTAAGAAATGTGATATAACCTAATAATAAAACATATGAGAATAAATACATGATAATAAAATAAAATGATAAGTCACATCAAATGTTAAGGAACCCCATATGGTGACCTATACAGTGAGACAATACATAGTAAACACTCAAGATCCTAAATAGGAATAATATTGGACAGAGAACATATTGAGTCCTTCCACAGTCCATCGATATCTTAAAGGATAACTCATAGAGGCTCCACACAAACTAGGGATACTTGTGTCTCTTTCCAAAAATACACAAGGTTCCCAATGTTATAATTGTCAAAATAAATTTTCAAAATAATTGTAAATGTTTTTTAAAATATTTTTAAAACTAATCTATTCTGCCTCGATGTTTGAAAACCCCATTTCCTAATGAAGAAAATCTTTTTTCAAAGAAACGACCTTTTTGAAAACATTTCAATTTCCAATCAATACCATAAAAACCTATATAACATTAAATTAATGAACAATCTAAATGAATTTATGAAGAACAATAATAAATTCATTGAAATAACCCATTGAATAGAAACAAAGACCTTAAACTGGTATAATCCAAGATGCCTTCGACCACTGTTAATGGAAACTAGGAGGTCGGCCTTTAATAAAAAGGAGTGAAAAAATGTAATGAATTTATAAAAATGAGTATATGATCACAAATCTAGAACCTAATAAAAAATCAATAGATATGATAAAAGTAAATAATAATTGAGAGAAACTATTACCCAAAAAAAATTCACTACATCTATAACACTGATCAATCATTGAATGAAATGATCCAGAAGGGTCAGAGGTTTCCAAAATCACCATTGAGAGCTTCAAGATCTAGTGGGAGAAGATCTTAAAAATAATGAATTGAGAATTCAAATTATAGGCACCTTAAAATACCAAATCATGACATTTAAAAGGTTTGTAATACCATTACACATCATTTAATCCATGTTTCTGAAGTACATCGAAAAATACATCAAATTATGATTGAAATTATGATTTTGATTGTACGTGTCATGGACCTATTATATGGCACGTAAACCCTTCACAGTGGCTATATAGTTCACAACACCTTCCCAATGGACATTACATGTCATGTAACCCATTTACACTACATGTAATCATGAAACAGAATGCATAAGGTGCAGGTTTTAGTATAAACACTCAAAAAACCCACTTCGGGTGGTCTTCAAATAAGAGAAGAACTCTATTAAATATTTGAAATGTTTATAATCTGACTCCATTAATTAATATAAACATACTTCAATGAAATTTAGTTCATTTATCCCCACCGAAGTCTCTCCATCCCCAGGAACCCCACAAATTCACCAAAAAAGGGATGAAAGAAAAATCATAAACAAAGGATTACCTAAAAAACATAACATAGTGATAAAATATCCCCACCATTATTGATTTATTCCCCAAAAAATGTCTTAGATTCATAGACTCACAAAACTTTAACACCACAACAGGTTCACCAACAATTACCTCTCCCACATCTCTTGGATATCCCATCTTCACTTCCACAATGTCTCAACTATAGGAATAATTTTACTGTGTAATACATTATCTCAGTGATACTTAATCTAAATGGAATTCTAAAACAATGTTGTTGTAACACCCGAGACTTTTATGTTATATAAATCATCAAAGGAATCTTTTTCTACACAAAACTTGCTTGGATTGCTTTACACAAAATCACGACCTTCCTCGATAGCTTGCGTCGTACGCAATACCGAGTTTCACTAAATAACGATATGCTATTAAAATATTATTAAAACTAGCTGTTATGAATTGTAATAACTAATTTTTGAAATTTTATAAATTTTATTTTTCAATATGGATTTCATTTTTGGATTCAGAATATCGAAATTAGCCTAGGGTGAAATTTTGGAATTTTTCTGAAAACATTCAATTTTTGATGAATAGTGAAACCACTAAGTGGTAGTTAAAAAACTGCATTTTTCATAAAACATAATTTTACCGCTTCTATGAGTGGAATTTCAAAAATCTGAGAGACACATTTAATGTCAGTAAGTAGAATGTGGTTCAATGAGATGAAAATAATTTTTTGGTGAATAGTAACTTTTTACTTTATTTTACCACGGTTAAAAGTAAATAGGGTAATTAAGGGTAAAAATGATATTATTAGTATCCTAACACATGTAAAAATTCTATTGGACAAGTGTAATTCGACCAAAAACAAACATAGGAATAAAATATGACCATTTAGGCCCACTTGGATTAGATTAGGACATTTATTATTAATTTATTTAAAGAAGGGTTAAAATAGTTAAAATCAAAGTTTAATAAGTAAATAATTTTTAATATAAGGTTATACATAAGATAAATTCGACTATAAATATTCATTAAAAATATGAAAATATTTCCTACATAATGATATTTTATTTGTAATTTTTAGACCTTAAATAATTTAATTTATTTATGACACGATGATGATGCAGTAATTATCTTATTAATGAAATATTGATATAATTGATGTTATAGACACCAAAATAAATGTAATTTGAGGCTTTTTATGAATTACACTAATTTTCAAGGTTAATATGACATGTTAGTATTGATTTAATTATCTTGGTTCGAACTAATAATTCTGTTATGATTTTCACAAAAATGAATTACTAAATAGTGTCAAAATTGATATAAAATAGTTTTTAAAACAAATATTATATTAGTAATTGTTATTTTATTTCTAAAAATCTAAGGTTCGGAAAAATGACTTAGATTAAGTTATATATATTAATAATAAACAAATTGGGGTTCGTTTGGCTGCTTATAGTATGGTTATTAACCTTATAGTATAAGAACACAAGAAGACACGGTAAAAGTAAACTTATTTAACTTAATGTTAAATCTAAATGATAAGGTTAAAATAGGAACCTAAACTTGTCTAAATTCTATTGTATGAAAGGATGTCGACCCATCCACACCTTAGCTTCGAAATATATCAATTTGGAGCTATTTAAAACCGAACATGACTTTATAATAAAATAATATTTTTAGTTTTCCCAAAGGTGCCCCTCTCCTCCATTATAAACGGGCACCTCCTCCCCCTCTTCCTCCCACCACTTTGAGCCTTCATGCTCGGCCAAACCCTACCAATTCCTCCTCTCCACTTACCTAGATACATCCTAGAGGTCCTGTTCTTCTTCAAAGACCAATTTTAGTGCCCTAAAAGAAGGTCTCAAAGAAGCACTTCAAAGAAGTGGTAATGTCCGTTACCGATTCTTTCATCTTTTTTTCTTCTTCCACTTCTTCTTCTTTAGTTGTTTCATTATGAAGTAATAACATCAGTATCAATAATATAATGATATGTTATAATAAGTATTAAACAACCCTTTTTCACCATCTATCCATCCTACGGAAAAAAGAAATCACCGCGCGTGCGTACGTACGGAATACCGTCTCCACGCCGTGGTGTAATCTATTTTCCACCACCCCCTTACGTGGATGGGTATAACGGTGTAAATAATGAATATATATGACTATTATAAAGTAATACTGATTCTGAAATAGTATACATACACTCCAATACAATTCCATGATCATAGGAATGATATCATCACTCGTGTGTACGTACGGAATACCGTCTCCACGATGTGATGCGACTCGTTCTACATGATCTTCATTTCATAATGATTATATAAATGAATTGAATGAATGAATATGATATATATTACACTAATACAATTCTGGAAATTATATATCAATAAACTAAAGAGAATAATAAGAATTTATTCGACAAGACCCACATAAGAACAAAAAGTTATTAACACCCGAATAACAAGTAGCAAGGAAATATTACTACTAAGAAGCTAAGAATATGACAATATATGATATCATAAAAATAAGTATGATTATGTAATAAGTCAATAACATTATTTAAATCATTATACAGGAGGTTCAGACACTTACAAAGCAAAATGGACCTAAGTTAAGGGAAATATCACAATCTCATTTTTATCCGATATTTTTTATACTTTGGAATTTACTGGGGTGTATTTTATCATCCACATCTAGGTTTACTCAATATGTAATATTTATATCCTTCTAAAATAGTTTATATCCAATTTTACCCTTCATTGAGTTTTTAGTAAAAGATATGAAAGGAATCTTTTGTCATTTTTCATACGAAGTACTTTTTTACTTTTCCGACTAAAGTACGAGAAGAATCTTTTTTTGAACTTATATGGCATGAATGGATTTTTAAAACATTATTTACAAGAAGATTTATTTTAGTGTTTTCATGTTTATTTTTAATCAACATCTTTTAGTTTAAAATTTTATGACATGTTAAGAAAGGAAAAGTGTTTTTGAAGTAGAAAGGATATTTTCCTCAAGAATGGAGTTCAAGTGTTTTATCAAAATTATTTTCCATCTAAGATAATAAAGGGTTCTATTTTTATCCCTATTATTACATTGATTTGATTATGTTGTGATGGAATTATTTTTATGAATTCCTTTATCTTATATGAATTGTTTTCTGATGTCACGATGTTTAAGATTCCCATTTTTCTTAAATGGGTTATGCTATGATGTATGGTTTATGATTTTGTGGCACACATAATAATGGTATCATTATGAGATGGGTGGGACCTATATCTCTTTCCAATGAATTGGGTAAAGATTTTATATATCATGAGATAGACATGGGTGGAACGGTAGGTTATACCAGTTCAGTGAAACAGGACTGAAACGAGGAGTGAACTCGGTTCAGAAAGGGACTTTGTCCACTAAGATAGTCTTTTCAATGAGCCTTGACTAATAAGAAATTATTATCTATGATTATGTGTGTATAACACAAAGTTTCATGTTTTAAGTTATGATTATTGTGATTACATTTCACTGCCATGATTTATCTCATGTTATGAAATTATGATCTCTTTTGCAGGTTAAGATTTCCAAAAGTTATGTGCTTATGTATATGGTGTGATTGATATTTGTTTTGATTACCCTTACTGAGCATTTCAGCTCACCCTTTTATATGTTTTCTTTCCCCAGGTCAGGAAGAAGGTTATTCAGTAAGATATGCCAAAAGGGACTATAGATATGATGAAATAAATGGGAGGCAGTGTAGACGCTTTATGAACCAGTTGTTTATGTTTCCCAGTTTCTAAAGACACTATACCTATACGGTCCTTTCGTGGTTCTTTTATATGTTGTAATAAGTATGCTTCAATTTTGAAGTATTAACAATTTATGTAAAGTATGGGTCATTATAGTTAGTATCAGAGGAAAGGTATAGTCAACCTTTGGAAACTAGGATGTGAAATCCTTAGTAAGAACACTAAGGATAAGTCTAAGTAAAGAAAACAATCTTAGTGTTTTAGAAATGTCCATGAATAACCTAGGATAAGACCTTAAGTGTGAAATTTTATTCTTTATTATGTGGTTTTCCTATTATAAGTAGTGTTTCTCACACTATTCTTCTTGGTTTTAGTCAATGGCTGGAACCTGAAGGAACTGTGTTAATGCGGAATGCGATGGGCAATGTAATGATTGTCCCCCTCAGCAACCAAACGTTATGGGAGATGGAATGAAAAATCTTGTAGCCATGCTCACACAACTTTCTCAAGCTATGAATCATGCAGGACTTCCAAACGAGCAAAGGAAGGAGCAACATTCTGTTGAATCCTTCATGAGGCAATGTCCACCTTATTTCAGCGGGTCTACTGATCCATTAGTTTCTGAACAATGGATTAGTACTACTGAAAAGATATTTTCAGTTCTTCAATGTTCTGAACATGATAAAGTCATCATAGTAGTGTATCATTTGGAAGGAGATACTGATCAATGGTGGAATCTTATTAAGAATACAAGGAAAAGGGATGAAATTGAGTCCATGGAATGTGACGAGTTCAAGAACTTATTTTTCAATAAGTACTTCCCTCGTATTATCTGAACAAAGATGGAGAAAGAGTTTCTTGAACTGAAGCAAAAGGATGAAGAATCTGTTGGTACCTATGAAGCGAATTTTACAAGACTTGAAAGGTAGGCTTCTGGTATTATTATCCAACCTAAGAGTAAGATCGATCGATTCTTTAGTGGCTTAAAACCAAGTCATCGAAGGGAGTTATCCATAAGGGACTTCAATAGCTACGAGGAAATCGTTCGATGTGATCTCAAAGTCGAGATGGAGATTGGAGTAACCCATCAGTCATATGGGATTGATAAGAAGAGGAAAATGGAATTCAAAGGAAAATCTAAAGAGCACACTGAAAAGAATATGAGCTTTCCCTTATTCTCAAAGTGTGGAAAGAAACATGGAGGGAGTTGTCTTAAAGGGACAAGTAAATGTTTCAAATGTGGAAAGGAAGGTCATCGGGCATTTGAATGCCACGATGATGGGAAGAAGATGTATAATGATGCAAACAAAGGAAGGGATACACAGAATGAACCTACTACACTTCAATGTTTCAAGTGCAAAGAGATGGGACATTATGCCAATAAATGCCCTAATCCAAGGGTTGATGATGATGGTCAACGTCAACAAACTCTTAAGGCTAAAGACAAAGGAAAGTCACATGAAATTTCTCTCAGCGATGTAGAGTACGATAACGATGTGGTGAAAGGTACACTTACCATCCACTCTAAAGTAGCAAATGTATTATTTGATTCTAGATCCACCCACTCTTTTATTTCTGAATAATTTTATAAGGGTATCACCGTATTACCTCAACAATTATATGTTAAGTTATCTGTGACAACACCTAATGGCACAACAGTCGCATCAAAAGTTTATAATTCTTCTCCGACTGAAGTTTGTGGGAAAGTGCTTCGTGCAAATATTATGATCCTTCCTATAGTGGAATTTGATGCGATTCTTGTCATGGATTGGATTTCTTTATATGGATCTCATATCAATTTCCAAAGAAGGGAAGTCACATTTCATATTCCAGATCAATCTATGATCGTCTATCGATGCAAGGATGAACATAACCTTACAGTGGAAATTTCTTCCATTTTATGGGTATTGATTCCACTAAATGAAGGTTATTTATCTCAAATGGTTGGTGAGAAACTCACGATTAAGAATATTCCCATTGTACGGGAGTTTGATGATGTCTTTCCGGAGGAATTACCGGGTCTTCCACCGAATCGTGAAGATGAGTTTTCAATAGAACTCGTACTGGGTGCTTTGCCTATTTCAAAGACACCATATAGAATGGCACCAATTGAGTTGCAGGAATTGAAGAAGCAACTCCAAGAGAATATTGATAAGGGATTCATAGGCCCTAGTGCGTCACCTTGGGGAGAACCCGTTCTATTTGTTAAGAAGAAAGATGGATCAATGAGAATCTGCATTGATTATCGAGAAATTAACAAGATAACTATCAAGAACAAATATCCTCTCCCACGCATTGATGACTTATTTGACCAACTACGCGGAGCTCAATACTTTTCTGAGATTGATCTTCATTCAGGGTATCATCAATTAAGGGTCAAAAGGGAGGATATACCAAAGACGGCTTTCCGTACAAGGTATGGACACTATGAATTTATAGTGATGCCATTTGGTCTTACTAATGCCCCTGCTATCTTCATGGATATGATGAATAGAGTCTTTAGAGACTATCTTGATCAATTTTTGGTTGTCTTTATAGACGATATTATTGTCTATTCAAAGAGCAAGGAAGAGCATCAATATAACTTGAGAATTATATTGAAGACCCTGAGAAAGGAGAGGCTTTATGCCAAATTTACCAAGTGTGAATTTTGGATTCAGAAAGTTGAATTTTTGGGTCACATAATCTCAAAAGAGGGGACATCTGTGGATCCAGCAAAAACAGAGGTTATCAAAAAGATGGCCGAGACCAACAACAGTAACTGAGATCCGAAGATTTCTTGGTTTGGCTGGATATTATCGACGTTTTGTGAAAGATTTTTCACGATTATCTAATCCACTCACCAAGTTGACTCAGAATGGAGTTATGTTTGTCTAGACAGAGGAATGTGAAGAGAATTTCAAGGAGTTGAAAAGAAGGTTTTCCAGTGCACCTGTGCTCACACTGCCTTGTAGTGGAGAAAGGTTTGTGATCTATAGTGATTCACCCAAGAAGGGATTGGGGTGTGTTCTTATGCAAAATGATATGGTGATAGCTTATGCCTCACGACAGTTGAAAATCCATGAGCAAAATTACCCAACACATGATTTGGAGTTAGCTACGTTAATATTTGCATTAAAGATTTGGAGGCATTATCTTTATGGTGAAAGGTGTGATATTTATACTGATCATAAAAGTTTAAAGTATATTTTCACACAAAAGGAGATGAATATGCGTCAAAGAAGATGGTTGGAGCTGATTAAGGATTATGAATGCTCAATCCATTACCACCCTGGGAAAGCAAACAAGGTGGCAGATGCATTAAGTCAAAAAGACCATGCTAGTTTATCCATGATGAGGATCACAAAAGATCCAATATTTATGAATTTACCAAGGATGGATCTTGGAATTATAATGGAAGGGGAAAAATCTTATCTTTCTCAAATGAATGTTCAACCATATATAAATGTGAAGATTAAAGAGGCACATAAAGAAGATGTCGAGTTACAAAAGAAGGTGAGAAATGTTCCTGAATTCAACCTTGATTGTGATGGAATAATAATGTTCAGTAATCGGGTTTATGTTCCTCCCATCCCCGAATTAAAGAAGGAGCTGCTGGATGAGGCTCATAGTTATTCATTCTCTATTCATCCTGGAAGCACGAAGATGTATAGGGACCTGAAAGAGTACTTCTGGTGGGATGGCATGAAAAGAGATGTTGCTGAATATATCTCTTGATGCTTAGTTTGTCAGCAAGTTAAAACTGAGAGAAAGAAGTCTAAGGGGATGTTACAACCATTACCCATACCCGAATGGAAATGGGAAAACATCACTATGGACTTTGTCATAGGACTTCCTAAAACATCCAAAGGCAATAATGCTATCTGGGTCATAGTTGATCGTCTTACAAAGTCTACACACTTCATGGCTATTAGAGAGGATTTCTCTCTGAATCAGCTTGCCAGGATATATGTAAAGGAAGTGGTAAGATTTCATGGAGTACCACTTTCTATTATATCTGATCGGGATCCGAGATTTACCTCGAAGTTCTGGTGAGGTCTTCAGCATACTCTGGATACAGAGTTGAGTTTTAGCACTGCTTATCATCCTCAGACAGACGGTCAATCTGAGAGAACAATTCAAACACTAGAAGATATGTTGAGAGCTTGCTCTATGGATTTCAAAGGTGGTTGGGATCAACACCTACCTTTGGTGGAATTTTCTTATAATAACAGCTTTCACTCCAGTATTCAGATGGCTCTTTATGAAGCTCTCTATGGAGATAAATGCAGGACTCCAACTTGCTGGGATGAAGTTGGGGAAAGAAAGCTATTTGGACCCGATCTCGTTGATGAAATGGCAGAAAAGGTCAGATCTATTCAACAACACATAAGAGCAGCTCAGAGTCGACAGAAAAGTTATGCCGACAACCGAAGAAAAGACCTAGAGTTTGAACTGGGTGATAAAGTGTTCTTACGAATATCTCCCTGTAAGAGGGTCATGAGATTTGGAAAGAAGGGGAAGTTGAGCCCTAGATATATCGGTCCTTTCGAAATACTGGATCATGTTGGGAAGGTAGCTTTCCAATTGGCGCTTCCACCGAATCTCTCTCAAGTTCACGATGTGTTCCATGTATCTCTCCTGAGAATGTACATACCTGATCCTTCACATGTACTTAGCTCAGAAGTTGTACCGCTGGAGAAAGATCTTTCTTATGAAGAACAACCAATAGAGATTCTGGATCGTAGCGAAAAAGTCCTACTAAACAAGACCACTCGATTGGTGAAAGTTTTATGGAGGAACCACCAATTAGAAGAAGCTACATGGGAGCTTGAGGATATGATAAGGGAGAGGTATCCTCATCTGTTTGTTACAAAGTGAAGAATTTCAAGGGCGAAATTCATTTTAAGGGGGGTATAATGTAACACCCAAGACTTTTATGTTATATAAATCATCAAAGGAATCTTTTTCTACACAACACTTACCTGGCTTGCTTTACACGTAATCGCGACCTTCCTCGATAGCTTGCGTCATACACAATACCGAGTTTCACTAAACAACGATATGCTATTAAAATATTATTAAAACTAGCTGTTATGAATAGTAATAACCACTTTTTGAAATTTTATAAATTTTATTTTTCAAAATGGACTTCATTTTTGGCTTTGGAATATCGAAATTATCCTAGGTTGAGATTTTGGTATTTTTCTGAAAACTTTCAATTTTTGATGAATAGTGAAACCACTAAGTGGTAGTTAAAAAACTGAATTTTTCATAAAACATAATTTTTCCGCTTCTGTGAGTGGAATTTCAAAAATCTGAGAGACACAGATGATGTCAGTAAGTAAAATGTGGTTCAATGAGATGAAAATAATTTTTTGGTGAATAGTAACTTTTTACCTTTTTTTACCATGGTTAAAAGTAAATAGGGTAATTAAGGGTAAAGATGATATTATTATTACCCTAAAACATGTCCTAATTCTATTGGACAAGTGTAATTCGACCAAAAACAAACTTAGGAATAATATATGACCATTTAGGCCCACTTGGATTAGATTAGGACATTTATTATTAATTTATTTAAAGAAGGGTTAAAATAGTTAAAATCAAAGTTTAATAGGTAAATAATTTTTAATATAAGATTATACATAAGATAAATTTGACTATAAATAGTCATTTTAAAGCTAAAAAGATTTCCTACATAATGATATTTTATTTTTAATTTTTAGACATTAAATAATTTAATTTATTTATGACACAATAATGATACAGTAATTATCTTATTAATGAAATATTGGAATAATTGATGTTATAAACACCGAAATAAATGTAATTTGAGACTTTTTATGAATTCCACTAATTTTATAGGTTAATATGACATGTTATTATTGATTTAATTAACTTGGTTCGAACTAATAATTCTGTTATGATTTTCACAAAAATCAATTACAAAATAGTGTCAAAATTAATATAAAATAGTTTTTAAAACAAATATTATATTAGTAATTGTTATTGTATTCCTAAAAATCTATGGTTCGGCCAAATGACTTAGATAAGGTTATATATATTAATAATAAACAACTTGGGGTTCGTTTGGCTGCTTATAGTAAGTTCGTTAACCATATAGTATAAGAACACAAGAAGACACGGTAAAAGTAAACTTATTTAACTTAATGTTAAATCTAAATGATAAGGTTAAAATGGGAACCTAAACTTGTCTAAATTCTATTAAATGAGAGGATTTAGACCCATACCCAACTTATCTTCGAAATATATCAATTTGGAGCTATTTAAACCCGAACATGACTTTATAATAAAATAATATTTTTAGTTATCCCAAAGGTGCCCCTCTCCTCCCTTATAAAAGGGAACCTCCTCCCCCTCTTCCTCACACCACTTTGATCCTTCAAGCTCGACCAAACCCTACCAATTCCTTCTATCCACTTCCCTAGAGACATCCTAGAGGTCCTGGGCTTCTTCAAAGACCAATTTTAGTGCCCCAAAAGAAGGTCTCAAAGAAGCACTTCAAAGAAGAGGTAATGTCTGTTACCGATTCTTTCATCTTTATTTCTTCTTCCACTTCTTCTTATTTAGTTGTTTCATTATGAAGTAATAACATAAGTATCAATAATATACTGATATGTTATTATAAGTATTAAACAACCCTATTTCACCATCTATCCATCCTACGGAAAAAGAAATCACCGCGCGTGCGTACGTACGGAATACCGTCTCCACGCCGTGGTGTAATCTATTTCCCCCCACCACCATACATGGATGGGTATAATGGTGTAAATAATGACTATATATGACTATTATAAATTAATTCTGATTCTGAAATAGTATACATACACTCCAATACAATTCCACGATCATAGGAACGATATCATCACTCGTGCGTACGTACGGAATACCATCTCCACGATGTGATGCGACTCGTTCTACATGATCTTCATTTCATAATGATTATATAAATGAATTGAATGAATGAATATGATATATATTACACTAATACAATTCTGTAAATGAGGTATCTATAACCTAAACATAAGAATAAGAATTTATTCGACAAGACACGAATAAGAACAAAAAGTTATAAACACCCGAATAACAAGTAGCAATGAAATATTGCTACTAAGAAGCTAATAATATGACCATATATGATATCATAAAAATAAGTATGATTCTGTAATAAGTCAATAACATTATTTAAATCATTATACAGGAGGTTCAGACACTTACGAAGCAAAACGGACCTAAGGTAAGGGAAAT
Organism: Viscum album; assembly: GCA_963277665.1. NCBI lineage: Eukaryota > Viridiplantae > Streptophyta > Magnoliopsida > Santalales > Viscaceae > Viscum > Viscum album. Next base: position 647,306,648 of record OY728137.1, on the reverse strand, counting down.
ATCACAATCTCATTTTTATCCGAGATTGTTTATACTTTGGAATTTACTGGGGTGTATTTTATCATCCACATCCATGTTTACTCAATATGTAATATTTATATCCTTATACAAGAGTTTATATCCAATTTTACCCTTCATTGAGTTTTTATTAAAAGATATGAAAGGAATGTTTTGTCATTTTTCATACGAGGTACTTTTTTACTTTTCCGACAAAAGTACGAGAAGAATCTTTTTTTAACTTATACGGCATGAATGGATTTTTAAAACATTATTTCCAAGAAACTTTCTTTTAGAGTTTTCATGTTTATTTTTAATCAACTTCTTTTAGATTAAAATTTTATGACATGTTAACAAAGGAAAAGTGTTTTTGAAGTAGAAAGATATTTTATTCAAGAATGGAGTTCAAGTGTTTTATCAAAATTATTTTCCATCTAAGATAATAAAGGGTTATGTTTTTATCCCTATTATTACATTGATTTTATTATGTTGTGAGGGAATTATTTTTATGAATTCCTTTATCTTATATAAATTGTTTTCTTATGTCACGATGTTTAAGTTTCCCATTTTTATTACATGGGTTATGATATGATGTATGGTTTATGATTTTGTGGCACACATAAGAATGGTATCATTATGAGATGGGTGGGACCTATATCTCCTTCCAATGAATTGGGTAAAGATTTTATATCTCATGAGATAGACATGGCTGGAATGGTAGGTTATACCGGTTCAGTGAAACAGGACTGAAACGAGGAGTGAACTTGGTTCAGAAAGGGACTTTGTCCACTAAGATAGTCTTGGAAATGAGCCTTGACTAATAAGAAATGATTCTCTATGATTATGTGTGTATGCCAAAAAGTTTCATGTTTTATGTTATGATTATTGTGATTACATTTCACTGCCATGATTTATCCCATGTTATGAAATTATGATCTCTTTTGCAGGTTAAGATTTCCAAAAGTTATGTGCTTATGTATATGATGTGATTTATATTTCTTTTTTTTACCGTTACTGAGCATTTGAGCTCACCCTTTTGTATATTTTCTTTCCCCAGGCCAGGAAGAAGGTTATTAAGTAAGATATGCCAAAAGGGACTATAGATATGATGAAATAAATGTGAGATAGTGTAGAGGTTTTATAAACCAGTTGTTTATGTTTCCCAATTTATAAAGACACTATACCTATATGGTCCTTTCGTGGTTTTGTTATATCTTGTAATAAGTATGCTTCAATTTTGAATTATTACCAATGTATGTAAAGTATGGGTCGTTATAGTTGGTATCAGAGGAAAGGTATAGTCAAACATTGGAAACTAGGATGCGAAATCCTTAGTTAGAACCCTAAGGATAACTCTAAGCATAGAACACAATATTAGTGTTTTAGAAATGGCCATGAATAACCTAGGATAAGACCTTAAGTGTGAAATTTTATTTTTGATTATATGGTTTTCCTATTATAATTAGTGTTGCTCAAACTATTCTTCTTGCTTTTAGTCAATGGATAGAACCCGAAGGAATCGTGTTAATTCGTAATGTGACGGGCAATGCAATGATTTTCCCCCTGAGCAACCAAACGTTATGGGAGCTGGAATGAAAAATATTATAGCCATGATCACACAACTTTCTCAAGCTATGAATCATGCAGGACTTCCAAATGAGCAAAGGAAGGAGCAACATTCTGTTGAATCCTTCATGAGGCAGCGTCCACCTTCTATCAGCGGGTCTACCGATCCATTAGTTGCTGAACAATGGATTAGTACTACTGAAAAAATATTTTCAGTTATTCAATGTTCTGAACATGATAAAGTCATCCTAGCAGTGTATCGTTTGGAAGGAGATGCTGATCAATGGAGTAATCTTATTAAGAATACAAGGCAATTGGATGAAATTGAGTCCATGGAATGGGACGAGTTCAAGAACTTATTTTTCAATAAGTACTTCCCTCGTATTCTCTGAACAAAGATGGGAAAAGAGTTTCTTGAACTGAAGCAAAAGGATGATGAATCTGTTTGTACCTATGAAGCAAATTTTACAAGACTTGCAAGGTACGCTTCTGGTATTATTATCCAACCTGAGAGTAAGATCGATCGATTCTTTAGTGGCATAAAACCAAGTCTTCGATGGGCGTTAGCCATAAGGGGCTTCAATAGCTATGAGGAAATCGTTCGATGTGCTCTCAATGTCGAGATGGAGATTGGATTAACCCATCAGTCATATGGGTTTGATAAGAAGAAGAAAATGGAGTTCAAAGGAAAATCTAAAGAGCACACTGAAAAGAAGATGAGCATTCCCTTATGCTCAAAGTGTGGAATGAAACATGGAGGAAGTTGTCTTAAAGGGACAAGTAAATGTTTCAAATGTGGAAAGTAAGGTCATCGGGAATTTGAATGCCGCGATGATGGGAAGAAGATGTATAATGATGCAAACAAAAAAAGGGATACACAGAATGAACCTACTACACTTCAATGTTTCAAGTGCAAGGTGATGGGACATTATTCCAATAAATTCCCTAATCCAAGGGTTGATGATGATGGTCAACGTCAAAAAACTCTTAAGGATAAAGACAAAGGAAATTCACATGCAATTTCTATCAGCGATGTGGAGTACGGTAACGATGTGGTGAATGGTACACTTACCATCCACTCTAAAGTAGCAAATGTTTTATTTGATTCTCTATCCACCCACTCTTTTATTTCTGATGAATTTTCTAAGGGTATCACCGTATTACCTCAACAATTAGATGTTGAGTTAGCTGTGACAACACCTAATGGCACAACAGTCGCATCAAAAGTTTATAATTCTTCTCCAATCGAAGTTTGTGGGAAAGTGCTTCCTGCAAATCTTGTGATCCTTCCTATAGTGGAATTTGATGTGATTCATGGCATGGATTGGCTTTCATTATATGGATCTCATATCAATTTCCAAATAAGGGAAGTCACATTTCATATTCCAGATCAATCTTTGATCGTCTATCGATGCAAGGATGAACATAACCTTCCAGTGGAAATTTCTTCCATTTTCTGGGTATTGATTCCACTAAATGAAGGTTATTTATCTCAAATGGTTGGTGAGAAACTTACGATTAAGAATATTCCCACTGTACGGGAGTTTGATGATGTCTTTCCCGAGGAATTACCGGGTCTTCCACCGAATCGTGAAGTTGAGTTTTCAATAGAACTCCTACCGGGTGCTTTGCCTATTTCAAAGACACCTTATAGAATGGCCCCAATTGAGTTGTAGGAATTGAAGAAGCAACTACAAGAGAATCTTGATAAGGGATTCATACACCCTAGTGAGTAACCTTGTGGAGCACGAGTTCTATTTGTTAAGAAGAAAGATGGATCAATGAGACTCTGCATTGATTATCGAGAACTTAACAAGATCACTATCAAGAACAAATATCCTCTCCCACACATTGATGATTTATTTGACCAACTACGCAGAGCTCAATACTTTTCCAAGATTGATCTTCGTTCAGGGTATCATCAATTAAGGGTCAAAAGGGAGGATATACCAAAGACAGCTTTTCGTACAAGGTATGGACACTATGAATTTATAGTGATGCCATTTGGTCTTACTAATTCCCCTGCTATCTTCATGGATCTGATGAATAGAGTCTTTAGTGACTATCTTGATCAATTTGTGGTAGTCTTTATAGACAATATTCTTGTCTATTCAAAGAGAATGGAAGAGCATGAAGATCACTTGAGAATTATATTGAAGACCCTGAGAAAGGAGAAGCTTTATGCCAAATTTACCAAGTGTGAATTTTGGCTTCAAAAATTTGCATTTTTGGGTCACATAATCTCAAAAGAGGGGATATCTGTAAATCCAGCAAAAACAGAGGTTATCGAAAGATGGTCGAGACCAACAACAGTAACTGAGATCTGAGGTTTTCTTGGTTTGGCTGGATATTATCGACGTTTTGTGAAAGATTTTTCACGATTATCTAATCCACTCACCAAGTTGACTCGGAAAGGAGTTAAGTTTGTCTGGACGGAGGAATGTGAAGAGAATTTCAAGGAGTGGAAAAGAAAGTTATCCAGTGCACCTGTGCTCACACTGCCTTGTAGTGGAGAAAGGTTTGTGATCTATAGTGATGCATCCAAGAAGGGATTGGGGTGTGTTCTTATGAAAAATGATATGGTGATAGCTTATGCCTCACGACAGTTGAAAATCCATGAGCAAAATTACCCAACACATGATTTGGAGTTAGCTGCGGTAATATTCACATTAGAGATTTGGAGGCATTATCTTTATGGTGAAAGGTGTGATATTTATACTGATCATAAAAGTTTAAAGTATATTTTCACACAAAAGGAGCTGAATATGCATCAAAGAAGATGGTTGGAGCTGATTAAGGATTATGACGGCTAAATCCATTACCACCCTGGGAAAGCAAACATGGTGGCAAATGCATTAAGTCGACAAGACCATGCTAGTTTATCCATGATGAGGATCACAAAAGATCCAATATTTATGGATTTACAAAGGATGGATCTTGGAATTATAATGGAAGGGGAAAAATCTTATCTTTCTCAAATAAATGTTCAACCATATATACATGTGAAGATTAAAGAGGCACAGAAAGAAGATGTAGAGTTACAAACGAAGGAGAGAAATGTTCCTGAATTCAACCTTGATTGTGATGGGATAATAATGTTCAGGAATCAGGTTTGTGTTCCTCCCATCCCCGAATTAAAGAAGGAGCTGCTGGATGAGCCTCATAGTTCTTCATTCTCTATTCATCCTGGAAGCACGAAGATGTATAGGGACTTGAAAGAGTACTTCTGGTGGGATGGAATGAAAGGGGATGTTGCTGAATATGTCTCCCAATGCTTTTTTTGTCAGCAAGTTAAAGCTGAGAGACAGAATTCTAAGGGGATGTTACAACCATTACTCATACCCGAATGGAAATGGGAAAACATCACTATGGACTTTGTCACAGGACATCCTAAAACAGCCAAAGGAAAAAATGTTATCTGGGTCATAGTTGATCGTCTTACAAAGTCTGAACACTTCATTGCTATTAGAGAGGATTTCTCTCTGGATCAGCTTTCTAGGATATATGTAAAGGATGTGGTATGATTTCATGGAGTACCACTTTCTATTATATCTGATCGGGATCCGAATTTACCTTGAAGTTCTCGTGAAGTCTTTAACATACTCTGGATACAGAGTTGAGTTTCAGCACTGCGTATCATCCTCAGACAGATGGTCAGTCTGAGAGAACAATTCAAACTCTAGATGATATGTTGAGAGCTTGCTCTATGGATTTCAAAGGTGGTTGGGATCAACACCTACCTTTGGTGGAATTTTCTTATAATAATAGCTTTCACTCCAGTATTCAGATGGCTCCTTATGAATCTCTCTATGGAAAGAAATGCAGGACTCCAACTTTCTGGGATGAAGTTGGGGAAAGAAGTCTATTAGGACCCGATCTCATTGATGAAATGGCAGAAAAGGTCAGATCTATTCAACAACACATAAGAGCAGATTTGAGTCAAAAGAAAAGTTATGCCAACAACCAAAGAAAAGACCTAGAGTTTGAAGTGGGTGATAAAGTGTTCTTACGAATATCTCCCTGTAAGAGGGTCATGAGATTTGGAAATAAGGGGAAGTTGAGCCCTAGATATATCGGTCCTTTCGAAATACTGGATCGTGTTGGGAGGGTAGCTTACCGATTGGCGCTTCCACCAAATCTCTCTCAAGTTCACGATGTGTTCCATGTATCTCTCCTGAGAATGTACATACCTGATCCTTCACATGTACTTAGCTCAGAAGTTGTACCGCTGGAGCAAGATATTTCTTATGAAGAACAACCGATATAGATTCTGGATCATAGAAAAAAAGTCCTACGAAACAAGACCACTCGATTGGTGAAAGTTTTATGGAGGAACCACCAATTAGAAGAAGCTACATGGGAGCTTGAGGATATGATGAGGGAGAGGTATCCTCATCTGTTTGTTACAAGGTGAAGAATTTTGAGGGTGAAATTCATTTTAAGGGGGGTAGAATGTAACACTCGAGACTTTTATGTTATATGAATCATCAAAGAAATCTTTTTCTTCACAACACTTTCTTGGATTGCTTTACACGAAATCGCGACCTTCCTCGATAGCTTGCGTCGTACACAATACTAAGTTTCACTAAACAACGATATGCTATTAAAATATTATTAAAACTAGCTGTTATGAATATTAATAACCACTTTTTGAAATTTTATAAATTTTATTTTTCAAAATGGACTTCATTTTTGGATTTGGAATATTGAAATTAGCCTAGGGTGAAATTTTGGTATTTTTCTGAAAACGTTAAATTTTTGATGAATAGTGAAACCACTAAGTGGTAGTTAAAAACTGAATTTTTGATAAAACTTAATTTTACCGCTTCTGTGAGTGGAATTTCAAAAATCCGAGAGACACGGTTGATGTCAGTATGTAAAATGTGGTTCAATGAGATGAAAATAATTTTTTGGTGAATAGTAACTTTTTACTTTTTTTTACCACGGTTAAAAGTAAATAGGGTAATTAAGGGTAAGATGATATTATTATTACCCTAACACATGTCCTGATTCTATTGGACAAGTGTAATTCGACAAAAACCAAACTTAGGAATAAAATATGACCATTTAGGCCCACTTGGATTAGATTAGGACATTTATTATTAATTTATTTAAAGAAGTGTTAAAATAGTTAAAATCAATGTTTAATAAGTAAATAATTTTTAATATAAGTTTATACATAAGATAAATTCGACTATAAATCTTAATTTGAAAGCTAAAATTATTTCCTACATAATGATATTTTATTTGTAATTTTTAGACATTAAATAATTTAATTTATTTATGACACGATGATGATGTAGTAATTATCTTATTAATGAAATATTGACATAATTGATGTTATAAACACAAATATAAATGTAATTTGAGACTTTTTATGAATTAAACTAATTTTCTAGGTTAATATGACATGTTAGTATTGATTTAATTAACTTGGTTCGAACTAATAATTCTGTTATGATTTTCAAAAAAATCAATTACTAAATAGTGTCAAAATTGATATAAAATAGTTTTTAAAACAAATATTATATTAGTAATTGTTATTTTATTCCTAAAAATCTAAGGTTCGGCCAAAGGAATTAGATAAGGTTATATATATTAATAATAAACAACTAGGGGTTCGTTTGACTGCTTATAGTAAGTTTATTAATCTTATAGTATAAGAACACAAGAAGACACGGTAAAAGTAAACTTATTTAACTTAATGTTAAATCTAAATGATAAGGTTAAAATAGGAACATAAACATGTCTAATTTCTATTGGATGAGAGGATTTCGACCCATCCCCACCTTAGCTTCGAAATATCTCAATTTGGAGCTATTTAAAACCGAACATGACTTTATAATAAAATAATACTTTTAGTTTTCCCAAAGGTGCCCCTCTCCTCCCTTATAAAAGGGCACCTCCTCCCCCTCTTCCTCACACCACTTTGAGCCCTCAAGCTCGGACAACCCCTACCAATTCCTCCTCTCCACTTCTCTAGAGACATCCTAGAGGTCCTGGCCTTCTTCAAAGACCAATTTTAGTTCCCTAAAAGGACTCAAAGAAGCACTTCGAAGAAGAGGTAATGTCCGTTACCGATTCTTTCATCTTTATTTCTTCTTCCACTTCTTCTTCTTTAGTTGTTTCATTATGAAGTAATAAAATCAGTATCAATCATATAATGATATGTTATTATAAGTATGAAACAACCCTATTTCACCATCTATCCATCCTACGGAAAAAGAAATCACCGCGCGTGCGTACATACGGAATACCGTCTCCACGACGTGGTGTAATCTATTTTCCACCACCACCTTACTTGGATGGGTATAATGGGGTAAATAATGACTATATATGACTATTATAAAGTAATAATTATTCTGAAATATTATACATACACTCTAATACAATTCCAGGATCATAGGAACAATATCATCACTCGTGCGTACGTACGGAATACCGTCTCCACGATGTGATGCGACTCGTTCTACATGATCTTCATTTCATAATGATTATATAAATGAATTGAATGAATGAATATGATATATATTACAATAATAAAATTCTGTAAATGAGGTATCTATAACCTAAAGAGAAGAATAAGAATTTATTTGACAAGACACACATAAGAACAAAAAGTTATAATCACCCGAATAACAAGTAGCAATGAAATATTACTACTAAGAAGCTAAGAATATGACCATATATGATATCATAAAAATATGTATGATTCTGGAATAAGTCAATAACATTATTTAAATCATTATATAGTAGGTTCGGACAATTACGAAGCAAAACGGACCTAAGGTATGGGAAATATCACAATCTCATTTTTATCCGAGATTGTTTATACTTTGGAATTTACTGGGGTGTATTTTATCATCCACATCCATGTTTACTCAATATGTAATATTTATAGCCTTCTAAAATAGTTTATATACAATTTTACCATTCATTGATTATTTAGTAAAAGAAATGAAAGGAATCTTTTGTCGTCTTTCATACGAGGTACTTTTTGACTTTTCTGAAAAAAGTACGAGAAGAATATTTTTTTTAACTTATACAGCATGAATGGATTTTTAAAACATTATTTCCAAGAAGCTTTCTTTTAGAGTTTTCAAGTTTATTTTTAATCAACTTCGTTTAGTTTAAAATTGTATGGCATGTTAAGAAAGGAAAAGTGTTTTTGAAGTAGAAAGGATATTTTCTTCAAGAATGGAGTTCATGTGTTTTATCAAAATTATTTTCCATCTAAGATAATAAAGGGTTCTGTTTTTATCCCTATTATTACATTGATTTGATTATGTTGTGATGGAATTATTTTTATGAATTCCTTTATCTTATATGAATTGTTTTCTAATGTCACAATGTTTAAGATTCCCATTTTTATTACATTTGTTATGCTATGATGTATGGTTTATGATTTTGTGGCACACATAAGAATGGTATCATTATGAGATGGGTGGGACCTATATCTCCTTCCAATGAATTGGGTAAAGATTATATATCTCATGAGATAGACATGGCTGGAATGGTAGGGTATACCGGTTCAGTGAAATAGGGCTGAAATGAGGAGTGAACTCGGTTCAGAAAGGGGCTTTGTCCACTAAGATAGTCTTGGAAATGAGCCTTGACTAATAAGAAATTCTTATCTATGATTATGTGTGTATGCCTCAAAGTTTCATGTTTTATGTTATTTTTATTCTGATTACATTTCACTACCATGATTTATCCCATGTTATGAAATTATGATCTCTTTTGCAGGTTAAGATTTCCAAAAGTTATGTGCTTATGTATATGATGTGATTGATATTTCCTTTGTTTACCCTTACTGAGCATTTGAGCTCACCCTTTTGTATGTTTTCTTTCCCCAGGCCAGGAAGAAGGTTATTAAGTAAGATATGCCAAAAGGGACTATAGATATGATGAAATAAATAGGAGACAGTGTAGACGCTTTATGAACCGGTTGTTTATGTTTCCCAGTTTTTAAAGACACTATACCTATACGGTCCTTTCGTGGTTTTGTTATATGTTGTAATAAGTATGCTTCAATTTTGAAGTATTAACAATGTATGTAAAGTATGGGTTGTTATAGTGGTGTGGGTATAAAGATCAAAATTTCCCATATATTCACATTGAAAGACCCTTTATATACCTCCTCAGATATGAAACATGAAAAAATTAATTGATATATATCAAACCATATGTAATGTCCATCTAATATGACACCCTCCTTAGTTTTCCAATGATCTCAACAGTCCCCCACAAACGTAGCTTCCAACTTACCCTGATTACCCAAATAACGATGTCTTATTGAATGCGTAACTCTAAGAAGAACCCTATCTCCAACCTCAAACTCTAGAAGCCAATGATGATGGTCCACCTATGATTTATAATGACTCAGTACTATGAACAATCTCTACTGGATCAATTGCACCATCTCTATCATCTCTTGAACAAGAATCAGCCCAACCATGAACCAATCTCTAAAATATAACAAATACAAGGGAGACCAACATGGACACCCATAAAATGCATCAATGGGAGACATCCCAATACAGTTTTGATAAATATTAATGTAGGAAAACTCGACTAGAGGCAAATGATATTCCATGGATCCTACAAAATCAAGTAAGCATGTCTATTGAATATCCTCTAGAAACTATATAATCCTCTTTTTCTACCCATCCATCTTCTGATGATAATACATGATCAATATAATCTAGAATTCCATTGCCTCTTATAAACCATTATAAAACCATGATGTGAAATTTAGGTCCCTTTTAGATACTACCATAGAGGTAACTGTGTGATGTATCACAATCTATCTTACATACGAGTCGCTAATCTATTCTACATCCATCTTTTTATTTCATGGGAGGAAATTCATCTATTTTTTTGATTCGATCAATGATCACCCAAATAAAAATGTTCCCAACAAAAGTTCATGGAAAACTATTGAAGAAATATATGGAAACCTCACCCAACATCTATAGAGGAATAGGTAAGGACGTAACAAACCCACATATCACTAGTTTTATTCCTTAATTTTTTGAAAAGTATGACACCAAGATACAAAATCATCAAAAAACACTTTATTCCCTATTACCAATAATAACACATCAAGTTGTAACACATCTATGTTATCCCATGGTGCAACAACCAACAAGAATTATGTCCACCATCCAATGTATCCTACCTCAATAGAAACAGAAAAACTAGCCTACCATGGAATCATAATTCACTACTAAGATATTGATACCACTCACCTTATGTATCCCTACCATATAGTCTTTGACTAAATTGTTTTCACTCAGTTTCTATAACCATATCAAATCAAACTCGCGCATCTAAAGACATGTCAAATTTTAATAAATCCAAGAATGCATGTCCACTAACTGCTTCCACTACCTATCTCATCTCAGCAAACAAACCCATCACAGTCCACTGTTTAACCAATTCATTCACATATTATGTCAGTTATTTTCTAAAAAATGCATCAAAAAACAATATTTCATTTCCTAAGAGTGTACAAAAAATCAAAAATAAATTTTTTGAAGATTCTCTACCCAACATCTCTATCACAAGTTGAAATACCTCTGAGTAAAAATTTATCTCAGGATCTTATTATCCGAATACATTTTGAAATTCTCCCTAAAGAGATTGTGTATCCACATTTTAAGTACATGTATTAATTATATCAAATAATGACCATGGTTAGGGTATTTACTATCATGAGGGAGAAACTAACATGATATATATGTCACCACATGTTTTCCCCAAATAAATACACATCCCAAACTCGTATGAAAAGCATCAATGAAAATGTGAAAAATAAAACCCATTTCCAGATGAATCAAAACCTATGATGAAGTCAACATAATTTTCATCTCCTCAAAAAATATATAGTTGTTTTAATTACATTAAATATTTAAAACTTTATAGGTTAAAGAAGTCATTGAAGATGTGAGCTTAGAGAAACCTTGAACAAACTGTCTATATAAAATAGCTAATCCCAAAACGCAACCCATCTTAATCATATTTCTGGGATACTACTAGTTCATATTGACCTGTATAATTTAAGGCTAGACTTATATTATCCACTCAAATACTGTATTACCTAGAAATTGCTCTTCCCAAATCCAAAACTATCATTTGGAAAGCCTACCATAGAGATGATGCTTCTTCATGGTATGAAGAATGATATCAAAATGGTATGGATTCTCACCCTATGACTTGGAGTACATAAAAATATCATGAATGAATATAAAAAAATATTTTAAAAGAATTGATGAAATATATGGTTCAAAAAATAAATAAATACCTAAGGAGTGTTAATCAGTCTAAATGGAATAACCAGGAACTAAAAATTCCCATAATAGATCCTGAATGATTTCATAGGTATATCATTTTCTCAAACATTCACCTGGTGGTACCCTGACTGTAGTTCAATATTTAGGAACAAAAATTCCCATTTAAACTAGTTTACAATGTCCAAAATCATAGGAAATGATATTTTTTCTTAATAACTACATGATTTAGCTTTTGATAGTCAAATAAAAGCCACATGCCCCCTCCTTCCATATTATAAAAGGGGATAGGTGAATCCCATGGTGACAAGTTAGGAATAATCAATACTTTAGCCTCTAGGTCCTCAAGATGGACATTTCCACCAAATTAGAAGGTTCCATTAAATAATATGGAATTTAAATGGTAATTGTACTAGAAATCATTTCAACTATAAACTCGACCTATCTCGATGGTGGTAAAAACATTCAGAAATACCTAGGGTATGAACTCACCATTGCATAGATCCAAACCCCCAATCAAGGGTCAACTGGGTGAAGACACATCTATGAAAAATGGGATTATTTTACCCCACCACAAGGGAAAACCAATCATTACCTACTTGATATGGATCCATATCAACATGAAATACTTGTGTGACCCCATAAGTAGATAAGTAATTTTACATTTTTTGATAACAATAAATCTAGGCCTTATTAATTCTCATCCAATCCATTCCAATAATCATTTAAAATATTTTATGATCAATAACAAGTAAATCACAATCCACATCAAAGTCAGTTTTCATCACCCAACATATATGCAAGACTCTTAAAACCTTACTCAAACCTCTTTCTCAAAGGCATGGAATGATCTATCATGTATGGAATATGTTTTGAATGCAATACCATCACATCAACTAACCTTGGTGATATAAAAGAGTGATTAGAACAAGTATCAGAGAAATATATCACCATAGAATATTTGATAAACACCATATATCTTTCACTAGTTGGACTTACTTTAGAGTCCCCTAGAACATACCCAGTCGAATAAAGATGTTAGGTCATAGCCCCATGAGCATTCCCATAAGCCAAAGGATTTGATCCAACACCCCTGGAATATTTGGTATGAACCTGAGAATCCTTGGTGATGTTAGATTGAATCCTAGTACCTTGGGAAATACATTAATAGAAATTCACCACATGTCCTAATAATACACAATAATAACAAGTACAAGGAGACTCCATACAGTTAGGAATGGTATGACCCAACCACCCACACTTGTAGAAAAAACCTACTAATATCCTATTGAAGAACCTAAAACTAGTCTTAAAGATAACTGACTAACTTTAACAATCCTTTTCTGGATATAAGATACACTGTGTTGAATAACTACACCAATAGAAGCTCCACCCAAACCTATCTTCTGAGCTATGTCTACCTCATCCAAACCAACTTTATTAACTATATCCACAAAGGATGCAAGGAACAAAAAAATCAACATTTACCAAATATCAGTCCTTAATAATAACAAAAAACTATGATCCTTTAGGTTCTCATTAGTGAAAATCTCCAGTGTCATATGAAATAACTCATAAGAATGGTTAGAATACTCCAGAATGGTACACTCCCCCTTCTCTACGGTTAGAAACTATGGAGTCTTTTTCACATGTAACATCTTAGGAATAAACTAATGATTAAATATCATCTTGAAAGAATTCCATTTTAGGTCCTTATGAAAAAAAACTTTAATAATATTGTCCCACCACATTCTTCATGGTCCCCCGAGCACGTACATGGAAAACCCTCCCTCTGAGTCTTCAAGAGTATTCAATAAATTTATGTTTCGCTCAATCATCTCAATCTATTAATCATATTATCGTAGTCCCTTATCACCAAAAAATATTGGTAAATGGTAAGTAATAAAAATAGAACCATGATCCACCATAAATCAGGGTTTCATGGCACCCATCTGTCATAGAGTCTGAATGGTATGGATGAAAACATCCACCAAAGAAGGGTCCACTTGAGGTTTATCATGCAAAAACTATCTCACATATTCTACCCTTAGAAATAAAATATATCTTCTCAGATAAATTGTATAATAAACACAACCCAATATCTAATTAGATCATGAGAAAAATTCAATAATATTTTTACCACTTCAGAATTAAAAATAATGCTTTAAAACTACATTAATTTAAATAAATCAAGAATTTTTATCAATGAATGAAATTGAAAAAAAAAGAAATATGTCTGTTCAAATAAAAATTCCATAAATTTAATTCAAATAACCCCAAGCACAAAGTTTTAAACCTTGTGAAATTACCTAAATACCCATTTTAATTCAAGTTTAGTAACCGAAGTGAGCTAGCTAGGCTCCTTTTATAAACATATAATCTGAATTCTGATGCTCCTAACACCTCTCCACCCAAACACAAAACCAAAAACAGGAAGTTTTAACACACTTTATGAAATTCCTTACCCTTGGCACTAAATTGTAATATAATAAATAGGGTTATTAAAACCATACATGTGATCCATCCATCACATGGTGCGGTAAATCAAGAAAATAAGTAAAATCATTTATACAATGAAACAAACAAAACAACCAGAGTACTATATAGAAGTAAAAGATACAAATATATCCATACCATCCAAGAAAACCCTTTTTATATCCAATTAAATGAATAATAAAATACCAAAATGGATTAGGTGACCCATTGTAAACAACTAAAATTTTGTTAATGAAAATTCTTCTTGATATAAGTAAATGTATTATTATATAAAATGGTTATATAAAACATTTGAAATTCCTTTGTTTTATGTCATTGGATTTGAAAATCCAATTATGATTTGTTACCATTTCTAATATACCTATTGAATAGTGATCACATGGTTAGTATAAATATTGGGTTTCAACAAACCAAATTTACCTAGAAAAAGGATGTGATTGCCTCATCCAGTATAATTTCTCCATACAAAGCTCATTTTTAGAGCCTGGATAGAAGGTAGAATCACCGGCCTTCACTATTGACCGAGACCAAGCCTAGCTTCGATACGTTATACCTGAACGGAACCCACTATGGGAGATGTGGAAGTTAACAGAGATTACCACCCAAGGGATGTTATCCGAGACACCCCAAGATTCTATCACCATCGCACACTTTACCCTTAGGTAATATACAGTTGTTATAAGAAGTTAGGTAACTAGACACTATCACTATGATTATGTGAATTATTATTTGTATAGAATAAAGAATACAAATTCATTTTATTATTATTATTTTGTAAATGGTTTTTAAATCAGAAATAGTATTTTTAGTTAATATTCAATTAAGAATTATATTTTGAAGAATTAATGGATATTTGAATTAAATAATATTTTAAATAAATAGTATTACTAAATTACATTTTATTAAATATAAAGGATCGTATAATATTATACAATTGTAATTTTTATTAATGTATGAAAGCTGTTTTTTGTCAAAACCAATTAATTTTCAATAAATGTCTATTGTTATTTTAAAAGTAAAAATTCACATATTTAAAAAATTATTTAGATAAAATGAATATTGTTTTTTGATTCAGGATTTTGAAATTATCTAATGGTGAAATTTTCAATATTTTTGGAGACAATAGAATATTTGGGTAAAAATTAAATACCATTTAAATATATAATGTGTTTTTTGACATCATAATGACCCAATAGTTAGGTAATAATATACTATAAAATTTATATTTATCCAATATTTGTTTTATCTTTAAAATAATGTGATTTTATATTTTTTTTATTATTTATATAATTCATTAGTGGATCCTCCAAGTCTTGTAAAATATTTTAACTTTTTAAAATTATTTCCATGAGAGTGTGACTCGTCTTCACATAAGAAAACCTAATATTTTAATAAATTAGGTGATTAGCCGTATAAAATAATGTTTTTCACTCCCATTTGGAGAAAACCATGGGCATAAAACAAGGGATGATTTTTGGTTTTGAATATTTAATTATATAGATTACAAAACCTATATTTGGGAAATATTAAAGAATTCCCCTCTTTTTTCCTATATAAACATACCTAATATAAAACTTATCTTCACTAAAACACCTTGAATAACGTCCCTAATCATTCAAAATCTCTCTGGAATCATTCCACGGTGCCCCAAGATCTCATGAATTTCCTTCTCATGCTCTTGAAGTCACACACTCAAGTAAAGGATCCCCACTTTCCTTATTTCCATATTTATATCCATGTTACCATATATTGTTATTCCCTTTTATTTTAAATTAAAAATGTTGTGGTATGATTTTTCACCTCATATATACTTCCATATTTATGTTTTAATGATGGGATACCCATTTCTCTATCATTAATGCCTCCCATGTACACCTGTTACCATGATGAAATTTCGTAAGGGATTTCTCTCTCCTCATTTACATTCAAGAAATTATTTTATATTTATTATCTAAATTCCATTACATATATTGGGATATTATGTTACATGACCCCCTTACTGTCCATTTCATATATAAATTATGAGATACCCCTTTCTCTCTCATCAACCCATTTTATGATTTCTATTTGACGTCGTTATGCTACCGAGGTTACACCAATATTTCCATGAAAAAATCATCGTGTAAGTGAATACCATACCCATTTATCTATCAAGGGTATCCAAATTTATGAACTGTACATATTTATTGAGGAATTATATTTACGTATTTCATATCTCTTATTTATGGAATAACTTATGATGTTTAAAGAATCCATATTGTATGATCTATGTGGCACACTTATGTATGAAATGTAATAATTAAGAAGGGTTCACCCTAATAGTGCTCTAATGCATTGGGTAAAGAATTATATCATGACACCCCATGTTCAATTATGGTTTAATATTGTTAATTCATGTGAAATTAGGGTCTACACAACACCACTCTAATGTGATCTGTTCCCCTAGGGTTTCGTCTCCTCTATTTCTTGTCGTTGTTTCTTCACATTTCATTGGTTCTTCTAGTGAAGGTATGTGATTTGGATGCCTTCCATCCCCCAAACATAATATGTTCTCATCTTACTTCATTCCTCTCTAAGTTGTGGATGGTATAGAGTTAATCTTGAGATTTTGGGATTGTGGTTTGGTGGACGTTGGGTTTCCAGCCGCTACTGGAGTCAGTCCATCATCCTCGGCTGCCCAAACATGCTCTGACCTAGGGTTCCACCTCTACTCTCCATGTCAGAGTTAGAGATATGTGTACAAAAGGATTTGGGCTATTTGGTTTGTGGTATTGATGGACTCATTTTGGTTTGCATACTCAGTCTTCTTCAGAGTCTCATTCTCGGTCCTCTTTATGGTTTTCGCTAGTTTTGTGTTTAATTTTTAGGTTTTCTTTCTTACTTGCAGTTTATTTTTGTCAGTGGACTCTTTTCTATTAATAGATGATTTAGGTGAGGATGAGAGATTGTGGCCTCTATTGGTGGTGTTCAATGGTTTAGTGGATGAGGATTTTGACTCCAAAATTGTGATTCTTATGATTTAGTGATGACGACGATGACGATCTGGTTTGGCATTGAAGGTGTTTGGTCTAGATGGTGACATCAAATTTTGGCATTCTATGATGATGTTATTCTATTATGGTGGTATGCCACGACATGGTGAATGTTTTTGGTGATGATGAGTTTCCTGCATGCCGGTTTCTGGAGACCCTCTTTCGACTATCTCTGTTATTCTGGTTTGACATTTTTAGGTGAATGATGGTCTATTATGTTATGGTGGTCGATGGTGGTGATATTTCTCTGGTGGCCGGTGTTTTGATCTCGATGATAGTGTTTATGGGATGGAAAAATGAAGATGGGTATGGCAGGAGACATGATGTGACCTTGGAAGTTGGGATTCTCATGGCTCGAGGACTCCTTGAATGATGTGTATCTTTTGAATTTTGAATATAATTTTTCTTTTTTGATTATGTATCCCACACATGAATTTTCTTTATTGGGGTAACTACTCAGCCTTAATGTAGTTAATTTGAAAATCCAAAAAAGGGAATCCTCAGTCAGTGTCTACTAATGCTAATTCAAGGGTAATGAGGTTTTACTCGTGCTCCATGTGAAATGAGCCTTGGCTCTTGCTAATATCATGTTAAATGTTTTTATCACATCCCCATGTTATGATAATCATGTTGTATCATGACTTTATGTTCATGTTTTTCTTACTATCTATTGATATTCCTATTGACTAACATGTATTTTGTTATTCATATTATGACTTTTTACTCCCTTACTGGGCTTTATAGCTCACCCATATTTTTATGTATGTCCTCAGGTTATCCCATGAAATGCCTATGGAGGAATGTTGTGCTCATGTAAAATAAGTTTTCAACAAAAGATGTTATACTTTATGTATTAAGTTGTCATGTAATGATCCAAATTTCCCAATACACTAAACCTCTTGATCCTCAATGTTTTCTTAAGTGCATGTTTATGTAATAATTCATGTTAAAGGGTGTAATAAAGAGTAGGGTTGTTATGGTTGGTATCAGATGATAAAATAATTATTTTTGGGATTAGGATTAGAATACCCTAGCTGAAATACATAGGAATAAGAATCATTATAACAAAAAAATACCTAAATTTTTGTGAGTATTGATTAAGTGTTTTATCATGAAAATGCATCCCTATATGTATACGAACTAGTAGAGATGGGTCGGGTACAAATGTGTCTAGGGGTAAAACTTGAAAACACCGCATTGATCTAGACTTGAACGAGAACTAGTGCACGACAACGGCCCTCATTGCAATCTTGGTTCAACACTCTTGGGGGATATTCTTTGGTAAATTCACAATCATGGTATGAAACCATTATTAATGGAATACAAATTGCCTCTATGAATATATGTTAGAAATTAGATAATGGATAAAATAGATTGAAGCCTATAGATTAATAAGATAAGTAAATAAATGTAATTTATAAGTTATACTTATTTTCCTTGGATTCCCCTTTATGTGTTACCCATAACTTTCATTTTATTCCATCCAATGGCCAGTAATAGGAGGATTCAGGATGACAATCGATGCAAAGATCAATATGATGATAGCTCTAATGAGATCCCTAATATGATAGGAGCGCTAATCGCAAACATTCTCATGATATTATCTCAGTTAACTCATGTTTTGAATATAAAAACTGTTCAATAGGATCTTTCAACCCCCCACCATGAAATAACAAGTCATAATCGAGAACTTCATGACACAAAGGCCTCATACTTTTAATGGATAATCAGATCCCTCAATTTTCGAACAAAATATCAAATCCATCGAGAAGATCTTATCCATCCTTCAATGTTATTAATAATAGAAGGTTCATCTGTTTTCTTATCTTATAGAGGGTGAAGCAGATAAATTGTGGAAATTGATCAAAAATACATGTCTCAAGGAAGATATCGAGGCATTGGAATGGAATAATTTCTGGAATTTTTTTTTTCGATAAATATTTTAATCGCACCCTCTGACATACGATGAAAAGGTACATCAATGTCCTTAAGAAAAAAAGATGAAGGATCCATCATAGCATACAAGGTAAAATTCATAAAGATTTCATGATACACCTTAGGATTTGTAGTTACCCCCAAATTCAAGGTTCACCACTTATTTAGTGGGTTAAAACTCAGCCTATGGAAAGCCCTAGAAATTCATGAATTTGATAGCTATGAGTAAATTGTCTAATGTTCCCTCAAAGTCCAAATGGAGATCGAAAAATATCCACGGTATCATGGGGATAAGGAGAAGAATGTTGAATTTAATTATGTATGTCTGGTGGATAAACACAATAGTTCTATGAAATTCCAACACCACACTTTCCAAAGGTGTGGTAAAAAGAACCTCAGAAATTACCTGAAGGGGACAAGTAAATTCTTAATGTGTGTAGAGAAGGGAACCTGGCCATTAACTACCAACAAGAAAAACATTTTACTTCAACAAAGTAGATAAAGGCTCTATTCGACCCTCAATTCATTGTTTATTACTTCAACTTCAATAATCTAGGGAACTTTGCAAACCAGTTCCCTAAGCCAAGGGATTTCGGAGGTAACCAAAAATCTCCAAGGAAATAAGGAAGAGTTTTTTCGTCACTACTACAGAAGAAATCCATGAAAACAAAGTGGTGACAAGTACAGTAGTTATTCATTCAACAATAGAGAACATATTTTTTTCTTCTAGTTCTATACATTGTTTTATATAAAGAATGTTTAGTAGAACAATCCCAACACCACCATAAATCATGGAAGTAGAGATGTTGGTGAGAATAGAAAATGGGGAAATCATTTCATCGCATTAATATAACTCCTCCCCTTTCACTATTTTTGGACTGAACATCGTAGAAAACCTCGTCACACTCCATGATGTGTAATTTTATGCCATTATTGGCATGTATTGGACTTAAATATATAAAGACAATGTAAATTGAAATGATAGGGAAATGAATCTCTATATGGAGAATATATCACCGATTCTATAAATGTTCAAGGGGAGGATGAATCTTCTTTAGCACCATCATCTCAAGCGTGGATATTTCTGCACTTTGATAAAACATATCTTTCTCAGATGATTGAGTCTAAAGAAGGAACCATCCTTGATAACATGCATATTATGTGGGAATTCATGAAAGGGTTTCCTAATGAATTATTTGCTATTCCTCTTATAAGAGATGCTGAATTCCAAATTGATATTATACATGGGTCTTTACTAATATCCAAGACTCTATATAGAATAGATGTTGTGGATATTAAGGAGGTAATTAAATAACTATAGGAGAATCTAGATAAAGGGTTTATATGCCCAAGTGATTCACCAAGGGGTGCACCAGTCCACTTTTCAAGAAGAATGATGGATCAATGTGACTTTGCATTGATTATCATGAGCCCAACAAAATCATGATAAAGAACAGGTATCCTCTTTCATGAATTTATGACTTGTTTTATTAGCAATGTGGAGAACAATACTTCTCCAAGGTGGATATGTTGTCAGGATATTACCATGTAAGGGTGAAGAAGGAGCATATCCCAAAGACTGCTTTTCGTACAAGGTACAAGCACTATAATTAAACGTATTTTCTTTCAGAATCACTAATTATCTATCAATCTTCATGGACTTAATGAATTGAGACATTAAATATTTCCTCATCAAATCTGTGGTAGTCTTTATAGAGGATATTCTAATATACTCCAAAACAATGGATAACCATGAGAAGAATCTATGAACTGTACTAGAGACCTTTTGAAAAGAGAATATATATGGAAAGTAAAATAAATTTTGATTCATATTAAAGTTAGTATCATTATTAGGTCATATCATCACAAAAAATGGGATATCTGCGGATCCCTCCAAGAAAAATGAAATTGTGGAATGGTTGAGGCCAACATCTTTGATGGATAACCTTAGCAACCTGGGGTTAGCTGGATATTAGCGTTGATGTGTGATAAACTTATCACTATTTTCAAACCCTCTTACCAAGATAACATAGAAGTGTGTCAAGTTTTTTAGAGTGATTAATGAAAAGAGAGCTTCAAGGAGTTGAAAAAGTGGCTTATCACTACACCTGTGCTCACCCTACCAACAAGTGGAGAACTTTTTGATTTATTTTCAGATACTTCGATGAAGGTAATGGGATATGTGTTGGTGAAAAATTACAAATTCATTGCCTATGATTCAATAAAATTGAATGTTCATGAGGAAAATATCCAACACTTGATTTAGATTTGGTTGTTGTAATCTTCACTTTAAATTTTTGGTGACATTACCTCTTTGGGGAGAAGTGTGAAACATATAAGGATGAAAAAAGCCTCAAGTATATGTTCTTGCAAAAAGAGTTGAACATGAGTCAACAAATATGGTAATAGATAATCAAAGACTATGACTTCTCATTTCACTACCATCATGGGAATGAGAACAAGGTGGCAGATGCTCTAAGTAGAAAGGAACCAGTGATTCTATCATTAATGAGAATTGAAAAGGATGGAATCTTCATATATTTGATGAATATGGACATGGGAATCATAAATAATAGATCATAATCAATCCTTTCACAAATTATTTCTCAATCATATCTTTTGGATAGGATAAAGGATGCTCAAAAGGATGATGTGGAAATTCAAAAGAAAGTGTAAAATATCATAAATGGTAAATAGTAAGAGTTAAATGTTAATGAATAATGATTTGTGAGATTTGGGACAAGACTATGTGTTCAATCAAATCCAGAGTTAATGATTGAACTTTTGGATGATGCACATAGTTCAAATTTCTCCATTAACCCAGGAAGCACAATGATGTATTGATATCTCTGAGAGTATTATTGGTTGGATAACATGAATATAGAGATTTTTGAGTATACATAATTGTTTTTGGTATGTCAGAAAGTGATGGATAAGAGTCATAAGTACAAGGAGATGATGCAACCATTACGCATACCAACATGGGAATGGGAGAACATCACCAAGTACTTTGTCACTAGACTTCTAAAGACATCCATAGAAAACATGGCTATCTGGGTTGTTGAGGATCATCTTATAAAAACTGCACACTTCATTGCAATTCGAGAGAATTTTTCCTTCGACCTAATTGCATAGATATACATTAGAGAGTGGTAAGGCTTCATGAAGTACCACTATTGATTGTATCTGATCGATATCCAAGATTCAAATCCATGTTCGGGAAGAGTCTGCCACATGATCAGAATATTGAGCTTAACTTCAGCATGACTTATCATCCTCAAAATGATGTCCAATCTGAGCAGACTATCCAAACACTTGAGGACATGTAGAGATAATTCTCAATGGACATCAAAGGTGTATGTGATCAACATATTCCTTTGGTTGAGTTCTCTTACAATAACAGTTTACACTCAAGAATCTATAGTGGATCCTAATGAATCCCATTATGGGAAGAGGTGCAGAACACTGACATGTTAGGATGAAGTTAGGGAGATAAAATATGTAGGTCTAGAAATGGTTGACGAAATGGTGGAGAAAGATTAGAATATCCAACATCAAATTAAATCTACTCCAAGTAAACTAAAGAGCTATGCTGATAATCGTCGATGATACTTATAGATTTATGTTGGATACATGGTATTCACACACAAATCACCATGGAAGATAGTTATGAGATTTAGAAATAAGGTAAAGCTTGGTCCAAGGTACATTAGCCCTTTTGAGATCCTTGATCACATTGGAGTAGCGGCCTATCGACTATCAGTCCCACCAAACCTATCTCATGTACATGATGCATTCCATGTATCACTCTTGATGAATTACATATATGAAACATTATATTTACTCAATCTAGTGGTGTTAACAATGGTGAATTACATCTTTTCTTAAGATAATCCGGTGACGATTCTAGAGCATAGAGAAATATTTATACAAAATAAGTCAATTCCCCTCGTCAAGGTGTTGTGGAGAAACCTCATGTTTGAAGTAGCAACTTGGGAATCAAAGGAATTGACAAATCAGAGTTACCCTCATATGTTTTAGTGTGGTAAAAAGAAAATTTGGAGGCAAGATTTCTTAAGGTAGAAAGACTGTAATGACCCAAAATTTTATTAATACAAATTCTTCTTGATATAATTATATGCCTTATTATGTAAAATTGTTATATAAAACATATTTACTTCCTTGGTTTTATGTTTTCGGATTTTAAATAATGTTAAGAGCATTTAATGTTGCCAATATATCCATTGAACAGTGATCATGTGATTAGTATAAATATAGGGCTTTAACCTATACAATTTCCTCAGAAAAAGGAGGCATTGACCTCATCTAGTAGAATTGCTCCATACGAAGACCATTTTTTACGGCACAGAAAGGAGGTAGCATCACTGGGATTCACTCTTGACCATTACCAAGATGAGCTTCAACATGTTAATCTTGAACGGAGACCCTATGGGAGAAGTTGATGTTAATAGGGATTACCACCCGATGGATGTTATCTGAGCAACCCCAAGATTCTGTCACCATAGAACACCTTACCCTTAGGTCTTGTGCGGGTCTTATAAAGGGTTATGTAAAAAGACCCTAGCACTATGATTATGTGCATTAATTTTTTTTCTATGGAATAAAGAATATAAATTCATTTTATTATTGTTACTTTGTAAATAGTTTTTAAATCACAAATGGTACTTTCAGTTAATATTCAATTAAGAAATCTATTTTGAAAAATTAATGGATTTTTGAATTAAATAGTATTTTAATAAAATATTATTACAAAATTAATTTTTTATTAAATATAAATTATCATATAACTTTTATACAATTTTATTTTTTATTATGTTTTGAAAGCTGTTTATGTACAAACCCATGAATTTTCAATAAATTGCTATTTTTATTTAAAAAGTGAAAATTCACATATCTATAAAATTAATTATATAAAATGAATTTTTTTTATTCATGAATTCAAAATTATCTATCTGTGAATTTCTCATAATATTTCGAGACAGTCGAATTTTTAGGTAAAAATTAAATTCCGTTTAAATATATAATCTGTTTTATGACATCATAATGACCCAATAGTGATGTAATAAAATACTATAAAATATATTTTCATAAAATAACTATTTTAAATTTTAAATAATGTTATTTTAGATTTTTTTTATTAATTTTATAATTCCCTAGTGGACCCTCCATGACTTATAAAATATTTTATCTTTTTTAAACTGATTTTATTGAGAGTGTGACTCACCTCCACATAAGAAAGCCTAATATTTTAAATAAGTTAGGCCATTGTCCTTATATTATAATTTTTTACACTAACCTTTTTCATATAACATGGGAAACAACCATTGGTTGGTTTGTGGTTCTGAATATTAAATTATATAGATTCCAAAACCTAAGTTTGTGAAATATTATATAATTCCCCGCTCTTTTCATATATAAACCCACCCAAGAACCCACTTCTATTCACCAAAAACCATTGTATCACATCCATAGTATTCACACCTCTATCATAAATCTTTTAAATACACCCCAAGCTCTCCAAAATCACCTCTTAAAGTTGTTGAAGTCACACACTCAAGTAAGGGATCCTCACTTCCCTTCCTTCATTATTTATGTCCAAGTTTCCTTATATTGTTATTCAATTTTATTTTTAATTAAAAATGTTGGGGTTTGATTTATATCATCTACTATACTTCCTTTATTATGTTTTAATGATTATATAACCTTTATCTCTCATTAATTCTTGTCATGTACACCTGTTACCATGCTAAAATTCGGTAATTGATTTCTCTCTCATCATTTACATTCAAGAAATGTTTTTATATTTTGCATATAATTTCCATTAAATATTTTAGGATATTGTGTTAAATGAACCCTTACTACATATTTCATGTATAAATGATGATAGATTCCATTATCTCTCATCAAACCAATTTACGATTTCTATTTGATGTCGTTATGCTGCTGAGGTTACACCAAAAGTTTCCATGTCAAAATTAGCGTGTAAGTGAATACCATACCCATTTCTCTATCTAGGGTGTTCAAAATTATGCACAAGTACATTTTATTTAGGAAATAAATTTAGGATTTCCACATATCTTATTTTTGTAATAAATAAATTTTTTTAATGAATCCATATTGTATGATATATGTGGCACACTTATGCATGAAATGAAATAATTAAAAATGGTGCACCCTGATAGCACTCCAATGCATTGGTTAAGAATTGTATCATGATACACCATGTGTTATGTGGTTTTACTCATGATAATTTAAGTTAAATGAGGGTTTAATCATGATACAAGTGCAATTATTCTTAGATCATGCTAATATAATGTTAATTGTTTTTGCCACATCTCTATGTTATGATAATCAATCTATATCATGACTCTATGTTCATGTTTCTCTTTTTCTCCATTGATTTTCCTATTTCCTAAAATTTATTGTATTATTCATGTTATAACTTGTTTAATTCATCACTGCGACTTATATCTCATCCTTATTTATGTAAGTACCTAGGTTATCCAATGCGATTCAAAGTTCAATGGAATGTTATGTTTCGGTAAAAGATGTTATCAATAAAGATATTGTATTTTATGCCATTAGTTGTCATGTATTTATCCTAATTTCTCAAGACACAAGACCAATATATCATCAGAGTTTTCTTAAGTGAATGTTTATGTAATAAATCATTGTAATGTGTGCAATAATTAGTAGGGTTTTTATACCCATAGTCAACTCTAAACCAACTCGAACCAAAGGCAAAGACCATAGAAGAAGCTATCATACTATATGATTCCCATACCTTTAAATGTGTCATGAAATTAAACATATAAAACAACCCCAAGGGAAAACGTTGTCCATGAAAATAATTCCTAGTAGGATAACACCCCCATGTTTATACGAGTTGTAATGTAAAGAATTTAATAGTACTATCTTTTAAAATAAAAAATGTTTTAGAATGCATTTTCATAAATCTAGTTTATTTGTAAATATTTATCCCATTTAATTTTCATAAAGCCCTTTCATATTTCTAAAATATAAATATGAAAACTAGATGGGATATAAAAAAGAAAGAATATTTATGCATTAAATGGGGAAACAAGTACTAGACACTAATGATCATAAATAGGAATAATGTTGGATCCAAAAAAATATCTAATACTACCACAATCCATTGATTTCCAAAAGGATACCTCCTAGTGGTGCCAAAAAACATAGGCTACTCATGTCTCTTTCCCTATACTCCCAAGGTTCCTAATGTACAAATTTTAGAAATCCATTTTCAAACCCATTTTCAAAATTCTATAAAGAATTTTCAAATCCAAGTCAATCCGCTTCAGGGTTTCAAAACCCATTTCCTCATGAATGGCCCGAAGGCCTTATTTTTTTATTGATTTTTGATAACCTCCCATTCAAGGGGTGAGGGAGAAACCTTACAAGTCCCATAGGCTCATATATTACAAGGCCCAAGGACTTATAAGATTACATTACTTGATGGTCTTAAGGAATTCTAACAGACTATCTACAAAGAACCGCCCCTCCCCAACATCAACATCGTGATAGTATCACTCCACCTTTGCATGGCGGTCTGGATAGGCTTCCTGTGGAAGCATAGGCTAGTCCTAATGGCATATCCATACCCTATAATTCTAAAAATCCATTTGGCTCTACTCTAGTGAGTGAACCGGCTCTGAATCCTCTTTTAGGGTTGTTTTTTTTATGTAGAGACTGTCTGGGGAAACAATATGTGACTTGAAGACCATGAGGTGGCCTGAAAGCCTTAAAGGTGGACCGAAAGCCCTACTGACTCAAAGTCCTCGGTGGCCCGAATGCCTTATGGACTCCAAGCCCAAACTAATGGCCCAAAGTGAATAGTTCTAGCTGCTAAAATACCGAATAGTACCTGCCATAGTAACTACTATAGTGCATGATACAGTACCCACATAGTTTATTAAAAAATGAATATAAATTCAAATTAAACCCATTTTTGAAAGAATTTTATTTCTAATAAATCAATTAAAAATGAATATAAATTCAAATAAATGAAAAATACATTAGAATTACCAAGAACTAAAAGAAACTCACTCCATTAATTGAATTTATATAAACATTGACCTCAAGCTAGTATAGTCTTAGCATTATTCAACCATGGTGATTGGAAACCACAAGATCGTCCTTCAAAAGAAAAGGCACAATAAGAAACTGTAAAGGATCAATATGATTCACTATCCAATCGCTAATACGGAACATAATCCCAACAAAATAAATATCCATGACCAAAAGAAAAGAAAACCCAAGAGGAATTCCTACCTAGATAAATGAACAACAATCATAATAATGATCAATATCTGATATAAATGACCCATAAGAATCAAAGGACTCCAAAATATCTCTAGATAGATTCTACATAAAGAGGGATAAGATCTTATAAAAATAAATTATGAATTTATCCGAGTGACACCCTAGAATTCCGACTCTTGACCTTTACACAACATGTAATCCCACTACATGTCATGTAATCCATATAGCTCAAGTATGCGGAAAACAAATAACAATTTTATAAAAAAAATTGAAAAAATATATGATGTTAAACTATTCCAGGGTGTGTAAATCCGACATACTATGTATCTAGATCATGGGATCATCCCTACAAACATTAAACTGTGTGTAACCCATTTACAAGGTGTGTAATCACCAACCAGACTGAAGAAAGTGCAGTTGTAAGGAAGAAAACCCAAAAACACAAATTAAATATTTCCTTGAACATGGTAATAACCATGTTAAATCATTGACACATTTATACTAAGACTCCATCAATTCAAATAAACATACATCCTTGAACGTTATAACATTTTCCTCAACAAAGTCTCTCCATCACCGAGATGCCAAAAAGTACACACAAACAAGGATGAAAAAAAGGATTAGTTAAAAAATCAACCTATATTTATAAATTTTTTATTATTTTAATAAATTAATTTTAATATAATAATTCCCATATAAACGAAAACAATTTTTTTAGAAAAAATGCATATTTTTCCATTAAAATGAATTTATTCCAAAAGCAATTATAAGGCTGATTACCATGTCATTAATTGAATAATGTTAAATAAAATAATTTTTTTTATTTTGAAACAATTATAAAACCAAATATATCATTGAATTTATTAATATTTAAACAAAATAAATGACACTTTTTGAAAAATCATTATTTTTCCCAATTCACCCAAAAATCAACCATTTCACAAAAATCCAATGAAGTTATCTTAATATTAATTTGACATGATTATTTAAAACAATGTGTTAATTATTTCAATTAAAATTTATAAATTAAGGGAAAATTAATAAAAACATCCAATAAAAAATTTAAATAAAAACCATTTTGTTGAAAAACTATATTTAATTTCTAAAATGATTGTATACTTTTTCTTTATATTGTCACCACAATCAGATAAAATATAATTAATATAATTAAATATATAAATAATAAATTTCATTAAATTAATTCATAAATAGTGATTAAATTCTATTTATTTGATAAAAAATAATTTTATACAGAAATATGTTTTCTTAAAAATAACTCTTTTAATATTATATGATCTTATTTAAAATAGAGTTATTATTTATTAGGCATTAATTTTAACAACCCAAGATTTTAAAAAGATTAAATTAATGATCCGTAGAGTATATGACATGGAACAATAAAATTAAAAAAATAATTTAACACCCTTAAAATTTCTGATATATATTTTTCATATAAACTGAATCTCTTTAATAGCTTGTGGAACACACAACCCAATGTCTAAATTCACTGTAATCTAGGATATCATTATAACCTATCAGTAAAATTGGAGGGTATGAATATTAATAATTAAATTATTAAAAGTATGTTTTTTACACATATATAAATAAATTCATCATTTGTCTATTAATTGTAAATAAAAAATCATTTGATAGAAAATGTAATGTTTTTTGGAAAACTATATTTTTCTAAATAGCATGGTCGTAATGTTATGCACACTTATTTAAAAATTATTTTTTAAAAAATAGATAAAATATATTTTAGAAAATGGAATTAATTTTTGACATCATTATTTCAAAATTATCT
The DNA here is from genome assembly GCA_963277665.1 of Viscum album. Taxonomy (NCBI): domain Eukaryota; kingdom Viridiplantae; phylum Streptophyta; class Magnoliopsida; order Santalales; family Viscaceae; genus Viscum; species Viscum album. The sequence continues at coordinate 647,277,222 of OY728137.1, read as the reverse complement.
TTAATTTATATTATTAAAATATAAATATAATATAAATTTTTTATTAATAGTGAAAAATATTTTTTTTATTAAAAACAGAATTTTCTTTTAATTTTTTCAAATATATTGTTTATATTTTAATTTTTTTTATATTTTCTTAATTAGTATTATTATTTAGCTAATTTATTTGATTTCGATTAATTTTATTTACTATTTAAATATAAAAACATTCCATACTTACGGAAACATTTATTTTGAAAACCAATTTTTCATTGCATATTTTATTTTTATAATAAATTGATATTGAAAAATTATATAAATTGAGTTTTTAAAAATGAATTCTATATATTGAATCATAATTATTTAGAATATATAATAATTTGAACTTATTTTTTCATGATTAATAGTAAAAGTAGTAAAAAAATCTGTAATTAAGGAAAAAACGGGGTTATTATGGGTTAATCTAAGAAGATAATGATTTAAATTACATAAAAACATATCCAATTATTATTTGATACAAATATTTAGACCTTATCACATCTATTTATCTTTAAATATCCATTTTTCTTAATTTCCCATGTAACCAATGTGGGAATCAATTTTAGTTTTCAAAACATCCAAGTGTATCCTCTCCCAAACTAATAAATGGACACCCCCTATCTGATCATACTCACAATTTCAAAGAAATTTTATCATCCAATACCTATGCAAATATATTCCTTAAATATATACCTGCATCATTGAGACATTTTTTATATACACTCTAGAAAGGGTGTAGGTATAAACATTAAGAGGTTGTCTGAAAAAGAGGTAATGTTCTTAACCATGCATTATGATTTTACTTATCTTATAAATCATAAAAATATTATAAAAATATTATAAAAATATTATAAAATAATTACAATAATATATAATATGTATTGTGGTGTTATTCTGTTAATGTAATAACCTATATTAATTTCCACTTCCATAAAATGGGAAATAAAATCGTCGACCGTGTGTACGACTATAAGGCCCCAACCTTAAACATTACTTAATATTGAATTAAATAAATAATTCACATTGATGATCTTTTTAGGTTTAGAGTTTTATAGAATTAGATCATAACTATTACATCTCAAAAGATTACACATTAGACTCTTCTACAATGTTTCCTTTTTTTCAAAAGATGAACTCTAAAAAATGTCATTTCTAGTTCCATGTTTAAGAAAGCATGACTTTTCCTTGATCCCATCCTCGAACCTATTCCACATTATGTCATGTGAAAAACATTTAAAAAAACTTGGGGTGAGCATAAAAATATCAGTAAGGGATATAAAAGTACGAAATGAAAACATTAGTCCATGTATGAAATCATAGCTTACACGTAAAACATACTCATTTTAACATACCTCATCAAATCATGAATAAATCATAGAAATCATAAGACATAAAGGTAACTTGAGGAATTCATAACATTCTTACGTAGAGAGTAACCCTCATGTTTACGTTTGGAATACCCATCACAGTATATTCCTTAAATCTCTTCGGAGAAACCTTAACATTTAACTCCTTCACGTTACCCAATGCATTAGAGAGCTATATCGGGCTCACCCTCCCTTAGATGATCGTGGAACCACCCGTCTTCATAACAATGCCCAAGAACCATAACATAATCGTATCACATAAAATATGCATACAGGAAACATAACATTTCCACTTTTCAATCACAAGATATCCATAAAAAAATTGATATAAAAACATTATGAAAACCATTTTCAATACCAAAATAAAAAAACGTGATACATGGTATATATTTTTCATTTTTAAAAAAAATTAGGTTTTGGCTTGTAGAGGAAGCTGAAACTCAAATAATGGTCACGGTGGCGGAGAAGTCGTTGTCGCTGCATACGTACAACAAAAAAATATTCCTTTTTTTTTGTTTAGTAAAATGCTTCGTATAAAAAAATATTCATTTTGAATAAGCGTAAAATTCAAAGGGGTTTATACACCGTATAAAAGAAAGTTGTGTATAAAACAAAATATGCCTCAATGAATGGAGATTGAGACGAAGTCCCTTACCTCATGTCGGACATGACTCGATTGCTCTTTAATAACCTGAATAATAAACTTGAGTTAATTTCTACTTTCTTAAGAACCTTTTTTCAAGTTCATTATTCCTTTTATATCACTTATTACCATGTCATGAACACTATGTAATTATTTATGTTAATAACGGTCGTTTTAACGATCATTGGTACTTGAGTAAAAAATAAACTCTTTATAATTACAATTTGTCCATGTATAAATTATATCCAGAGTTATATTCATTATGTAGATATCATATATATCATATATATCTAGTATATACATACATTTATAATATTACATAACATTTAGATGTAAGGAATGAAATGAACCATTCAAGGAGACGGTAAGCTGTACATACGCATGAACGCTACTTTCATTTCAATTTCGTATTTTATAAAATGGAATCATAATGACATAAAGGTATATTATAATTCCAGTATAAGTTCATATATAATATCATTAACTCCATCCTTTATACGTCCCACATATGGCATTAACGAATCAAATCACTTTGAGGGGGCAGTAGTCCGCACTTCCTAAAATGAAGATATCGCGTATACCCATAATGGAAGCCATAAAGTTATGCAATAAATGAAAAATACAGAAGCTTAAGGAAAAAATAAACATATTATATATCATATATAAATATAGTGTCATCTTAATGGCCACCTTTGAAGGTGTTGAAGAATATTGAACAATCATTGTTTCGTGAGGCAGAAATTCGCCATCCATGGAAACAATATGCTCTTTAACCATAATAATAAGGTGTGTTTAAGTATAGATCTAATAATTATCATAAAAACATGATATTATATTTATGATACTGGTGTTGTTACAAAATAAAGGAATAAAAAGTTTTTAGGGGTTGGATGATCAAAATAAAACATAAGAACACAAGAGAAGCCACTACCTTTAAAACGGGTAACTCTTTTTGATTTGAGCTCAAAGGCTTCCTTGGAATGACTTATGCCAAAAGTGAGGATTCTAGGAGTAATAGAGGGATGTGTAGAGAAAAAATGGTCATGGGTTGGCTGATCCAAAGTCTTGAGAGGTGTGGGTAAGGTGGTAGAGGTGGGGGCCCTTTATAAGAGAGGAGGAGGGGAAATCTTGGAAAGTTATAAAATGTTACTTTATTATAAAATGTTTTTAGGATTTTAAAGGTCCCAAAATTATATATTTCTAGGATAAGGTGATAATAGTTCGAAATCCACCCATACAATAGGTTTTTGACAAGTGTAGGTCTTAGATTTTACATTATCTTTTCATTTTATTTAAATCGTCAAATAATGAGGTAATCACTGCATCATCATGGTGTCACAAATAATTTAATTTAGTTAATGTTCAAAAATTATAAAACAAATATCATGATGTAGGAAAGATTTTTAGCTTTATAATTAATATTTATAGTTAAAATTATGACTTTTATAACCCCTTTTAAATATTGTTTTAGTAAAACCACACATGTTTGTGACATATTTATTTAAAAATTAAATAAAAAGTTAATAATGTCATTTTCCTACCAATGTGGCTCCATGGGGTCCCCTAGTTGACACATGGATTATCTTGGTCTTCCATGACACATCCAATAAGGGTATGACATGTGTCAAGGTCATTTCATATTATTATAACATTATTTTTACCTTAAATTACACTAATTACATCTAATCGTGATTAAAAACTTAAAAGTTACTATTCATCAAAAGTTATTTTAATCCCATTGAACCACATTTTACTTCTTAATGAAAACCATGTATGTTGTATTTTTGAAATTTATAACACGAAGGCGGTAAAATTTCATTTAAACAAAAAAATCAGTTTTTTAAGTACCACTTATTGTTTTCACTATTCATCAAAAATTGAAGTTTTTCTGAAAAATACCAAAACTTCAACCTAAGCTATATTTGATATTAAGAATTCAAAAATGATATCTATTTTTTAAAATTCAAAAAATATAAGTTACATTATTTAATATAATAATTAATTCCCACTGTCAGAACAAATAGCGTGTTTTTATGAAACAATATATATCAAAAGATTGACACTAGTTTAAATCTAATTTCAAAGTGACATTAATTCCAACAACCAATATTGGATTAAATTGTAAAAATATACTCTAATTTTACTTTAAAACAAATTAAAAAGATAATATAATCATATATATAAATTAGATTAAAAAAGGTTTTTAATTAAAATACAACATTTTTCACTATTAATTAAAAAATTAAACCTTATTGGAAAAATACGAAAAATTTACACAAAGTAAGTTTTGATGTCCCGATTCTAATGAAGAATTTTCTTTGGTCCAAAATAATGTATAAAAGTGACCAAAACTATATTTAAAGAGGTTTTTCCATCAAAATACGATAAGTGGACCTTTAGTGAAAATTAGAGTATATATGCCTAAAATTGAATTATTTTTGTATTTTAAGCCTTTATACATTATTGGATAAATGTAAAAACATTTAACAAACATATATAATCATATTTTAGTTATTTTATTCATTATCACCAATACAACATCTACGTGTTAACTACCATTTAAAATAATATTATTTTATTACTAGTGTGCAACGTAAGATTTCAAAGAAACTCTTTGTTGCGTATCAGGTATGCTATCGTACATAGCAACCCCTTTAAAGTAAAATTAATATTTAATTCCTAAATATTAATTAGTATTAAAATGTATTATTCTATATTTACCTGGGATGTTACATCCTTCCCCTTTTGGGAATTACATCCTCGTAATTTTATTCACTTATCAAAATAAGTGGAAGTATTTATCCCTCATAGCATTTTTAGATTCCCATGTTTCCTCATCAACCAAATGGTTTTTCCAAAAAACCTTTACCTGATTAATTACCTTATTCTTCAACACTTGCTCTTTATGGTCAAGAATCTAGACTGGTTTCTCTTCATTGGAGAGATTCTCTTCCAACTGAACTACCTATGGACTCAAAACATGAGATGGATCTGGCATATACATTCTCAACATCGAAACATGAAAAACATTGTGTACCTAAGATAAACTCGGTGGTATAGCCACTCGGTAAGAAACTGATCCAACTTTTTCTAGAATATCAAATGGTCCAATGAACCTTGGACTCAAATTTCCTTTCTTACCAAATCACATCACACTTTTCCACGGTGAAACTTTGAGAAAAACATGATCACCTACCTCGAAAGATAGATCCTTCCTCCGATTATCTATATAACCCTTCTGCCTGCTCTGATCTATTCTCATCTGTTTCTGAATCAAATGAACTTTTTCTGCCATCTCTTCTACCAATTCTGGTCCCATCATCTTCCTTTCACCCACTTCATCCCAAAAAAGCTGGAGTTCGACACCACTTCCCATATAAATCCTCAAATGGAGCCATCTGTATACTGGAATGAAAACTACTATTATATGAAAATTCAACCATAGAAAGATGTTGGTCCCAACTTCCCTGATAATCCATATAACAAGCATGTATCATATCCTCCAAAGTCTGAATTGTTCATTCTGACTGCCCATCTGATTGAGGATGAAAAGCTATACTAAAATTTAATTCAGTACCCAACGACTTCTGAAGGCCTTTCCAAAAGTTAGAAGTAAACCTGGGATCACGATCAGATACAATGGATAGGGACCTCCGTGAAACCTGACAATCTCTTTAAGATACAATCGAGAAAGTTGATCTAGAGAGAAAGTATCTCAAATTGGAAGGAAATAAGCAGATTTTGTCAAGCGATCAATAATAACCCAGATTTCATTATTACCTCGAGATGTCTTCAGTAATCCCACAACAAAGTCCATGGATATATTTTCCCATTTCCACTATAGCACTGGTAAAGGCTGAATCATCCCTTTCGGTAACTGCTTCTATGCTTTAACCTGCTGACAAGTCAAACACTTCATAGTAAAATCAACGATATCTCTTTTCATTCCATCCCACCAGAAATAATCCTGCAGATCTATGTGCATCTTAGTAATGCTAGGATGAACTGAAAATGGGGAACTATGAGTTTCAAATAACAACTCTCTCTTCAACTGTGAATCACAAGTCACACACAATCTCTTCCCAAATCTCAAAACACAATCATTATCAATGTTGAATTTAGGCAACATACCATTCTGAACTAGCTCTACCTTTTTCTGTAACTCACTGTCTTGCTTCTATGCTTGCTTGATTATATCTTATAGAGAATATTTAACTGATACCTAAAACAAAACAAAAGGACATCTTGCACCAAAAACATTATGCCAAATTTCATCAAATCTTTAACCAAAGGATCACGTTCCAAATGCAACATTGTTAATGAAGAATTACATTTTCGACTCAAAGCATCAGCCACTTTATTTGCTTTTCCGGATGGTAATGAATTATACAAACATAAACCGTGATTAATTCTAGCCATCTCCTCTGTCCCAGGTTCTATTATTTCTGAGTTAATATATACTTTAAACTTTTTTGATCGATATATATTTCACACTTTACTCCATACGAATGATGCCTACAAAATTTTAAAGCGAAAAACAACAGAAACTAATTCCAAATCATGTGTAGGGTAATTTACATCATGAGTTTTCAACTGATGTGAAGCATATGAAATTACCTGATCATCCTGCATAAGGACACAACCATGTCCCTTCAACGAAGCATCATGATAAATAAAAAACTCACCATTACAAGAAGGAAGTGCAAAAACTGTAGCATTCACCAATCTCCTTTTCAACTCCTGAAAACAATCATCACATTCTTTTGTCCATATAAACTTAACACCCTTCTGATTTAGCTTAGTCATTGGACTAGATAACCGTGAAAATTTTTGAACAATCCTTTAGAAATAAGCTGTCAAACCAAGAAAACTACAGATCTCGGTTACATTGGTGGGTCTTGGCCATTCTTCAACAAATTTTGTTTTAACAGGATCAACATTTATTCCATTTTTTGAAACAATGTTACCAATGAAAGAAAATTGTTGTAACCAAAACTCACACTTGCTGAATTTCCCATATAATTTATTTTCTTTTAAGGTTGGAAAAATAACCCTTAAATGTCTTTCATGATCCACTTTACTTTTACAAAACTCCAAAATACCATCAATAAAAACAACCAACATTTTTCACCTGAGTGAACTGAGCCATCACTGCAAAAAACTGTTTAGTTCTGATTCTGACCATCTCAGGGTACTGATTTGAAAGGTAATTTCCCTCTGTATGCCTTCCTAGAAAAGTTGTTATGTTTCCTCTATGAAAAACCATTCTTAACAAAGATATTTCTTAGTCTAAGCAACATGGTAATATTCAAATGCTATATCATTTCAATCATACCATAAATTAATTTATAATTTTACAATTTTCTAACTCATAATGTTGTCTAAACCGACTTATGATACCAACTATGAGGCCCCAGACATAAACATTACTTAATATTGAATTAGATGAATAATTCACATTGAGGATCTTTTCAGGTTTAGAGTTTTAGAGAATTAGATCATAACTATTACATCTAAAAAGATTACACAATAGACACTTCTACAAAGTTTCCTTTTTTTAAAAACATGAACTCTAAAAAAAATTCATTTCTAGTTCCATGTTTATGAAAGCATGAATTTTCTTTTATCCCATCCTTGACCCCATTCCACATTATTTCCTATTAAAAACATTTCAAAAAAACTTAGGGTAGCATAAAAATCTTAGTATGGGATATAAAAGTACGAAAAGAAAACATTAGTCCATGTATGAAATCATACTTTACTCATAAAATAGAAGCATTTTAACATGCCTAATCAAATCAGGAATAAATCATAGAAATCATAAGACATAATTGTAACTTGAGGAATTCATAACATTCTTACGTAGGGAGTAACCCTCATGGTTATGTTTAGAATACCCATCGCAGTATATTACCTAAATCTTTTCGGAGAAACCTTAACGTTTAACTCCTTCGTGTTACCCAATTCATTGGAGAGCTATATCGCGCTCACCCACCCTTAGTTTATCCCAGAACCACCCGTCTTCATAACAATGCCCAAGAACCATAACATAATCGTATCACATAAAACATGCATACAGGAAACATAACATTTACACTTTTCAATCACAAGATATCAATACAACACATTGATATAAAACCTTATGAAAACTATTTTCAATACCAAAATAAAAGAAAATCAATGCATGGTATTTATTTTTCATTTAAAAAAATGTTAGGTTATGGCTTGTAGAGGAAGATGAATCTCAAATAATGATCACTACGGCGGATAAGTCGTTGCCGCTACATACGTACGACAAAAAAAACATTCCTTTTGTCGTTTAGTAAAACGCTTCATATAAAAAATGTTTCCTTTTCAATAAGTGTAAAATTCAATGGTGTTTATACAACTTATAAAAGAAAGTTGTGTATAAAACAAAATATGCCTCAATGAATGGAGATTGAGACGAAGTCTCTTACCTCGTGTCCGACGTGACTCGATTGCTCTTTAATATCTTGAATAATAAACTTGAGTTAATTTCTACTTTCTTAAGAACCTTTTTCAAGTTCATTATTCCTTTTATATCACTTATTACCATGTCATGAACACTATGTAATTATTTAAGTTAATAACGGTCGTTTTAACGATAATTGGTACTTGAGTCAAAAATAAAATCTTTGTAATTACAAGTTGTTCATGTATCCATTATATCCAAAGTTATATTAATTATTTAGATATCATATATATCCAGTATATACATGCATTTATAATATTACATAACATTTAGAGGTAAGAAACGAAATGCATCGTTCGTGGAGACGGTAAGCCGTACGTACACATGAACGCTAATTTCATTTCTATTTTGTATTTTATAGAATGGAATCATAATGAAATAAAGGTATATTATAATTCTAGTATAATTTCATATATAATATCATTAACTCCATCCTTTATACGTCCCACATATTGAATTAACGAATCAAGTCACTTTCAGTGGGCGGTAGTCCGTACTTCCTAAAATGAAGATATCGCCTATACCCATAATGGAAGCCATAAAGATATGTCATAAATGAAAAATAAAGAATCTTAAGGAAAACATAAACCTATTATATATCATATATAAATATAGTGTCATCATAATGGCCACCTTTGAAGGTGTTAGACGAATATTGAACAATCATCATTTCGTGAGGCAGAAATTTTCCATCCACGGAAACAGTATGCTCTTTAACCATTATATGAAGGTGTGTGTAAGTGTAGCTATAATACTTCTCATAAAAATATCTTACTATATTTAATATACTGGTGTTGTTACAAAATAAAGGAATAAAAAGATTTTAGGGGGTTGGAGAAGCAAAATAAAACATAAGAACACAAGAGAAGACACTACCTTTAAAACGGGTAACTCTTTTTGATTTGAGCTCAAAGGCTTCCTTGGACAGTCATCTGACAAAAGTGAGGATTCTAGGAGTAAGATAGGGATGTGTAGAGACAAAATGGACAGTGTTTGGTGGAGACAAAGGCTTGAGAGGCGTGGGTAAGGTGGAAGAGGTGAGGGCCTTTTATAAGAGGACATGAGGGGCACTCTTGGAATGTTATAAAAGGTTACTTTATTATAAAACTATTTTCGTATTTTAAAGGTCCAAAAATTATATATTTCTAGGATAAGGTGATAAGAGTCTGAAATCCACCCATCCAATAGGTTTTTCACAAGTTTAGGTCTTATATTTTACATTATCTTTTCATTTTATTTAAATCTATAATTAATGAGATAATCACTGCATCATCATGGTGTCATAAATAATTTAATTTATTTAATGTCTAAAAATTATAAAAAAATATCATGTTGTAGGAATGCTTTTTATATTTCTAATTAATATTTATAGTCAAAATTATTACTTGTATAACCCCATTTAAAAATTGTTTTAGTAAAACAACACATGTTTGTGACATTTTTATTTTAACATTAAATAAAGAGTTATTAATGTCATTTTCCTACCAAAGTGGCTCCATGGGGTCCCCAAGTTGACCCATGGATTTTATTAGTAGACCATGACACATAATATAATTTTAGGACATGTTTCAAGGTCATTTCATATTATTAAAACATTATTTTTACCTTAAATTACACTAATTACCTCTAATCGTGATTAAAAACTTAAAATTTACTATTCATAAAAAATTATTTTAATCCCATTGAACAACATTTTACTTCTTAATGAAAACCATGTATGTCAGATTTTTGAAATTCAAAACACATAGGTGGTAAAATTTCATTTAAACAAAACAAATCAGTTTTTAAGAACCACTTAGTGGTCTCACTATTAATCAAAAATTGAAGTTTTCCAGAAAAATACCAAAACTTCAACCTAAGCTATATTTGATATTATGAATTCAAAAATGATTTATATTTTAAAAAATTCAAAACATATAAGTTACATTAATTAATTTAATAATTAATTCCCACTGTCAGAACAAATATCATGTTTTTATGAAATAATATATATTAAAAGATTGACACTAGTTTAAGTCCAATTTGAAAGTGAAATTAATTCCAACAAAAATTATTGGATTAGATGGTAAAAATATATTCTAATTTCGCTTTAAAACCAATTCAAAAGATAATCTAATCATCAAAATAAATTAGATTAAAAAGTGGTTTTGAATTAAAATACAACATTTTTCACTATTCATTAAAAAATAAACATTATCGTAAAAATACCAAAAAATTACACAAAGTAAATTTTGATGTCCCAATTATAATGAATAATTTTATTTGGTCCAAAAGAATGTATAAGAGTGAACAATACTATATTTAAAGAGGGTTCTCTATCGAAAGGTGATAAGTGGACCTTTTGTGAAAATTAGAGTATATATGCCTAAAATTGAATTCTTTTGGTATTTTAAGCCTTTATCCTCTATTGGATAAATGTAAAAACATTTAACAAAGATATATAATAATATTTTAGTTATTTATATTCATTCCCTCTAATACAACGACTATGTGTTAACTACCATTTAAAATAAAATTATTTTATTACTAGTGTGCAACGTAAGATTTCAAAGAAACTCTTTGTTGTGTATCGCGTACGCTATAGAACATCGAAACCCCTTTAAAGTAAAAATAATCATAAATTCTTAAATATAAATAAGTATGAAAATGTATTATTCTTTATTTACCTGGGATGTTACAACGATGGACTGCCCCCTTGTGAACTGATGTAATTTGTTTTTAATCACTACCTCTGATGAATGGATTTAATAATGCATTTAAAATATTTATTTTGTATTTATGACATGAATATATTTTTTAAATTATAATATAATATATAAATTTTTACCTGAAAACCTGTTGGAAAAAAATAATTTCGCGCATGCTTACATGTGGACTACCACATCAACATAGTGATTTGATATATTTTATATTTTATATCGACATGGATAATAATAGGATTACATATAATTAGTATATATGATAGATATTATATAATAATTATTCTTATAATTTTAATTTCTAATTAACATTCCTTCATTCCAGCCATTAAATAAACAAATACAACGTTCATGTGTACGTATGTCCAACCCTCTCCATGAACTGTATAATTCATTTTTTATATATTTAAATATTTAAAGATAAAATAAATACATTTATAATGAGTATATATGATATTTTAATTACATTTAAAAATATATATATGACTGAACCATTATCAAATTAAAATGGTCAAAACTACTGAATCAAATAACGTTTGTACACCGAAGCAGTTATTTCCAAACAACGATTTTTAAAAATAAATATTAATAAATGGGTAACAAAAGTATATCTGTAAATCAAATGTGGTATGATATATATTATTATTTTTCGATAATATATTTATAATAAACCTATATTTATTATATAGGTTCTTGAAACATGTATGAAAGATTTCATACTACAGGCATGAGACATCATCTCAATTTCCTTTTATTGAGGAATATTTAATGTTACACACCAAATTACTTTTTTATTATATATATAATACCACTGTTATACTAAATATACAAAATAATTAATATTAATATTTATTTTATGTTTGAATTCATATTATTTAATCCAAGGGTATTATATATGAATGTAACAATGTTGTAAGTGTTTCATAACACATTTTTTATTGGGTTACATTACATCTTAATTATATTACATATTATATGATTATTTGTGTAGTGACTTCATATTATATTATTTTTATATCCAATTGTTAAATTTTAATATAAGTTTTATAAAAATAACTTATTAATTGATTAAATCTCACTTCAACACTATGGTATTTGTAGAGGTTGTGTGTCTTAATTTTAGTTACATGAGACATATTTTATATTAAACACTTATTTCTTCAGTTTAGTGTATATACTGCCCATTTAATATTTTATATCATGAATCTATTTATATTCATGTAATTTAGAGTTTTATTTTTTGTTATTTCTTTAATGGGTCTCATTAATCAAAAGCTACTAAAGTGTAAAGGGTTTACTGCAAAATTTCATCATTATTCATGATTGTTTATGTTTATGTCTCCATTGGGGGAATTATGCATTGTTTATATCTTAAAATAAATATATTTTATTATTATATGGTAATCCATGATCTCTTAATTAAGAGTAACATTTTACATCTCTTCGATACTTAAATTTTGTGAAATTGTTTTTACAAAAATAAAACTGTATTTCTCTAATTGGTTAAGAATCCTTTTTCTCCCATATCCATTATCCTAAAAATATTTTCCAAAATGTTTTTAATATTATCCTAAAAAAATTTTAATTTCATTTTTAACCATGATTATATTTTACAAAAAAATTTAAAAGGAATAATCCCATCATTTTTTAAATAATATACTTTGGGCCATTTCCTACAAAAATATGAAAGGAATATTTGGTTTAACATACATGACATGAATATAATTTTACGCTATTTTTACTGATCGATTTTCTTAAGATATATTTTTTTGTTTGAAAATTGATGTTCAAGGAAAATTATTTCTACACTAATTTTTAAATTTTTATTTATAAAAATTGATTTTCAATGTTGAGATGATATTTTCTCCAAGAATTCTTTAAATGTGTCATTATATATATTTTATTCATCAAAAACAAAAACTATTATTTTAATTATGATCCATAGAGAATATATTATAATTATACCATAATTAGTATTATTTTTAGATATTTTGTGATTAGATTGACTGGGGATGTACTATTTTGATATGATTCTCCATATTAATAAGGATGGTAAAGTTTATTTATTGGGTAAATTATTAAAATTTCCTGTGATAGTTTTTAATATGAATGTTTACATTTATTTTCATTCTATAATATTATATAAGGATTGCATAGGACTTATTAAGTGATGGGTGGGGCCCTCTATATCCCCTCTATGTATCAATAGGCATCATGAGGAAAACTAGATTGGGTATTATGCTAAGACCTTACCAATTTATTTAAGAGTACTTACTACAATGCCTTGAATTTATTTTTATGATTTCCATCATTAGACACTCCCTAATTATGAGATTAGTTTTTTAAGTCCTTGGGATTATTTGATTAGTTAGAATATCCTTGGAAAATTTTAAAGATCATATGATTATTTTTGAGGAATTATTTGTTCATTAATTATTTTTTTCATGTTGTAGTCAATTTAATGATTAAATATCATTTGTGACAATTATATACCTTACTTTAATGATTATATCTAACTAATTCATGATAGATTCTATTATGCACATACTCTTACTAGTCATTTAAGCTCGATCCTATAAAATTTATTTTTTCCCTGGGGTTGTGGATTGTTTTCAATGATTATTATATATGGATACACTAAAGTGAAAAATGGTATACTAAATGAAAATACTATTATTCATTTTATGTTTTAAAGTGTATTTAATATTCAAGTTTGTATATTGTTCTCATAATATACTAAAATATTCAGTCCATTGGGATGTGGTCTCTTGTATCTAGAACCAATGTAATAAATTAACCACCAAATTTGGGCTATTGAATTGGGGTTTTTATATTTGGTATCAGTACATGTTTAGTAGAATCATTGGGAACTATATTTATGAAACCATATATTTGTGAATATAACACTATGTCTAACTTTTAAGATAATATTATGTATAGGAAAACGTCCTAAATTTAGGTATGGTAGATATTATGTGGTTTTTCCAGAAATACATCAATGTATAGACACAAAACCTAGATTTGGGTTTAGTACAGATGAATATAGGGTAATAAATCTAAAAATAATTGGTTGAGTATATCCCATTTATAATTTTGGTGTATGGTGAGTGCTTCCTTATTGCACACCTAGTTTGATAATCCTAGGGTATATACTTTGCTAAATCACATTTTATTTAAAATATATTATGAAGAATTGGAATAGATGTTAAAAATTAACGACCAAGGTTAATCATAATGTAACATAGATTGAAAATAAAATGTCAAGATTTAGATATACAATAAATTCTTATGTGGTTTCCCACTATGATTAATGTTTCTCATACTATGTTTTTCAGTTTCAGTCAGTGGATAGAATGAGGATAAATCATCTTAACACTATGTGAGGTGGAAAATATAGTGATTATGATTGATGAAATAGGATAATGGATATAGGCATGTGTATTGTGACTATGAGTAGTAAGTTATAATGATATATGATTAACATCATTCACCATAACCAACTCTTGGACTCACTAAAGAGGAGATGAATATAGTCCACTAAGAGCTTGAATGGTGGATAGATTTTAGGAAATAGGTCTCAATTTTCTTTAATTCTAGTGATGTTTAAATAGACACCAAGGATAATTTATTAACAAATTAGAAAATGATTATGTGGGTAAAAAGGACTTAGAGTAATGAAATTTTGAAGAAAAGTAACGAGTTTAAGGGAGTGAAATAACTTTCATCATAAATGTCCCATTATATTTCATTGTCATAAATGTGGGGAACCTAGGAATTATCTATTATATTAACCTCATTTAAATGTGGAATCCTAGACCATATAAGGAACTGTGTTATATTAATCATTTAGTAAAATAATTGAAATATTTATTCATTGAAATTCATACACTATTTTGTAGAATTGTTTTTAGTAATAATATTTTTCTTATAAGAATCATGACACATCTAATGATACTATTAATTTTGGAATTATATATATCTTAACGTAATATTACCTTAAGTGTTTTAGATACCATCTTGGGTTCAAGAGTGTAAGTTTTATCATGACATTAATGTCTTAAATAGACCTTTTGAGGTTTTAAATAATTTGAGTTTATCATGATTAAGGATATTTTGAGAGACATTCACGTTAATACCACCCATTGGTCTAGTATATATTTTAGTGAGAAATTTATTTTGGGGATAATGAGTTTTCAATATTAGAACATAAGTTTAAAGGTATTGGTATCCCTTAAGACTTATCTCATCTTTGAGGATTGTGGGTTTATAAAATTTTGAGATGTTATGGGAATTATATTAATATAGTTATTGAAAAAAGAAAACATGCATGTTGAGTGAAAACCCATCACATCCTGAAAGTATATAGGGATTGAAACCAAAACATAAGGGTGACAAGGGTGCAGCTCCTTACAATGGGATAAGAAATTTCCTAGTTGGTATGAAATTATTTTTATTTAAATGATTTTATGGAGATATATTAAAATTATTTTTGGAATCATATTATAAGATAAAGTCTTTTTTGAATTATATATGGTGATTAATAATATTTTTAGAGGAATTTTATTAGGTTTAGATACAACCATTAGGTTTAATGTAAAGGATTACTTGGGAAGAATAATATTATGTTTTGGAGATATAAAATGATGGTCTTGAGATAACCTTTGAGGTAAAAAACATTAAATTTTGAGGTTATTGGTGTTATTTTGGACATAGGGTTATATTTTTTAAACCTGTAGTTATATTGATTAAATTTAGATATTATTGTATTATATTTACCTATTTTGGATGATGTGTAATAATAATTTTTATATTAGTGAAGAATGGAGTAATAACTAGTTATCCTTTTTTTGGATTCCATGATCCATTAACAGTTAATTTTAGTGCTTCAGACATGAATGTTTTATCTCTAATACTCATCATTAGGATAGAAAGATGATATTGGGCTATAAAATTATTAATGGATGAAATTATACTTGTTATGTAAGTATTTATTATTATGTTTTTAGTATAGATGGTAAATAGGTTCCTTAACTCAATGAAAAGGATCATGAAACAAAACTTTTATCATAGTACCTTGATTTACATGGAACTAATTATATTTTAACCCATAAAAAATTTAATGGTTTTGTGTAATATAGAATTCACAAGATCATTCATTTTATTATGATAAATTATATGTACCACTATCTATAAATATTTATGTTTTTTGACATCTATATTTTAACATGAAACCAATTTTATCCTATTTGGAAAACTTGTTTTATGTTACTCTAGAGAACCATTATATTAATGTTCATCCCTCATCAAGGGGATGTTTTATTAAATTGTTTAATGATATGGTATTTCAATAAGGATATTTTCATATTTCAAACCCTTTATTTCATTTTGAAAATTCAAATTGTGAGGATGTAATTTAGTGAAGGTGGGGATACTGTAACACCATATGATTTTAAAAGAGAAAAAATATTATTCTATAGATTATATAACATGGGACAACAAGTATAGATTAAAATATAACACTATGAGACTTTATGATATATATATTTTTATATAAATTCAATCTCTCTGAAATCTAGTTGTAGACACAACTATGAGTCTAAACATACCGTAATGTAGAGTACCATTATCACATAGTCGTTGAATTTTTGATAATCAATAAGAATAAATAAATTATAAAACATATGTATTATTATAATGCATAATTAAATTCATTGATTACATATTTATTAGATATAAAATATTAATATCATTTGAAATTAAAAGACATGTTTTATAAAAAAATGTATTTTTATAAAAAGTTATTTCATCACATTTTTAACACTTATTTTAAAATTAAACTTTACCGAATTTATCAAATATATATTGAAAAATGAAATTATTTTTTTTAACTCATCATTTAACATTAATAATTGAATTAATTTTTTATAATTTCATAAAAATATTAATATTTTTATAAAAATTTTATATATTTATTTTTATTAATTTTTATTAATTTATGTTTCATAAAATGTAAGAGTATATTTTAAATAGGATTTAAATTTAAATTATTGATATTGTATTATCATCAATGTTATTTAGTTAATTGAAATCAATTTTAAGATCAATTTCAATATCATAAATTTCCATACATATAGGATCATTTCATCGAAATCTACTTTTCCATCCCCTCTGTGGGTTTTTTTTAAATTAACTTATTCATATTGTATGAATTTAATATGAGAAAAAAGATTCTATATTTAGAATAATAATAATTTAAATTATAAAATTAGGTTAACTTAATTTTTTTTCATAATAAAGTGTAAATATTGAGAATTTTTTAACCAGAGATAAAGATAAAATGGGGTTTCTAAGGAATTTATCTTAGAAGAAAAGGGTTAAATAATGTCCTAAAAGCTTTGAAATTTATTATTTTATTTCCATATGTCAACCTTATATAGCATAAGACTCTAAAATTGTCCATTTTGGGGCATTTTTCATGTGCATGACCTGGGTATCACTTTTTATTTAAAATAATTTCAGGATTGTTTGCTCCCCCACTAATAAAAAACCACCAACACACTACTCCCATTGACACTCCTAATTCCTTTTGTCTTGGATAATACCTACAAAAATATATTCCTAAAATTTCTCCCCACACCTTATATTTCAATTTTTCATGAATTCAATCTAGGAATGATTTATGTATAATCCTAAAGAGGATTTCTGTTGAAGAGGTAAAGTTACTAACCATGTATTTTTGTATTACTTTTTCTTCTATGTATTTAAAAATCATATACAAATATGATATATTAGTAAAAACAGATTCTCAATTAAAATGAAATGTTATTATTTTAATGTAATAATCCATATCCATCTCCAATTCCATCAAATTAGAAAAGAATTTGTCGATCGTTGGTATGATAGAATGTAGCCTCGCGAACTGGTGTGAATCATTTTCCATCACTTCCTATCATAGATGGATATAATGAGGGAATTAACATATTTATATTATTTTTTTGGAAATTATTTTTTTTTTGACTTATAATATCATATATACCTTTTTATCTTCCTATATTTTGGAAAACAATAATGACACTTGTGGGTATGTGTGGACTACCATCTCTACTTTGTGATGTGATATTTTTCATATTATTTTTAAGAAGATAGTAATAAAGAATGATTTAATTTATTTATTTGATATATATTCCATAATAAGAAGAATTTTGGGGGAAATCTCCATTATTAAAAATAAAAAAGACACAAACCCCTTTGTGTGATAAGGGGAACCTAGAAGAAACCAAACACTCAAGGAATAAAGGCCTAAAAATACAATGGCCCGAAGGCCCAATGGCATAAAATCATTAAGAAACCTCATATCATAAAATCCCAATGTGGAAAATACCAATAAAGAACCAAGACCAAATCCAAATATCTTTATTACTCATCCTGCCACTACGCAGGCCTGCTAACATCCCCCAACGCTACCTGCGACCGATCTTCCTTCATATGATCAGAGATGCTACTATGAAATTATATCGAAGAAGTGATCAGGTCAAGAGAAACTACCTCTAGGACAACAAAACATATTTCCAACCAGATCATTGAAGCTGTGAGAAATGCCTAAGCATCACCACTACCTAGAACTACCCAAACCATGAATTGATGGATCCACAGCTTTTACCTTGTCGTCCGGCCTGAACACCAGCCGCGACCACCTGCCGATGACCTCGTCGTAACCCACCACTCACAAGAACATGTCCCACCAAACCACACTGCCACTGAGATCTTCCCATGAGGAAACAACCCCAATGTTATCTATGTCCTCCTATTAATTTTTTAAGGTCCAGATCTATAGATCGGGTACTACTTTCTTATTGTTGTCCTCGCATGACCGCCAAATCCATCATCTTCGCTGTCTAAGACAGATATATAGCCAGGATTAACACTGTTGCATCCTAGAACCACCACTTCAACGTCAACTACATCACATAAATCCAACACACCATGATATAATAATAATTATTGAATGTTTAATTATTACTTCACTTTCTTTCATTCCATCTGATTAAAAATTTGAAATAAAATTCATGAATACATATGACATATCATCTCTGTTAGTCATGAAATTAATTTTTATATCTATAACTATTATAAACTACTATAATTAAATAACTAATGATTATATATTGTATTTAAATCATGTTTACCATTATTTATATTATCTAACCATGAACAATGAAAAATTACCAAAACTATTGAACCAAAACATATATGAAAAACATGGGAATTATTATCCGAAATATTGATTTTAACAAATATTTTTTAATAAATAGGTGATAAAAGAGTATATATAAATCATATATTAAATAATATATATAATAAATGTTCAATAAAATATTTATTTTAAATATATAATAATTTTATAGGAACTTCTAAAATGTACTAAGTATATCAGATCTTATGTAAGGGATTTCATCTCAATTTCCTTTCATTAGGGAATATTTTAATTTTATATACCCAATTGATTTTATGTTGTGTATATACTGAAGCATTTATATATAATATAATTAATGAATTATATTTCATGGTATTTTATTCTTTAGTTATTATTATATCATCAATTGTAGTTGGACATGAATTTTACCAGGTTGTATGTTTTTTCAAACACAATATATTTTCATTGGGTTATATTACTTCTTCACTGAATTATACATTCTAAGATTATGTTTGTAATAAATTATGTGTAAATTATATTTTTTCCCTTATTTTATGTGGATATACATTAGATATAAATAATGGATTCATTTACTAAATCTCACTTCAATGTTATGATCATTGTAATGGTTTCTCATCTCACTTTTACTTATGGGAAAAATATATCATATTCACCACCTTTTTTTTATTTATAGTATATATCCGAATAATTTAATGTTGTATAGAATTAATCTATATATTTTAATTGTATTTAATGTTTCATTTGATGTTATCTCTTTCATGGGTATTATGATTCAAAAGTTACCAAAGTGGTAAGTGTTTACTTCACATCTTCATCATTATTAGGGATTTTTTATGTCTACGTATCTCATTGGGAAATTATATTGTATTTAGATATTAAAACAAATATATATTCTTCTAATATCGTTATAAATAAACTTTTAATGCAATAGTAACATTTATCAACTATTTGGAACAAAAATGATTTTGAAAATATTATATGAACATATGACCTTATTTTTCACATTGGTAGAAAATCTAGTTTCTTCTTTATCCATGATTCTATAAATATTTTCAAAATTTTCCTTAAAATTATCCAAATAATATTTTAATGGAATTTTTATCAATTTTTTTAATGTATAAATTTTTGAAAAGTTATCTTACTGTAATTTAACAAAAAAAATTATGTTTAGATTTTTCTTACAAAAATGTGAAATAAATCTATGTTTTAACATGCAAGACCAGAACAAAATTTAACACTATTATAAAAAATTATTTTTTAATTATTCATTTATAAGATTCAAAAATATATATTCATATAAAACTAATTTTACAATATTTAGTGATTTTTTTTAAAGTAATTTTGAAATTAGATATTTCATTTTACTCAAGAAGGTTTTAATGATCAACCTATGAAATTTATATTCATCAATATAAACTACCCTTATTATACCCATGCTAAATTTGGGATAAATTGTAATTAATCCATCATTTTTATCTATCTGGATGTTTTATGATCAGTTTTACTGGGGATATACTATTTTGATACTATTCACTATATTACCAGGGATGGTTTGGTTAATTGAATATAGATAATTATTAATATTTCATAAGATATTTTTTAAACAAAAATCATTAATATTTTTTTCTCATATTTCATATGAGGAATCCATTCAACTTATAATGGTACGGGCGAGGAAAGTTATACACCATCGACGCCTCAATATGTCACATGGACAAACTAGCTTGGATATTTGGTTGTGACCTTACCCATGTATGTAATATTTATTGGCATTAGGCCATGAATGTATGGTTATGATTTCTATAATTAATAATTCTCTAATTATGAGAATATTTATTTATTCCACTATGATTATTCAATTATTTAGAATATCCATGTAAATGTTTTAAGATCATGTGATTACTGATAAGGAATCATTTGACCATTGTTCATTCCTACCATATTATGCTATGTTAATGATTAAATAGACATTGTTAAAGTTATTTACCATTCCATATTGATTATTAATTATTTATTAATGATAGATTGCACTATACACAAACCCTTACTAAAAATTTGAGACTAGTCCTTTCTTAGGTTTCTTTTACCCAGGATGCCAGGAATTGTATTAGGACTGATATGTATGTGTATGCTAAAGGGAATGATGGTGTACTAATATAAAAAACTATGTTTTATATTATGTTTCCAAATTAATGTGATAATAAAATATGCATTTCTTTTCATATACTACTAAACTACTCGGTCATTTGGGATGAGATCACTTTAATATTTCACCGTAGATATAAAGTAACCATCAAATCTGGACTATTAGGGTTAGGGTAGTTACATTAATCAAAGCATTTTTATAAATGAAAACATATATATATATATATATCATATTATAGTAACTTTTTTATGGATTCTAATACAAAAATATTTCTATAAAAGTAAAAATTTATTGATATAACATTCATATAAATGAAAATATTATGAAAAAAATGATATCTATCCAATTCCCTGTTGCAAATAAAAATTGATTACAATTTTCATATATTCGGAAATGAATTGAGAAATATGTATTTTTTAATTTAATATAAATTAAATTAATCTCAATTAGTGTTAAATAGGAGACATAAATAATGAAAAAAGTATAATTTTATTTTATAACATTTTCTACAAATTCTATATGAAATGAAAATATGTTAATTTGAGAATGATTATTTTTGGATAAAAAAAATGATGTTTAATTGGAAGGATTTATTTATGATTTAAAAATATTACCCAAGGAAGGTTTTAAAAAAATTTACATATAGAAAGCATGTTTTTTAGTTTTGGACTATAAAAATATTCTATGTTAAATACTCCCATACATATTTTATTTTATTAGATATAATTTTAAGGGACATAAAGAAGATCACATTATTTAGAAGGGATATAAAAACATAAACTTTAGAATTGTTGAAAGATAATTAATATGTGTGATTTAATTTATATATAGAAAGATAATCCATGGATTAAATTAAAATAAGATTTGAATTGGTAAAATAATATAGTTCAATTCCAAAATTATTAACAAATAAAGATCTTTTGAACTAGATTATAATCATTTATGTAATATTTTATGTTTCTTGGTTGTTTAAGGAAATGTTATATGCTGTTGAGGTCAAAAAAATATTGTTAACATGCATGTCATTAAAATCATGAGCTATGGATTAATTGAAACATGATCCAAAATAAAAGTCAATATTAAATTATAAAATCATTACAATATTTTTCTCATTTTAAAAGCGAATAAATATTAATTAAAATCCAAATACTCAATAAATGTAAACATGTTTGTCTTTTTATGAACAAAAATTATCTATTTTAGAAAAAAATTTATGAGTTTTTATTTTTTTAATATAATTTTATAATGATATTCTAGAAATGAAATAAATTATATGTTAATAAAATATTCAATGAAAATAGAAAAAAAAATCACAAGATTATATTTTTATGATTTGATAACCATTACCTATATATAATCAAAAAAATATCACTAAATATTTCAAGAGATATTTTTATCAAATAAAAAATCTCACATAATTTTATTTATTATGATTTTGTGGATTTATTATAATTAAATGTAGTAATGAATAATGTTTCTACTATAAATTATAAAAATTAGATGTAATGACCATCATAACTTTTCAATATTTTTTATGAAATAATTTTCGTAACTAGAAATTATTAAAATAGATACTAAGGTTGGGGGTGTGAATCAATGATGACATATTCTTATTATTTTTAGTAAATTCAAATTTTTCAACTATGAGGCTGTACATTATATTTTTCTATCAATTAGTTTTTTGGTTTATTATCAATTAATATAGGTCATCCATATATGAATGAATTTTTTCTACAGATTATGGAGTTATATATTAGTACATTTTTATATGGAGGGAAATGTTGTTGCAATTAGATGTTCAATGTTTGATATATTTGCAAAAAGATGAACCACCAAGCTAAAATTATATGGTAATAACTTGATTAAGAAATTATATTATATGGGATGAAGAGGAGTTGATGAGTGTTGTAGGAAATTTTTTTATTCTAGTTTTACAGATCTTTGATTTATGTATAGAATGTGTTTATGGAAACATTGGTGAACTTTGGTGGAGTTAATTTTGATATATATAAATTATTTTGTTTCTATATAGGATTAAATATGATATTCAACTCACGCTGTAATATTCTAGTGGTATTTCGTGTAACATCCCATAAATTTTAAAATATTAAATAAGTGTTTAATTAATTAATTGATTTAAAATTAATATAAACTAAGTGTTTATAAAATTTGACTATTTTTATATTAAAAATTATGTAATAAAACCATGAAAAAATCTTACTTTATATCAATTAGATTTTATTATTTTTCAACCATATAACATTTTAAAATAAATTATAATTTTCTTATGAATAAGACACAAATTTAATTTTATATTTTATTTATAAACAAATACTACTTTATTTTAAAATAATATTTTAATAGACGATGTTTATATATTTAAAACAGATAGTTAAAATTATAAAGGCATACTATTTATTTTAAAAATATATACATATGTATATATTATTAAATGATTATTTTTATAAAAATAATATTTTTAATAAAAAATTATACTATTTTGAAAAGTAAAATAATATGAAAATATGTAAAAAATGATAAATTATATTTATAGACTTAATTATAATTTTAGTATACTAATTAAACTATTAACATTATTTTAAATAAATAATTTTTAATATATAATCATAATATGTTTTCAAAATTTTAATTATGAGTATTAAAGAAATAATAAGATTAATAATAATAATGTTTGATTGTATAGATTAAATTATTTAATAAGAATGTAATTTCATAAAAGTATAATTTAAAATTTTAAAAAATTAGATTGGTTTTCCTTGATACATATAGATATTTAACATTATATATACATATATATATATATATATATATATTTATGAAAAATAATTTTTATAATAAAAAATACATAAAAAATGTGAAATGAAAAAAAAAATTAATAGGGGTCGTCTTCCCTATGGAATGGCCTAAAATCCAATTGTAACTGACACTGAGTAGCCTAATCGACCACATGTATCTGATTATCCATATAAACACACACATTGTACCAATAATCACCATAGTCATAAGTCATCTTCATCAGCACTGGTAAGGCCACACTGTCACCCTAAACACTCACCATCATTCCCATCCATTGAACATGTGTCAACCACCACCCTATGCCTTCACTTCATTTTTTTTTCTAATCCCACCCCAGATCGTCACCATTATTATTTTTATGTCAATAGATATGTGATGAGATGAATTTTAGTAGTGAATCGTACTAGATCTACCATGGATAAAGAGATTTATATCGATTTAGTGTTCTAGAGGGTTAGCTTATAAGTATGTTTACTTTATGGAATAGAGAGGAATCCAGAATAATAGAATTTGGTGATATATTTTTTAGGCATACTGTTTTGAGGATCGATGTACCCATCATAGAAAAATGGAGTTTCTCCTATAAGAACATCCAACCCTATTTTTGTATATATTTATTGACTCACATTCATAGATATAATATCCATCAATCAAGGAAAACCCCCCTTATTAGGTTTCCTACCTTTTAATTTTCCATCAATGCTTACACCAAAAGTGAAGCAAGCCACTGAATTGACCTGAATTTTTACTCTTTTCCACCTAGCAGAAGAAGTGATGCAATATTCAGTTCCCACTATTTCGACAAGGAGAATTTTATTTTTAATGAAACTATTATATATATTAAAAATTTTATGTTTTATATATATATGTGAAAAAAATTCAAGAACATATATATATATATATGAGAAATTTTATGTTTATGTTTTTTATATATTGTTATGTAATATATTTAATAATATATATTTATGTAAAAAATTTAATAGATGTATTTTATATAGATGTTATATTATTCAAACATATAGACATATTTGGTTTGTTCAATGTTTATTATCATTTTACTTCTAAATTCAAGGTTATGAATTTGTAAATATATATATATATATATATCATCAAGTTTATGTTTTCCAAAATTTATGTACCTGTGTCTTTAAATTTTGGAAGTACATTCAATTTATACTTAAGTAAGTTTTTTCATCAAAATGATGTATATACAAATATTTGAATACCCATTTGGGATTATTTAAATCATGATTTTAATGGATGATAATTTCATTTCAAATCAGGAATCTTACTCAATTTGATATTTCCATTTTGAGAAACTATGACATTTTTTATTTAAAATAATACTTTTTATAATAATACATGTATAATAAAAGTGTTTATTCATTTCATTTTTTATTCTATGTAAATATTAATTTGATGTGGTTATTAATTAATTTTATGGGCATATAAAATTATACTATTATATTTTTGTATTAAATAATATTGTCAAATATCAAATTTTTTTGAATCAAGTAAATTGGTATTTAATATCTTTATTTATGGATGAATATTTAATGGATAAATATTAACACATCATAAAATTTATTTTATGAGGCTTTGAATGAAATTTATAATACACAGATGTTAATGATTATTATTATTTTCTAATAATCTGTGAAAAATATAAGCCACACGAGTTTTAGTTGTGCAAAATCTCAAATATGATTTCCTAAGAAAGTTAATATATATATATATACAAGTGCGTATGTAAAATCCTAGGTAAATTAAGAATAATACATATTTCATATTTAATTTGTGAATTAAATATAAAATTTACTTTAAAGGGGTAGAAATGTTCGATTGCGTACCCGGTACGCAACAACGTGTTTCATTGAATCTTACGATGCACACTAATAATATAATATTATTATTTTAAATGGTTGTTAACTCATAGTTGCCATATTAGTGGTAATGAACAAAACTAACTACAATATGATTATACATCTTTGTTAAATGTATTTACATTTATCCAATAGAAATTTAGAGGCTTAAAATATGAATGAATCTAATTTTAAGCATAATTTACATTAAAAGGCCGATTTACCATCTTTTAATGGAGAAACCTTTTTAAATCTAGTTTTTGTCACATTAATACATTCTATATGACCAAAAAAATCCTTCTTTAGAATTATTACATCAAAATTTACTTTGTGTAAATTTTTGGAATATTTATGATAAAGTTCATTTTTTTAATGAATAGTGAAAACATTGTATTTTATTTCAAAACTTCTTTTTAATATAATTTATTTATATGGTTATATTATATTTTTAATCTGTTTTAGAGTTAAATTAAAATATATTTTTACTATTTAATACAATGTTGGTCATTGGAATTAATTTCACATTAAAATTGGACATAAACAAGTATCAATCTTTTGTTAGTTATTTTTTCTTAAAAACACTATATTTGTTTTAACAAAAAGAATTAATTTTAAAATTAATCAATTCTACTTATATGTTTTGAATTTGGAAAAATAGACATAAATTATTAATTTGGAATATCAAATAATTCTTAGTCTTAATTTTTGGTACTTTTCTGAAAAACTTCAATTTTTTATGAATAGTGAAACCACTTAGTGGTAGTTAAAAAGCTGAATTGTTCATTTAAATTAAATCTTACCACTTCTGTGAATTGAATTTCAAAATTCCAACATACATGGTTGTTATCCAAAAGTATAATTTGGTTCAATAAGATGAAAATAATTTTTTTAATAGTAACTTTTGACTTTTATTTACCGCGGTTAAAGGTAAATAGGGTAATTCAATGTTAAATGAATATTATAATAATTTCAAATTACATTTTCAATTTTACAAACCATATTGGTTGAGTCATGTACGTCCATGGGCATATATGGGTCGATTTTGGGACCCCATTGAGCCACTTGGGAGTGATAATGACAATTTAGATTAATTAATTTAATGTGAAGACAAAATTGACATTAACAAACATATTTTAGTAATTAATTTTTATATGATGTTATATAAGTCCTATTTTAGACTATAAATATTATTTCTAAATCTAAAAATATTTCCTATATCATGGTTTTTTTTTATTATTTTTAGACATCAATGAAATTAAATTATTTATGACACAATAATGATGCAGTATTTACCTCATTAATAAATGATTTAAATAAATATGATTATAATGACTAGAATATTATCCAAAACATGTCCAATTCTGATTGGATGATTTTATTTATACCATCAATCATCTTATCTTATACTATAATTATTTTTGGACCAATAGAAATCAAATATCATTATGTTATAAAATAATTTTTTCACACTTTCCTAAAGAGCCCCTCATCTCCCTTATTAAAGGAGACCACTTCTAACCAATTCCTCACACTTTTCAAGCCATTTGGTTGGTCCAAAATCTGACCAGTTAAGCTCCCTAAATCCCTCTCCTCCCCCTAGAAGCCTTAACATAGGAATAGAGAACTTTAAGAAGTCTTTTTGGTTCAAACCAAAGGAAGTTACCCAAATTAAAGGTAACAATATCTCTTAAAATGTTTTCTTTTATTTTATTTCTCTAACCCCTAAAATCTTTTTATTCCATTATTTTGTAACAAAACCAGTATCCTCAATATACTAGGATTTTGTTATCATAATTATTAAAACTATACATACACACACCTCCATCTAATATGTGAAAACATAATGTTTCTGTGGACGGAAAACTAACGCCTCACGAAATGTTGATTGTTCGATTATCTCCCACCGGCTATCATGGTTTCTATTATGATGCCTCTATATTTATATATGATATATATTGTGATTATTTTTTCTTTATTCTTCTGTAATTTCTATTTATTTCACACCTTTATGGTTTCCATAGTGGGTAAATATTATAATCTCATTTGAGGAAGTGCGGACTACCGCCCCCTCAAAGTGATGTGACTCATTAATGCCTTATGTAAGATTTATAAAGGATGGAGTTAATGATATTATATAGAATATTATACTTTAATTATAATATACCTATGTATTATTATTCTTTAATTCCATAAAAATAAGAAATAGAAATGAATGTAGCGTTCATGCGTACGTTCGGCTTACTGTCTCCATGAACGGTGCATTTCATTTCTTACCTCCAAATGTTATGTACTATTAAAAATACATTCATATAATGGATATATATGATATATATTATATCTAAATCATGAATATAATTCTGGCTAAAATAGTCTATTGACCACATGGACAAATTGTAAATATAAGGTGTTAATTATTGACTCAAGTACCAAATATCGACAAAACGAACGTTATTAACTTAAATGATTACATAATGTTTATAACATGGTAATAATTGATATAAAAGGAATAATAAACATGAAAAATTTTCTTAAGAAATTATAAATTAACTTTGGTTTATTATTCTGGATATATAAGAATGATCGAGTCAAGTCAGAACCGAGGTAAGGGACTTCATCTCAATCTCCTTTCATTAAGGCATATTGTATTTTAATACACGATTTTATTTTATACACTGTATAAATAACTTTTACTTTTCATTTTATTGAAATGGAATCTTTTTTTACATATCGTTTTACTAAACGACAAAAAAGAATGTTATTTTTTTCATAAGTGGTGACAACAACCTTTCCACCACTGCGATTATTATTTGATCTTTGGATTCCTTACAAGGCCGAAATGTTTTTAAAAGGAATAAAATAAATACCATATACTCTTTTTACATATTTTGGTATTGAAAATGATTTTTAGAATGGATTTATTATTTCAATATCTTGAAATGATATATTATTATTTCAATGTGGAAATGTTATCTTTCTTTTATTCTTATGGTATGTGTTTTGATCATGTTATGGTTCTTGGGAATTATTTACCTATATGGGTGGTTCCGTGTTAAACCTATGGTGGGTGATCTCAAGATATCTCTCCAATTCATTGGGTAACATGACGGAGGTAAACGTGAAAGTTACTCCTAAGAGATTTAGGTAATATATTATGATTCGTATTCCAAAGTAACTCCCTATATAGCTGTGATAGTTAAAATATACATATGATATGGATGTCACAAGTTACTTTTATGAATTATGATTTCTATGTGTCTTTCATAAATCTTATTTTTTCACGAGGTAAGTAAAAGATTTCATTTATTGTATGTATTTATGAAAAAATGTTTACATTCATTGTTTTATAACCCTTATTGAGATTTTTATGCTCATCCCATGTTTTGAAATGTTTTCACAGGACTTAAAGATGAATAGGGTCGAGGATGGGATCAAGGAAAAGTCATGTTGTCTAAAACATGGAACTAGACATGAATCTTTTTTTCAAGAGTTTTTCTTTTATGAAAAAAAATGGAAACTGGGTAGAAGTGTCTACTTTGTAATATTTTGATTTGTAATAGTTATTTACAAATTCTCTAAAACTCTAAACCTAAAAAGATCCTCAATATGAATTATACATTTAATTCAATATTCTGTAATGTTTATGGTTGGGTCCTTCTGGTTGGTATCAGAGGTCAGTTTAGACAACATTAGGAGTTAGTGAAATTTTAAATAAATGTCTATAATTTAATTTAGGTTAATATTGAAATCATATAGAATTTATAGATTACCATGTTGGTTCGCCTAAGATATTTATGTGTTAAGAATGGTTTTTCATAGAGGAAACAAAGCATCTTTTCTGGGAAGGCATACAGTGGGAAATGACTATCCAAATCAGCATCTAGAGATGGTTGGAATCAGAATTGAGCAGTTTACAGCAGTGATGGCTCAGTTGAATGAGGAGATAAATGGTGGTTGTGTTTATTGATGATATTTTGGTTTATTAAAAAAGTGAGGAGGAACATTAAAGTCATTTATGGGTTGTCCTGTAAACCTTAAAAGAAAATAAACTTTATGTAAAATTCATCAAGTTTGAGTTTTGGTAAAAAAAAATTTATTTCCTTGGTCACTTTGTTTAAAGAAATGGCATAACTATTGATCCTGATAAAACCAAATTTGTTGAATAATGGCCAAGACCTACAAATATAACCTTGATTCGTAGTTTTCTTGGATTGGTAGGTTATTACAAGAGGTTTTTGAAAAAATTTCATGGTTATCTAGTCCAATGACTAACTTAACTTGAAAAGGTGTTAAGTTCATGTGGACAAAAGAATGTGATGATTGTATTCAGGAATTGAAAAGAAGATTGGTGAATGATCTGGTTTTGGAACTTCCTTATAAAAATGGTGAGTTTCTTATCTACAGTGATGCTTCATTGAAAGGATTGGGTTGTTTCCTAATACAAAATAATGTGGTAATGTATTATTCTTCACGTCAGTTGAAACCACATGAGTTAAATTACTCTATTCAGGATTTAAAATTAGCTGATATTGTTTTTGCTTTAAAAATTTGGAGGCATCATTTGTATGGAGTAAAGTGTAAAATTTATACGGATCAAAAAATTTGAAGTATATATTTACTTAGAAAGAATTGAACATGAGACAGAGGATATGATTGGAATTAATCAAGGATTATGATTGCACGATCCTTTATCATCCGGGGAAATCTAATAAAGTGGTTGATGTTTTGATTCGAAAAAGTAATACTTCATTAACCATGATTCATTTGGAACGAGATCCTTTTGGTTATGATTTGATAAACTTTGGCATAGAAGTTGTTGGTGCTGGAAATTCTTCTGTTCTGTATCAGGTGTCAGTGAGATTATCTCTATCAGACAGAATAAAGAAAGCGTAGAAAGAAGACTGTGAGTTGCGTAAAAAGGTAGAGTTGGTTCAGAAGGGTAAGTTACCTAATTTTAATCTTGATAATGATTGTGTTTTGAGATTTGGAAAGAGATTATGTGTGCCTTGTGATTCACAGTTGAAGAATGAGTTGTTATGTGAAGCTTATAGTTATCCGTTTTCAGTTCATCCTGGCAGTACTATGATGTACAGAGATCTTTGGGAGTATTATTTGTGGGATGGAATGAAAGGAGATATTGCTTATTTTACTGTGAAGTGTTTGACTTGTCAGTAGGTTAAAGGAGAGCAGCAGTTAACAAAAGGGATGCTTCAGCCTTTACCAGTGCCAGAGTGGAAATGAGAAAATATATCCATGGACTTTGTTGTGGGATTACAGAAGACATCTCGAGGTAATAATGCAATCTAGGTTATTATTGATCGCTTGACTAAATCTGCTCATTTCCTTCCTATTCAAGATAATTTCTCTCTAGATCATCTTTCTCGATTGTATCTTAAAGAGATAGTTAGGTTTCATGGAGTTCCCCTATCCATTGTATCTGATCGTGATCACAGGTTTACTTCTAACTTTTGGAAAGGCCTTCAGAAGTCATTGGTTACTGAATCAAATTTTAGTACAGATTTTTATCCTCAATCAGATGGGAAGTTAGAATTAACAATTCAGACATTGGAGGATATGCTACATGCTTTTTCGATGGATTATCAGGGAATTTGGGACCAACATCTTTCTTTGGTTGAATTTTCATATAATAATAGTTTTCATTCCAGTATACCGATGGATCCGTTTGAGGCATTGTATGGGAAGCGGTGTCGAACACCATCATTCTAGGATGAATTAGGCGAAAGGAAGCTGATGGGACCAGAATTGGTAGAAGAGATGGTAGAGAATGTTCTGTTGATTCAGAAGCACATGAGAACAGCTTAGAGCAGACAGAAAAGATATGCTGATAACCAGAGGAAGGATCTTTTTTTTGAGGTAGGTGATCATGACTTTCTCAAAGTTTCTCCATGAAAAAGTGTGATGCGTTTTGGTGAGAATGGAAATTTGAGTCTGAAGTTCATTGGACCTTATGAAATTTTGGAAAAAGTTGGATTAGTTTCATATAAAGTGGATTTACATCCAAATTTATCCCAGGTACACAATGTTTTTCATGTTTCGATGTTTAGAAAGTATATACCAGATCCATCTCATGTTTTGAGCCTAGAGGTAGTTCAGTTTGAAGAGAATCTATCATATTTATAACAACGAGTCTAGATTCTTGACCATAGAGATCAAGTGTTGCGGAATAAGTTAATTTACCAGGTAAAGGTTTTGTGGAAGAACCATATGGTTGAAGAGGCAATGTGGGAATCCGAAAATGCTATGAGGGATAAATACCCTCACTTATTTTTATAAGTAAATAAAAATTGTGAGGACACAATTTCCAAAAGAGGAGGAGGATGTAACATCACTGATAAATGAATAATAAGACATATATCATATCTAATTTGTGAATTAAATATTAATTTTACTTTAAAGAGGTTTTATGTTCGATAGCGTAGCCGATACGCAACAACGGGTTTCTTTGGAATCTTGGGTTGCACACTAATAATGTAATATTATTATTTTAAATGGTAGTTTACTCATAGACATTTTATTGGTGGTAATGAACAAAAATAACTACAATATTATTAAAAATGTTTGTTAAATATATTTACATTTATCCAATAATATGTTACATGCTTAAAATATGAATGAATCAAATTTTAAGCATAATTTATATTAAAAGGCTGATTTACCACCTTTTAATGGAGAAACATTTTTAAATATAGTTTTGGTCACTTTATTACATTCTATATGACCAAATAAGATCCTTCATTAGAATTTGGTCATCAAAATTTACTCTGTGTAATATTTTGGAATTTTTCTGATAAAGTTCATTTTTTAATGAATAGTGAAAAATATTTTATTTTATTTCAAAAGTGTATTTTAATCTAATTTACATATATAGTTATATTATCTTTTTAATTTGTTTTAAAGTGAAATTAAAATATATTTTTACCATTTAATTCAATGTTGTTCATTGGAATTAATTTCACTTTGAAATTGGACAGAAACAAGTATCAATATTTTGATAGATATTGTTTCTTAAAAACAAGCTATTTGTTTTAACAAAGGGAATTAATTTTAAAATTAATTAATTCCACTTCTATGTTTTGAATTTGGAAAAATAGACATCAATTTTGAATTTGTAATATCAAATAATTCTTAGGCTGAATTTTTGGTACTTTTCTGGAAAACATCAATTTTTTATGAATAGTGAAACCACTTAGTAGTAGTTAAAAAAACTGACTTTATCATATAAATGAAATTTCAGAACTTTTGTGAATTGAATTTATAAAATAAGACATACATGGTTGTTATTAAGAGGTAAAATGTGGTTCAATAAGATGAAAATAATTTTTGGTGAATAGTAACTTTTGACATTTATTTACCACGATTTAAGGTAAATAGGGTAATTCAATGTTAAAAGAATATTATAATAATTAAAAGTTACCTTAAAACTTGTCCAAAACATATTGGTTGAGTCATTTACGACAATTTAAATCTTTGGGTCGGTTTTGGGACCCCATTGATCCACTTGGGAGTGATAATGACAATTTAGATTAATTAATTTAATATGAAGACCAAATTGACATTAACAAAAATCTTTTAGTAATTAATTTTTATATGGTGATAGAAAAGTATTATTTCTTACTATAATTATTTTTGGAAATATAAAAATATTTCCTATATCATGGTATTTTTATTATAATTTTGATTCATCAAATAAAGTAAATTATTTATGACACAATAATGATGCAATATTTACCTCATTAATAAATGATTTAAATAAATAAGATTATAATGATTAAAATATTATCCATAACATTTCCAATTCTGATTGGATGATTTTATTTCGACCTTGAAACATCTTATATTTGACTATAATGATTTTTGGACCATTACAAACCGAATATCATTATATTATAAAATAATATTTTCACACTTTCATAAAGAGCCCCTCCTCTCCCTTATAAAAGGTGACAACTTCTAACCAATTACTCACACCTCTCAAGCCATTTGTATAATCCATACTCTGACAAATTAAGCTTCATACATCCTTCTCCTCACCCTATAATTCTTACATTAGGTATAAAGAACTTCAAGAAGTCTTTTTGGATCAAACCAAAGGAAGTTACCCAAATTAAAGGTAATTGTTTCTCTTAAATTGTTTTCTATTATTTTACCTCTGTAACCCCTAAAATCTTTTTATTCAATTCTTTTGTAACAAAACCAATATCCTCAATATTATAGTATGTTTTTATTATAATTATTCTAACTACACATTCACACACCTCCATCTAATGGGTGAAAAACATAATGTTTCTATGGATGGAAAACTAACGCCTCACGAAACGATGATTGTTCGATTATCTTCTACCTCCTTTCATGGTGGCCATTATGATGGCACTATATTTTTATATGATATATATTATGTTTATGTTTTCTTTATGCTTCTATAATTTCCATTTATAGCATTCCTTTATGGTTTCCATAGTGGGTAAATATGACAATCTCATTTGAGGAAGTGCGGACTACCTCCCCCTCAAAGTGATGACTCGTTAATGCCTTATGTGGGATGTATAAATGATAGAGTTAATGATATTATATAAGATATTATACTGTAATTATAATATAAATATGTATCATTCTGCTTTAATTTCATTAAAATAAGAAAAATAAATGAATGTATCGTTCATGCGTAAGTACGGCTTACCGTCTCCATGAACGGTGCATTTCATTTCTTACCTCCAAATGTTTTGTACTATTATTAATACATGTATATACTGGATATATATGATATATATGATATATAAATCATGAATATCATTCTGTATATAATGGACTATTGACCACATGGACTAGTTGTAAATATAATGTGTTCATTATTGACTCAAGTACCAAATATCGTCTAAACAAACGTTATTAACTTAAATGATTACATAATGTCTATAACATCGTAATAGTTGATATAAAAGGAGTAATAAACTTCAAAAAGGTTATTAACCAAGTTTAAATTAACTTTAGATTATTATTCATGAGATTAAATAACGATAAAGTCATGTCGGACATGAGGTAAGGGACTTCGTCTCAATCTTCATTTATTGAGGCATATTGTATTTTAATACATGATTTTCTTTTATATGCTATATAAAAACCTTTGAATTTTCACTTCATTCAAAGGGAATCTTTTTATACGAAGTGTTTTACAAAAGGATAAAAAAGAATGTTCTTTTTTATGTAAGCGGTGACAATGACCTTTCCACCGCCGCGAGTATTATTTGATCTTTGGCTTCTTTAACAAGTCGGAATGTTTTTAAAAGGAAATAAATAAATACCATATACCCTTTTTCCATATTTTGGTATTGAAAATGATTTTGAGAATAGATTTATTATTTCAATATCTTGAAATGATATTTTATTATTGCAATGTGGAAGTTTTACCTTTACTTTATGATTATGTTATGTGTTATGATCATGTTATGGTTGTTGGGCATTATTTACATATATGGGAGGTTCCATGATAAACCTAGGGTAGGTGAGCCCGAGACAACTCTCCAATTCATTGGGTAACGTGACAGAGGTAAACGTGAATGTTTCTCCTAAGAGATTTAGGGAATACACTCTGATGGGTATTCTAATGTAACTCTGAATGTAGTTGTGATAGCTACAATGGAAGTATGATACGTATTCCACAAGTTACTTTTATGATTTATGATTTCTATTTGTCTTTCATAAATCTTATGATTTAATTAGGTAAGTAAAAGATTTCATGTTTTGTATGTAATTATGAAAAAATGTCTCCATTCATTGTTTTAGAACCCTTACTGAGCTTTTTATGCTCATCCCATGTTTTGAAATGTTTTCACAGGACTTAAAGATTAATAGGGTTAAGGATG